>CM073738.1:17558576-18903633 GCA_037127355.1 Schoenoplectus tabernaemontani | reverse complement strand
CGGTTCTTCAACCCCCAAAAGCGGTATCTAACACTAGATGATGGACCTAATCTGAAGTCTAGATAAGTTGGGACTTTTCTGAACATTTATAATATTAATTAGATGGACTTAATCGTGAATAATTAATCTTTGAAAGGTTTAGAATTACCAGAACTTAACGAAATTTAATTAGGAAGAATGATGGACTTAACCGTGAAATTTTCGCTAATTGAAATAATGTACCAAACCCTAACCAGGAACTTAGTACTAAATTAGATGGTAACCCTCATAAATTAGCGTTAAAATATATAAATAGTACGATTAAAACTCGAGTGGATGGTGATGCTGAAATCGTACTCTCTTAACCTTAAAGTAATCCAAACTTAGTTTAGTTTACTTATTTATTTTAAAAATTATTTAGTACAGAAACTTTTTTAGATTTTATAGTCTTGCTTAAAAAAATTATCTATATCGATAGTTTAATCAATTTATGTGGGATCAACACCTAAATACTGCACGGTAGCTCGTGCGCTTGTGGCTTTCTATTGTGTGTATTAGATTAATTTTATTAGTTGAAAATATCACAACATATTTGTTATAATTAACATCTTCTTTGATTTGTCGATTTGCAAAACAATCTTGAATTTTATAATTTGTCTTGTTTGAGTTTTGTGCAGGGATTAACATGCAAATGGATTAGTGCACAAGAATCAAGACTAATGATAGGACATAAGAGCTAAATCGAGACTACATTAGGCTTATGTTTAGTTAGACTTAAACTGGGTTGAATTGGTCAAGATAAATTGAGCTTAAACAACAGAGAAAAATACTTCTGCCTAGTGAATCGTTATAACGATTTAGTAATCGTTATAACGATTCAGTAATCGTTATAACGGCTTATCTCAATACTCAATAATATTCTAAGGCAGAATAATATGCATAAGAACCAGAGTGTATCGTTATGTAATGATTCTATAATCGTTATAACGATTCATGAAACGTATAATGATTTGATGAATCGTTACAATATTTCAGCTCAATTGATCCAACAGCTATTCTTTCTAAACCGTTATAATGATTCGTAAACCGTTATAACGGTTCAAACCGAAAAATAGTTTCTTTAGCTCTTTTAGAAAATCTATTTTAAAAAGAATCACATTTCTCACTGCTTATGACATGATGTATAGGATCCAATTAGCTAAATCACTACTCCAAAGAACTTACTAGCCATATTCAAAGAGAGAGAGAAAAATCAAGATATTGATACACTCAATTATCCAAATCTTTGTTCAATCTCAATCTAGTCTCTCTCTATTCTCCCAACTTGATCTTTCGTGATCTTCTTCTCAACTTCTTCTTGAGTTATTGTGCTCAACTCTTTTTTGAGCTGTAGTGCTCACTTCTTGTTTTGAGTGTGTTGTCACTCATATTTTTTAGTGTGTTGTCACTCGTGTTACCGATAGGCTTGGCAGCCCATTTTTGTATAAACTTTTTTTAATATATCAGCTCAATCTCAATTGTTGGAGGTTGAGGATCTCGAGACGTAAGTATTGTTAAAGCCGAACTCCGTTATATTTTGTGTTCTTGATTGATCTTTTCTTTTTTTCCTCACATTTCTTTGATTGCTATATTCTTGTGAAAATTGAATTGATTTAAATTATATTCCGCTGTCATTACACTTGAACATTAAGCCCTAAATCGGTTTATATATTTTTACCTTAGATTTTTTACATTCTTGCACTATTTTAACCTTTCAATACCACCATCATAGGGCTTTCAAAGGCTATCAATATCTTAATAAGAAGAGATGTTGATTGTCGATAAAGCATCTTATGCTGTCGGGAATATTCAAAGTCATTGTCAATTCGGTGACAAAAAAAATATTACACTTAAAAGAAGAGTGAGACAAAGAGATCCAATATCCCCATACATTTTTCACTTAGCAATGGATTTCTTGGCCATATGAATATTCAAATTGCAGCAATTAGGCATAATACACCCTCCCTTCATCGGATGTAGATCATGTCTTCAATATGCGAATGACACTCTACTGCTTTTGCAATTGGATCCACAACAACTCTTATTAGTAAATTTCATCTTCCAAATATTTGAACACTTGTCAGCACTCAAACTGAACATGCAAAAGTCAGAGATATTAGTCACTCAAAGCTCATATAAACATAGTGCGAAATTGGAAAATATTATAGGATATAGAGCTGCTAATTTTCCTCTTACATACCTTAGCCTACCTCTCTCTGACAAGTCTCTCCTAAAAGAACACTACCAATCATTGATGGAAGGATACAAAAATAGTTACTATTTTCATAGAGGAGGATAATGCTATTTATCTATGACACAACCAATAACTTGACATGGAGGAGGATAATGCTAGTTACTATTTTCATAATATGGCAGTAAAGATGTAGAAGGAATTTCTCAAGAAAAATAGATAACAATGTGGTCACCACAATACAAATTAGGGTAGAAATGCAAAATTAGTTCTAATGTCTATATAAGATTACTCTATTCTTTTTGCTTTTCATTTTTTCTTTTACTTTGACCCAGGGCATCTAGGTGCTCCATGTATAGTTCACTTTATTTAATGAAATTTCAAGGCATAATCTTCATTTTTTCGATCAAAAAAAGAAGAGATGTTGACAGAAAATAGGGTATATAGGGTCCCAAGCCTGCTTAGAGATGACAATGGGTCAGATTTGACCGGATTTGTATCAAACTCTGAGTCTTATCCGTCCTTCAAAACTCTCGACCCAATTTACTCGGCCCTTACTTTCGACCCTAAAATTAATGGTCTTTTCCTTACCAAACAACATTTTCACTCTTGCTATAAGGATATTTCTTTCCACCCTTCAATGTCACTATCCTACTTTTTCTATTCAAATGATATTATTCTAATGCTATTCTTTGATTTGTCAGCTAGTCTTCAGCTTCCTCTATCGGCTTGAACATTTTATAGTGCAGTAGATACTCTAGATATTTCTATGATTAGGCATTGTATGCATTAAAACCAGTAGTTTGCTTGATCTAATTTTGTTTTCATAATGATTTAATCCAAATTTAATAAAATTAAGTTGGACGATGCCGCGTGTGTCATATTTACCATTTCCCCCCTGAACGTTCTCTAGCTTAAAGCAACTCTTAAGCCTTTATCTCTGTGATTCATGCAACATTAGTTTGATTACTTTGGTATTGGCTGTTGCTGTTGGTACCTGCTTGAATAGTAGAGTTGACCAGTACTGTGCTGGAAATAAAATGCAGGGAGCAGATTGGCGCGTTAGTGGATGGGTTTGTTGGAAACACCGACAAACTGGTCAAGCTACTGACAAAAAGATAGAGAAATGGTGCCATGAGTTGCTTCTTTGCCCTCTTGAATTTTATGGAATCTGCTTAAATTATTAAGATTAGACTGATGACGGGCTATATTTGTTTGGATATAGAAATGGTGTAGATGGATCATTCAAAACAATTTGTTATGACGCTAGTTACTATGCATTTGTTGGTCACAGGTATCTGCATGTAGAGTCATTCTATAAATTGATATGTTCGTAGGTAGATTTGGTTCCAAGTTTATTATTCAACCTAATATTTCTTGTGTCTTGTGCCATCATGGAGGTTCTTTCCAATGTTATTTTTTGCATGCTTTGAGTTGCAGATTAATACTCCAAATTGGCCCATAGAGGGTCGATGAAATATTATACTTTTTATTTTGTGAATAATTAATGATATGAAGCGATGATGGGTTGGGTAATTTCGTGGTCCGGATCAAGTCACATTAAAACCGATTTAAATACAGTTTTTTTTTCTCAAAAAAAAAGGAAATTTATAAATCCTAGTTAAAATTTGCACCGTGATTCGCAGTGGTGAACTCATTTTAAGGTAAATCGGACACTTATTCATTTTATAATACGCGTTTAGTTGTTATGCGCAAATATTAATCAAAATATAATTTTAGGAGGGAATAGTTATCTATCTATATTTTTTCTCTCTTATAAAACGTGGTGATAATTTTATCCCACATTTCTTCTCCGTTCCAAGCAAGACCTGTATAATTAAGATTAACATTTTAAGCCGATTTTTTACTAATAACAAAAAAAATATTTTAAATCATGATTAGAGCAAAGGATGAGCGATTTTTGCTGATAGCAGGTTCGCCTTTGATAAAGAGGATTCATGTTCGTCTTTTTTAAAGGTGGACTTAGTTTTTTTTTTCATTCTAAATTAATTACAAAAATTTAGAAATATGTAAATTAATAATAAATCTAATTATTATTATATTATGAAAGTAAAAATATTATTATTATTATATCATCGTATCGAAAAAATAATCATATTAAAAATATAAATAATAAAATAAATATCATGAATTATTTTTAATTAATAATAGTAGAAATATAATAATAATTATTATATCAACAAATTATTTTTCTTATAATTTAGACTATAAAATATAATTACAATAATTTAGAACCGTTTAAAAAAAAGGTACATTTTTGTCGGACGGGCATGATACCATCAAGCGATTAATCATTATACGGTTGATTAATCTGATCTTTGTGGATAATTTTGCATTTTCATTAATATGAGCATACATATTCATATTTCATTTAATATAAGTTAATACATGAAATTTGTAAGAAGATCAGACTTAGTTTGTAATTTTATGTGAAATAAAAATATTTTGCATTCTAATCTTCTTCCACCTCCATATTTCATATTTTTGGACTTCATTTATTTGCAAACGTTTATATCCTTCTAGTAAATTGAAGAACAATATATGGATGATTAGTAAACACAAAACTTTACTGATATAGTCATTTGATAAAAAAAACAAGTTGGTTATTTTTAAGTTCACTTTTATAATTGAATTAAATATAAAATATAAGCTTGTTTTTAACACAAATACCACAAGTTGATAAAAATAATTAGCTAGAATGACAAACTTGTGAAAATTTACACAAACTCAAAAAAAAATGAAGATATTAAATAAAAGAGAAGCAGTACTAACGAAAGAAAGAACAAAAAAGTAAATGAATCAAAATATAAAAAGAGTGAGGATTAAGATTGGGAAAGCCGCCCATTAGACTGGTTGATTTTGGGAAGCGAAATAAAAAAGGAATGAAATTAAAATATTATTAGTAAAGGATTTGATATGCTTTGCTCCATTAACGAATTTTAGGCCACAAAAGAAAAAAAATGTTTCGCATATATAAGTTCCAGACAAAAGTTACAGTTCTCATTCGATAAATGCATCCCTGCATTAGATGTTCGTAACGGTCAGGCCTCCGTCACCGAATCAACAGTTTTTAGTAATAATAATTATTATAAAATTAATATTATTAAAAATAAGAGTGAGAATCGAAAATTTTCAAATATACGAATGGCAAAGCACGCCACTGGCAGTGGCGCATTTAAAACGTGTCATTGTCAGTGATGCGTTTCATTATTTTTATGAAGCGCGCCACTAGCAGTGGCGCGTTTGCTTCTTATATATACATAACACGCAACGCCTCTCCATCTCACTTTTGTGGGGTTTGAACGAAACGCACCACTGGCAGTGGCGCACTGCCATTCATATATTTGAAATTTTACGATTCTCACCCTTATTTTTAATAATAATTATTATTAATAAAAACTGTCGAATCAACGGACGAATAATCCGCCGACTACACCATTTTTTAAAACACTAATTTGAGAAATATTTCAATTAATATGAATTATTTTATATAAAAAATTAAAAAATATTTAGAACAATTTGAAATATTTTATAGAATTAATTTTATGGGTATAGTATAAAAATAAAAATATGTATTTTCAAAGATGGCGTAAATTTTTATTATATAAATGATGAAAAAGTAAATAAATATTAAAAATTAATTACAATAACTTTCATTAATTAATTTTTCATTAATCTATTGTTAAAAATATAATAGATATTTTGAATATAAATTATAATCTTTGAGTAATAGAATATAAAAAATATTTAGAATACATTATTATTAATAAATTATAAAATAATGAGTAAATTTTTTATTACTATTTTATTTAATATATTAAGTATAATTTAGTATTATAGAAATTAAGTTATGTATTTAAGACTAATAATATTTTTAATAGATTATTAGAATGATTCTAATTATGATGTATGCGGGTGAGAGTATCATCACAGATCAAAGGATATTGATTATGATAATCATTATAGATTTTTTCTCAAAAATAAAGATATGTATTTTGATGATGTTAGAACTAGATATACATATGTCTTGAATTACTAGTATTTGTTGAGTTAATATCTTAAATAAAATATTAATAAAATTACACTAATTATTTTTTCATAATTTATTAATAATAACTTGTTGTGAATATTATTCATAATTTATTAGTCAAAGATTACAATTTATATTCAAAGATATTTATTAATTTATATTTTAACAATTTATTAATGAAAATTAATTATATTTTTGTAGTATACTTTATCATCAATTATATATTAAAATTTTGCATTATCTTCAAAAATATGAACTAATTTATATTTTTATAATATACTCACAAAATTAATTCTATAAAATATTTCAAATTTTGTAAATATTTTTTAAACTTTATTAATAATTTTAATATTTCTAAACTATTGCAGTTATATTTTATAATCTAAATTATAAAAAAATAATTTGTTGGTATCATTACTATAATTATATTGCTACTATTTTTAATTATAAATAATTCATGATATTTATTTAATTATTAGTTTATATTTTCAATATGATTATTTTATTTTAATGATATAATAATAATAACATTCTTACTTTCATAATATAATAATAATTAGATTTATTGAAAAATTATTAATTTACCTGTTTATTTCGCTAAAAAATCTGATTTTGGATATCAATTTATGGCTCCGACGCTCCGTTCTCATTGCCTAATTGAAACAAATTGGATCACATTCTTTAGGAACTAGCATAGAATCTTTCTGTTGTGCGGGTTCTTTTAATTTTAAAATATTTATATCTAACACTAATTTTATTATAATTAGATGATATATTTTACTTAAATATAGTAAGTGTCTAAATCAATTACAAAGAGTTTTAAATTTTTAAATAAATTTAATTTATTATTTAATATATGCAAAAGATAATACATTTTTAAGGTAGTCAAATTTGTAGTTTTCTTTTTTTTTATGGTAAAACTTAATAATAATTAATATTAATCATTTGATATATAATTTTTAGATCTCTTATAAATACATGATAAAAAATAACAAATGAAATAGAAAAGAAAAATGAGTTTGAGTGAAATCTAAACCGTCATTTTTATAAAATTAATCAATCTTAATCATAAATTGAATATGAATATTTCGGTCATTATACATTATCTGACAATATTAATGGACTCATCCAATACATACACTCTTTATAATTAATATAGATATAGATATATAACGCAAGGCAATCATTAATCCGCTAAGTCCAAACCTCTACACTAACACAACTCACATATAATTGCAAATTTGCAATTAGGCACCTGAACTATTTGCATTTTATATCTCATCGTAACATAATTCTATATATCTCAATAAGCTCAGTATATAACTTTTTTCACAAGTCTTTCTTTGAAATTTGAATATTTCTCACTCAGTAAAGAGATGAGATATATTATCATCTATGCTACATATGTGTTCTTATAAATAGGTATGTTATTGTCTTCTTTCGGTGCTAGTTGTTATAGTATACAAATCAATATCTGATACTAAGTTTCGAATATGACATAAGCACTAAATTTGTGTACCGTGGTTGATTATGTTTTTGGCATTTAATCCATAATAACTTTCTGCACGTCCTATCTTTTGAGACTTATTTTAATGTCATAAGCTTTAGCCGTCCCAAACTCATTTTTTTCAATTTATATTTTCAAATTTGGTATTTAAATATTTAATCAAAATCATCGTTGTAGTATTCTCTTGTAAATTTTCATAATGTTTAAGTTTAACCTATATTAGATCTAAGTGAACATTTTAATACATTTATTTTCGGCTATTTGATCAAGTACGAGCTGAACTTGAAAATTCATAAAATCTTATAATCATACATCTTTCATGAATATGAAGAAGATTAATTATTGCATTTAAAATTTGAGTGTCAAATTTTAAAATATAAATAAAAAATTGAGTTTGTAACATTTTCAAACACCAAAACCTTTTTCTGAACCCGCTCATATATATTTTTCCCTGATAAAAGCTATCAAATAATGTATATTTCCAATGACTTTCTTCTCACCCTATCTAACAGAAATTTGATGTGTTGTTCAATCCGATTGCATTTTTTTTCCTGTGTATTTGTTATTTGACGTCATACGTTGTTCCTGGAGTTCGATTTGGGCCATTTCTCCTAGTCGTCATTGAATCTATATTTTTATTAATTATTAAGGATTCTTTTTCTTATTAAACGCACAATAATTGACGGATTTCTACTACGAACTATTTTTTTTTTGGAAAATAATCTTCTACTTTTTTTTTTTGCATGATAGCGTTTGGTGGTGGGAGGCAAGGAAACAATTAACCAATCGGTTGGATTTAGCATTAATTGAGTATCTTAATTGGAATATAAACAAAAAATTTGTACCTCCGGTAAAATTAACTCTATTCTATTTTTATAAACAATAAATACCTTGAAAATGATATATAGATATGATTATTGCATGAAGTTGTGGTCTCAAAAGATTCACCCAAATTCAATTGTCTATTGGTCTATGCAAGCTCCCATCTCTATCCGACCATACACCCATGACCCACCATAGGCCACATATATGTTGCCAAGTCAGCATCCATAATCTGCCACGCTATCAGAGCAAACCAACCATATACCCCAAACAGATTACACACCGGAACCCCTAACCAATCACATTCCACGAACCCAAATCCTACCTGGGCCCACCACATCCACATTTCATATTTCCAGCCTTTTAACATACTCACTGATCCCTGGCACACCCCTCACCTCCTCCTCAACCTCCTTCACTTGGCCATACATTTGTTTGACATGGCCTCCATTGCTGCTGCAACCGCACCAGCGGCACTCAGCCGATCAGGAAGGATAAGCAGGTCGAGTGCATTCAAGGTATATGCGCTCTTCTCAAAGAAGCCAGCGGCTCCACCTCCCAAGGCAAAGGCAGTAGCTGCTGCACCGTTAGATGAGGAGTTGGCCAAGTGGTACGGTCCTGACAGAAGGATCTATTTGCCGGAAGGTCTATTGGATCGCTCTGAGGTGCCCGAGTACCTCACCGGAGAGGTTCCCGGAGAGTAAGTTCACACTTTCATTTTTCTCCTTGTATACTATTGGAGACTTTGGTAATGCATTTGTAAGAGTTAATGGTGAAAGCTAAGTTAAATGTGAACTGGCAAAGTTGCAGGAAATACCTAGTGGCGATATGCTTACCAGTAGTCTAGTACTCAGTGTTCACCAACAAATTAAACATGTCTCAAAAGGCTACATTGTTCACCAAACTATGTACAAAAATTTGTATGGACAACCAGTTCGCAATTTAATAACCTGATATTGCTACAACAACATCAAATTAAAATCATGCGATGGTTCCCCGCCGGTATACATAGATGTACCCACAAAACTGGAATAATATTATAGAATTTTTTTCCCCTGAAAGAGAGAACCATCAATTAATTAATAATTTGTGTCATTTTTTGTCAAAAATAAGAAAATATGAGCATGCATTTTAGTGATTCATTATTGATATTTACTTTTTGAGAAAATTTGTAATTATTAACATTTACTAACACGAGTTATTCTTTGATGGAACAAAAGAAGTAGAAAAATGAACTCCCCTATACATAAAAATTGAATCCTGATTTTTTTTAATTTTTACTTCCACGCAGCTATGGCTATGACCCCTTTGGTCTAAGCAAGAAGCCCGAAAACTTTGCCAAGTATGCTCAACACTCAGATTCTGTGTTCAATTAAAACTTGGTGGATTAAATTTCTGTGTTTTTTAACACTCAGATACTTTGCCAAGTATTCATCAAATTTTATTTCAGATACCAGGCATATGAACTCATTCATGCAAGGTGGGCCATGCTTGGGGCTGCTGGCTTCATCATCCCCGAAGCATTCAACAAGTATGGTGCCAACTGCGGTCCTGAGGCTGTCTGGTTCAAGGTGCGAATTAATCTTGAAATTTTCTACAAAAATAGTAAAGCGAAACCTCATTTTCGTATCTGCAAGCTGGTACAGGATTTAAGACCAAAACACCTGAACTTGTAGATGAGCAATGTCTTTGAAATATGCAATTTTGTTTTAAAACTCATCGCCATTTGCTTCAGACTGGTGCACTCCTCCTTGATGGTAACACCTTGAACTATTTCGGAAACAACATTCCAATTAACCTCATCGTCGCTGTTGCTGCTGAAGTTGTGCTTGTTGGCGGAGCTGAGTACTACAGAATAATCAACGGACTAGTAAGTAATCACCAATACATAAATTACTGAGTTACCATTATTAGTAGTAAGTATTAGTCACTAATTATGTGCACAACAATGACCACAACATAAAATGATTCTAGTAGCAGCTTCTGTGGAATAGGTGAATCATGCTTTGTTTTATGTAAATTGAAGAGAAACAAACAAGTAAAACATTTCATTAATTCTTGCAGGACTTGGAAGACAAGCTCCACCCAGGAGGTCCATTCGACCCACTTGGTCTTGCTAATGACCCTGACCAAGCTGCACTTCTAAAGGTAAAGGAGATCAAGAATGGAAGATTGGCCATGTTTGCAATGCTCGGCTTCTTTATTCAAGCATATGTCACTGGTGAGGGCCCAGTAGAGAACCTTGCAAAGCACCTGAGCGACCCCTTCGGCAACAACCTTCTCACTGTCATCTCTGGCTCAGCTGAGAGGGTACCTACCCTGTAAATTGATCTGTTTTGGGTTGTACCAATGTAAAGTAAAGAGAGATCCAGTGCTTGTTGTAACAACTTGCCATTCAACTATTCGAGGTTTTGTTCATGACTCCATGTTACCGTCTCAAAATAATCACACTTCTTGGTTTGTAGCAAAATTTTTACTTTAAAACAGAACTGGTAGACCAGGTAAAACAATGAGATGTCAGAAGGATAGGTAAAACAATGAGATGAGAAGGAAACGCCAAAGTACATGATATTAAAGTGAATCCATTGGAGAAACAATTGCGTCTGACCATCTAGTTCTCCAATATGCATCTGCTATATTCTTAAAAGTAAAATCGATTTAAAATTAAGCATATTAACTCTCTTTAGGGTCGCACATGCAGTTCTTCATAAGCATAAACCAATACCAGGATAAAGCTTTTTAGCAGAAACTGGTTTTAATTTAATATATAACCTTTTTACCACGTCAATATTTACATAACCAGAAAAAAAATTATATTCATTCATAAAGATGATTTAAAATAAATTATCTCTAAACAGTACATTGATTTTTTAAAATTTGCCTAGCAAGATCCACCGCACCACTCTTTTTGTAATCAAATGTAAATTATATGCTGCCTCCCTGCGTAGGTCACAATAATTCGATTTAAGATCCTGCTGATCTGGCAGTGGCTTTTCATAAGGAAGCCTAGGAACTGGTTCATCTTTTTCCTTCATTGCCAAAACCTTTTCATAGTAGGAAGCTGCAAGTGTGACCAGTCCGACATGATGATATGCCCTAGCAACGTTATATAAGGCTTCCTGTAAAGAAGATATTAGGAGAATTACATTTTTTTCCTTAACCACCTAATTAACATTTTACTATTCCAATGTACACAGCTACCTAACCATTGGCTATTTTATCATTGGGTATACACTGCATTCTCGCACAATGCAAGAGCAAGACAACTTTGTTCTTGTATAATGCTAACCAACAGGAGATAAGGCTGCTGATTATCACAACAACAACAACAACAAAGTTTTTAATCCCAAATAAATTGAGATAGGCTAGAAATGAAACCTATCGAAAAATATAAAATCAAAAATCTCAAATATCAATGATAACAATGAGAATGATGAAAAAGGAAAAAAAAAGTAAAAGAATAAAATCATCATCAACAACAACAACAACAACAATAATAATAATAATAATACAATAAATCTCTATTATGAAATCTATTTCTAAATCCTACATTTTAAACTCTAAAATCCTAAAAATCTAAGAACCTAAAAGTTATAACTCTACTACTAGACTCTAACTCCTAAATCATGATTCAGGTACATGAATCGTCATCTTCCAAGCACTCCTATCCAAAACAAGTTCTTTTGATATATTTCATTCCTTCAAATATCTTTTTTTATTGTTTTCTTTCATGTCAATCTCGGTCGAGTTTCTTCCTCTTCTTGTGTTTTCAGGACGACTTAAAATATCACTGCGTACTGATGTTTCATGAGGCCTTCGTTGGATATGACCAAACCATCGCAATCGATGTTGGACTAACTTCTCTTAAATAGGTGCTACCTCAAGTTTGTCCCGAATATCATCATTTATGATTCGATCTTTCTTTGTGTGGCCACATATCCAACGCAACATCCGCATTTCAGCTACACTCATCTTCTTAATGTGTTGTCCTTTTGTAGCCTGACATTCTGCACCATACATCATCGTGGGTCTAATCGTCGTCCTGTAGAACTTATCTTTTAGTTTGTTTTGGACCTTCTTGTCACAAAGAATATCATATGTTTGTCTCCATTTCACCCATCCGGCTCTTATTCTATGACTAACATCTTCATTGATTTCTCCATAACTCTACTACATCGACCCCAAATACCGAAATATGTCATTCATGGGTACTACTCGTTCGTCCAAACTAACATCTCTATCATCTGAGTTTTCCCCGCTGAATTGACACCTCATATATTCGATTTTGATCCTACTAAGTCTAAAACATTTCGATTCTAAAGTTTGTCTTCACAACTCTAGTTTCTGATCGACTCCAATTCTGTTATCGTCAATTAGCACCACATCATCAACAAAGAGCATACACCAAAGAATATCTCTTTGTATGTCATTTATGATCTCATTCATTACTAAGGTGAAAATATATGGATTCAATGCTGACCCTTTATGTAATCATATCTTAATAGAAAATGCATCGGACTCACCGTCACATGCTCTGACACAAGTCACAATATTTGTGTACATATCCTTAATAAGAATAACATACTTTGTTGAGACTCGTTTCTTTTCAGACGTCCACTACATGATATTTTTTGATATTTTATCATACGCTTTCTCTAAATCAATAAATATCATATGTAGGTCATTTTGTTTCCGATGTCTTTCCATAAGTTGTCTTATCAAGAAAGTCGTCTCCATGGTGGACCTCCCAGGCATAAAACCAAACGATGCTCGATCACTCTCCCAAAGCTTCATGGTATGACTCATGAGCTTAAATCCTCTATAATTAGTACAACTTTGAATATCTCATTTATTCTTAAAGATTGGTATTAATATACTTCTTCTACACTTATCAGACATCTTATTGAACCGAAAAATGATATTAAATAACTTAGTGAGTCACACTATTGTTATATCTCCAAATCATCTCCATATCTCAATCGGAATGTCATCAGATCCTAACGCCTTATCTATTTTCATCAAGGTTGCTGATGACCACAAGATAAAAATTCTACTAGATCAACACGATCACGTGTGTAATGAATTTTTTCATGTAATCTGTTTCAGTCAAAAGCATCTTGAAAATGATAAAAAATTAATGAAAACACAATACCTGGCTGTTATTGCAAAGTCGTAAATACTTGTAGAGAAAGGCAAATCCTTGGAGAACACAATGATGCTTATTTTTAAGCCGAAAACCAAGAGCTAAGTTAATGAAAGATGTACCTATAATATTGCAAAATGTAAATAAATAAGCAATAAAGATTATCACTCATTCAGTACCTATGATAGAAGTTAATTTATCACTCTTTTAGTACCAACACAAAGGTTAATGAGCGGATTATCAGGTTGAAGTTTATATGCCTCCAAGTAGTCAGCAGTTGCCGCTTGATGCTGGTTAAGAGAATTAAATTGGTGACCACTTATTATAATAGGAGGAATGCAATCATTCATATTCCTCATGTTCCGTATGAACTTATTGTGCCTTGAATATCGGTCCTCTAATCTGACAATCAGAAAAAAAAAAAAAAAAAAAAGAAAAGAAGATATTAGGCATATATCACCTTGACAGCATATATATACACCACAAGGTACATACTCGTTCATTTAGGAACCATCCCATAGATGCCACAAGAAATCAATATTACTTGGGGTGATTTTATGGCTTTCATCATCATGTTAAAAAAACACTCAAGGAAAATATTCAACCACAACCATTTCTGGAAATAAGTGGGGAAGGGAGAGGTAGAGGGTACATCTTTAACAACATTTTGTTAGTCTATACAAACTATTTAGCGTGAAATTGATATAAATTGTTTCATGTAAGCACTGATTTTATTTTTACAATAAATTAGTAGAGAGATTGCAATATAAATCAAAAGAGGGTGTTTGAAATGTCACCTTGAAACAACTTTGTAGTAGCAGTTCCACGCAGCATTGCTGTAGGGGTGTTGTTGCACTATGTACTTTACATAGTCAAAACCATGCTTTGGATCATTTGTACCATATGCTATTTCTGTAATAAAAGTCATAAAATAAAGAAAAAAGAAGGAAGAATATTACAATTTTGACTTTTCCAACCCCTTTTTGCTAAGGGCGCTTCATGTGTAAACCCTACAAAAGAAGAATAATGTAGCCCTCTAGATTCAAAATGCAGATGTTGTCTATAAACGAGACTGTTCCTCTATGGTGTTTACTTATCCATCTTTTCAAAACCTGTCCAGGCACATTCTTGCTAAATTTTTCCCAATGTACAAAAACAAGAAAGTAATTACTTCAATACTTTTTTAAGAAAGAAGATTGAGGTATTACTCCTGTTTGATAAGCACACATTAATATTTTGTCTACTAAACAAATTGAGATGCACTCCTCTTTGCAACTTTCAAAGGGACACAAATTTACAGGGCTCACATGACACTTCATGTAAACAACATCACACAAAGAGAGAGACTTACGTGCACCCAATGATCTAAGCTCCTCCTTTCTTTGACTGGAGATAATATCATTATGTGCCACTTTTAGGGTTTTGTTAATGATCTCCAATGCCTCCCAATATCTATGCAAAGATGCCAATGCCTTGCAAAGCTTTTGCATTGAAACATTTTATAAATGCACAAGTTATTCTCAATGTTCCTAAAAAGGAAAATAACAAAACAAATTTTGACTACAAATGCCAAGGATTGCTTTTCAATGGTAAGAAAAGTGTACGTATTAGGTAGGTACTTAGTCAAATACTGTTCAAGAGACAAGTGCTGGAAATCCTTTTTTTCATCCTAGAGGATAGTAATACTTTGTTTCATGAAGCTTATACATGAATGTACTTACATCCACTAGCAGTTGATGGTTCTCTTGTTTCTGAAGGAATCCTGGCAGTGGAGGCTCTTGCTTTTCTCTTCTCTAAAATTCAAAGCAAAAGGTAAGACAAATTTAAACTGAAGTGCAAATACAAAAAATTATTGCTTCAGATATAAGATGTTCACGGTTAGAGGTATCAGTACTACATATTCAACAACATCTTGCCGCATCCAAGGTCTGGACTAAGAGTGGCTTCTTCTTTTCAAAAAAACTGTGTAATATCCACTTATATGCAAAGCAAACCCAATTATTTTTCTCTTAGTTGCAGATGACGTTGCTAAGCACTGAAAAGGAAGTGCTAGGCTTTTACATTATTAGTTGCAGATAAAGTTACCAAATTGCTTAATATTAGAGGTTGTGTCACTGTCAGTTTGGAACCTATAATCTACAATGATTAGTTTGAGTCTGTCAACTCTGTGCTTACAGGAGAGGGACTTGGTTTGAGGTTGGCACAGAACTGTCAAATATTCAATAAAAAAATCATTTTTCATCCCACTTGCAAACACCTCAAATGTAATGGAAATGGCACTATATCCAACTTAAACCCAATGCAAACAACACTGGAAAACAAGCTAACAAAGTTGTGAATTTGACATGGTTCAATACTTAATATGAGAACAGTAACAGGTAATACATGTCAGAATTTGAGAAGAGGCCTGACCTGGGGCTCATCATCAGAATCATCGCTATGCCACTCCAAGCCAGAGGCTATAGCGGCCGCCCTATCTCGTTCTTTTAAGGCTGCTTTTTTCTGTAGTAATTTCTTTGCTCTACTAGCCTTCAGCCTATACTAGCAAAAAGAAATGAAATGAATATTTCTTCCAGAAATAGAGAATATTCCAATCTTTCATTTCTTGTAAATACCTTGTTATATAGTAAAAGAAGACAATCGGCAAGTCTGAAAGCTTAAAGTGTAAATAAAAAGAATATTTCAGTCATTCATCTTTCTAGAGAGATTCATTGTTAAGGAAAATGACAAAATTTACCTGGTAAGTTCTATTCAAAATAACTAGAATTAAATAACTAGAAAACAAGTTCTACAAGACGGCGATTAGGCTCACAATGATGTATGGCACAAAATGTTGGGCTACAAAATGACAACACATCCCGAAGATGAAGATGAGTGTAGCTAAAATGCGGATGTTGCGTTGGATATGTGGCCACACAAGAAGAGATCGAATAATAAATGATGATATACAAGATAAACTTGGGGTAGCACCAATTCAAGAGAAACTGGTCCAACACCATTTGTGATGGTTTGGTCATATCCAACAAAGGCCTCCTAAGGCACCAGTACGCTGTGGTATTCTAAGTCGTCCTGATAACACAAGAAGAGGAAGAGGTCGATCGAGACTAACATGAGAGAAAGCAATAAAAAGGGATTTGAAAGAATAAAATATATCTAAAGAGCTTGTTGTGGATAGGAGTTCTTGGAAGATGATGATTCATGTACCAGAACCATGATTTAGGAGTTAAGAGTCTAGTAGTAGAGTTATAGACTTCAAGTTTTTAGTTTTTCAGTTCTTAGATTTTAGAATTTTAGGATTTAAAATTAAAGATTTAGAAATATGTTTTATAATGTAGGTTTATTATACTATTTTTTATTATTATTATTATTAGCATATTATTAGCATCATTATCATTATTATTATCATATTTTCATCATCATTATCATTTTTATTTTATTTATTATTATTATTATTATTATTATTATTATTTCATCATCATTATTATCATTGATATTTGAGATCTCTCATCTTATGTTTTCAGATTGGGTTTCATTTCTAGCCTACCCCAATTTATTTGGGATTAAAGGCTTTGTTGTTGTTGTATTAAAAAAAACTAAAATCATTAGAAAATTCAAGTTTAAAATGAAAAAAAAAAACCAAACTTCAGATGCAAGCCTATAGAAAGAGTCTCTCCTGAAGAGTGACAACTGGAAGAAGTGTTATTATAGAAATAAGAAATGGAAAAGTACTCACAACTCAGCAGAAGAAGCCAAAGGTCTGATTCCATGAAAAACTCTGTCAGGCTCTTGTTCAGAAAGCAACTTTGCTCTTTCCTTTAAGACATGATTTGATAGCTTCTTCACTGGTCGCACCTGTTAAAGCCATAAACCCATTACTGAAATACGAAGGTGGGATATCTGTATTATTACACCTCACATTATAATACCAGCACATAAAGGTTAGCATATTCATGCCATTTTGGGTTACAGGTTATGTCTCCATTTTACCAGCTTTCTGGACATTGTTGATAGCTTTGTATTGCATATGCCAAGGCTTAATTGAACAAAAAACGTGCTGCAAGTTTTAGAATAACCAAGCACAGCTTCTGTGTATTACTGAAAACATAATGAAACATTATCTGGAAACCAAGTATATCTCACCTAATATTTATCTTTAGTGCTTTTGCTATGCACTTAAAAAATATGACGAAGTCTATGAAAGCATCAAGATTCATTTAAATTTTAATTGCACTGTACTGAGAAAAAGATCAATTCTCATCATCCATGCACGGAATATATAACTGACTATGCAATATAATTATATAAAAGATGAAAAATATTATGACTATTGAAAAGGTTCAAGCTTTTACCCATTATCCTGTGCTCAGCAGTTCATTGCAATGTTTGTTAATGTTTAGTTCAGACAAATTTGTACCTTCTGATTTTTTGATTCAATAGTTAGTGTATCCCGAACTGAAGAGAATATTGTGTTCACAAAGCTTTCCAACATTCCTTTGTTATGGTAGATTTTTGCGAGTTGTATCTTTACTTGACCATTAAGCTGCCAAGACTTTGGTTCTGAAGTTGACTTCTCTGAGTTTGAAGGGGGAGAAAGCAAAAGTATTGCTTCATCCTCGTTCCCCTCATGTAAGAGGATGGAGGCCAAAGTCAGCCTAATTTCAACATTTTCCTCCATCTTATTCAATGCTGGAAAAAGGGCAAGAGATAAATATCAAACTAAGTAAAAGCAAAAAAAAAAAAAAAGGAAAAGAAGATCAAATTACCATCAGCTACGCTCAAAGCGAACAGAATAAATACATAAATAAAAGAACATTAATTAAAGGACTTTTGACAATAATTAAAGAAAACTTTTAAATGGTAGAGCTCGTTAGCAAAATTGTTGTAGACTTGTAGATATTAGGTGCATATTGGATTTAAATATTGTTGGATAAATAACAAAGTCACTCATTTGAATGAATAAGGTTATATTATACTCTGTAACTATGTTTTTAACTTTTTATTACTTCTGAATTTCTCACCGAGTTATGATAACTTGTACCTATTTTATTTTCAGTTTAAGATATGAAGAAAGGTAAATGAATTGGAAAGAGGAGAACCTTTATAAAAGAAAGGAACAGCTTTACTTCTTTCCTTCAAAGATATGTAACACTGGGCAATTTTCTTATACAAGTCACCCTGCAGATATTAACTAAAAGGTAAGCAGAACAGTACTCAAAATGGTATATTCCTAAAAGTGAATACTGCAGTAATTGATTCAGTGCCAGTAATGTGCCTACCTGTCCAGCAATGCATAGTAGGTACCATGATACCATCATTATATTTCTAGTCTGTATTTAAAGAACTATTTTAAGCACAAAAAGTTAACAATCTTACCTCAGGATTGTCATTAATGCATTCCAACTTGAAGTAAAATTTTAGGGCATAATCAAACTTCTCCATTTCAAAAAATGAATCAGCTACTTCAGCAACCACATCTATGGTTTCTTTGGTAGCCTCCGAAGGTACATGCTGAATGAAAACCTAAAACAATTAAAAACAAAGTATACAGTGAGAAGAGTGCCATATGCATAATCATACAATTAGTTATTTCTTCGCTTTCCTTTCTATTAGTTTGTTCTTCAGTGAGTAGCAAACTTCCAAAAAAGAAACAAAGTATTACTTGCACCCTGAAAACACAAGTACTATGATTAAAATTTTCTTCTCCATTCACAACACATACGCTCAAAGGCACCCCCCCCCCCAATTATTTTAACTCTGGTGCTCCGAGTAAGGTAAAAGTTTGACAATTCTGTAGATGTATAAATGATATTTCGATGCCTTAGAATAACAGGATTATGTAATATTCTGTTTTCCTGGGAATGCTACACACTGTCATTTTTATGTTTCCAGCAGCATATAAATGGATCTTTTCTAACTGGACTACTCTAAACATGTTACAGAATTTTGTTTTGACTAAATAACTTATTAAATAAACTACTAAGTAATGTTTAAATAACCTCAGCATGGCCCACATCACCAAGATGAGCATGACACATAGTGGCCTTTGCTTCTAGATGGAATGGAAGCTTCTCTGAATTGAGCGCAGCATGATAATTGTCAATCCGTTGAAGTGCCTTACTGTGTGCATTATTTGACATGTACAAGGTTATTAGGAGGTCAATCACACTCAGATTAGGTTTCTGCTTTTCATCATTGATGTAATCCTCAAGAATTTGGATCCCCTTCTCAGTTCTTCCACATTTTCTGTACATCTGCATCAGTTCAAAGAGATGCATTATGGGAGGCTATGGTAACAAAGGAAACCTAGGCACTATTCCTTCTGCATATTATACTCATCATTTTCAATGTTAATATTTCAAATAGCGCCAAGAGTTGAAGGTATTAAGTCAAGCAAAATTTAACACCCATACACCCCTACAATATTGATGCAGTCTAAATTTATCAAATCTCTTTATGACTAGTCTGTGACTCTTTGAACACTACACCAAATCTTCTCTTTTTAATTCATTAACATTTAATTTGGACTTAGATAAGAGCACCATCTGAGATATTGACAAGATGTCAAATATGTAGAGCTTCCCATCTAACTACAGCCTGCAAGCCTTATAAGACAGTAAAGTGATTTTGCAAATATCTAGAAAGCAGAACAATGCTTGATGCAAAACAATAAAATTTTGCCCATTGTGTGCAAAAGAGAGGGAACAAATAACAGAATCCTTCAAATGTTACCTTAGCTGCCATTTTACGGGCCTCTACATTCACAGGACTGAGTCCAAGTATCTGCTCATACAGCTCAGCAGCCTTCAGAAACTCTCCAGCCTTGAAATACAACAATGCACCATCAAACTTCAACCCAACATCATCAGGGTCTGCAATTATTGCCTTGGAAAGACAGTGTTTCACCAGTGCCACGTCTCCCATCTCGATCGACCAGGCAACAAGTTTTTTCCACAGAGAGGCATCCTTACGGGAGAAAAAAGCTGCAATCATGTGGAAGTTGAAGGCCTTTTTACGGTCACCCAAAGAGTCATGTATCAGCCCAAGCAGATAGTACCCGTCTGAAACATTTGGTGCTAGTCGTACCACTTCATGTAACAGAGGTATGGCCTGAATGATATGTATTAAAACAATAAATTTGTTTCCAACATTGGTGACTGACTATTAGAGTCAGAAAAGTGCAATATAACACAACTTGAAATGAAAGCTGCAATAAGTAATATGCAAATAACTAGTCTTATCAATATTTAAAGCACATCATATATCTGAAAACTCTTCTTCTAAAAAAAAGGCATAAGACAAATACAACTGCAACCTGCCAGTCATTTCTGGGTAGTCCAACTCCAATATATAACCGCAAAGATTACTGCATTAAATAATTCAAAGCTAAATTCCAAATAAGATGTGAACCATTTATCTAGTTTTATTCCAAAAAATGATACATTATCTCGAAAAAATGGGCATTGAATGTCTCCAAAAAGTTTTCCCCCACTTTATCCCAGAAAAAGGGTAAAAGGTTAAGAGACCCAGTTCAAACAAGAGCTATTATTGTTAACATGATAAAAGAACTACTCAAGATATTATATTAAAAGAATACTTGAAATCCACACCTCTTTATACTTTCCCGATGCATAGTGAAGTGTAGCATCGCCAATTTTTCGACTTACTTCAGGCTTTAATTTTTTTCTCGAACCCTTCCTTCTACCCTTCTTCCCACGCTGATAGCTCAAGAAACAAAATTGCAACAGTTAAAAATTGCCAAATAAGAACATAAAAATTGTAAAGAGTTTGACAAAGAGCACAAGATAACAAAGTACAACCCAATTTCCAATTAGATCTTCTTCTTGTGTTCTTAAATACTTAATTTATTTTTTATTTTGATCTCTACTGTTACTTTTGTAGTGAAGAGACATGGATAACAGTAAGTGCATACATGGAACCCAGTTCATCATTTTTACTGAAGCAAAATGATTGGACCATAAGAGTATAAATTGGATTATTAAGAAAACAAAAAGGACATGGATGATACATCAGGGATCATTTATACAACAAAATGAAAAAAGAAATATATTCATACCGAACCACGGGAGCGCCTTCTACGAAAGCCAAAGTTCATCATTTCATCTATTTCCTCCATGGTAGCTCCGAGAAATTCATCCTGCCTTGACTTCTTCGAAGACCCTTCTCTGACAAAGAAACCATATAAACAACCAATTAGCAAAAGCATTATTATTTCCAAATATTGATAGGATCATCATGCCAGATGTGGGTCTATACTCTATACTATTAAGTCATTAGCCATACCACTCTGATAATGGTTCAGTAAATGGTACCTTAACCTGAATCCTAATTTAATTTGTGCTATTTGTGTTCATGTAATTTCAATTTTCCTTGAATTAGGCCAGGAGTTGATTATGTCAATCAAAAGTTCAAAACCCAGAACTTAAATCAAAAGGTACATTTGCCTGGCTTCGACTTAGTTCATACAAAGCAAAAGAAATCGAGATAAGAAGGAATCAACAAAGGTACTCTCTCTTTTCACCGGACCCAAGTGAACTAACACAAATTGTTATGACACTTTTTTTAACATACCTATCAGGGAACTGATTCTGGTCTTGAATAGCTTTGCGCTTGCGTTCGCGCTCAGCAAGAGCCTCGTATTCTAGCCGCTCGAAGCGGCGGTACAAGTCGACCCCATCATAGGCCCCCTGCACCAGGTCTATTGGATCAGTTCCGTCCACAAACTTCAATTCACAACTCTCCTCCTCCCCCTCTTCCTCGTCCTCCACCCCTTCCTCCTCGTCTCCTTCTTCTCGGTTTTCTACTTCCTGCACTCCTTTCTTTTGTCTCTCTTGTTCCACCGTTGGTGCCACTTCCATTTCCATCTCTCTTGAAACGGCTTCCATAGCGAAGCGAGTTCTATTGTGGTGGATAAAGAATTCAGACAGTGACAAGGAGAGTGTGACTCGAGCAAAACCTTCTTTTGTCTTAACAATGGCAAAAGAAGGTACAGGGATAAGAGGTTCAGGTTTCACACCAGTCGCCAGAAGAAAGAAGTCCAGACTCTTTCGCATACAAGCTCATTTCCTTAGGATCATCAGGCAAAGTAGTCTTGAAATTTTTCTGAATTTGTGCCCCCAATAGTTCAAGAATCCTAAAATCAAGCAATAATTGGTCATTTCTGAGAGCAACACTAAATGCAAGAAAGTCATTAAAGAGGAGAACACAAGCAATTGCGACCCTACAGTACCAGTTATACACCAGTTTTGCAGGAAAAAAAATTGAGCGAATTCACGATCTCTGAGAGAGAGACTAATAGATTACATCATAAAGGAGTATCATAAATTGAGTACCGTGCGCAATGAGACAACGGAGTTAGCGACAGGAGAGCAGAGCGGAGAGCCTGTACGTTATCTTGCGCGACACAAATTGTGGAGGGAAGAGAGATGGGTTAACGACGAAGCGTTTGCACGGAGAGGGTTACGGAGGAGAGATGGGCACCCGGAAGGATGTGTGCGAGAGAGGAGGTTATGGCCTTATAAGGTGTGGGTTTAACGAAAAATTTAGAAAATAACTGGAGAAGACAGTTTCTGAGATGGGCGGGACGGGGCTGACGGCGGAGGGGCGCGAGAGCGGCAAGAGAAGGAGCGAGTGCGGGACTGCGGGGGTTATGGAAGGGAAGAGCGAAAGTAAGCGCGAATAGGGATAGGCCAGAGGACTCGGCGTAACTCGGGCTGCCGTTCTTTTAAAACTCGGGTTTTGATTTTTCTAAATTGAATAATTCGAATAAATTGAAGGAGGCTGATAATAATCCTCAAGCATTTATCTTTATAAATATTTTCAAACTTTGACTTCTGCGAATTTAGTAGTTGAAACGCCAAAAGTCTTTCGCGATTTGACCATAATTGCAGAGACAAATAAAATTTTTGAATCTTCGCGAGTTGACCGTAACTGCAATCATTTGGCACAAAAAAAAATCGCTATTTTTGTGACCATAACATGCAATCTCAGCGACATCAATTAGATTCACTATTTTTTTATATTTCTAGGCAACTGGTCGATTAATTTATAATCAACCGTTAGTTTATATTAATTGACCATAAATGTTTGGATTATTTACAGCAACAATAAATTTGACACAAAAAATCAGCGCGCAATCAATTGATTTTCATTCTGACATTATTTATATCTTTAGTTGTCCCTATTTATATTTAATGTGTCAGTTACTAAAATTTTAATAACTTAAAATATTGTTATTTGATATCCATGTTATTTATATCTACGTTTTTGGTAATTGTTGTATCTATTGGCATCAACTATCAATTTTATTTATATCTATTAATTTTTGCTATATACATCAACCTAGCTTTGGTGGTTAAATTCCACTATTTATACAAATAAATAATCACAACACTTGATATAAATAGCACAGTATAATAGATATAAGTAAATTTGATAGTTTTTACCAAGTGCTAACTCTCTCTAATTTTCTTAAAGAGACGTCATTTCAATTTCAAATTTTTTTAATTATTAATGTGCTATGCAGTTATAAAAATGGAAAGTCAGAAACATTTAAAAAGTTAATTGAATGCTTAAAATAGAAATTTTTCGCTTGGGGACAATGAATGGGGATAAAAGGCCGGGGATGGTAATAATATTCCTAAATTGAATAGTCTAAAATTTATCAAATAATTTTATTTTATTTAATATTAAATATTATATTAAAATAATCTGAATATATTTATTTTCTATAAGTTTTATTTAGTTATTTCTTTTATTTTAAATTATTTATTTTTTTCATCATTTTTTATATTTTTTGATATTTTTATTCCTCTTTAAATAATATAATTTCGGTTTAACCGAATAAACCAAAAAAAAATGGTTTATTCAATTTTCGGTTTATTAGATTGATATTTTTAGAAGTTTGGTTCGGTTCATAATTTGACAAACCGATAACAACTTTGGATACATATAATTATTTTGATTTGAACCGAACCGACCGTTTGCATACCCTAGGCCCGACTCTTTCTAATGGTAAGGGCCGGACTTCTCAAGGGCCGAGTTCAATCTTTAAAAAGCAGGTCCTTCTAACCCAGTCCTTATCAAACCTGGCCATTTTCGGCCTTTATTCGGTTCTTCTCAAATATTTTCTTTAATATTTTATATTATATATTAATTACACTTAAAAATCTAAAAAAATAAAATAAAATGCCAAAGTAGAAAATATAATATAATATTATTTTATAAATATAAATTAACATTAAAAAATATATAATCAGCAAAAGAATATATGTATTAGGCCCTTTCTCACTGATCCTTATTCGGCCTTTACCCGGCTCTTATACGGCGCTTAGAGTTTGAAGGGCTTGATAAGAGTTGGGCTCACTCTTAAAAAATAAGTCATTTAAACCCGACCCTCTAAAACCCTTATCAAACCCGACTCTCTAATAGACCCGCTAGACCCGACCCTTGAGAAGCCCGGCCCGACCCTTAAAGACAATGCCTAGTTATGAAGAAAGAGTTGGGAGAGAAGGGTGCGGACATAGAAAAAGTAGTGTCTTAACAAAATCTTGTATCATTCTTCTATCCTGCTGCAAATTAATTGAATTCAATAAAATCAGTTAGTTTTTGAATTTTGAGTTTGATTTAAAATTAATTCAAATTAAATTGAATTCAAATTAAATTAAATTTGAGTTAAATTGAATTTGAACTGAAATCAAACTCTAAACATACTCAATTATTTTAATTTTTATATTATCATAAATAATTAGAAGTCAATTATTAATTTTATATTAAAATTTGAAAAAAAAAACTAATATTTATTAACTAATAATAAATTAATAATATATTATTAATTTTATAATAATATAATTATATTATTACATATATCATTGACAAAGTAGTTAAAATATATGCAAAAAAAAAAAAATTAACGCCTGTGAAAATACGGAAGTGAAGTGAAGAAATGATAAACAACTTGCTTCACGATAGTGAAATCATATTCTTCCTACTTGTTTCAGAAAAACTCTAATGTTGAAAGAAATGAGAAAAATATGTTATGGTGCCACTTCAGCTTTTTTAGCAAGAAATTTCTGAAGCTCAAAGAACTTGCATCAATCATTGCGTTTTAGAACAAGAGTGTGCTTTTGAATGAACAAAACCCCTGATAAAATTTATTTTCCAAGTTGAGATATTGCAGTGAGGAACTGTAAAGCACAAATTCTATACCTTATTACTCATGAGTTTATCACATTTAAGCACATGCTATTTGAACTACCTGGCGGTAACACTTTAACAAAAATCAGAGCTAAATAGTTTCAAAACTTGTTATATGTCTAATACATCTTAGAAATCCAATTAGACTATGTTAATATTGCTAATTTACTACCACGGACTAACAATAATCAATCATTTTTATTTGCTCTGAATTAATATAAGAAATTAGATATTTTCTTCTTCCAAAAACGCATGAGACTTGTTGTGTATACCATCATCTTTGCTCTGTTCTTTTCATTTCAAATTTAAAAACATAATGAAATAATTTTTATTTTAAATTATCCATGATAAAATATATAAGCTCTATTAAAACCTCCAAGCAAAAAATCAATCAAATTCATGATAACAAAAGCCGGTAGTTGATTCTTATATAGTTTTTGTATCCTGATTTCTTCATCGAGCTGAAGAATATATTTTTGTATGTGCTCTTATGATGACCTGACAAGCCACAATGTGAGCATTTATTTAATTTTTTTCTTTGCTTCATTTGATGCCTTAATTCTGCTCTTCTGAAGTCTCCTTTGTGGCTTTTTATGATAGAAACGAGTATTTTATAGCACAAATTATATTCTATTTACTCATCTTTACTCGACAATGCAACAGTTTTTCCAGCATATGATGTTTTAAATCAGTCTATTATAAAGCAAAGATCAACATATTCTTCTCACTTCGCATTTTAGATTGAGGCTATGAACGCAGCCGCATAAACACATGGAACATCATTTAGTTGTCATTTTTTATAGATGCATGTTTTTTCTATCAAATTGACCTCCTATCTTTTTGCACAATGCTCTACCTCTGCACAAAAAATTAAACATTTATGTACCTCATAATTGACCATATCCTATAAAATAGAGTGAAATAAAGAGTGTTATGTAGTGTTGAATTTTACCGATTAAAAGAGAAAAAATATTATATTACCTGAGAAATATTATTTATGATTTATTTTAGGAACCAAAGAGCATTTTCATCTTCTTGCAATTTGTCTTCTTTTATGGAATCGCACCATATTTTTCTTCCGAATTAAATCAAAATAATCCAAAACTGGCTTGCATCTATCCAAGAATTGAAAGTCTCTGAAATGTTATTAGTGGTATTATCACACTTTGCAGCTGTCTGGAATTTGCTTTTGCTCTATATCTTGCTATGTTCTTTATTTAGAAATTTTACAGCAGTAGACCATGCATTATTTTTTCATCTGTATCATTAACCTATCAATTTTTTTGGGGAGCAAGTCTGGGCAACAACCCGGAGTACATGTTCCTCAGATATCATTAACCTATCAATTTTTTTATGGGTTTACCTGAAAAACGCTTTTTGAAACTTCTATATAAGTGTCTCAGATAGAGAGATTACATGCTCCTCAGATATTCTTATGCATGAATTTTAGAAATCATTCCCATGACTCCTCACTCTCATTTTCCATAACATCAAAAGTAATTGAAAACATCTAATCATTTCCATCAAGTGTAGTGGCAACAATAAAAAAATTCATTCCATCTCCTCTTTTTAGGTGACTTGCATCAATACCTATACGAGGGCAAATAAAAAAGTGGTGGAACTTATCATAGTAGGGGCATTCAATCTTAGTGAATATACCATGTGTATCAGAGTAGGGGCGCATGGTTAATTAGATCTAGATATGTGTTATTTTACATGTAGTGTATTTAATTAGTTAATTTCAAAAAATGATTAACTTTGAGAATTTAATTAGTGAGCATGTTTAATCTGATTTCACTAGATAGTCTCAACTCTTATGTATTAGGTTGTATTTAGTGGAAGAGAAAATGTCTCACTAGCTAGCTTAGGGACGAAGAATTAGGAGCATATACTCAAATGACAAATAATTAAAATATGTGATTACAAAAAGAGTCTAATCATTTTACCTATATAAAGTTCTATAACCCTTAAAAAAAATCCAAAAGTACAAGCAACCAATGCAACAAAAAAATACTGAAAATGCCCACCATTACCGGTTTAGTTTTAAAATCTACAATACTACCCGAATTTCTTTTCAATATCTCCTCCTTAAATGCCTTTATTTATATGAAATAGTCATTCCACTTGCCATATATCTTCTTCATTGCTAATTTTTTGCTATGCCAAACCCTGAGATATGGTATTTGAATATCATATTTTCTTCTAAGTTTCTTTTTTTTTTTTGTTGGAATATCTTCTCACTTCTCAAATTATTGATAATTCTATCTACTATCAAACCTTTGCTTGCATGTTTATTCCTGAATTTATTAACTCCACTGTATGAATCTTTAGGTTATAATATTTTTACCATAAAGGTTATGCCATCATCAACAACTAACACATGGATCCGCCAACTACAGTGCTTCTTTGCGTATCTTGATATGAGTCGCGTAAAATCACTCTTTTCCATAGAAAATTTAAAAATATATTGTTAGTGGGAGGGAGTTGGATACACCCGTGAGTACACATTTTGATAGTCTACTCATTATTTCTACCGTTTGATTCAAGCATTGATTATACAACATTGTAATAAACACCACTCCTCTTCTCGATGCATGCACTATTATCTCTCTTCAATTACTATTCTCTCTCTTCAATTAAAATTATTAATGGCATATACATTTAGTCACCGTGCCACCAATTTTATATAGAATTAAGATTAATCTTTTTTTCTATTTGAGTAGTCTCAACATTCTATGAAGTGATGAAGGTTCAATTAATATGTAATTTTTTTATTATCAAATAGATATGTTATTTTAAGAGGGCTTCTAATATCTACATATAACTACAATCAACATCATTAAAACACACTTAATAAATAATTCTAGTGTACAACTAATTTTTATGATAAAAAAATTATTTTAAATATATTATTCAAATTATTACAGACGTGTTTTTGATTATTTGGACTGGAGATCTAATAAATTATACTAACTTAAAAATTATATCATTTTTCAATTATTCAATAACTTTATATTTTATAATAAAAAAAATAATTTTTTTGTTAGAAAATTTTAATAACTTTATGATGAATGATCAATAAAAAAAATAGTGTGCGTGTAGCAAAAAAATTGAAGTACGTTAACATTATCCATTATTAAATATTAGAAACTAAGGTTTGGTATGAAACTTTCAAAATAATATTATCTAAACTAAACTTAAAATGAATATGAATATTATACAAATACACATTACGAATGGCCAATTTTAAAATATTTAATTTCATTAATGAGTAGTTGAATACACATCTAGTTTTGTGGATATCACAATATATAATATATATTTATGAAAATTTTAACTATGATATGAAGCACAAAAGTTTGATATAATAATTTGACATATTAACGGGGAGATGAGTTAAAAACTTAAAACATCCGGTTACGTACTTGTTTGACAAAAACAACGACTATTTCAGAATTAATGAAGTGTAATAGACTAATAATTTGATTATAAAAAATGTTTAAGACTTTTTAGTAGCGCAATTTACTTAATGTATAATGAAAAGTTAATTAATAGATGAGAGAGTAAAAAGTTAGCATTTAATAAGAAGGAAAAAGTTAAGGAATGTTAAAAATCAAACGGTTGTTATTATGAGTGGACAATCAAAAGGCACACTCATGAGTGTACCCACCCTCGTTCCATTGTTAGTGCATAATGATTGAGAGATCTCTTAAATGCTTAAATATTCTTGTCATAAGAGTAAATCTCTCCTTCAAACTCCAAATCAATATTGTCATTTTCATTAGTCATTAAATATTCTTTGTCATCACTACTATGAATGTTGTGATAACTTGACTCATTATGACAATAATATGATCCTTCTTTATAATTGAAATAATTATCTTCTCCATCCTCTTTATTCTGTAATGTGAAATCTCTGAGATTTATATTCATCTCTCAACTGAATCACAAAGGCATCCATTTCTAGCACGGTCATATAAATTAGAAGATAAATAATTCTATTAAAAAGAAGTTACAAATTAACAAAAGAGATTGTAAAACTTAAATAAAATATATAAATCCCCCCCAAAAAAAATAAAGGAAGAGAAGAATGAGTACAAGATGTCTCATATTTTGCCCTCCAATGCATTGATGTATTGGTGGTAGACAAATGTGCTGATTAAATTTTTAATAAATGGCTGACCGTTTTAATTTTTATCAGCAATAATATTCTCTGATCGAACTGTACGAATGCATATTTTTATTAGTAAATTGATTGTATAAATTTTAACCAGTAATAATATTCCTTGGCCAAGTTACTTGCATATAAATTTTTATCAGTAAATTAATTGTGTCAATTTTTACTAGTAATAATATTCTTTGATTAAACCGGCCGCCGTAAATCTTTACCATCCCAATTTTTTTCAATATAGCAATTATATAAAATATAATTCATTTATTTACTAAAATCCAATTCATTCATAACTCTAGGAGCAAAACTTGGGGCATAGTATCACCGTCCATAAAAGAAATAGAACTATTTAGTGAAACAACAGGAAGTTGTAGTACACGAGTACTGTCCACCAAACACCAGTACAAACAATGATGAATATAACAATTAAATCCACTAATAAGATTCAAAATGTCAAACCCCCTCAAAACTCAAAAGTCATCATATCGATGAACACATAATTGATAAATCTTATAATACATATAATTGAGTAAAAATACCGTGAGCTTAACCTCACGGAGACGTTATGTGAACTTAACTCAAAAAATATATCAAATCATCTTCAAATTTTAATTTATCATACTCATTAAATTCTTTATATGAAAATCTTATGGGATGAAAAAATTTGGAGTGTTTTGAGATTTTTAAATCGCCGTTTTTAATTTTTAAAAATGATGTTCAAATATTAAATAATTTATTATTATTTTTAGAGTTGATTTTCAAAAATTAAAAATCATGACTTAAAAATCTCAAAATACTCCAAATTTTTGCATCCCACAAGATTTTTATATAAAAGATTTAATGAGTATGATAAATTAAAATTTAAAGATAAGTTGATATATATATACTTTTTGAGTTAAGTTCACGGAAGACTTTTGTGAGTTTAACCTCACAGTATCTTTACTCCATATAATTAGATGTATTTATATAAAATATTATAAACTTATATATAATCATCTCATAAAGAATTAAAACGTAACAATTATAATATAAATAAATAAAAAACATCATTTAAAATATTATATGCATTTAGAGTCTTTATTTTCAACTTGCCTTTTTCCTCCTTGCCTTTGACCATCGTTAGCTCTCAAACAAATGTACATTAATATATATGGATAGTGGATCTGCTCCATATCTCTATGCCAGTTGCATGGACAAAGGTCAAACCTTTAAGACATAATAAGCTGAATCTATACTCAGAAAACAAAGTATACGTACCAGTATTATCGTTCAAAAAGGCTCATAACCAATAAAACAATTTTTAGTGATCCATATTTCCATACCCCTTCAAACATTATCTCTAGACAACAATCAAGGACAGAAAGGAAAATCCCCAGTTCTATGGCTAGGAATGGTGAAATGCCTTATCCTGTTCTCTTGCTCCTTCAAGTACCCTTCACACAAAAATTTTCTAGAAAACTTATCCTCAACCGCACGATTCACATCATGCACAAAAACTTCCGTCTCGCCTTCTTTCCTCTGTCGGGCCACCATTCCTGCAGTATATATCGCCCCCATCCTGCCAGGCGTATCGGGTCTCCACCCGGTTGGTGCATCAACCATTATCAAGTCCCATTCCACCTCATAGAACACACTCGGCAACCCTTTCAGAGCCAATTGACATGAAGAAAACCGTATGTCACCGGCAACATTTGTGCACTCAGATGATTGCCCGAGCTCTAGCAAACTATCCGCGTCTGTCAACTTTGTGTTATATACCACATGGTATGATTCCAGTGAGGGGTGCTTCTCTTGAATTGTCTCAATCCAAGAACTATCTTCTTCTAGAAATATGGTACGACCACCATGGTTTAGGGCAGTCCACATCAAGCTGTCATGACCCAAGCCGAAAACCAAGAAATTGCATGGTGATTTCCTCTCTAGCACACGAGCAGTGACCGATATCTCTGTTAAAGTTTGTTGTGGAGTGATATTTGAGGTGGCGTAATGCATGATGGTTCTAGCAAGCGAAGGAGGGAGCTTCGTGCATGACGGAGTTTGAGATATGACAAGGTTCTCTTGTTGAATTGGCGTAATCGGTTGAATTTGTTGGTTTTGTGCCGTCGTAGTATATGTCGAGGTGCGGGATCTAATTATGAACAAAACCATGAAGAGGAGAAAGAAACCCAGGAGGACTAGTTTTAGGTTGATATATTTCTGAATCTTGGCTTTCATGGCTATGAGGTGTGCAGCCTTTCTGAAATTCATGGGGTTTTGGAAAGTTGAAAGAGATGGAAACCAAAGGCGTATTTTTGAGCTTAAATGGTTGGAAGACTGAAAGGAAGGTTATAATTCTTTGTACCGGTTGAGGCGTGGAAGGTGGTTTTGTACTGACTTCAAAGTTAATTTATCATTTAGATTTTGTTAACTAAGCTTACAAATTGTCTGTTATTCTCGTAAACTGCAAAAATCTGCAATTTATACCGTGGAAGCATGACCGAATTTTGTAATCATAACAATTTAACTATTGATTTTGTTTAATATTACATGTCTTATTTGTTTGCAAAAGTGTGAAATAATTTAATATTAGATCAAGAGATGAAATGGCAATGGACAAATTAATTCAAACCAGCTATTGTTTTATTTTACCAAAAAAAATGTATTATGAATAAAGATTTTGCGTGCATTTCATTTTTTATATTGAACAATGGTTCATTTTTGTATTTTGTAAAGTTATATCATCTATGTACGTATCATAAGAAATTAATATTATAAGTGGATTCCTTCTCTTGAAATATCTTGTTCGAAATAAAATATTATCAAAACTAACTTTAAACTTGATGTTTATTGTGCAATCAAATTTAGTAAACCAGTCTAATAAATTATTAACGTCGGTATACAATATAAAAGAAATTGAGTCATATAAATAGTGGCTTCACTGTTGTATAGAATAATTGCACTTCATACAATTACCAAAAATAACAGATATGATAATGGAATACGCAAAAACTTTGAGCAGCAGCAAAGAAAATGGCAGTCATCTATCGTGACGAGGACCAGAGACCTAAGGTTTGGTGGGGACAATTCACCTTGCAACATTTTTCAATAATTAGATGATGCTTACAGGGCGGAATCAGGATTTAAATTTGATGAGTATTGAGAATTTAATTAAATAATCTATATATTTAAAATAAAATTATAAAGAATATTTAATACCTAAATATTATACTAATATAAATAAAAATTAGTAAATTTTACTAATTTGTATAAATAATGAAGGATGTCGGACCCTCCAGCCCCTGAATGCTGAGGTATGTTTTCTACCCACCTGTTCGATCGTATGAATGAAAGTTGCTTTAAGTTTGTGGTGTCGACAAAGTGGGTTGTTAGTTGTTACTGCTTTTAATTTACTGAAGCTGGCAATAACATTAATATCTATCAGCAGCTAAACATGTCTAGTCAATTAAGAGCAAGTCCTGTGCTTGTGTGGTTTGTGATCAAAGGAAATTCTGTATATTTTAGTTTTACTTAATTTTGGAGATTTTTTGTTTCTTTTTTTTTCTTTTTCCCACTTTCGACTTTGATTGTGTTTTACACTCAGAATTAAGTTTGAGAGAATTGAGCACGCGAATTGAGATCACAATTCGAGCTTACAAGGACCTAGAAACACTGAAGAAGTTCAAAAAAAATTAAACCAGTAACTAATTAGAATATAGAGTTATCCCGCAGTAAGTTACATTTTATCAGAAAAAAAAAAAGCAAATAGTTTAACTGTGCGAGAGAAGAGCAAGTAGATCATATTTACTTACTTTTATATTAATATAATTTATTAAAAAATATTCACTGACAAATATCAATTACAGTAAATTACTTTTGTATTCTCGTATTTGATTTTAAAAGATCTTAATAATATAATATAATCATCCAAAAGGACGTCCAAAACAGTTGAATATGAACCATCCGACAAAACTTGAACAGGAGCGTTTTTCTAGGATTAAAGCTTTCATCATATGATGATTGATGATCGATCGAGATGAAACAAGAACCCTATATTTATTTGCTGCTATATGTAATAGACAATAATAATAATAATAATAATAATAATAATAATAATAATAATAATAGATATATTAATTAAAAAACCTCTAGTGATCATTTTGCGTTCTTTTTTTCTTTCCTCCTCGTCCCAATTTTCTCTCCTTCGTTACTTCTCATTTACTTCATATAATCATACTCATATAGTCAGTGTACATTGAAAAAGGAAAGCACGGTCCAGGTGTATCAATCTCACACAATTGGCAGCCAAGTGTCAAACCTAGAGGAGAAGAAGGTGGCACAGTGTGGATTGTGGAAACAGCTATAGGAGTTTCTAAAAAAAAAATTACATAATTATATTTGCATATTGAGATATTGTGAAAAAGAAATTACCATGTTTCCCTTCGGAATTTTTGAAAGGTTGCATTTTAAAATATTGCATCCTTTTATATATAAAAAGAAACTTTAACACTTTGCTTCAGAGTCAGAAAAGAAGGTGAGAAACGATGACGGAGCCAGCCACGTTGAGGTGAGTGGGGTCACAGGACCTCACTAATTTTTTTCAAAATCATTAATTAATATATTTATAGTTGGTTAATTTATTTAGAAAGAGCTAAAAAATTTTATTGAACTTCATAGGACCTCATTGGAATATTTTTCTCACTCCGCTTCTCAACAGAATGGAACACGAGAGCAAAAACATATATATATATATTGTTGCTCTAGAAAATTTTTGACGAGAGTAAGAGAGAATATCCGAGAAATATTTCTCTGTGTATTTTTCTCCGATTGAATCATCATCTCTGTTGATCTCTAAAATATGGTATCATATTAAACTATTTCATTTCGAACACTGCCCATTATTTAGTTCATGATTTCTTTCGGGATGTAATCTAAAAAGTTAAAAAACCCAAGTTTTTCTCGATTACTTGGGATATATAACACAAGAAGTGACGTATTATTTATTGCATAGTTAGGTAAACGTGCTTTGATAATTGATATACATCTGGGTCCGGTGTTGTATAAAAGAAAAGAAATTAGCTATTCCATGATAGAGTAGAGTTGATATCCAATCTAGTATCTACATTCTACCATGTTCATGTCTATTAATACTCTCTCTCTCTCTGTTTGACGGTGAAGTAAATATGATTTAAGTATTTTAAAATGTTTCCGCACATCAAACGAATGTTGTTTAAGATAAAGTTAAATCACGATGTCTTAAAATAAATCATCAAATATCTCTTCTTTTAATATTGTTATCCAAATTACTTTATCTATTTATTCAGTAATTAAATACTATTGCTTTATTTAATATTTATTCTATTTTATTTTTTTCGTTTGCCAAACAATGGTCTACTCTTGTTGGCGTTGAGTTCATATCGCCTTATAGTACTGCGTGTAAAATAACTGTTAAAATTGTTTGTTCCATAAATTTAAAGGACACTGTTGTAATTGTCTTGCTCACAATCTAAATTTGATGATCATTGTGAATTTAGATAATTACTATTTACGTACAATACTACGGAGGAGCCGGACCGTTGGTGCTTGTCTGTAATATGAGAAATGTTGTAGACTGACAAAAGATGTTAATTACAGCTTAAATAATCAGTAATTAGGAGCGGATTCAGGAGGACAAAAATTAAATTTTTTAGAGACAAAAATTATAAATTTTCTTCAATTAATATATATATATATATATATATATAGTGGAGATACCGTGAGCTTAACTCAAAAAACATATTAAATCATCTCAAAATTTTAATTTATCATTCTCATTAAATTCTTTATATAAAAATCTTGTGGGATGCAAAAATTTGGAGTGTTTTGAGTTTTTTAAGTTACCGTTTTTAATTTTTTAAAATGATGTTCAAGTATTGAATATATTATTATTATTTTTAGAGTTGATTTTAAAAAATTAAAAACCACAACTTAAAAAGCTCAAAACGCTCCAAATTTTTGCATCCCATGAGATTTTCATATAAAGAATTTAATGAGAATGATAAATTAAAATTTCGAGATGATTTGATATATTTTTTGAGTTAAGCTCACGGTATCTCCACTCTCTCTCTATATATATATAGAGAGTGGAGATACCGTGAGCTTAACTCAAAAAAACATATTAAATCATCTCGAAATTTTAATTTATCATTCTCATTAAATTATTTATATGAAAATCTCATGGGATGCAAAAATTTGGAGCGTTTTGAGCTTTTTAAGTCACCGTTTTTAATTTTTTAAAATGATGTTCTAGTATTGAATATGTTATTATTATTTTTAGAGCTGATTTTAAAAAATTAAAAATGGTGACTTAAAAAGCTCAAAACGCTTCAAATTTTTGCATCACATGAGATTTTCATATAAAAAATTTAATGAGAATGATAAATTAAAAATTCGAGATGATTTGATATGTTTTTTGAGTTAAGCTCACGGAAGGCCTCCGTGAGCTTAAGCTCACGGTATCTCCACTCTCTCTCTCTCTCTCTCTATATATATATATATATATATATATATATATATATATATAGTGGAGATACCGTGAGTTTAACTCAAAAAACATATCAAATCATTTTGAAATTTTAATTTATCATTCTCATTAAATTCTTTATATGAAAATCTAATGGGATGCAAAAATTTGGAGCGTTTTGAGATTTTTAAGTTGTGGTTTTTAATTTTGAAAATCAGCTCTAAAAATAATAATAATATATTCAATACTTGAACATCATTTTAAAAAATTAAAAATGATGACTTAAAAAGCTCAAAACACTCTAAATTTTTGCATCCCACAAGATTTTTTTATATAAAGAATTTAATGAGAATGATAAATTAAATTTTCGAGATGATTTAATATATTTTTTGAGTTAAGCTCACGGTATCTCCACACTCTCTCTCTCTATATATATATATATATATATTTATTTATTTAATTTGTTTTTGAAAAAATATATAAATATAAAGTTGTTTTTTTCAGAGGAGACCCCGCCCTTAAAATAATAGTTGTGTTGATTCTTTGGGCTCCAATGTGTTTTGCCTAACTGGGCTTTTACTAGCAATTTGTTCCATTACTCGAACCTAATCTATCTATGCTTGAATCGGATTTTTTTTTTATTCAAATGTGAATTTTTTTTATAAAATATAAATACGGATTTAAATTTTATTTGAAATTTAAGGATTCAAAAACGAATTCATATTCTTTGTATAGTGGATATCAGATCAAATTCGAATTATAATCGAAATTTATATTTAATTATTTATAATAATATTTTTAATATTTATTATGAATAATACATGTACAATATGTACAATAAAAATAATATAATACTAATTTATATGATGTATATATTTAAATAATGTGATTTAATTATTATTAAGACTATTATATAATTATTAATTTTTTATAGAAAAAAGTATTAAAAATTTAAAGATAATTGTTCTATCAAATTTATAAGGATTCAGATCATATGAAATTTAAATGATAATACAAAAATTAAAAAATTTATATGTAGATTTAATAAATTATTAAATAATTTTTTTAAATTATATGTAGATCTATTCATGACGATTCGGATCGGATTTGATTTTGATATTCATCTACACCCAAGACTCTTATCTAAGTTCGAACCCCCACGATCGAAGTTCCCCTCTTTCTCCTCTCTCGGTCGCTTTCTCACGAGCTCGGAGGGATGAACTCCCTCTTCGTCTCCAATCCGGCGAGCTGCTCTTTTCGTCCCTTTCACCGTACGATAAAGTACGTTCTCATTGGTTCTTTTCCTCGTTGCCGTGTTCCTTTATTTCGTTTTAGCCCCTGATGTATTATTTATTTTGGTGAAGGAATGGAAAGGAGGTGAGGAGAGTAAGTTTTCTCTCACGTAGAAGCCCAAGATGCGCCATGGAACTCTCTGTCGGTGGAGAAGACTTCCATTACAGTAAGGACCTTTTCCTTATTTATTTGCTAAATAGTCCTTCAGTAGTTTGCGGCTTTTTTTTTTATTTATTTCGGGGATGTTGCAGTAATGTTTTCTAGCGCCTAAGTTAGAGTTCCTCTCCAGTGATTTAGACATAGGTTGTTAGAAATACTTGTTGTTTTGTTCACTTTTCTAAACTCCCGTGAACAAATAAGGAAATGAGGAATTATCAGATCGGAACACAAGAACATATTAGAAAATTATACTTGGAGCAGTTGCTTTTGCAATTAACAACCTCTTCATTATTTTGTTGTAAAAGACTGCTAATGCTACCAGCGAAATCAATGAAGTTGCAGCGCGTCTGGAACAATGAATGTTGAATGATACATCAATGTTTTTCTTGTGAATACAGGTGTATAGTATTAAATACATATAGATTATTGAGTGGACTTTGGCAGCATTTGCACCACAACACATTTGTTTGCCTTGATTTCGAAAAGCAAGCTAATTCTTTTCGGTATACATAGACAGCGTGCTGAAGTTCCCGCGGAGACGCATGAGAGACCCCTACAAGCTTCTGGGTGTAACACCTGATGCATCAGAAGAAGAAATCCGTGCAGCCCGCAACTTCCTTCTAGTGCAATATGGGGGTGATGAGAGTAGCGTCGAGGCTATTGAGTTGGCCTATGAGAAGATAATTATGAAGAGCTTTAAAGAGAGAAAGAAGGCCAAGATGAACCTAAGAAATAAGTTGAGAAAGAAAGTAGAGCATTCACCTTCTTGGGTAAAAAACTTGCTTGCTTATGTGGACAAACCACCAATCGATTTGGTTATGAGACGGCTGTTTCTTTTTGGGTTCATGGCTGTTTGGAGTGTGATTTATTCAGCCCAGACTGGTCCTGCTTTTCAGGTAAATTTGTTTATTTTTTTTCTTAAGAAAAAAAAATACTACTGTATTGAGGATCTGTTTCACTGGTATGTCCTTTGGTTTGGTTTAATGTTCCAAATATTAACAGTCTTGTTAGGTAAACAAATCATGTCCCATTGCTGTCTTTTTACCTTAATTTTACTGTGGTTTTATCTAGCAAAGTTCTATAATGGCACTGGCCACAATGCTATGTGTAATATTCACATAGCATACGCATGCTGCAGTTGTCTAACGAGCTCTCAGCTTTATCTAACAAAACCCACAATCTTCTCAAGGTTTGTTGTTCCTTGTGGTCAGTTTGGGTGTCTGGTGTAAAAGTCACTTTGATCGCTGAGAACTAACTTCACACCTTTTGTATGGCTTCAACATTGAGTAGATGTATATCATAAAGTTTGTCAGGTATGCATACAATATGCTACGAGTATTACATAGCTCTTTTATGTGTAGGTGTTTATTTCGCTTCTGGCGTGCATATTTTTTCTTAGAGATAAAATGAAGGACGGTAAAAGAGCCACCTTCACTGGGTGAGAATTTCCCATCTTTAATCTACTTCTTCAATTACAATGTTTATCTTATTTCACAAGTGGTATGAATATTGCTTCTGTGTATTTTCCAACTAAACCTGATTATCTGTAATACTGTCTAGGTTTTTAGTACTTTTGGGTATGATATCCATGGAAATTGGAAAAATAGAATCATCCAATAAGTTAGTGAATAATAGAAGTAGCCCCTCCTGATGAAAATTTTAACTTTGACCATTATTTTCAATTTACTATCAGATTTGTTTCCATTCCTTCATAAATGTGCTCCTTTATTTTATTCAAAAGCTGGTTACATTCAGCAGAACATAATTTCTTCTATGTCTTAGTGTCATCGACAAGCATGGGCATTATCTTTGAAAGTGAAACACTGAGTGAAATTTTGCAGAATAAAAGTAGTCGTGTGACCAAATAAGAGTTTGTTTTCAGAATACTAATTTGTTTCTTTTCATACTTTTTACAGATTTGGTGCTCTTATTGTTGGATGGATAGTGGGTTCTGCAGTAATTCCTCTAATTCCATCTCACTTCTTCCCTCCAACCTGGTCTCTTGAGCTCCTTACCTCCTTAGTTGCTTATGTCTTCTTATTCTTGGCATGCACTTTCCTCAAGTAGACATTTTATTTAGCATCTTTGCTTGTGATACAAGTATGCATAGCTCCATTTATTCAGACAGATGGTAACCATCTTACTTTTTCCTTTTTTTTTGGCTGGATTTTCTTTTTGAGAATCAGTATTTTATTCTTGATCAGAGGTATGTTGATTTTTAATGTATTCAATAAGCATCTTCGCCATCTTATAATCGGAAAAATTGTGAGTGATTAGTTTCAATAGATTTATTTGTGATTTATTTTTAGTGTCCATCGCAACAGAAGGAAAAAATTAGAGGCTCTGCCACAATTTCTTTTAAAGATGTTCAAAAGCAGTTTGGTTCAAGCAACCCATAACCATCTCTCATTTCTGTTTTGGATTCTTGCATTGGTTCCAGTGCAAAAAATCCTCTGTCACAAGCTCTGAGGTACCTTTTTTTTGGGTCCGGAAACAGTGGTAATTTCAAAAGTTGTCTTTTCTCTGTGGAGATTGGAGATTGGAGTGAAATTAACTCTTAGAAGTAGTAAATCTTAAGTTCTTATATTTTGACTGCCCTCTCCAAATGTACTTTTTGCGCACTTCCTTTTTTTTTTACATTTTTCTTAAAATTACTCGGTTTGTTTGTTGTTATGAAAGTTCAAACACAGAACTGTAACCTAAAGGATTACAAATTAAATTGAACTTCAATCACATCCCCTAAATTGGGAAGCTATCATTTTGTCAATACATTAGTAGATTCCTAGGAGGTAAAATGATCACTCAAAAAAGGGGAAAAAAGAAAATAAGCCCCTAGCTTCCTAATTTTGCTACAATCCCCCCTACCCTTTTGTCTTGCCACGCAATTAAAACTTCTGCTTGGATATTGAACTTGCTGAAGACAATCCACGTTTCTTACATCTTTGATCCTTCTCTCAATCCAAATTCAACTCTTGTACTGCCACCAAACAGTTCTCAATTTGTCTTAGAGTTGTGAGAAAGCAACTAGAGACCATTTTTTATTTTCATCTCATTCTCTTTTGATTTTGACCTTGATTCCAGGACTGAGTGAGTGCTGGTGGAAACTCAAAAGTTCTTGATAGGTCTATCTTTTTCAGCACGCGCCATACGCACGGCATGTTGTATAAGCCGCTCATGCTCTTTCAGCATGTCTTCCAAGTTCCCTCCTGGAGGCATTAGTGGGCCTGAGTATTGGATCCTATTCTTGCGTCCATATACCTGATATTTTTGTTTGTCGGTTAAGAATTTTATTCGGTCATTATTATTTTTTTTTTTGCCATCTATAAAGCAGAAATATTCTGCAAAGCAGAAATATTCTGCAAAGCATAAAATATAATCAGATACTCAAACAATACAGACCCTAATGATGCCAAACTCAGATGTTATAAGCAACTAAAATATCAATGAGCATCTTTCATTTTACATATGAAATTATTACTGCAAATTATATAAGCAACTAAAATATTTGGCAGAGATGAAGTAAAAGCTTCTGAAATCAAGTTAACGGTGTACTACGTGTTCATATTTCACCCATGTTAAGTTGGTCAACAATTAAGATAAAAAAACACTACAATCATTCATATGGAAAAGAAATTATGGACATTGATTGAATTAGTTCTCACCTCACTGGTGTTTCTAGCACCCAAATCTCTCCTGCGAGTAGAAGCTGCTCGGTCAAGCACGAGCTTGCTGTGACCTGGCACATCAAGCTGATTATTTGCACTACTTGCCACACCATTGTCAGGCTTATAAGATCTTTGGGTTCTTAAATAGGGATCATTAACAACTCTAGCTGAAGCACACGTCTGACCTGGTGCCAGCTCAATTTTGGCATTCCAAATGGTCCCTGGTTCTTTACTTGTGTTCAGAACAGGTATATCCTCTTGGGTGTTGTACTTGCTGGTGCTGTTCTTTGTACTCTTCTGTTGTTTCTGTTTCTACACAGAAAAAGAAATGTATATTAGAGATTATTGGGCAATAAATCCTCCTTGAATGATTTAGGCCTGTTTGAGATAAAAGATATAAAATTAGATGACAGGAAAAGATTACCTGTAATTCGGCAACAGGATATTGTGCTTTTGTGGATCCTTGTTTCACTGGTTTTACCATGTCAGCTCCTCGGCAACCAAGGGCTTCTTGCCTTTTCCTATGAATGAAAAATAGGTTAAAAGGGCAAGAAAGACAAATAGCAAGCTTTGAACTACATATGGAAGTTCTTTGAGTGAAGGTAGAGCAACTACATATGGAAGTTACAAATTTCACCATTCTGGGTTGATACTGGCACCTGGCCAGTCAGGTTGGTACTATTCATTACCCTACAAAGATGGCCCTGAGATCTCACCAAGGTGTTAACTAAACGATCTCAATTCAATTCATATATGCACTTAGTTCTGTAATTGTTTAATTGAGGTTCAATTGAGAATTAATTAAAGCTGAAGCGCTATACAAAACACAATCCTGTGGTAGTATGCCTGACATGTCTGATGCTGGGACTCAAACTATTGACTGGTATAGTAAAAAAAATTTCAGTTATTTTTATGTAATTACTTTGTTTTCTGATCACGTAGTTTAGCATCATACTCCTTGCTTGGTGGAAACTTTGGCAAACTCGAACAATCACATGCTAGTGGTTCTGTCTTGAAAAACTGAAAAAAACAGAAGTACTTTATTTAATATATTGGACTTCTATCAGTCAACAAATAAATAGATTAGTGCTTTTAGTGCTTTAACTAGCAGGAATTCTAGAACAAAGAGGAAGACAAAAATACTAACATCGCTTTGGAGTGCAGATGCAGCTGTACCACGAGCCTCAGGCTCAATGGCCAGCAATGATTCGAGCAGAGACGAGACAGAAGCCGGGAAGTCTTTGAATGTCTCAGCCACACATCGTCTGTATTGGTTTTGCGGCTTGAAGACTGTTGCATGCGATAGCTTTGTTTTCTTCCAATATTCCTCTGACGGGGAGCCGCATAGCTTAAATATCTTGTGAAGTTGCTCAACCTATGAATCAAAAGGACACTTACTAAAATTTCACAAAAAAAAAAAAAAAAGATGTTCATGAAATATAATTTGCTGTCCAACAATTAATATATATGTTCTTCGCTATTAGATCCGTTCCTTATGCAAAATACTTGGCTCGAAGCAGTTTTTACAGAAGATCGTAATATTGCGAGCATCAATCAGGGTATGCTGAGCACCATTCAGGAGTAAGATTATACTGCCGCACTGTATACTGCATCGACCAAAACTTAGTCAGAATTAACAGTTTTCTCTATATATAAATACCTCAGTTCTTCCAGGCATGACAGGTTTTCCTGCAAACATCTCCCCTAAGATGCACCCAGTGCTCCACAGATCAACAGCCACACCATATTCAGTGGCCCCTAGAAGGAGCTCAGGTGGGCGGTACCACAGGGTCACAACACGGCTTGTCATGGGCTTGCATTTATTGGGATCAAACAATGTTGCCAGACCAAAGTCACCTATTTTGAGTGTCCCGTTATTGTCTATAAGAAGGTTGGATCCCTTGATGTCTCGGTGCAGCACGCCATGGGTGTGGCAATGGTACAAGCCCTGAAGCAATTGTTGCATAAAACATTTTATCTGCAGAGGTGGGAGACAATTTTTATATTATATCACTTTGAAACCAAGAGCCTGATAAAAATAGCAAAATGTAAGAAATGGATTATTTCATCCTATACAAAAGATAATCATATAAATAATTCCTTAAGCAAAAAGGTAGTAATAGATGCCTAAATCAGATAAAAAGAACATAATGCAAAAATGATTGCAACCATAACCTTGGCACTATATCAGTTAGGACTTCAGTATGGTGTTTCCACTACAAATTATTTGCAAGCTCCTAGTCAGAAGCGGATGTAGGATTTTGATCGGTGGAGGAGACAATTATCGGATTGTAATAGCTTATTGGATTTGAATTCATTAACTAATTAGATACTAAATAAAAAAATTAATAATTTAATATACATTATTACCTAACAAAAAACTATTAAAATAATATTTTTTTACATATTAAAAATAATACCAGAATAAAACTCAAAGTAATAAATAATTAAGTTGATAACAGAAATTTTCCACTACAAAACTTTATATTTTGAAATATTTGCATAATTATTTTATTATGCACTCATTATGTACGATATTAAATATTTGTTTCAATCAAAATAATCAAATAATTTAGTGGGGCAAAAAAAATTTGTGGGGAACAAATTACTAAAAGCATTATTTAAATATATTATTTTTCAAAATCTAGAGGGGTGAGCTGTCCCCCCCCCCCCTCCGGCCGCCCCTGTTCCTAGTCCTAGGGTTTTGCAATGGATTAAGAATTTACCCCAGCCTTCAAGTGAAGATTTGGCAGGATAAGTTAAAGAATGAATAGAAATACTGGCAGAAACTATAATTGTGAATGATGTTCTTGCCTGTGGTTCAGTTAACTTCACACGAGGAGATGCAATAAGCCCGGCAAGATCATGCTCCATGTACTCGAAAACAAGATACAAGCTCTGTGACAAGCGGGAGGTGATGATGCCCTCAAGCTTTATAACATTTGGATGATCAAGTCTACGAAGGATATTGATTTCCCTCGCCATGAAACGAACACTTTCTGGGTCCATATTTACAAAACGGACTTTCTTCAGAGCGACAATTTTGCCGGTTTCAAGATCACGTGCTCTGTACACACTGCTATATGTGCCTTGTCCAATCTGGAACAAGCAATTAATTGAAAAGCAGTCACTGCACTAGGTTCACAACTTATTCAAATATGTTCCCAACAATTTCTCTGAATATGCTTGATGTGTTGTAAACTTGTAATCTGTAGTTAGTTTCGCCAGTCCCACTTTAATTTTAGGTATCTGTATTAGTTTTTTGATTTCGTGTGACATTTGCAGGATTCTTCTACTTGAGGGTACATTTCCAAAATTATAACACCATTACCTTATCCAATTTCTCAAAGGAATCAGCCCGTCTCGGCGACCACCCTCTAACCGCCTCAGCCGACACACTTGAGAGCCAAGTAGGCCACCCAGGTGCCGTATGATCACCCGAGAAAGGAGTTGGAACGCCTCCAACCATGTCCAAGCCTTTGTCCTCATTTATATCTGTCCTTCCCGCAAAATCCTCTTGGCTATTCGCATCTGCCACTGTTGCCCTTCGTTTGTGGGACCCACCTCTTTTTGTCTTGTCAATAGCAGCTGATGCTGTCTTGTCTATGGTTATTTTGAAACCATTCGTCTCGGGTTCCTTCCGTCTTGATCTAGCACGTGCTATTACTGCCTCATCATCAGTATTTTCCAGAGATGGGTTTGGCTGGTCTTTTGTGGAAGATGCAGCGACTCGTTTTGATGACTTGCGCGAAAGACCAGTTTGGTTGCTTGGATTGACTCCATCTGGTTTTGCGGCTGCTTTGAAGCAGAGGCAACCCATTAAACGGCAACGGAAGAATTTGAAACCTATCTTATTTTTTCTAAATGCACAGGTTAATTCTACCATTCTTATATAAAATCACCTCTTCCTGCGAGAGAGAACAATTTTGGAGGTTATAAAAATGAGGAGATCGTCAAATTTATTTTGCTTTGGATGGAAATGGACGAATTATCTCACTCTTCTCCGTGGAAGAAACAAACAACGGAGAACATCAGATGAGTTGAGCTTGGAATAGAACTTCAATTATTCTTTTCTTACCATAATTTTGGTATGCGGAAAATAAATATCTCCCTCTCCGATCCCTCGTTTTGTGCGTGTTTGCAAGAGGGGAAGGGAGGCAGGAGAGAACTAGAGAAGCAAACAAAGGGTGTTTGGGTCTCTGATAATAAAAGTAGATTTTCCTCAATTCTAGATTTTTTTTTTGTTTTACTTGCGAAAACAGAGCAAAAACGGAAACAGAGGATCAGACCAAACCTCAGATAAATGGAAAGCTGGGAGGGTTTCATTCACCGAAAAAACCGCGGGATCGATGAATAATTGATTTTGTGGGCCCAGATATGTGCGCTGAGAGTGCATGATTTTCTTGGACTTGGTCTACTAATCATGGAAACTTGTTAGTGATAATTTGACTACATGTCACAAGTTCTCTCTATCTGGTATCTTGAGATGTTTACCTGTCTTTGTATAATAACCAATCTTTTCAGCTCAAACGCTCAATGGTTAATTAACCAAACATAACCCAACCAAATTTACCAGTACTTTTCCTCTTTATTATCACGCCATCCTAATATTGTTGGGCGAATTAAGAAAACGGGGAAATTTACCAATTAATATTATTTGGTAAACTATAGTATAAAATTAAGGAAAAATTGTATATTTGGGTGTTAGTTCCGAACACCTAATGATGCTAGTGCAACTTTCAAGATAATTAAATTCTTTAACCAATTACTAGGAAATTCCAGAATGCTGGTTTTATCTGTTATCTTCTTGCATGTAACTCACTATGGTCATGTTTGGTTGAGGAATAAATGAAGAATAAGCCACTTATACCTCACTTAAGGAGCCAAATGTGAATAATTATTGGAGACATAAAGATGAATAATGAGGAGTTGTAGCTCCATAATTTAAGGAGCCTAGAGAGGCTCCTTAAGTTATTCCTCCAAATTATTCTTTTATAGGACCACATTCGTACTAATGATGTTGTGATTATTATTATTACAACATTAATTTTAGTATTATAATAATATTATAATAATTATTATTATAACGATATTACTCTTAATATTTTAATAATATTATATTATATTAGTCTTATTTATTATAATAATAATTATTATTATTAATTTTAGTTTTTTAATTATATATCATTGTTATTCAATGATACTATCATATATTATTATTAATTTTATATAATTATTTAATTATAAATATTGATATATTATAATTAATTATTTTAAAATATAATTATGATTTCAATTTTGTTATATTATATTCTATATCATTTAATTATTATTGTTTCAATAAATTTCTTAACAACAAAAATAATAATATAATATCTTTGATAATATCATCATCGTCACAATCATCATGATGTTTATTATGATAATTAATTATTTTATATTATTATTGTGATTATTAACTTTATTATATTTTAATATGATTATATAATTATTTTTATCAATCTATTATTGTTAATTTTCTTTATTATTATAATAATAACAATATTATTAAAAGTAGCAACAACAAGAAATAATAATAATAATAGTAGTAGTTGTTGTTGTAATAATAATATTATTAATAAAATAATAATAATTAATATTAATATTGTAATATATTGTGACATCATCATCCTCGTCATAATATTTGTTTTTATTGAATTATTGATAATATATTATATTTTATTTAATGCAATGACATAAACTCTTTTTATTCTTTCATTTGCTCAACCAAACAATAATAATTTATGACATCATAACTTTACATAAGTACTTATGCCTCCTTAACTTTATTCTCCAACCAAACATGGGCTATGGTATTAATTACTATCCGGTATATAGAGAATCTGCACATAAGAAGCTGATTTAGTCGCTGCTGGGATTCGTTGTTATTGGTTGGTTCAAATTCAGATGAGATGTGTAGATATAGATAATCTTCTAAAATAAAATGGAGGATTCATAGTTGCAATCTATTTATATTCTTTCTCACTCCATACCCAATTTTTTTTTTTACTATAACCTATTTGTTGAAATTAGTGACATTTTTTCTGACATTATCACCTATTACTGCATAATAGGTTTGTCATCTCTAGAAGAGTAAAAGAAGTAAAATAATTGGTATTCACAGCTTTTCGTTCGTTTTGCAAATTTACAAGAACACTAAAATATCATCAAGGCGGTTAGGATCGATCTATCATTCAATATCAGGGGAAAAACAAAAGAGAGAAATCCGGGCTCAAAAGGAGATATCAGCTCTTCGGACTTGATCTAGTCCCCTAGCATTGCATTTCAAATTGTTCAAGCTAAGAATTTGGTGAATGCGTCAGTAAATATTTTACACAAATAAAAACATAATACAAGTTTCAGCTGGAAAATTTGTGTTTGCCATTAATTTCGTTTCCATCAAAAAAAAATGGCCAAATCAAATTAAGTAGAAAGCACCCATCAATAAAATGGTACTGAACAGGGATTCTGGGTTACAAAAAAAAAAAAGCAATCACGTCCAGTACGGATATGATACCAGATCTTTCTGGTTGTAACAGAATGTACCTGCTGATATAGGCACTTTTACAAAACCAGTGAACAAGTAAAACAGGCCTGATCCTTTGATCCCTTTGTGTTTATAAGAAACTGTATCTATTGAATCTCATGTACTATTCATCTGCACTAGGACAAAAGAAGAATATAACAGAACTAGAAAGAGCTAAAAGCTTGTGAAGCAGCATAGATGAAATCCAACATGCCGGTTCCCTTGAGAAGTCCTTTGCCAGTCAGAAGCTCAAAATCTATTAAAAGTAGAAAGCCAATTATGGCTGCTTTTCCATTGATAAGTTCATTTGTGCTGTTAAATCCAAATCCTTCAAGATCCTCGTCAACCACCATCCGTACCTAAGATCAATAAATTACATTTTATTTGTCAATATAATATTGTTTCTCCTATCATATATCACTATGTTGGTTCCTACCAGGATTCACAGTAATGACACTGTACCAGTGTTAGTATGATTGCCTGTATACTGCTCTTCCTTTTCAAATTCCACAAATACTTCAAACTAGACCAATGCCTTGTTCGTCCTTACAAAGTTTGAATATCAAAATTCTAGTTTAGTTAACTTCTCCAAGTGGAAGTATACATTGGATGAGAAGGAATGTTATGCCAGAAAAATCATAAATGGTTAGAAAAGTATGCTGGCCTAGTTCACTACAACAATATTCTGTTATAAGTTACAAATAAGAGAGATGCTGGGACCTCTTCGATATTGACATCAGAAGCAGTGACCCCCGGCTGGGCCCGCCCGCTAAAGAGAATCTCAGCAGATGCACCACTTGTCGGCACAGTCCCTTTCATATTAATATAGATGTTGTCCATATCTGTTTTGACTGGGTAAATGAATAATTTCCTCAGAGCCGGTGTCAGTGCTCTCAAAACTGGGTTCTTTGGATACCATTCCTTTATCTCTCCGGTTCGCAGATCAAATGTGCTATCTGTTGTGGGGCAAACTATGCAACCATCCTAAAAATAAAATTGGAACAATTATATTTCTTTTGGTTAGAATTTTATTATTCTTGTTGGACTAGAAGGACACTTGAAAATTAGATAGCATATTGGTCAATGCTGTATGAGTATGAACATGTATCCACCATATATGGTATGCACTGGTACTAACTACACTATGGATGTACCTTAATTTTACTTCAATTTGTTGTGTTTTCTGGGTACTGTTGCTGCTTTATTGCACAATCGAAAGATTATTGGGTTAAGCGGAAATTTAAATTGAGGCGGATAGATATGATCTTATTTGGATCAAATCCGTTGTTATACTGGATAGAATTTTGATGTTTAAAACCTGAGTGAGCTTGGCATTGAGGAGGCCTTCACTATAAGCCCCTTCAGCCGGAGATCGGTTCTCAATTGCAAAAACCTGGTCTTTGTACCACAAAAGGAGCACTGTCTCTCCGTCCTGCATGATGACCCGCCTCTCACCCTTTGGTAAAGCAGCCAACGGGACCACCGGGATCCAGTTCTCCCCTGAGCTTCCCTCACTGACAGGAGGTCCCGCCTCCTGTGATGCCTTGGGCTCCTCTTCCTCCACCTTGGACACCTCAGCTGCCTTACAGGAGAAGTTCCTGAAGGGTCCTTGAGAGACATGGCGGTACACCCGACCTAGGAAGACCCGCTTTATGTGCCGTGGCCGGAGCACAGATTGGAAGAGTAAGGATTTTGTCGGAGTGGGGATGGCCATTGAAGAAGGGGGGAAAGAGATCAAGGAGAGGAGAGTGAAGAAGAGGAGAAGGGGATGGGCTCAGAGGAGAGTTGAGAGGAGAAGGCATAGCCACAAAATGGAGATAATAAGAGAAAGAGGGAAAAGGTTTTCAGGGTAGAAGTTTGACACATTTATAGCCTTGTGTCCATTTGAACTCTTGAACCATTTAATGGGGAATAAATAGGCACGTGGAGAACTAGATTCACTTGAAATCAGTCGCCCGTAAGCTTTTTTTTTTTAATTTTTTTTGTAAATTTGTTATTTTTAAACAATTTTTCAAAGATAATATTTCAAAATATCTCTCCTCAGCCACCGTCCCGCCCTCCACAAAATTTCCCCACTTCATTTTTAGAAGTCAATCAAGCATTGTTACTTAAAACATGGAATCTGATGTGGAGATACAGTTGTTGATACATCGAACTTTATTAATATTAAATGAGTTATTACATACATTAATGATTTCATTATACAAATTTATTTTATAAATTATTATGTAATTTAAATGAGTTGTTATATACTAATATATTGCTTGTTCTTTGCTACAGACTATTTTTATATTGTAATTTTTTACATCAAAATTTAAAAATTGCATTTATTCAAATACAAAATATAGTAACTAAAGAAGTAAAAAACAAATGCAATTAATCAATTCCTTTATGCAGTAATCATAACGTTTTTAAAATATATATAATTAAATTTCAAATTTGATAAAAAAAATTAGCAAAATGATGTCTTTTAAAAAAATATCATCATTTGTATATCTTTTAATGTAACGGATATGTTAGGAATTTAACAAATATTTTAATATTTTTATGATAATCTATCATGTCATAAAAAAATCATATATCTAACGATTCATGTTCTCCTAAAAAATAATTAATAAATTTTAATTAATCATTATCGTTGCAGGATCAACATTTATACGCTTAATAATGAGTAATAATGAGTATAGACATTAAAAATAAATTGTTAAATTTTAATGGGTCATCTAAGGATAGTGTATTAATTTGAATGTATTGCAAGTATTGTCTTTTTTTAGTGTAGATTATAATTTGCAGTAAAATACAGAATCTAGATGTAAGAAAAAAATGTCGAATCAAACAAAAAGCTAATTTATGATACCCCCCCCCCCCCCCCCGGTTCTAGGTCAAATAAGAAAATTAAACAATAATTAATGCAAATATGTAAGTTTTACGAATTTATAATTACAAAATATGTTTGTAATATTGGAAAAAAAATCTTATTTTCAGTACTCCCTGACTTTGAGATTTTAAATTTTGATTAAAAAATGCAATCACAAAAGAACTTGTTGAATTTCTGACTTGAAGGAACCAGCAAAGAACTAGCACAAAGAAAGAGATGAGGGAGGCGTTTCTGAATTCTGACATAATCAAAGTTTGGATGGCTCGTTTCTCCGGTTTCACCGTTGACTCCAAAGTCCAAACTTGGTGGAGAATCAAAATATTGAAGAACACAGATGACAAAACTGACATGAATCGATGCCAACAAATCCGAAACGTTAACTCTGAAATCGAACGATCCCAACGCGGGACCCATATGGCCGTATCCCATTCCAACTTAGAGGTGATAAAATATGATTCGATTTGATTTTAAAAAAAATCAAATTGATCCGATTTAATCTGAATCTGATCTGACTCAATCTAATTTGAGATCAAATAATTTTCAATCCAATCGAAATCTATCAAAAATATAAAAAAACACAACATATAAATTGACCCGACCCGACCCAACCCCAACAAAACCTGGTTCAATCTGATTTCTTTTAAAAAATTAAACTTAGCTGATTCATCCAATTCAAATCTGAACCCAAACTTGAGCGGACCCGCCTTATTGTCACTTTCCTCCATTTTAAGTTTTGAAGTTTTCAACCTTCTCCAGTACCAGCTCCTCACCAAAATAGGATCTCACTTTTTAGAGCAGGTATTGACTCTTTAATACATCAATTTCCTTATCCACAATATGAAGATAAGGAAATAATGACAATGTTTACAGATTGTGGTTTTTCTTTAGGTTCTAATGAAAAGACAAGATTAAAAGTTATCAAACATTTTAGGTCTTTATCTAAACAACAATTATCATTTGTGTTACATGGTATTTTAGATAAATTAGATAATAACATAAGTGAAGTAGATCTAAGCACTGAACTGTTACCTTTGGGAACATTAATGGCATCATGAATATCTTAAGTTGGAATATTAGAGGATTAGGAAAATCTAAAAGAAGAAGATTAGTTAGAGATGTCTTATTAGAACATAAGATAGATATAGTTAGTTTACAAGAAACTAAAAAAGAAGAATTTAAGAGCAATACACTTAATAACTTAAGTAAAGATATTAATAAGTGGATAATTTTACCTTCAGTAGGTAGTTCTGGAGGTATTTTAGTAGGACTAAATGATGGTAAATTTGAATTACTAGATTCATGGATCTTATTATTTTCAATTACTCTTATGATTAAGAATAAAGACTCAGATTTTATCTGGATGTTTACATCTATATATGCACCAACATCAATTGGCATGCGAAAATTCTTCTGGAAAGAATTAACAGATATAAGAGAATTATCTAATGTTCCATGGTTAATAGGGGTGATTTTAATATGGTTAGAAATAGATTAGAACGTAAGGGTAACACATATAATCACTCTATTAGTAGAAAATTTAATTCTTTTATATCTACAAATATGTTGATAGATTTCAGACCAAAGGATAGACTTTACACATGGTCCAATTTAAGGGTTAATCCATCTTTAGCATGCTTAGATAGATTCTTATGTTCAATAACATGGGAGAGAGAATTCCCATTAAGTGTTAGTAAATCATTACCTAGGTTTCAATCAGATCATAATGCTATTATTCTTAAATCTAATATTAATATATCCTATACTAATAATAATATAAAACGCTTTGATAAAAATTGGATAAATCAAGAAGATTTTAATGAACTAATGATTAATTGGTGGAAGTCCTTTCCTCTAGATATCAATGATATAGGTATGAGTTGGAAAATGAAAATGCAATATCTAAGGAGAAAATTTAGAGGCTGGAACATTAATTTTAGAGGGCAACAGAAAAAAGAAAAAAAGAAATGTTTAGAGAAAATTAATGAAATAGATTTAATACAAGAACTTAGGGATATTAATGATTTGGAATTTCAGATATGGCTAGATAATACTAATAAATTAGATCAAATTTATACAGAAGAAGATACTTATTGGCAACAAAAATCAAAAATTAATTGGTTATTAGAAGGGGATTTGAATACTAAATTCTTTCATACAATTGCAAATAATAGAGCTAGGAAGAATTATATTTTTTCATTGGAAATAGATGGTCAGGTTATATATGATCAGGAAAGGATTAGGAGATTTATTTGCAATCACTTCAAAACACTTTTAGGATCAGAAATTAATAGATTAGTCACTTTAGATCTTAATTTATGGAATGAGAATGAGAGACTATCTTTAAATTCATCTGATTCTTTAGAATCTGTTTTTACTACAGAAGAAATTAAAAATGCAATATTTGAAGCAGAAAGTAATAAATCTCCAGGACCTGATGGGTTAACTTTTACCTTTTATCAAAAGTATTGGGATTTAATTAAAGATGAATTAGTACTTATTGTTAGTGCTTTTTATAATCATAATTTAGATCTTTCTAAATTAAATTTAGCTACAATAGTCTTAATTCCTAAAAAAAAGGATAGTATATCTATAAATCATTTTAGACCTATCAGTCTGATAAATTGTAGTTTCAAAATTATTTCAAAAATTTTAGCCAATAGATTAGCACAAAAAATGGATGCATTAATAGATCATTCTCAAACAGCTTTCATAAAAGGTAGATGTATATTTGATAATATAGTATGTGCTCAAGAAATTTTACACCAAGTCAGACAAACAAAAACTAAAGGAATACTACTTAAGTTAGATTATGAAAAAGCATTTGATAATGTAAATTGGAATTTCTTGATAGAAGTTTTAAAAGCTAGAGGATTTGGTAAAAAGTGGATTGATTGGATAATGAACATATTAGTTAGTGGACAAACTAGTCTAAATATAAATGAATATATAACTCCATATTTTAAATGTAAGAAAGGGTTGAGACAAGGTGATCCATTATCTCCATTTTTATTTAATTTAGTAGCAGATACTCTTTCTAAAATTTTAAATAGAGCTAAAACTTTAGGATATATTAAAGGTTTAGGGAATTTTGAAGAAAATAATTTAATCAATCTTAATTTTGCTGATGATACTTTGATTTTTTTAGCTGCTGATAGTAAAATAATTGATGCTTTTAAATTGCTTTTACTAGGCTTTGAAAATTTATCAGGCCTTAAAATAAATTTTATAAAAAGTGAAATAGTGCCTTTAAATTTAACTAAGGAAGAGGAGATTCAATATGCTAATATTTTAGGATGCAAAGTTTCATCATTTCCAATTACTTATTTAGGGGTTCCTTTACATTGGCATAAATTAAAGAATAAGGACTGGGATTTTCTTATTAGCAAAATAGAAAATAAATTAGAGAATTGGAAAGGGAAATTGCTATCTATAGGTGGTCGATTAACTTTAATTAAATCTGTTTTAAGTGCTATGCCATTATATTGGATGTCTATATTTAGACTTCTTGTACAAGTTAGAAAAAAAATAGATAAAATATGCAGGAAATTTTTATGGTCTGGTGGTAATACTAGAAGAAAAAAATATAATTTAGTAAATTGGAAACAAATTTGTAACAGTCTTGAACAAGGAGGTTTGGGAATTTGTAATTTAAAAAGTATGAATAAAGCACTATTATGTAAATGGTTATGGAGGTATAATAATCCAAATGATAAGGGTTTGTGGAAAAGAATAATTAAATCCAGATATCATTTTAGAAGATCTTTAATAAATGCCTCTAATTTTTGGAAAGAAGTCAATAAAGAATTACAAATTTTTAATACTAGTGTAGACAAAAAATTAGGTAATGGGAAAAATATTTATTTCTGGAAGGATAGATGGTTAACAAATAATGCATTACAATCTCAATTTCCACTATTATTTGATATAACTACAGATCAAAATATTACAGTTTCCCAAGTTATAGGATATAATAGATTTTATCTAAATTTTACTAGAGGTTTTAATACTACATTGAGAGATCAATTACATAATTTATATTCCCAATTAGAAAATATTGGATTAGATGATAATGAGGATTCTATAATTTGGAGATGGTCAGTAACAGGGGTATTTACCACTAATTCATGCTATAATTGGTTAGAATTTGGAGGAATTAAAAATAGTCAGTTTAGTCTCACATGGTCAGCTTATATACCATTAAAAATTAAAATTTTTCTTTGGTTAGTTCAAAACAATAAGATACTTACAAAAGACAATTTAAAAAAAAAGGGATGGCAATGAGAGGATAAATGTATATTTTGTAATGTTGCTGAAACTGTAGATCATTTATTTTTGAAATGTTCTATTTCCGTATGTTTATGGAATTGGATAGCTAGTTATAATAATTTCACTTTCAATTGTAATACAATACTAGACATATGGCAATTAGAGGCTAGTATACCTTATAAAGATTCAAAACTCTGTGAATTGATAAGAGGAGCATTTTTGTGGATTGTGTGGAATGAAAGAAATAGAATAATTTTCAAAGGAGGCCAAGTAAGAACTATTAGACAATTAGGAGGTTCAATTATAGCTTTATCTAGATATTGGTGTTTACTAAAAGGTAATGAATTTTTGAATGCTTTACACAATATTTTACCATCTAATATCAACTCATTACCAGTGCAGATCAGAGAAATTACCTTAGGTTTAACGCTTTCAGAGGAAGGGGATTAGTTTGGAAGAGATTTAACAATGAATAATGATGATTGGAAAGTTAATTAGTATATCTTTGGTAAGCATACTATGTTGTTTTGTTTTGTATGGTTGGATTATGTTTGTTTCAGCTGGAATTGAACAATTCGCTATTAGGCGCCTTTGCAGACTTGGACAAATCAGAAGATTAACAAGTTTTAAACAGTAATTTTGTGGTAGTTAAATACTTATATTGTAAGTCAGCTTGATATGCTAGTTTTACTTCTAAACTAGTTTTAGTTGTTTGATATGATATCCGATGATTAGGTTTATGGTTCAAATATTTTGTTGATCAGATTAGCTTAAGATTTAGTAGTTCCAGTAATATGATATTAGTTGTTGAACTTTTAGACTTTCAATATCATTACTGCTTAGATACCGGGCTGTGGTATCAATTAAACTCTTTTTGTTTCTCAATGAAACTGGTGGTACAACCACTTTCTGTGAAAAAAAAGTTTTCAACCTTCTCTATTTCCCTGCACATCCACAGAGTGGAGACCCACTCTCGTAGTCCCATACTCCCATGGAGGCCAAAAGCCTCCTCCACTCCTCTCTTCTTTCCCCCCTTCCCCTCCAAGCGCTCTCCTCTCCTCCCACTCCCACTACCTCCTCTCTCAAGAGACTCGAGGCCTTCTCTATCTCAACCGAGAGTCGCCATATGTTCTAAAGATGCGCATATAATGACTTATCATTTGTTTTGTTAAGTTTGGTCGACATATATCGCAAGTGTGGAGATATGATATTTGCTAGACGGATCTTTTATGAGGTTAAGTGAAGAAACTTATAACACAAAATGATTATTTGACAGAGAGAGTTGAGAAGGAATAATGAATCTGTTATTTTTATTCTTGAGTTCATACTCGGCATATATATGGTTCCTATTTACAACGGTAATAAACGATTGTTTTATTCTAACGGTACTGTAACGGTATTTTATATTATTGGACTTGTGATATAATTTTTTAAATATGTTGAGGCCCAATAATATCCAAATTACATTTTCTTAACATTAAGGAAAGAAATTTGGTAACATGGTCCTCTATTTTATTGGGTTATGCATTGAATGGTCGACCTGACATGGCAATAAGATCAATTACATGGATGCAGAGGGAACGGGTAGGGCCAGATGTGGTGTCGATTTCAATAGTTCTTCCAGCTTGCACACAACTTAAAGCACTTAAAACAGGAAAATAAATACATGCCTTTTCTTTGAAAAGATGGTTCTTCCCAAATATTTCTATATCCACCCGTTTAATATCCTTGTATGCAGCATATGGAAGCACTGAGTATGCAGAAAACATTTTTGACCAAATTGTTAGAAAGAGCGTTGTTGCTTGGACAGCCTTGATTGATGCATATTAAAAATGAGAAACTATATCATGCTTTGGGTTCATTTAGATCAATATTACTGGCTAATATAAGACCAGATGCCATTTCAATTTTCAGAATTTTGGGTGTTTGTGGCAGTTCGGGAGAGATTAAAATCGGATAAAAGATGCATGCAAATGCTCTAAAGATGCGCACGAGAGAGAACCATTTTGTTTGAAGTGAAACAATTAGCATGTATGGCAAGAGCAGAGATGTTGTTAAGGCACGGAAGGTGTTTGATGGAATCCAATCAAAAGGATGTTATCTTCACAGTTTGCAAGAAGGCCATGTGTGATCGTGAGGTGGTTAGGCTTTTTAATTGCATGGTCAGGAAATATGGTTTGAAGGCATCTGAAATGAATTATGATTGTGTTATTGAAATTCAAGGATAGGCAGGAAGGAGCATTGAAGTCCAAAGATTTATGGATAATGAAATCTGTATTAGCTTAAGGGAGTTAAACGATTTGATATTTAATAGTAGATATACGTAAAAGATCCCTGTGGAATTATTGAGTTGCTTTATTATTTCATTTCATTTCATTTATCCACACATTTAACAGGTATTGTTTTGACCACCAGCGAATTTTCTAATTAATTATTGTTGTCCTGTTCACAAGTCACGAAGAGCAGGATATCTATATGTTGGGAGAATTCCAAGTTTTAACATGCTTGGAAATCATATGCGTTGTCAAACTATGCGTCCTGGATCAGCTTTCAATGACTTGGATACTAATGGATCAAATGATTTATCAGTCTCAGTAATGGAGCAAGTTGTCTACTCATCAAAATTGTGTTTCTTTTGCGAACTCAAATTCAAAATTTAGTTGTTATGTCAAATTCTATTTTGCCGCTCGAAGTTGCTGTGTCTAAAAGTTGGTAATTTTTAGAGTCAAAATAAATTTTATGGTCCAAATTTAAAGTTAGTTTTTTTGACTTTGGATCCGAAGGTTACAATATAGATGCAGATTCATAAAGAAAATACATAAGGATGATCAAAGCAAGAATGCAACAGCATGTAAGGTTGCATCTAGTTGTGACTTGTGAGGCAGTTATTTTCGTCTCCTTCAAAAAAAAAAAAATATAATATATTTTTTTTTCTAGTTCTCTTTCTTGTATGAGCCCCCATTGTCTACCAAACGTTTTTATTATTAATGTCTATATAGCATTTAGAAAAATATATTTATCTTTTTTTATGAGATCAGTGATCTTTATGTACTTCGTAATGCTTTTAAAAATAACGAAATCCATATGCATTCTGAATTAAAAATAAATGAACATGAGAGAACCTGAAATTTTTATTATTTTAGGATGCTATTTAGTATTTACCAAATAAAAATATCTAAAATGGAATTCAAAGTTGTGTAACCAAAGAAAGCCCGTTAATTCAAAAGGGACACTCGGTTTCATGAAACTCAGCCCAGATCTAATTAATTCTTGAGATCTCAAAAAATCCAATAAATTCTATGAAAGCTCCGAGTATTTTGGGTAGTTCTTTTTTTTTTTAACTACAACCCAACAACGTGGGCCTTCTTTTTAAAAAAAATAAAATAAACTACAACCCGCTTTTATACTTTGCAAATCTTTCTAATTCGGTTGGAAACAACAGGACATTTATTTAGACGTGAAAGTTTTCATATTAATCACATCAAATTGATGCAGCATGGGATTCATTTCTCATAGAATATTAAACCTTGAGAAGTATCTATGCTTATGGGTACGTGTATAAATGAAATTTAATTATATTTATGTAATTTAGCTATAAAATTGTTTTAACTCACTGTTGAATTTAAGTTCTACTATTTTTTTTACATACTTCTATAAAAAATTAAAGGAGTGGACTGGATATATATAATCTCCATGGCCAACCAGCAAAAGGGTAGTGTAGTTTTCCATCGAAAATTCAAATTGAGCATACGAAAATTCAAATTGAGCACACGATAATTTTGGCAATGGCGTCATAATATGATAATAAGGTGGTTCTAGAGGGTTATGTTTGTTTGCAATATGGATCGCCAAAAATTTTAAAGACTTCCTACTTTTTTTCTTTTTTCTTTCTTTTATCACAACATCTAGAGAGAAGGGATCGGTGCCATTAGCTCTAGTGCCATTTGAGATGTCACCAACTTATGTTTTAATTTATATTTTAAAATTTAATATTCAAATTTTGAATTCAAATTGTTGATTTCTTCATTTTTTTATATACTCATGAAATTTCAAAAATGCATTGTATACTCATAAAATTTCATAATTTTTAATATTATTTCATACTAGATTAAATGATAACAAAATGAATGTATAAAAATAAATTAATCATAGTTAACTAAGTTCACTCATTTTGTTATAATTTGATATAACAACCGTTGCCAAAGTTTTTTTTGTTGTTGTAGTGTTTATATGTTCATAAAATGTTCCGTACAAAAAAGAACACATACCGAATATTTCAATAGAAAATCCTTCTAATTTGTACATTTACAATGTTCTGAGTGTGCGCGCGCATGCGCACATCAATTTTGATTCTTTTTAATGAAATTTATGATTCTAAGATCCACTAAAAGAATGATGGATAATATTCGATATATGTCACTTACATTATAATAAAAAATTATCCAAAAAGTTAACATATTCATTGTTACACACAAATTTCTCCTAGTATGTATTTACAATGCCTTGTGTAAGTTTGTTAATATTTTGATTTTTTATTTCAATTAAATTTTACCTTATCAAGGAATCTGAGATAACAGAAATTGACGAATGCATTCAATCATCTACATGCATGCTTACAAAATTTGAACAAATACATTTGCGTTCGCGGTTTTTCTTGTACTATGCATTCGCGTTTTTGTAATTGAATGTGTACTGACGTTCATTTTAATTTACATGATCAGATAGCAGTTAATACATAAACATTACCATGATATGGACAATAAATTGTATTTTCATCATTTGTTTTTACCAGTGACACTGATATAATCACTTTTCTGTAAATTAAACTTAGGGAATAATGTTATTTAGATCTTTAAAGGCTGTCCCGTGGTAGTAAACTAGTTAGTAATATGTAGATGACTCATCTATTTAATTTACCAAAAAAATTGAATGCAATGATTGCATTTCAGCCGGAGATTGAACAGGCATCACAGGCCCTAGGATCCAAACAATTTGACCAGTAACCAGCAAACCCTGTGCTCTGCAAGGGCCTACTAAATTTGGCTCGTTTACGGTCTGACTAGTAGGTAGATCTTACCAATCAAAAACCTCCAAAGCATCACAGTTGAACAAAACAAAGAGAAAATGATTCAATCATGAGTGGGAGCTATAGTACAACTGTACAAGAAAGTAAAAATATAGTAAAAGTTTCTGATACGCTTGTTTTAATGTTATTCTCTTTATCTTCTCTCTTTCAATTTCTAATGAGAGGAGCTGATTTTTAAAGACTAGAAAAACTAAAATAATTCACATATTTCAGCATGATTGAATTTTTTTCGATATCATATATATCATGGTTCAAAAAAAAAAGTTTGGGTCAGCCCCATGGTATGAATTTTTTCGAATCAGCTAGAAGTTCAAAAAATTTAGCTCAGGTGTTGTGACCTCTTTGTATGGTTGTATTTGTTTGAATTAATAATTCAGATAAACTTTTTATTGTTGAATTTTATTGTTTGGTTTAATTATTAATTATTGTTAATTATCTTTTTAGAGTTAATTTTCATTCTTAGTTGTATAATTGGTATTATGTTAATTTATGGAATCTTGAATATAATTGTGAATACTATAAACTAATTTTAAAAAAAGTTAAAATGATTTTTTTCGGATCAAATGAAGAAACAATCGACCAAATAATACAATTATTTCTAAATCTATAATATAAAGAGTGTGTACTGAATTTATCCACTATTTCAGTTTTTTTTTCTTAATGATCAAAATGCCTCTAACCGAATAATGTGGATCAATATTTTTAAGAACTAACCGTTCAGATTTTTGTCAATAACATTTTTCTCTTAATTTTTTTCTATTTTTATTATACATTAATGGAAGGTCTAACAAAGAATTCATCCATCAAATAAATTAATAATCATCTATCTTTAAGTTTTTTAAAAAAAAACTACCTTTACAACTTTATTTAAAAAAATACTATATTCTGTAAATGATTCTATAAAAATAAATTGATTTTATTTATAAATTTAAGAATCTGATTAATTGATTTAGACATAAATTATAAGAATTCTGCAGAAGGGGCCATTTTTCTAGTAATAAAAAATTTAAATATAATTTTAATTTGCAGAGGTGATGATGGATTTTTTTGGTCATTCAAACTAGTAGAACGGTAAAAAAAGATAACGAAAAGATGAAAGGAAAAAAATGGGGATTTAAATGGCTATAACTTTTTATAGGAACGTCGTCAGAAAACACACAATCACTTTCTATAAACGACACAATATGTAATGCAAGCATGCATTTTTCAGGCTAAAAAAATGCTTCTGAAGCCCTCTAATTTGATGTTAAAGTGTTTGTAATTTAGTTTTACTAACCAAACAATAATATGTTATTATTTCAATCTATGTAAATATTCACAAAAAAAAATTGACATAATTTCATAAATAAATGATTTACCTTAAGAAAATAAATAAATAAATAAATAATAGAATAAGAAAATAAATAATTATATTTATTTTTACAATTATTCAAATCATAATTAATTTATTATAAGATTAATTATGTTTAAATTTCAGTTTTGAAGATGCTTCGAATAAACATTTCAGAATTGGTAGATCTCTAAAAAAATCATCCTATCATTTCAGAATTGGTAAAAAAAACAATCTTGTTCTAAAAATAAAAACCACTCATTTTGTGACTACATACAGAAAAAAATAGTTGAAAATGATTGATTATGTGCGTAATAGTTTTGTTGTCAGACGATTGAACTGCTCATCGATATTTCCATCAATGCTTATCATGGATGCATTGTATTGTATGTATCAGGATAATTCATTCAGGTCCCCCAGAAAGCTGTCACCAAGGCCCAGCTATTCCCTCATCCAATCATATAGTCTTCCTCTCCAGTTCTAAAGACCAATGGAGATGTCCTTGCTATTTTCCCAGATGGGAATCTTGGATAATTTATTTTTTCCAATATTCGATTTAGCATAATGAAAAAAAATGGTGAAAATAATTTCCGTTTGAACTTTGAAGGATAGTTTTAGTGATGAATAATAGTGCTTTAATTCTCTCTATATTTAGAGGGAAGAATTACAAGTAAAAGTTTGTCTACTAGCTTGTTCAAAATTATAACTACAAGAACCGTCATTCTATTCGTATTATTTTATATTAATAGTGGACCTCATTGATATAAAGAATTAACAAAAAAATCACACAATTAATTTCAACAAAACAACAATGACCAGTACATGGATTGGCCATTAAAACGGGACATATCCATTTGAATGAAAATGGTTGCGGAGATAACTCCAATTTCAAATGAGGAAAAAAGGAAAAAAAAACTGACAGTGCACCAGATCTGTCCGTACAATGGGTCCAGCTCACTAGAATCCATTCCAAATCCAACTGTGTTTTCAAAAGCGTAGTTGTAACTGTAGAGAGAGAGACTCAGAAAAAATAAAAAAAAGAAAGAAAGCAAGCAAGCAGGATGCTCACAAATGTCCAAAAATGTTATTTGCCCTCCAAATTGTCCAACGATATGTTTTCTTCACACTATTTCACATTTTCATAATTTCATTCATAATCAACTCAAAAGTAAACTATACATGATTCAAATTGGTTCCACCGAAAGCATCATGTGATACGCCTCCTCTACAACAGAACTATAACAACTGAAACCTACAAGTATATATATATCTCCATACCCCCACCACCTTAGTATGTAACACGTATCATACACCATGAGACCGGCCTCGATAACATTAATGATGATAAATTGATAATAACCAAAATTCATGGACGCAAATTGTAGATCTCAAATTCTAAATAGTTGCTCTAGCTAAAGAGCGGTGGAAAAGATAAATATTCAAAAGAAAAAAAAAGTGTGACATCATGATAGGAAAAAAGAAAACGACGCCCTTTTTATGTTCAAAGAGATGATGCATCACCTTGGGAACCATCTCTATTCATTGGGGAGAGGAGATCCCAATCCATACTTCATCTTGATCTCTGGGACCCATGTTCAAAATTTCCAAGATGCTGATTTCTACGTCGATCCGTACTTTGAGATTCGTGCCAAACCACGTCTGATGTACAGAGATCCGACCAACATCCAAATTCGGGGGTTGGCCTCATGGGCCCAGTTTCGTACCTATTCAGGCCCATAAGGACAGGGATGGGAACTCTGGGTGCATTGAAGGGAAGTCCTTTCTCGAGATTTTTTTCTGTACAGATCTCAAAAATTTGAAATGACTCATTTTAATTTTAATAATTATAGGAAAATCTAAATAAAATTTTAATGCATGAGAATTCATTAATATTAAATTAGAATTTTTATTGATGATCGAACAATTCACAACAAAAAAATCATACAATTTTGCAGAGAGTATCTCTGCAGAAGAATAGTTCTCATTGAAGAGGGACAATTAAAAATGCACCATAGCATGATGCTCTGTCTATGGGTATTTTAACCCATTAAAACGAAATAGATTTTATATCTAAAATAATTGTTGTTGTATATTCAGTAATATTATTTGGGATTTACCAACGTATTTGATGTATGAGTAAAGTAACTGTGACTTAAAAAAAAGAAATATTAATATACGTCATTTGGTACTTTTATCTCAAAGGCAAAGTCCAAGTTCTGTAGTCCATACTCAATTCTAATTAGAAATTTAGTTTCCGGATGTTAAGTTTAAATTAATACTTCTTTTTTAGTTTAGATTTGAACAGATGAGATATTAAAACTTTAAAGAATGAGTTTACATTAAAAACAGCTTTGATGAATATGGAAGCAATAACATTTTTTTTTGTATTACACAGGAAACATCATGTATTTATATATTTTAATATCAATAACAATTAATTACGTCTTGTTTCATACTTGATTGTTTTTTGAAACAGTCTCTCATCGTTCTCTTCCATTTTTGGTCTGTATCCACAAGTTTCTTTGTTCCCATATGAAAACTCTAAACTGACATCTTGGCATTATCCTCTATTTTCCATCAAATATAATTCAGCTCCGTATGTACTCAACCAAAGGTCCAACCATCCAAAGAAACCACTCACAGAAATCCTGAATCCAGAAACCATCCTTAAATAAATAATAGAAAAGATCAAAACCGGGGGGCCACCTAACCCAATCACCTATCATTAAAGGAGGTTAGCCCAGGCCCCAGGGAAGATGCGTACGGAACGGGAGATCACCATCCGTGCTGCGGTGTATCGACACGTGTCCCACGTAGTAGAGACTAGAGAACCACCTACGATGCAGGATTGCAGATGCAGCCCCCCCCCCCCCCCCTCTCTCCCGTTTCTCTCACTGTGACTGCGTCGTAGTCCCAACTTTTGTTTCAAGTGCCCTGACGCCCTTTTGCTCCTTTATTGCCATCCAGCCGTGCGTGTGTGATAGATGGCGACCTCTCTTCTGTCTTCTCTCTCCCTGTATTCATTTCGGTCAAGTGAACGTGGAATTGGTTTGCCTGTTCCGGTTTGGGCAGTGCTGGAGGTGTCAATGAGTCGGGTAAGTTATATTATTTTATTATTATTTTATTTGATCTGATTAAATTCAGATCAAAATTTTTTAACTCATATCTGATCCGATCCGACTCATATAAAATAATTAAATATTTAGGAATTATTTTTATATAATTTTAAGCAATTAATTTATAATTAATTTTAGGCAATTAAATATTAATTAATTTATAATAATCTTAATTAGTATATAATTATTATATATTTAAGGTTTAATTAGTACTAAATCATAAAATTACTTCAAAAAACATAATTAATCGGGTCGGGTCGGGTCGGGTCGGGTTGACACGAACGACCCAATCCAATTCGGATCAAAAAAATTAAACTCATACCTAACTCATTTATTTTCGGATCGGGTTGGATTCAGAATAGATCAGGTTTAGATTAAATCGGGTTAACCCGTCGGGTCGGGTCGATAATTGACACCCTTAGGCAGAAGCTGAAACGACGCCGGAATTTTGCGAGTTACTTTTTCTTTTCAAGGAGTATTGATAATTATACTGGCGGATGGCGAATTTAGGTACATAATAATTATAATTTCTTCAAATTAAATATATACCATAATTTTTTTAATTAAACGACGTCGGAATTTTAAGAGTTACTTTTTTTCCAAGGAGTATTCATAATTTACACTGGCTGATGGCGGATATAGGTACATCATAATTATAATTTCTTCAAATTAAACATATACCATATTTTTTTAATTAACAGACACCGGAATTTTGGGAGTTAGCAAATCAAGGAATACTTTTTATTATATAATAATAAATTAATCATCACTATAATCAACATATAATAACATAATATAACATAATAAAATAATAATAAATAATCATAATCATAATCATAATCATCATAATATAATAATATAATAATAAATAATCTTGATCATAATAATATAATAATAAAATAATTTTATTTATATTCATAATATAATAATATAATATTAAAATTATATTTATAATAATAATAAATAATATAATAATACTAATGGTAACGATAATATAATAACAATAATGATAATAATAATTTAATAATAATAATATAATGATAATAATAATAATAAATAATAATAATATTAATATAATAATAAATTATAATCATAAATATAATATAATAATATAATAATACTAAATCTTAATCATAATCATAATATAATAATATAATATAATATAATCAAACAATAATCGCTATTCGACGAGAGCTAATCCGTATTCCACCTATAAGTTGGTATACGGATTAACACTATTCCGCATTGCTAAGGAGTATTGATAATTACGCTGGCGGATGGATGGCGGGTGCTGGATTTAGGTACATCGTAATTATAATTTCTTCAAATTAAACATATACCATAATATTTTTTATATAATATATGATTTCTTAAGGAAAAATAAAACCCAATAAAAATTTATATGTTTTCTTATTGAGAACTCCATAATTATAAGTTTACATTTTTAACATCTGTATAATTCAACTCAACCAAAAATTTTCTGGCCCCTCCTGGATAATAATTGCCAAGTTTTGTACTTTTATTTGCATTTCAAGTATTTTGATAATGTTTTCGAAAATTAGTTATGCTCGTATTTCTTGTATACGTTGTCAGAAAAAAAAATAGAAGTACTTATTCACAAGACTTAATTAAGAAACTATTAATTATAACTGTCAAAATTATTAAGTTAGTTCCTTCACTAAAATTTCTATCTATATTTTCTTGCTTTCCTGCTTTCTTTCAGTCATTCCTGTCGACCTTTTGCGTTCATAATTTTTCTTAATTATATAAATTTTGAAATCTCGAGCAACAACGACTACATCAGGTGGACAAAAGTGGACGCATTTGACCGAGTCTTGATACGATTCCAGAATTGGTATCAGCATCACAGCATGCATAAAATACGTTCTCCCCACCAGAATTAATAAGTGGATAAATCCAGCTGTCTCCTCACAGCTCAGAACAGCAGCAACTCCTTGTCCTCTCTGAGGCATTCAGAAACAAAAACACTCGTCATTTATTCCACATGACCTCAAGCAAGACTCGGTCTACCAAAAACAATAAACTAATCATGTAATTTCGGAGCTTTGGGTCAATATTTTCAAACGAAATTTATACTGATTTGCAACTTTCTTATGTACTGCATGATTGAATAAAGATTTTAATTAAATGTAGCTATTAATATTTTGATGCAATTTTTTCTACCTTTTTGCATGTTATTTTAAAAATCAGATTGCAAATAGTAAAAAGGAAAAAAAGGAACTTCTCCGGATTTTTTTTTTTTTGCTTTCATCTTTAATCAAAGTTTAATCAGAGCATTGAATAAGAATATTTGAAGGTTTTTTAATTTTAAAAAATGGCTAAAATTTTGTTATTATTTATTAGTTTAATTAGCATAGCGAGATATCAACTAAACTCATTTATTTGTAGGTGTAATATGTTAAATTGAATACATATATGTAACTTGAAATGACACATTAAGAATTAACTGATTTTATTTTTACAAAAGAATTATCTTTTCTTAATATCGATTAAGATGAGCTAAAGCACCAAAATGTATAGATAGAAAATATAATATACATATGTTTTGTAATATTTTAGGTACTATAAGCATTATCGAGATGAAAAGTGGGCCACCAATAAAAACATGAAATTGAGTATGGAAAGGTGGCATAATTATACCTCCATTTTTTAAATAAATTACAATAAAATTAACTAAAACTTGACTCAATAAGTATAATTAAACTAAACACGTATCATTTTACTAGATTCATTTTATATTTTATATTCGATGCTTCTCAACTATTAGCGTCTTTATAGCGACATATAAATAGGCATTTGAAACATAAAAAACTCAATGTTCACAAGTGAGAAAACCAATAGATACTTGCATACATCTTAATTAATTCCTAGCCAGCTATCTCGATGAACATGAAATTTCACAATAATTTATATATAATCAGAAAAATGAGATATATAATTAATTAATTAGATCTGATATCTTTTCCACTGGTATTAAATATTCATCAAAGTATGATAAAATATTTAAATATTTAAACGCTCATCAAATAATATTTATCATGACATAAACCTCCTATAAATCCTCACTGAAATATTATGAAAGCTTTGGTTTTGCGTAGACCAAGTCCACATAATTGCATGAAACCCAATCATACATACAAATTGCAATATTGCATACCCACGTAACGTAGCTGCCTGGAAAGCCCCTAAATATTTGTTCTTCACATGCCGCGTGGCAGCTCTCCGCTGTCCCTCCACTCCCTATATATACACACACTAATATCCCACTTCTTCAGCACTCATTTCCAAAGCCTCTCCTAAAATTATCCACAACAGACAGAACACTCATATTTATTAGACATACAAACCTCATCCACAATGGAAGTGCAAAACCTAGCTCAAACAAACAACCAATATAGGGGCGTGAGAAAGAGGAAGTGGGGCAAGTGGGTATCTGAGATCCGTGAACCTGGTAAGAAGACCCGTATCTGGCTTGGAAGTTTCGAGTCAGCGGAGATGGCCGCTGTCGCACATGATGTGGCGGCTCTACGTTTGAAGGGAAGAGAAGCACGGCTCAATTTTCCTGAGTTGATCGGAAGCCTACCACGGCCAGCCAGCTCAAATGCCGGCGACATAAGGTCTGCTGCACATGAGGCCGCGACGCTGGTCCGGTATAAACCGGACATGGTTTTCTCTAGTCTGGTTCGACCGGACCTAGTAGAGCCCGACTTGGGTCACTTTGTCGCGCCGGAATGGGAGTTTGGAAATGATGAGCCAGAGTTAGACTCCCCCAAGCTCTGGGCTGAGCTGGCACAGGCTATGCTGATGACCCCACCAGTGTGGGCAAGTAATGTTGCTGACGTGGATGACTGGACGCAGGGATCTCTCTGGGACCCACTATTGTAAGGGTTCCAACTTCGAGGGTGAAAAAAAGGAGATAATACCGTGTTTTTTCGGTACGGTTGGGTTGCTTTCTTATATGGATAATGGGTTCCTGTAATCCTGTTTGCTTGTTTTGTTTTCTATATGTGCGAGTACTGGAGCATTAATTATTAGGTGTAGGTTGTAAGTAGCACGTGCAATATTCACGTGGAAACTGATGAAATTCATTTGTTCTTTTTCCTTAGGTAAATGAAAGATAAGAATGATGGATGAAAATAAAAACCGATGATGCTTCTGTTTAACAAACTAAGGGCACTTGATCCCATCTTTTTCTCAAAAAACAAAAAACAAATAAGGAGACTCATACTAAGAGAGCATGTAAAAAGCAAATATTTGATATTGGTTGATCTCAACTACATTTATATATTGCAAATTTATTGTAATTAATCAAAACTTGTATGTTTTAAAAAACTTCCAATCTTTTAAAGAAAAAAACATTGGAAATTTTAGAATTAATATCTATATTCCAAAAGTATTGTTTTTCCCTATTTAAAAATTAACTGATATAATTTTTGCTATGCACAATTTTATACATAGAGTTGTTTTTAGGATTTCGTTCTAAAAATATCTATTTTACTATAAATTGAATTTGAATAAAACAATATATTAGAAAAAGTGGAGTTATATACTTTTTGTATACAAAGTAATTATTTTTGCATGTTTCAAATATCTATTAACAAAAAAGTAACATGATTAATTACTTACAAATATCTGTTGAAAAATATAAGCATATATTTTCTCAAAGAAATATAAAATGAGAAGGTTAAAAAATTGAAATATTATAGACATAAAAATTACTTTATTATTCATTAGTTTTGTCTTTTTTGTGGGGAGGGCCGGAGGGGCTGTGCCTTTCTAATTAATTTTCTTTCAAATGTCGGCGTAATTTTCTGATGGATGGTTTCTAAGAGAGATAAATATCATTCTGAGTATTTAGGTTTACAAAAATAGGATAGAAAATCAAATTATTTATTTTTTGTTTCATTACAAAAAATTTCGTTAAAGATGCGTTTTTATGATATTTTAATATTTTCTCGTAATTTAATGAAAATGGGTCCGTTGGTGACTAAAGGCCGCATGGAAACAGTAGTCTCAATATCGCTGCTACAGCGCCTACAGGGATTTGGTGGTGCGTCACTCAGTACCGTGCCTGGAGCCTGGAGGATAGCGGTATTGATTGATCGGATCAACAGCGGACGTTATATGAAAATGATTTATCCGGGCTTTAGAAATATTACTGTAAGCCTGTAGTCTCTGTAGTCTGTACTGTACGCAGTTTTTGTCTACTAAACGACGCATTTTCAATGCTAAAGTAGAGAAAATAAGAGCACAACTGCATCAAAAGTACAGAGAATAATTAATGGTCTGATCTTAATATATAAATGCATCAAAAATGAATCCCTCAGCGGCTCAAGTGCAAAACTGAACTAATTAAGCTTTTTCATTTTTCTGTTCTCCTTGTAACTTTTTTCTTCTACGCATAAAATTATTCCGGCACTCTATCAAGGACTTGATCAGAGTTATTAGTATCGGTATGGTTGAATCTTTTTGATACACCCTTCATTATCTATATTATATATGCACGTTAAATAAGTTATCTTATATGTTAATAATATTATTGTGCAAACTCATTTCGTAGAAACCGTCCTCAATATAGATTTTATTGCACACATGAAATAAGTTATTATATATGTTAATTATTTTATTATACAAACTTATTTTATACAATATTACTATTATTTTTTAAAATGAGTTATTTTGTATACTAGCTAGGGTTGTTCATTAGATTTTGTCCTAAAACACAATATTGCATGTATAAAATAATTAGATATTTAAGCAAATTACGAACACAAATATATATTTTTTAAAATGATACAAATATGTATACGAAAATTGTAATAATTAGCTTCATAATAATTTATATGAAAATATAAAGAATTATATTGGTTTAACATTTAACTTGCACCTTAGATATAATATCATCTCTTTAAAAGAGGGAAAGGAACAAAAATATGAATTATGCGATTAAGATAGAGAATATAGATGTGTGACATAGTTAGATGAAACTATCCTTGTGTTTGACAACTGAATTAAAACTGATTTAAAGAATTAAAGCACCTTAGTGTTGCAAGAAAAGCTTTTACTTCAACAGCTGAGGAGGATTTGTAAGTTGCTACACTTTTTTAAAGATTGTTTTATCCAACATTTCTTATGTCATTTCTTTAATGTTGAATTTTAACTTTTATAATTAACAACTTGGTTATTATTCATCAACTGTTTTAGTTGGGATATTAAATAAATAAAGAGCTAGAAAACTTTGTTATATACTTGAGCAATGATTGTTACTATAGTACTATTCTTTGGGTTCATTTGGCACTATATGGATAGCAAAAAGTAGGAATAATATTGTTATTCCGACGAATTAATTTGTCAAATGCATTTTCTAAGTATGATAGTGTGAAAGAGTGTTAATTCAGTATACCAAGCTATAGGTGGTATATTGGTTTAGCTCTTGTTGGAATAACGATTATTGTTTGATTATGTTATATTATATTATTATATTATGATCATGATAATGATTTTTTTTATTTTTATTATTATTATATTATGATTATGATTATAATTAATTATTAATATTATATTATTTATACTAATATATTATTATGATTATGATTATGATTATGATTATGATTATATATTATTATTATTATTATTATTTTTTTTTATTATAATTTTATTATATTATAATTATTATTATATTATTATATTAGTATGATTACGATTATGATTATTATTTTTTTATTATTATCATGATTATAATTATTATGTTATTATTACTATGATTATGATCTATTAATATTATTATAATATTATTATTATTTGATTATGTTATATTACATTATTATATTATTATATCATGACTATATTATTATTATTTTACTTATATTATTTTTTATTATCATCATCATCATCATCATTCATTAGTATCATAATTATTCATATTTTAACTATTCTGATTAACAATCATCAAATAATATTTTTGTTCTTCCGAATAGTCCTACCACTCTTACAAAATAACATTATTCTATCACTCTTTCAAAATTACCACTCTTTCAAAATTATTCCTCACTCTTCTATCATTCTTCTATCACTCTTCCAAAATTATATTTTTTATTTCTTTTTCCTTGGTACAGTAGCCATCACATACTACATTTCAATATAACACATAGGGACATTTGATCATTTGATTGTAGTTAAAACATTTAATAATTTTGAAAAAAAAAATCAATGATATTTCATCTAATTCAAATGTCTTATTTACTTCAACATGCTACCAAACAATCAATATTAAAATTGAATTAAAAAATAATTTAGATTCTACTCCCTTTTAACTTTATTATAAAGAGAATATTATAAATAGCTCATTTCTGTTTAACCATTTTTTACGCTAGAGTCCGGTGGGTGAGATGATTCCTCTAGTAGGTAAAGCTAGTTATTCCATATAGTAATTTTCGATTGTTCTGGACCCACGCCTATTATCAAGGAATCGGATCTGCTGCCGCGCGGCACCGTGCAGATCACAGCATTTTGTCCGTTCGATCATTTTCAGATTTAAATTAGTATGAATCTTAAAGTGATCGAGCAGAATACGTGTTAAAGCGGCAGCAAATCCAGTTTCTATTACCAAGGGCATTTTTTTGAGGTAAGTAAATAATCTGGATTTATCATTTCCAACACGCAAGTACTTCCTTTATTACGGATGAAATGTTGTCAGTCTGCGCATGATAGTCTATGTACAATATGCAAGATTTTTTTATTTTAGTGAAAAAAAAATAGAGAACTAATAAGATTATCTAATTTTTGAGTTTTAGTGGATCGAGTTTCAAACTCATTTTTAGGTGACGGGACCGAGTTTGAAACTCGGTCTCAGTTTTTTTTTTTATATTTTTGTGTATTTAAAAATTACAGAAAGCTTGGGATCGAGTTTTAAAATCAGTCTCAACTTTCTGCTATTATATAGCACACCCATCACATTTCTTCTTCATCTTTCTTCAGCTAATTATTTCCTCAAAATCGCCATTATAACTGTTGCAAAAGCTTCGAACTGAAAATTTATTTTTCGACAAATCTATAGCTGATATGTATTTAATACTCTCGTCTCATCAACATTATAATTTTTTTTCTATTTAGACTATTAATTTTTACAGTAAAATTAAATACACTAACAATAGGGTTTATTGTTCATATTGTACAAACAAAAATATTGCTGATCAATGTGTATCACGGAGGTCAAATCCTGAACACTTCAACCGGCGTGGGTTATGACATTCGTACCGCGTGCACACTTTATGCCGACGAGACAATCAATATTCGTGACTTGAAGAGACATATTCATGCGGGTTTGGAGCTGCTCCCTAGATAATTTAGCATCAGCATTAGTGCACGGATCAATACTGCCTCATATAGGTATAAGACAGTATTTGAGAGACCAGTTTTTGGATGGTAGGAATCAGCAGGCGAGATTATTCACCGTTATTGTACTCAACACAATAAACAAAATGTGTATAAGGACTACCATATGAAAAGAATAAAGGCTATTTTCAAACAAGCTGCAAGACATAAGAAATCATGGAGATGCGAGGAATGTATAAAAAAATTACTGAAGATACGAAAAATAGAAATCATGTAAGGAAATCTCAAAAAGAATAAGTGTCCAATAGAGTCCAATAGAAGGACACGAAATAACAAAAACAACAATAACCAACCCGCTGCAGCTGAGGAAGTGTCAGCCGAGAAATTATATTATGAGGAGTTAATCCTAGATCAAGTGGCTGCATTGCTATATCAGGAAAGATGAGCACAACATCTAAACGGGGGTCTCAATCGGTGGGGAATAATGATAAGTAACGATTTAGATCACTGAACAACGTGTTTAGGATCGTCAGACAACTTCCGTATGTGCTATCCTCGAGAATACATGGCACAAATGTATTGAGTGGTTCTATAATCATCGAGAAGTTGCAGCGGCTTGGGAATCTCAAGGTCTGGTGTTCTCCCAAAAGATTACCGAACTGATAAAACATCACAGTTATAAGGGGAGAATTTATGATATCATATAACTGGATTAGAGTATCAATAACTACGACGTTTATAACAAAAATCCACAACTACGACGTTTACATTCTATCCTTCCAATTATATTATCAATAGACAAACCCCACATTTATTTTGAACCGATTTGAGAAAACACCTACCTTAAGATACACAATTTAACTCTTTAGGGATTCTGGAGACGGAAGTATAATCTAGAGACAAGCAAAAATCCATAATGTGAGGCCATATTTGTCAAGTTTTTCTATTTTTAAGATTTTCTAGGGCGAGGTTCCTTCACAATCATTTATTTTGACAAAAACTTGATAATCAAATTCAAATAAATTCATTGAAAATTTAAAAAATTACAAACATTCTTAAATTTATAGTGTTTTCAAGTTATATATATATATATATATATATAGAGAGATATATGTTACGGTTAGTCGCGAAGTACAAAACATTTTTGTATTTCGAGTCCTATATCTCATTTTCGAATTCAAAACACTGATCCGACTATTAAAAGTGTTATCCATATTGAAATATATTTGAACATTAAATTTTATATTTTTTAAGAAATTGTTTCTATTTTTTTGAGGATTAAAAAATCATTTTTATTAAAAATCATAAACTCAATGCATTTTCATCCCCTAAAAAATAGAAAAAAATCTAAAAAATGTAAAATTTGATCTCCAAACATATTTTAATAAAGAAAACACTTTTAACGGTTGGATCAGTGTTTTGAATTTGGAAATGAGAGATACGACACGAAGTACAAAAATATTTTGTATTTCGTGTGCGACCCTTTTTCACGCCTCTCATCGCCCTGAAAAGGAACTGGATAATGAATTACGGAAGAAGGATACAAAGATCCCTCTAAATGTGCATTGAGTATATTTATATGAATTAAAAATTTATATTTATAGGTATTTTAGTGATTGTGGGGTCTTTAAGATTCCAATGGGTGCAAACCCCTATTGTTAATTACTCGAGGCCTTGAACCCGAGAAATCTCTGAATAAAAAGAGAAAACAAACAGAATAGATAAGCAATTTTAAGTGGTCGTTGTGAGTAAGGGCATGGAAGATATGTACTTTTCAAGGTAGTCTACACTTTGTGAATTGACTTTTATTTTTATTGATAAAATGATTTAGTTTTTTTATTTTTTTTTAATTTTTTTATTTATTTATTTACTTATTTATTATTTGAACTTATCTTATATAAATTTATTTAGTCTTAAATGTTGAGAGTTATTTTTATTTTAGATTAAGATTGGTTTAATTATAAAATTGATTTTTTTATTTGATAAGAAGAAAAAATCTTTTATTTTTATATATGTTTTTTCATTTATTCATATTTGAATTTATTTAATTTTGAAGATTGAGGGTTACTTTTTTTTATCTTTATTTTAGGTGAATGCTGATTTAGTTTTGAAATTAAATTTATCTTTAATTGGTAAAAATAAAAAAATAAATCCTTTCACTTATTTATTTTTTATTTAATTCATTTTTATTTAACTTTTATTTGTTTTGAATATGAGTTATATTTATTTATTTTATTTTTTATTCATTATATATTTTTTTTTGTTTATTTTTTTTTTATTTGAAATTATTTAATTTAGAATTTGATTTAATGAATAATAATTATATTTATTTATTTATTTATTATTTTAAGGAAATAATTATCTTATTATTTTTATATGTTATTTCTTTTTATTATATATTTTCAATGAATGCATTACTTTTATTTTATTTTATTATGATTTTTATTCTAATTATTATATTTTATCTTGAAATGATTATTCTTCAATGAAAATGATTTATTATTGAACTTTTTTTTTTATTTTCTTAATATCTATTTATAAAGAAATTTTATTATATTTTTACTTATACTTATTATCACAATATTTATGATTTTTAAATATTTTTATAGAATGGACCATAATTTTTTTTCTGATTTTTAACGATAAAGAAAATATAATTAGGTAGTGATCTTGTTAGATTTTTTGAGAAAAATATATTAGTAATATACTAATTTTATTTGATAAAAATATCAATGATAATTTTATTAATAACTTTTAGTTTTAATATTTTTTAATTTGGACCCTCTAAAATATTATTTCGAAAGGAATATCAACAATGGATAAATATGAAAACTAACGAAGACTTCAATAGATAATAGTTTTGTTTTGATTTTTTAAAGTGAAATGTGTTAATATTATACTTGATTTTATTTGACATAAAAATCAAACTAGATGTTACAAATAATTTTTATGTTTGAAACTTTTCATTTTGAGCACAATAAAGTGCTGTTTTGAGCAAAATATCATCTTATGATGGTTCTGAAAATCAAAAATTGTCAAGATTGTTTTGCTTATTTGAAAGGTACTTACAGCGTAATTTTGAATGAAAATTTATATACAAACTCCTCTTGATATGTGTTTTTTGAATATAAATTCATATATATGTCATATTTACGAATCGGTATAATTTTTTAAATCTTTTCTGATAAAGAAGTGAACTGGACAACTAAGGCTATTTTTGATATTTTTGAAAAAATTGCTTAAGAAATATTTCGAACCATTTCATGATACTATCAATAAGGTTATGATGAACAACTTGTATGTTGAAAAATTTTCTTATTTGAAATCATTTTAATCCACTTTTGAGGTTGTTTAGCTAAAATATTTTAAATAAAGTTTAGAAAAAACTAAAAATATAGTTTTATTTTTAAAAAATAGTTTAACTTTTGTATTTAAACTCTTTTAGTTATTAATTTCTCTTGATGGTAAGAGCTCATGACTTTGTATTAGCTGACATAAGTTTTATAACTTTTTAAAATCAAGTGTCACAACTTTGTATTAGTCGGCATGAGATTTATAAGAGATTTGTTAATTATAAAAATAATTTTTGTATTTTAGGTGAAGATAAGGGCTCACGACTGAATTCAGCCGACACGTTCCTTATAACTCTTTAAAACCATGAGCTCACGACTGAACTCAGTCGGCATAAAAGTTTATAGAGTTATTTTTATTTTATTATGAACCAGATTATTATAATATATTAGTTGAAGATTCATAAATTCATATAAAATCGTAAGAAACTCCAAAAATTATGACAATGTACAGAGATATGTATTATAATTAGATCTAGATGTTCACAAAATTTCATTTAAATTGGAATAACAAGGTGAAATATTTTTATTTTTGAATCAGATCAGGGACAAAAGAGGAAAATGTTGTACTAGTATTTGTAGTTTTTCAGATTTAAAAAGGCTATAACTTTTTACAGAAAAATAAAAAAATATAAAATCAGTTTCCATAGATTTATATGACTTATTTTTACGAGATATGAAAATTTTATAAGATTTAGAGTAGATCTTATTCTATTTTTCTTTTTATTGTATTTTCAGCCATTTTAGGGTTGATTTTGTGTTTATAAGAGATTTATGAATCTTAAACGGTTTAAATGAGTCATTTAGAATCAATCTAACATTCAATAGTGTTTGTATTCAAATTTGAGCCCAAAGAATAGGAAAAAATAAAAAAAATACAAAAGGGAAAATAGATATTACTAGAACTTGCTGTTTTTTAGAATTAAAAAGGCTATAACTTTTTATAGAAAAATAAAAAATATATATATAATCAGTCTCTGTATATTCATATGGCTTATTTCTACGAGATCCGAAAGTTTTATAAGATTTGGAGCAGATCTCATCCCGTTTTTTCTTTTTATTGCATTTTTAATCATTTTTGGGCTGATTTTACGTTTATAAGAGATTCATTGATCTTAAATATTTTAAATATATTATTTAGTCTCAATCTAACATTAAATAATGTTTGTATATAGATTTGAGCCAAAAGAAAAAAAAGAAAATAATAAAAAAATCAAATTACAACTTAAAAACATCAAAGAAAAGAAAAAAAAATCGATATTGCACATCAAAACTACATATTTATTGCAAAAATCAGAATTACAAGCTCTAATGTATTCTTGATATTTATATTTATAGGATAGAGACCTATCTAGATCTAATTTGTATCTTGAGTACAAGAGAAATTGATTGAATCTTATATCTTTGAGCTTGATTTTGATCTCAACTCAAAAATTAAATCTTATTTTGTATCTAATTTGAGATTCAATTGGTTTTGACAATATTTTGGATTAGCATTCATCTTGGGATAGATTGTGTGTCTTGTGTTTGAAAGAGAGAGAGGTTTAAATGAGCCTAGGGGGTAGTAGATGGGTGTATGAGATCGGTTTGACTTTTCATTGATCAATTTATGCACCAACTCCCTTCATTCATATTCTCATACTCTTTCTGAATATTTTATGGTGTATTAGACCAGTTCTAAATATTTTAAATGTGCTCTAACAGCCGAGAGCACAAAAAGGGCACAAATGGAGTTTGTTATTTTTGTTGAAAATTTATAAATTTGCCATCTCTAACCACCACTTGGACACCAAATAATTTTAGGGACTTTTAGAAGGTTCTAGAGCATCAAACACGTTCTTGCCACTCCCTTTCTGCATTTTAGTCCTTGTCGGATTCCAATTATGCATCCGAGACCCATTTTTGCCTTCAAACCGATTTCAAACTTATAGTTTTTTCCTTCATTTCTTCATAATTTTTTGTATTTAAAAGCTTTATTATCATCTAATTGATCTCATAAATTAATCTATAATATTTATTCAATCAATAAAATGCTACAGTATAGAGTTTGACTAACTCGATTTTTGACCCGATTTGCGAGTTCGTTGTCTCACCAATTTAAAGCTTTTTAAATTCAACCAAGCCCTCAAATAATATCTTGTGACCATGGAGAAAGTATTTGAAGTGTCAATTTGATCAATCATGCTCCGATTGCTTGATTTCATTTTTGGATCTAAAACTTACCCTTCAAGTTTCTCCTAAATCGGTTAACCATTTCGTGAGTTCTTCATCTCATTATGTTCTTCTCTTCGTGCTCTTTCTAATAGTATATAATATGTGGGTTTTCATCGCAGGGGACCATCATCACCATTTTCGGATTTTGGATAGTGGAGAATCTCGGTATTGTAGCAAGATGAGAATTTTTGAATTTAGCCTCTCTCCATTTTGAGCCCTCCATTTGCTGATATTTCTTATTTATTTTTTGCTTTTAAATTGTTTCTCAAAGACCCCTTTGTTCAAATTACACCAAAATTTGTTTAAAAATTTCTTGAAATATAAAAAAAATTATGGTAATTTTTATTTATCATTTTGCCCCTTGTTCTAGCATCAATTAATTTTTTAATGCTTGACCAATTGATTTTTTTATTATATTAATCGATAATTTAGAGTATCGTAAATCCAAAAATATCAAGTAATATATGAAAATTCTCAGAATTTTATGGAGAATTTGATTTTGCCATAAAATTTGAGTTTTGAGATTTTAGGTTTTGAAGAGATTTTCGATTTGAATTGTAGGGATTTGACGTTTAATTTTTTTCTTAAGAATTAAATTTTTTTGAGCATTTCTATGAATTCTTGTTTTTCCTTGATGCTTCTGGACTTGAATTAAGCCTCTTCGGCTTTTAAAATTTTCCTTGAATTTTAAAATCTTTTTCCCAAATTACTTTTTTAATTTCCAAATTTTCAGGGGTAAACACTTCACGACTAACCGTAGCATAACAATATATATATATATATATATATATTGTCATTTGATATTCAATTAAATTCCATCAAATATATATATGATAATTGCAATTGTTTAAATCTAATTATTTTTGAGAGAATATCAAATGACACTCAAATTGCATAAAATTGCAAACATAAATAATCTATAAGTTTAAGAATATATTTATAAATATATTTTTGAATTTTTTTCTGAATATATTTAAAATTGATTATCAAGATTGTCAAAATAATTAAACAAATATAAATAATTATCAAAAGGATCCACAGCCAACAACGAAAAAAGGAACAAAGCTGTTGTGTGTACTTCTACTGATTAATGAAAAGAAACTGAACAGAAAAATTAAATGGCGTTTTAAATTTTCAACGATTAAACTCAAATTTCTTAAATATGCCAGCGGATTCTAATTTCAAATTATGTAGATCCTGTATAACCAATTTATTTGTTGTCGAAAATTTAATTTCGGTTTGTGTCACACACATATCAATACAACTATTAACATGTTCAACCATAGCGCTTCCAAAACAACACTGGTTTTCAAATTTTCTAATTTTGTAGGCTTCTGCATACTTCATCTTCATTCATACTTGGACCTTATGGTCTATGGACTTTGTAGCGGTACTTTGGTGAATATATTTGAAATTGATTGTCAAAATTATCAAAATAATTAAATAAATATAAATAGTTATCAAAAGGATCCCCACCCAACAACGAAAAGAAGGAACAAAGCTGTTGTTTGTGCTTGTACTGATTAATGAAAATAAATTGACGAGACAAACTAAATAGCGTTTTTAAATTTTCAACGATTAGGTTCAAATTTCTTAAAGTGCCAGCGGATTCTAATTACTTGCAAATTTGCAAGTAATTTGATCCTCTCCAGCGGTAAACGGGTAAGCGGGTTGCAGATCCTCAATCCTCCCTCACAAATTAAAGGCACTAACAATAAATCGTAGAACAATAATGTTTGATGTTGACCTCTAATATGTAACTGATGATACATAAGTATATATTATACTACCAAAGATAGTCGTTAAACTCGGAAATTTATATGTAAATTTTAAATAATAATTTATTATGATGAATTGCACATGTATATATTTGTAAAAACTATTTTTTATTATACAAAAACTTTATTTGCTAAAATGAAGAAAATATTTATGACGGTAAATTAGCAGATGACAAAAATAACAGTAGAAAAAAAGAGAAGAAAAAATAGACCATGTAATTAGTCACATGACTTTGTAAATAATGTTTATTTCTTCAAAAAAGTCATTTTATAATTAACTTGATTTATATTAAGATGAACTTATTATATGCTAGTATTATGCAGATTTTTAATAATATGATCTCATAAGTAGGTGATTTTTTTTGAAAAGTTTATTGTTATACTTGACTTAATAAATATTAATATGAACTTACTATATGTCAATATTTATACTAATTATTAATAAATCCCCATTTTTTGTGGAAAATACGAAAGAAAATGATATAATATTCTCTTAACTAATAATTTAATATACTAACTTGTAGTTAGAGAATTTTAAATAAAGGCATAGTATGTTATTCTTACAATGATTCCACTATAACAGAATTATCAGTGTCATTTTATATTCCATTAAATACAATCAAATTTCCATGACATTTGTAACTATCTAAATTTAATAACTTTTGATGGAATATTAAATGACACTCGATTACATAAAATCTGAAACACAATCAATTTATTATAAGTACAAGAATATTTTTGTATAAGTTTTTCTATTTTTAAAATTTCTTATGAATTTATATGAAAATATGTTATTAAAGTTGTGAAAAGGATGCCCTCACTCTGAAAATATTCTGCACAATATGCGTGATATATGAAATGCCTTTTAGGAGATTCATTGTATTAAATGGTCAAAAACATTAATTAAAGGAAACAAAAAGAATAACGGAATAAAGAGCTTATTTTAAAATGTTCATATAAATTCAGACAATGATGCATCTGATTCACTAGTATGTTTTTCTTTCTAGATGCTGTATGGTAATCCAAAGTAATCAGTTTGGAAATCCCATTTCCTTCTTTCCTTATTTTATCTCTTGATATTCATGTACTTTGAATAAAATTTGCAGTTGGTATCAATCCGAAATCTGCAACCATTACAAATTTTAATAACAAATTTATTTTATACTTTGCTTCTTAAAAGCATTTCAATCATGAGTATAATTTCTGATCATTTTAACAGTGTAGTTGCCTTGGCGCCAGAATTATAATAATCATCATCAGCCTCCTACGAGGAGACAGTCGGATGTTAGGAGAACAAATATGTATATTTTTCTATACATTTTAAATCCATATTTTGGAAATTGCTCGGAAAGAGCGTGAGCATGTCATATCCTTGAGATTAAAGAAGGATTTGTTGTGTGCTTATTCAATTATTCCAAAACCGGTGATTAAACTATAATTAAGATCTGATAGTGACAACATATCAAAGGACAATGATTCCTTTTCTTCGTCTTTGTCAAATGAAAATAACATTCAAAGAAAGAACCAAAAACATATATATTCATAGGATCCTGTAATTGGCCATTTGTCAAGACAGCAGGGGACTACGGTGATTAGTTTAATAATTAAAACCAAAATGAAGATAAGCGCCAAAGAGAGCTACTAATATTGTTTACCAAAAAAATGAATTTGGGTCCAAGCGCATGATCAGGGATCAGGAATTAATTATGTATTGGATGTGGGAATTTTCAACCTTTTTTTTTTATATTATTTTGTTAAAGATTAATTAATGCAGTTTCTTTTGTCATTAAAATAGAAGCGGACTTTTTTTCGGACAAGAAACATTTTTTTCTTTTTTTTTTGGGCTCAATCTTCTTTAATAGACTAATAGGGTAATAGTTTAATTTTTCTTTACTGCATATACTATATATATATAATTATGGATTATTTCAAGTGTTATCTTTATACCACAAGACCTTTTCCAATAATATTGTAAATGAGCAATTCTAGTGTACATCCAACTTCATGAATTATGATACATATTACCGTACATTTTTTTTTAAAAGAATATTGTTTAAATTCAAAGTTAAAAATCATTGATGTGTTTCAAATGACTTAGATAGAATGTGTATCAAAATTTAGTTGTTTGAAAGAAATTTTGACTCTCATCATATAATTTTAAAATTTTAGCCGCACAATCAATTAATCTCTAAATTATTTAATATCTAAATTATTAGAAATACATATATGATTTTATTTTTTTATATGAACAATATTTTTCAAAAAATATACCATAATTATGGAATGTGCATTAGAATTATTCACTTTAAATAATTATAAGTTTTTCCAGCAAATTTTCAATTTGACCCACTAAGAGATAAAACGTTAACACTTATGGCGACCCATATATTTTCTTTTTTGATGGGTGCAAAATTTTGAAATCATTGAGAAATCCAAAATATTTTTTTCTTTACTGGCAATATGTTGAGAAAAGAATGAACATTATAAAAAGAAGTTGAAACAGGAAAAAAATGAAAAGGACAAATAATATGAATTGTTTAAAAAAATTAAATTTATGTTACATCTTATTATATTTTCTTACTTTATATGAAAATTCCTTAAAATATCTAATCGATTTAAATATTTTAAGTACTTTATAGAATACATATCTGCACCCTTATGTGGTAAATGCACTACATAATGATCAACCGTACGCATATTGAAATATGCTTTTTAACCTTAGTGATTTTGGAGATTTTAGTTTTCAGAATTATCACCTTTCTATAAAAAAAGTTTTCACAATTACCATTTGCACCCATAGTGGTATACGTTAATGTATATTCAGAATTAAAATGAGCAATTTTCTCTCATTCGTCAATGATGTCTGGCCACGCGTAAATCTTGCTCAAGAAATTTGACTTGGTGTCATTTAACAAGTCCCGTTTTAAAGTTTTACATATCTCTTTCAAGAAAATGATTATTTTTACATATATGTTTCAATCAAATTTATGTTTATTCGCAATTCTTCTCGAAAAAAGTTTTTGAAGACCACACGTCTATTCCGAGATATGCAGCATTGAAGTAGTGGAAGCTACATAAAGTGTAGTTGATATATGGTTGACATGTACAACTTTAATTAATGAAACTGATCTTCCAAATCATGGTGACAAATACTTCTTTGAAAAAGAATGAACAAATCCAAACTATCGGACAATCATTTAGTAAAATATAAGCATAGATTCCAAATGCTTATGGCCGGAGTTCAGCAAATCACAGACAGCCCAGGATTTAAAATTGTCCACGCTTAGGCCAGTTTTGATAACCATCTCCCAACAGAATATAAAATTTGATGCCACCTACTTGATTATATATTATCGGTCAATTGTTACCTTTCTTTAGTCAACTAAAAAACAACAATATATCAATGCACGCACGTATATGACATCATTATAAAAAAAATTGATTAAAGTATAATTTTCAATATCGTCAAAACATTGATCGTCAACACACGTCTTAAATATATATATTTTTCTTTGTTATTATGTCTGTCGAGAGCAGACATTGAGAGTGAAACACCATCGGAACGATTTTGTTTAAAGGAACCGTTATGGTAATGCCTTTCAGATGATATGGGCTTAAACGATACCCAGCCCAAGCCTATTATTTTGGGCTTAAACCTTAAGGTCATAATTTTGGGTGTAGCTCCGCAGGAGAAATAATCATCAACGGTTTGTTTGACATCGGTGGAATAGCAAAAAGTTAAAATAGAATAACTATTTTGACGAATTAATTTATCAAACGGATTTTAGATTAAGTATAAGTGTGCTAATTCGGTATACCAAGTTATAGATGGTATATCGGATTAGCTCTCGTCGAAATAGAGATTATTGTTTGATTATGTTGTATTATATTATTATATTATGATTATAATTATGATTATGATTTATTATTATAATATTATTATGATTATGATTTATTATTATATTAATATTATGATGATTATTTATTTATTATTATTAATATAATAATAATAATAATTATTATTATATTAACATCACTATTAGTATTATTACTATATAAATAATTTTATTATTATTTATTTATTATTATATTATAATAATTATAATTTTAGTATTATATTATTATATTATGATTATATTATTATTATATTGTAATGATTATGATTATTTTATTATTATATGATTATGATTATTATTACTTATTAATATTATTATCATATTATATTATATTATTATGATTATAGCTATGATTATATTATAATTATATTATTATGATTATAATTATTTATTATTATTATTATTATTATTATTATTATTTTATTATGATTATGATTATAATTATAGAGTAAAGCTAGCATGGTCTTAGGAGCACAGATCACTCTATGATTCTAACTCAAAAAATATATTAAATGATCTTAAATTTTAATTTATTACTCTCATTAAATTCTTTATATTAAAATCTTATGTATTACAAAAAAATGGGGTGTTTTAAAGTTTTCTAATTCACTCTTTTCAATTTTTGAAATCAACTCTAATAATAATAATAAAATATTCAATATTTGTACATTAATTTCAAAAATTGAAAATAGCGACTTAGAAAACTCAAAATATCCCAAATTTTTGTACCCCATAATATTTAAATATGAAGAATTTAATGAGAGTAATAAATCAAAATTTAGAGATCATTTGTTATATTTTTTGAGTTAGAATTCACGGAGTGGCTCCGTGCTCCTAGCACGCTAGTTTTACTCATAATTATATTATAATTATATTATTATGATTATAATTATTTATTATTATTATATTATGATTGTGATTATAATTTTTCTTATTATATTATTATATTATTATGATTATGACTATAATTATTATTATCATGATTATAATAATTATTTTATTATTATGTGATTATGTTTTATTGTATTATTATATTATGATTATATTATTAGAATTATGATTATTTATTATTATATAATTATGATTATGATTATAATTATATTATTATAGTATGATTATGTTTTTATTTCTATTATATTATTATGATTATAATTATGAATATTATTATTTATTATGATTATGATTATGGATTACGATCATTATTTTATTATTATTATATTATCTTTTTTATTATTACTATCATCATCATCATCATCATTAGTATCATAATTGTCCATATTTTAACTATTCTGATTAACAACTATCAAACGATATTTTCGCTCTTCCAAATAGTAAAAAATATCATTATTCTACCACTATTCGAAAAATAAACTATTCTATCATTCTTTTAAAATTACCATTCATCCAAAACTATTACTTGATTTGCCGAACAAACCCCAAATACAATACATTTTGATCTTGATAGCTGGATTTTTAGTCTACATTCGCGTGATGTGAACAAGCTTTGAAGACTTTCCGGATCAAACTACGAGAAGAATGACTGAATGAGTGCAGGTAAAAAAAGAAGACCAAACAAAAAGTAAACTTTGTTCTCAAAAACTTGTGAATGTTGCTAGTGCTGTAATAAAATAGCGTTGGTCTATGTTCCCTTAAGATCGGCTCACTACTAATGACGATAATATTTTATATTTATATAATTTTTATTTCAATTCAAAATTTAAATAATAATTTATAGTTTTTATTTGAAATAATAGGGACAAAGAGGTAAAATGAAAATGAGGTTGAATGAGCGATGACGAGAATTTATAATTGTTGGTGTCAGAAATCGTAATTGACCGACATCCCATGTGACAACTTGCATACCGTTTGTTCATTCAGAATGCTGAATTAAACTCAGGACGTTAGTCCATATTATACCATCAAGTACTACATTAACACATAGTCTAATCATTGGCGTAGTTATGACAATAAACGAGATTGGCCAATGTACAACGGTCCGATCATTAGGTTAGATCCAGCAAAAAACAACAAAGGAAGGAGAAGGAAGATACACAATGCAATGATTATGGATGAAATTGAGGGTCGTATTAAAAGACGTGCAAAAGTACTCCAAAACCCACATATTAAGAGTAAGATTATCTGCTAGCAGTATAATTATAAGAGTAATTATATTTGATAATTTACTCAGGATCAAGAAAAGATTAAGTTTGTAAGGATGACACATACCTACCTTGAAATTGATCTGATAGCTATGAGATAAAAGAATTAAACACAAGTAAATAGTTTACTGGATCATGATATTGTACACTACATCATCATCTGTGCAATTGGATGGTCATAGTGCATTCTGCCAGATGTCTTCTATGATTATAGAAGTTAAAACAGTTTTAACTCTATTTACCAATATAACACGGATCCTGTCGGGTCACACCGTATAGGATTTAATCGGAGAATTTTATTGATTAATTATAAATTATTTATAATTAATAATAAGATGGTTATAATTAATTATATATGATATAATTATATTTGTCATAGAGATGATAAGAAGCAAAAATCAGATTGAATTGGAGATATAAATTCGCCGAAACAACAACCGAGAAATATATAATTGTAGATGACAATTATATATATTTGATTTGGATTTAAATGTTAATTATGGATTTGAATTATGGGCCAAAGCCCAAAAAAGCCTAAAATCCGAAAAGTCCAAAAAGGCCCATGCCGACCTCCAAGGGTATTTTGGTAATTTGACCAAATGCCCAAGGGTATTTCAATAATTTGGCCAAAAAGCCCAATGACGTTTTGGTAAATTGGATGAACTTTAAGGGTATTTTGGTCTTTTCACATTGGAACCTCCCTACTATTCATGAGGGTATTTTGGTAATTTGTCAATCTCACATTTTCTATAAATAGAGGGGTAGGGTGAGAGAGAAAGTTACACCAAATCAGTTATACTTTCTCTCTCTCGGTATACGGTTATTTCAGAATTCACGGGATCGGTGAATAGTGTTTTTACGAAAGTTGCGGTATTTCTGCACATTTGTCAAACATAATTACTGCGAGTCATGAATAATATTATTTTGTTTTTTTCTCGAGTGAATAGTGTTTTTACGAGAAACCGCGGTTTATAGTATTTTTGGCAAAAGAAATAAGCCGCTCTCTGGTTAGTCCTGATGGATAACCTACAGAGGCATCAGATGTTTGATGCTCCGAGACAAGCTGATTTTCATTCCAATTAAAATTTGAAAGCGAGGTATAATATCTTATATTAATCTATTTAATTATTAAGTAGATTAATTTTTTAGAAATCAATCATGGAGTAGATCAATAAATGTTTAAAGAGGTGTGTATCTCTCGGTAATCATCCGACATACCACTTTAACCCTAAGCTTAAGTTAGAAGTAAAATAATATTTTACCGTCTTTTATAAAGGATTAAATGTCTCGTATCTCTCGTAATTATCCGACATACTTTAATCCCTAACTTAAGTAGAAGTAAAATTTTTGTTCTACGGTCTTTCCACGACTTGAGCATTAATGAGATTTGGGCATTCCAAAGCCCTACACCATAATGATAACATAATATAATAATAAATAATCATGATCATAATAATATAATAATAAAATAATCATATTTATATTGATAATAGAATAATATAATACTAAAATTACAATTATTATAATAATAATAATAAATAATATAATAATACTAACAATGATGATAATATATAATAATAACAATTATTATAATAATACTAATATTGATGATAATATAATAATAATAATGATAAATATAATTTAATAATAATAATATGATGATAATAATAATAAATAATAATTATAATATTAATATAATAATAAATTATAGTCATAATCATAATATAATAATATAATAATAAATCATAACCATAATTATAATATAATAATATAATATAACCAAACAATAATCGCTATTCTGACGAGAGCTAATATGGTATTCCACCTATAAGTTGGTATACGGGATTAGCACTCTTTCGCACTCTTCTACTTAGTCTAAAATTCGTTTGACAAATTAATTCGTCGGAATAGAAATTCTATTCCTATTTTTGCTATTTCATGGAGTGCCAAACAAACCCCGATGAATAATTGCATTTCTTTCGATAAATGAATGAATAATATATCATATTCTTCTTTTTTGTTACTCAATCTGTCTTCTTTCAATATTAATTATCATCTATTGTTTGCTTAATTAAAAAATATTAAAGTTTTTGACCTTTAGCAACGGTTATGTATCAGAGTCGTTGCTAAATGGGTATTTAACAACGATTCTGGGCTCAAAATCATTGTTAAATACCCATTTAGCAACGGTTATGGCACAAAACCGTTATTAAAACTCAATTAAAAAAAATCAAGCACTTGTAATTTGATAACATATTTGGAAACGATTATTTAGAGACTTTTCTAACATCTCCTTTAATAACGGTTCAGAAACCATTGTTAAATTTAATCAACTACCGTTGTTAAATTTTTTTTTGTAGTGTATATTCAATTTTCTCGCATCATGCCCACCTACATTCATTAAGGATGCATTAAAATTGGTAGATGCCATGGATGCAATGGGGAGATTTTTGTCACAATCCTGCATGCCATTGGCTTTAATGGTGCAACATAAATTACAGAAGAAATTCATTCCACTAAATGGTCCAAGCGTTCACTATTTTGTGCAGTCTTGAGCAGACCAAATATTTATGAATGATAATCTTTTATATTACCTAAACATCAGTAATGACTATACAAGTTGGTACCCCGTTTTGTTTTATAATCATATCAAGGTATGTTTTGATTGGTGCAGGAATGCTCTTCCTCTCATACATGGTCGAGGATAAATCCCCTGGAAGCCCGTCATATGTAGAGTTCCTTGTACATGTACACCGGCAAAATACAAATTCAAACTAAATCAAACTAAAACACTGATAGTGAGGTAAGAGTGAGAGATGGTATCCTGCTGTTAATATGGAACTTTGAAGCTTAAATAAGCACTGCTTCTTGATTGCTATGTATGATTGGAGATCGATTCAAGGAAGACAGACATAAAGCCTTGCTGTGGGTTATTTTGATAAGTGCGTCTTTTAGTTGATAATACTGCTGTTACTCAGGTCTAGATTATTTTTGAATTAGATTATGCATGTTATGTTTTGTTCATTTTGGTATTTATTTATTATTATTATTATCATTTTTGTGAATAGGAGAGGATTTCTGATTTTCAGAGTAGTGATGGATGAGTATAATAATAATATCTTAGCGTAGGCTGATCGCGATCTGTGCTTTATCTTCTAATTATTTCATTTATGCGGAATAGTGCATTACTTTTTTTTTTTTCTTTTTTAGAAAGCATGTTTTAAGCACTAGTTTAGTGTAACTCTTGAATTGGAATTCAAGAGCAATTACTTAGTTATTGGACAATGGGAGGTGGAAGCGGAACTGGAACAAGATAAGAATCTTGATTAAACAAATTTATTCATTAATTTGCTAATCGAACTGGTTGAATACATTGCCTATTTATAGGTGAAATTCTGGCAAAATTGTACAAGAAGAAGTATTCAATTTAATCGTAAATCCTATTCTAAATTGTTGTCAGCACTCCACATCAGCAGATGGTTGACCATCTTCAGTTGCTTTTATTGGCTCTGCTCGTTTTTGTATTTTTAATCTGCCATGACCGTTGCTTTATTCTCTTCTTCTTTTGTAAACAGCTAAGCTCCCCTATTTCGTTTCCTGACATTGCTCTCGTTAAAAAAATCTTGTCCTCAAGAATTGCAGTCGGAAATCATTGTTTAAGAAAATCATAGTCTTCCCATGAAGTGTCTCAGAAGTTGAGGAACGGCCTCATTGTTTCGTTTGATTGCGTGCCTCCCAATAATGTACTGGGGAAATATTTTAAGAAAACCATCAAGGCTGGTAAGTGGAAGGAGAGAAGAGAGGTGTACTACGATGAACGTGTTTTTTAGCTGGGCGACATGAAAGATTGGGTGAATTGTAGCCCCAGATGACAAGCACAAGCGGTAAGCAATAGTACCGATGTGGTCTACTATTTCAAATGGACCATAGTATCGAGGAGCGAGCTTCTGATTGCGTCCCTTAGAGATGGAGATTTGACGATATGGTTGTAATTTGAGGTAGATCCAATCGTTGATACCCAGAAGCTTCATCAATTCGCTTCAGAAATTGCTTATGACACAGGATCACGATCAGTGATAATTGAGGTCGGGAGACCGTGTAGTTTATAAATGTTGTCCAAAAAGACCTTGGCTATGTTAGTAGTTTCACCTTAATAGCTTTATTACCTGATCTTTTATCTTTTTTTTTTTTTGTTGGTGTAAGAATATGAATATTATTGTTGAAAATTTTAGAGTTATAAGTTCAAGTGCCGAGCATCAAATTGGGACATATGCATCCTTCTTTCCTGAATAATTGTGATTATGTTAGGGTTGCAAATGGATTGGATACGAATGGACAATGAATTTATCGTATTTGTATTTTTTTGGATACATATACGGATCGGATATTCAATGAATATTTAAAACGGATATATATACGAATATGGATATATTTTGAATATTAAGTACAAATATTATATGTATCATTGTAAATAATTTGGATATTAAAGTACAATTGATTAAATACTTATATGTATCATTGTAAATAATTGCATGGATGCTACAAATACTATATGTTCATTTAATAATTGAACTATTTTTTAATTATAATTATAAAAAAATAAATATTAATTAATAGTTCAAGTATATCAATGAATTATAAAAGATATGATACATTAGCACAAATTATATATAAAATTAGTTATATTTGTAATGTATATAAAAAATATAATGAGATTTTTTTGAATATGTATTCAGATAAAATTGGTTAATATCAGATCAGATCCTTCGGATAATGTCAGATATTGACGGATAATAACTAAATGGACTGATACAAATACATAATAGTCAAATCTATCCTTATCCGTTAAAGTTTTTTCGGATATAAATATGGATACAAATATTTTTGAATATGGATTGGATAATTATTGTAATTTTTGAATCATATCACGGATAAAATCGGATATTTTACTATCCATTTGTAACCCTAGATTTTGCAGTACTCTTGACTCAATTGATTAATATAACTTAGAGGTTGTTTTTGTAATTTTCTAGCATGGCATCTATTGGTCCTCAAATTAGATGTCATGGTACTAAATTGACCACTGATATCAGTACTGATCCTATATCCATGTTATTTCTTATTATTTCATAGTTTGATTACTTGATTACTTGCTAAGTTAAATTTGATATTTATAATTCCTATTGCAAAGGCACATAGTCTATATAGTTTGTATTATTTCAGTTGTTTGTTGTAATCAGAGTTTTTGTAATTAACATAATCATAATTGGTCTGATTGAAATATACATGAAGACTATTATAGAAATAGAATGATTCTCATAATATTTTTCATTGAACACCAAACACCCTTTTTATAAATTCTCTTATTGAGTTTTCATGCCTGGAGACAGGAGACCCAACAATTCACTTCTTATTGAGTTTTCATGCCTGGAGACAGGAGACCCAGCAAATTTTATTCGCAGCGGATGGGTGACATCCGAGGCCTCAACGCAGTCCCTCACTGAACACCAAAAAGGAATTTATTCCTTATGGACTGCTTTACCCAATAAAACCCAAAGGATTGGAAGATGCCAAACAGGCCCTGAAAAAACTGCCACGCGAGCTGATTTTGTTGACGTGTGAAAAAATAACGATGCGAGATAGTTTTGTTGACGTGTCAAGCATCATTAAAAGAGCTGACGTGTCTCGGTGCTTTCTTCTATGCTAAGCAGCAAACACACTTTGAAATATAAAATGAAAAAAAAAGTAGTCTTAATGAAACAAATTAAACCAGAGTACCAGACTATATATCTGATGAAAACATCCCTACTTAACACCTCTGATGAGTGTCAGAATCTATTTATCGCATTCAGGACTGTATTAATTATCGTCTCTGATCCGATCTAACTCTCAAGTTATCGTCTCTGATCCGATCGACGATCAGGGCTTTCTTCCTCGGTGCTCCCTTGTCCCCCGTTTGCGCTCGTGAGCCATCATCTCTTCGTTCGCCCTCGCGTTCGATATTTCAAAACTATAATCCTAGTTCTTGGTCTCCGGGTATGCGTGTCCCCTCTACCCTCTCTCTAACTTCCTCCCTTTTTTTTTACTGTATTTTTCTTTAAAGTAGTTGTCACTTGTCAGTTGTCACCATTTCCTCTGCATCAATAAGAGGCAATAGGGTCCTCTTTACATGCATAATTTAACAGCAATGATCAGCTCTTGTTTGATTCAATTACGGGAGAACACGGGCAAATAGCCTGAGATTCATCTCCTTTCCCATCCCAATTCACTTTGTTCTCTCATGCTTACCTCCAGGCCTCCATCTCTCCTCTGACCATCCGCTGCTTTCCACATCCCTCTCTGTCTCCGACGATAGCCGCTAATCTCGACCCCGGCTTTGACTTTCGGTTGCGCTAATCTCGTCGACGAGCTCTCATCGGTTAGCACTCTCATACCGCCTCTTCTCGTCGCCAAGCTCATAGCATCTGTCGCCTCTGATCCGATCTAGATCTCAAAGTTATTCACTCTCTCTAGTCAGGTTGGTTCTCTCTCATCTCGCTAGTGTGAAAATTGATTGCGAACTTATCAGAAAATCAAATACATATATGGTAGCAGATAAGTTAGATAATTGCAGCATTGGCGTCCTGAATATGTCCATTTGGTACTGCAGATTGGTGCTGTGTATATGTGGAGTTAGTTTGTGCTCCAGAGTTGGAGAAAGGGGGATCTAGAGCTAGGGGGTGAGCGAGAGGAACGGAAAGAGAGAGCATAGATGGATCTGCTCCTGTTTTTTTTTTTTTTTTTTGGAAAAGGTGAAAGAGGGTGTCACTGGGTTAAGGAGGAGAATCTTTCTATATAATTTTCTCCGATTAGTTCACCCCCCCAAATCGGCGGGTGCAAAGTCTAATCCTTCTTCAGTTTCCACACTTTTCTTTCCATTATATCCTTTCTTCGTTAATCTTAGAGCACAGCTTTACTAGATCTAATAGACATAGTCGATTTGGTGGGTTCTAAATGCAGCTTCGTGCTAATACTATCAATATTATACCTGATTAATATGTGATACAGCAGAGGGAGGAAGGGAGGGAGGGAGGGAGGAAAGACAAACCTTTCAACAGGATCAAAATACAACCAAAAGAGGTGGCCATTCTCCTCTTTCCATCAACATTTCGCACTGGATTAAACTCTCTTTATCCTCCTTTGACATTACCTAACCAATTATTATATACATTGTCATTTTGCACTTGATTAAAGCTTTGATTCATTACACATGAAACTGTTTTGACCAATGAATACAAAATTTCAGGTTCACATATTCTGCTTTAGAAATTAATACTTGAATTGACAGTCTCTTTACTGGAGATAACAAGATTGTTGCCAATTCAAACAAGTTTTTTATTATTTAATTATACCAGTTTAATACAATTGTCAGGGTCATTTGAAAGTAGTGGCTGATGCCGGACCTGCACTAGTTGTCTATCCTTTCTAGCTGTAGGAACAATTATCCTAAATTTTTCTGCTTTTGATAGTACAAAATTAGAATTGTTTTTCTATTTTATGTAGTTTTATGAACTTTGTAGCGAAGTATTTGGTATTATACACTGACACACAGAATCTATCACACCAAAGTGTTTGCTGAAATTTTGAAATCTGGATTTTTTTTTTGAAGTAGGAAATCTGGATTGTTACAACTCTGTTATTAAACAATAACTGAGTTTATTTGAAATTATTAAACAATAACTGAATTTTTAAGTGCACACAGATGTCAATTATTGAGATAACATACAACATCTGAAAAAAGAACTGATTGATTGATAAGAATTTCTTTGTTTCAGGTCATTAAGAAGCCCACCTAAGGCTCAATACATGGCGTCGCCTCCTCCTGGTCCCATGCGACTGCCTCCGAATTACATCCCCAACCCCAACCAGAATCCTCATCTCTCCGGTTCATTTCAAAACCTCCAAATCTCCGGTCCACCGGGCGCGCCAACTCCACAGGCTGCCACAACAGGCCCGATCTCTCGCCGTGGACCACCTCCACCAGGTGCCTTATCACAGGCTCCCTTCCCAAGCAACGGCCCTGCTGTTGCACCAACAAGTGGACCTCTTTCTATGATTCGGGCTCCGATGGCCCAACCAGTTCGGGCTCCTTCACCCGGCAACCCTCCGTCTACCCAGTCATTTAATGACCCTCCTGGTCGTCCCACTCCACCTTCTTATATGCCAAACCCAAATCTGAATCCAGCTTCTCAGACACTTCAAACTATTCCGGCTGCAGCACAACTGAATCCAGCAATTGGTCGAACACTGCCCCAGCCAAATTCTGTGACAGGCACCACTGGTGCTCAGCCATTTCCTTCCAGAGCATTAGGTCCAACTCCGCAGAGGTTGGTGGGGAGTCCCTTTCCTGGTAGTTTGAATCAGAACACTTTGGGATCCATGGGACCCCGATCTTCAGCAGGATTTCGGGGTTCACAACCTTACTCTGGACTACCTGCAGCAGGGTCGCAGCCTGTTCATGGACCCCCACAGTCATTTCCAGGTCAACCTTTTATGGGGGGCCAGCCAACAATGGGCCAAACTTCTATGGGTCAGCCACAAACGATGGGGCTACAGAACATGGCTCCACCACCTATGGCCGTGCCAGACATGGGTCCTCCTCCTATGGGTGCGCCCATGGGTTCTGCTGCTGCACCACCATTTAGTGCTCCTGCATGGCAGTCTCAGCAAAGGCCGGTGGGTTTTGCCCCAAAAGTCAATTCCTTAATACAATTTCTTGATAAACTGCCCTGCAGATAGTATCTTATAATTTTTTGACACTAAGACTGTAAGTTGATTTGCTTTAGGCACCTTTTAACTTTATATTTTTCTTATTTGGTTTTGTACATTTATAGATAGGCATGTCAGGTTGTATACCACCAGTTAGGATGGCACCTGCTGCAATGGGGCAACAGCCCATGACCCCACTGCCCGGTTCAGTGATGGGCTACTCACCTCATGCAGGTGCCCAGGTTGGCACTCCATCAAAGATTGACCCCAATCAGATCCCTCGGCCAGTGCCTTCATCTTCTGCACTGGCATATTTTGAGACTCGCCAAGGAACCGTAGTCAGCTCACCCCCGGTATGCCTTAGATTCAGCTCTGTGAAATTTTTTTTCAGCTGTGTTCACTGGGAAATTTGGCATCTGACAGTTTGTAGCATGTATATATTCTTGTGAAAAGGTGTAGCTTGACTGGTAATTGTTAATACCCTGGTTCAAGTTTTCTTTTTCAATTCCGTAAAATTTTGATGTTGAGCCTCAATCAATATCTGAACATCCTCATTTAATAATTAAGCATCAGCAGAAATTAATTTAAGTAACAGGCAAACTTATCTTGTATATATTAATAACTTTTTTTATTCTAAGATGTACCTACCTAAGGTATGCTCATGGCGGGTTTACATCAATGATGATGTATACTTCTACTATGATCATAAAATACATAATATTACCAGTAAGAATAATTATTTTCTGGTCTTAGGCAACAACAACAACAACAACAACAACAAAGCCTTTAGTGCTAGTTAAATACAATATATGATACTGTCCCATAATTTCTTTTCATAGTCTTGAAACTTATGAATTGAGAGAATATTGGTGTCATATATATGTCGTTTTTTTAGGAAAGATACAAATTGACTTTTGTTGTTTTTGTTCTTTGCAATTCTGCTTTTCTATTTTTGCACGCATCAGCCTGCCACTAGTGATTTTATTGTCAGGGATACTGGCAACTGTAGTCCACGTTTGATGAGATGCACATTGAATCAGGTATTATCCCTTTGACTATATCCAAGTTTTCTTGCATTGCCCACATAAATTCATTAATGATGCATTAAAATTGGCAGATACCGTGCAATGGGGAGATTTTGACACAATCCTGTATGCCATTGGCTTTAATGGTGCAACCCTTTGCACTACCACACCCCTCAGAAGAGCCTATCCAGGTAAATTTCTGAACTCCGAACCCCCTCCTTTTGTCCCCCTTCTGTGTTATAAATTAATTCCCTTTTGTTTTGTAAATGTAGCTGGTGGACTTTGGGGAAATAGGTCCTGTCAGGTGCATGAGGTGCAAAGCATACATCAACCCTTTCATGAGATTTATTGACCAAGGCCGCCGCTTTGTTTGTAACCTATGTGGTGAGAACAACATCTAATCCTTCTCTTATGTACGTACGTGTCTGTGCATAAGTGCACCTCCCAAACTGTCATATGCTGTTAATATATTGCAGGGTTTAGCAATGATACACCAAGAGACTACATTTGTAATCTGGGACCAGACATGAGGCGGCGAGATGCAGACGAAAGGCCCGAGTTGTGCAGAGGGACGGTTGAATTTGTAGCTACGAAAGAATTTATGGTCTGTTTGTATAGTTTTACACACTTTCTTACTTCTTATCTATTTTAGCTGTCTTATGAAGTTTATTTGAGATAGGTACGTGAGCCAATGCCAGAAGTGTATTTCTTCCTAGTAGATGTGTCGATGAACGCGGTAGGCACCGGGGCTACTGCTGCTGCTTGCAGTGCAATTAGCCAGGCTATTGCTGATATTCCTGTAAGTTTCTCATCTTTTCATTGTACTTGAGATATTCTTTCACACATACATGTCTTGTTCATTATTAGTACATTTGTCCATGATAACGGTCATCACAAACAATAATGTGTTCTTAGCCACATTGAGGAAAAAAGAGTCAGCTAGCTATATTTCGTGTATGCAATTTTGTTATTTGTATGATGATTGATGTTTATTTCCATTGTTTTTCCTTCTCTCAATTTGTAGGAAGGTCCACGAACAATGGTGGGGATTGCAACTTTTGACTCCACTATTCATTTCTACAATCTGAAGCGATCTAAGCAACAGGTGCATTTTTTCCCTGGATGCTCATTTATTCTTCTTTTTCTTAAAGTTCTAAACTTTATGTAGAGAGCATTCACATGTAAAATAACTAAAGGATCAAATGTAATGATATTTTGGCAGCCTTTGATGCTCATAGTACCTGATGTAGAAGATATTTATACACCTCTTCAGACTGATCTCATTGTCCCCCTAAGCGAGGTTTGTGCCTATACTCTATGGCATTTACTTTCATGGTAGTGTGCTTGCATGCTATGCTTAGAGAAATACTCAAGACCTGTGTACTCGAAGAGAGTTTTGATTTATTTCTATGCAAATCTATTTTGTTGGTTTAGTGTCGTGAGACATTGGAGCAATTGTTAGAAAGCATCCCGAGCATGTACCAAACCAACAAAATTGCTGATTCTGCTTTTGGAGCTGCTATTAAGGTACCTATTTCAATAAGAATGCTTCGGCTTTAGTTTCTTTGGTCTGAGACTTGCTAACTTAGCTCAATGCACCTGTTGAGCAGAAGAAATCCATGTAAGTTATTCCTTGTTTTGTTATGTGAAAAATATTCAGGCAGGGTTTTTGGCTTTGAAGTCCACTGGTGGAAAGCTTCTTGTATTTCAATCTGGTATGTTTTACTAAATTGCAGGAAATATTATTTTTTACTTGCTAATTCAATATAATGTTGCATTTTGATTTATGCTTTTGTTGGCTTGTCCTCCTGCTATGATGTAATTCAAAGAACTAACAAGGTTCCATTTCTGCAGTGTTGCCATCTATTGGAATTGGGTCTTTGTCTTCAAGAGAAGCTGAAGGAAGGACAAATGTGTCTGCTGCTGACAAGGTATAGCAGTTTAGTTGTTTATCATGTATATTTTATGCATGCATACATTTCAGTAATACTTGATATCCATGGAAAGGGAAGTTTGCTTAACTTTTATGATGCTATTGGTTATTTCAATGCTTGAGATATTGAATAATTTATACTGGTCGTTGTTTATTGTATTCAGGAACCTCATAAGCTACTCCAGTCAGCTGACAAGACTCTCAAAACAATGGCAATGGAATTTGCAGAATATCAGGTTAGAAAAGAATGAAGCTGTTTCAGTCCTTCGGAAACAACAGTCATAGGTTCGGTATATCCTGAAAAGACTTGTATTTTTTTTCTCAATCTACAGGTTTGTGTTGATGTCTTCCTCACGACTCAAACCTATGTTGATATCGCTTCCATCTCTGTTGTACCAAGAACTACTGGCGGCCAGGTAAGCAAAATAATAAATCTTGTTGCACCTATTGTGTTATTTCGAAAGCTTACTTTCTGCTGATATGTTAATGCTTGCAAAAAAGATGCATGGAATAAATGAGTCAAAATAGCAGTATTTGGTTAAGGAAATGGTTGTGTTTATTCTGCAGATTTATTACTACTACCCATTTTCGGCTGTTTCCGATCCTGCCAAGCTTTATAACGATCTCAGATGGAATCTGAGTAGGCCTCAAGGTTTTGAGGCTGTCATGCGTGTTAGATGCAGCCAGGTTAGTTTTATATAATATCTTTGAAAATTAACTTGTTCTCAGTTGATCAGTTGGATTGAGATCATGCTTAAAAAAAAAAATTTAGTTATGTATAGCCTAAATTGCTATCTCCATATTATAGTGTATGTCCAGCTTTTGTGCTGTTTAGTTTTTATGTCTTATTCTGGCTGATAACAATTTTTCATTGTTTTTTTTTAATTTATAAAGGGCCTTCAAGTTCAAGAATACTTTGGCAATTTCTGCAAGCGTGTTCCTACTGATATTGACCTTCCTTCTGTGAGTTTAAATTTTCAATGATACTATAAACCTTTCTTCTGCGAGCACTAGTAAGCTTGTCTCTTAAGAAGTATGTTTCCTGCAGATTGACTCGGATAAGACAATAATGGTCACTTTCAAGCACGATGATAAATTCCAAGAAGGTGCAGAATGTGGGTTTCAGGTATAGAGTCTAGTTGGGCCCTTGAACCTCTTTGGTCTTAATGCGTCAAAGTAGAATAGTGTTTTGTCTTTTTCCAATTAACATCCATCATAACATTTTGGCATAATTTATTGTTTTGTGATGTTAAAAAAAGAGACATTTGGCTTTAACAGCTCTAAGGGTAACAGAGGGTTATTGGCATGTAAGTATATGAGAGGCATGAGAGAGCTAGAATTATGGTTAGATTATTAGATGAAACAGATCGAGCTACAGAACTGAAAGGTTTCAGTGTCCTTTAAGAATGTGCATGTTTTTTACAACCATAAGCGGCTCATATTAATAGATCAAACTGTACCAGAAGTCACAAAATGATAACATTCTTTATGTGTTAATTGAACAGGGTAGTGTAATTTTTTAATTCTTGATATGCTTCCTCTTTAGTGTGCTGTACTTTATACTACTGTTTATGGACAAAGAAGAATAAGGGTTATGAACCTATCTCTCCCGTGCACGACTGTGCTTGGTAACCTCTTCAGGTCAGCTGACTTGGACTCCCAGTTCTCCAGTTTTCTGAAGCAAGGTACTTCAATCATTTTCTACTCCTTTCCTAAAAACTCTGTTGATTTTTCAATGCCTTTGTGGCTGGAAACAGAAAGTACAATATGCACCCTCTATAGTTAAGATATACTTACCTATCATTATATGGAATATATGTGTTTTAGGAGGAATAGTGGACTTTATTTTCAAGTCTAAAGATAATTGATTACATTTTATAAATATAAGATAATTGTTCCTTATTTCAGTCTAATACGGATTCAATTTGGTTGTTTCATGATATTCAAAAAGGACATTGATCTATAATCATTTCTTTGGGCAGCTTCAAATGGAATTCCAACAACTCCGCTTACGGAAGTCAGAGAACAGATTGTGAAACACTGTGTAAATATACTTGGGTCATACCGCAAATTCTGTGCTTCAATTTCTTCTTCAGGGCAGCTGATTCTGCCTGAGGCACTTAAGCTTTTACCTCTGTATACCTTAGGTTAGTACTGCCATGTCTAATTCATTCTTTATTTTTCTTTCTTTGTTTGTTTTTTTGGTTAGAAAACCAACATAACTGCTTTCATTCAATGACACATAATCCTGCAGATTTAAATAAAAGATAAAAGATAAAGACATTTAATTGTTGTGAATATATGATTATGGGTACACTTTACAGACCAATTAAACACAAAAAACTGAGAAACAAAAATGCAACAGCTATTGATATAAGATATTTAGTAGCTCTCATTAACTAATAGTACTTGTCAGTGTTTTTCTTAGCTAGCATGTTGCATGGATTACATAATATAACATCAGAAAGATTTCTAAATGACACCCCAAGAAAACATCATGGTCCTGGTAGCTTGCATCATTAACATACAACACTTTATTATGATAATTATCAACTTCAAAAGTGTGTCCTTTACCGGATACATAAACTAATATCTTGTGCGTTAATTTATTTATCATTAGAAATTTAGAACTTTTTTTTACTGTGTAATTCAGCACTGATGAAGAGTGTTGGGCTGAGAAATGATGGGCGGTTGGATGACCGGTCCTATTGGGCCAGCCATGCAGCTTCTATTTCTACCTCACTCGCTGTTCCTTTGGTGTATCCAAGACTGATCTCCATTCACAACCTTACTTCTAAGGTAAACATACTGCTCTATATTTCTGTCAATAAGTTGGGCTAAAATATTTTTAAACCCCCTGATTGATAATTGTTTCTTTTATTATTATTTTTTCCAGGAGGAAGATTCATTTTTGCCTGCTGGACTTGCCCTTTCTAGTGAGCATTTGAGTGACGAAGGGATTTATCTCTTAGAAAATGGAGAAGAAGCTTTAATTTATGTTGGAGGAATGGTAAATCCTGATATTCTTCTGGAGTTGTTTGGATCACCTTCTTTGGAAGGTGTCCCAAGCCAGGTAACTTTTGTATGCATTTCTTTGCTGCAAAACCTTTTTCAAATAACAAGGAATGAAGTTGTGTAATCTTTGTTGGGTAATATGCTGTTCAAGTATGTAGCAATGGGCTGTTCACCTGCTACTTCAAAAAAAAAAAAGTATGTAGCAATGCAATGAGGATGGAACAAATTAGAGAATTATTACATTTAGAGATATATTATCTTTTGTGGAATAAATTTTGATTTTATATGTTGATTTCATTGAGAATGGTTTCAATTATAATTGTTCATGCATTTTTGTGAGTTACATTATGTGTTTATGATGGGAAAATTGTCAAATGTTGGTGTTCGTCTGATATCAACTAAATGTACTCTTGCAGCTGGTATTACAACAACTTGATAATAATTTATCCAAGAAATTAAATGAAGTAGTTAATGAAATAAGGCGACAGAGATGCTCGTATTTAAGGTACTGTGTAGCCTTCTTGATTACATTTTCTAATCTTTATTTGCTATGTAAGTATTTTGATAATTTGAAATATAATGATGCAGGCTTCGGTTGTGCAAAAAAGGAGAACCATCAGGTTAGTTGAATGAATTTCTACTGAAATTATCCTTGTTCTGTTACAAAGAAATATAACTTGTTCCATTCTATCCCATTGAGTTATATACGGAAATTGTAATTTATGTTGGTTTGTACCAAATCATTGATATTTGAGATCTCTGATCTTATGCTTTCAGATTGAGTTTTATGTCTAGCCTATTGGGATTAAAGGTTTTGTTGGTGTTGGTGTTGTTGTATGTTGGTTTGTACCAAGATGATCCTAGTACAACTGTACAAAGCAGTACAGATGATTTTCACTGGACAAAATTGGCGAAGCTTTCATTACTTTGTGCAGTCTTGTTCAGGCCAAATATTTGAGAATGATAATATTTATATTATCTAAAGATCAGTAATTATTATACAAGTTGGTACCCTGTTTTGTTTTATAATCATTTCAACGTGTGTTTATATTGGTGCAGGAATGCTCTTCCTCTCATACATGGTCGAAGATAAATCCCCGGGAAGCCCGTCATATGTAGAGTTCCTTGTACATGTACACCGGCAAATACAAATTCAAACGAAGACAAACTAAAACACAGATAGTGGGGGAGAGAGAGATGTGGGGGGGTGGGGGTATGTATCCGGCTGTTAATATGGAATTCTGAATCTTAGTTGATACTTGATAATACTGCTGTACTCAGGTCTAGGTTATTTTTGGATTAGATTATTCATGTTAAATTTTGTTCATTTTGGTATTTATTTATTATTATTATGATTGTTTTGTGATCAGGATAGGATTTCTGATTTTCGGTAGTGATGGATGAGTATAATAAGAATATCTTACCTTAGAAACATTGACAGTCTCTGTCAACTTGAAAAAAAAAGCATATCTTAGCTTAGGCTTTTAGCGATCTGTGCTTTAAGTTCGAATTATTTATTTTATGCGGAATGGTGTATTACTTTATTTGTTTTTAGAAAGCATGTCTTAAGCACCAGTTTAGAATGATAATATAATTAATTTTTTGTAGAAAGGTCGCCTTTCTTGGGCTTGGCTTCAAACCGAGTCTTTAAAGATTGTCAATCAGGTTATTATGTCCTAAACCCTAATCTCTGTCATCCCTCCTTCTCTCCCAAAACACTCAATCTCACGGCGACACTTCGGACTAGCCTCAAAATTAGAAGCCCCAATGACGCCGAGATTGTGTCCAGATACAAATTCATCTCTGAGTCACTAATTCGATGGAATTCGGCGACTACAAAAGAAATTGTACTTCTCTGGCATGTTGTATGCAGATGGGGATTGAGCAATTGTTTGTGAGTTGGAGAGGAAGAGAGAGAAAAATGTTGAACAAAGGCCTGACGGACATTCCCATCCCATGCAATAATGTCTGTGCTTTTTAGTTATTTGTTATTAATATTTTTATTTTTTTGGAATATGGAGTTTGGTGTTTGGACGAGGGTGGGAGGAGGAATCCGGGTTTGAGAGACGAAGAAATAACAGGTTGGCTGACCGAGGCCATTTTTTTTTTCTTTTTCAATATTTATATGTACTTAGGAACAGCTTAGACTTTTCTAATAATCATCACTTTGTGGTTAGATGACTATTTTAGGGAGCTGGATTAGTTGCCATTGCCAATGGGCTTTAACTTTCTAGAGACCGGATCTTCTGCTATTAGCCTATTAGGGGTGTTTCTCTTTCAATTTGTGGATATAATATAACTGGTATTAAAGAGGGCTTGACTCCTAATTCTTGTATAGAATCTAATATTTACTTTAATGGACTAAAAAAGATCAATTTTTTATTTCTAGAAATTATTTTTTTTATCAGATTAAGATATTATGAACTTTTTTTTTGGAAGCACCAAAAAAGACCGAGATAAAAACTTAGTCCTTATTTTGTCTCTCAAGGACCGAATTTTTATCTTGATTCCTTTCGATTTCATTTTTTCTAAGATATAATTGAACTCAGTTCGGTCAATGATTTTGGGAAACAATAGTTAAGAGGATGTTGGTAAGCATTTTCTTCTGAGTTTTCAACTTTGAATATTAAAATTGTTGTTGTTGGAGGACAAATGTGGGCCCACCAAGTGCAGGATGGTCAGATAGTGTGAGAATAATGGGTTCACATCTTCTGCTAATGTGGGCCCACCAAGTGACCCACAAATTAAGAGGATGGTCAGATAGTGCGAGAATAACTAATGTTCTCACCCATCTGCGCGTAAACTCGGTCCTTCACAAATTAAAAATGTATGAGCCAAGATAAAATTTCAGTCCTTGAGAGACGAGTAACATGTATGGAATCCAAATTTGTTGTGTCCAACTTTTTATAAACATCTCGTGTTCCAAGTCGATAACATGATCCGTGATTAATAATTTATTAGTTTAATATATTATATATATTTTGATCAAAACTTTATTCACGAACAAAACGAAAAAACACATAAGATAATATTTTAACTCATATTTTATATTTTTTCATATATTTTTAAAGTATTAATATTTTAATATATATTTTATTTATATTATATAAAACGAACTATTCTCGAATTATATTCATATTATATCCGAATCTCAAATTTTTGACCTCGCGGAACGTTTTTTGAATCACGATCTTATTATTTCATACCATGCTACTCCAGTTGTTATCATCTTCCATAATCCATAATTGGCAAAGCAAGTGGTTTCCCATGTTTGATGTTTCCACACAACATATATATTCTCAGTTTGGAATGTTGACCCATATATGAATAGTTAAAGTAATCTGGAAAATAAAATTATGCTCACAAAAGAAGAAATATATATACATAAGATAAATGATAGTGACAACCTTTCTAAAAGAACAGAATATAATAATTATAGACAGCGAGTACAACTTTATAAAGAGACTGATTTAATTTTTTGCTACAAACATTTATTAAGTATACTGGACCAAATAAAACCTCTATTTTTTTTAAAAAATAAAAGCTTACAATATTATTACAATATTATGAAAAATATATTTACTACTAGTTTCTAGGGTTGCTGTTAGAATTGTAATAATTAAATAAATAGGATTATGGATCTCAGACCAACATCACAGGCCCGCATAGCAAGTTACCGTTATGGTAACGTTGTGTGTACCATTGGTACATCAAAATAAATACCCATGTATAGTTTCGGTTAAAAAAAAAAGAAGCAATCAATATAATTCATAAGCACTCTGTGTTATAAACTTCTACATGGTATTAGAGCATATATGATTCAATCATTTCATCATATATTCGAAACATACTAATATCAATACCTGACACATATCTTCAACTCACAAAAAGTGTAGCATTTATTCATAATATCAGTTTTTTGTGAGGAGACACATACTATATAGGTACTAATATTTCATACCATATCATTACTATGTTCCAAATAATATAAACCCTCATAACATCAGTATTCTCATCAACTGAATATTAGAAAAATTCCTATCAACATAACAAAATATCAGATACCAGAACCATCTCAATACACACCAGATACTAGAACCAACATATTTCCAAAGACTCATACCAACATAAAAAAATACCAGAACACTAGTGATCAGTGTCATACCAGATACCAGAGAAACCAACAAAAGGCCAAATACAAGCATATTAATCTATCCTTACCAGAAAAAACCAGATACCAAAAAATACCAGCAAAGGACAAAATACCAGCAAAACATCAGAAGACCAGTGTAGTAGTCTGTCCTTATCAGTCAAGATCTGAAACATACCAATGACACTATGGCTCAAGAAACTATCGGTACCAACACAACCACTATCATTAGAGAAGCTACAAACATCAATAATTCTCTCAAGCTCACCTTCATGCTATTAAATAGCAAAAATTATCAATCTTGGGCTAAGGGAGCAAGAATTTCACTCAAGGGAAAAGACAAATTGGGAAAGACAAATTTAGGACCAGAAGATCGAAAAAACGATTGGTGAAGGTGTACTCGAAAATGAATTATATATATATTGAAATATCAAGAAAGAAAATGTGCTTTGACGAAAGACAACGATTGGCACAAAAGATTAGGGCACACATCCGATAGAGTTTTAAATAGTTTTTTGAATTATCTTTTAAAAGCTTGTACTAATTGTGATATTTATAAAATGACTAAGTAAAGTAGACTTTCATTCTTTTTATCAAAAAGCAAGATTTATTTGAATTAGTTCATTACGATGTATGGGGTCTAACTCCAATAACATCTTATAATGGTTTTAAATATTTTATTTTATTTATTGATAATTTCTCAAGAGAAACTTGGTTATATTTAATTAAGATCAAAGGATAAAGTATTTAATTGCTTTGTAGAATTTGTAAATAGAATTTAGACACAATATAATGGAAAACTAAAAATATTTCGTTCGGATAATGAAATCAAATTTGTGAATAATAAAATTTTAACTCTATTTAAGAAAGAGGCATCATACACCAGACCACGTGCATAAACACACCCGAACAAAATGAGATATTAGAAAGAAAAAAATAGACATATATTAAAAATGGCACGAGCTTTACCTTTTCAAAATAATATTCTGAAACATTATTGGTCTGATACCATTCTAAATGCTAATTATCTAATAAATAGGTTATCTAGCTCCTCCATAGAAATAAAATCCCATTAGAAATAATTTTCAAAGAAATATAACTATAGATCATATAAGATTTTTTGGGTGTGTAGCTTTTGTCAAAATAAAAAGAAAAAACAAACTTGATGTAAATTCAATTAAACCATCTTTTGGGATATTCCTCACAATCTAAAAGATATAAGTGTTATAATCCCATAAATAAAAAAATTTATATATATCTAGAGATATAATTTTTATTGAGAATAAATCATATTTTAAAAAAAAAATATGTAATATGCCAATTGAACATTGTTTTCACACCGTTGATCAATCTCATCCGGTTTTATCTCAAATAATTGACCTAGATAATTTAGAAATTAGGGAAGAGGAAGACAATGATGATGAAATTGAATCAAACACTCAAGAAGAAGAGGTAAGCGATGATAATCATGATAATGAGGAAGAAATAGAATTAAAGAGATCTTCTAGGATACCTTGGACATCCACTCGACTTAGAGACTTTATCACCTACAAAGTACGATATCACATTCAAGATTTTATTTCTTATGATAATATATCATCTCAATATATGGTATTTGTAAGTTTTATATCTCAAGGACAAGAACCAATAAATTATCTTGAAGCCATAAAAATTTTCGTATAGTGCAAAGTCATGGAGGAAGAATTAAATGCCCTAGAAAAGAATAAAATTTGGGTAATAATATAATTACCTAAGAATAAAAATCCGGTCGGTTGTAAATTGGTGTATAAAATTAAATACTGTAGCAATGACTTCATAGAACGGTATAAGGCTCGATTTATGGTTTGAAACAATCTCCACAAACATGGTATGAAAAATTTAACTCTTATTTAATTTTGTGTGATTTTAAAATTAGTAACGCCAATCACTCTTTATTTGTTAAGGTCAACCATACCCATGCCATTGTTGTATTGGTTTACGTTGATGATATCATAATTATCAGAAAATAATGAGGAGAATATACGACAAATCAAGAGACAACTAAAAAATAAATTTGATATTAAGGATCTTAGTCATTTAAAATATTTTTTAGGTATTGAAATAGCCTACTCTCATAAAAACTTTTTCTTTCACAATAAAAATATATACTTGATTTGCTAAAAGAAACCGAAAAGTTAGGTTGTAAGCTATCATTGACTCCCTATTGATAGTAAAAGGAAATTGAGTATCGAAGAGGGAACGTTATTATAAAATATAAATCAATATAAAAAGTTTGTGGGAAAATTAATTTATCTTATGATAATCTGAACCGATCTTGCATTTGTCGTTAGCCAAATAAATTAATTCATGCATGCTCCTAAAATATGTCATTTGGAAGAAATTGATAAAATTTGAGATATTTAAAAGAAACACCCAGAAAGGAAATTCTTATGAAAAAATAATAAATCTAATGAAATATGTAGCTATACTGATGCAGACTCGCTCAGAAACTTTGATAGAAAATCCACGACCGACTATTGCACATTTGTAGGAGAGAATATAATCACATGAAAAAGCAAAAATAAAATATCATAGCGAGATCAAGCGCGGAAACTGAATATTGAGCTATGACATCAATAACGAGTGAATTAGTGTGGATAAAGCAATTGCTAATCGATTTGAATATCACAATTCATTTACCAATAACAATGTATTATGATAATCAAGCGGCGCGGCATATAGCCACCAATCCGGTGTTTTATGAGCGAGCTAAGCATATAGAAACGGATTGCCACTTCATTCAAGAAAAATAAAAAAATGGAGAAATAAAAGCACAATTTGCGAGAAGTAAAGACCAATTGGCGGATATATTCACAAAGAGATTGGAGCTCACTCTATTCAAAATAAATTCAAGCAAGTTATGATTAATTGATATTTATAATCAAAATTTGAGGGAGAATGTTAGAATTATAAATAATTAAATAAATAAGAGTTAGAATTGTTAATAGTTAGAGATATAAAATTATAGGCCTCAGACCTACATAATACGTTCATATAGCTAGTTACCGTTATGGTGGTTATTAAAATAAAAATAAAAATTTTAATTGATAAAATTTGCATCTATTGAAATTACTTTATGGGAGATTTTCCTCTATTACTAGAGGTATCTTTGATTAATAAAATATCCTTCCAAAGTAATGATAATGTAGGTCTGCCTTGTTTATTTTATTCAACTCCAAAATCCCCCATCCACCCCTTGCTTAGTCCTACAAATCTTACTCCATCTCATCAGACTTAATTTTAATTTTTAAGTATTAAAAAATTTCAGACAAGTTTCTTTTTTATGTCGACATTCTTTTCTTTTCTTACAAGCGAGTCTTTGTAAAATAAACTTGTTTTGATGCGAACTAGAATTGTTAAATAAATCAATCAACCTTTTTAGACGTAACTGAGAACCAAAAACAATTATTAAGAATAGAACACGATACAATTTATTAGTAGTGATATGGGGCCTACATTTAATAATAACGTACTATTTTTTTTTTCTTTTCATTGAGCCATATCTCTAAGAAGATTAACTTATTTTTCACTATATGTTTTTTAAATTGTACACTTAGTACTTTATTTCTTTCACACCTTAGACGCTCCGTTGGATAACATTTGTGACCGTATGATATGAATAACAAACAGTGGCGGATCTAGGATTTTGATTAGGGGGGACAATTATCGGATTGTAATGGTTTATCGGGTTCAAACCCATTAACTAATCGGGTACTAAATAAAAAAATTAATAATTTAATATATATACTTAATTAATAATTTTTTTATTAAATAATAACATTTTATATATTAAAATAACAATAAAATAAAGCTCAAAGTAATAGATAATCAAGTTGATGAAGAAAGTTTTCGACTAAAGAACTTTATATTTTGATATCTTTGCATAATTATTTCATTATGCACGGTATTAAATATTTTTTCTCAATAAAAATAACCAGACAATTCAGAAGGGGGCAAAAAAAATTTCCAGGGGGGACAAATTACCGAAAACATTACAAAAAAACACTATTTTTCAAAATCCAGGAGGGCACGTGTCCCCCCTGGATAACCCTAGGTCCGCCCCTGATAACAAATCTAACTAATTTAGATGCTGTTCAAATAAGAAAAACTTAACATAATGCTACAATGTATATTTAAATCAACAGATTTTTCTATGGAACGGGAGGAACTCTTTTAGTTGGAAAGTAATTGGGGCTCAGGGCCTCAAACTCTCGTCTCCTATATACATTTGTTGAAGCTCAGTTTAATACCCCGATTTCTCACACAAAATTAACTCTTATGATCAACTGTAATAGGTGTCAATTTTTTTTTTCTTTTTGAAGGTAAATATGAGACATAAATTGAACAAAAAAATTTGTTGAACAATTTTTTTTTTGTCTCTTCCTTCACAGGGGTTGTCGTTTCAGACATGAAATTGCTTCAAAGATTTGTAAATCACATTATATAGGCGTATAAGCTTAGTTGAGAATCTTGAGATTAGCCAAGGATCAAATCAACTACCTGCCGCTAGAGCTGTCAATGGGTTGGGTAGAGTAGGATACAGATGAAAATATTTTTATATTTATATCCATTAAAATTTTCTTTATTCATATTTTATCTATATTCTTTAATTTTTTTTTATCCATACTCTACCCTTATCTATTAAAAATTTCGGTAATGAACAGGTAACGGTAGATAACGGATAAAAATAAAAATAATTCAATGAAAAAAATTATATAATTTAGATAAATAAATAACATTAAATAAATATATTAATAAAGTACAATAATAATTAACATTTTAGATATAATAAAAATCATATAATTTTTTTCATGTCATAAAAATATATACTAATTACTATATATATATAATTTAACTATATATATTTATTAAAAATATAAAATAATTATATTTACATATATTTATATAATTTACCCAATTGATAATGGGTAACGAAAATCCTTATCCATATTCATATCTGATAAATTAACGAAATTTTTTCTTATCTATATCCATACTTGATGACTTAATGAAAATAAAATCTTACCATATCTGACTTATCAGATACGATATGAATCAGATAAACAATAAAAAAATGCAGTCTAGTAAAAAAAATGAAAAAAAAACAAACAAATCGATTAGTGGCTCTTCAATTAATTGGGGCCCAATTGCACTATTTCCTATGCAACATATTTTTATTGAACATCTATATCTCGTTGACTTTTCATACAAAAAAATAATTCCCTGACTATTTAGAACCTATGAGGCCGACTAGGCATTGCTCTGACAATGACTAATTTAGCACCTAATCATGCGGACTAGCATTGCTATGACAATGACTCATATGGGCCCACATAATTTATAACGGACGGCAGAGATCGTTTCATGATGTAAGGTCTAAAGATACATTTTTGTGGTGATTCATCACTATGACATGACATGACATGACCTCCGGGATAAATAAAATTTTAAAGAGGCATAATGCTTCTGAGAGAGTTATTTTGCAGTCCTGAAGTTTATTTTTATATCTAAAAACATCTGCTATCTTAATCCTCTAGACAGTTCAATAAAATTGTTAATTTTTCATCGGACAAAAACAAACTTGTATTTTATAAAGGGGTTCCATCTAAAATAAGAAGATTAGAAGGATCTTAACGAAAATGACACATAGCATCTCTCTGATTCTCTGAAGCGTCCGTATACCAAGAAAAACAGCAAAAAAAAAAAAACTTTAAAATGGCCAAGCCTTCTCCAATTAGAATTAGTTCAAAGAGTCTCATGCCCTAGCAAGCTTAATTAAAAGGTTAGCTCTCTCTAATCTAGATTATTTTAGCGATTTTAATTTATAAATCGTATTTACTGGATCAGTTCAATACACTCCGCGAATCATTCTCGTGGATTAAAAATGAGTAATATCGAAGAGATTTGACATTTCTTGTTTCCATCATTATTCGGTAAAAGGAGATGTACTTCACTCCAGGCGAGTGGGGTTTTACTTGAATCAAATGGTGAAAATATATCGCTGTTCTTTGATTCGCGATCGTATTTTCAGCAAGCATGCTGTGATTAGGGGGTTGAATTAAATCAAATGCTAAAATATATCGTTGTTCGTTGATCGAGAGCGTATTTTTCAATAAGCATGATTTAAATTCTTGAATAATGACGGAATAAATTGAGACTATTCCATCCAGAAATGTTTGCATTTTGTCATTTGCTTGTGGTATCCACTATCCAGTATGTATGTTCTCGCTTGCAAGGTAATAAGCCTAATGATCTGAAAGGAAAAACTCACATTTTTGAAAAACTGAGAATGAAATAACAACTGCCATCAATCTGATTAGAACATAGCGGATTCCTTCCTGGTCCTAAGATACTTTTATTGAGACTCATAAAGATTTAGTTGATCTCATAGATGTGAGTTTTATATGAAGCACAATTTATATCTTATTCTGCACAAATTAAGTTAAACTGGGATACTAACCATTACAGTTAGTTAGTTACTAAAGAAATTTCATGTGCTTTAGCAAAATCGATGTGCTATCTGTATTTAGTCACATTTTTGCTTTTTTTTTTTCCTTTTCTTTTCAGAATAGTGCAGTAGAAATGACAGGACATGGGGTGGATGAGCAAAAGGATTCATTGGAGAATTACAAACCTTCAGGAGGCAATGTGAAATCAGTATGTTACGTTCTTTTTTTTTTTTTTGAAAAGTGATTTAACTCTCCAGTTTTATTGAAAACTTTTTAATTTTAAGTATCTAGTACATCAACGTGGTACCATGCACCGATACCAACCCTAAGACTTTTATAATAGTCCACCTAGAAGATCATCAACTCAGTTTTAAGCTTAAATTCTGACATAACTTCCAACAAAAATCCATCAGATATGACAAAAAGCATGGTGACAGAAACATCAGATTCCTATGGAACCTATAAAACTAAAAACTAAGCAAGCAGTGAATCCTCATTAAGTATTTACTTTTTTGTTATATATGAGCTGTATAATTGCTATTATATTAGTACACATAGAAGTCTGACCCTAATTCATGTTTATCTGACATTGTGGAATTGGAAGTTACATTAATCCCAAGTACATCATGAGACTGCAATTTTAACCCAATTACATGAATATATTTAACTTCACAGGTAAAGCCTTGGCTGATTCCTGATTTGACATGGGAACGAAAGATTAACAATGGAGAGCATGATAAATTACCTCCTTTTACCTTATCTCTCAAGGAGATGTTACATTTGGTCTCCCTCTTTCTCTCTGAATGTTCGAATTTCATCAAATAGCTGTTAATTCATACTTGATTTATCTATATTCCCATCTGATTCAGGCTCCTTTGGGTATTCGGCTTGGCCGGCACATCCTTGAAGAAACTGCAAAAGGACGAGTAAGTTTTTGGCTTTTCAAACAGATCTTGCTATTATAATGTTGGCAGTCTGTTTGTATATGTATATACTATTTCAAAGATTCTATAGATCCTTTCTTGATGAATTTCTAATATTATTGAGCTTTAGGCAGCTGTCATTGATCCATCAAAAAAGCGCATTGCCAAAGCTTCTCAAGGAGTGCCCTTAGGTGGAATTGGGTATATATCTATATGATCCTTTAGATCTTTTTTTTTTCATATATATCTTTTAACTGAGTTTTAATTGTGCACATTGAAAATCAAAATTTTTCTGTAGTGCAGGAAGCATAGGAAGAAGCTACAAAGGTGATTTCCAAAGATGGCAGTTATTCCCTGGGGTCTGTGAAGATAGACCTGTTCTGGCAAATCAATTTTCTGTAAGTCTCTGTCCTTTATGTCATTAGATGCATACTATAATTAAATTCATTCTCTGACAATGCTAAGCTGCCCAAGGAACACTAATTTTATAGCTTCGTATAGAAGCCTAAAGCTTTTATCAGAAGTGTCATTTAGATGCCTATTGATTATTTGACATACGTATAACTATTTCAGTCTATTCTTAATTATTTATTTTCATATTTTGATACTGAGAAATTGACAGACATCTTATATAACAAAATGTACTTTCTCAATTATTGCGCTTGTCTTGCAAAACAAAGCAGCATCACATTCTACTGGATATATAATATGGAGAGTGATGCTATGGTGCTTCGCGAAGCAAAAAAAAATTTGTGCTTCGCGTCCGTATCTCGAATTTAAAAGTTCAAACGGCCGATCCAAACCGTTGAACATCATCTTCATATTGAAATATCCTTGGAGATCAAATTTTATATTTTTTTGAATTTTTTTGATATTTTTTAAATGGGTACAAAGTTTGTTGATCTAAAGATTTCTGCACCATCCAAAACTAGCGACTTTGTACCCATCTAAAAAATATCAAAAAAATTCAAAAAAATATAAAATTTGATCTCCAAGGATATTTCAATATGAAGATCATGTTCAATGGTTTGGATCGGCCGTTTGAACTTTTAAATTCGAGATACGGACGCGAAGCACAAATTTTTTTTTGCTTCGCGAAGCACCATAGCATCACTCATAATATGGATTCAGTACTTTCTGTTTATTTCTTGTTGGGCTATTCTATTTTTTCTTACTTTTCTTGCAGGTCTTTATATCCCGACCAGATGGTAGAAAGTATTCAGCAGTGCTCTCACCTGGGTTACCACGGTTGGGCAAGTAATAGCTATATATTTATTCTTCCACATATTTTGTGTATTTCTTTTAGTTACTCTTTTACTTCTAAACACTCACAGCATTTCGGTCCAAAATGGAATTTTTAATTTTACCTATTATAGTTTTAATCAATTACCGACGAAATCATTGTTTTCTTACAAATGCAGAAGAGATGATGTCTCAGGGATTGGATCTTGGGATTGGAGCTCTATTGGAAATAATTCAACATATCATGCTTTATATCCTAGATCATGGACCGTATATAATGGTACAGTTTAAGAAAAGCACGCTTCTTGTTCTTTTTTTCCTTAACAACCAATATGAATATTCTATCCAGTTTTCTTCTCAATCATAATTCTTTATAGGTGAGCCGGATCCTGATCTCAAAATAATTTGTCGACAAATTTCTCCTATAATTCCTCATAATTACAAAGAGAGCAGTTATCCAGTTGCTGTCTTCACCTTCACGGTACAAACTTTCGCACTTAAATAACTACTTCCGAGTAATATCTTGTGGGATTACTCTACACAGTTCTTACTTGAACCTTCTTTATTATAAGCCAAAGTAATAAGAAAAAAATGCTTGCTAAAAACAATGTTCTGCTCAACATTGCTGTACTTTCCGATCATTACAATGCTATTAATGGATTAATCTCGCTTCTGTAATCTTCAGTAGTGGTAGAGGATGCATAAATCTGATTGATATCTATCTTCAATTCTAAAAAGCCTTTGACATTTTGTTTGCGTGATTTCAGTTGATCAATTTGGGGAAGTCTGATGCCAAAGTGACTTTGCTTTTCTCATGGGCGGTGAGTGCTTACAAATTTGCAATCAGTCCTAGGAATCTAAAATATTTTCTAAATTAATTTTCTATTTGCTTCATGCAGAACTCTGTGGGTGGGAAATCTGAACTGTCTGGATATCACTCTAACTCACAAATGATGTAAGAAAATATAAAGAAAGAACTATTATGAGAACAAGTAGAAAAATAAGAATAGTGTAGTCATTTTTCTCTTTTGGTTAGCAATGGTTGATTTTTGATATGTAGAATTATTTTCTGACATCTATGTATACAGGGAAAAGGATGGTGTGCATGGTATACTACTACACCACAGGTATACTTTTTGTTCATATAGATTCCAATTTCATGTCTTGGAACTGAATCTTGTACCTTATTTATATTCTGATACCAAGTACTATTGCCATAATTGGAAGCATGATTGCTTGTTCAACTTCCTATACATTGATTTACGTTAAGGGATTAATTTCCTTCCTAACAACTTCTGTAAAATGATAATTGCTTGTTTTACTAGTCCTACCTGTTAGTTGGTACAATATGAACAAGCTGGTACATCATGTTTCAATTTTCATTGAGCTTTGCAGAACAGCTGAAGGACAGCCACATGTGACATTTGCAATAGCAGCACAAGAAACAGAAGATGTACATGTGTCAAGTTGTCCCTATTTTGAAATATCAGGAAAACATGAGGGGTTTACGGCTAGAGATATGTGGCAAGCAATCAAAGAGGTAACCAGTTGTCTTATTAAAAAAAATCTTTGATATTTTAAGAAGAAAGATTTCTATTTATTTAGTAGAACATTAGATGCACTGTTTTGGTTAATTTCCTATAACAAACAAGCTGTATTTTGGTCAGTAGATTGTTTCTAGTATGAATTCTGCTTGTAAAATTTTTGGGCTTGATTGTTTGCTGATCCAGAGGTTGGGTCTTTTTAGTACTGTTTGATTTGAGGGGAACAATTATCCTAACTTGTCAGGGGCAGTGTTTTCAATATTGTGGAATATACATTTTCTCTAACAGGAACATTACAGAAAGGGTACAACTCCAACCATCCATAAATATGTTGGTATCATCTTGCAAACAGAACCAAATATTTGCAAAATGCCCTTGCGAGTATGCTGATTGATGTTATTCTGACAGAATGGCTCATTTGATCACCTTGATGCCATGAAGTCAACAAGAAGTTCACGACCTGGGTCGTCTATTGGAGCAGCAGTCGCCGCAGCTGTTGAAGTTCCTAGTGAAACTACTCGCACTGTTAATTTTTCTCTTGCATGGGCCTGCCCTGAAGTAAAATTTCCCAGTGGAAAGATTTACCACAGGTTCCAACCTGACTGCAGTGCCACATTTTTTTTTTTTGTGAATTAAAATAAGTTTGAGTAACTTAACATATCTCAATTGACAGACGTTACACAACATTTTATGGCACTGATAGCAATGCAGCTGCAGATATTGCTCATGATGCTATATTCGGTATGCATATACCTTGATGTACTTTTTAAAAATGTACATATACCTTAACATGGAAGCACTTCAAATGAATTTGCCCCTCTTTTTACTGTATGCAGTATGTTTTATTTTAACATTTTTGTCTATTGTTTACATATTAAATAGAACATGGTTCGTGGGAAGCTCAAATTGAAGAATGGCAAAGGCCTATTTTGCAAGACAAGAGGTTTCCATCATGGTACATGTCCAGCATTCCAGATTCATGATGGTTAGTAATTATGTTGCATATTTATACAGTATGTACTTAACACAGTATGTTGCAGGTACCCTATCACTCTTTTCAATGAGCTCTACTATCTCAATGCTGGCGGAACAATATGGACAGGTTCATGTCTTCCCAACACTTTTATTTGTGATAAACTGATTACTTTTCCATTGGCAACACGAATATATCACTTGTTGTCTCACACAGGAGTACATATTTTTGGTAAAATATATTGGTTTGGAGCTGTTGTTGGTTACATTTGATCTTGCTGAAAAATTTTCTACCATGTACTCGATATTATTATCTAAACAATATATATTTTTATTTAAATTTATAGTTTCATAATAGCACGCTATATTTTATTATGCCATTACTGCAGCCCCATTTACTGAAATAATTGACTAATTTGTGTCTATCAGGAATCAAAATCTTGTTAACACTAAATTAATGCTTAAACAGATGGGTTGCCTCCAATACATAGCTTAGCTTCAATCGGCGAGAACAAATTCTCTCTTGAGATGTCAAATCAGAAAAACATCTCCAAAGAAATACTCAAAACAATGACATCAAAACTTGACGAAATCCATTCATCAGTTGCTCCAAGCTCTGCCATTGGGACATCTTTACTCACTGATCAGGAAGAAAATATTGGTCAATTTCTATATCTTGAAGGCATCGAGTATTACATGTGGAACACCTATGATGTACACTTCTACTCTTCCTTCTCTTTGATTCAGCTGTTTCCAAAGCTGGAATTGAGCATACAAAGAGACTTTGCAGCTGCAGTCATGCTACATGACCCAGAGAAGTTACGCTTGCTGCATGATGGCAAGTGGGCTGCTAGAAAGGTCCTTGGTGCTGTCCCACATGACCTAGGATTATATGATCCATGGTTTAAAGTTAATGCATACACACTTTATAACACCGACAGGTGGAAGGATCTGAATCCTAAGTTTGTGTTACAAGTATACCGTGATGTAGTAGCCACAGGTGATAAATCCTTTGCAAATGCAGTTTGGCCAGCAATTTACTTGGCCATGGCATTTATGGAGCAGTTTGACAAAGACAAAGATGACATGATAGAAAATGAGGGTTTCCCTGACCAGACATATGATGTCTGGTCAGTCACAGGGGTTAGTGCATACTCTGGTGGGCTTTGGGTTGCAGCACTTCAGGCAGCGGCCAAACTGGCAGGTTTTGTTGGGGACAAGGCATCTGAGAGGATGTTTCTGAAGAAGTTTAGCAAGGCAAGGTCTGTTTATGAGAGGTTGTGGAATGGGGAGTACTTCAACTATGATGACAGTGGTGGGATAACTAGCTCATCTATCCAGGCTGATCAGTTGGCTGGTCAATGGTAGGCAAACTGTTATTATATTCATACAGTAAAACTAGCACAAAAATTCTCTCATATTATAATTTTCCTTGTTATTTTTAAAAATATCTTTATATGCTGTGATTTCCTTGTTTTTTTTTTAATTTCTATGTATTTTGAATATGGTCATGTTTAACCCCTTCATTTCCTTTCTGCTTGATGGGTTTGGCATTTAGCAGAAAGATTGGAACCAGATACTTCATACATCTGAAATCTGATGTGTGTGAAATTGCATATTACCATATAGGTATGCAAAAGCATGTGGTCTTGCACCAATTGTTGACAAAGATAAGGCCCAGAGTGCTCTCGAAAAGGTATTTGAATTCAATGTGATGAAGTATGAGAATGGGATGAGGGGGGCAATGAATGGTATGCAGCCCAATGGCACTGTTGATTTATCAGCTATGCAGTCCAGAGAGATCTGGCCTGGTGTCACCTACTCTGTTGCAGCATGCATGATCCAAGAAGGGATGCTTGAGAAAGGGTTTAAGACAGCTGAGGGCGTCTATCATGCTGCATGGTCTTCTGACGGGCTGGGGTAAGTATCTTGCAATGGATTCTAATTGTTGGATTTGAGGTTATTGTTTCCCGGATTGCTGAATGCTGGTATGGTGCTTCTTCGACCTAGTATTGATACCTAGATATATACTGGCTAAAACTGATTGTACCAGGCTTCTGTGTACTGGCCATGCCCTTTCTTCATTTTCGAGCCAGAAGTGATGCTTGTGTTATGGAAATTATTTTAAAATTGTTGGGTGTAATTACTCTCTGTTCAAATTTATTGGGACTGTGAGTACACACCAGTCGATACCTGCCGTACCAGTATTGTTTATCTTAACACTTTTTTTTTGTTCTTTGATAAAAGATTATCTCAAATCATGCTACACTATTTTGCATGTACATTACACTGAACTGCAGCAGATTCTTTCTAATGATAAAATTTCCTTTATGGCCTTGTAACTCATTTAACTTTTTAAACACATTCAAATGACAAAAACAGCTACTCGTTTCAAACACCTGAAGCTTGGAACAATAAAGATGAGTACCGATCTCTGTGTTACATGCGACCTCTTGCAGTATGGGCAATGCAATGGGCCTTGTCACCTCCAAACCTCCAGAAAGAGTTTGAAACAAATCACTCAGTAAATGAACTTCATCATGATTCTATTGCAAGCAATGAGGCCTCATTTAGAAGGCTTGCAAAGCTTCTAGAGTTGCCTGAAGATGAGTCTTCGAAAAGCTTCTTGCGGGTAATATATGACATTGTTCGTGTTAGGATGAGAGGTGATTCATAGTAATTGGAAACTCCAATATATTGCCATTATTGTTTATATTATTTTCATTGTGGCTAACATAATATTCAATGCTCAATAGTGAATTGTTAAAATTTCATTGCACAACTATTAAGTTCACGAATAAAATAAATTGAATGCAAAGTTCCAATGCATGATTAATTATGCAGTAGGATGTACCTCCGAGGTCTTGGTTTCATACTTTGAGACTGTAGTCGATGAACTCAAGCGCAGTATGTAACTAATGAAATCTCTTTTTATTTGGCGTACGGGACAGGTTCAGCACGTTTTGTCAGAATCACTATTTGCTGTTAATTTGTATCTTGTATTTTGTTTAGGCTATAAAAAGACTGATAGCAGCTATTTTTTTAGCATCGCTGATGTATTTGAAACCCTAAAATTCTATCTTGTTCGTGGCATGCATTATGAGTAGCCGCCTTTTGATTGTTCCATTGTCTTGTTATTTCTCAAGTACTTACCCATTTCCTATACAATTTTTCTTTTGTTTTAGCTATTTTTGAAATTAAATTCATGACAAAGAAACCATATGGCAATGCACTAGGTTGGCCTTCTCTCGGAAACTTTCAGTGCCTTGGCCTTCGCATTAAAAATTTAGGGCGTGTTTGGATGGCTTAGAATAACACTGTTTTTTGAAAATAGTAATATTGATTTCGGATTAACAACTATTCAAATGCAAAATTGAAATTAAAAATAATAGCAGAACAGTGCTAATCTGTTAACTCATAGAAAACGTTGAGTTAGCAGATTAGCGTTCATGATGATAGTGATAATAATAATAAATTATTTTTTTCTTTTATATTAGTATGGAGTAGTATTAAATAATAATAATTATTAAATAAAATACTAAAATATAATTAATTATTTTAACTATTATCTCCACTGTTTTCAAGTTTCTATTCAAACAATATTTTACTAATCCGAAATAGTAAAAAATAACACTGTTTTCACATTTCCTGAAATATCATTAATCTCACACTATTCTCAACTACTAACTCAAACAGTGCTGTTTTTTCACTAATTCTTTCACCATCCAAACACACCCTTAGGCTGTGTTTGGATGAAGAGGTGGGTTAGTGAAAATAGTCACTAACCCAAGAGTTGGAGTAGTGGCTAAACTAACTTTTTGTTGGGTTAGTAGAATAACCACTAACACAATGTTTTTGAAGAATTATTTTCTCATCAAAACATAAAATAACAATAAAATAGTAGCTAATCCAAAAAAAAATGTTATTCTTCACCCATCCAAATACATCCTCAGAGAAAAGTTTATTATATCCCTACCTTTATACTCCGTTCTGTACCCTAACCTAAGTAATTGTCGTAACCGTCCGACGTCATCATTTTAAATTCTTTCATAAACTTATGATCCTTCTCTCTTTCTAAGATTCGCTCTGTCTCTTCCTTGATATCTCTACATTTAGGGTCCGTTTGGCAAATCAAGAAATAGTTTTGGAAGAGTGGTAATTTTGGAAGAGCGATAGAATAATATTTTTTTTGGAAGAGTGGTAGAAGAGTGGTATTCTTGACTATTCGGAAGAGTGAAAAATATCATTTGACAGTTCTTACTCAGAATAATCAAAATATGAATAATTATGATACTAATAATGATGATGATGATAATAATAATAATAGTAAAATAATAATCATAATAGTAAGATAGTAATAATAAAGTAATAAAAATAATCATAATAAATAATAATATTATAATAGTAATATAATAAAAATATAAACATAATCATAATATAATAATATAATAATAAAAAAATATAATTACAATCATAATTATAATAATATAACAATAATAAGTAATCATAATTTTAATAATATAATCATAATATAATAATCATAATCATCATCATGATAATAATAATTATAGTCATAATCATAATAATATAACCATAATCATAATAATATAATAATAAAAATATAATCATAATCATAAAAATAATTATAATTATAATAATATAATAATAAATTAATCATAACTATAATCAATATATTATCATTATATTATTATTATTAAATTATTATTATCATTATTATTATTATATTATCGTTACCATTAGTATTATTATATTATTTATTATTATTATAAATATAATTTTAATATTATATTATTATATTATGAATATAAATATAATTATTTTATTATTATATTATTATGATCAAGATTATTTATTATTATATTATTATATTATGATGATTATGATTATGATTATGATTACTTATTATTATTTTATTATGTTGTATTATATTATTATATGTTGATTATAGTGATGATTAATTTATTATTATATTCTTATAATTATAATTATTTATAATTATTTTTATGATTATGATTATATTTTTATTATTATTATATTATTATGATTATGGTTAAATTATTATGATTATGACTATAATTATTATTATTATCATGATTATGATTATGATTATTATATTATGATTATATTATTAAAATTATGATTACTTATTATTATTATATTATTATAATTATGATTGTAATTATAATTTATTATTATTATATTACTATATTATGATTATGTTTATATTCTTATTATATTACTATTATAATATTATTATTTATTATGATTATTTTTATTATTTTATTATTATTTTATTATGTTGTATTATATTATTATATGTTGATTATAGTTATGATTAATTTATTATTATATTATTATAATTATAATTATTTATAATTATTTTTATAATTATGATTATATTTTTATTATTATATTATTATGATTATGATTATGGTTATATTATTATGATTATGACTATAATTATTATTATCATGATTATGATTATGATTATTATATTATTAAAATTATGATTACTTATTATTATTATATTATTATAATTATGATTGTAATTATAATTTTTTATTATTATATTACTATATTATGATTATGTTTATATTTTTATTATATTACTATTATAATATTATTATTTATTATGATTATGATTATTTTTATTACTTTATTATTATTATTATGTTACTATTATGATTATTATTTTACTATTATTATTATTATTATCATCATCATTATTAGTATCATAATTATTCATATTTTAACTATTTTGAGTAACAACTGCCAAACGATATTTTCGCTCTTCCGAATAGTCAAGAATACCACTCTTCCAAAAAAAAATACTATTCTATCACTCTTCCAAAATTACCACTCTTCCAAAACTATTCCTTGATTTGCAAACGGACCCTATGATTTTAGCAAGCTGTGTAAATTTGTACTCTATATTTTTAGTTATTACATTAGATATAAAGATTTGATTTAAATAACGTTCAATAAATATTCGCGATTTTTATATCTTTTAAAGCTGAAAAAACTTATAGCATTATTTATTAAGACATCATATAACATCCCTTAAGACTTTAAATATTAGATATTAAGATTTTGAATATCGTCCATAGAACGGTCTAGAGAGTGTCAGAAGAGCCGTTATTGTTAATGAGGCGTTTGACTTATCGGATTATTATTTTTGCCTTTGTATAATAACAGACATTATATCCTTATTGTCATCGACTTATCCAAGATAAAAAATTAATTGTATAACTTTCTTTGATATTGATATTCAAATAAAAGAGTAAACAATTATTGTTGACTTAAGTTTTAAGACATTATAGTTTAGAGATACATATTTGTTCATATTCTGATGACCATTTAAATATAAATTTGAAGTTCAATATTATGACTTATAATATTGGGTATTAAGACGTTATTTTTTGTGTGTTAGGACTTAAAATATTCGATTTTAGTACATTAAATTTTAGGTATATAGACTTATCCATATCCTGATGGATGCTAAATATAATTTTAAGTTCAAAATATGATTCGTAATATTAAATATTAAGACGTCGTATATCTCATGTTAATATTTATTTAAATTTTTGAGTTTGAATGATTATTTTGTGGTCTATTAATATCTATTTAAATGATTGTTATATTAAGATATTTTATATTTAATATTATTTTTTTATGATACATATAAAGATTTATAAGTGATGATATTTAGATAGGTATACAAACAAATGAAAATAGATATACAAATAAAAAAATAAACTCGGTTCAATAGATATTAAGACATATTTTAACAACTACTAAGAGTATATTTATTAGTTATATAAAGTTTAAAGTTAGAGAATGATATAATAATTGATATATTAAAATATTTTATATTTGGTATGAAGATTTATTTATGGTAGATATAAAAATTTATATGTAATGATATTAAGAGTCAAAAATTTTAAATAAATATTAACATTTCAGATCATTGATATTAAGATTTTAGTTATTACTTATGAATGGTTGCTTTATAATGTATTGACATTTATTTTTATTTAAGAGAATTAAAAATTAAGACTTAAATATTAAGAGAAAATTAACTATTGGGATAAATAAAAAGGAGGCTGGTAATAATCCCCAAGCATTTATCCCCACAAATATCCCCAAACTTTGACTCCCGCGAATTTAGTAGTTGAAACGCCAAAAGTCTTTCGCGATTTGACCATAATCGCAGAGACAAATAAAAATTTTGTATCTTCGCGAGTTGACCGTAACTGTAATCATTTGGCACACAAAAATGCTATTTTTTGTGATCATAATATGCAATGTCAGCGACATCAATTAGATTCACTATTTTTTTTCTGTTTCTAGGCAACTGGTCGATTAATTTATAATCAACCGTTAGTTTATATTAATTGACCATAAATATTTGGATTATTTACAACAACAATAAATTTGACACAAAAAATCAGCGCGCCATCAATTGATTTTCATTCTGGTATTATTTATATCTTTAATTGTCCCTATTTATATTTACTGTGCCAGTTACTAAAATTCTAATAACTTAAAATATTGTTATTTGATATCCATGTTATTTATATCTATGTTTTTGGTAATTGTTGTATCTATTGGTATCAACTATCAATTTTATTTATATCTATTAATTTTTGCTATATACATCAACCGACTTTGGTGGTTAAATTCCATCATTTATACAAATAAATAATCACAACACTTGATATAAATAGCACAATATAATAGATATAAGTAAATTTGATAGTTTTTACCAAGTGCTAACTCTCTCTAATTTTCTTAAAGAGACGTCATTTCAATTTCAATTTTTTTTGAATTATTAATGTGCTATGCAGTTCTAAAAATGGAAAGTCGGAAACATATAAAAAGTTAATTGAATACTTAAAATGGAAATTTTTCGCTTGGGGACAACGAATGGGGATAAAAGGCTGGGGATGATAATAAAATTCCAAATAAAAATAGATATACAAAAAAAGATTTTTTTAACAGATATTAAGAATAGAGTTATTTTATAAGAGTTTGTAATTATGAATGTTGCCTTATAATGTATTAAGACTTATTTTTCTTTAAGAAGATTAAATATTAAGACTTAGATATTAAGAGAAAAATGACTATTGAGACAAAATAAAATATATATAAAGACAAAAAATAGATTTGGTTCAATAAATATTAAGATATCTTTATTAAAATATACTTATTTATTCAACAAATGAGTGTATTAATGGTTATTAAGATAACTGATTATTAAGACATGTGAAGTCAGGTGTGAAGAAAAGAAATACTAATATATCTGTTAAGACATATGATATTAGATATTGCAAGTAGAGCTATTAGGTATAAAAACATCATGATTTAACAAATAAATGTATTAATAACTATTAAGATAACTAATTATTAAGATAAGTGAAGTTAGGTATGAAAAAAAATACTTACATTGATATCTATTAAGACATGATATTAAATATTAAGACTAGAGATATTAGATATAAAGACATCGCGATTTAGGACAGATCATATTTTAGAATGTGGAACATCTTTAGTAACTATTTCAGCACGTGGTCAATGTATTTCAGTTGGGGTATTTGACGGGTACTAAGATTGAGGTACAATTATCAAGTTCCCAAAATTTATTTGGAAATTTTCAAGCATTCTTTTTTTTTGATGTAGTAGCTCAACAACCATATATAATATGGGAGTTATTTGTCTTCGTCACGAAAATGAGGCTTCCAATCTTTGATCCGATGCCTTTCAGTTTTTCATTGAAACTTAAACAGAGAACTTCATTTAGTAGCATCACGCTCGAAGCGGACTATATATCAACTGTTGATATTTTCACCAGACAGTTTCTTGTGTCCAATATTAACAACCACTGGCACGAATACATAATAATATTTCATTTGGTTTATATTTGAGTAATGTTGATGAAGTTTGTTTCAGTCTATTTAAAAAAAAAGTGATTACGTTACAAACTTCCCAACCAATCAGACTTTTTAGGTGGAAATCCGAAGAAACTATGCACGTTGTTATGCAAAGAAGAAACTTGAGAGTAATGTTGGTAATTGGTAGCTTGTACAAATTTGGCGTGCACTTGTACTATTTTATAATTGTCCCAGCAACCGTATGCTATTTCATACCAAGTCGCACGCAATATGACATAATAATGGATAGTGGCGGACCTTAACTCAAAGTCATGATGGGTTAATTTTTTTTGTTGTTGTATATATTTAGACACTGCGTATCAAATTTGAGGAGCTGAAATAAAAAATTATCATAGAACTTTAACATGTATGCTAACATCACTAAGCTCTAAGCTCCGTAGAACTCTACATACGCATATATTATATATTTTTACAAGGTCTACATGTGTAATTATCAATTTAACTAACAAAACGACCTTAAACTTTCGTATTATCCTTTTGTCAAATCCTGGACACACATCCTAGATACCTCGTGTCTAGACTCTAGACCTCAATACGTTGATCTGGCTCCTAGTTACAAACGATATATTATATACTAATTATTACCAAATCTCCTTTCATTTTCAGAAAACCAACTTGGTGGTTCCAATTTCAACGCTTCACTGGCTGCGATCGTCATAACCAGCTACCAGGGAAGATGCAATCCAAGTTCCAGAAGAAATAGATAAAGAGAAGGTAAACGAGTGGAAGTGGCACGGTTTCCTCGCTCAACGGCAGTGTGAGATAGAAGACTGGATCGCCAAATTTCCTTATCTGGACAAGATATATATCAAGTTGCATTCTTTACTTTTCGGGGGCGAGGTCTAAGATTTCAGATCTGTGCTTTACTGAGTAAAACTTGACGTAATTGAAGAATTTAAGTCTGTTGACACTTGAAACTTTCTCAGCTGCAATTTGTACAACATTTGATAGAAGGCGTTTATTTTAAAAATTAATTATTTTTATGAAATAAGGATCGGAGAGACTGTTATTAGTACCGTTTAGATTATGTTAACCTAAGCTAATTCTATTTTGTTTATAGAATTATAGAGACATTGTCATTATCCGTTGGACAATTAATCAACACAAACAAACAAATTATTAGCCAATGGTGTAATTTTGAATTTTTGATATAAATTTCTGAACATTTTTTTATCCCATGGAGGCTCCATTAGTCGCCTCAAACTCATTTTCTAATAATTTATATAAATTGTAAACAACATTTATGAGTATATATATCTTGATCGATGGTGCGATCTAGGAAAATGAATCAATAACATATGACATATCATACATGTTACTAGCCAGTATCTGTATTATTATCTGTATTTAAATTACTCATATATGTACCCCATATAAAATGAAATGATGCAAATAGAGATATAATCGTTTTTAGTTTCTTTAAATTGTATGTGTACATATGAATATCTTTATTTAATTATTTCTGTGTGCTTTATGTTATCATTAGTTAGTAATGTTATAACTTCTTATTTGTATTAGTTCATGGGTGGGAATCCAATGATAATAAATTAACTTGAAAATCTTGATAATCATGAATTATATTTTTAAGATCCATCATTTAAGTGATAATTGTACCATTTGTAGATCATGCACATAAAAGTTGATGTTATTTCATGCATGTTAAATAGTAAAACATTTGTAAGCTTAAGCTCATGGTGGGACCTTCGATGAGAAACTCAATAAAACATACCGAAATTATCTTCAGAATTCAATTTATGTTGTTCAATTAGTTTGAATTAGAATCTTATAGGACATAAGTTTTTTTATTTTTAGATATTTTTAAATATTTATTTTGAATTTTTAAAATGATTGTAAAACAAACTAATAAAATAATTAATATTTGTACATGAAAATATATTACTTTAAAAAATTCAAAATAAATTCTTAAAACTCAAAAAAAATATCATACAAGATTTGTTTATATAAATAATTTATTAAGAAACTTAAATCAAAATTCAGAGATGATTTATTGTGTTTTTGACTTAAGCTCATCAGAGACTTCCATGATCTTAACCTCACATTAGTTTTACTCTATGTAATATTGTTCATTAAATTAAAATATCGAAACTTATGACAACTCAAATTTAGTTTAGTTTCATAAAATATTAAAAGTCACTTAGATTACATGAAAATTAAAATACACTAAATCTAGACTTCTACAATATGTCTATAATTTTTCCCTTTTTTATTTTTTTGGATTTTTTGGAAAATTTATCAATTATTTATTTATTTATTTTGCATTGTTATATGTGAATTTTTAAGAATATTTTTATGACAAAATAATTTTTAAGAATTTTGTTTTGAATTCCATCAAAATCAACCGTTTGGAATAAAATTAAATTGGATGATTTCACTTCATGGGGTGGTCATGAATTGAAATTCTTAATACATAAAAAAGTTAAACTTTCAGCCTTTTCAAGTATGTCACACCATCACTTTTCTCCACCATTAATTTTGATTAAATCTTTTCATCTTCTTGACATCAAGGATTCATATAAAATAGTTTCTTTCTCCTCATTTAAAATAATGTGTATAACATACTTAAGGTGAAATTTAACTTTTAAAATGATTTAATTTTTATATGATCATTTATATATTATTATTATATATTTAATTATATTATTTATTATTATAATAATTATTATTATAGTTATCATTATTACTTAGCATTTAAAAATATTGTGTCCAATTTTTTTTAATGTGAAATTTTATTAAATATATTTTAAAATATTATTAGTTATTTATTCGAGAACTATATTATCGGGATGAAACCCGAGTTACAATCCTAATTATTATAATTCGACTATATAAATTTTAAATTTAAATTAAGAAAGTCCAACTAAACCTGACTCGTCTATACTTTATTATTCATTACACTTAAATAACTAGTACCTAGCAATGTAGCTAGGAAAATGTTGGATGAGAAGTAATCCATATATATTAAATGTATTGACCCGCAAAAAAAAAAAAATTAACTTGATGTAAAGACACGAATCTGATATGTGGTAATCGTAATTGCACATTTGAGAAGCCTACTTACAAGGAAATTAAAAGCAACGTAATTAATGTGCTACGACCAACGAACAAAGTTAATATATAACATCTCAATCAAACTAGCTGCTGTATATATATGTAGTATGTTAATGTCGTTATCAACTTTTAATCAGTAAGATAAATGCGGAGACTCCAAAGTCCAAAGTAATTGCATATATAGAAAATGAATACGAAGAACCGAACGGACTTTTACTGAATCCATAGGAATTGATATTATGCATGTATCAAGTCAAATAGTAACTGAATAAAATAAATTAATCATCATATATACCGAGCGTATTTGCATTTAGTTATTCAATTATGGGGAACCATTTGGATAATAAAGTCATCTTGACTAAGTCATTGCTGCTTATATATATATATATATATATATATATTCAGTCGGTAAACCAACTCTGTCCACTAATTATTCCCTTGGATAACATCTGTGGTTCCATCTCTAACAGCCAACAAATACCACATACTACTATTGAGAGAAGAATGGTTGTATAATTTTTTTGTCTTTTTTCTCTACTCTTCTTTATTATTTGGATAACGTACACGCATAAAAAGCATATGGACAGAAATAAGAAAAAAAAAGGTGTAATAAAGATAATACATTACAAGAGGAAAAAGAAATTATGATCTGCAATTTATAAATGCCGAATCGAATTACAATCTTCTGTGGTAAATGGTAATAATATAACCATGACCATGAGGCAATTTAACTTGTTTGTAACTGCTCCTTGGAGCGGAAGATGCGTCATGGATCAGTTTTTTTATTATAATTATTTAAATAATTCTAATTTTAATAATAACAGTGATAAAATTAAAATTTTAAGAATACGAATGACAGCGCGCCACTGTTAGTGGCGCGTTGCAAAAATATCACTGATAGTGACGTTTTTTTTTTACTTTTTAGTTTTTTTTCTTAAAAAAAAACTAAAAGACACAAATGAGACTGATGTCAGGATCAACAAGCAACGCACGTAACTCTAAGTTAAAAAAAAAATTGAAAGACGTCACTGTTAGTGATGTCTTTGCACAAACGGCCACTGACGCGTTTACACAGCGACACTGACAGTGACACGCTGTCATTCGTATTCTTAAAATTTCAATTTTATCGCTCTTATTATTAAAATTTGAATTATTTAAATAATTTTTATAAAAAAATCTGGTCATGGAGGACTCATGGCACTCGGCACTCGGCAGAGCTGTTTTGTACTTTGTCTCGTTTCTGGGCCAAAACTATGTTCCTTTTTTTTTTTCACATTTTTATGTGTTTTTATTCCTCGCATTTTTATGCGCTTATGGTTGGGCCCACAAAACTTATTAACAACGTCGATATAATTATTGTTATATTTTATACGTGTTATTTGAATAAGCTGTGGTGTCAAGCTTTTGAAATATGATTGATGACATTTTTCGGTGGAAATAATTTAATGATTTATTGGATAAATAATATAAAAGGCATTACATTTTGATGACATATATTTGTTAATATATATATATATATATATATCTGTTTTTACAGTGTCAAACTAACACGTCTATACTAATTAATAAATGATAACATTTTTAAATGAATCCAATGTAAATTATAATAAAAAATACAGTGATTAAACCTAGTATTAAAATAATACCAATATTAATGAGTATAATGTTTATTTTTTAATATATACTATGAGATTGTAAACTTAACAATATTTGATAATAAATAAAAACACAGACGAAAAATTGTATAAAAAGATACATATGAAAAACCACATAAATGTAGTACAAATTTAATGTTTTTAAAAAGAGGATCAATGAACATGATCATTGGTGTCCATTGTGTCTATTTATTTATCCAAGCATAAATTTATAAATATAAAGCGTTGGATGAATTCTAAATGATTTCAACATTATATATATATATATATAGAGAGAGAGAGAGAGAGTAAATATACTGCGAACTTAACTTCACGGAGGTCTTCCGTGAACTTAACTCAAAAATTATATCAAATTATCTCCAAATTTTAATTTATCATGCTCATTAAATTCTTCATATGAAAATCTTGTGGGATGCAAAAATTTGGAGTGTTTTGAATTTTTTAGGTTATGATTTTTATTTTTAAAAATGAGCTCTAAAAAAATAATAATTTATTCAATCTTTCAACATCATTTTTAAAAATAAAAAATTATGACTTAAAAACCTCAAAACACTCTAAATTTTTGCATCACATAAGATTTTCATATAAAGAATTTAATGAGTATGATAAATTAAAATTTAGAGATGATTTGATATACTTTTTGAGTTAAGCTCACGGAAGACCTCCGTGAGCTTAAGCTCACAGTTATTTTACTCTCTCTCTCTCTCTCTCTCTCTCTCTATATATATATATATATATATATATATACATATATATAAGTAAATCTACGGTGAGCTTAAACTCACGGAAGACCTCCGTGAGCTTAGCTCAAAAAATATATCAAATGATCTCCAAATTTTGATTTTTCAATCTCATTAAATTTTTCATATTGAAATCTTATGGGGTACAAAAATTTGGGATGTTTCGAGTTTTTTAAGTTACTCTTTTTAATTTTTAAAAATAATGTAAAATTTTGAATATTTTATTATTATTTTTAGAGCTGATTTTCAAAAATTGAAAAGAGTGACTTAGAAAACTCGAAACATCCCAAATTTTTGTATCCCAAAAGATTTCAATATGAAGAATAAGAATGTAATGAGAGTGAAAAATCAAAATTTGAAGATCATTTAGTATATTTTTTGAGCTAAACTTATGAAAGTCTTCCGTGAGCTTAAACTCACCGTAAATAGTATATGTATATGAAAAAATTATAAAATTTTAATTTCATTTTAACAACCATCAAGTAGATTAAATCTTAAAATTTCACTCATTAGTTTTATCACCGTTTAATGCATATATAAATAATATTGAAATATAAATTTTTGTGTATACATATGAAATGATATATATAAAATATTTCTTCAATTAAACCATGATCATTTTATCCCTTCTCGTTTAGAAAAATGGTATCGAATATGCATGCTTGGACCTTTTCCATAGGTCACAACTGCGGTCCCCGCTTGCACAGAAATGGTTTATGATGTGCATTTGAAGTTATCTCAAATTTATCAAGTCAGATTATACTTTGATTAATAACTATTAAAGTAATATTTTAATGATTTTAACTATTTTCGGCGTTTCACCTTTTTAACAGTAGAAAATCCATAAATTGAGTTTTTTTTTTTTACAAAAACTTTAACGTTAACTACAATAAGTTCTAAAACTGTTTAAACGGTTTAATCACAAATTTAATTTGTTATTGTTAAGGGATAATTTCTAATGTACCCACTAAAATTTCCTTAATAGCCAATATCCCATCAAAACACCACAATAACACCACAATAGCTTATTTCCGTATTAAAAAATAACCAAGCTGTCTTATTTCCCCTTTTTAATTATTTAACATGATAATACTTACTTAATCTATTATTTACAGTAGCCTAATAGTTAAATATTAAAAGGGCCTAATCAGAATATATGTACTTCACAAGCGACTTTCTGCTTTCCTCATTTCATCTTCGTTACTTCGTTTTTATTTCATTCACTAAATATGTTCTGAATCCTGAGAGAAAAACCATCCTTTAAGAATCAATATATCGACAAAATATTAAGATCATATAATATTATAATGATAGGGGGATTTTAGAAAGATTCAACAATTTCTATGAGGAAATAAGCTATTATGGTGTTCTGATATCCGTTGGATGTTGGCTATTAGAGAAATTTTGATGGATGACAATCCAGATTTAATATATAGCATCAAGTAATTGTTTTCTCCCTGGTCTTGACTTGTATAATTGTATGACCGCGAACTTAGTGAAATAATTAGTGGTCCAGAAGTTAGTATAGCAAAAGTTTAATATTATTATCTGCAGGTTTTAAATTGTGTGAAAACATGAAAACTGTAAAGGGGTCAAAAATACTATAAATGCAAGTGATCTAAACGCGTAGAAAAATAATAGAATGAAGGTTATGTTTGCGTGGAAAAAAATAATTATAAAGATAATTTATTACCACAATATCACTTGACAAAAATAAATGGTCTAAAAAGCAATCAGTAGAAATATCGTCAGAAGCTCGAAATATAATTCAATTTTATTTATTTCAGCCTGTGTGACAGTACGACTTTTTTTTGCAGCAAGCACTTCGATTTAATTTATTTTGATCCTTAAAATGTAATCAATTTGATTACATTATAGTTATGCGGGAATCATCTAATCTAATGGCCAAGACAAATGCACTCAATTTGACACTTCCTTTCCTCCAAAAATGTGGGAAAAAAAAGAAACCAGACTTTAGTCCAGCGATAAAGACAATATTCTCTGTGTGAAATGTCGCAAATTGGAAAATTAAGTTAGAATTTTTCTAATAGACATTCAAAAAGATAGTTAGCTCTCATCTTTACTTAAAAAAAAAAGAAATCATATATACTTAGCAATATTTTTTTTGAGAGAAATTAATTGAGTTTTATTTTATGAAGTCAAAGTAGCACTCACAGATTTATATTTAGTCGGATGATGAGGAGAACTGGAATTTAAATATTCTTCACATGTAAAATTAGGCCCTAAAGTAAGTTTGTCAGAATTTAATATTCTAATAATACTTTCAGCTCCGTCCTGTAAAAAAGAAATCACATATGAAAACTTAAATTTTGAAATGAGAAAATATTTATTAAAAAATGCCTGTGGAAAATTTGAAAATAAATATCTTTTTAGGATTCTAAAATTTTATAGAATGGAGAACAACACAATCGATTTCACAGATTTTTATTGGGTAATACAAAACAATTATATCATTTTTAAATCATTTAAAATGCCTCAAAGCATTTGTGCACATTATACATACTTTACCATAAAAAAATTATGAAGATAGATAAGAGAGATGAATAATCGAATTATAAATTTAAAACGAGCAGATTCATTAATTTATACATTCAATTCCAACATGATACTACTTGGGACGACCAATTAATTATCTAAGTTGATTAAATTGGCATCAGACACCTCTGCTCCAGTTTGTTACCCATAGTATTACACCATTGTTTCTTTTGAACAAAAAAAAGAAAAGAAATTCTCCAACTTATATAAAGTATATTTCTGGACAGTATTCATTATGAACTAATTAAAATATAAAGATAATATAAATAACTAATTAATAGGCTTTTTGTGTGCATGATAAAATATACATCAAATGAAAATTACGACAAAGAAAAAGCTCTATATTATGCATTATGAGCAATGTTTTAAAATGCGGTCGCATGACCGCATATGCGGACCGTTTATGTTTATGCGGTGTGATACTGCATGCATAAAAGTATGTATCTGTATATTCAATAATGTACATTATTTTTTAAAATATTTATCTTATTAAGCCTATAAAATTAATTATATTATATTTTTCATACAAAATATTCAAAATTATATTAATATCTTATTATATTTTCTTATTTTACATTAAAATTCTTCAAAATAAATGATTGATTTAAATATTATAAAAAAAATTTAAAATATATATCTATATATATTCTACATACTAAATCGTATATGCACTCACATATCATATATACGCTATGTAGTCATATTAAAATTTAAAATTTAAAATTTATATTTTAAAATCTTGATTATGAGTCGCCTGGCGCTGATTTCCTAATTTGTTCATTTCCTCTTTTGAGAAATGGATCTTTCATCAGGTGATAATAAATTTATTGGATTCAATACAGCAAAAGGCCAATGCGACCATGCGCATTAACTTATGTTTCAGGTTCTTCTGTAACCATGCTCTCATTTATTTTGTGCCGCGAATGACTGTACCATCGGCCTGAAACCCGAATTCCTGGTCACAGAATAAAATAATTGGTTTGGTCCACACATAAGAATCTATAAAGATAGCCACAGAGGAACCAAACTACTTTTGTTTGCCGACCTAAAACTTAACGTGGAGGCATTGAAGCATTCAAAAAGCGCACATAGCTTTTCCCCCTTTTTTTCTTTTTTTACATCAAAGCCCGATCCAATTTCTCTATTATTCTGATCACAGTTGATCATGAGTTTAACTTTTACTGTATCATATAAATTATTAAGCACGCCGCAATACTTCAAATTTTAAATCAATTTTGAATTTATTAAATTGAAACAAAATGTGGCGGATCTAGGATTTTGATATAAATTCGGATGTAAGCATCGTTCAAATCCATTAACTAATCGCTAAATAAAAAAATTAATAATTTAATATATATACTTAACTAATAATTTTTTTATTAAATAATAACATTTTATATATTAAAATAACAATAAAATAAAGCTCAAAGTAATAGATAATCAAGTTGATGAAGAAAGTTTTCCACTAAGGAACTTTATATTTTGATATCTTTGCATAATTATTTCATTATCGGTATTAAATATTTTTTTCTCAATAAAAATCCAATTCAGGGGGGGCAAAGAGTATATCAAAACATAACATCTCAAATGAATAAACTCGAGGTAGAGTTTTTAGAGAGAAATTGCACCCCTAATTTGCCGAAAAGTGAAAACTATAATATTTAAGAAATCAAGCTCAATCAATTCATAAGAATAAATTAGATAATTATATGTACATTAAATTAAGCTCAAAAGTAAGAATGAAAGATCCTTAATCAATTCATACTTACCCTATCAAATTTATTTGTTTCAAAAATAATTTTACGTCATATTTGGACACCTAATTATTATGACGAGTTCTTTTGCTCGTCAAAATGACAAGTAAGATCTTACTCTTCCAGATGAGACCGCGCAAATTAATTTAATCTTGAGATTCTGATCCCTAATTATTCTGAACTCCCTGCACTGATTTTATGGACAAATTAATTATTCTGTCGGTGCAAATTTGGCCACACAAGTATTGGCACAGAATTTATGGACAAATTTAATATGCACCATGTATCCATGTTTACGCCATAAGCTTTAGCAGTGTACGATTTGGTCCCATTCGTTGCTTTGTCAACAACAAAGACCTATTCACCTCTCTCTCTCTCTCTCTCTCTCTCGATCTATATATATACACGCACATTTCCTTCCTCTCCTTCCCTTGTGTTTCTTCCTCTCTCAGCTCTCATCTCAGACGAACAAAAACAAAAGGAAAAAAAAAGGCGATAGAAAAGCTATGGAGGATGGAATTTGAAGTTTATTACTCCATTACGTCTTTCCTAGTGCAATTATTCTACGCAAATAAGAAATTTCACATGGCTCTGATGTGCGCACCCAAATCCCCCTATGTTCTTCCCCTCTCATGGAAACGAACGGTTACGGACACGTCAGCAAATGGTACTTTGAAACGCATAAAGGATGCGACGAACAGACCCAAGGTGTATCCGTTATGTGATGATGAACATTCTGCCTACGTGAAATCAATTGAAGAAAAGAACAAATCAAAGGAAAATGAATCAGGGAATGCAACTGCGCTTTCTGATTTTTCAATTACGAAACCTTCAGGTTTGAAGATGAACAAAAAGAGACCCACAAAGTTAGTCATACCAGGAAATTTTGCGGGGCAGGCTGGTTTCGGAGAAAATAGAATGGTCGATAGTTTCGGAAAAGTATCGGAGGTGGAAGAAGATGCATTTTGTTTATTTGCAAAGAAAGGAGGTGGCCATGCAATGGAAGATGGTTATGGTGCGGTAAATGCGTCTATTGGAGACTCCAAATTGGTAATCTATTTAATTAATTTCAAAATTTTGATTTTATGGAACTTATAATATAGTTGAACTTCATTATCATAGTCTCTTTCAGGTGGTTTGGAACTTTGGATCCCTCAGATGTCAACTAGCTTTCAAAGCTCAATTCCTTGACATTGATATGCTTTCATGACATGCAATACATAAGAATGCCATATTAACTAACAGCAGAGTTCCTGACAATTCTATTGTTTTCTGAAAGTACACAGAGAAAACAAATAATTAATTATGATGTAGCATTTTCCCCCTGAATATACTTTACTTGAGCTAGCTATAACCAAATAGATATACAATTGAAAACAGAATTATAAGTTGTCGCTTTTGGAGCTAACCATATATACCCCGTACTTAGTGTCCTAACACTAACAATTACTTCATATTTCAGTCATAATTAAATTATTAATTTGAACTTTTATTTAGTCATTTTTCGGTGTGTACGATGGTCATGGCGGCCGAGCTGCAGTAGACTACATTTCTGACAATCTAGGGAAAAATATCATATCACGGATTTCTCAAATGGAGAAGGGAGAAAACCAGCTAGAAATGGCAATAAGAACTGGATATTTGACCACAGATGAGGAGTTCATTAGTCAGGTACTAATTCTATTTATTGCTACTAGCTAAATGTCGAAAACGGTGCCTTTGAACCTTCCTAAATTAGTTTAGTTTGTTTGAGCTAACCATTTTTTTACAACGGAATTAATAAGTGGTTAAATTTGATAAACTTATTTCTAGTCAATGACTATTTCAGGTTGATTTCATTAATGGCTACACATCCCCATGTTACTAATCCAACTGTTTCAGTTGACTTAATTAAAATCGTTTAATTCCAATATTTGGTAAAATTTTTGTGAAATTAACAATACTCGGCAAATTTCTCTATTAGTAACAGACTAAGAGTGTATGGTAATATTTATATATGAATGTTCCAAACTCCATCCTCTATTTAGATAAATTTCACCTTAAAGCTTATAGACTTATGCGCTCCATTCGTCCTGAAAAGCAGATAAAATAAACATTTCTTGATGAGTGAGCCAACTGATCTACTGATTTGGAAAGGAAGCATCCGCCTACAACATTTTCCAACGTCAGTTTTAAGATATTAAAAAAAATAGTTCTATGTTTCCTTCCATATCTTTATATTTCAAGAACTCTTTACATAAAATATAAAAAAATCTTGAAAAATGAAAGTGTTGTATTAGAAATTTTGAATGCATTAAGACAAATTCATTCTTGCGCATCTAGTTTAAGTTGTAAACATAAAAGAATATTGTGTAAAATCTATTTATATATACTGTCGCAAAAAATTATTATGGTAACCAAGGGCGGAAACACCTTGTGGCAGGAGAGGGGGAGGCGTCGTCCCTCTGACATATTTTTTCCTCGTGATTATATGTATTTTCAGAAAAAAATAAAAAATATATGTTTATACTATTTTTTTTAATTTTGCTTCCTCCTATTTTTTATTTTTATTTTTATTCGATTCCAAATCGAATGTCTGACTCCACCCCCAATGATAATGACAACAGGCATATTAGGTACAACGTACAGGGTCACTTTTTTTTTTTATAGTTTTGACCATGTCAACTTGTACTTTGAATGGGTCAAGAAGCATTTCATCTGTTCAATAATTAAGTTCAGATCCAAAAAGTGATTTTCATGTTTCCATTTCTTCGCACTGTCGAAGAAAACAAACAATAATAGAAATAGCACCTTCCAAGTTCCAACCTAAATTCTGATTATTAATTTTTTACTGTTTAGGAAGTAAGTAGTGGTGCTTGTGCAGCTACTGCATTGGTCCTAGATGAGGAATTGTATGTGGCAAATGCGGGAGATTGTAGAGTTGTCATTTCTCAAAATAGGATTGGTCATGCGCTAACCACAGATCACAGCGCCTCAAGGGAAGATGAACGAGCGAGAATTGAGAATTTGGTACGAAACTAGAGGAATTATTTTTACACTCTTAATTCTGCTTTTTATTCAATATGAAATATAAACAATTTTCAAAAATACATGTTTCAGAATTTACCAAAAAATGTTTACATCTAACGTTAGATGCATATAAATATAAAGGGTGCAAATTATTACTCTTCTTTTAGGTGTTAGTACCTAAAAATATATTTCATGCTTGTATATATAGGGGCTTTGTTTAAATTCAACCAATTAGCTGAAACAACTGTCAATTATTTAAGTTCAATAATCTGATTACCTGATCGAACATATGTTATCTGCTTTGCAATTTGCAGGGGGGCTTTGTGTCGTGTAGTTATGGATCAGTATGGCGAGTGCAAGATAGCTTAGCCGTGTCGAGAGCCTTCGGCGATATTCTCCTAAAGAAATGGGTTATTTCTGAGCCTGATATTAGAAAGGTGCAGCTAACAGTAGATTGTGATTTCCTTGTTATGGCCTCTGATGGTCTATGGAACAAGGTACATTTCTTTAATTTGTTTCCTAGTTTTTTCCTTGAGTCATTGAGATATACTGATGCTGACATATTAAATCTTCTTTCTTTGGTGAATTAGGTTTCTAACCAAGAAGCAGTAGATTATGTTTCAATCCATGATATATCGTTGAAATCATGCAAAGAGCTTGCTGAGCTCTCTTGGAGTAGAGGAAGTAGAGATGATATCACTGTCATGCTTGTAGATCTCCAAAAAATTGTAAAAGTCGGATAGTTATGCAAGTTTTGTAAATAATAATAATAATAATAATAATATATAACCGATCATAAGCTTTGTAGTTTTATATCCAATCTGTACGTACTGATAGCAATTAATGGCTTGCTTTAATTTAATGATTGGAAATTCATTTTCTTTCATGCCAAAAATTCTTGTACACTTTATTTCAATTGATTAAATAGGTTTGCACATTACTTAGATTAATATTTTTTTCCTTGCAGCTTGTATTTGTTACTTAGTAAAATGCTTCATTATCCTACTCGGCGATTCAAATTTTCTCAATTTTCACAAGATTTTAATCTCCCCAAGTAATAATAAAAGTGATGATTATGATGATAATAATAATAATGATGATGATGATAAGATGAAGACCAATAATGATGATGATGATGATGATGATGATAATAATAATAATGATACAACATATAATATCAATAATAATTCTCATAAATGTCAATTTTTGACCCGACATGACAAATCATCCTGACCAAACCAGAAATGGCCCCGATGATAAGTGGGTCGGCTATTTGGTCAAGATTTTTTGGACATGACCCAAAACATTTAATTGAGCATGCCTATCTGGGCTTATTTTTAGATTTAACATTAACCAAAGCTTATTCATGCACTGGCAAGATTAGTTATATATTAATTGACAATAATATACTTAAAATATATAAAAAATAATTAATAAATGCTTGTTCATTTTATTCTGATTGAGCCTAGAAAATAATAAAATAACAACGACTTTATCCAGGCCAATCCATTGACACCCATAGAAATAGCAATAACAATAACAATAATGATAACAATATATTTCTTAAAAAAAGAACAATAACGCTAATAATAACAATAAAAACAATAATTGTCATAATCATTATTAGGGAGTTTTTACTGTGGATCGGAATAGTTTTGATCGTTATTTTTAATTATTAGATGGTTAAGACATTTTTTATGTGACAGAAAATTGAGGTTAATCAGTTGAAATTATTATCATTAATTTTTGCACTTTTTTGGTCCATAACCGAATTTGTCTAATTATTTCTCGAAATATAAAATCGGAGATCAATACAATGCAACTGGGGCGTATAAAGGCGTTTCCATTTTCAGGTTGGTTAAGTTTTATCAAGTTAACGCTAGACTCTCAGTGGGCCAGTGGCCCATTCAATTGAGCCCAAAGTGTTTTCAGCCTCTCGCTTTTATCCGCACTGGTGGGAGAGTCAGAATCCAGGTTTTCTTCACTAAACAGTAAACACACAAAAGGACACTACATTCCAACAGAAAGAGTGTATCTTCGTGTTTCTCTATTACCTGTTTCATTGTGGCAGTTTCCAAGTAACTCTTTATTGTGGCAACTCTCCGAGATTGTTGCGACTTGCGACCGAAAATGCAACGAGAATTGATCGTATTCTTCGCTTGGTTATTGGTACTGAATATTTGAACTATTGATTATTGATCCATCGTGATTCGCCACGTAGTTCGCTGCATTATGTACCTTGATCGAGAGAATAAATGTCGTTTTCTTTTCTCTCGAATCTGTGCGACCGTGTCGTCTCTCAATTCTATCCATCAGTTCTTTTTTGTTCTCTCCCACTTTCCTTCTTCCTTTCACACTAACAAACATGGCTGAAACCACCGAGCTCACCGATTGGGAGCTTCTTCAATCCAACGCGCCTGATTCCAGCGCCATAAAATCAGATTACTTCTCCCTGCCTTCGAACAATCCCATCCCCTCTTCCTCTGAAGAAGAAGTTACTGACGAAGGCGGCATCGATTCTGACAATCCCAGCTCTCATGGGGAAATCGGATCCGACCCGATCCACGATACGGATTTCCAAGGAACTGAGTATGCGGACTCGAATTTGGGTCCCGGAGATGTCGAGAAACATGACGAGGTGGTGAACCAAGAGGATTCCGAGGGAATTGAGGAGAAAAACGGTAGTTTGGAGAAGAAAAGTGGGGTGTATGGGAGATGCCTTGGGAAATTGTCAAATATTGTCTTTCTAAGGTTAGACCTGCTTGGTACATATCTTTAGCTGGTGCAATTTTGGGACTGGTTTGGATTGGGAGGAGGATGCATCGTATTAGGGAAAAGAAGAGGAGCGTCTCTGTCCAGGCTTCCATGGATGGAAAGGTGATTCTTGTCCTCATCCGAATCTTTTTCTGTTTATTTTTATTTCATTTCTTAGAAAACAAAATATATAGTGAAATGGTTAATTGAATATCCTAGTTAGCAGGAAGGCTAGTTAATGTCACTGTGTTATCCAGCTTGCTATTCTTTGTCACTCAAATTTGATTGGTCTCGAACAAGTGCCCAACTTCAATTGTTTAATTTTCTTTAGCTGGCACCAAGTAATAAATTAGTTTATGAAAGAGTCACTCAGCTAGAACATATTTAGTCAAGTTGTGGGAAAGTCTATATGAAGCACAAATTTTAAATTGAGTTAAGCTGACTTATTAAATGTTTTTAGAAGTAGTGTTGTCAATATTGTAATGCAAGAAAACTCAGCCCACAAAGTATCACCAATAATTTTTTTTTGTTGACAGTCATGAATCTAATAAGTTCTGAAAAACCGAGTCCTTTTGTTATTATTCCTTTCTCTTGTATTTTTTTTACTGCATCTTCCTGTCTAAAATCTTGTATTTTTTTTCCAAATTTAGAAGGTTGAAATGCATCTGCTTTTCTGCCTCCATGTCTCCATCATGTGTACACTTTTTGGTTGTTTAGTAATAAAAGATCTAAATCTTAAATAACAAAATGAACGGTAAGACCTAGTTCTTATAAACAGTTGCAACATTTTTGGTTTAATTTTGGAAGGCATATGAGCATTAAAAAAATAACACAATGTCTATCTCAATGGAACTTAGAGCCCTCTTTACGAATTTCATAATGAAGCTAAAATATAATCAGCCCCAAACTGAAATATAATCAGTGAAAGTGGGGTGAAATATGGGGGAAAACTTGGGGCAGGTATCAGTATCCTTTTAATTGGGGGCAAGTATTGGTATCCTTTTCATGAAGCAACTGGGGGAGTTGGAAAATTAAAGATGGACGGCGATGGGCCAATTCGGGTTGAAGCCATTTTCTTGTTGTGCTGGTCATGTTCATATGTGGGTTTTTACTTTTTAGTCAATAAATAAATCCGCTCAGTTCTTTCAGACATGAATCAGCTTCAGCTTCTGGATTGTTGGTTTGAATATCGTTTTGGTTTACATTATTGTTGTTCGGGTCATACTTATTTAGTTGTAATGGAATTATTTTTGGTTAGATTACATCATTTTGTAGGGGGTTCGCAGATTGTCCGAGTACATAATTTATGATTGGCACATTATCAATTTGGCTGTTATGACAGTTGCAGTTGTGCCTAGAATCGTGCATGATTTTATCCTCGAATGATACAGTGCACTCCAAATGCATTTTTGCGTGATTTTTTTTTTCTTGTTGAAAGCATTTTAAAACTTTTCTTTCATTTAACCCAGAGTGGGAGGATAACAAAGTGTGTCAAGTTTCGGTTCATATTTCAGATTTTGTAGGATCTAGGAAAGGTATACTTTCATTAATTATGGATGTGTTCTTTCCCTCATAGATAGTATTTTTAATTTCATGTCATTTCATTATCATTTGATAATCTATCAAATACCATTAAATTGAAACAGTTACAAATTACATAAAATTTTGATGGCATTCTATATTCAGCCTTCTCTTCTTTTTAGCTTCATTGTCATAATTTGGAGTCAGATGATGCAAAGAGCCCCCAATCTGAGACCCTGATAAATTTTACTGAATATGCTTTATTAAATATTATTTGTGATATGTTAATATTTCTAAAACATTTTCTGAACCATGCAGAGAGCTACCAAATTTGCGGCACGAGCGGTGCATGTAAATGAAGCTCTGAAACATGTGCCGATCTTAAGAGCCTCTCCTTTGGCTGGTGGCACTATCCCAGGGTCTCTACTTGCTTTGAGATGAACAGTTTTATATTTTGTAATTAAGACATTAATAGATGTGATATAGTGATGAAATTAGCTCTTTGAGCAGCTTTTATGTACGGGCATGTATGGTCTTGGGCGAAAATGTAACAATTGTTATTTGGTGTTGGTTTGTGTAGTGCTTCAGCCTTCATGTGATTACAGATTGTACAAGATTCTGTAGGAGGCAGGAGTTCTTTCCTTTGGATCAGACTGATTGTAGTTCTATCATTTCTCTCAGTTTGGCAAACGTAATAAAGTTAAAAGTGGAGTGAAAGTTTAATCACTCCGAAACAGTGATGTTTAATAGTAATAAAATAAATAGATGAAATAGTTACTGTAAAAAGTGTTAGAAAACAATTTTGATGTTTAATTTTATTTCATTTTAAATAGTTTTTATTTGACACTTTAAAGCATTTTAAAATTCTTATGCTTTTATTATACCTACCAAACAGGTGTGTGAAGTGTGATTCATACATCCCAATTTTAGATTGACAAAATATTTATTCGCAAAGCTAGGTCCAATTGTAAATACAAGATGAGCCCGTTTTAAGGAAGTATTTCGATTTAGGCCGAACAACCCGTGCATAGTATTACGCTGTCCAAAATAGTGATAAGAACGGGATAGAAAGGTCTCATCTCATTCAATGATTCGGTGATTCCACTGACGTATGAGAAATCTATGGTCAGGGTAGAGTGTTAATAGGTCGTGTCAGATTATATTATTTTATTATTATTTTTTAATTTAATTTGAATTTGATCTGATTAAATTTGATTAAATTTGATCAAATTTTTTTATTCATGCTCGATCGATGATCATATAAAATAATTAAATATTTATTAATTACTTTTATATAATTTTAAATAATAAATTATTAATTAATTTATAATTAATTTAATTAGTATTCAATACAAAATACTTCAAAAAATATTTAAGTAGTATTAAATCATAAAATTATTCGGATCAAAAAAATTAAAATATAATTAATCATGTCCGGTCATGTTAATAATTGTCACCCCTAATCAGAGTGGCGCACGGAGAGGTGTGTAGAAGGTCTAACACTTTTCATAACTTATACAAATTAGTATATTTTTTATTTTTTATTTATATTTATAAAATATTTAGTTATCCAACACCCTCCATAAATTCTATTTTAAATATATAAATTATCAAAAATTTAAATTGTAAATATATTTTAGTCTAATTAAAGTCTTATCATATTCACTTATCAATTTAATTTTTGAGAAAAAAATTCCCTTTTATTCGACTGGTGACAAATAATAATTTATTTATTTCTTTAATTATTCCAATCACTATATTGCACATTCACAAATTAATTTCTTTGATTTCTCGATACCCTTAAATTCAATTTTCGATTCCGCCTCTATCTATGGTATCTTTCTGACATGTTGATTGTTACAAGTTGAACCTTTTATCAAATAGCTTTTATCGTGGAGCCACTGCGTAAAGTTTACTAACAAATATGTTTCAAGGTAAAGAATGAGGATACCGACTTCCAGTATTGTATTTATATTATTAGTAAGCAACCCTAGAAATTAGTATTAAATTTTGTTCAGCAATTAGAATAATAGTTCTTTTGTAATATTTTATTTTTTTCTTTTAAAATAAGTTAACATTTAGTCTGTTATACTTCAATTTTAACTCTTGTCTTTTTTGTCACTATTATGATTAAAGTTTTATTTTTCAAACTTTACATTTTTTTAAAAATGACATTATCGTTTATTATTGTTTTCCTCTTTTGTATGCACTAGCTATATACCCGCGTGTTGCAGCAGACTCTTTTATTTAAACATTAAAACATTATAAGATAAAAAATTTACATTTATCTAATATTAAATTATAAATTCACCAAATTATAGAAAAAACATATAATAAAGACTATATTTAATCTTGAATGAGATTTTTGCACAATATAAGTTAATGATTCATGATTTTTATGGCAAGAAAAGTAAATTATTCTAACATATATTATCACCATTAATTTCTTACCAAATATGCACAAGGTTGCTAAATAAAAATAATAATAATATGGAAATAATAGTATATAAGGGAAATTAAATGGAGAGAAAGAGGGGATCAATGGACGCGATCACATACGTTCGATCAATCAAAAATAAATATTATCCGTCTAATTGAGGGATAAAATGGGTATAATAAAAAATTACAATGACAAAAAATGGACCCTCAATTCTTAGATGCTTTATATAATAGTATAGATATAGATAATTATATTTTCTAGATTACTTTGACTATTGGTATATGGGCCAATATTCCAAATGGAGAATGAAATAGTGTGGAAACATAAAAAATGGGAAACCACTTAATATTTTCCTTGTTCCAATCATGGAGGATCATAATAATTGAAAGCCGCATCATTTCAAATTGGAAACTATAGATATCTCATCTCTTTTTTCTCAAAATAAAAAAGATATCTCAATTCTCATCTCATCCATGCAAAATGGTACGGAGCAACAGCTCCCAACATTACAGGAGTGGCCTTTCTTTTTATCTGATTTGACGATTAAGGTCATGGAAACAGTCCGATTTAATCCAACGGTACCAATCTCTCTATGGCGCTATCAAAGGGTGCAATTTGCTTAGACTATTAACCCAAAAGTATTGACTAATTAATCGTAGAAGATGAATAAAATAAGTATCACCACTTGCAGATGCAGCCACCAGCCAGCATGGCGAGCATCTTTTGAAGAATATTTCCTTCCTATTTAAGAGACCAGCATTTTTGTCTCTGTTTTTTTTTTTTCTGTTGTAGTTTCTCTGAGGTCATTCTTGAATTGGGCCCCTAGCTCTCAACGGGGTTCAAATTTCTCCAGGACGTCGTATTAGACTCATGTTAGCTACTTGTAACGCGAGTTACACGAGTTGTCATAGAAAGTTAATCACAGAAAATTTGGGTTCAGCCTGATTAGGGGGTGCAAATGGATCAAATATGGTTCCATAGTAATTAAAATTATATTCATACTTATTTTAATTTTTTGAATATAAATATAAATACGATATTTCTGAATATGAATACGAATATGAATAATTTTGGATATAAATACAGATAATATGTATAAATTATTAAAAATAAATATAAAATTCGCTTAAAATTTATTGAAATATACAATCAAATAAAATTTTCAATACTATTTTTTATTTAAACATATATTTCTAATTTTAAAAACATTAAAATTCATAATATATATTCAATTATAGTGGTGAATAATATTTATTTTTGTATAATATAGGTCAAATAATATATTATATATCTAGTATTCGGATACGAATAATTAAGATTGAAAATCGTTTCTGTACCATTTTCCATCCGGATATTCAAATACAGATTACAATATTTTATTTTTCGAAACCGAATATGATCGAATATTATTTGCACCCGTAAGCCTAATGCAAATCACTCCGATGGTTTTGTGTGCCTATCTGTGACTTCAAAAGTTTTTAAATTAATTTAAGGGGAGCATGAGATGTTTTAACCTCCGACTATTAGCATGATGAACAAAATATTAGCTGTCCTTCATAAACATAATTCTTCTAAAACTATATTTGTTAATTTATAGTAATATGATAATTTTTTTAATTTTGAATAAAAATTATGAGCGTATGAAAGGATTGAACATATTAGAATTTAAAAACTAAGAGCAAAACCCGAAATATGAGGTAAAAAAATGCTGCACACAGTTCATCAAATTAAAAAAAAAAACACAGGAAGACGGAAGAACCACTTTACTTAGTGTAATTAATATTATTTATTAGGTTCTATAGAAAATTTTAGGACTCAAGCCCTATTAATATCAGGCTTAATATATAAAATATCACAAATTAAAATAGAAACACCCCCTAACAGATAATCCCATCTCTAAAAAGTTAAAAGCATATTGGCAACTAATCCAGATCCTTAAAAATAATCATCTTACTAAACAAAAGTGATGATTGTTAGAAAAAGTCTAAGCTATCCCTAGGTACGTATAAATAATGAAAAAGGAACAAATGGCCCCAGTCAACCAATCTGTTCTTTCTTGTCGTCTCTCAAAGCCAGATTCATCCTCTTCCCCTGTACTAACTCCATATTCCAAAAAGAAAAGCACAGGCATGGCCATGCACATCAGATCTCCGTTCTTTCTTTTCACCATTTTTCTTTCTCTCCTCCTGTCCAACTCAAAAATAATTGGTGAATCGCCATCTGCATATGACATGCTAGAGAAGTACAATTTTCCGAGAGGTATTCTCCCAGAGGGGGTCACGGGCTACATCCTCCGACCTGATGGCTACTTCGAGGTGTATTTTGAAAAAGATTGCGAATTCAAGGTGGCCAAGAAGTACTTGGCTTGGTACGACAAGAAGATCTCAGGTTATATCGACATGGGCATGCTCAAGAATCTCAATGGGATCAGTGTCAAGGTTCTCTTCATCTGGATTGGAGTCACCGAAGTCGATCGAGCGAGCGATTCGGAAATCAATTTCTATCTTGGCCCGATCTCAACGTCATTTGGGGTGTCTAGTTTTGAGTCTAGTCCAAAGTGTCGCCGTGAGCTCGATTGCTCAGGCACCAGGTTTGTTATCTGATTTTGTATGGTATACAGATACAGCAGGTTTGTCAGGTAAAGTATTGTTCATATCTGGGTTAAGCGGAAAGTAGAGTTTTCTTCCATTCATTGCTTATATTATTTTGTATACATCATAAAGAGTTGGTTGACAACTCTACATTTACTGTATATGTGTGAAACGTAACATTAGTGTTGTTAGAAACTAAATTATAGAGTTAATTTAATTCAATTTTATATTTTTTTGGTTCAATATAATTTTGATATTCCTAATATCATTTTTTGGCTGAGGTCAAAATTTCGTGGGACTTGCAAATCATTTAGGCATATTCCATCTAAAAGAAAAGAAGGTTATTTCACATTAGGAAAAGAAAAGGAACTGGCCAACAAGGAAATTCAGTTGTACAACTGTTTGAATAATAATACAAGAGATTCATTGCCAATATACTATCACTGGGGCTGGTAGATAGATATATAAAGCATAACTAAATTTATAAGTCATCAGGCTAAATTTACCACGGCAAGGAAGACATCATTTAATCCTGATCGACATGCTATAACAGAGTACATACTAAGTAATTCTCTTCTTTCTATTCAATTTCTCATTTCTGAAGGGTGACTTATTTTCTGTCTCCGGCGTGCTTTATTATCGAAAATTAATATAGAAAAAATACTTTCTTGATTTTCATGTTGTTTCTTTCTCTTTTTCCATCCAGCGCACAATTTTGTTTTGCATTCGTCAGTATTTTGTCCTACAAGCTCAGAAACAGAGGATCCAAACTATCTTGGATGTGAAAGTAGTGTGTAATTCTGCTTTTTTTGGTTGACACATTTGGTTAAGATAAATTCCTTAAACCAGTGACCTTGTTTGAATTATTATCGAAGGAATGGTCCATCAAATCGTTTAAAAGACAAGGAAATTACAGTAAAGCATGTTAATGTTATCAAATTAATTGGAAATTAGCGTGGAGAAGTACAATTATTTTGGTACTAGATGGATGTCAAAAGAAAAAAAACTACGATCAATCATCATATCAATAGGGAATAAAGGCTGGTATCAACTGGTATATACGAGGAATCTAATTAAGAAGAACACAAAATTAAAACAAACAGGATGTGAAGGTAACTTTGTCGGGTTTAGATAAATGAGCAAAAGTCAAGAACTCTGTTTTGAAAATCGATTTCAAAAAGGGATATTTTTCAGAAGAGATATAAGTTGGAAATAAAGAGCGGCAGCAGATGTTTGGTTCAAATGGAAGCAGAGAGGCAGAGAGAGAAAGAGGGAGGGAGAGAGAGGAAAGGAGAGAGAGGTGATGGGAATAAGTGTCGTTTCAGTAGTCCTTGAGCAAAAATTTTCAGGTCAATTATACATTTATGTCAGTATTTTTAATTGGATACTCAGAGATGGAACCATGTGGTAACTTCATAACCATTATCTACTACTCTGTTTTCTTCCCATTTAAATCTCCTCTGTTTCTCGTAGTTGAAGAAGACTAAGGAACATTAATTTATTTTTTACCTATTACAAATACTATTTCAGGTAGCAAAACACCACAACCACAAAGAACTAGCTACTTGTAACACATCAACCAAATCTTAATTAATCCGTAAAAACTTGTGCATACTAATGAACCTTTTAGAAAACCAAACAGCCTAAATTCTCCTAATTAATGTCTTCCAATTAGTGTTGGCCTTGTTCTTTACTCACATTCCTCCAGTGATGGTTGAGATGTTGGTGACGGCGCTGATGATGGTGATGATACGCGTGTGCTTGAAAATGTGCCTTGCTTATAGCCTTGTCACTGCTATCATCCCTGACTTGGGTCACCGTATTTCTAATTGCATTCGTGTGCATATTTTGAGTCAACATCTTCATAACACGAGATTGCTTGGAGATCAATGCAGTAGTAGAATCCAATATTATCGTAACCTCCAGCCATGACTTGCCACACAAGACCTCCTGCCATGGTCCCACCACCTGTTCTGGCCAAGCTGTATATATTTGTATAGACTGAATTTAAGAAAATGTCACGTTCGTTCTCGGCGTAATCAGGATCTTTTTTAGACTTGCCAAATTCTGCAAAGATTAAAGGCTTTCTTAGGATGGTTCTCGCATCTTCCCAGTGACTCCACATCCATCTTTCAACAAACGCTGTTTGTGATACATCATTCTGGCCAGATAACCTGATCGGATAGATATAAATATTAGTTAAGTTAATTAGTTTATTTGAATTATATTTCATGCATACACATACCTAAATTGACAGTGCTAAGCATGTGATCTTTTCTTTTTGTGACAAAATAAATTAAAGATGGCTGTCGTTTCTTAACATGGCACAAAACTTACCATATGTCTGGATATGCATGAATGGTTGCAAAGTCAATTTCTTTAACGAGATTGTTGCTAATGTAATCTGTGCCAACTTGATAGCCAGGATTATATTGTTTCTTTTCTGGAATGGAATCGCCATAGAACCCCTCCATGCCAACTTCAAGCAAATGGTTGCTGTCAAGAGACTTGGTGTAATCTGCCATTTCTTCCACCCATGCCTAACAAATGTCACAAGAAATTGAGCAATTTGAAATTAATGGACTGAATATGGACATTAAGTAGATAAACATAAGATGCGACAAATGCTTACATTAATAGTTCTGCCAGAATAATCTGACTGACAAACGAGGCTCATTCATCAGCTCCCAGGCCAATATAGTCGGTTCATCTTTGTTTGCTATATTAGTTATGGTGTTTACCCTGGTTAATATGCTCTGTACAGAAAAAGAAAAGGAAAATTTGGATTGAATAATTTATAAGAAGGAAAAATGTTCTTCAGAAAGAATGCAACTTCAACTTTTCTTTGCATTACACAAATTGGAAGAAACTTTTCATTAATTACACTATTTAAAATAATCATTCACTACCTTTATATGGTTCTTGTAGTAATCTTTATCAGCTGAACTTGTATAAAAATCATCTCCGCTATTAACAGCAGCGCCCTCATTACGGGCCCATTCCACATACTGTGCCCTGCCTCCATAGTCCTTGTAATTGTTGACAAAGCTCAAGATCAAGCGAATTCCATACCTCTTCGCCCCTGAGATCACAAAATCCAGAGCCTATGTATTATTCAAAATGAAAAGAACATCAGAGTACTGAAGAATTAATTCCATTTCCAGTAAATTAAAAGTAACTAAAACTTGCTGTTTCATTATAAATCTAAATTCTTCAACAAATTACATGTTGTTGCATAGATTCACTACCTCAAAAACATGTTCATCATATAGGCCTTGTGACAGTTGAAGGGCCTTGTCACCACCATCACTAAAAGCCCATGTCCTACATACTGTTAAACCATTGGCTGCTGCCTCACTAAATACCTCAGTCACTTTGTTCCTCTCACTCGGATCAGCCGCAACGTGCATCATCCAATAGGAGTTGAACCCATTGAATAGGAACGGATGTCCGTCCACCACGAACTCCGTCCCTTGTGTTTTGACAAATGAATCTCCATTGATGCTTTGAGCTAAATATGAAAAGGCAAAGAGAACGCAAATGTATAATAAGCAAGTGTCCAAGTGGAGTCGGCCATGTTGGTGCCTACGGATAACAGAACTAAGTATGAGTTGTATGAGAATAGTGATAATTTTGGTGGGTTTTATAGGGTTTTTTTGGAGAAAAATCTGGCATAATTTCTAGGGATTTCGGTGGTCTAGGATATGAGATTGCATGATGTTGGCCATGGTGCAAGTGAATTCTGTTATCAGCTGCTGTATACTTCCATTTTTCCTTTGCATTTTTTTTTATTGTTGTGAGAAGATGGTCATCAATCGGTCCATCAGGGAGAAGAAGAGCAGAGAGGATTTGATTGGTAGGCCGAAGGATGTTCGTTACCGTCATGTTAGCCATTAAATGTGACTGTTTTGCATGCATGTGGAATTGTGGAGCACGTATAAAAGAAAGGAAAAGCTTTCACTCTTTGCTTTCACCATTTGCAAATAGTAGACATGAATTGAAGTTGTTGGATTGGATATATATCATGTGAGAAGTTATACATACTGACGATAGAAATTCGGGAGCAGGATGGTGCAGAAGCAAGAGAACAAAAATACTGTTCGCCCAAATTCTAAGCCGTTGGATGATTGGAACAATAAGCTCGACAATTACATGAAGAACCAGAGAGTTAGGATTTAGGCATAGAATGCAGCATCTGTTGTCAGCAAAAAAAATAAATAAAATAAATAAATAAATAGTTTCAAACACCGAAATTTTCTTGTGGATGGGACAAGTTTATTGTTGAATTTGGACTAGATCATCAATTTTTTTATACGCCAAAACAACAGAAAACAAAAATGATATACTCCGCATCAAATTCCAAACTCACAAAGCATCACAAATTTAGACATATACGTGCTTGCCCGGACGGCTTGCCTTAATTTATTACTTATATTTGAATGTGTTCATCTGTAATTCGAATTTCAATGAACAATTTACTTGTCCGTTTACGTATGCACTCAACCTTTCAGCTTGGGGCATTTGGCTAACGGTTCGTCTAAGTTTATTTTAAAAATATATTGCAACTAATTGTAAATTTACTTGATTGAAACTAATTGTAAATCCATGATTTAAAGAATCCAAACATTTCCATAATTTAAAGAAATCCAAACAGTGAAATATTTTTTTAAATTATTATTGAGTATTATATGAGAGGCAAATTTTTAATATTACCCCATAATTCAAAATTAGGTATACGTTATTCAACCAAAGTTAACTTTTTTATTTTCTGAAGAATTATAGAGGTTGGTAGCCTTAGAAAAATAATAATAAATATAGGGATCAAATCAGTAACATTTTTATCAGAAAAATTTACATTGATAATTTTGAAAGGAAAATAAAAGTCGATTAATGTTGAGAGAGGCGCACCTAGAAGTAGACATAAGGACACAGACGATCAAATATTATTCGATCTATGTTCACAAATTTAAATATAGATATTCGATATTCGAATTACCAAATAGATAGATATTGGTGCGGATATGACTTTAAAATTGTTAAGCAAATTAACACAGATAATTATATGTATTCGTATTTTTTTTTCAAAAAAAAAAGGATATTCGGTGTGCCAGATATATACTTTATAATTATATAGTTATTGTTAAAAAGACTTATATATGTACCATTATAATTAGATACAGAATATTAATTTTATTTTTTTATATAATTCATATTTGTATACAGATAGTAGTATTGAACAAATTACTCTATAACAAATGATGTATTTCATAAATTTTAAATAAAGTATTACTGGGGCGGAGCCAAATGGTGGCAGGGGGGCACCACCCCAGGGCAGATTTTTTTTTTCAAAAACACCCTCATAATTATACATATTTTTAGAAAAAAAAAGAAAAATATATTTATATTGAATAAATTTTTTAAATTTTGCCCTTAGAAATTTTTTTTAATCCCCAGGCAGGAAGTCTGGCTCCGCCGCTGATTTTACATTCATATTAATTTGTATCCATATTCACATTCTTAATTGTTTAATATTTAAATTATATTTAATTGTAAAAACTTAAAAGTGATTCTTATATGGTTTAACTACTCAAAAGGCTAAAATTGGTGACACTGTGATATATACCATTGTACCCATATAGCCTTTGAGTTTCCGTAGATGTTTGAAAAATTAAACCGAAAGAAAAGTGTATAATTAATGCTTAATTACCTCAGAAGGAATGAAGATATATCTTTAACGATGGTTAACTATTTAAAGATGAGCGAATGTGTCAAATATTGAATTTGGCCCTGAATCAAACTTGGGCAATTTTGCACACAAGCCAATCAAAACAAGACATTCTGTTGCAATTCTCTCTATCGTTTACAAATAATGAGGCGTAATATTGATCCGTTGTGAAAATCTCCAATCAAAATACATTGTGTGCCTCAAGAATATATATATATATATTTCCAATTGACCTCAAGAACAACTTATTTTCACAAAATTGCAAGGACGCTAATACAGTATTCCTTACAATGTCCTTTTATTTCACTCATCATTACTTATATGCGGACCTCATAATTTTGTTTTTTAGAGGTTTCTTTTATCATAGATGATAGAAACACCTTGAAATATAATGTTGGATCATTCCAGTATTTTTCAATGTATTACAAAACCAGCATATCATGTGCGTTGAAGGGCAAAGCTGAAGTTATAGTGATTTTCTTTAATTTTATTTAGGAAAGGATAAAAAAAAACTAAGTTTTCAAATTAAGATCATCTCAACAGAACACAGAGTAGCTTATATCAAAACTGATGGTTATTATATACCATTTTTGTAATTACACAGAACACATCTCCAATAAAGCCATTCTAGCATCTACTATTTCCCTAAATAACTCATTTACTTTGTTCTCAAGAGGCTTAATTCTCTGTTCCAATTCCATGCACGACTTCCTCAGCATCTCGACCTTTGATCTCAAATCGCGGCGGTCCCTCGAGGCAATCGCCTCCCGCAATTTCTTTGCGGCGGTGGATGTGGCATCCAAATCGACCATAGCTTTAACACCACCTTTTCTTCTCTTATCGAGTTCCTCTTTTGCCTCCTTGTGCAACTCATGAAAAGAATTCTCCCAAGAACTATTCTTATGCAAATGAATTAACGGAATTCCTCGACGGGATTTGAAAGAAAATGCAATGCCAAGAATTGAAACTACAAAAATTGCAAGGGCACGTGATCCGACGATCGTCTCATGAAATTCATCTCCATCATTATTATGACCATCGCCAAATTGTTCTCGTGTGACATGACATTGCTTTGAAATCTTCTCTCCTAGTTTTCTAAGGTTTGAACCACATTTCTCGAGCTCAAGGCACCGTCTCTCGACAGCCTCACAGGAGCTCAGTGCAGCTTGGGCCCGTCTAATGGCTGTTTCACTGGGCTCATTGGTCTCTCCAATCCAATGCAGAGTTATGTTGATGGATTCTACGTATCGATTGATCACCTCAATCCGTTCCCTTAGACCATTGCATGCATCTAGTAACTGCACTGAGTCTTCGAGATATTCATCCACCATTTTTGTGTCAACTGATCCTTGACTACATCTAAAGTTTGACACAGACCTAACCAACATTTTTTGGGAAGCGATTGTGAGGTCAATTGCCTTCGCGAGCCACTCGGCAGTCGTGTAATGGTCGATCGAAGAGCCGAACCGAAGCTGATTGATCTCTGACTCCAGCCACTTGTCAAACGAATTTCGTGCTTGCGGCCAAGGTGTGATGGTACCAGAACCATGTTTTGCTGAGAGTTTAGTGGAGAGGGTTCTTAGAAGAGTATAAGTCTTCATCTTTGTTGGTTGTTCAAGTAATGTTGAAGAGGAACCTCTCTTGTGTTGGTTGAATTGTTCTGCACAATTGCATATATATGTCTTGGGATTCTGATTTCTTTTCAATTTAAAAATGCAACTAAAGAATCTGGCTCTGTCGCCTCAATAATTGGGGTTCATGTAGAGACCACAAGAGCTGGCACATTACAGAGGTGCACTGGTTTTGCTGGAGCAAGGAGACACCTCCACGAAACATTTTCGTTTCAAAGTCTCTGTTATCATTTTGATTTGTTTTCTCAGAGAAGGAAAAATAATTGTGAGGGAGTACGGGATTTAGGGGATTATTTGTATGGTTGCTGAGGGTCAACTGGTATGGGTCTGATTAGTGACTTGTTATTTAGCGTATCCACCATGTAGTTGACATAATATATGTGCTCTTTTCTAAAAAAATAAATAAAATAATAATAATAATATCCGTGCTACCTTTTTTGGAAGAAAATTTGCACATCAAGCAAGCTGATATAGATTTGTGAAGTGGACACGCGTTCCGATATTATGAAATAATGTCTTCCACGTCATCATCATATCAAATTAAAATTTTAACGGAAACAAATAATACCAACAGAATTTCAAATTTTTAATGTCCTATATATTAGTTATTTTATTTAGTCATAAAGAGAAGCAGATGTCACCATGACATTATGAGCTCATACAGAGAGAAAAATTCGAAATATTACAAAAATGTGATTGGTATAATAAACAGAAACAAAAATGAATATTAATGATAACAATGTAGATTAATAACAACAAAATAGAAAAAAAAATCCCTTACTTTTCCTCCGTGGTTTTTGTCAGTTGAGATTTCTTTTCTGCTCTTTTTGTCATTTTCGTTCATTTACTAATAGACAATAAGGATAACTGTGACATATGGCACAATAATTTATAAGTTGTCGGACACCACAAGGCAAAATGTAGTGAAATGGGACCTGATTATTCTTCCCCAGTTTGATGATTATTTCTTTTATATGATTTTTCATATACCATGTGACCTCACAAGAGAGTTCTTCTACGTGGCCTCAAACGGACCATTACAAAAAATTTAGACTCATGACATGGTGTCCCCTTTGTCTAAATTTTGCACCAAATTGCTTATATTTTAATGCCCTGATTGTTGATCAATGCTCCCTCTAAATGGACATGAATCCAATTGCAAACCTTAATATTTATTCCCTGCAATTAAAGAAAGATGCTAATTGGGTCGTTAATTGACCATACAGCCTAAAGATCCTAATTACCAAACTGAACAATTAAATCCAGTATCCTTAAATAAATTAATTGTGACCATTATTTTGAAGTGTCCTAGTTCGTACAATTAAATCAGCCACGTCTTGTAATTAAGAAATTAATTGGACACGTGGTCGTACTAAATGTACCTGCAGGGCAAAACTAAGTTTTTCAAATGGGAGCCGAGATCACAACTGGTATTTACAGAAAAAAATAAATTTAAAAATTTAAAAGAATAAATTAACAATTAAAAATTCATTATTTGATATAATGATAATATTATCAACATTTCTTGATTTTTATTTTTATAATTGCTGTAATCTTTTTAAAATAGAAAATGATTTTTTTGAATGAAAAAATATAAAATAATTGATTAGTAGGTGTATCGATAACAAAAAAATACCAATAGCTTCAAAGATTTCTGACAAAATTTTGGTTCAAATATAAAACTATGTATATCTCTAGAACTAAATAATTGGACAATGTAATAGTAATTTGGTTTAATTCTCTAAAGTGAGGGTAAAATAAATACACCAAAGAAGTATTTTTAATAGAAAATATTTTTTTAACCAAAAGAATGATGAGTTTGAAAGAGATTAAAAGAATACAAAATAAATAATTAATGTAATTATGAACGAAAAATTATAAATGAAAGTAAAAAAATTATAATATTTTATGTTAACAAATTAGAGCTTACTTGAATAATAACTAACCAATCAGCATAAATTTTGAGAGTATTAGTCTATATAAATTACTGAAATTTTAATTAAAAATATATATACTTAGCACATAATTTGAGAAAACTTGAGGGGTCTGTCTATATATGTCTACTTTTTTAACATATGCATTTGATTTTTTTTTAATTAAACTCGTATGCTAAAATTAGTAGGATTCTCATGTACATGACAAAATAAATGTAAAAGACTAAAAAGCAGATCTGCTACGATTTGTATTTAGAAAAAAATTTCGATGCTAAGTATCGGAACGTATAAACAGTATAACTTGAGACCACATATGCCTAGAAAGTAGATTTAGTATAGAACTTTTAAATGCAGAAATATTGTTATTGAAAATTTGTTGAACTAAGACAAAAGAAGTCCAAACCTTAATTAGGGCGGCAACAAGAGGTGTCGAGTCGAGTTGAGTTAAAACTGAATTGAATCAAATTTGTGCTCAACTTATTACCTTAACAAGCCGAGTCAACTCAGTTTAAATACTACCGAGCCAAAAAATTTAGTTTGAAATTCACTTCTTAAGTTAAAGAGCTAAGCTTGTTAAGACTCTTAAGACTTATTTAATAGTTAATAATATTTTATATCAAAATTTATATAAAAAATAATAAAATAACTTATGACAATATATTTCACACAAATTTGATATAATAATTTAAGTATATGTCATACTATAAATTATTTATTATTCTAAAAATCCAGAATATAAATAATATAAATAACAAATACTAGTATCTCGCACGTGCGTTGCTACGGTGATGTCTTTTAAAAATATAAAAATTAATATCTTCATGTGAAAAGAAATGAAATAAAAATGAAGATAATTTAGCAATTAATATAAATTTCAATCATAAATACATAACTAATATAAAATAAATACATAATTGAGAGTAAAGTTGACATTCATAATTTAAGGAAAGTTAAAATTCTAATTGATGGCAATCTAAGAAAAAAGTAGAACAATTAAACTTTTAAATTATGTAACATTTTGTGTAACAATTAAAATTGAGAGAATATTATAACTTCAACACAAATGGTCATAGAGATAGTAACATTATTTGACGAATAACGTAATCTAATGAATGATATTAGCTCTAGAAATTCAATAAAAAATCTAAATCGTTACAGGATCAACACACTTACGTGTTTAATAAAGAGTAGAGATAAAGATTAATAGTTTACCAAGCCTAATGAGCCGAGCTCATTAACGGCTCGATCCACTAACGAACGAGTCAATAACAAATCTATCCCAAACGAGCCACGGGACATGAGCTCTTTTACCGGCCCTAACCTTAATAAAAACAACTTTTGTATTTCCCAAGGTAGCCAATTTAAAAATTATTTTAACTTACTAAATTCAAATGCATTTACAGTTAATAAATATATTGCTTGTACCAAACTATGAAGAAGCATTTTGTGGATCCAAGTATTTGCATTATTTGCATTATTTGCATATCTGCTGCTGGTACTGAAATTGTCCGTGAATAATTTAAAACATTTGGACAAGCTAGTACATGAAGTTAGCTCAGTTAGAAAAACAAATATGTTCTTGGCGAACTGTGTGCGGATCTGAATAAAAAGAAAGCTTAGGAGTTTTAGATTTACAATTTATTATGAATAGTGTTTTATTGGACATCATGGAGGGCCTTGCTGATGAGAATGATACGATCAAATTAACAATGTAGGTATATTCTAGTTCCTATACGTTAATCCACCTTATTTTTAGGCAAAGAGATGAGAATTTTCTATTTAGGTGAGTCAATATTGATTGTAATTGAATTAATAGTTATGATTGATTATATAATTTTGGATTTACTCCATATTAACAAGATCATAACTCGGGTAACTATTCTGTGGAGACTATTTTCTATAAAGAGTTTTCAAAATTTAATCACAACGGCTGTGATGAAGTTTAAACACGAATTTGATGCATGAGAGTTTATTATTATTAAATTAGGACTGTTGATCTCTGATCAAACGGATCAGTTCAAAAATACTCCGCCTGGAAAAAAAAATTGGCTCTCCAAAGGATGTCGTCCCCCTCACCCCAGGTCTCAGATTGGAACTTGGCTTAAGTACTTATTCAACCTTCTCGCATATAATTAGCAAATTCAGGAATAATGTCTTTTATTTGTATGTTCCAAGCTTTTAAAAAATGTTTTACAGTTTTTAACGGTAAAATAATAATTTTAAATCAAAACAATTTAAATGTGGTTATTTAACGGTTTTTAATAGGTTTAACGGTGTAAACGAACTTTTTTTAATAGGCTTAATGGCAATTTTATTTCTTATGAGTTATGACGAAGTCTCCTAAAAGAGTATGAGCCAACTAAACGCACAATTAATCTTATATTATACAACCTCCAATTAATCCCCGACAGACCTGAAACATGATAAAAAGAACTTTATGCTGTTCCTTATATCATCTGGTCATGAGTTGGTTGTTCAATTCTATGCAACCTGATATTTATGATATCTTCTCCTATTCTGAAACTGCTAAAATTCTATGGGACAAACTCAAAGAGATGTATGGTCGGTCCAACAACATTGCTCGGGTGTTCGAATTGCAACAGAACCTAGCTAAGTGCAAAAAGGGATCTAACCAATCTGTTACAGAGCATCTCGGCCAAATGACAAAACAATGGGAAGAACTTCGGCTATACCGACCAATATCATCCCAAGTCAACGACTACATCCAAAGAGAGGAACAAGATCGAATTCTTCTGTTTTTAGCAAGCTTGGGTCCTGAATTTGAAGAAGCAAGACGTTCTATCCTCTTAAGGCCCGAACTACCATCCTTCAGCATGGTGTGTTCCATAATTCAGAGCGAAGAAGATAGAAGTCGGATTATGTCATCAGAACACAAGGTAATATCTGAACTTACTGAGAATTCAGCTCTTACCATTGTTTCAAATCGTAGAGATCGCTATGTCAAAGGGAAGGGAAAAGGGAACACTAAGTTCTATTGTGATCACTGCCGACGAGATGGGCACTCAAGAGAGAGGTGCTGGGTTCTATATCCTCACCTAAGGCCTAACAAATCCAAACCACAAGAAGCAAACATTTGTGGGCCAGTAGATAGTGCAACAGCAGCTGATCCTTTAGATACATTTGGCAATTCAACAATGGAAGCAAGGCTGAATAATTTGGCTCAACAAGTTCAAGAACTTCTTCACGCACAAAGAACCACATCTGGTCCAGAAATAGTCAATGCCGTAAAAGTCAATGGTAATATTTTAAATCACAATGATCAATTTAAATTGGTTATAGATTCTGGAGCCTCTGATAATATGGTTAATAGTGATATTGGATTGGTTAAAATTAATAGCAATTGTGCATACTCTCATGTGTTAGTTGCAAATGGCCAGAAAGTTTCCACAAAAGGCAAGGGAAAACTTAATATCTTTCAAAAAGAAAAGAGATGCTATTGTGGTGCCTGATCTCAAGTCTAATCTACTATCTGTCAGCAAATGCACTAATAATTGGAATTGTAATGTCATTTTCACTCCACAGAAAGTACTATTTCAGGACAGAATTTCGAGGAAGATGATTGGTGAAGGAAAACTATCTGGAGGGCTTTATGTGGTGGATTCCATACCTTCTGTAATGGTTGCAATAAATCCTAATTATGCTTCTCCTAATTTGTGGCATAATCGTTTAGGCCATCCTTCTGACCATGTAATAAGGTTATTAGGCATTACTTTAAATTCCGTTGACTGTGATTCTTGTCATTTTGCAAAACAACACCGACTTCCTTTTGCAGACCGTCTGGATAAGGCAGAAAATTTATTTGACTTAATTCATTCTGATACTTGGGGAAGTGCCCCGGTTGATTCTAAAGAAGGTTTTAAATACTTTCTCACTTTTATAGATGACAAATCACGTGCTACTTGGTTGTATCTTTTAAAATCTAAAAGGGAAGTACCTACAATTTTTAAGAATTTTTACAACATGATAGAAAACCAATTTGGTACCTCTATTAAAGTGCTCAGGTCTGATAATGGAACGGAATACACCAACAATGAATTACAGATTTTTTTACAAAGTAAAGGCATATCTCATCAAACTTCGTGTGTGGGAACACCTCAACAAAATGGAGTTGCAGAAAGAAAAAATAGACATTTGTTAGAAATTACTAGAGCTTTGCTCTTTTCTGCAAATTTGCCAAAAGAATATTGGGCACATTTGCAATTCGTACAAGTTGTTACTTAATTAATCGACTTCAAGTCGTATTTTAGGGATTAAAAGTCCATTAGAAATCCTTTACAATCGGAAAATTGGTATATCCCACTTGAGAGTATTTGGATGTGTATGTTATGTACATTCTCAAGAAGGAAACAAATTGGATCCAAGAGCCCACAAATGCATTTTTGTTGGATACTCATCTGTAAAAAAAGGTTATATTTGTTTTGAACCTAATACAAGAAGGACCTTCATCTCTCACGATGTGACATTTAATGAAAATAAAATGTTTTTTGGAACTGACCATATCAAACAGGGGGAGCATAGCATATATAATGACTTCATTTTTCCTAATCTCGGAGGAGATCAACCTGAATTACCAATACAAAACTTTGGGAGAAATGAAGCAACTAGGTCAGATGAACAAGTTGGGCTGGATGAAAGGCAAGAAGAAATAGAAAATCATACAGTGGCACATCCATTGAATTTGAGAAGATCCTCCAGAACCACTCAAACTTCAACAAGGTTAAATGATTTCATTACATACTCTGTAGAATATCCCATTGAAGAACAAATAAGATATAATAAAATCTCAAAAGATTTTTTGACTTTTTTAACTCGGATTGAAAAGCCTACGAACCTATATCCTTTGAAGAGGCCAAAAATCTGAAATGGGTTAAAGCTATGAGTGAAGAACTAATTGCCATGAATAAAAATCATACTTGGGATATTATACGTTACCGAAGGAAAGAAACCTGTTGGGTGTAGATGGATTTACAAAACCAAGTTTAATAGTGACGGAACAATAGAACGATACAAAGCCAGATTGGTTGCTAAGGGATATACTCAAACTTACGGTTTAGATTACAAGGAAACATTTGCACCCAGTAGCAAAAATGAATACCGTGCGCGTTCTAATGTACATTCTTTGTTATTCATGAATGGCCATTATTTCAAATGGACGTTAAAAATGCATTCCTACAAGGTGACTTAGAAGAAGAGGTTTACATGGAAATTCCTCCAGGTTTACATGTAAAACAAGGTAACAAAATGGTATGCCATCTCAAAAAGGCCATTTATGGACTCAAACAATCTCCGAGAGCTTGGTATAGCCGACTAAGTCTTTGCTTTCTATTTAAAATTGGATACAAAAGAAGTGCAGCAGATTCATCTTTATTCACTCAACTAACTGAAAGAGGTATAGTTGCTATTCTCATTTATGTTGATGACCTTGTGATTACAGGAAGTGACCAAATTGGGATAGATGCTCTCAAAGAGCATCTAAGATTGGAATTTGATATTAAAGATTTAGGTAAATTAAGATATTTCCTTGGAATTGAGATTGCTCGATCTCACAAAGGATTATTTTTGTGTCAGAGGAAATATACTTTAGACCTATTAAAAGAGACAGGCAAACTAAGTGCAAAACCGGCTACAACTCCAATGGATTACAACAACAAAGTTGTTAAAGATGAGAAAGTGCTCAATGATATTAATAGGTTTCAACGATTAGTAGGAAAATTAATTTATCTTACTATTACTAGACCTGACATTTCTTATGCTGTTAGTTTTGTTAGTCAGTTTATGCAGAGACCAACAAAAGGGCACATGGAACTTATTGATCAAATTTTGCGATATCTGAAGGCGACCCCAGAAGAGGAATTCTTATGAAAAATCAAGGGCACACTACCTTGGCAAAAGTGTATACGGACTTGATTGGGCCGGAAATCCATTGGATAGAAAATCTACATCCGGATTATGTGCATTCCTGTGGATTGTTTACTTATATAGGTTTAAATTTAATTCAACAGGAGACAATGGATGCTAGGCTGCTAGCTGCATAAGCCTAATTATCTCAAAATGGATCTATTCATATGTTTGTCAACTTTTTTGACAGCAGAAACTGGCACCATGTTTTGGTGCTGAGTGCTGACCAAAATCAAAACTGTGTCGAAATAATTTCAGCCAATTTGTAATGCATTTAAAGTACTGGCATTCAGGTTTACGCCATGAATCGTTTCAAATGGTGGCACTGGGCGAAACAGCAAAACTGATCTATTGAATTAGAATTGATTATGAACTTATGAAGCAATGAGAAGTGGACACTGTATTCACTGTTGCTACCTAACCTGCTATGTATGACGGAGTGCAGCACAAGTTGTGTATTAGTACAGAGAAGCAAAATGGAGGTGCCTAGCAGAACATGCAAAGATAAGGCCATGTTTATTTAGACAGTAAGCAAAATTGTGGATGTATGATCAGCAGCTTATTAGGCCACAATCTCAGATTAATAGAGCAGGAGAAAGGTTCGATTTTTGTTCTTCTTTTTTGCCTCAGCTCAAAATCAAACCACTGCGGGGTCCAGTAAAACAATAGAATTATTCTTTGCAAATTATGTGATTGACATGGCAATTTATAGAGTTGCGATGTCCTTTGAACGTGTCTCATTTCAATGCTGTCTTTACAAGTATTAAAATCACACTGTCAAATACTTTTATCAGTCAATGTCTGATTGCGACAAGAAAAGGTTCTTTCACGAGGACATAGGTGAAGAACTTCAACAAGAATGTACAGTCTAAAATCTGAAGTACATCTAATTAGTCAAATACAAGATATTAGTTTGCTCAAAATATATATATTCTGTTCATGCTGCTTAATGAAGCGACAAGCACAATTTAAGGCAATATGCATGCATGGAAATAGTGTTCACTGAACCCAACGAAGAATTTATTGCACATGGTGCAAGCACCTTATTATATGCTTAATTAGGAATCATTTTCCGCACTTGCTGAAGACATATTATTGTCAATTTGTCATACCATGAGGTTCATAAAATAATGTAATATCCAGAGTTTAATAAATATGAGAATTTTTTTCTAGTAACTAAATAATGAACAGCCAACAGCTGCCCAACACAAAAGTAAATGAAATAGTTAACATATGAAAGGTTAATATTCTGACCATTTCCCCCAGCCAGGGCACACTTAGCGCAGAAAGACTCATCCGTACAAATACATTGTTGAAACATGAAAGATTGTGAGATAATACAAAAAATTTGGACTGACAACTGATGCATTTTTGTTTTTAAAAGTGTTAGATACAAACCAGGTATATACAACAGAATACGCCACCATCAAATGATCCCGCTAGTATATGTAAAGTTGTTATGATAATACATAAAAAAAAAAATGTCCAATGTATTATTACACATTTATATACTGAGAACTGCAACTTTCATGCTCAAAAGATGACAAGTATTAATTTGGAAGAAAAAAATAATTTCTTAAAACTATTTAACTATGTTAAGTAATCTTGTTGCGGTGTTTCTACTTGAAGATCACCTCCAAGGCTCCAAAACATCAAACTCATAATGACGGTAGTACATTTGTAAAACTAGTTCCATGTGAACAGTACAGGTATGCTACAACTAAACATGATGCAATACAAGAAACGGGGGGTAAACACCCTAAAATACTATACAAAATACAGAATCAAATCTAATATCTCATGAAATAGTACATTCATTCCAATGATTTGAGAAGCCTAAATAAACCGGCAGCCTCCCTAATGCGTGAAAATTCAATGCAGAATGCCTGAACCTCGATGAACAGATCTTGGACTGACAACCAAAAATAATATATAAACAAAAGCAGCATTTATCTGTGCTTAAATGCATCTAATAAAGTAATTTTCCTATCACATCCAATTTTCCCCATATTTTACTACAGGGCATAAACAGCTCGATCCAAAATGACTTCATCATTTTGGTTTTTTTATTTATTTTTGACTTGTGTTAAGCTTGCATGAGAAGGTAGCAGTTTGACAAATCATGTAATTTGTAAAATATAAGTGGGATCTTTTCATTGAAAAAGTTACTTTTGTTTCAGCAAAATAGATTTCCTGTGATCTTTTCTGGATGATTGCAAATACATGTGTTGTTATAAACATATATCAGTCAAAGCAATATATAATTTAAAAAATAAATTAAACAACAAACAAACCATTGATGATCTTGTTTCGAATTAGGCTCTGGAGAAAAACACAGACCAGCCGCACCAGTCGGTTCTGCATGTACTTATCCTAGAACATACAAGACAAACTTTTTGAGATTGCTTGTTATAAGCCTAGTGCAGAACTAGAGAAAAAATACAATTGAGATCGTCTGCTACAAACCCCATGTTTTAGTTATAAAATTAATCTAACAAATATCACCCAAATTCAAATGTAAATAAGAGTCATTTCTAAGTCAGGTACTTTTTTGTTTACATTTTCAGCTATAAAATAAAGTCAACAAAGGAAAAACCTTGATGTTCTGGCAGGAAGAGATGCAGTTTGTAATGTACATGTGAACAAACTCGGTAGGTAGATCAACTGCAGTGGTAAGTCGGTTAACAACTTCCATTGAGTGGAGACTCATTTCCATATTCACCAGCACTGAGAAAAATCTGGCATCACCAAACAAACAGGAGTTGAATCCAAGAAAATAACAAGATAAAGAAGACTATCCTAGAAAATTAACTAAACATAACAAACCCGCAAATACTAAAACATCAGCTCAACAAGCAAAACAAGAGAGTATATACCCTCATAGCAGAGAAAATGAAAGAAATACTCAAAATATGCATCATCTCTTCAGAATCAGCTTTCTCTTTTTTCTTGAGGTATAAAACATTAACTTACTCTGAAAATTCAGGTGAGTTGATAAGCTTAGAGAGCACTTCGACAGCTATCAGTGGATTATGCTCAACAAGGTCCTGCAACCAAAAACCAATTTATACTGTTCAAATTCAACCTCATATTACTAAGCTTCTTATTAAGGAAAAAAATGTAGTAAACAAAGAAAATATATTTTACAGGTAACTTTCGAGGAGTAAGCCCGCAGTGATAAACAAGCTTTGGATCCTTTGCCAACTCTAGTACAAATTGCTGAGAACAACAACAACAACAACAACAAAGCCTTTAATCCCAATCCAAAAGACTAGTGCAAATTGCTGACATAAAATATATTTGAAATCAGATAAAACAGAGTAGCAGGTAATATAAATAGATACACCTATAGGTAAGAATTGCAAATCTTGAACAAAGATAGTAGGAAATTATAGAACATGTATAGTTTAATTTAAGCGAAGTATGATTAAGTTACACCTAGAATTTAAGTGACAAGAATTTTCATATACTTCAGATCCATAAGTTAGAAGCTTTTTAGTTCATTTTACTTAGCAGAGAAATGAACTAGGTTAGGGGTCAAATAGTCAACATAATGCAGCAAAATTGGTACCGACTGGAATTATGTCAAAAGTGGGTGATATTGATTATAAACTGCCATTTTTTTGTGTTTCTCGCAAAAAGCCCTCGAAAGAAGGAAAGATAGCAATAAACCTCCTGTTGAGCCGGTGCAAGCGGGCCCTTGAGGGCTCGTGAAATGAGTTCACGAATGGCAGCCCCCCGGCTGGTGTCAGCACACATACTGTAGTCCCATAACAACTCATGATTATTGTCAGGTGTTAGCCACACCAGCTGCCAATTATTATTTATTAACAAAAAGAAAACAGATTCATATCATATTGGGTCAAGGATATCATATGGACCTATTCTTACTGGAATTTAACAATGACCATTATGGTCAAGTTAGGAGTCCAGTACAACATTTCACTTCACAGAATGAGAAACAAGTAATAGTAAAGAAAAAGACTAATATATATGAGATGTAAGAATGGTACCTCTCCTTCAAATAGTGGAAGCCTCGGTGGAACTGGGTGGGCCCATTGAGGAGATAACCCTTTGGTTGACGCACACTGAAGCAGATCCATGATGGCTGACTCTCTGTTCTCAGAACCAAATATCGGTTTTGCTCCTGTTGGAAAATTATTTACCCTGATATGGTCCCCGCAAACAGATGATATGTGTCATTTTGAGTGAAATAGCACAACCTATCTTGTGCTATAATTGACAAAAAAAAACTTCTTTTTAATAACGTACTCAGCAGATTCAGCAAAGCTTTCTGATACATCAGGATCAGGTATGACATTTCTGACAGCAGCAGCTCCAAAAATGCTGGTGTATGGACGATGTTGCAGATATTGTTTTTCCAGATCTTCTTTTTGCATCAAAACCTAAGTTTGCTAAGGAGGGTCAATTTCATCTGATAAGCATTCTATGTGCTTCTATACCCAAGACACTTGATAGTCTGTTTATTTGCACAAAAGTAGAACTGCAACTCAGATATAAAAGTACCTGATGAGTAGGTCAAATCCTTTGATATAGTCCAAAGGAGATTTCTTGAGTAACTGAGTAAATCAAGAATAAAACATTAATTAGGATCTGCTCGTAATACCACATGGAAAATTACAAAATTGGCTTCGAAGCAGTCATCCTAAAATAAAGAAATTTATAGCTTTCCATTTTTATGAGCATTGCTAGAGCAGCTCAGACAAATAATGATTGTTATCAGATAATTCCTGCCCAATAATAAAAGTCAATAACAGGAAAAATCAACTGTACAAGTAACAATTAGTTACAATAAGGAGGGTGTGTTGAACAAAAAACCTCTTTGTTATTGCTCAAATTAATCGCGCCAAGCAACAGTTGAATAAATGCTCTTTCATACTTCTCAGAAGCTTCATCACAGGCTGCCTGCAATAAGAAGAACAATAGATAGCACTACATTTCCATACTTATGTACCTGTATAGCTTGGAAGGTTTTTCGTGTCGACAGAACTAACTCAGTCAAATGTGTTCCTTTCATTATTCAGTCTGAGTATTTGGGAAAATAATATCATGAGTGAACAGAAACTAATTACACAGCTACACATGCCTCCATTGATACAAATCATTTTGTGTCATCTAAGACATTTTTTTAACTCAATTCTGAATCAGCATTTTGTTTATTTGAAGAATATTAGCTAGTTGTTCATGATTATTCCCCAGGATGGTGAAGACAATCAGAACCTCCTCCTTCAAAGCCTTTATTCCCAAATAATTTGGGGTAGGCTAGAAATGAAATCCATTGGATATCATTTCCATAAGATAAGTTGTATTTTTACATTGGCTCACTACGCCTAACACGACATTCCTCCTTTTTCCTGGCTTGGGACAGTCTGCGTAGAAACTACACAGGCGGAGTTGGTGAAGACAATCAGAACAATTGAATGTTTTTACCTCATACAATATAACAGCACCTTTCAAATTTATCAACACTTTACTTCTCATGGACACGGTTTACCCCACTCCAATTTTTTTATCAGTTTCAAAATATTTCTTAATGCAAACTTCCCACTGTGGGCATGACCAGATGCTTTTTCTTACTGAACCTAACTGACAAAATGCCAAATTATTTGATATTGTAGAATTACCCAAAAGTGAACCTAAGAAGAGAAAGATATTGTCTTACAGTAACTAGGAAATTAATGAATGGATTTGAAGAAGGTGGTTTAGAGGTAAAGCTTTGCTGCATAATTGTAAATGCAATCAAGCGTTGGCTTGGTCTGAGCAGTTTTTTATCCTGTCAATTGAAAAATGTATAAAAAAAATATAAAGATAAACACCATAGAAAATAAGGCAGCATCTTTCATAGTAAAGATAAGTCACTTCTCCTGAACCTATCTAAATGAGACATTAAGTTGAACTTGTTTCCAGTGTCATGTTGCCAGAATAGTGCAATTTCAGTCTGAAAATCTAAATTTGAAATGGTCCATGGCTCCATAGAAACAGGTTACACGTTCACTGAAACTAAATTCGCCCAAAAACAAAGCTAGTGAAAGCGCCATAAAACAACTCAGTGGTCGCATTTGAAATCTCGTACACTATAGAATGGATAATTAAGTGGTAAATACCTACTGTGGCATCACCTAGCAATCTAATCAATTTAATCCTAAACCAAGCTATTATCAAAGAATTGAAGTTGCTTGAGATATCAAAATAGACGGAGTAATCGGATCTGATACCTCCAAGAGCACGGGGAGAGTAGAGCAAACGCGGATGCGTGAATCTCGAGGAAACCGAGAGACGAACTCGGCGATCGTCTCATCGAAAGGTCGAGATTCACCGGTGAGCAGCTGGAGCAAATGCTTAGACTCGTCGGCTCCAATCATGGCAGCGTCAGTAATCGCCGAATTTGAAGTTAAGGCCACGAGCAGAGAAGATATAACACGAGGTTTTTGTACTTCTTTTGTGCTTTCAAGTTTTGTTGATTTTGTTCTTGCAGCTATTGGATTGGACTGGGCCCACTTGGGGATTACTGGACCGAGTATTGGTTTGAGGCCGAATCTAGCGGTCTGTTGAGTCCAAGTAGAAAACAAAGGAAGTGACGGAACCAGTTAGAAACTCTAATACCAAATGGGTGCGTTTGGATTGTGTGGGTATGTTTGGATCGTGTAGGGTGTGTGTGGATGGGGTAAGAATAGGGGTGTGCAAATGATCGATTCGGTTCAAATTGAAATAATTATATATATCTGAAGTTTTTTCAGTTTGTCAAATTATGAACCGAATTAAAATTTTAAAAATATCAACCGAATAAACCGAATTTTTTTTTTGGTTTATTCGGTTAAACGAAATTATATTATTTCAAGAGGAATAAAAATATCAAAAATTATTAAAATTGATAGAAAAATAAATAGTTTAAAAGATAAAAGAAATTACTAAATAAAACTTACAGAAAATAAATATATTCGGATTATTTTTGATATAATTCTTATTTATATTAAGTAAAATAAAAATTAGTTGATAAATTTTTTTGGACTATTCGGTTTATCTGATTTAGAAAAAATCAACACCGAACCAAAGAATAAAAACCAAATTAGCTAAAAAATTTAACAGGACTAAAATTTTTAAACCGAAAAACCGAACCAGATAGTCCAAAATTTAACGGTTCGGTTCAAAATCAATTAAACCGATCCGTTTGCACACCCCTAGGTAAGAATAGTATTTTTTGGAATTACTGATTGATGGATTAGCGATATCTAAAAAAATATAAAATAAAATTACTTTTTTATTATTTGAGTTAGTAAAATATTATTTGGATGGTAACTTAAAAATAAGAGGAGATAACTAAAATAATTAATTATTTTATTTAATATTAATATTTACTTAATTTTATTTTATACTAATATGAAAGAAATTATTTTTTTATTATTTTTACTATCCTAGTAACTAAGCATAGCCTATAAGGGCTCGGCCTTTGAACTCAGTCCTTTCTTTAATATTTTTTATTGTACATTAATTAAAAATAAAAACATCAAAAAAGTAGAAAAAAATTAAATTAAAATGCTAAAGTAGAAAAGAAATAAAATAAAATATCAAAACAGAAAAATATAATTTAATATTTTTATACAAAGATAAATTAACATTAAAAAATATATATATATCAGGGTTTTACTTGCCGATCTTTACCTGGCTCTTACTCGACTCTTAGAGTTTGCATGTCTTGGTAAAGGCTGGGCTTCTCAAGGACCGAGCGCACCTCTTAAAAATCAAGTCATTTAAACCTGACTCTTTAAAAGCCCTATCGAACCCGGCCCTTACTCAGCCCTCTCGTAGGCACACTAGGCTCAGCCCTTGGGAAGCCTAGTCGGCACTTGAGGACGATGCCTAGTCATGACGCACTAATCCGCTAAACCAACATTTATATAGTTTAGCGGATTAGCGTTGTTCTTGTGATGTTCTGAGCATATATTTTTTTTGTTTGGATCAAGTTTGATTCGAGAATAGTGTTTACTATTATGCTATGTTGCAAAAAATAATGTAGGAATATAGGAATTGAGAATAGTAAAAAAAAATAGTGATTTTTAGGTTAGCATAAGTATAGTGAAAAGTGGTTTTATTTCAAATGGTAGAAATATTGTTAGGATTTTATGTTTAAAATAGCAATAGAGAGCTGAGAAAAATAGTAGTTATTTTATATTACACTCGGAACAGTAGAATAATAATTATTTTCACTATTTTAGAATAACAATTTTATGTTTGAATGCATCATAATGTTAGTGCATTTTGAATTCAATTTTATGAATGCAGCTCACGTGAGGTCAGAGGTGGAGCTTTGTGTATTTATTTTGGGTTGCAGCCTCCTCTTATTTAAGAAATTTGGTAAACAAATAAGTAATAGTTTACAGAAATTACTACATAATATACGGATTGGCCCCCTTTAATTTTGATTAATTGAAGTTGAAGCGCCGCTACTACGCGAGGCTGATTATGTTTATTAGCATCTTATTGGCCGTTAATTTAATTTTAGAAATCTATGTTCTTTTCTAATATTGTCTAGACGTTAGATATATTCGTGACTTTTTTTTGGCAAATATCAGCACCTATCACCTGATTTAATTTCTTTTTCAATAAAAAGTTGTTAATTTATTTCATGTGTAGATTTAATGTGTAAATTCAAATATAAGGGAATGACCTGTTTGAATTTTGTTTCTTCGAAGCTGTGTTTGATAATACACAGTACAACAAAATTACCAAAATTCACTGTTAGAGACCGTTTAAGCCCTAAGTTAAAACTGGAAAATTAGAATTGAAATAGAGTCCTCTTGGTAACTCTACTGTATGTTGGTGTATAATCACAGGTAGATGATGTACTGGAAACAAAACTAGAGAAGAAATTCCAGCTTGTATTGGGCAAGGAAACTCTTGATGCCATTGCTCTACAACCTGATGGTCCTGTCAAAATGTACATCTAATTTGTGATTACTATAGCAAAAGTGATATGTATACCAGTAAGCTAATGTTTAAATACTGATAGCTACTAAAATCTCATTTATCCTGTAATATATAGCCTTTGTGTTGGATAATGGATATGTTGTTGTTGTGTTTTCCGGGAGTAAGTGGTTTTATTTTTTAAATGTTTATAGGAAATGTTAATTTCCCATTCTTCTTTAGCTTAATTTTGATTGGTTTCCCTTTGTTTTGAAGGACCGTGTTTCAGCAGATGGAGTTTTGAAAGTTGAGGCGGAATACAGTGGTTGAATAGAGCTTGACTGGAGAAGCTATGCCTGGGACAAAGCTTTCTGGGGCAATAATCGTCGCTTTTGCTGATCTTTTATTTTCTTATCAGTTTCCTTCCTTTGTCAGTTCATTTCCTTTACGCTTCTTCTTCTTCTTCTTCTTTCGTTATTGTTACTTGTGCGGAATTTTGAATTTTTATTGCCACTTTGTGCAGAGTTTTGACTTTGCATTTGTGATCATTCACTAAATAGTTAATCCTAAATTTTAAACTTTGAGCAGAGGACTTCATTTTACAGAGAAGCAAGGATGTTCGTGCTGACAAGAAGACAATCAAGGATGCTGCCAAGAAGATAGGTGTTAATTCTAGATAGGTGTCAATTCTATATTTAACACCGCTAGAAATTGATGTTTCATCAAATCTATGCTACTCGGATATATCACAATATTTGTCAGATATGGATTCACATCTGAGCGGCTCGGATGTATATCAGATTATTTTATTTACTTTGATATGCGGATTCGATCTCGGATATTCCACATGATAATTTTTGATACTCCACGTGATAATTTCTAATATATTTTTGGATAGGTTTCACACGGCACTGAGCATCCTACACGTGCTACTGCACATTTAAGCCGCAGTAAATCCCGCATATACACTGAGAGAAATTTAAAAAATATTAAAACACAACTAGGATTCGAACGCAGACTAACCCATTGACAAGAGAGCGCTTTTTCACTACGCCAAGGCTCCTATTTATGAAAAGTAGTATTTTGCTTTATATATATTAACTTACACAAGTTTTTCAATGAAGACTTATCAATTATTTCATTTTTAAATTATAATTTATTAAAAAAAATTTAGAATTATCATAATGCCGTATTGAATATGATATCTGTACCTGCGCTCGTACAACATAACATCAAATCCTACTTATAAATGATTCATAAGTAAATGAGTATATCCAAATACACGAGTTCAGTACTGTGGATTTTCACATACTTAGGCTAGACGACGTGTCCATGGGTATTGTTGACTTAACATACTTGGGCAGTTAGGCTAGACGACGGGTCCATGGCTATTGTTGAATAAACTGGCTTAATGGGTGGTTTCCAATTTACTGTTCCACGAATTCATATTTTCCCAGGACTTTTTTCATTTCCATCATTTTTCCCTTCCTAGCTCAATACCCAAGACAAAACACCTCTGCTCTCCATTTTTTTCCTCAAAGCTGGTGCTCTCGTGAGTCTCACTTCTCTCACTTTTTTCTTGTCGTGAGCACGCATTGTCTTTGAGAACCGACTCAGATTTTTCAAGAGCAGTACCTAACTAGTTTATGATATGATCGGATAAAAATCAGATTTAATAAAAAAATTTAAAGAATTAGATTCAAAAAACTTAATTTTTAATGATTAGTCTAGTTTTTATTAAACTCTTCAGATTTTAAGGACCGAATGAGAATCGAATAAGGGCTTGATATGTTTTTTCTTGATGATTATGTATTTTTAAATGATAATTTATATTTGTATAAAAGTATTAAATTATATTTTTTAATTTTTGCATTTAATTTTAATTTTATTTTATTTTTTAAGTGTAATTAATATACAATATAAAATATTAAATAAATAGCTTAGAAATGACATAGTAAGGACCAAAAAGGGTCGAGTTAGAAAGGTCTGATTTTTAAAGATTGAGACCGACCTTTATCGTTAAAAATGGCCGGATCAAACTTGTGAGAGTCAAGTAAAAGCCGAATTTTTTGAGGAGTTGAATCAAGTTCAAGAGGTCGAGCCCTTATAGATTATGTCTATCTCATGAGCCTCGCTTCTCTCTCCTAATTTTTCTCCATCAGAAGTGTGTTATGACTAGGGGTGTCAATTATTGATCCGACTAGACCCAACATGATCCGAAGATAAATGGGTCGGGTATGTATTTAATTTTTTTTATCCGAATCGGGACGGATCGGGTTCGGGTCAACCCGACCCAATCCGATTAATTATGTTTTTTAAAGTTATTTTGTGATTTAGTACTAATTAAAGTTTAAATATATACTAAGTATACACTAATTAAGATTAATTATAAATTAATTAATAATTTATTGCTTAAAATTATATAAAAATAATTAATAAATATTTAATTATTTTACACGGATCGGGTCGACCCGTGACCCGTCGGGTTGGATATGGATCAAGATTTTTTTATCCGAACTTAATCAAGTCGGATTCGGATCGGATAAAAAAATAATAAAATAATATGAACCGACCCGAACCTGATCTAACCCGACTTATTGACACTCTAGGTATGACCATCAAATAAAATAGTGTGATTTCTTTACAAAGTTTAAATATAAAATAAAAATAAAAATCCCCAGAATATTCTCACGTACACACCGAACTGAACTCACTTTATAAATTTTTCCAAAAAAAATGTACCTTCTCATTCAAAATTAAATGAAAGAAGAAATCTTCCACAAGAAAATTATGAGACGTTAATGGAAGGAAGTGGAAGAAAATAATTAGAGTTGGAAGATTTTACTTCCACCCAATAGGTGCAAGAAGAGATCATTCATTGTTTAACCAAAAATTTCACTCATATTATAAAATACCATTAATTTTTTAATTCTGTAATTATTTTTTTCAATGATATGTTACTTACTAATTACTATAATAATAATTATAATTAATATAATTATAATAAAAATTAATAACTATATTAACATTAGAATTAATGGTACATATTATGTTCATAATCATAATAATAATTGACATAGTAATAATAATGCTAATAAATTTATGACTAAAAAATAGCAATTAATTTAATTATGATAATACTAATATTATAATTTTATTGTTATAATACTAATTATAATTAATTTATTATTATCATTATGGATCGGTCAAATCAGATCATCATTATTTTATTAGTTTTTTTATCCGATTCAAATTAGATTCGTTTAAATTTGTGTAAAATTTGTTTGATCCATATCTAACCTGACCGGGCCACGGGTCGACCCGATTCGACTCGTATAAAATAATTAAATATTTTTATATATTTTAAAATAATTAAATATTAATTAATTGATCATTAATCTTAATTAGTGTCTAATTAGTGAATAATTAAGTTTTAATTAGTACTAAATCATAATACTTCAAAAAACATACCTGATTCGGGTAAAAAAATTAGACCCATATCTAAACTATTTATTTTCGGATTATACCGAATCGGATCGGATTCGAATCAGATCGAGTTAAGCCATCGGATCAGACCAATAATTAACACTCTACAAGCGACCTACGAGCGACTCAGTCGGTCGAGCAAGTAATTGTATAAAGAAAATTATTGAGTTCGAAAATTCGATTAAGAGTTCATTTGATGTCATTTTCTTAGAAAAAAATAATTTTGAACCTCACAAAATATGAAAATTAGTCAAGTATTGAACCTCATAGTCACAATTTAACGATTTTGATGTGATTATTTTATTAATATCAATATATATACAACATTTGACTCCGTTCATTTTTTTTTTTACTCCGCCCATATTTGATATTGTGTTATGTGATTCTGATATTCTGCTATTTGATTCTAGATAGAAGAAATCTTTTATTTTTGTTTTCATGAATATAATCATTTTTTCAAAATGAAATTAATTACTTACGCGGCCTTAACGTAAAAAAAAAAAAATATGCAACCATCAACGAGTGAAATAAGTTAAGTTTGCTACTAGCTAGAGGTGATAAAACCAATCCAACATGACAAATTTATTCAATTCAATTCAGATTAGATTAGATTTTTTTTAAAATCGAATTAATTCGATCTAATATGATCTAACTCAATCGTCTGTAATCTAACTGAAATGAACTTAAAATCTGAATAAAATTAATATCCAAATTATCCGACCTGATTCTTTTAATAAATCAAATTAAGCCGAGCCAAACTCGATTCGTCTCGCTCGATTGCGAGTGAAAATTTATTGATTCTCAACGGGTTCTCATCTAGATTCTAGACGAGGATTATTAATTAGAACTCCTGTTCACTCTGCTATTGAAATCCGTACTGGTGGTAGGTTGTACAGATACGAATTTAATGTACCGGGCATAGTGCATTACTGCATTGGCCATTGGGCTGGGTAACTGCAATTACAAACCATCTAAAAGCCCCCCTCGTCCTTTCCTTTCCATTCCATTCTCATTCTGGCATTCTCAGTTTCTCACCGGTCACCACCTCCCACCTTCAACCTCTCTTCAATCACCCACTCCCTCCTCACGCGCTCACACTAACCGTGCCTTCCCTTATCTTATGCTCGCTCGATTCCTCATGTATATACGAGTATCCTAACCAAAATTCGCAGATCAACAAAAATGAAGCTCAAGCAATCTCCGTCTCAGGCAAATTCCAATGCACTCTTTCCACCCTCCATGCCATGGCACACGCGCCTCATATTCAAGTTCGCCTCCGTCATGACCGACGTCACTCGCAGCTCTGATGGCACCATCAACCGCCGCCTTCTCAATTATATCTCCCCTCGCCCCGCCGCCTCCCTCCGTCCCTCCGCCGGCGTCCGTACCTCCGATCTCACAATTAACCCTTCTCACAACCTCCGAATCCGCGTCTTCGTCCCCGCAAAGCCACCCCCCACCCCTCTTCCCATCATCGTTTTCTTTCATGGGGGCGGATTCGCTTTCCTGTCGGCCATGTCGCCCTTATACGACGCGGTGTGTAGAAGGTTCTGTCAGAAGATAGGAGCTGTGGTAGTGTCGGTAGATTACCGGCTATCGCCGGAGCACCGATATCCGGCGCCGTACGACGATGGCATGGAGGTGTTGAGGTATCTCGATTCAGGCGAGATTCAATCAGAAAAGGTGATGGAGGGGATTAAGCTGGATTCTTCCAGTTGTTTCTTAATGGGGGATAGCGCGGGGGCCAACATTGCCCACCATGTGGCGCACAGGTTAGACGCTGGTCGTTGGATCTTGGATAGAGACTGTTTTCTTGTTCTAAGTTCTAATCCTCGACATTTTTGTTATTATCTTACTAATATCTTGGCGTGTTGTTGAACAAAGCTCCAGATTTATTCTGGCGCGTCCGTTAAGTGATTGGTGTTGGAAATCGTGTCATGATGAACTCCATTTTAAAAAAAAAAAATTCAAGTTTTGTGAGGCTGTATTTTAATATGGGTATAAAGTCCCATAATGCCACCCTTTTAATTAGGAAAATAAATTTGAGGCATAATTGGCCTTAATCTAACACAAAAGTTTCATCACAATTATATTTTTTAACTAGTTGATCTTTATTGTTGATATCATTCATCCAGGCACATAAAAGAAGTTGTCTCAAAATTAACATTCTATTATTAGGTACGGCATGAAAACTGCAAGTTGGAAGAAGATCAAGCTTGCCGGACTGATAACGATCCAACCATTCTTCGGAGGAGAAGAACGAACCGAGTCAGAGGTACGTTTGGAGGGGGCCCCGATTGTGTCGCGGGAGCGCACTGATTGGCTGTGGAAAGCATTTCTACCAGAGGGAGCCGACAGGAACCATGAGGCGGCCTATGTCTTCTCCCCAGCAACAGAGCTTGGTAACCAACCAAAATTTATAAATCGTGCCAATGTACCAATGTACCAATGTACCACAACAAATTAAGAAGATGCAATTAGTAAAATTGAACTGTGTTCTAGTACTCCATGTTGGTTTGTGCATAGGAGTAACAACTTTAATCAGATTAAAAAAAAACTTTAATCAGGAAACTGGGGACAACATTTAGGTCTTTTAATCATTTGACCATTGACCTCTGCTAATTAATTATATGTATAATTGTTGGTGAACCCAGGAAGCGCCTTCCCTCCAGTGATGCTAGTGATAGGCGGTTATGATCCACTGCAGGACTGGCAAAGAAGGTACTGCGCAATGTTGAAACAAAAGGGGAAGGAGATACGACTGATCGAGTATCCGAATGCTGTGCACGCCTTCTATGTTTTCCCTTTTGAGGAGTCGAAGCAGCTGATGGGCGAGATTGTGGCGTTTGTGGGGGAGAAGATATCCAAGGCCGCAGCTTGATTAATTACCTAGTGGGGCATACGATTGTGTATCATTTGGCCTTAATTAATCATGCTTACTACTTGGTAACCTTATTCCTTTGGGACTATATTATATTAGTATTACTCTGTGGTGTAAAAAGTGATTGAGTATTGTAATTGTGGCGTCAGCGATCTAGGTGTTCAATAAATGTCAAATAGATAGTGTGTTAAGTTTCTATTTCTCCATACCTCTTTTTTTTTTTGGAAAAATATTCAGTGCCCTCAACCTCGTGCCTTCAACTGTTTCAACTATATCTTTTTATTTTTTTTTTACGAAATATTTTATTTTTTTTATTGGATTCTTGCATGATGAATTTTTTGATGAAGTAGAAGACATCGAGATAAAAATTAATTAACTTTTTTTGTTTTTTGCAAAACCCGAGTTCTTATTCCTCTCACGGTTACTGAGCCATAAAGCAGATGGCATTCATTTATGAAACATAAAAATGTATATATTTTTATTAAAGGACGTGAAAAAAGAAAAAAGACAAAGGATTGTGGGATCATTCATCTGTCAGACAAAATGTTAAAAGATTTCACAACAGGAGTCAAGAGATGCTCACTTTAGTTGCTAGGTTGGCAAATATTGAATGCAGATAAGACGGTGTTCATATTGGGTCCATTTGCCAAATTAAGGAATAGTTTTGGAAAAATGGTAATTTTGGAAGAGTGATAGAATAGTATTTTTTTTTTGAAAAAGTGGTAGAAGAGTGATATTTTTGACTATTCGGAAGAGCGAAAATATCGTTTGGCAGTTGTTATTCAGAATAGTTAAAATATGAATAATTATGATACTAATAATGATGATGATAATAAAAATAATAGTAAAATAATAATCATAATAGTAAGATAATAATAATAATAAAATAATAAAAATAATCATAATAAATAATAATATTATAATAGTAATATAATAAAAATATAAACATAATCATATAATATAATAATAATAAATTATAATTAAAATCATAATTATAATAATATAATAAAAATAAATAATCATATTTTAATAATATAATCATAATATAATAATCATAATCATAATCATGATTATAATAATTATAGTCATAATCATAATAATATAACCATAATCATAATCATAATAATATAATCATAATCATAAAAATAATTATAATTATAATAATATAATAATAAATTATTCATAACTATAATCAACATACAATAATATAATACAACATAATAAAATAATAATAAAGTAATAAAAAATAATCATAATAAATAATAATATTATAATAGTAATATAATAAAAATATAAACATAATCATAATATAGTAATATAATAATAATAAATTATAATTATAATCATAATTATAATAATATAATAATAATAAGTAATCATAATTTTAATAATATAATCATAATATAATCATAATATAATAATCATAATCATATCATGATAATAATAATTATAGTCATAATCATAATAATATTACCATAATCATAATCATAATAATATAATAATAAAAATATAATCATAATCATAATCATCATAATATAATAATATAATAATAAATAATCTTGATCATAATAATATAATAAAAAAATAATTATATTTATATTCATAATATAATAATATAATATTAAAATTATATTTATAATAATAATAATACTAATGGTAACGATACTATAATAACAATAATGATAATAATAATTTAATAATAATAATATAATGATAATAATAATAATAATAATAAATAATCATAATATTAATATAATAATAAATTATAATCATAAATATAATATAATAATATAATAATACTAAATCTTAATCATAATCATAATATAATAATATAATATAATATAATCAAACAATAATCATTATTCGGCGAGAGTTAATGTGCCTAGTGTGTTGATTTAGTAGAGGATCCACAAGAATTAGAGGCAAACTCTGGGTTTCAGTGTTCAGTGGATTTCTAATTTTCTATAGCCTCTCCAGAACTCAGGTTTCGAAAGAAAAAAAGAGGGATCGGATTTTTATGTCGGTCGCTCAAAGAAATAAAAAAATAAAAGGAACTGAGATAACAAAAATGTCTCTTGAGAGGATCCGAATATGCTATTATTATTTCATAATAATAGGACTCTATTTTTTATATCCAACGGTTTGAAAAATTTTAAAGTTCGAATCTCAACATAATTTCTACGGTCGAGATAATAATAGGAGGGCCCTTCTTTTATACGATAATAATAGCAGTTTTTTTTCCCTTGCGAGGACCGGATAAGAGATTATAAACTCGGTTCCTTCTACGGTTCTACCCATCAAAAAGATAAATCATCCTGCAAATATTCAATAAAAAATTTAAATTAATTTCTAAAAATAAAAATTGTTTCAATCACTACTGAGAAATAATATCCCTTAAAAAATCAAAATTATGGAGCCCACGTATAAGTCAAGGTCGATGACGTGAAAGGACATGATAGAGGATATTACTACTTTTTTACTACTTTTTGCATCTAGCAAATGAGATGACAAGCGTGTTATGTTATTCATAAAGCGTCCTCACAAGTGCAAAAACCTGTCGTGTAAGTAAGAATAATTAAAAAAACTATCAATAAAATATAACATTAGGGGCACGCATCTTATTTCAAAAATAGAAAAAAAAAAAAAGAAAGGGAGGAACGTGTTCATTACTTATTTGCCTAGGATGTTAGCTAATGAAAGCGGATTCAGCTTGAAAAAAAAAGTAAATAATTGGACGATGTCTTTCACCAATTCACCTCCAAAAATATGGGTACTGCGTCTACAATCATAAATGAGATGATGGAATTCTATTATGAGACGATCTGAACGGTCTAAAAAAAATTAATAATTCAAATTTAACTAATAAGGATTTTTATTTTTATTTTTATTTTAGCGAATCTTATTTTTGAGAATTTTAACTGTCACATAGATATAATGATCGAATCCTACCATGAAGTAAGAAGAGGTAAATTCCAAAAATACAACTCATTTTTTTACTTTTAGAGAACAAATGGAAATAAGTTCAATTCAAAGATAGTTGTTTCAATGATCAGAGGCGGATCCAAGGTAGACTGAAAAATAAAGATCTTATGATAAAAAATATTTTTTTAATTTAAATATTTTATTTATTTAAACCGGACACCCTGATTAATTATGACCAACTTACTATATTAATCTCCACCGCTCCTCCCATGGAGTGTTGATGAAAAAAATTGTGCTAAATTTAATTATCCCACAGAGAGGCTAAGATGAATATTTTGAGTTATTGATTTTGTTTTAGTCCCTTTGGTGTATTTGTTCAGGCACTTCAAGTTAAATTTTACTTGTTTATGTGAACCAAATCTCTTAGCCACCTACGGAGGATTTTCCTACCACCTTAGGTTTTACTCAAAAATTAATTTCCATGTTGTATCTACCTATGAATCAATAAACGAGTTTAGTAGATGATATTAGATCTCGTCTCTACTGAGTGACGCATATTTAAATCTAGGGAGGTGTATATGAAAAGTGATATATGTCTGGTTATTTTGAGCTCTATATCAAAATAAATAAATAAATGAGCTTAGTCATGTAGCTTCCCAAAATCGTTAAATTTAACTTTCCATTTGAAAAGAACTCATAATTAAATTATTGATATATGAAGATTAATAAAATTTGTTTACATTTTAAAATTGGATCTCCACCGCTCCTCTCATAAGATTTTTTTAAAAAATAAGAAATAAGAAGGAAGTTTCCAAAAAGAATGTAGAATTTCGATAGAGCGAAAAAAACAGAAGCCAAAAAAGAAGAAATATAATTATTAAAATAGACAAAATAAAATAGAACAGCGAAAAATAAAAAACGAAAAGGCAAAAAGCATGGTCTCTTGCTTTTCGTTTTGATTATTGTTATGAAATTATCATAATAATTTCAATTTTTTAAGCACCTGCACCTGCAAATGAAGAGGTGTAGTTGCAATTATATCCTTAAAAAATAATGCAAAAAGTAACAACACATAATGACACGAGATTGAATTAAAAAAATTCCACTAATAATATTTCTAATCATGCTCATTAAAACCATTTCAGAGAAGCCTGGCATTAAGTAAAATCCAGATGACACAACCCTTTCGTAAGAATAAATAAATAACATCACGCCGGGTAGCAGTTTCTTGAAGAAGTGTTCATATATTAGTTAGGAATTTATCTTACAATGATTGTAATTCAGTCCATGTGTCACGCCGTCACCGTTAAGCTTCTTTTTTTTTTTTTGCTATGAATGTAAGATACATACCACACGATTATTAGTTATTGGGTGAATTCTATAGATTCTATAATATTAGCTGGAGATTTGGCCAACCAGGCAGCCAGTTACTTGACTATTTGAGCATTTGTTTAGAGTTTAGACACATTTAATGGAGTTAGTTGTGGTACCTCTGTCTTAAAGATCTCTTCGGTGTTTCACCAATCCAACGACTAGTGCCGGCCGCAAATCAGCAACCAAAATTTATGGTCTATTTAACTACTGTGTCCCACTACCCCCTTTTACCACACTGTTGTGTATAGGAGGACAATTTTTAATATATAAAGAGGATTTAGTTTTCAATTTTGTAAGTATGTCACATCATTAATTTTTTTATCATTGATTTTGTTTAAATATTTTTATCTTCTTAAATCTAATGATTTATATAAAATAATTTATAATTTGATGTCATTTTTAACCAAGTCATTAGAAACACGATTATGATTGTAAATTTTTCATTTGAGCAATATTTTTCAAAAAGATATGCTATAAAATTTAAATGTACCATAAACTTTGATATACACTAGAATTACCCTTTTATATTATTCTGTAAATTAAACGTTTATACAATATTCTTTTTAAAAAAAATAATCAGACCATAAATAAGTGTATATATATATAGAGTGGAGATAGCGTGAGCTTAAGCTCACGGAGGCCTTCCGTGAGCTTAACTCAAAAAACATATTAAATCATTTCAAAATTTTAATTTATCATTCTCATTAAATTCTTTATATGAAAATCTCATGTGATTCAAAAATTTGGAGTGTTTTGAGCTTTTTAAGTCATCATTTTTAATTTTTGAAAATCAGCTCTAAAAATAATAATAATATATTCAATACTTGAACATCATTTTAAAAAATTGAAAACGGTGACTTAAAAAGCTCAAAACGCTCCAAATTTTTGCATCCCATGAGATTTTCATATAAAGAATTTAATGAGAATGATAAATTAAAATTTTGAGATGATTTAATATGTTTTTTTGAGTTAAGCTCACGGAAGACCTCCGTGAGCTTAAGCTCACGCTATCTCCACTCTCTCTCTCTCTCTCTCTCTCTCTCTCTATATATATATATATATATATATATATATATATATATATATATATATATATATATAGAGAGAGAGAGAGAGAGAGAGAGAGAGATTGGCTATGGTGATTCCATAAGCATTTCGAGCCTCAATACTTACGGTTCGAATTTTAAAATTTCGTGCTCAAAATTTTAATTTAAAAATCTCTTAAGATTCTTCATATCATAACCTTATAGATTATCAATTTTTATCAAATTTGAAGTTAGTTTACTATGCTTGATAATTTTTGAAATATGTCTCTAAAAATAATTAAAAATACTCATTTTTATAGGCCAAATATTGTCATCTTTCAAAAATCATTAAGCATAGTAAATTAATTTTAAATATGATAAAAATTGATAATCTATAAGATTATGATATAAATAATTTTTTAAGCTATTTAAATTTAAATTTCAGGTGCAAAATCTTAAAATTTGAGCCATAAACACTTGACCGAAGTGCTTATGAAATCTTAACATTTCATGATAAGTATTTAGTTTGTAATATAAATATTGAACTAAAAAAGATTCATCAGTTATTTAACTACCATGTTTGCCTCGTTAAGCTGTTTTGGAAATGTTACAAGATAAATATGTTAACACAAGCGTAATTGCATTTGGTCTTTGTATTGCATATGAAAAGTGCTATATGTTGGAATAAAAAAATTAGTGAATCCGCACGGAGTGATTATAATATAAAGTTATTGAGCATACAGTGATTATAATAGAATAAATACTATTTAAAATATTTATATTTATTTTTATGTGCAACTCATTTCATAAAGCCTTTGAACACAAAGATTATAATATAAATTAATAGAAGATAACATTAAAACTAAATCTATATTTTGATGATTTAAAAAACCGTCTCCCAACCGTGGCAAGAAGGCAAATCGCATGAGTATTAATTGATAGCAAAGCCTATAAGCTTCTACTGGGCCCGTAACATTTGGGCCCTCATATAGGGACCAACGGACAAGTCCAACGCTGCAGGTTGAAGGACGCATGAGTGGATGATGGTCCACCCTTCTAAATTGTAAATTCTAATGTCGAATAAAGGAAATAACAGGACACCATTGGATGGACTTTACTTCCAGCGAAATTCATTCAAGATTTATATATATATATTATGTATATATTAGTTGTGCTGAGTTCTGCTATATTTACAATATTTTATATATTTTAATTATAAATAAATAATATATTTTACTTAAATATAATTTATATCTAAATCAATTATAAATACTTTTATTTTTTTATAAATAAAATTAATTTATTATTTAATAAAATATAATTTATGAAATATAATTTTTTTTTCTTTTCTAAATGAAGTATTGGGTAGTTGCTTTTTTTTTAAAAAAAAATAAAAATAATTAATGATTAATTTACTTGATGGGCAAGTCCTTTTCTAGAAATCCTGTTAATTTATGGTAATAAATAGTAATTAAAATAGATAAAATATGATATTGACTAAAATCTTAATCATTAGTTTTTGAAAATATTAATCCGCCATTCAATTAAAGGCATTTCAATTATTAAGAAATAGATAATAATAACTTCCTCGGCGATTTCACACTGAGAGCTGTCCGATTTTTCGATCGTACGCTCAATATTCTATCAACATGGACCCATTTATTTCCTGCTATCATTGAAATTGTGACCTCCTATTTGCTATTTGAAGGATACACATTGCGAAGTCTATTTGCTATTTAAAGGATACACATTGCAAAACTTCGCAGCAGGAAAAATTACAGTGAAGTTGTGAGCTTGCTTTGTTTTATGTGTTATATTATTTGTCGTGGAATTCTTATGTTTGGAGAGAGAGAGAGAGAGAGGGTTGCCAATAACTGGTTTTAGGCTTTAGCATCCAATCATACTAAAATTATAAATTTTGTTTGGTATAAGAGGTGAATAAAGAAGCATCATCCAATTCGATTTGTCTTTAGCATTACATGGATGCATGCAATCGCGTCAATATATTCAACTTGGAGATTGTATCACTATTATTGGTGCCAGGAAAGGGAGAGTTAGACAGAGAAAAGGGAGCACTACAATTATTTAGTTCTATATATTTTTAATTTTTTTTTTTGCATTTTGCAATAAGCCATTCAAGTGGACAATTTTTGAATTATCTCCCTATACTCGGTGGAGTATAATTCCGACTTCCGAGAGAAGCAAGAGAAATTCAGTCAAAAACTACAAACAATATAAATAATTCTGAAGGTATATACCAGAGGATATATCATTTCAATCCCATAGATTCCAGTATTCCACCGACCACTGTGGCGCCAAAAATCCCTTCCATTTACACACCGTTCATTCATTTGGGGCCCATATATCACGCACTTTTTCCTACTTTCTCATCCTCATGACCTCATGTTACGTCTATCCTTGATTCCTTTCCCTCTCTTTAATTGAAGTTATTCCTTTTGAGTACTCATAAATTTATTCTGTATTTCCCCCTTATATTAATCCTATTATATATATTAGAAAAAAAAATGAGTTTTCAAGCCTCTACCACGCACGTCAGTTTCATTTTTGGTCTTCTGATTTTGTAGTAATTTATTAATTTGCAGCTATCCAGTGGTTAAAGTTTTTAAATTTTCAGCAAGAAAAATATTAAAAAATATCTAGTGAGTCGCAACATTAAATTTGCATGGGCAATTTCAAATGATCTTATGATTTTTATAAACAAATTTATAAAACTAATAATATTTTGTTTTCATTTGATATCTTTTGATTCTATTATAAGATTAGATTTTTACTAACACACATTTTGATTATATGAGTTCAAAGATTAAATTTACACTAACACATTCTATTTCTTGGGCGAAATCTGTTGGGCAACCGTAGTAAGAATATGTTTAGTGTAAAAAGAGAGAAGTTCTTAGGTCATCAATCTCTTTTCTAATAACTCCAAATGAATCTAGGTTAACCTATTAAAATGAACGATCCAAAATTATAGTGATTAATTGCAGAATCAACCTATTAAAAATACCGGATCATTCAAAGATACATTTCTCTTTATCCACAGAGACAATAAAATAATCATACAAAATAGAAATTTTTTTAAGAAGTATTTTTTTTACTCCTTGGATCAAATTTGTATGGCTTAGATCAACCATTGAATCATAACTTGAAATTGAATTCTATAGTAGTATCTGATTTATATTTTGAATAAATTAATATCATAACTCATTTTTCTTTAAGAATGGTAATACCAACATATTGTTCATGTTCGGTCCTTTTTAGAGGTGTGCTGAATTATCAAATAACTTTTGAAATAAATTAGACATTTAAAATGAAAACCTTTTTGTAAAATAATTTTTGTTAGGAATTTTTGGATTAATATATTTTTTTCAAAATGCTAAAAATATATTAAAATTTTACTTTAGAGATGTCATATTAGCTCTTTAAATGAAGAAAAAAATATAAACCATTTGATTAAAATAAACAAAGAGAGAAAAACAAAATATAAAAAACACGAATAACGTGACATAGCCGAAAAAATCATGAACTCTCTTTCTCGACATAAAATTGAGCTTGAATAAGTATTGAACGAACAAGTTGATCGTTCAAAAAGAACCACATAAAAATTGTATATTGAAGGCCTAGTTTAACGAAGAACAGTGCATTTTGGGCCTGAAAGCACATATTTTAGTTTCGTGGGAAAACTTTGCCAAGTTGAGGTTTTGAGTATTTAGGCGATGGCAACCGAAAGTTCGGAAGAGGAGTAAAAATCATTGTTGTAACCTTCAGATTTTGATATATATATATAATAATTATAAAAATCATATTATTAATAATAAGAGTGATAAAAGTAAAATTTTAAATCTACGAATGGCAGCGCATCATTATCAGTGGCGTTTTTACTGAAACGCACCACTGAAAGTGACGTCTTTACTGAAATGCGCCACTGACAGTGGCGCGTTTGTCTAAAAATGGATTTTATAAATACACGCACACGGTTGGTAATTTGTAGGAGACAAACGCACCACTGCCAGTGGCGCGTTTTAGTAAAGACGCCACTGACAGTGGCGCGTTTTAGTAAAGACACGCCACCGACAAGGGCGTGAGCTTGATGGTGTCTTTACTAATGGCGTGTTTGCTCCACACCACTGGCAGTGGCGCGCTACCATTCATTCGTAGATTTAAAATTTTACTTATATCACTTTATTATTAATAATATGATTTTTATAATTATTATATTTAAAAAAAATCTGTGTAACCTTTGAGAATAACAAAACATATTTGTTACATTTTGAATTGCAGTACACAAAACACTATTAAAATTTGGAGGTTTGACCGATCTTTTTCCAGAAGAGAAAAAAAGAAAAAAAAGACAATTTAATGCTTAAATCATAAATAACTTGACAATCAATAATCAATATATACAAAAATTGTTCATCAAATTTAATTTAATATCATCAAACAAGACAATTAAAAGCATGTGCGTCCCCTGCCAATGAAGTTTGTGATAACTACAATATCTTCTTTTGTGGTTGCAAGTAAATTGTTAACATAGTAGGCTTGTTTATTTAATTAGCAATTGTATTGCAATTAATTTGATTTTTGCAAAAATAATTAATCAAATTTTTTGATGTGAAATAATATACTATGTTTTGCAATTATAAAATAAAACATACTCTGATAGAATAACATGATTTGATATGGCGACTGGACTGAAATGTTTGAAGTTGAAATGATAGATTTTGTATATTACAATTAATTTTTTATTTGAATTTATAAATCTTTTATTAAATTCTAATATATTTTGGTTTTCATTTTCAAAAGTGGCAATTGCAAGTGCTACTATAATAATTTCAGTGAACAAAATCACATAATGTATGAGAATTCTTGGGCACAAATATGAATCACTCATGTGCATAAAGATTCGTGTTAGAACCACCCCAGCATATCTACGGCTGGAAATATATGTAGTCGCCTTTGAGTCAGGTGCTAAGCAAATAGCAATAGCAAGATTGAAAATTATCGATGAATTTACTTGTTGTAGATAATTAATATTAACCTTCTCCCAATACCCATTAATTAAGTGTAATTAAATTGCACATTTTCCAAGGACATCCCAACAACAAACCCTCGGAAGTCGGAACTGGATGGTGTTGAATTGCGAAACTCGTAAATAACCGGATAGCCGCATCTGAAGTGAACGCTTTTATTTTAAAATCCACCAAATATTTCAGCGGTTTCTTTTTTCTCATATGTAACGATGAAAAATAATAGTTTCAGTTTGTAGTTAGTTATTTACTTAATTATGAGTATCATGTAGGGGTGTCAATGAATATTTAAAATTTAAAAATTTAAACCGAATTCACATGAATAGATGATCTATATATAAATCTAAAAAAATTGTAGATTCAATAATTTAATAGATTCACATATGAATTTTAAAAGAGGATCCGCTTTACTTTTTGAATTCGTATTTGAATCTTATATAAACTGAATCTGAATCTGTATAAATTCGATAAAATAATACTAAATATTAAAATTATTATTATAAATATTTACATACAAAATTAGATTATGATATGAATATAATTCTATATCCGCTATATAAATAAATATGAATTTACATTTGAATTCTCAAAATTTAAATAAATTTGAATTTGTATTTGAGTTTTATAAATTTTTAATGAATCCACATTGAACCATATAAGATCCGATCCATTAACACCCCTATTAACTTAACGCATGGGCGTCTTATTGCTTGGTGACTCTTATCAGCTCTTTTCATTACTAACCAGTAACCAGTACCCCCTCAATTAATTATAACTGCTCTATCTGTCCTTCCCTTATATAAAGCAAGAGAACTAACTCTCTTCTCTTCAGACCATTAAAAGGTTCTCCAATCTCCATAGAAAACCATCAAGAAAATTTGCAAGAGATGGCAGGAAACGAGTGGATCAATGGTTACTTGGAGGCCATATTAGATGCTGGAGCGAAGAGGAAAGAACAAACTCAATCTCATCTCTCTAATTCTGCCAAGTTCAACATGGCCATGGAGTTGCAGAAGAACGGCCGCGACAAAGAGAAGGAAGCCGCATATAGCCCTACCAAGTATTTTGTCGAGGAAGTGGTTAACCGGTTCGATGATAGCGATCTTCATAAGACTTGGGTTAAGGTTGTGATTGTTTATTTGTTTTTTCACATGTCTTGATTATCTCTATAACATGAATTACTCTATCTTTTATTGTACAGTATATGATTAATAAATTTCATATGTAACACTTGTACTGGTTACCTGATTCTGAGGCAACAAATTAAGACTCAAAATTAAAGAGTCAAACTGATACATCTCATCTAATCAATTAATCACTCTTTTGAAATAAATGTCAATATTCATGTCGTTTTCTGTAATATCTTCTCTTTTTAGAATGAATATGGTGGTTATCTTAATTAGTTTGCTACAATAATAACACTAAAATTATGTAGGTGGTGGCAACAAGGAATAGCCAAGAGAGGAACAATAGGTTGGAGAATTTATGCTGGCGAATATGGCACTTGGCACGTAAAAAGAAACAGGTATATGCTTTGGTGAATGTGTACTTGATACTTTGATAGGATGGATATCTGATGTGTTATATATGCTTTATTCTGGTACCGTGCAAAAAGCAAAACAGCGATGACACTTCATCCACGTATGACAGTTTGTAACTTCTGAAAAATGGAAAAAGAAACAACTCGAAGGAAACATTTCTCCATCCTCTCTTTCTTTTGGGACTAAATGCCTAGTGGATAGCCAACTTGCTTGGAGCACAAAATTGACTACTCTGGAATTATCAGAAACGCGCCATTTCTTTTTTATATTTGTTTAAAATAAATGTATCTGAAACCATGAATTGTTGATCATTAAACAAAATTCACGTAACTTTGAATTGATTCAAACAGATTAGTACTCTACAGTGATGTTACATAGAATAGAATTATCAGGGTATGCCCATTTTTTATTTGTTTATACTGAATGTCTGAGAACTTTGAATTGTTGGAAATTCACATGGTTTGAATCAGTTTCAAGCAGACTAAAACATCTCATGATAACCACTCTAAATTTTAACTAACAACACCTCAAATCACCACTTTATTTCTGCAATAGATCAAGTGTGACGGTGCACGTCAACTACTGAAGCGAAAACTAGAGCAGGAGCAGGGGAGCAAGGAGGCTGCCGAGGATTTGTCAGAGTTGTCTGAAGGCGAAAAAGAGAAAACCAATGGCAGCAACAACCATGGTGCATCGTTTGATAATTCCTCAAATTCAGTCTATCAAAAGTTGAACTCGGAGACGAGGATCGTGTCTGATGAGGAGGAAGAAGAGGGAAAAAGAGAACATCTTTATATTGTTCTTATCAGGTAATAAGTATTCAATTACAAATTAACTTCCTTTCATATTTGGATGACTTGATCAGGGAAGCGTGACAATGTGCAATTTTGTTAAATGAGGTCAAAAGATTTGCTTGTGCATGTATTCTTTTTTGGATTGCAGTTTGCATGGCCTCATACGTGGAGAGAACATGGAACTGGGAAGAGACTCTGACACTGGAGGCCAGGTTAGTAGACATCCACATTCTTTTTGAACAGCGATTATTTTATAGGGAGTTCGTTTTTAATTGTTATCTTGTAGGGAGTTGTATAAAATATCTTTAGTACCCGTGCAATTAATGTGAATTATCTCGTGTGTCATTCTTGAAATCCATTATAGACTTAATATTTTATATTTATTCATCAATTCTTTAATATATCATATTTATTCTTCTTGAAATCATTTCATATTAATCAGGTGAAATATGTGGTGGAGTTGGCGCGAGCACTTGCGGCCACAAAGGGAGTGTATCGGGTCGATCTTCTGACCCGGCAGATCTCCAGTCCTGATGTGGACTGGACGTATGGCGAACCCGTAGAGATGCTTAGCAGTCCGTCCGACGTGGACGACGCTGATTCCTGCGGGGCCTACATAATCCGCCTGCCTTGTGGGCCCAAAGATAAGTGAGTTGCATTTTGTTTAAACCATTTACTCGAATGGTGGAGGGTGGCAGTTATCACGTTGCTTGATAAAAAGAACGCGAAGTGTTCGATGAAATGCCTCCGTTTATTGAGTGCGCCAATAAAAAAAATCATTTTAGTTGTGTTAAGTCTCATATCCTCTAGGCCTCGCCAAATAAAACAGATACAGGTATTTTACCATGTAATTGTTTGTGTGAAAATACGAAGCTAATTAACAGCTTCAATTGCCAAAGCTCCAGTTTTTCCGGTATATATTTAACATTATTTGGTTAGTTAACACAATGTATAATGTAGAACGAACAAGCATTAAGGCCCCGTTCGGAGCGTACCCATGCCCGCAGGAAATTTTTTTTTGCTCAGACCAATTTTTTTTTCCACCCATGCGAACAGTGAAAATCAATACAAATCCCATACCCATTCCCGGCGTGGGTTACTTCCGAAAAGAGTATTTTTAGATTGGTAGTCAAGAGAACAACTGCTTATAATATCAGGAACTACTATGCACATGCTGATACAGGCAATCATTACTTCTTTCATATTAATTAATCAGGTATATACCAAAGGAATCACTCTGGCCTCACATCCCGGAATTTGTGGACCGGGCCCTGGCCCACATAACCAATGTGGCCAAATCCCTTGCCGAGCAGCTTTCCTCCAACCCTTCCAGTCCTGCAATTCCAGTATGGCCATATGCAATTCACGGGCATTATGCAGATGCTGCTGAGGTGGCAGCACACCTGGCGAGTATCCTGAGTGTTCCAATGGTAATGACGGGGCACTCACTGGGGCGCAACAAGCTTGAGCAGCTGCTCAAGCAGGGGCGTCTATCAAAGAATGAAATCAACTCAACATACCGGATCATGCGGCGCATAGAAGGGGAAGAGACCGGGATTGATGTGGCCGAGATGGTGGTGACGAGCACAAAGCAGGAGATTGAGGAGCAGTGGGGGTTGTATGATGGGTTTGATTTGATGTTGGAAAGGAAGCTCAGAGTTAGGAAGAAAAGAGGGGTTAGCTGTCTCGGCCGTCACATGCCTCGCATGGTGGTAAGTCATATTATCTTTTTGAAGGCTCTTTCTTTTTATCCCTCAAACTTAATATAGATTACTTTGGCCATTCCTTGGTCATAATTTGGGTATAAAGTACTGTACTAACAACACATCAGAGTGGTAGTACATGTGATTGCTCTTAGGCACTCGATTGTTATTGTTCTCATGCTTTGCTAAATTCAATGCTAGGTTATACCTCCTGGGATGGATTTCAGCCATGTCAACACCCAAGATTTGGAAAAAGATGGTGACCTTCAAATGCTAATAAACTCTGACAACTCCCAGAGCAAGAGGGATCTACCTCCTATTTGGTCTGAGGTAACAATTATCATACTGGTCTTTAACTAAGTGCTGGCTTTCATCTTTTCCTTTGATCTAATTGGTCCATCTGAACAGGTAATGAGGTTCTTTACAAACCCACATAAGCCCATGATACTTGCACTTTCACGGCCTGATCCAAAAAAGAATGTCATGACACTTTTAAAGGCCTATGGAGAAAGCCACCATCTCCAAGAGCTTGCTAACTTGGTAACTACTAAATTCTATTTCTTATTTTGGTAGTTGATTATTTACTGGTAGCCTGTTCTTATGGAATTTGGATAATTGTTTTTGTTCTTTCCTGTAGGCATTGATTTTGGGTAACAGAGATGACATAGAAGAAATGACAGGTAGCAGTGCAACAGTCTTGACCAGCGTACTAAAACTTATCGATAAATATGATCTCTATGGTAAGGTGGCATATCCAAAGCATCACATGCAATCTGATGTTCCACACATATATCGACTTGCTGCTAAGACCAAGGTTATTGATTATTGCAACCTGAAACTTGGCTTTGCTTCTTGTACTATTAAAAAAAGTAAGTAGCGTCATTTTATACAATTGGCTTGCTAATTTCGTTTGCAGGGAGTGTTCATCAATCCAGCCTTAGTAGAGCCCTTTGGCCTCACACTCATAGAGGTACCTGTGAGACTGCATAAAAAAAATGCACTGTCAAGTTTCAACAAGATAAGTGCAAATGTGTAATATATTTAGATTAAGATGTTTTAATATGCAGGCAGCAGCCTATGGTTTGCCTGTTGTGGCGACGAAGAATGGTGGACCTGTAGATATTCTGAAGGTAATTTTTCTTGTTCTCATTTTCCGACCATGAAATGAACAACTGGGAAGAACTAACAGCTATCCATTTTCTTTTAAAGTTTAGTGATGTAGTTTTATTTTGTGTTTATTTACTGGTGTCTTTGTGCTTTTTTGGTTCTCTTTTACAAATTTCGTATTCCACATTACTGATGCTGCAAATCATTCGATCTAGTGTTGTCTGTTGTTCATTCTGAAAGTTTGTTTTAGCATCTTACTTCTACCAACCTTTTTTATGTAAGGCACTGAATAATGGGCTGTTGGTGGACCCACATGATCAGGTGGCCATCTCTGAGGCACTGCTTCGCCTCCTGGCTGAGAAGCCACTTTGGCTGGATTGCCGCCGGAGTGGGCTTCGCCACATACATCGCTTCTCCTGGCCACACCACTGCCGCCTCTTCCTTTCTCATATATCCTCCCTCATCCAGTCATCGCCTCCTTCAGTCTCCCTCACTGCCCAACGGGGTCCCCAATCTGAGTCTCTCTCTGAATCACTCCGTGATCTCTCTTTATACTTTTCAACCGACTCACCAGATGCATTGGCCACAGAGTCATTGATCGATTCACAACGCCTCCTCCGTATGGAGACTTGTTCGGCTCGTTCCTTCTCTCCTGGCCACAGGTACTGTTAAAGACAACCTTTCTATTTGAACTTTATCCAGCGTAGGGGATTGTTTAATGGCCTACTGATATGTTGCAAAATCTAATTTTATGTATAAAATGTTTCTCTTTTGGTTATTATTTTCCTTTCTTTATGGGTTGTTTTCTTCTGTACTTTTAGTTAGCCCCTTTTTTTCGCCATTCTCTTCAATTGTTGGACCTCTTCATTTCATTTTTCTTTCGATTGCTTTGTTTTGCTCACCTGATTGCCTTAATAGTACTGAAAAGGATGCTTCAAAGCACTTTCTTTTCTTTTAAAACTTTCTAATAATAATTGTTGCTATGTCATAGCTCTGAAAAAGTGAATGAAATTTAAGCTGTGCTGCTTTTTGTAAGTGCTTTGTTGATTTTTGTCTTGCTTCGGTATATAAAGAACATGTTAAAATGTCAATACATTTTCAGGCAAAGGATATTTGTTATCACCGTTGACTGCTACAATGTTGAAGGAACAATTGAAATCCCCACTCTCAAGGAAATCCTTGATAAGGTGACATCAGTGGACAGTTTAAATGGTCGGATAGGATATGTGCTCTCTACTGGGTCCACTTTAACTGAAACTCTTGAGGCAATCAAATCATGTCACATCGACCCAACCCGGTTTGATGCCCTGATTTGCTGTAGTGGGGCAGAGGTGTGCTATCCATGGCGGGACACATCAGCAGATGTGGATTTTGAGGCACATCTAGGGTTTCGCTGGCCTGGGGAGTATGTGCGGGAGACGGTTATCAAGGTTGGAAAGTTGGATGGAGCAGATGATGGTGATTTGGTCTTTGATGAAACAGCGAGTTCAGGTTATTGTCTTGCTTATGCGGTTAAGCTGGAAACCAATGTGAGTTCCTTGTTAATATCTCATAGATATGAGTTCTTTCTTTATGTTAGGAGTTTTCAGTCTGAACTTTTTGAACTTCAATTGATCACAAAGTTGTGCAAAAGTGAGTACATTAAAGAGGTTAAAAAGTGCAGACCTGTATCTATCTGGTAGAAAGCATTACAGAAAGTTTTGCATAGCAATTATTATTTTTTTATGTTGAACAAGTGTGTCTGTTGAAACAAGATGAACAGAAGCATAATACCCACAATGTAAGGTAACACGTCTTTACCTTTTAGCAGCTAAATTGTTAACTAATAGCAACTTAAATATTAAATTTCTAAATCTTAAAATTTACAATAACACCAATATACAATTTTGAAATTTAAACATAAATATATGATTTGGATTCTCCTTATTTGTTAGGTGCGAAAGTCGGATGGTATTAAACAGAGATTGAGAATGCGTGGCTTCCGTTGCAATCTAGTTTATACACATGCATGTAGACGCTTGAATGTTATTCCCCTTTTTGCCTCTCGATCACATGCATTAAGGTAAGCTCTTTTCCCTGTGTCTCTGTGAACTAAACCATTTATTTCTTTGAAGGTTCTTAATGTTTGCCTTACACTGAAATGGGTATTGATCCAAATTGTGTTATATATAGTCCCTATAATCCTCAATAATCCAAGATCGTGATTAGCCCCAGTTTACCTAATACATGCCGTTGGTCACTGTTCCAATCCAATTTTACCTCAGTAACTGGAATGGTGGTACTAAGCTTCTACTTAGCCTACAAATACAAAATTAGAGGTTCAATTATCTTTGCAAGAGAGCTCAGTTGATCCAACTATTTCTCAATTCTCTTCTGTGAAAATGAATGTTTGTTTAGGTACTTGTCCATACAATGGGGGATTGACCTTTCAAAAGTGGTGCTTTTCACCGGAGAAAAAGGTGATACCGATTATGAAAAGCTCCTTCCTGGCCTTCACAAAACTGTAATTGTGCGGGGTTTTGTCAATATTGGAAGCGAGCATCTACTTAGAGAAGAAGATAGCTACAAGTTTGAGGATGTTGTTTGGACTGAAGCTCCTAGCATTATCACTCTTGATAAAGATTGTAGCACTTCTGATATGACAAGCGCCATTTAAGAAATGCATTCTTTTCCTTCTGAGAGAAAAATGGAAATTATATGTGATGCATTATAAAACAATACATGTAAATAAATCATGACTACGGCTGTTATTGATATAGCACTGTGCTTATATTCCCTATACTGTTTATGAGTGCGCATATTACTGTCTTTTTTTAATAGGATGATCAAGATGGGAGCTAACATATGACATTTAATGTACGAATCATTTTAGCATGAAATTTATAAGCCGAAGGAAGGAAATGATTCTGTTTAATTCTAACTACAACTGTGCCTCCAGAGCAGCAGGACTATCAACAAAACCAGGGTAGCTATCAACAGATGCAAATTTATTCAACACAAGTTGGAAACCGCAATGTGGGTTCTACTTCTATTGTAAACGAGGAGAACAGCCCATATACGCATGGAAATCACTGGGAAATACCATGGGTGTGTTACCAGGCCCACTAAAAAACTTCCTTTTTTTCTTTATTAAAACATCAGTCCAATATTCATACGAATGAATTTGACTATTTGGGTAACAATTGATAAAACAAATGTTTCTTCATAATCAATAATTAGATTATCAGTGGGAACTGGGAAGCACTCGCCAAAGAAATTTTTAATAACTCTTATGATTTTTTTTTTTACAAAGAAAATGAACAAGAAACAATGCCCGTGCTGCTAATTAACTAAAATGTCAGTTGAAGCACACAATATAATAAGGAAAATGTTAGTTGGCTAAAATCAGGCAACTCTTCCTATTAGTTATATATACACTTGAAATATTGATACGCTGCACGTGTCTATTTCAATAAATTAATGGTGCTGAAAATAAAAAAAAAAACATGCATTAATCACGTTATTTACATGAACTAACAAAATTGAAAATGAAAAAAAAATAGAACAAGGAAAAGTACTACTAGATGTGGGCTTTCGCTACAATTCTATGCTTGATTCAAGTTCTTCCATTTTTTTTTATAAAATCTAAATATCTGAATCAAGAGTTACGTGCTCACAAATGATTTTCTTTATTTAAAAAAAAAAAGTAAAGTAAAAAATAAACTAGACACTTGTCTACTTACCTAAAAAATTATATTTATATCAAAGAAAAAAAAAATTATATGATAAGCGATCAACGAAGTCCCGGACGAATATGATAGACGCATGACAGTTAAGGTATACAATATAATAAGGAAAATGTTAATTGGCTGAAATCGCAGCCATATTGATATGGTTAGCTTCATATTAATTATCGTACTTAAAAATATTGAAATTAAGCTAAACGTGTCTAATTAAGGGAAAATATATTGTGCTTCATATTTTGGGTGTTAATCAGTCGGATCGGGTTAGGTCGAGTCATTATTATTTTATTATTTTTTTTAATCTGATTGAACCCATAAATCCGTGTAAATATTTATTAATTATTTTTATATAATTTTAAATAATTAAATAATAATAATTTATAATTAATCTTAATTATTATATAGTGAAGCTTTAATTAGTATTAAATTACGAAATTACTTCAAAAAATATAAGTAATTGGGTCGAGATGACCCTGACCCGATCCGACGGATCAAAAAAATTAAACTCATACCCAACTAATTGAGTAATTTATTTTCAAGTCATGTCGGATCAGATCAGATCGAGTTAAACTATCATATCGGATCAATAATTATTATCCTAATCACATGAGTGCCCCAGTCTCTAATTGTGGGTCCGATAATTTTTGTGAGGCCCACACTGGTGCGGGCTTTTCTGGAGGCAAAGCTGGGGGTACTTTATTAAAATATTTTCATTATATCAATGGTGCTGAAAATCACAAAAAAAGCAATCTTTACTCACTTTATTTTCATGAAACGAAATAAATTGAAAATGAAAAAGGGAACATGGAAAAATACTACTTGTCTTGAGATGACAATCTGGACTTGGTTGCAATTCCATGCTCGATTCAAGTTCTTCCAACTTCTCATAGTATATCTAAACCAAAAATAATAATAATAATAATTATTATATGATATATGCGATCAACGAAGGCCCGGACGAGCATGGAAAGGGAGGTACGGCGTGGTCGCTGCTGCTCTGTCGAGGTTGCTTCTTTCTTTTTTCTCCTCTTTTTTACTGATATTTTCTTCTTTTTTCCCATTTGCTATCTTTCCTTGTTTCTCTTTATCTTCCTTCAGAGATGCCGATGCCGACGCCATTGGAAGCAACTTGGTTAAGGATTTCATGCTAAAGCAGCTCATCTCTCTCTCTCTGTCTGAGATTTTTATATAGTTCAATGATCAATGAATTGTGGGGGGCTTGGGGGAAGAAAAAGGCACCTCTTTATATAGGAAGGGAACACATTACACATACACCTAATGGCTCCTCCGCGAAAATAAGATTGTCAGTGGGTCCGAATCTGCTATTATTTTGTTGTCGTATGATCGTACTTTTAGCGGTGGAATGAGAGATCGAGAAAAGTCTGAGTCTACGGTATGAAAATAGAGATAATCCAAAACGTCATTCATTATCAGTTGAAAAAAATTAATTAAATTGAAAAACGAATATAATAAATTTATAATTAGATTAAAATATATCTATCATTTAGATTTTTAATAATTTATATATTTAAAATAAAATTATGGAGATTTCGAGTAGCTAAATATTTTATAAATACAAATAAAAAATGATAACTTATACTAATTTGCATAAATTATATGGGTGTCGGGCCCTCCTGACACTCCCTTCTCTTCACCCCTGCATACTTTTATCTTTATCCATCAATGTTAACTTATAAGTATTTTTTATTAAGGTTTTAAAATTTAGATTTCACTATGTACGATTAATATTGTATAGCACATATATAACATATGGTATATGCAGTTCAATATGTAGATTATATATTGGAATATGTATTCCAAATAATTCTTAAAATATTTGAATCGATCATTTATTTTCAAGAATTTCAATACAAAAAATTAATATAATTTTAAAACAATACTTTTTTATAACTATATATCTTGGTTTATGTATAATTTCAAATTGTTAATATCATGAAGTTTATGGAATTTATTTTAATTTATAACATCTCAAAGGAAAAAATTACAAAATATTATTTAAAAAATATTTCTTTGTTTCTTAAGATATATATCAAATAAAAAAGTTCAATTAATAATTTATGTCAATTTCAACAATATATATTTTCCATGTAAGTTTTATAATTTTCATTTTATAGACTTTGCAAATAAAAGAATTTTTTTAGTGGTACTGAAAGATGATTATTTTGTTTTGTATTTAAGCATCTTCTTTCAACTAAATTCTAATATTATCATTAGTTAACATAATAAAGAAATCTATATGACAATGTATTATTTTTTTATAATACTTATACACACACATAGAGATGGATTATGATGCTTTGCAAAGCAAAAAAAAAATATTATTGCTTTGGCATCAAATTTTATATCTCGAAGGATCAAATGATCAATCTAAATTGCTCAATAATTTTTTTATGTCAAAATATTTTGTGATATTAAATTTCATAATTTTTTAAGCTTTCTAGATATTTTTAAATTATTTTTAAAAATAGCCTTGAAATAGATAATTTTCTTATCTTAAACAATATTATTTTTAAAAATAATTTTAAAATAGCTAGAAAACTCAAAAATCATTAAATTTAATATCCCATAATATTTTTCACATAAAAAAATATTGAGTAATTTAGATTGATCATTTGAACCATCGAAAAATAAAATTTGATGTCAAAGTAATAATAGTTTTTTGCTTTGCAAAACTAGCATGTTCCTAAGTGCATGGAACCCCTCTGTAATTCTATCTCAAAAAGTATATCAAATCATTTTTAAATTTTGGTTTATCACTCTCATTAATTTCTTCATATTTAAATCTTATGGAGTACAAAATTTTAGAATGTTTTGAGTTTTCTAAATCACTGTTTTTAATTTTTAAAAATAATATACAAATATTAAATATTTTATTATTTTTTAGAGCTAATTTTTAAAAATTAAAAATAGCGACTTAAAAAACTTAAAACACCCTAAAATTTTGTATTCCATAAGATTTTCATACTCATAGGAGCACGTTAATTTTACTGTATATATATAGAGAGAGAGAGATCTTATAGTGTTTCACGAAGCAAAAAGATATTTTACTTCGACCTAAAAAATCTCATAAAATCAAAGTTTAAATTATAAATCTAATTCATCCAACATAAGCTACATATTCAAATATAGTTGAATATCAAATTTGATTATATTTGGAGCTTTTAACTATTTTTTTCCGATTTTTAAAAAATATCCCAAAAATAATAATAAAATAATGATAGGCGCACATATAAAATTATCATCTTTTAAAAATCCAAAAAAAATAGTTACAAAACTCCAAAAATAATAAAATTTGATATTCAACAAGTTTTCAATATCTAAATTATTGTGGATTAATTAGATCGATATTTTAAACTTTCGGTATATGAGATTTAAAACTGAAAAAAAACTCATCTTTGCTTCACGAAGCACCATAAGGTCTCCATATATATATATATAGCAAAGATACCATGAGCTTAAGCTCACGGATGTCATCCATGAGTTTAACTCAAAAAGTATATTAAATCATCTTCAAAATTTAATTTATCATTCTCATTAAATTATTTATATGAAAATCTTATGTGATATAAAAATTTGGAGTGTTTTGAGGTTTTTTAAGCCATCGTTTTTTTCAAGTATTTTTTAAAATGATGTTCAAGTATTAAAAACCATGACTTAAAAGTTCAAAACATTTCAAATTTTTGCATCCCATAAGATTTTTATATAAAGAATTTAATGAGCATAATAAATTAAAATTTGGAGACGATTTGATATATTTTTTGAGTTAAACTCACGGTATATATAGGTAGTATAAAATATAATGTGTTGTACGAATGTGTTCGTACACCACGTTAAAATCTCAAATTTTAAGTTAAAAATAACTGATCTTATCCGTTTAATTTATTCTCCATATCAGACTCTTGTAGAAAATCAAATTTTATATATTTTTTAATTTTTTTTGCTATTTTTTGAAGAATTGTGAATCTTTCATTATTCTCCAAATTAAATTCATATATATATATATATATATATATATAGGGTGAGGTTACAATGCTTTGGAAAGTAAAGAATCATTTTTATTGTGACATGAGATTTTATATCCCGACGGCTCTAGTGGTCAATCGAAGTTGCTCAATAATTTCTTTATATCAAAATTTGCTAGGATGTTAAATTTCATAATTTTTTGAGGTTTTTAACTATTTTTTAAATTATCTTTAAAAATAACCTTATTTGACATAAAAAAATGATCTATTTTAGGGCTATTTTTGAAAATAATTTTAAAATAGTTAGAAAACTAAAAAATCATGAAATTTAATATTCTGCTAGATTTTCACATGAAAATTTATTGAGCAATTTAAGTTGGTCATTTAAGCTGTCAGAATATGAAATCTCATGTCAAAGTAAAAACTATTTTTTACTTTGCAAAATACCGTAATCTCACCTATATATATAGAGTAAATCTACGGTGAGTTTAAGCTCATGGAAGATCTCCGTGAGTTTAGCTCAAAAAATATATCAAATAATCTTTAAATTTTGATTTTTCACTCTCATTAAATTATTTATATTGAAATCTTGTGGGGTACAAAAATTTAAGATGTTTCGAGTTTTCTAAGTCATTCTTTTCAATTTTTGAAAATTAGCTCCAAAAATAATAATAAAATATTCAATGTTTGTACATTATTTTCAAAAATTAAAAAGAGTGACTTAAAAAATTCGAAACATCCTAAATTTTTATACCCCATAAAATTTCAATATGAAGAATTTAATGAGATTGAAAAATCAAAATTTGAAGATCATTTGATATATTTTTTGAGCTAAACTCACAGTAGATTTACTCTATATATATATGAGTGAGGGACTGACTACGGTGATTTCATAAGTATTTCGAGTCAAAATACTTACAGCTCAAATTTCAAAATCTCATACTTGAAATTTTAATTTAAATATCTCAAAAGATTCTTCCTATCATAATCTTGTAGATTATCAATTTTCATCAAATTTAGAATTAGTTTACTATGCTTAATAATTTTTAAAAGATGACTCTAAAAATAATTTAAAATATCAATTTTTGTAGGCCAAATTTTGCTATCTCCTATAATTGGTCCATAATAATAGCAGATAAGATTGCGTTGTTAATATATTTGGGTCCGTTAGGATCGTTACCCGTTATTTATTGAAGAATTGTGAATCTTCTCTCCTTCTAAAGGAATCTTCATGAGGTATGACGAATCTCCTCATATATAACGATGCTTTGTTCTTTTTGACTGGACCAAAGCGCCTTCGCAAGGAAGTAAAGGCTCAGTACGGTATAATTGTGTTGACAAGTCAAAATAAGCTTGTCAAGCAAGGAACACAATTCCAATTAATTATCAGACTCTTTACTGGAACAGTGACGTAGGTCCAGGACTCCAACGACTTTATTTATTTTTAACCATCTATTGAATGCGACAGCCACTGACGCTTGGGCCCACTGCAACGACGCCGAATGTTTCACTTTTTACATAATGAAACAAACCCTTTAGAAATTTGGTTCTTCTTTTTCTTATTTCAACATAGGTGTTGTCTCTCAAGTTCAATCTGATTGAAAGGATCCCGGATAAATAAAGTAGCGGCGTTAGTGCTTTTCCATTCTCAAATGGCAGCTGCGTAAGGCAAAATTTTTCATCTTCCTTTCAGTTTCAGTTCCTCAAAATGGAAAACTTCGATCCAACTTTGCTTGACATAATTGTTGTGTAAGTGGAAAAAATCATTAGGAGGGTTAAGAATGATTTTCTTTTTTTTTAAAAAGTTATGCTACTTCAAATGTTTACAGAAAACGGCGTCAACAAATTTAGAGGAGGATTTATGTTTAATGAATGGGGTCAATTGACTTTCATTTATTCTAAAAATTATCATCTTATACCTCAATTTATAGTATATTTAGATAAAATATTAAAGATAACTAAAGTTTGACCCCCATATTTTATAACATAATTTCTCACTATTGATCCCAAACAGTGTTGTAAAAAATGTTATGAGTTTGATGGATACCGTCAAGCGATTAATCGTTATGCGGCCAATTAAACAATTTTTTATGGATGATTTAATATTTTATTATTATATGCATATTTATTTATATCTAAAATATATTATTCATTCGTAATATTATATTAATAATTTTAGTGATGAAATATTATAGTAAATAATTTAAAAGTCATAATATGATATTTCATGGTTCATTACTTTAATACATCTAATACACTCTTTTTATTTGGATGAAGGGGTGGGTTAGTGAGAATAGCCACTCACCCAAGGTTTGGAGTAGTAGTTAAACTAACTTTTTGTTGGGTTTGTAGAATAGTTACTAACCCATTTGTTTGAAAAGCTATTTTCTCATCCAAACATAGAATAGCAAATAAGAATAGTAGCTAACTCAAAAAGTTATTATTCTTCACTCATCCAAACATAATAATAAATATATATGGTGCAAACTCCATCTTCTTTATATTTTATTAAATTAAAAATAATTATATAAAAATATTTAAATAAAAATAATTAAAAATATATACATAATTCAATAATATTTTTGTATGTTTTGGATATAAAGTTATGATATTATAATTAGGAAAACAAAATTAAATAACCAAAATCAATGAAGATAAAAAAATGAAGCTGAAAATATAAAATAAATAAATAAAAGTATTCTAATATTAAAAAAATAATTCAAAGATATTAAGCTAAATATCTTTGGCGTGACATTTGAAATAAAATTTTAATCTTGTATTTTTTATCATAATTATTTATACTAATGAAAAATAATAAATAATTAAGATCTTTTAGTTTTTTTGAGACTTGGATGATCTAATCATCTATCTATTATTTTAGTTTAATTTTGAGAAGAAAAATAACAAAAAAGGAGATCACATATCTTTAAAAAAATAAAAAAATAGAGATTAGAGAGATTGATTCGGAGAAGAAAAATTATAATAGTGATTTTGTGGTTTCTTCGAGAGAGATAAGTTTAATGAGTTGTATAGTTACTTTAATATGACACTCATTAAATTTGATAATAAGTTGCTAAATTAAAAAAAAAACGGACAATTAAATGGACGGAAAAAAACGGACAATTAAATGGTCTATTCGTTCGAGACTATAAAATACCCCTCCAACTATATTGTTCATGATGATTTACCCTTCGATTCTGATTATTTGGCCGAATAGTCGGCCGACTAGTTCAGTTTTTACAACTCTGCTCCCAAACAAAATATCTAGACTTTTTATTTCTTTTTTAGATTTATCATGACATTTTTCTAAAGGGTCAAGCTGAAGTTTTGAAACTTTATAAAGGAAAAAAATATGGATGTGGATGAGGATGACGAAGAGGAAGAGTGGCACCTGGATGTCGAGGAGGATGACATTCACGATGAAATATATATAAATATGGATGAAATTGATGATGCGACAGATGTTGAATAAATAGTTAAAGAGTGGCAAATGTCTGTTCCTTTTATTAATCGAGGTATGAAGCACTCGTGTACATAATTTGCTGATAATACGCCTATGCCGTGAACAATTTGGTGTCGGTCAGCAGTTTAGTATAAAATCAGAGTTGAAAGTGAAAATCTCTGATTTTCATATTCAACGGAATATAGAATTGGAAGTAACAAATAGAAGCAAATCAAAATTAGTGATGAAATATAAAGATTTTAATTGTCCATGGAGGATGTATGCCACATCCAATTTTAATTGTTGTTGTAATATTTTAATTTATTTGATATTATTTTAGAACAATGTATTAATATGCTTATATTTATCTTTGAAAATCTTCATTTTAATTTTATTGTAATATTTTAGATCAATCTACTAACTGTTGTGCTTTATTTTTAATATAATACACAAACGTAAAAAAAAAAAAAATTGGAATCGAGTTGAAACTCGGTCAAGCTAGTTAAGTTAAAATCGGACAATTTTTATTAGTTCCATTAATTTATTTTTTTATTTACTAAAAAAATCTGCCACACTGGGCGTGGCCCAATTTTACAACTTAAAAATGACTAAACAGAAAACGAACGATTAATTAATTTTGTCGGCCGTGTAAGTAGTAGTTTTCCATCGCAAAATCCCCTCCGAGTTACATGTGTGATTATTTTCTATCTGATTCCAACTTTAGGGACGTCTAATCACCCGCGAAAGACATTTTTTTTACAATACTGATTAGTACGTTTGTTATATATATATTTTTCAAATTTTATCACATAATTTTGCCATCACAATTGGTTCGTTTGGCTTCATCACTGTTTGGGTGGAAAATAAAAAATTCAGTTGGACTGAATTTTATTTTCCCCCACACGCAGTACATTTTAGTTCAAATCTCACATCCATTCTCATTCGCAGGTGCACTCCAAACACGCCTAAATATTTATACGATGTTGCTAGTTTGTCCATTATTTTTATCAGTCGATGTCATCAAGTCTAGGGCAGAACAAGGAGCATTGTGTCATCTTTTTATTTTGAACTTCTGCACTTGTAACCTTCTAATATTTCATATTACAAAATACCAAAATTTAATTTACAACTTAAATTTTTTTCTGGTATATTTCTTTTGAAGGAGGAGGCAACAATCTACCAATTTTTTCATTAAAAAGAAGAAAATTTATAAAAAAAAATAAAAACAGAAAAGAAAATAGGAGAAAAAAAAAGGAAGGAAAATAGTAGAATTTACAAGGCATTTTTCAAAAGAAAGAAAAATAAAAGTAAAAATAAAGATAAAAATAAAAGTGAAACTGATGGTCGTCTCTGGCGGTGGACGGAGATTCGGTCGGTGGAGGTGTTGTACATGGGTCGGAGGCGCTGTATATGGGCTGATCGTCATCGTTGGCGGTGGACTAAGGCGTTGTATATAGTCGGAGGGGCAGTACATATTTTTGCTTGTAGAGGAGAGGGAGGAGGCAAAGGAGAGAAAAAAAAAATGAGAAAAAGGGAAAGGAGAGGGCGGGAGGGGAGGGGAGGCAGGGAAGGTCGGCGGTGCCTCCTCCGTCTATGTTTTTTTTATGGCTTTTCGCTAATCGCTATCGTCTTTTATCCGGTATATTACAAGTGGCTTGACCCTTATATTCAAAAAGAAAAAAAAAACAATGCACTTTCATAGTAGCAGGTAATTTCAGGTACTAAAACATTACCAGATTGCTCAATATCAGTTCCCTCCCTGCAAAGTACCTAACTAGCCATAGTTTTCGTTCACCTCCGGCTAAATGCAGTATTGAATTTGACCGCCAAGAACTGCGATCCGTGTGCGTATGAATCCGTATCTTTATATATGCACCTCTTTTATATTTTTTTCCTTTTTATTAAATTTAAAATTATACAAGGTTAAAATTTTAATCATTTCATATCAAAAATTGTCATTTACAAAGTACTGAATTAATTGTGAGCGTGCCTTATGCACCAAAAAAGAAAAAGAAAAAGCAAACATTGTAGCACCATGCATATGGACTACCAGTTTACCTAATCCGAAAAGTTTTGTTAAATAGAGCTGTTCGGGTTAACTTTTTCTGTTATGATTTGCCGCTGGAGAAGACCAGTAGACGATATTTCATTTTCCTCTGCTATAGTCTAACAACTATTCTATCATGGAGGGATTTTGACAATGAATTATTTTGACAATTCTGATAATTAACTTCTAATGGTTTAGATAAATTGGGTAATTCCAAAACTGAAGCTGATACCATAGCTCTCTTGAGTTTCTCAAAGGCCATTTCAGTCATTATGTTATCGCTTCAATCTTTGTGGGATCAGTCCATACCCCTTCAACTGAGATTACATGACCTAATACTCAATTATAGTCACCTGAATTCACATTTTCTCCTTGAGAGGAACATGCCAAACATTTGAGATTAGAAGTTGTGAGAACATCAAAAATAAATATAAAAAATCTTAAAAATAAAAATAAATTATAAATATATTCTTTCATTCATACATTGATAGTGTTTCAAATTTTATCATCATGTGATAGTTCATCAAAGACCATCATTTTTTTTAATTTACAACAGTTCTAATTTAGCGGTCTTTACTGGACTATCAAACAATAATGAAATTACATAAAAATTAAAACACTAACAATCTATAAGTAAAAGAATATATTTATAATTTATTTTCCATTTGAAAGATTCTTTATATTTTGAAAAATATCTCCACCATAAAAGAAAAATGATCCCCTAAAAAGCTACAATGTATAAAACTAAGAAACACTATATCAACGTTAGCCATTTCATACCAAGAAAGAAGTAACCTAATCATACACAAATAATTTGATATATATAGTTAATTATCCTTTTTTTTCTGGGAAAAATGTTTTATTATGGGAAATCTCAATTCTCATGAGATTTCTCTTTTCATTGTCCTTTTCAACTAAACTATCTGTATTTGAATTAGTGATTCAATAAAATTCAAAAGTAAGAAGTTGATCCTTACTTTTCTCCAAAAAAAGTTATTCTTTTTTTTCCAGATAAATATGTCTCTGGCATCGTATTAAATAAGCTTTCTTAACTTTTCGACACGAACTGAAAAAAAATTAAGAAAAATAAAAACAAGGCAGCTACTTGAGACCAAAAATTTGGTATTGTACAAATCTAATTAATTGAAAAAAATATAGGAATCCCATGATTTCCATTGCTGGCTAAAGGAATTAACGAAATTAAATACTGGAAAATAATAAAAAATAATTATATTAAATCATCGGAGGCCTGGACGAGAATGGAAAGCGAAGTACGGAGAGGTTGCCACGGCAGTATTGAGGTTGCTTCTCTGTTTGCTGTCCTTGGTTTTCTGAGATTTTTCTTGTTTCTTACTCTTTGTCACGTTCCCTTGCTTCTCTTTATCGTCCTCTGGATATGGTGATGGCTTGATTGGAAGCACCTTAGCCAAGGATTTCATGCTGAAGCGACTCATATCTCTCTCTCTCTCTCTCTCTCTCTCTCAATTTGTGTGTTGCCGATTTGTTGTTTCACGAATGTGTAATGGACTACTTGCTTTTTCTTCGTTGGTAATGACTAATGTGTGACTCGAAGCTTGGACTAGGCAGCAATTTATAGGGAGAGATGAAAGGAAGAAGTAAGAATAGTACGGACCTTATATTTTTCAAAAATCACGACTTTGCCATTTTGACCCCGCTTGCTTGGAGGGAAAAAAAAACTCAAGAAAACGCTCGGAAGCTTCAAAATGTATTTTTATTTTCCTCATATTTATTTAGCATCTAAGAAGGCAGTCAGGCACCATCAATTTGCTTCAAATAAAAATTTTGAAATGTTGATCTTAATCTTCATTATTAAATAAATTTTAAAATTATGATTGATTGTACAAAATATAGATATTGAAATTATTGGAAAATATACGCATATATAAAAGACAATTTCAGCTCAAGTCTTTCTCTCAATTTCATAGAATGTAAACTCGAAAATAAAATAAAAATTGAAATATAAATTTATGTACTTAAAGGGTCTGTTTGGCAAATCAAGGATTAGGTTTGGAAGAGTGGTAATTCTGGAATAGTGATAGAATAGTATTTTTTTTGGAAGAGTGGTAGAAAAGTGATATTCTTGACTATTCGGAAGAGCGAAAATGTTGTTTGGTAGTTGTTACTCAGAATAGTTAAAATATGAATAATTATGATACTAATAATGATGATGATAATAATAATAATAATAATAATAATAATAATAAAATAATAATCATAATAGTAAGATAATAATAATAATAAAGTAATAAAAAATAATCATAATAAATAATAATATTATAATAGTAATATAAGAAAAATATAAACATAATCATAATATAGTAATATAATAATAAACAATTATAATTTCAATCATAATTATAATAATATAATCATAATCATAATCATAATCATAATAATATAATAATATAATAATAAATAATCTTAATCATAATAATATAATAATAAAATAATTATATTTATATTCATAATATAATAATATAATATTAAAATTTTATTTATAATAATAATAAATAATATAATAATACTAATGATAACGATAATATAATAACAATAATGATAATAATAATTTAATAATAATAATATAATGATAATAATAATAATAAATAATAATCATAATATTAATATAATAATAAATTATAATTATAAATATAATATAATAAGATAATAATACTAAATCTTAATCATAATCATAATATAATAATATAATATAATCAAATAATAATTGCTATTCCAACGAGAGCTAATCCGATATTCCACCTATAAGTTGATATACCGAATTAGCACTATTCTGTACTCTTCTATTTAGTCTAAAATTCGTTTGCCAAATTAATTCATCGGAATAGCTATTCTATTCTAACTTTTTGCTATTCCATTGGATGCCAAACACTCTCTTAATTGTTAGAACGATCATACTTAACAGTTTGATGTCATTTGCAGGTAATCCGAGGATGTGTAGAACGATTACAATAACACTCTATAAAACTATGTTTTAATTTTCCCTTTAAACGTGTACATTTTAATAATCTTTGATAGACTTCATCTCGTCTAATAACTAAGTGAATGAACATTTTTTTAATAAGCTCACAATTAAAATTTTGCTTTTAATCATAAGAGAATACGTCATGGGACAACGATGTATGAATATTTATTTGTTTGTTAGCAATTAGCATAGTGTTAATATCTGAAAAAGCAATGAAGGGCAATACTGTAAATGGAGCAAGAGACACGTGGGAGGATGTATTTCTTGACTTCAACAAAGCAACCGTGAACCAACCAAGCACCGTCTGTTGTAGTTTTCTTTGAATAGTCAAGTAGCCTGGCGAGCAAGGATCAATATTCAATCCATTAATTATTGTTTTCTTTTCTCTTCTGATAGATGCATCACAAGTTCAAAACAAATGTCCCTCTCTTACCTTTGCCTCTAAAAACAATCAACGGCCCAAATTGTATTGTGCTTTCTCAAGGTATTCCTGGGCCTTGGTCATGTTTGCACATGGGCTGCCGCAGTTGATCGGATAACTGGATGATTTCAGGCTGCACACGACTGGAATTAGGATTTATTTACTCTTTTTTTTTTTATGTTTGTTTCCTTTCACTGATACAATCAATCTAATCTTACTGAAACTTCCGCGAGAGATTTTTCAACTATGTTTCATTTTTGGATTTGGGAACAAAAAAGTTGACATTGATTGGGCTAGGCCGAAATAAATTCTTTTTCAACTCAACAAAAAAACCTTCCGGCTTTTTTCACTTGCTTGAAGTATCCAAAAAGTTACTGTAAAACATATATTCCTTTTTTATATCAACATAAGAGCATTCGTATTCCATCAAATTAATTGTCAAATTTTATTTGACAATTATCATTTGAATTTCAGAGATGCAAAGACTAGATAAAATTAGATAATTATTTAAATTTGATAAGCTACATCAATGGAGAAGTAGAAAATTAATTACGACAATATCATTTTGACAATTCCATTATATTTAGGGATGTCATTTTTAAAAGAAATTGTTAATTTTATGACGTGATATGAAATTTTATTTTTGACAATCGTTACCGTGTGGATGCTCTAATGATCTGTTTTAGAGAGAGAGAGGACCAGAAGAACACGTGATGGACGATCCGAGCTTCAATTGGAAGTTCTTAGGACTGAAACCCAACCAGAAAAATGGGAAATACGGTACAAATATATATATGCGATCCTGTGATTTACAGAAAGAAGTTTGGAGGCTTTCATACTTTAAAATTATTTCTTTAATTTAAAACCTTTTGCTCTGGTTTGGGAAAAGCTTTTGGTTGGGCCAGAAAATACTGCAAGGCTGATCCATTACTATTTATTACACAAGAAAACACGAAAAATAAGAAAAATAAAATTGACAAGAATTAATAAATTCGTTTCATAAGCTGACATGTAAAAATTATCCCTTTCATAAGCAGCTCTTTCTCTGCAGGTTCAGATTTTGGACGAAAAAATATTAAGGGTAGATCAGGAAGAAGAGATTTTTGAAGGGGCCATAATACATCCTCTGCTTTATGAACTGTGTGTTTTGTTATGATGTATTATAGGACTTGTATGATTTGTATGAGCTACTTATATAGTAACAAGATTTACGAAATATTCGTGAATGATTCGTTTTTCACCCATAGCCGGATGTTTCACGAATAATTCGTTAGTTTAATATACAGTGCGTTTTTTGAGTCAAAAAAACGTTTTATTCACGAATTATTCGGTAAAAAAATATATTATATATTATTTTATATGAAATTTTATAGTTTTTAATATATTTTTAATATTTTATCATTATAATATATATTTTATTTATATTATATGAAACGAACTATTCCCGAATTATACTATGGCTACTTATGAGTTTCTTTGTGCAGTTGTGTTTGGTTACATGATCAATTTAGGTTGCAGTTAGCAAGTATCTGTCTTTGTCTACAGACAAACTTGTGGTATTGCTAGCTTCTAGTAGGATTACTTGGTGCTACTTTCAGGTTTGATCCGATATCAGCTGTTTAGTGCCCAAGTAAAGACCGAAACAGACTTTGTTTCTTTACTCAGTTTCAAACTGGTGGATTATTCTACTCTTCTCAAAATAAAATAAATTTATTTCAAAGAAATTCTAAAATTCAATGTGTTGTACGGACGATCCGTGCAACATGTCAATATATTAAATTTCAAGTTAAAAATGATTGATCCAAACTGTATAATTTATTCATCATTTCAAATTGTTGTAGAAAATCAAATTTTATATTTTTTTTTAAAAAAAAATTTGCTAGTTTTTTGGGATCAAGAGAAAATTGCTTGATTTAAGAATTTTGGATTGTTCAGTAGTGATGACTTTTTCTATCCAAAAAATAGTAAGAAAATTTTAAAAATATAAAATTTAATTTTCTATAAGAGTTTAATATGAAAAATAAATTAAACAATTTAAATAAATAGTTCTTAGCTTAAAGTTTAAAATTTTAACGTTTTATACAGATATATTCATATAATGCATTGTATTTTAGACTTCTTTTTATTTCAGCAGCCTATTCATCACAATAAAAGGTCACAAAATCCAGAATCAGACGTAAGAAAACAAAGAACCTTGTGCACTTCATAAATCATGCTCCCCCTTCTCCTCATCAGTATTAGTAGACCACAATGCACACTTGCGACAATTGGTGCCAATTTGGTTGGAAGATCTCAGGCGGGTTATAAGGTTCAATGGTACCTTTTTTCATGTGATAGACCCCAAGATCATCACGTCCGTACTCCAAGGATGATAATTTGTATAACATATATGTGTCAAATATACATTACTTTTGCACCCCTGAAATTGCCTGGAATCAAACAAAAACCGGTGAACTAGCGCCCAAAAAGGAAGCATAATCACCAATGTCCGTGCATGGATGCTATTTTTTCCCCTGACATCACATCAAAATTAGTGTGATCGAAAAACAAACCTCATTAGAAGAAGCATCTGAAAAATAATCCTCGACACTGAATCAGTCATAAAAAAAAACCTAACTGCTTTATGTGAAGCAGAATTCACTGCTTACATATTTGTTTTTTGAGAGGGTTAAAAACATAAAATGCCTTATACCTTCACTTTTTAAAATTTTAATAACTCAAAATTTAAAACTAAAATATCAAAATAAAATCATTAAATTTGATATATATTATATTTTCTTACACATACAAAATATTTATTTTTTTCACTTTCATTTTGCGTATATCAATAAATTATAAAATCAACATCCAAAAATTAGTAGCATTAGCATATTTTTTATAAACTCTTGATGTCACCTAAAATATAAAATATAAAATAATATTCAAATGTCGTAACTTCAATCTATACATAAATAAAATGGTCTCGATCAAATCTAACGTTTTTATTTTAATATTTTAATTTAAAATTTTAAGTTATTAGTAGGATATTTCAAAACTTGACTTGATCCGATCCCAAATAACCCGAGAATAAATTAGTAGGATATAGATTAAGATATTTTGACCCGTCACAGATCGGATCGGGTATGGATTGACTCGATCTGACCCATTTAATTGAGTTTTTTGGATTTATTTTGTGATTTAATTCTAATTAAATATTACATATACTAATTAAGATTAATTATATATTAAATAATATTAAGTTATTAACAATATATAAAATATTTAATATATATTTAATTATTTTATTCGGATTGGGTCGAGTTGAAGAAAATTTAACCCGATTTTAAACGGGTTAGGTCAGAATAAGAGAAATAATAAAATAATGACGATCCATTCGAACCCGATCTGACCCATTAGCACCCTAGAAATTAGGAATTAAAAAATAAAAATACAATTGAGACAAAAAATGAGACATTTGATTATTTTGTTTTTTTTTTTATGAAACACCAGAAAAATCTTCAAAACGGATTTTTGGTTTAGGCTCGTGGGATGGACAGTCGTGTTCACCATTTATTTTTTAATTGATTTATGGAGTTCACCAAAACTTTTTTTTTTGTTGCCTCCTACATATTACATCATTAGATCTTGTTCAACATTGAAGAAAATTTTCAAAAAATAAATGCTGGCCGGATATTGGAGCTTATTGGCATGACAAAGAGTATATAAATTGTGCTGCATAATTAAATGATAAATAATAAAAAACAATTAATGTAAAAGAAAAACTTCTTATTATTAAAGTGTTTTATACTATGTGAAATTAAAGTAAAAGAGATTACAAAAATGTCAAAAGAGAAATAAATTTGAGTCCGGTGAAAGGGAATGGCTAGGTAAAAAATATCTCTAATTAAAATGTATTATTTATTTATAATAAAATTAGTGTTAGATATAAATATTTTTAAAATTAAGAGAATTTGCACAACAGATAGGTTCTATGCTAGTACAATATAGAGAGAATTGAGTATGTACCCATGAAAACTTGGCTAGTGAGAAATTTGCCCATCAATTCATTAAATTTGAATATTTACACATTAAAAACTCACTTAACTTATTATTTATCCATCAGATAAATTATCTTCAATAAATCAAATTTCAAATTTAATAAAAAAAAATAGAAAAAATACATGACCAAACAAACCCTCCCACCTAGTTCACTTCTTCTTCATAATGTAAATATTTCCTTTACCGTTAAACTGTCAATTAATACATGAGACTCCTTTATCATTGTTATATTGGAGGTATAATAATACAATATCATTACAATAGTATATTGTGAAAACACATATATTAATTTTCTGAGAAAAATATTGTTCTGATAACAAACAAGCAATACCAAAATGATTGTCATATCTGATTCTGATCAGTATTATGAAAAAAAACAAGTACAAAATAAATAAATAAAGTGACGGATGAAATGATAGAGACAAGAATGATAGGGCGGAGAGATTTGATTCTGAAATTATGGTATATGAATGAAAGAGAAATAGAAAATTAGTTGCTAATGAAAATAAACAGAAAAGAAAGATAAAAAAAATTAAATGAGAGGATAGTTTAGTTATATATTTTTTTATTAAATTTAATATTAATATAATGAAAATAATTCATCTCAGAGTAAATAACAGATCAAATGAGTTTTTAATAAATAAATACTCAAATTAAAAAAATAATGAAAAAATATCTAATTAGTCAAGTTTATATAGGTACGTACGAATTTTCCAAATAATATATATATATATATATATCATCCCTTCCCTCGTGACCTCGGTCAAACCCCGCTCCGCTAGCGTAGCTGTCGTCTCGGTGCAGTCCGACAAAATATGCCATGTCCACTCCCGAAAATCACTCCGCGCAGCCTCCAAACCAAATTCTTCTCTCTCTTTCTCCCTCTCTCTCGTGGGGAACGACTTAATTGCACGCATGAACAAAAAAACCGATATGGCTTTGTTTCGGTTTGGATTCTGTGACGCTATTAAGTTCTGAGATTATTGGAGGAACTTTGGTTGTTGCTGCCTGGGAACTCTAAACAAAAGGAACTCGGCCTCCTTTGGCCGAGATCATATAAGGAGGAGTTCGAGGCAAGAGTTCTTCTTTCGACGAAAGCCTACGCGATTGATTCGTCCTTTGCATATAAAGGTATTCATTTCTTAGTATATGGGTGTGCATTTCCAATGCCTATTGTTCTTCGTGATTTGGAATTTATTTGATTTATCTGTATTGATGGCGTTACGAATTTGATTGTTCATTTTTTAAGACGAGATGAAAAGATTAAAGTGCTGATTCTTTAAGGTCGAATATGAGTTTACAATTTATTAGAAATTTTATTTCCATGCCATATTGATATGTCCAGGAAAAGCATACGAGTAATTAAATTCTTAAGTGTGCACCTGGATTTGCTGAATTGAAAATGTGGAATTTCTTTTGAGAAGTTGAGATGTAAAAAAGTTTGAAAAGACTAATCGGGAGAAGTCACAAAGTTTTCACTGAGAAATTGCATTTGTAATTTCTTCTGCCCTTATTTCTTGCAAAATTATTCTTAGTCATATAATTACCCATTAGCATCCTCTGTGGCAAAATCATTGCCTTTTCTCACTAAAATTAAAATATCTTGGTAAATTCCTCCTGTACTCTTTAACTTACTAAACTAATTTCATTGCCAAGAAATTAACCACATGCACGCACATAATGGACCCCACAACTTAATTAACCTCCATGACCAGCTTAATTATTTCTTTTTTCCACAGTAAAGAAACTTCTCTTGGTAAACCTTAAAAGAAGGAAATGCTGGTCAAATTAGGCTTCCCATTGCAAGGCTCTTTGCTCTTGCTAGTTGGCACCAAAAACTTGGGGTTCACATTTCCTTAACCGCACGATGTGATGTCTTTCTGTTTTTGTTGAGGCCTAACACATGCCCACCCAAGGACTTGCTTCCTTCCAAGGAAGAATTTGCATTAATTCACCTCATCTGCCAAGCCATCACCATTCCAAATAAATACAAGAAATCTTTCTTAGTCCCCAAGAGAAGGTTTGTTAATTAGATGACTCCCAGTTTATTGTGCCTAGAGTTGGACTAATATATAGTCTATAAATTTTAATTTTTATCCAAGCGCTGCAGAACAAAGTTAATAACTCATGCTATAAGTTAGGTGATTATATTAAAGTCACAATGTCTCATGGTTGATATAGTTCTATTACAATTCACACAAGATATGTGGTAGTTGTTTATCTGAGGTATATATATATATATATAGCCCCTCTAGCTATAGCTTATTGAAAAGGAATTATGGTAAGGAACTTAATTAGTTTTTTTTACTAATAAGATAATTAATCTTTAATTTATGAAATGAAGATTGCTCATATATATATTGGAAACCAAAGTATCGTATGCTTTTTGATAAATTACTATGGTTGGCCAAAATCGATGTGGACCATGTGGTGGTGCATTAAGTCTACCCATGTAATGCTTTAGTCCCTTAAAAAGGGAGTCGCTTTCAATTCCACAAGCCAAAGATTCCCACCTGGTAATGCTAAGTTTTCAGTTACAAGCAATTAGAGGATATCATCATATCAATAACATTTATTTCTAGTCATACACGAAATGCCCGTATGTCCTTTTCTCTCACATGACCCAGACAATTGCCACCTTAGGAGATTCTCTCTTTTTCTTCCATGCTTGCTTGCTTTACAGAAATACGCCCTTATGTTATATATGTTAGTTTTGTAGCTGTAATCAAATAATAAATACAATCATTTTTCATTCCTTCCACTAGATTGAGAATTATTTCTATTATTATTTCAGGTGAACCGAATCAGCGATTTTAGAGAGAATCTCTATATTGAAGAACAATATGATGAATTGAGAGATCGCTCCAGTCACAGGCAGTCAAAGGAAAGTCAAGGAAGGTACTAATTGAACATATTTGTGCTAATTAAATACCTTATATCTCTTTGATTTGAAAAGGGAGATTTGAATTTTTATTTATGCCTAGATTGCATCAAGTTGTGTTGCACTCAAGCTTTTAAAGAATGTTTCACGGCTCTTAACAGTAAAGCAATAGATTCGAGTAAAACAGTTGAAACTGTGATAGGATTAGAGAATAAAGGAGAAGAGAGAAAATGATAATAATCTTTATTATTTTATGATTGATTGATTACAATAGTTAAGTCTTTATTTATAGACTAATAATCTAACTAATCTTAAATGTTAAACATCTCTTACATCACACATCACATAATATTTCTTATATAATTTTACTCATCTCAACCTATACCTCTAATATCTCCTCTCAAACTCATTGTGTGATACACATGATGAGTTTGCACATATTGCGAGTTCAAGCATCTCATTTTGTGAATTTGATCTCTAATTGCATCACGAGTCTTTTTGAAGAAAGAAGATAGAGAAAAAAGAATGAGCTCTTGTACCACAAGAAAAAAATTATTGAATATTTCATACTCATTTGAGATATTTTTGAAACAACAATAAAAAAATCTTTTGTTCTTCTTAATAACATTTCGAAACTCGTTTGAGTTCTCTTAAAAATAAGTTGAGAAAGAAGAGAAAAATAAGGAGAATAGAAGTCCGGTTAAATCAATTGGATTGGATGTGGAATATATGTTAGGTTGTGAAGTGTTCGATAGGTTTTGGAGAATTGAATAGGATGTCAGATGATCATTGTTCCATCTTTTAGTTTAATTTGACTAACAGTTTCTAGGTTGCCATAACTGTTGATGTGTTGCTTCAATTCCATGTATGAAGCCATGAAAGAAATGTGCCAGTAACAAGATGTGTGAGCTGCAGAGCTCATGCCATGAGCCGGTGCAAATGCTGAACTATCACATGGTGGTTCACATGGAGCTGCTGGAGGGATGATGATCTGGCTACCAGTTTCTCCAGATAGTAAAATCCTAAACAGTAACAAAGGTACCTTTGCCTTGTCAGCAACACAGCCACGAGCCTTGCAGTCAAGTAGTGCCTTATGGTCCTTGTCGAGCTTGAGCTTGGTTCTGACAACCTTGGACGGGCAAATGCCGACATTCACAGTTGACCCATTGATCTTCTCCCTAGTGATGCGCTCGACGTCGATCACCCATTTCTTACAGTAAACCTGGACGATTTTACCCTCGCACCCCTAGTAGGTTCCTTTGACGGAGTGTGCGTAGGGCTGTCAACGAATTCCGTTTCGACCGCGTTTCGTTTCGTTTCGTGGTAACGAAACGGTTAACGAAATGAATTTCTGTTTCGTTTTATTAAACAAAACGGTTAACGAAACTGTTTTCTATTTCGCGTAACGGCCGAAACAGTTAACGAAACGGTATTTTTCATTTCGTTAAGAGCAGGAGCAGAGTTTCCCTAGAGCAAATTGGGCCATGGCCCCCTCTATAAATCTCAAAATAATATATTTAGTATTCATTTTCTAAGTGAAATTATACTTAAAAACATATTATTGACCCCTCTAATTACCAAGTAATTAAATTTCATTAGCCCTCTCTTAATTTTCTCTCAAGCTCCGTTACTGGTTAAGAGTATTTCAGTGTAAAATACACGAAATTTCGTGTTTCGTTCCATTTCGTGATAAACGAAACAGTTAACGAAATGATTTTCTGTTTCGTTTATTAAACGAAACTGTTTTTTGTTTCGTTTATTAAACGAAACGGTTAACGAACTGTTTCGTCACCGTTTCGGCTGTTTGACAGCCCTAAGTGTGCGTGTGCTGTGAGTGTGCGCGCGTGTGTGTGTTAGGGGGGTGGGCGGTGGGCGGTGGGCGGTGGGTGTTTGTGGTTGAAGAGAAATTAAAAATGAGAAGTGTACCTACTTAATTTTAGTTATAGAATTGACAAGCACAACAGACTAAACGAAGTACAAATATACTCAAGCATATGCAGTATAATATTGCTGGCATTTAGTAGATGTGAAATTTATAATTAAATAGTACCTTCACTGTTCGCTGCATGAACTAACGTGCAATTTACAAAATAATAGCATATCTTTCATGCCTTCTCTTACATTTCTTAATAAAGGTATTTTGTTTCTTTCCATGCATGCAGGGCCTGAAATACAACCATTGCTTCACGCAAGAGAAGTCATGGAGAGGCCTCCTCCTTCCCCTCCCTCCTCTTTGATACCAGTAGCAGCTCCAACCACCACCTTCGTCCAAACCGACCAAGCCACTTTTAAAGAACTCGTGCAACGCCTCACTGGCCCCACCAGTACCAGTAACAGTACCAGTATCACAGCAATTGAGCTCCAACACCAACAGCAGCAGCAGCAACACCACCACCATTTGTATCACCATCTGTACCACTCAACACCACCTTCACCAACAGGCAAACCCCCGGTAGGTATCATAAAACGGCGTCCTGCATTCAAAACCCAGGGACACCGAGCAAAGCTTACTATCCACAAACCGGGTCCTGTAAACCCAGTATTATTTGCTGCTCCCGGTGTCATTTCACCTTCATCAGAGGTTGCAAGCTTGAGCATACGAGATAATGATAGGAGTCCATCAGTGGAAATAAATGAAGAAGAAGAAGAGAAGGCAATAAGAGAGAGACGATTTTATTTGCACCCGTCACCCCGGTCACGGGAAAGCATGTCTGAGCCAGAATTATTGCCGCTTTTTCCTCTTACCTCACCCGGTTCTAGCAGCCAAACTGGTGGGTCAAAATAATTATTTGATTGATTCATATTGGTGTTGGTTGATTGTTGTTCTGTAAAGATAGCAATTGTAATGTACATTGTTTGTAAATATAGAAGGAAACAAGATAGATAAATAAAAGATAATTAATTCTCAACAAGAGTCATATAGTTTTTATGTTTGAGGGTTTAAATGATTTATCTCGACCATTTTGACGCTAGTTTCTTAAATTTCAATCTAAAGGCGATGAGTGTATCACGAAATTATACTGGGCCTACTGCTTTATATATAATACCATCATAGCTCTATTAATACATGAACTTTAAAAGATGGATAAATTAGATAAAATGATAAGATATCTCATAGATTCTTTTTTTAAAAATAATATGTATATGATTTGGGATCCTAAATTTATCAGTCCGATACTCTTCTTATGATATTTTTCATAAAAAATGGTTATAAAATAATTCTAACTCTTAGAAAATTCAATTTCTAATACTCAGAAAATTCTTTATATAAAAATATTGTAAGATATAAAAGCATTTAGGAGTTTTAAACTTTTTTTTTCAGATTTTTAAAATGACGTTGCAATAATAATAATAACAACAATAATAAATATTTGTATATAAAATAGGTCATTTTAAAAATGCAAAAAATACTTAAAAAATTATAACATTGAAAATTTTTAGTATTCCGTGAGATTTTGATATAAAAAATTTATTGAGCGAATATAAAAAATATTTAATTATATTTTTTGAGTTAAACTCACTAAAAGCTCACAAACCTTTTAGTCTAAAATAAAACTAATAAACAAAAATATTATTTTTTTAGAAGATAATAAACAAAAATGTTTTTAAGTGTGTAAATAGTTGACTTTTGTTAGAATTATTAAAAAAAATTGTATATTAAATATGAACGCTAAATTATCAATAAAAATCTGATTAATCAATTGTATAACGATTAATTAATTGCTTCATCTATGCGTTAAGCGCATTCCGTTATTGGCGCAAACCCTTCATTCATTTCCATTGTTCAGACCGGACCTCGTTTTTCTCCCTCATTTTTCGTATTAAGTAGTCCCAAAATCAAAGCAGGGCTCTAGCTATCAAACATAAACAAAGTTATAGGCCCAAAGAATTAGATCATAATTTCATCTGAGTTACTTGAGAGTTCGCTCGGGACAACATAATTCGACTACGCCTGGCGTATATATAAATTCATAATAACTAATAAGACTGTGTTCGGATCGCGACCTGTGATGTGGCATGGACACGTGGTAAACATCTGACTGCTACAATGTTATATGCGGCAAAAATATTTGACATGTCAGTATGTCATTATTGTTACGTCTAGATGATAGTCGCTTTTAATAACTTGACATATTGTTACGTCTAGATGATAGTCGCTTTTAATAACTTTTGTCTCGATTTTAATTGCACATAGCATCTCCAACGTTGAAACTGATTCTAAATTCTTAGTTAAGCCTCATCAGAGAAGTTATTAATTATAATTAATTTTTTCCAACGCTAAAATCATGTGATGACAGTTTTTATGTCAAACAAACAATTATCACTCGCGTCAAATAACAATTGTAAGGAAAATTTAATGCCTCTAAGCCTTCTCCCCCTTCAATGCTAAATTAAGTGAGTTGCTAATCTGACGTGGCAATTAGAATTGAGTTGCTAAATTAGAAACTGTGATTAAAAATTTTAAATTAGAAATTACCTCTCCAATGCTAAAATAAAAAATAAACAGTGACACGTAGGAATAGAAACTCTCATTGGATATGTTCTGATTGAATTGGAACAAATTATGGAGAAAATGGAAAAATATTGCAAATTGAAAGAAGTATTAAGAACCATTTGTCATGTTAAAAGTATATATAGAGAGAGAGTTAGGCTACGGTGTTACGCATAGCACGAATGGTTTGTGTGCTACGAATCGTTTCTTCGTCTTTAAAGTTCAAATGATCGATCCGACCGGTTATAATGTTTTGCATATGAAAATCTAGTTGGGGATAATATTTTATATTTTTTAGATTTTTTTACTATTTTTTAAGATAACTAGAAAATCACTTGATTTAATTATTATGAGTTATTCAAAAGGAGTAATTTTCTAGCCATCTTCAAAAATAGTAAAAAACTTCTAAAAAATATATAATTTAGTACACAACTAAATTTTCATATGTAAAATATTTTTACCGGTCGGATCGATCATTTAAACTTTAAAGACGGAGAAACGGTCCGTAGCACACAGACCATCCGTGCTACACATAGCATTGTAGCCTAACACTCTCTCTCTCTCTCTCTCTCTCTCTTTGAAATCTTTGCAGAGGTTGTAAAGTCGTGGACGGGTATTGAACTCTCAACCTTTGGGGTAGAACAGTCCTAGTACTTTTTACTAGCCAACTGAGCTACCATCCGTTCCCCTCTCTATATATATAGAGAGAGAGAGAGAGAGAGAGAGAGAGAGTACTTCCGTTAGTATTTCAACTCAAAATACTAACGAGTCAAATTTAAAATTTTCATTTTGGAAATTTTAATTTAAGTAACTCAATAAAATCTTTATATGATAATCTTATAGTATACTAATTTTTATCGAGATACTTAAATTATGAAATAAAGAATTTATTGAGATACTTAAATTAAAATTATAAACATAAAAATTAAAATTTGACTCATTAGAATTTCAGTTAAAATGCTAACAGAAGTATGTTAGACAAACTCTATAATATATATATATATATATATATACATTATTGTGATAACGTTTGCATTTCAGCTGATATGCAAATACATAAAAAATATACTTACTCAAAGCGCATTCTCTTTATAGCACACAGGACAGTAAGAGTGGAGAGGAATTTAATACTTTCTATTGAAGCGTCAATCCAACAAAGCAGCTAATTTAGAATTTGGTTATATTTGTTGGAGAAAGAAGAGGTTGCTCTTATTAATCTTTGGAACATGCATTTTTTGTTATATCTCTTTTCTATTGAGAAGTAAAAAACTATGCGATTTTTTTTTCGATTGAATGTTCTCATAAATAGGTCGTTTAGAGGTGAATCTCATCATCGATTTTTAACACTCATATATAACTATCACTGACACCCATATATAATATATATATCATGTATTTTCCTGAGTCCCTCATTCTTGATGGCAATTAGATATCCATAATTTTTCTGAGTCCCATATTCTTGATGGCATCTATATATCCCATATTTTGTTGTTAGTCCATTGAGGGACTTTCACTTCTCCTATTCCAAGAAATTGAGTCTTTCTTAGATTGGTTGGTTGCCTTCTCTTTTCCCATCGATCCCTGCTCGGTCGGTAGGGAAGGTTGTTGCATTAGGTGGACACATAGTGAACACGCGGAGATTGGGCTTTGAGGATACCTCCTTGTTCTAGTGCTCTTACCTGTAATTCACGGTATATAGAAGAAAAATCTCAAAAAATTAATTTATGATTTTCATTAAATTCTTCATATGAAAATCTTGTGGAATACAAAAATTTGGAGCAATTTGAGTTTTTTAAGTTACTCTTTTGAATTTTTGAAAAAACATCCATAAAAATAATAATAAATATTCAATGTTTGTGTTATTTTTTCAAAAATTCAAAAGAGTGGCTTAAAAAACTCAAAATGCTTGAAAGTTTTGTATCCTGCAAGGTTTTCATAAGAAAATTTTAATGAAAATCATAAATTAAACTTTTTGAGATTTTAAAATATATTTTTTTACGCGATTGCATATTGGCCGAAATACAAACGTTTTCACAATAGTCTATCTTTATATTTATATTTATATATAGAATTAGGTTATGGTGCTTTGCAAAGTACAAGTGCGTTGTGTGCTTTGCGCTCTATTATTAATTTTAGGTCAGAAATGATCGATCCAAACCGCTCAATCTAATCTCCATATCAAAATCTATTAGTAAACCAAATTTTATATTTTTTTTGGAATTCATTTGCTATTTCTTAGATAGGGGGAAAACGTCATTTTTGGATGAACCAAAATTCTCAGATCAAGTCATTTTCTCTTCATCTGAAAAAATAGCAAAAAAATTCTAAAAATTCTAAAATTTGGTTTACTAATAAATTTTTATATAAAGATTAGATTGAACGGTTCGGATCGATTATTTCTGACTTGAAATTAAAAATAGAACGCAAAGCACCATAGTCGGACACTCTCTCTCTCTCTCTATATATATATATATATATATATATGTTAATTTTATTTGATTTATTGATTGTAAAAAATGAACAAATGCCTTAAATTATGGAAAACAACCTTAGCAAAAAAAAAAACATATTGTGGTGTTCCAATGCGTTATCATAGGATGCTTGTAATGGAAATCACATCTGCTATACTTTTTCTATAGCACAACGGTATTATAATTTCTGGTTTCTATACGAATACGAGTGGAATTCATCGCACAACGGTATTATATTCACATGTGCGTACTTTTTCTGTAATGTACGTATGACATGATGTGCCGTCATTTACATATAGAAAAAATAGTGAGTATCTTTATTTTTCACATTTTGTTATTAGTGCACTGAAGGACTATTTTTAATATGATAATATTTCAAAATCATCAAAGTTAATTTAGTTATAATCATTCTGCATGTGTAGAAAAAAGCAAAACTGGTTCGAGGACATGCAAAAGATAAAATAGCCGAAGGCAGAGTGTGATAAACTATTAGTCTTTCAAAAGACATCGAACGTGTAATTAAAATGTACAGTAAATTAAGTTGATTAATTTATTAGGAGCAGCCATATATAAACAAAATCAAAATGTTGCATCGGTCGATTATAATTAGTAGAGATAGAAGAAAATTAAGATAATACTTTTGTTAGTTTCCCACCGTAAATGACATCGGAACCATCCACAACATAGTATTAGGATGAATTGCGACAATATGCAATACGAATTCTATAGAACTGTTCTATAAATTATGCTGTGGATATATTAAACTACTTATTTAAAAAGTCTTACCAATTATTTTTTTTCGAAATAACTTTGCTTCGACCTTGCTCAATTTTTTTTCCGAATAGAATTAGGATTTTTTTAAGTATATATATTTTTCTCTATACATCCTTTTACACTCGTGGCAAATCTTTGGTAATGGTCCTAATGGAGAAGTGCAAAATAATACTTATCTATGATGAAGAGATTCATAATAGTAAAAGGAGTTAAATTTTTAGACGTTCTCTAGCCATTATTTTAAAATGTAGCCGTATATATGATTTGTTTATGTTTATATAGTGCGATTAGGGATGCCAATTTTTGATCTGACCCGACAGGTTAACTCGATCCGATCTGAATCCGACACGACCCGACATGATCCGAAAATAAATTGGTCGGGTATGGGTTTAATTTTTTTTGACCCGAATCGGGTTTGGGTCAACCCGATCCGACCCGATTAATTATATTTTTTGAAGTATTTTTGTGATTTAGTACTAATTAAAGCTTAAATATATACTAATTAAGATTAATTATAAGTTAATTAATATTTTATTACTTACAATTATATAAAAATATTTAATTATTTTACACGGGTCGGATCGGGTCGGGTATGGGTCATAAATTTTTGACCCGAAATTAATCGGATCGGGTAAAAAAAAATAATAAATAATGTGATCCAACCCGAACCCGACCCAACCTGACCCATTGACACCTCTAAGTGTGATACTACATGCATAAGAGTGTACATCCTTATATTTAATGGTCAACCATATTTTATTTTTATTTTTTTTGTATTAAACCTATAGAATTAATCATATAATATATTTCACACAAAAAAATAAAAATGTATTAATATCTTATTATATTTTAATTTTATATTAGAATTTTTTAAAAATTAATTGTCAATTTAAATATTTTAAAAACTTTTTAGAATACATATCCGTATATGTAATCCACTATTGAATTATATATGCATCCGCATGTCACATAAATGCTATGCAATGACCAATCATGTGCATATTGAAATTCACATTTTAATACATTGGTTGTAGCTACGTCGCATTATCATTATTCTTCATATTTTATTTTTTTCATCTACTTTAATTTAATGGTTGATAAATAGTTTTTCTCTCTTTTCATTTAAACTACATGATTATAATATGAGGAGGGATCAAATTATCGTGGTCATATTGGTACCACATCAATGCCTATAAAACTAAAATGATCCTTTTTTTTTGCATCATTCTTTATAAATTATCATGTATTGCTTTATTATTATGCCCATCTTCAACTTTTAGAAAGTTATAAAGTTATGTTTAAATTTTACTAAAAGTAACTTTATAATTTTATATTTATAGTTATTTGTTTTATAATATTTTTTTCTAAATGAGACCCCGAAAAACAACTCTAATTTTCGTAACGAACAATACCTGAATAGGTACAGATAACGTGTTGTAAACAGCAACGCCATCACCATGGCCAACACAATTAAAGAAAAAAGAATTAGAAAAACTCATATTCATATGCCACGTCACTGCGATAAAGCAAAATTGGATCATTAAAAATGGCCCGGGATATAAATGAGATGGGGGGATCAAGACATAAAATTCGTGAACAATTTTGAATTAGTACCGGCCGTTCATGCTATCTTTGTGAAACAATCCATCACCAGCTCCCAACTCATGATTTACATTCCCAATATTTCATTTTCAATGCTTTGCACATTTTTGTCCCCCCCCCCCCCCTTTTTTTTTCTCCTTTCTCAAGATAGAGTGCAAGGAGTGCATGCCTATCGGAATGTATTGTCCCATCGTTGTTTTCAGAAACATGACCCGACACATTAAGCCATACCAATTTAGGTTACCACATTTTTCTGTTAATCCATGTGAACTTGTGCCCCCATGCTAGAAAAGGCATAAACATTGTATATGTTGATTGAGGCGGACAATTAATTGTTACAAGTTATTTTTCTGCGTTTTTAATTTCTAATAAAAATAGGCGGACTAATTAATGCAAATTTCTTAATTAAAAATTATACTAGTTTAAAAATAAAATAACAAAAATAGTACAAGACAACTAAAATGCATGTATTATTTAAAGAGGAGAGAATATCGCTTGACAACCATTCACATTGATAATCTTAATAACTTTTAGATATGAAGTTTTAAATTTAAAATCCGATACTATGGATACGATCTACATGATGCACATATTGTGTTCATTAGTAGTGATAAAATATATTGTATGTTTACCTGCACATTAAGTTCCTTTCTTTTCGTTTAAACAAAATTGCAAGGTCCACTCTTCATTAACGAGCTTTATCATTTTTTAATCGTTTTTTAGAAGAATAATAAATCATCTACTAAACGAAATCTAAAAAGAGAGTTCGGACACTCGAAATAATATATTGCACCACATTTAAATTATGTTGAAGTCACCAATAAGCAACAGCTAATTATTTTAAGAGAGACAATTAATATAATAAAGTTGCCTGATATTTTTCTCAGGTACTTTGTATCCTCGTTTTTTCTAAGAATTAATGACATCTAATTTCAATTTGAAAGAAAGAATTTTCATTAACTCTGATCGTAATTGTATTTTAGATATTCTTGACGGCACGTGAGTATGTGTTTTTTTTTCTGTAAAAGAAAATAAGATCCATCATTTTCTGTAGTAAAGCTACATTTCATAACGTTATATTCGTTAATTATTTAATTCCCTAATTTACATGTAAGTAAAACTATTTTCCAAAATGTAATTGCCTTTCATACTAACGTGCTATTAATGTTTTTAGACTATTATTTGTCCACATATACTGTGCGTGTATATCTAATATAATCTTATTAATTACTCCCAATATATGCGAAAATAAACCAATGGGTAATTAATCCGTCAATATTCGCACAATTTATTTACTTTGCCATCGAATATATTAGCTGTCACAAAATGAAAAACCTTACTAATGCAAGTCGTAATTTTTTTTGGCGTCGAATCTTGAAAAATCTTACTAGTGCATCGTTCATTGTTTGGTGTCGAATCTTGAAAAGATGAATAAATAATTAATTTTACGCATTTATGTGAATGTCAAAATAAACAGAGTTCCTCCTGAACTTAAAAGTTGTCAACTATTAATTATTAGAATAAGTACTGCTACTACGAATTATTTGTAAAATAACACACTTTCTCAAATGCCATTCAGAAAAAGAAAAACAAAAGAAAAATGATATTGGACCTCCATGGCTCCATTTCGTAAAATTAGACGCCTCTTAACCATTTTCTTTCTTGTGTAATGGCAAACCCCGTCAAACTTTTCAGAACTTTTAATTTTGATAAATATCTCCAGAATTCCCAAATTTTGTGTCAAACTGTCCTAGCAATTAATAGTCATATAATTTTTCATTTTCAGTTGTAAGTGAAAAAAATAACATTATATGTTTACAACATTATAAATTTAATATTTATTTTTCACGCTCCAATTTATTTGAGATTAAAAACTTTATTGTTTTTGTTGTTGTTGTTGTTATTGTTGTTGTTGTTGTTGTTGTTGTTGTTGTTGTTGTTGTTGTTGTTGTTGTTGTTGTGTTCCATGTATTTTTAATTTACAAAAAAAAGTTATATATAAAAATGCAAAGAGCTAATCGAATATTCACAAAATATAATATATTTTATATTTTATATACTCTACTTTGTATATGCATTTCAATAAATAATTAAAATTCATAATGAATTTTTTTATTGATATTTTAATTTCCATTGATTTTTAAATTCATTATCTAATTATTAATGCCATGATGTTTCATATTTTTCATATTTACAAACAAAAATATTTTATTAATTTAAATTATTTATATAACTATTTTATGATAATAATAGAAAAATATGATATGTAAAATATGACTAAAAATGACATAGCAATTGCATTATATAATGTTAATAACTAGATTACTCTAATTGTTCAAGTATTTTTTATAAATTAAAAGTACATAAAATATAAATATTCAGTTTGTAATGTTATAAGCATATAAGATTATTTTTATCATATTAAAATTAAAATGAAGTATTGTATGATTAATTAATTAATTATTGAAGAGAAGCTTGTGACGGATTTGGAAATTTGAAAAATGTTTGTCAAACTTAAAAATTGGAGAGCAACTCATCGCAAGTGAAAATTTTAGAGTGTAGTGCGGGGTCATTGGCCCTCTTGTTTCAAAGTGTTTCTTTGATGCGCTTTTTAACCTTCGCTCGTGTCCCTTTCTTTGATGAAAAGAATTAGCGGGACCGCACTGTAAGTAAAATGGGGAGACTCATAGAACGAGACCACCAATAAATTTTGATACCCACTATTCACCCCTCTATTTCTTCTCCTCCGACACTCTCAGTCTCATTTGCCACCGCTCTCTCCAGTCACTTGCCTTCATCTACCACTTTAACGATCGTCTTCAAGCATTTTGGCGATCGATTGCTTTTCGAAAGGTGAAATCTGTTGTCCTTTCTTATTTCCATATATCATCTTCCTCGATCGTCCATTATCTACATTCGCTCTTCTTTTTTGTACTTTTTAAGTTCGATCATACTTTTCTTGCACATACTTCTAAAATCTGTGTAGCGATTTTCGCCCCTTGTAACAATGGGGGATTATTGCTCTTTCCGTACTTGTTTTGTTGCGCAAAGGGTTTCTTGCATTTGTTAGTAATCAAGAAAATGCTCTGGGTAGTAAACCTTTGTTTTTACCCGTCTCTTCAAGTATAATTTAATTTGGGTGAGTTTTTCGTGTTACTGCAACTAATAGAACTTTCATCAGATCTATAATACTTTCTGTTGTGAGATTGTCTATTACATGACGTAAAACCTCTCATCTGGGTTTTCGACTTTTCGGAGACCTCGTTACCTTTTTTTCTTTATTATTTCTTGGTTCGGGTAATGAATCAATTTTCTACTTCAATTTGACGAAAAATGTTAATATTTCTTGTGAAAGATAAAGTTGAATCCGTGCCTACGTTTTTTCCATGATTTATCTTTCCCTCTCTTTAGTTCTTGTTTGTATAGACCTAACTACTACCAAGTCAAGACAATTTTCTACAGCAACTGCTGGTTCAAAACCATTGTCCTGAGACAAGATGTTGACATGTCGCCTCACTTAAATTGATTGTATAGTTCTCAGATTTTTTACCAACAACATTATGTATAGTTCCCAGGTATCTCAATAAGTGTTTGGTGTATTCAAAACAAGTAAATGTGTTCTTACATTTTCATTTCAGTGTCTGAACAAAATGAACTCCCAAAGGCCAACGGAAGCCGGAGTGACATGTCAGACAGAGGCAAGTCCATTGCAAACCCAGATTCAATAACCCATGACATGTCTGATCTGGGTATTGAGAATCAGCAAGGTGATGGCTGGGAGAAGATTACCAAGAAGAACAGAAACCGGTCGGGGAACGCATCAGCCACACCACCAGCCCCAGCATCGGTTCGTCAGCCCACTCCTTATGCATCTTCTACTCCGCAGCTAAGATGGGGTGGTAATGGTTATGGTAGGGGTCGTAATGGGTCTGGAAGTTGCTTTGTTAACTTGAACCCGAAATCAAGTGTTAACCTGGCCCCCAATTCAGGTCCAAATCCGAGCCCGTGGCCAGTGACTCCTGACCCACGTAAACCAGTTTCTCGGGTTAACCCTAGGCCGCAACATTTACCACCTCAACAAGCAATGCCTCTTCCTAACCCTGGTGTTCAACTGCCACTAGCAGGTGGATGGAATTGGGCTGCTAGGGCCCGCATTGCTGGTCCTCAGCCTAATGTGGAAGTCATGCCACTCCCACCAGGTTCTGACCCAGAAAACAATAATGCCTCTGATGACGACGATGATGATGATGATCTAGCTGATGACAGTGATGATGACCTTACTGATGATTATGACTCAGATGCAAGCCAAAAAAGCCATGGGACCCGCAAGCAGAACAAGTGGTTCAAAGCATTTTTTGATGAGCTAGAGAGGTAAGGGCTGCGATTAGTATTTTAATACATTGATCTTTCATTATTTTATTTTATTTTTCATGTTGAAGAAATTTGTTATGTCATCTATGTCTATGGTTTCCTGGTTACAATTTGAAGTTTCTATCACCAGATACGATTGTAGTTGGAATTGGATAATACCTATAAAACAGAAAATCAGCTCCAGGAAGCTTCAGAGATCTCAATCAGAAAAATGAACAGTCAATGATGTAACAACCTAAAGGCATGGTAATATTATGTACTGACAATTTTTGGTATTGTAATGGGACTTATTAAATCAAACTTTTTGCTGTATCTGGTCTGCCAAATAATTAGTATTCTAAGTATTCCATTAATGCTAAAAGCCTAAAAATATGTAGGCTGAAAGTAAATGAGATAAATGAGCAGACAAGGCAATGGCACTGCCCAGCATGTGCGAATGGGCCAGGGGCTATAGAATGGTACAAGGGTCTTCAGCCATTGATGACCCATGCTAAGACAAAGGGGTCTACCAGGGTCAAACGACACAGGGAGCTTGCAACCCTTCTTGAAGAGGAGCTCAGGCTCAGAGGCACTTCTGTTATTCCTGTAGGAGAACAATACGGGAAATGGCAGGGGCTCAGACAGACCACCACAGACCATGAGATAGTCTGGCCAGCCATGGTTGTTATCACAAACACCTTCCTAGATACTGATGAAAATGACAAGGTTTCATTTTCTCTTGTTTGCTTTCTTTCATTAATTATGTTTTTCAAGGTGCTTTCTTGCATTGGTGATTTGAGAAAACTACAATGGTATAGTAAGACTGGTTTTTGGTGCTGAATTTTATTGTTGCACCAAGATTTAGAATGTACACTCTTCCCAATCTAATAACGGCTTCTCTTTCTTAGTTCAGTGCTTGGAGAAAGTGAAAGGGGAAATATATCTTCTGTCTGTTTGTGTTTTGTTTTTTCTTTTCTGTCTTGTTTCTTTGTGGGGTTTTGAGGGGAGGCGGTAAAGTTTCATAAAGAACCCAGCAATATCCCTTACAACACAATATGGAAATTCTTGGTCGCTGCCTGCTAATATGTTCCAACTTCTACTGCTATACATTTGGCAGCATATTGGCATGGGTAACCAAGAGTTACTGGACTACTTCAGTGGTTATGCTGCTAAGAAGGCACGCCACTCTTATGGACCAAAAGGGCACCGTGGGATCAGCCTGCTGATTTTTGAATCTGATGCGGTGGGATACATGGAGGCAGAGCGTCTGCACAAGCATTTTGAGCAGCAGGGTACTGACAGGCATGCATGGGAGAGCAAAACAAAATCTCGGTTCCTGCCTGGAGGACAGCGCCAGCTCTTTGGATACCTTGCTCGCAAGGAGGACCTTGAAGATTTTAATCGGCACTGTAAAGGTATTCATTAAAAGTACATTTCTTGCTTGTAGACTTGTGTATTACTTGAACAACTCATAGTACTGCTTAATTATGATAACTCAATATTTATTGTTTGCTTAATAGATGCTTATTGTGTGCTCTCTGTTATTTTATAACAAGATTTATTAATGGTGATGCCACCTTCTACCAGATTGCTAAGGATACTGGGTTAAGAATTAACGTCACACTGAAAAAGTACCAGAATATTTACAGTGACGGTGAGCTTTACAATCTCTTTGTATGCACCCCTACATGCAACAAAACACATTATTGCTGAGACTCGGTCATTTAGCTATTAAGGTAAGCATTTCCTTTAAATTCTAAAACAAACCACATCTAAAAAACTGTCAGGTAAGACAAGGCTGAAGTATGAGATGAGGTCATACCAGGAGATGGTTGTGGGGTCCATGCGGCAGATGAATGAGGACAATCAGCAGCTGCACTGGCTGCAGAGGAAGGTTGTCAAGCAGGAGCAGCGCTCCAAGGTGATTGAGCAGTCATTTGACGTTGTCTCCAAGCGTCTCCGTGACTCTGTCAAGAGTGTTGACCTTGTTCGGGAGCGTACTCGCAAGCACCATGAAGAAACAAAAGAGGAGGTATGTAACAAAAATAGTTCTAGACTAATTTTTGCATTCTTTGTTATTATATGTTGGTACCAGTGTTTTGCCTAAAGTGTACTGGAGGTTACTAGCTTTCCTCCTAATTAAAGTAGACATCACTAAAAAAAAAAAAGATATGATGCTCTTGCACCAGATTGAAACTACTGAAATTTGGATTTCAATCTTTGATGCAGTAAACATGCTGTTTCGAACAAAATAAATTTGTCATCACTCATCACTCATGTGTATTCAAAGTTCAAATATATTAATTATTGGACGTGATTCTATGTTTCTGAGATGAATATATGAATTGCTTTTAATTGTTGACAACCCTGGACATTCAATCTTGAAAGTAGTTGGACTTATAACTCTTGTCTCATTGTTTGAAAATTGAACCTCAGTTAAGAGCAAAATCAATGTTTAATTATCTGAGTCAGCAGTCATTTAATGTTTTTGGTTTTTATTTTTCAGATGGACTATCTGGAACAGTTTTTCAAGGAGCAAATAGAAAAGGTTCACAAAGCAACAGAAGAGAAGGAAAAGAACTTCCAGAATCAGCTGCAGGAGGAGCGCTCCAAGGCCACACAATCTGACATTAACATTGGCTCCAATGAAGATCGTGAGTTGAGGTAGTAAAATTTCTTGCAGCATTAGCAGCAACATACGTTCTTATTCTTTTTTGCAGCATTATACTTCTAATTGTCCACTTGTTTTCAGGAAGAAAGAGATTGAGTTGTTTATTGACAACCATGAGAAAGGGGTAGAGGAATTTGAGGCTGAGAAGGAAAAACTGATGAAGATTCATGAAATGAAGAAGGTGGAACTCAAGCGGGAATATCTGGCAAGGGAGGTAGAACTGGAGGAGCAGCTGGACACTGCTCTTACTGGGTTAATGGAGAAATTTAAGCCCTCCACTTTCCATGCCTCTTCTTCCAGCAAGTAATATAGTATAAATTCTTAGGATATTTGTGGACCTTTGGTATTTTTCCATGACTGGTTCTATGCTTAAAAATTATATAGGAAAACAGCCTTGATTGCTTTTACTTGCTGGAGTTATACCAAAAGCTAGAGAGGCGGTTGAATGATAAATGGATATCAGATTTATTTGCTGTGTTGCTGACTGTTGTTGTCATCTTTTTAACATGTTTGCCCCTCTATTAATTGATAGTAGTTTTCAATAAACAGCAAGCTTTTTTTTTCACATGCGACTGTTGAATTACTGATTCAGCATATCCAGTAAATTGATGTCATAGCGAGTTACGTAATATATCATAGCCAAACATGAATTGTATGGTTTTATAAAACGCTCTTCATGGAAATGAAGTGCACACATACTCCTCATCAGTCCGTTATCTGCTTCCTTGCAACTAAAGCTGAGCCAGTTGATGAAGGTTGATGGAGGTAAATATCAGGTGGTGGTCCGCTATATGCCTGCTTTGCGAGGATCATATTCACGGCTTCTGTCGGGTGATATTCATCCCAAATGCCTACTTGTCCTTTCAGTACATGGTATCGCCAATGAAGGCATGTTATATGTCCATGGTTTCTCCTACCCCGCAGCATCCTTCATCAATTATAGTATTATAGTAAATCCTGAAGTAACAATTTTTTTTTGTTTTTTATATCATTGCAAGCAGATGAAGATTTGCAATCAGAAAGTAAGATATGCATATTTTTTTTCCCTTAAAAAAACTAAATATCAAGGAAGTCCTTGAGAACATGGAAACTGTACATGCTCTGGTAAAGATAAAAGAAACAAAGTAAAAAGAAGAAAAAAATATTATACTTGGTCACTCTCCATACTTTGTTGGATTTTTTAACATGTCAAATAATACATCACCAGTATTGCCGTAGAGAAACATGGAACCAGGATGGTCTGTGTTTAATTGATTGACCAGTGAACTCAACCCCCTATTGAAAATATCAACTATCTGATTGACTTGATCAACACATCGGTCAGGAGGTCTGTGTTTGAGGTCCTTTAGCTTCGTGTACAACCTAATAGCCCCGCTACAGCTAGTAGGAATTTCCTTATGCCTAAGCTTTGTATTGCCTGAAGAAAGCACAAAGGTTAATGTTTAGCAACAAAAACATAATGAGAACATCATTGCATTTTCATATTATTTTCAGTAATTATTTTGCTTGCTTGTATTGCTAGCCTATCCCAATTTATTTGGGATTAAAGGCTTTGCTGTGTTGTTGTGTTTATTTTGCTTTTATTGCTATCAGATTTAAGGTTGTTGTAGAACTCATACACGACCATGTCCTCGGTCTTTTTTACCAATGCATACGCTGATGCCTGACAAACAGTCCAATCAAATCATAGGTCAGATCAATTTATGCTAATAGACTGGAGTAAACTCACATACCAGTATCTATTCATTGAGTATAAGGTTGGCATAATCGTCACAAGTGTATGTATAGCTGGAAATGTACAGTGCGGGGAGTAAGAAATTGTTGATATAATCACTGCTCCCCTAGTATCATCAGCACAATTGATTTTGAAAGATATTCGTTGCAATCGTCGTCACTGCTAAATAAAGTCTTTATCTCAGTCAGATCTTCCTCAAAGTGCAGCACCGGTGAGCTAATGAAACATATTTTAGAAGCGACTGGAATTATTCCCAGCCAAACGAAATGCTAGTACTAGTCATCTTCAAAAAGAAGCATATGAGCTAATGAAACAGAGAAATGATATCCCTTGATTTGGCATTGTTGGTTGATCGAGTTATTTACCACCTGCAGCAGAAGCGTAATTAACTCCAGCAAGTAATTTTGATCTGTTCAGGTTTGAAGTTGCATGAGCAGGGAGATAAGGAAGATCACCTGTTTAACACACTAAATCCCATTGTATCTAAAAAGCTTTGTTTAGTTTGAGCAAATCACATACAGCCCATAAATTATGAAATGGGCTTATAGAACCCATTCTAATTCGTGGCATGAATTTATTTTAAGCACAGTGAGAACCACCAGAACTCCGAAACTATTTGGTGCAAAAGGTGTGAGGTATTGAGATAACCATAAGTTGAATGAGAGTAGTTTCGGAGTTCTGGTGGGTCTCACTGTGCTTAAAATAAACTATTTAGTGTTATGTAACGGCTGATGGATAAAAAATGAACTATGAAATTCTGTAAGAGAGAGAGAGAGAGAGAGAGAGAGAGAGAAGGTTGCCATATTTCATGGTTTGTTTATGGCATGGCCAGGCCATTACAGAAAGCTGAAATACATAATGTCGTCACTTTGCATTAAGTTTTCCGTAAAACCAGTTCCCATAATATTTTCTTTTATATATTAATACTTATTTAATTTCACTAGTTCTCTCCTACAAGGTGGTGTATATAGGAAAAATCAGACGCCACTTCAGACCAGGCCTTTCACTAGGTCAGACACGAAAATGCACTTGTCATGAGTGGTGGCAATTATCATTCACAACTTGCTACTCTGTTCCGAGGCTTCAATTATTACTTTCACATAATTGAGGCCCAAAATTGGGAGAAAGAAAAGCAAGAAAAAGAGAATCCACTCAGCTATTGATAGTAGATACTATGTCCAAACACCGCCAGCTGGTGCATTATTACCCTTTAAAAGTGGACAATTTTGACAAATTAAGAAACGAAAAATGTAAATTCAGATTCATGCATGTCTTTTGTGAGCTCACTGTTCTTTCCTGCACGTGTTGATAACTGATTGGATGTATTTAGTTAGTTTCTTAGTGATGGGAATTGATGGCTTATCGGAATACTTCTTTGCACACAAAATTTACAAAATGAAGTGTATTGTTGGTCTGATTTTTCTGATACCTAATTAATATCAGAATTGTAAAATATAAAAGCAAACTACTTTTATTATTTAATGTTAAGAGATTATGATCAATCTTGTACTTTGGTGTTTGTTTGTAAACTATGATACAATTATAAGTAGAAGAATAGCGCGAATTGGATTATCAAATTAATTATCATGTAAATTCATTATTTCTAATACATTGATCTAAATGATTTGAGTTCGTCATTTAATGTCAACAGATTGATTTTTTTCCCCATATTGGGTTCACCAATAACTTTTGTGAGCTATACTATATGTTACTACAAAAACAATCATTCTAAAAAAATGATTATAAAAACAAATACATACAATTACTAGAGAACGATTATTAACTTCTTGACTTTACACATGATGAATTTCAAAGATTCCTTAACCCAAAGTCTAAAAAGCAGATTAGAACATATAAGAGACACAATAAGAAAACAATTGAGTACTTAATTCCTAGATAATCATTAACTATAGAAGTTCCTTCATCCTATAATTTTTGTAATATCAGATCATGTTCTAAAGAGTCTCTTGTTACCACAAAAACTTTTTAGAACCGATTATATAAAGATTTAGCACCAGTTATACAATCAGTTGTAAAACTATGCGGTGCTAAACATTTTAAAAACTGGCACTATAAGGAGGTGCTAAATGAGGCATTTAAAGTCGGTTATTTGAATAACCTTTAGAGATGGTTTTTGACTCATAACCGGTGCCCCATTGTAAACTTGCAGCGTAGATCAGACGGGATAACATGAGCCGAGAGACCCCTTATCCATTTGAAGTAAGATGAAAACTATTTGATTCATAGGTCAAGAGAAGAAAAATTGAGTCCTATCTAAGGCTCGGAACTGAACTCCTGCTCGCTAAAGGGATTTTTTTAGACCTGGTTATGAGTAAAAAACCGACTCTAAAGATTAGAGTTTAGAAGCTTTTTTCTAATAAAAAATCGGGTTTAATTCAATTCTCCAATTAGAAGCTTATTTTTCTAAAAAACTAGCTTTAATTCAATTCTTCAATAGTTACTGTTTATAAATAATTTTTGAAGATTTTGAAATGATTTTCGAAGAAAATCACTTTTATTTCAAATAACAAACCTTTTAGAAACTGTTTTCTTCAAAAATCGATTTTAAATAAAATAATACTATTTTTAATTTTTAACTCATTTACAACAAAAAATCAATATTTTTGATTTGTTATTTTATTTTTTTAATTAGTTTCTCTAAATTTTGATTAAATAGTTTCAATAATCACTATTAACTAATAAAATATATTTCTTTAATAAAATAATTACATATAATTTACATTCTAAGAAAAATCTGAGAATTTTTTTATCTATATATATATTTTTTCGTATCTATACAATTTCTAAGGAAAAAACAAAAAAAAAACTGAACTAAAAACTTCAAATAAACTTTAAATCCATTTTTGAGCTTCAAGACGAGGTTTTTTGGCCTTAAATATAATCATAACCGAAATAGCATTAACCTTGTAGATTTCATCATAAGATTTATGTGGTCGCGTAGAACGCTTCAATCGAAGTTTTTTATCAATAGTTATAACCGTTTGAAGTTTGATCGGATTTTGATTTTGATTTTTCTATTCTTTCATTTTTCTCTTTCTTTCTCTTTTATGTCTATCAAGATCTCTTATATATATAAAATAGGAGGATAGAGAGTGATAATTCATGAGATTTATATTTTTGAATTTTTGTTTTTAGATCATCAAATAGGGATGAACGAATAGTTAGATTGAAAAATATAGCAATATGTGAGAACAAAATGCTGAAATTCTATTGATTGATGTAATTATTTCAGATAATTTCTTTAGAGTCGGTTCTAAAAGTTTCAGAGCTAATTTTTTGCTTTAAAGTTTTTAATAAAAATTAAACATTTAGAACCCTATAAATTAAAAATCGGTTCTAACTCATTATTTAGAATCGGATTTTAGTAAACCCGGCTTTAATTAAGTTTTATGAATTAAAACCGGTTATAATATAAATCGACTCTATTAATTATTTTGAATTATTTTTTATTAAAAACCAGTTCTAATTCAATTTTATGAATTAGAGTCGGTTTTTAATAAAAACTAGTGGTTCTAATTCAATTTTATGAATTAGAGCTGATTTTTAATAAAAACCGATTCTAACTCAATTTTATGAATTAGAGCCGATTTTAATAAAAATCGGTTCTAGTTATAATTCATATTAATTAAAAAAAAGATTTTAATAAAAAATAATTTTAATTAAGTTCTATGAATTAGAACCAATTTTTATTAGAACCGATTCTAATAATTATTTCAAATCGATTTTTATTAAACCGGCTATAAAATATTTTATATTTGGTTTTTAAAATTTTAGAGCCGATTTTACAAACCACTAGTATTGATGGTGTAGAAATCATAAGATCAATACATTTTGTACCCATCTAAAAAATAGTAAAAAAAATAAAAAATATATATAAATTTTGGTTTCAAATATATTTCAATATGGAGATCATGTTTAACGGTTTGGATCAACCATTTGGAATTTTAAATGTGAGATATAGACGCGAAGCACAAGATATTTTGTTCTTCGAGAAGCACCATAACCTCACTATATATATATATAGAGAGAGAGAGAGAGAGAGAGAGAGAGTTGGGCTATGATGCTATGCATAGCACGGATCGGTCCCGTGCTTTGGATCGGTTGTTCGTTATCAAAGTACAAATGGTCGATCTAACTGTACGAAATGATTTTCATATGAATATCTAGATGTTAACCAAATTTTATATTTTTATAATTTTTTAAGATAGTTAGAAAATCAATTCTTTTGAATGGTTCAAAATAACTAAATCAAGTGATTTTCTAACTATCATAAAAAATAGTAATTTTTTTTAAAATATAAAATTTAGTTAACATCTAGATATTCATATGAAAATATTTTTGAACTATTGAATCGACTATTTGAACTTTGTAAATGAAGAACCGCTTCATAGTATAGAGACGATCCGTGTTATACATAGTACCATAGTCTCACTCTCTCTGTGCGTTGTGTATATATATATATTTCTATAAAAAAATACTTTCTAAAAATCAGTAAGTATAGTAAACTAAATTCAAATACGATAAAACTAGTATTCTATAAGATTATGATTTGAAAATTTCATTGAGCTACTTAAATTGAAATTCCCACCATAAAAAAAATAAAATATAAATTATAGTATTTCGATCAAAGTGCTACCAGAAACACAATAGAGAAACTCTTTCTCTCTCTCTATATATATATATATAGCTGGGCTATGGTGCTATGCATAGCATGGATCGTTCCCGTATTATGGATCGGTTTTTCATTATCAAAGTGTAATTGATCGATTCAACAATATAAAAATAATTTTCATTTAGATGTTGACTAAATTTTATATATATTTTGAATTTTTTACCATTGAGGATTGAGATCATGTGTGTAGCAGGGCCAACAGTAAGTGCTGGCCACCGACTGAGATCATTGAGTTTCCTTTTATTGTTACCCCTTGTCTCGTTCTCCTCTTTTATTATATTTATCAGATTTTTCTAAAAAAAAAAACTGATTAATTGCTTCACTAAAATGTTGTAAAAGTTCTCATGCCAAATTCATGTGATGAATACAAACTTCAATTAGTAGCAGTGCTAGTTCAATTGACAAATTGATACATCATTTGCAATCATACTCTAAAATAAATAAATAAAATTGTATTGGTTTATCCGACATTGGAGGAGTATGAATAATACTGTATAGGTGGATCAGTCGGTGCAGATGCCTGAACATATGAAATTGTAATTTGTACACTCAAACCTCACTTTGAACAAAGAATGCACTGCTTAGCACACTAATAATGGACTGCTACTATGAGTCGTGATTTGCGAAATAACTGCAATTTGAGAAATAAGCTTCACAATCTCGAGTTTCACAGCAATGTGACCTCAGTATTTTTCTCTATATTTGTCTTAGAAAATTTGCAGCAATTGTGAGGACGTTTCAATATTTACCCAAACAGGCCTCCTCCAGTTTTTATAAATTCACACCAATTTATTCTTAACCTCAGTTATTTACGTTTTAGAAATGGGAAGGGATCTTCAAAAAAATATAAAATAAAAATCTTTAAAATAAAAAATATTTTATAGATATATTTTTTTACTTATAAATTGATAGTAATTAAAATTTTATATAATTTCATTATTATTTGTTGGTCTATCAAATACCATTAAAATATTATGTACTTTGCAACGGTTATAATTTAATGATTTTTGATGGACTATCAAACGATAATGATATTATATAAAATTTGAATCACTATCTATCTATAACTTGAAGAACATATTTATAAATATTTTTCTATTTTTAAAATTTTATTTTATATTTATTTAAAGATTCATTCTAAAGATAATCATTTTCAAGTCGTCCCTTTCCTTTACAAATGATATGTAAACATCCGTACCTCGCTTAAAATATTATTATACAGTGTGCCATTTTTCACCTCTGGAAGTGATTTTAAGGCTGTCGGGCTGTCCCCCATGTGCCATGATATCAAATTTAAAAACACTAAAAAAAATATTCTCCCCTCCTTGTTGCTTGTGATGGTACTTAAAACGCCAATTTTGTAGCGTTGCTTCTGAAATTGGCAGCATCATTTAACAACTGTCTCTACTTTTTGGGTGCCTATTGCTTAGTTTCCGAACCTAATCTGGTCTATAAATAAAAACAAAGCATGGTTAAGCTACTACAATAATAAATTATTGGTGACGGTTCTAGCTCATGTTTATGATGTTATTTGCGGAATAATTTAAGCCCCAGGAAGGAAAATAATGGACAAAAAAGGCAGAGGAAGATTGCAATCGGAGAATCATGAACTTAATATAAGATAATCTCTTCTTTTCATGGTGTTTTTTTTATTAGAGATAAATATTATGTCAGCTATTTCCATTGTCATTATCATCGCAAACATCGAATAAAACCGAATTATTGTACAGTACAAAGGTCAGACCCCTTAATTATTGGTGAAGTTCTGCTAATATTTTTATTATATATATTTCTTTGAATTTCCACGCTATCGTTTTATTAGAATCTACTCGAATTATTGGTCTAATATTTGGAGTCCCCACAAAATATTGTTTTGCCTAGTTGCATGAATCTAATAATGATTATAAATGCTGGAAAACTCTCTCATGCAGAGCAAAACCAGTCATTTGCTCGCTAGTTGTTCACTTTGAGATCCAACAAATAATACATTATGACTGTCACTAAATTAGCGCGCAAGTGGTAAAAAAGTAAAACTGAAATAATGTTTCTAACAAGGCTGCATTTTGCGAAATAGACCACATAATTCATTCTGGAAAAGGCGAGGCATTTTATTTTGTAGTAAAGATATGCACTTGGCTTAGTGCTCTACGTAGACAGATAAATAATTTTAACGTCACTAATTTATTGATTTCCAAAATTTGATCACTTTGAGCTATGGGTGTAAATTATTATTGACTTTCTAATTTTTATTCCATTAAGTCACGTCATAAAAAGCAAATATTAATAGTGCGATAGCGTTGATTTTTTTGGTTGAGTTATGCTGTGTCATATGCACTATGTTAGTTTATGGATATCAAAGTGACAAAATGATTTGATTAAACAAGTATAAAGTTAATCAATAGAACTATTTCTCAGAGCAATTCGTTTTAGTCATTATTATTTGTTCGGAAATGACAGGTATAAAATGGGAAGAATCATTTGGTAATAATATTGATATTTTGACAATCTTAATATATATAGATTACAAATAATTTAATACAAATCATAAATACTTCTAAAAATAAACGTATTCTCAATTTATTGTATTTCAAATCTTATGTGCTTTAAATGACATTTAAACCAAAGATTCAATCCATTAGTCGAAACTTAAATTATATGAAATAAAAAAGACAATAAGTCACACCTTTGAGAATATGTCTTAAATATTTTTCTATTTTTAAATTATATATTTTTTTCCTATTTTTGAAATATTGATGTCAAGATGGTCAAAATAACTGACACGTCACGTGACCGGTGACCCCTATAAAATTCGGCATGAGAACCAATAGAGATAATTTACAGATGTTAACTTTCATTCTCATGCTTGAGGAAAAGTCAAAGGAGCTTAAGACAAAAAAATAAAAATATTCCATAAGCAATTATTTAACAAAGTTATTGACATCAGAAGAACGTAATTAATTTCAAAATTAGGGTTAAAACCACTGAAAATGTATTAAATCGATAAATATAACAATAATAAAATAATTTACATTTTTAAAATCAAGGAAATATAGTTAGTATATACTTTGCGCATATTATATAGGGAAGGTATCCCTGACAATGGGTTATCTTGATGAATTTTCAAATAAATACAAAAAATCATAAAAATAGAAAAAAAAAGCTTATAAATATATTTTTCTACTTATAGGTTGATGGTGATTCAAATTTCATGCAATTTATTATCATTTGATAGTCCATCAAAATCCATCAAAATGTTTTCAATTTAACGATTTTTGATGGACTATCAAACGATAATAAAATTGAATGAAATTTGAATCATTATCAATTTATAAGAATAGTAACATATCTACAACTTTTTTTTTCTATTTTTAAGATTTGTTTGTATTTATATAAAAACTCATTGTCAAGATTGTCAAAATAACCATTGTCAAGTGATCCCTTCCCTATTATATACACAGATAAAAAGATAAATTTTAGTTAAATTATAATTGTCCATCAAGTATCAAAAATTTGAAACGTTTCTTTTATATGACTTTCGATTGAATATCAATTGGCATTTTCTACTTAATAAAATTGATATATAATCAATCTGCTAGATTATAAATATATTTATATTTTTTAATTAATTTAATAAATTATAATCAATGCTAAATATTATCAGCTTATCTCAATCCTAAATATTAATCCTTATTTTTTTTTCGCTATTATCGAGAATCTGAAACATCTAAAAAAGGAATATTAAAGAATTTCTATTGAGATAAAGATGAGGATTAAATCATCCAAACTTAATTTAAATATTCACGAGAAAGCTTTTATTTGAATTTCGGATATATAACATGATTCACAAAAAGTATTGTCCATGTTAGTAGACAGGTAGAAGTTTAGATGCATTGCACACAAGTAACCTTTTTAATAATTAGATAAAACGTTTTTGTAATTAATAGCATGGGCACAATGCATCTAAACCTATATCCGTCCACTAACATACAACTAATTATTAGAAATGTTTATATATCTAGTTAACTTCGCTAAAGAGTAAGGATGCAAGCATTTAACTATTAAATATAAACATGTTTAAACTGTAATTAAAAACTGCAAATTAATAATGAGGTTTAAATTTGTAATAATAACTTTCTTGTAAAATAATTATCATTATTACTATCATTGATATTTGAGATATCCAATCTTATGCTTTCTAATTGAATTTTATTTCTAACCTACTCCAATTTATTTAGGATTAAACTTATGCTTTCAAATTGAATTTTATTTCTAACCTACTCCAATTTATTTAGTATTAATGGCATTGTTGTTGTAACTTTCTTGTAAAATAATTGAACCTTTGGCCTAACACACTACACATCAGGATCTCGATCGTAAAATATCAGAGCGCCCTTTTATTGATAATTTACAACGTCGCTAGATCTTTTCATTGAAAGGGATTTCATGGCATTGCCCGTGAAGAGTACAGGAGTCAAGACCACATTCGTGACACTAAAACTGTAAATTTAAAATAAAAAAAAATATTTAGGAGATATTATCATTAATATCCTTAATATCAACTTTTTTTATTTATATTAAATAAATTATTATTCATATAATAGTGGTTTTATTACCCAACTTATTTTGTATATAATATTTTTATTATTCAACTTAAATACCACTAATTTAAAATAACTCAATTAAGTTAAATGACAAAGTACTATATAAAATAAATTACATAAAAAATTTGTTATTGTGAATAGTAACTAATTATTATTATGAATAATAACTCACCTAATAAGAATAATGAAGTTGGTATAAATGACGGTATCATCATTGAGCTCCCATTAATTAGTTGGTGAAAAAGTCTAAATAAACTACTTAATTAACATCAGTTTCTTCGATGGAGGTTTTTTCCCCTCTCTCTCTGTACATTGCTGGTATAAATTCTACGGGCAAAAGAAAAAAAAAATCAGATATAAAACTTAAAATAAGAAATAGAAAGATCGAATTTGAGAATATGAATAGGATGGGATTTCGTTTCAGATAGAAATGTCCTGTTCTCTAGTTCTCAAGGAAACGATTTTATTGAGATAGAATCATAGAAATAGAGTTATCTTTTTAGCAGAAAATTGTTACTGGTAAAGACACAGAAATGTATCCATTTCTCTGGATATTCTAAAGAGAAAATAATAGTGGGCTAAACGGGCCTAGCTGCAAATTGTATGCTGTGCAGCTAAGATATATAGACTACGTACACACCTAGTTTCTTAGAGGCCGTTATTCTACTGGTGTTGATATATAGCCCATATATCACTGCGAAATGAAAAATATATATGGTGGATGGGGAACATTGAATACTAGTTTAACATAAATTTACATAATTTTTAAATGACTAACACGGAGAAATTTACTTCTACGGTAGTTGTACGAGAGTTCAACCGTTAAATTGAGAAATTTGTATAGCACCAGATAGTCATAACTCCAACAAACCGAACTTGAGAAATCTATGTGGACAGATAAAACATGGTCCTTAGTTTAGAGATGATATGACAAAATCTGATGCAAAAAAAAATTCATTCAAATCAGAATTTATTCCGATCTGATTTTTTGAAAATTTTAGATTGATCCGATTTGATTAAAAATTAAATTACTTGTAATACAATTGAAATCAATTTAAAATCTGGAAAAAATTCAATATATAAATTGACCCAATACGACTCGATCCTGATCCAACCTAACCCGACCCGATTTATTTTAGAATGACAAATTAACCTGACCCGTCCTATCGAAATCTAAACCCAAATCCGACCGGACCTGCTCGATTACCACCTCTAATCCTCATATTACTTCAACATTTTCACTAAGATCCCACAATCATAATCCAGAGACAATTATAGAGTAGAGAAAAGCCAGAGTATGATAACCGTCGAGTCATCAAAGCCAACACTAATTCAGAGGGGCTCGGCTGGCCCGGTCGTCCTACGCTATTAAATAATAACATTTTATATATTAAAAGTAACAACAAAATAAAGCTCAAAGTAATAAATAATCAAGTTGATGAAGAAAGTTTTCTTCTAAGGAACTTTATATTTTGATATATTTGCATAATTATTTTATTATGCACAATATTAAATATTTTTTCTCAATAAAAATAACCTGACAATTCAAGGGGGGCGAAAAAATTTTTCAGGAGGGACAAATTATCGAAAACATTATCTAAAAGAACTATTTTTTAAAATTCAAAGGGGGAGACAACTACCTGGACCCACATGGATCTGTCCCTGGATGTAGTAGTATATAATTTATATTTAAATAATTACAAGTAGGAAGTAGAGTGCCAATCATATATTTAATTATATTTACATATCATGGATTCAAAATGGTGCTTATGGCTGTTTTGTAATGTACAACATCATAATCTCTGAATATAGGAATGATATTCGCATATCATGGATTCAAAATGGTGCTTATGGCAGTTTTGTAATGTACATCATCAATTCATCATAATATTTGAATATAGTAATTAAAATGTTTGTATCAACACAAACGTGTAGTGATTGGGAGCATAGTGACAAGATTCGTGAATAATATATTTTTCATCCATAGCCAGATATTTCACGAATAATTCGTCAGTTTAATATACAGTATGTTTTTTTTGTCAAAAAAATGTTTTATTCGTGAATTATTTGATAAAAAAACACATTATATATTATTTTAAATGAAAATTTATTTTTTTTAATATATTTTTAATATTTTATCATTATAATATATATTTTATTAATATTATATAAAATGAACTATTTTTGAATTATATCTTATTATATCTGAATTTAAAATTTTTGAGCTCGCTGAATATTTCCCAAACAACTTGTCGATGTGATTAGCAGCCTTGTCTCGACTGCGGAGCATCCCACCTCAGGGATTTTGTTTGCAGCGAAACTTCAGGATTAATTGGGGCTTTCTCTTACTTGCTTCGCGTACGCTATTCAGACGAATTTGAAACGTATCCCTCTGTATCCCGGGACGTATCCAGAAGTATCCAAGATCAAATTCGTCAGTCAAATATAGTAAGATACTTGAATATGTATGCTCCCTATCCAGTAAACGTATCCCGCTGGTGTACTCCACAAGCGAATCGCACACGAATCCTATCGGATACGTCATACGTGATATAGGGTGTAGTGAATATTAGATGAATCTAGGACAAACATATATCTAGTAATGGACAAAGACGGAACTTTCCTAAAAAAAAATCCTCAAAAAAAAGACAAAGACAGAACCTCTCCAGTTGTACTAGCAAAAAGAGAGCGGATAACCCAACGTTTAGTCAGTGATGAATCCAGAACAATCATAAAGGAGGGGCACAAAAATTAGTAATATTTTGATACTTAATAAAATAAATTTATCGTCATATATTATATAAAATTTTAACATAAATTATTAAGAGATAAATTAATTACGTTAAATTCTAAGGATCAATCTTTAAAGAAAATATTACTCACACATAACAATAATAAGTATAATTGATCATGAAATATTATGAGAGATAAGACATATAAACATGTTGGGAGGTGACAGACGCGCGATATTTTTTTTACTTGAAAAATATTATTTTTATAAATCATTTAATTTAGATATTTCTTTTTCAAGATAACTCTTTTCTGGAAAATAATAAGAAATGAAAATATTATGGCAAATATGTATATATGTAATTAATATCATTATACTTATTTTTACGTATGAATTAAATTTTATTTTATTTTAAAGTAAATTATTTTATCATTAAAGAATATTTTATTAATTCAAGAAGAGAACAATATTGGAATTTTGTAATTTTCTATAACCTCATATAATTATATTGATCATTGGGTTGGGGAGGCAAATGCTTCCAAAACCAAAACCCCGTCACTCTGTCCTGCGTTTAGTCTCTGATCAGCGTTTCAAGGAAGGAACATTTCAGTTCTTGTAAACAGAGAAATGGAGAGGAGGTCATACCAAAAAAATGTAAGACAAAAAAGGGGGCAACAAAGGTAGTGGTAAATAAAATGGGTCATATAGTGGGAATGCTGGATGTCCATTGGTGGATTCTGTGTGTGGGGATGATTGTAGAGGCAGGAAAATGCAATGAGCACTAACTAGTTACAGAGGCACTTGTTTTTCTTGAGGCAAGGTAAAATCATTTAAAAGAATTGGAACTTTTCATCAAGTCGATTCAAATAAATTTTTTTAAGTAATTTAAAACGCTTGTCTTGACTTCTTGTACAAACAAATTATTAACTATGTAAGTTTGTTATCACTGAAGGTGACATCCGGACCGATTGATCAGAGAGTCCAAATCTTATCAGTGAAGTACTTCAGGGGATGTGAAGTCTTCATCAGGCATTGTTTATCAATTATCAATAATTTTACCAAGTTCAAACACCTGTCACAAGCTTAAACTTCTGATATAATTATTTTGCATTTTAATAATTTATTTTTTGCATTTTTAAAATTAACACATAGAATCATCTTAAGATTGATTACCAGTCGTCTCTTCATATATGATATATGTACAGTTGAAATTGTACTAATATTACACATTGAAAAGTGTTTTATTTTACAAGTGCAAAAAAAGTATAGGTACACATGATAAAATCGGACCATGTGGATTCCATAGCTGACAAGTGAAATTGAGTTGTTCAGTGCTTTTATGAGATTGAGACTAGCACTTCAAGTTGTCAGCTACCCTTAAAAAATTCTTCTTAGATGTGTATGCTCCCTATCCAGTAAAAAGTATCGGATTCTCTGTGTCTCCTGCCAGTAGCTAAAAGCACGACATATTACTGTTGTGTTGACGAGACACAGTACATTTCAGTAATGCGCTCGTCTAGAATTGCTGCGCTGTTTTCTTAATTATTAGATTTTGTAACTAGTGCTGCGCATGTTTAAAGGGGAGGGATCGTTTATTCCGACAATCTTCATAATAACATTTCAAGTAAATTCAAAATATAGAAAAAATATTTATAGATATATAGTTTAACTTATATATTGATTATGTTTCGCAGTTTATATAATTTAGTTATCGTTTCATGATTCATTAAAAATCGTTAAATTATAATAAATATATAGTTCAACATTTGATGGCTTTAATTGATTATCAAATTTAAAATGCAATCCATCTTTAAATTGAAAATATATCTACATTTTTTATATTTTATTATTTTTAATTTATTTAAAGTGAACAAAATAAACCGTCAAGTAATCTCACCCTAAATTTAAAATAGATAAGTGTAATATTGAAGGTCGCAAACAAAAGGACCAGAAAATTCCATAACGTCAGTCCAACTTGTTTTAACATAATTTATATTCTGCAACTGTTATTAATGATATAGGTTATTAAAAGTATATAACAACCGTTACTAAAGATGCGTTATTCTGAATTATTCAGAACGATCTTTCATAATGGTCTTAACTAAAAACACTTACAGAAGGATATTTTTTTATAACGGTTAATAATTAAAAACCATCACCAAATATGGCTTTTAGTAACGTTTCTGATGAATAACAATTACTGAAGGTCTGTCAGAATTTTCTTTTTTATTTTATTCAACCTTTAGTAATGGTTCGTTTCTAAAGGATACATTTGGTAACAGTTTTCCTTAATAATTGGTACCGAATATTATTTATTTTATTAGAAAATTAAAAATCATTTAATCGTTTTCCCAATTTTTTTAAATAGAAAAATAAAAAAATCGCATATAATAGAATGAATGAATCTTTTTTTTAACATCTACTAGTATGATCCGAATTTTTTTTTTTCAGATCAAGTATGGTGGTCCGAAAATGTAATCCGGACCAAATTATTTATTTATTTTTTGGTTTTACTCCCTGACCTTTAAATGAAATCCGGTCCAGAGTGTTTTTTTTTATCTTGCCCTTAAATGAAATCTTGTCCAGGGTGTTTTTTTTTTCCGCTGATGTGGTTTCCTAATTGGATTAAAGAGAAGTAATTGAGCATATTATTTTTATGGTCATATTTTTGGAAAGTAATTAAGATGTTATCTTAAAAGATATGGTACCGATATAAATTAAATTATTCTAAAAGCTCTTATTGTGTAGTTATTTTGAGTATAATTACTTTTTTGTATTTTTATGATAACAATTTAGGAAAATAATGGATTAAAGAGAAGTGACAATTAATTTAGGAAATTAGTTGGTAAAAAAATCAATTCAAAAAAGATAATACACCACTCTTTAAAAAAGATGCATCAATTAATTGTATCTTGTAAACTATTTGCTTCTTATATTTTGAGTTAAATTAGCGATATATCAATCCATGATATTATTTATAAAAAAAAGAGTTTCTTCTAGTCACGATAAGTACAGTTTGATTCAATTAAGACAATCTTTTTCGAAATCAATTAGCCGAAGCAAGCCATGTTGAGTCGTTGACATACAATTTAATTTGATAAAAACATGGCGTTTTGTGTTTTAATATAGAAATCGTTAACAATAAAAAATGTACTTTCTATAAGAAAAGAACCAAAAATGAATAATATTTTTTTAAATAATTTAACTTTTAGATATTAGAGGTAACTTATTTTAAACAATGAACTATGATTTATATTCTTATTTCAGATTATATGAGTGGTTAGTATTCAAAATAGATAAATGTTTGAAATTCCTTTACAGCCGCATATTTGTATGTTTGTATAAATAAATTGACTTTGTTTAATTTTTATGTTTGTATAAACTTATCGTGTTTAATTATAATATTTGTATGATTTTGTATGTTTAATTTTATGTTTGTACGAACTTTTTAAGTTTAAATTTTAATGGTAATTAATTTTCTTTGTTTAGTGTGATAACATGATAATTATTTAATGAGAAGAGATCTGGTGCCACTAACTTTAGTGGCATCCGATGCCACCAAATTATTTTTAATCTATATTTCAAAATTTAATACTTAAATTTTAAATCCAAATCATTGATCTTGTTCATTTCATACTAGATCAAATGATAATAAAATGAATGCATAAAAATAATCAATCATAGTTAATTAGGTTCACTCATTTTACTATCATTTGATCTAATATGAAATGATTTTTAAAAATCATAAAATTTTACGAACATACAATCTATCATAAAAATGGACAATATCAACTATTTGGATTCAAAATTTAAATATTAAATTTTGAAATATAAATTAAAAGATAAGTTAGTGGCATCAAATGCCACTAAAACTAGTCAGATTTTTTTATTTTAGTAAATAAATAAATAAATATAGCAAATTGTCATCTCTCTCCTCACTTTTGCGTTTATAGCAAGACCCGAATTTGAAACTCGGATCCGATTTTTTTGTTTTTTACACAGAAACGAAAGAAAAAAAACCGGACCCGAGTTTCAAACTCGGGTCCGATTAAATTATTATTATTATTATTTTAATGTTTTCAATATTATTAAGTTAGTTAGTTATTATGTTATATGAAATTAATTATGTTATGTAAATGATTATTATGTGATATGAAATTATATTGGATAAATGATTATTATGTTATATAAAAAAAATTTTTTGTTGTTAATGATTTAAAAATTGTTATGGTAATGTAAAAAATTGATGTAAAGTCGATATAAAGAACAGTCGATGTAAATATATATAAGAACAGTCTAAAATAGTCGATACAAACAACAGTGTAAAAAAATACATTAACGCCTACGAAACATCCTCCGAATGAGAGACGGACTATACGTGTCTCTCGGCCGAATTTCACGGCGAGGACGCTCGTGTCTTGCGTCCGGCGGTGTCTGCGTCTCGGGCACTCGGGTGGACGGACCAGGAGTGTCGTACGATGACGCGCGTGGAGCATCATATTGGGTACCGGAGCATCATAACTGTGTGGATCGGCATCCAACCCAAGGAGCATCTCCACCGTCCCGCTCCAATCATCGTCAGTCACCCATATTATTGGTTTTCCTGTATTGTTTGAATTTACAAAATCAGATTAGTAGACTTCCAAAAAAATATAAAAATATATATTAAAAATTTAAAATACCTCTGATAGGTAATCCCCATAGACAACACACATCCTATGTTTATTTTCGAGCACGACAAGCAGCTGCGGATACTCCATTTTTCACTACAATTATTTAAAAAAATTATAATTTTGTATAATTTTTGTATAATTTGGAATAGCTCGGTATAATTTGGTATAATTGAACAATTTCACATAATTAACCAATGTACATATAATTAATAGTATTTGACCAAATTTAATCTAACAAATTTAAAATAATTAGCCTCATTAGTGTTAATACATAATTAAACTAATTACAACAACATATTTCAAAATTAACACAAAAAATCAACACAAATCAACTAAATCAAACTATATTAACTATATTTTAATTATCACTATAATTATACTAATTAAATCTATCAAAATTACTAATTTTGATAAATTTGGATTTAAATTTAAAATAAAAAATTACCTTCGAAATGACTATCAAATTGACGAATCGATGGGTTTTTCCGACTCTCCTTCTAACGATAAAAAGTTGTGCGCAAACGGTTTATAAATTGGAGCAAAAATGAATTAGATCTAAAAAATTGGGGGAATTTTTTTTTGTATTTTTTGAAGAGAAGAGAAGGGATGAGAGGATGGGAGAGATGGGAGAGAGAGGGGAGAGGGAGTTGCTGTAAATGGAAATGGGGCAGCTAGACCGAGTTTCAAACTCGGATCCGTATTTTTTTTTTTACATTTCCAAAAAAAAAACCCGGACCCGAGTTTCAAACTCGGGTCTGGCTATAAACGCAAAAGTGAGGAGAGAGATGGCCAATTTGCTATATTTATTTATTTTATTTACTAAAATAAAATAAATCTGAAAACTAGTGGTACCGAATTTCTTTTCTTATTTAATTTATTTACAAATATAATTAGTGCGATAACATAAAAATAAATAAATATTTGAAATTTCTTTAGAGTTGATATATCAGCTGTAAAAAATTATCCTGGACCGAATTTCATTTAAGGGCCAGGTAAAAAAAAAACACCTTGGATCGATTTTTCATTTAAGGGCCAGGGAGTAAAAAAAATTAAAAATTGGTCCGGATTACAATTCCGGACCACATATCTCGCCCGGAAAAAAAATTCGGATCACTCTAGTAAATGTAAAAAAGGTCCGCTCATATTATTATATGCGGATTTTTTTATTTAAAAAAAAAACTTTCTTTTTTTCTTCTAACAACTGTTAAATGGTATATTTTGAATAGGCTGTTGATTTTTTATGACTAGCCCATATTGCTAATCATATAATTAAATGCATTCATATACAGACCAAATCACATATTTAACTATACATATATTCAATCAGTGGCGGATCCAGGGAGGCCTTCAATGTTTTAACAATGTCCAAACAATATGTATAATTTCATAAAATATTCAAAAATTTATATGTCTGTCTTTCTTAGGGGTGTTAATGGATTAGGTCGGGTCGGGTTCGGGTCGGATCATCTTATTTTATTATTTTTCTTGATCCGACCCGAACCCGACCTATTAAATTTGGGTCAAAAAATCTAAATTCATATCCGACCCGACGGGTCACGGGTCGGCTCGACCTGATTCGTATAAAATAATTAATTATTTTTATATAATTTTAAATAATAAAATATTAATTAATTTATAATTAATTTTAATTAGTGTATTTAAGATTTAATTAGTAGTAAATCATAAAATTACTTTAAAAAATATAATTAATCGGGTCGGGTCGGGTTGATCCGAACCCAATCCGACCCGATTCGGATCAAAAAAATTAAATTCATACTCAAATCATTTATCTTCGGATCATGTCGAATCGGATTCGAATCGGATCGATTAATAATTGACATCCTTAGTCTTTCTTTCTCTGTAGTGAATATTTAATCTCTCCAATTTCGCCCCCACATACAACACGTACCTACAACATATAAAAATAACATACATAATATTCATCGCATATCATACATAATGCAGTCACAAAACATAATGTAAAGCGCAAAAGTGTACAACGTACATCAAAATATATTATATAAAAAATATAATCTACAACTAAAGTCTTTATCTCGTCGATGGGAACTGAGGGAAGACTATGAAAAAAGAAAATCAAATCTTATTTTTAACTTTTTTTTTGAAGAAATATATATAGAATAAAAAATACTTATATTTCGTACCGAAAGCAATGCCACTACACTCTTCCGTAACTGTTTTCCTAAACACCATTATTAAAATGGGGTTGCTAAATTAAACTCTTTTTTGGTAGTGTCCGCTCATATTTCTTGATCTTCATCTTAATCTAAAAATAAAAGGAAAAGCAGAGAGGGAAAAAAAATCGTGGACAAGTATTGGACGGACTCCAACTTAAAAATTTGCTTTAAACTTCTGGCTTTCGGTCGGCATAAATCTTTCAAAAAGAATAACAACAATTATGTGGTCACAGTTTGATGTTACAAAAGAAAATAAATGTGGTCAAAATTTCCAGTTGAGAATTACTCAATTAATTATGTCCGCATCGGTGATGATTTTGTTGTGATTTCATCACCCCACTTTTCTCTTTTCTTTTCTTTTCATCAAATATAAGTGTTACAAGTGAAACAAATATGACAGATGCGTTATATATTAATTACAGGTTTTTAAAATTAGGGACGACAATATTAATCCAACGAAATAGAACTAAACTGAATAATCAGTGGCAGGGGCTCTTTCTCAGAAACGGTCGAATTTGCTAATTACAACATTTTTGTTGTCATATCATGACAACATTTTTGTCATAGCAAATATAATTTAATTTTACAGTCCCAAATCAAAAAACTGAGTACTTCATCATGCTCAATGTACAAACAAAAATTAATGTTACATAGAATTTGGTTAGCGCACAGTAAAAACAATTAAAATTTAACTGCTTGTTTGAATTAATTTTATTCAATATTCATTGATCTTGATCACTTGATCTAGTATCAAATGATGTCCAAATTTTATACTTTTACAAAAATATTTCATGTGGGCTTAAAAATATTAATGGTTAATATTTGTAAGTTTTAATTATTCATATAATAAAAATGGCGTTATAATTAGTCAAAAAATAGTTGCGGTTTGGTTATTTCTCCAACAATCATACATATAAGTTAATTGTACTCATATTATATTCAATACAAAAAATTTACATCGTATCCTACTCTAGATTAAATTTACAGGTTTTTCTAAATTTTTAAACCATTGCAAAACTTACTCCTATGCAATAATAAATAATAGCGTAGCGGATTTACTTTTCATCTTCCACGCCTTCCGCATTTAACACTCAATCAGGATCAAAGAAATCAATGTAGAAACTTATTACTGAAGGCTTGATTTGAACTTTCTGAATCGTGGATAGAGTTGATATAACGATCGAGTCCTTCCAAAGAACTTGCAGACACTTTTTTTTTTATCTGAACTTACGAATAGAAGTTAAGAGTATCTAACTTTAATGGAGTAGGATATTATGGAGTATAGTGTGAAAATTGAATGCACGTTATTAATGTGTTAAATTTGGTAATGGGTTCAAAATAGCATAACTTTTTATATATTAATGTGCTAAAATAGCCAAAAATGTGGCACCCGTGTTCTCAAGTCTACTAAAGATGAGTTACACATTTTCTGGAGGTTCTGAACTAATTCAAGAAATGAATCTGCCAAAAATAGCAACCAGAATTTGCTACGCATTGCTGACTGTTTTAATCATAACTTTCTCATATGATATCCGAATTAATTAACTCAAAATGCGTTGGAAATCTAAGAATAAAATCTCTAATTTTTTATTTTGATTTTCTCAAATTCAAGGTACATTATAGTCTGAAATTCAGTTGAACACAGCTAGACGGTTTCAACACGTGTATTTTCATCCCATCTTACTCTAAATGATCCCGAAAAAAATCCGAGAAAATTCATGCTCGTTTTATGTTAAATCCACAACATTATTAACTATATATTTAACTCAAACTTAATACTTATATTAATTAAATTAATTATAATCGGTTCATCAATAATTATAATTAAATTAAATTTAGTTCTATATGTATTCATATTCAAATCTGGATGAAATACGTATCATGTCATACCTTATTAATTATATTTATTTGGCATGTCCTAATATTACTTAAAATAATATATAATGATAGTAATTAATATATTTAATCATATTACACGTAGTCCAAACTTTATATATTGAATTTTAGATGTATCTAAAATCCAACATTTTGTCGTTATGAATAATTTTTATATGATGAATTAAAATTGAAGTACTTAATTTGACCCTGACTTCTACATGTTTGTAATTTAGAATTTGGATTAATTTTTTGTTTATACCCTTCAACTCCTATTCATTTTCTCATATCTTCTTCAAGTTCCAATTTGATAACAAATTGCACACTAAAAAAAATAATTATATATTAAGAGCCAATTTTTAGTGACTAGATAAGAAAAAAAAATATTCGATAGAAGTAACTAAGATATGTAACATAGCTAGATATTGATGATGCCATCTTCAGTTAAAAAAAAAAGGTTAGTACAATCTATATATGCCACTGACATATCTCATAATCCAAAGTACAATACAGCATCTGATCTTGCCAATAATGCTTGGGCATTATTCTAGTAGTACTGTTATGACCCCATGTTATACCCCAATATTATTGCCTCGCTATCAGAGTATCAGACTCAATCTAGTTTTGGCCTCTCAATGCAGCCTCATGAGACAACAGATACCAGTAAAGCTGATTCTTATCTGCTCAGTTAACTTTCTTGTCAGAGTAATTAATGCTTCCAGATACAAGGAACAATCAAAAGGAGATCTAAGATATCTGTTTCAGGTTTCTTAAATGTTACGACTAGGCCATGCCGAATCATATGACAATGGTCAAGCCGTACTAATTAATGTGCTAGCTAGCTTGGTTGATGTCAAATTAATGTCGACAAAATCAAAACAAGATGCGCGTGTATTATCCTAGATAGGATTTGAGAGCAACTGATTGAGTAATATACATGTTATCAGAATTAAATATTGAATATAATTTCTGCTATAGAATTTTATAATGAAACATTTTTTCCATGAAATTTTTACATGTGACGGGTTTATTAACCGTTACACGTGAAGGAAAGTGTTTAAATAAATAAAAAAAAAAAAACAAAAGATCGTCTTATAATTTATATCCTGACAACATATTTTATTGAGCAACAAGAGCAATTGATGGGTTAATCTTATATCCTGATCAACGTATGTAATTGTAAGAACCAATACCCAAGTAATTAGTGCTTCAGTATAAAATATCTTCTCTTATTGCGAACTTTTTAGAATTTTGCAAAAAAACAATCAATGGTAAAAATGAAGCTTGTTAACAATGGTTATGGGAGGTCTTCACTTCAGCGCTACGCAGGTGCTGTTGATTCTTTCGCTGAACAAAATATTACATAACATACACTTGCTTTCAAAAGAGAAAAATGCGGAAAAACCCACAATCTTTATGAATGATAAATTAATTGATAATGAGAGTTCTGAAAAGTACGCGGACTAAACCAGAATGTACTAACGTGAATTGTATGGTATATATAAATTAGGTTTAAAGTAGCGTATCCAATTAAACACTAATCATTGAGACAAAAGGTACGTACTATGAAAATAAATGCAATTTTATGATTTATTTTGTACCATCTTGGTTGGTGCTTGAGATTCTTAGAAGCCTCCTCAAAAGTCAGGATAACAACAAAAGGAATACTAAATTTTAGCATTTATTATCATATGTTTTGTATCCTTTATTATTACTCTGTACAGAACGTCAGGGCCTCAGAGGGCAATGCATGCCCATATTCTTCCTATCTAAATATAATATAAATTTCTGAAATAATTTTATGATAAAAAAAAATAAGTTGTCAAATTTTGTAAATGCTCATAAAAAATTTCATTCGGATTTCAATTTTGTGATCTCTCATACGAGCACATTTCCTTTTAACAACAAATCAAAGACAGATTTTTAATTGTGAAATATTTTTGTTTCATTAACATATAGATAACATTGAGTGGTTTAGCCAAGTGGCGAGCACTTCACGGGATCATTTTCAAAAAGAGTGGAAGTTCAAGCCCTCACGATGCTTTTTCTTTTCTTTTTTTAAAATAAAATGTAAATCAATTAAAGTGAACAGTTACATGCTTACCTCCAAAGACTTTATGGGTCTTTCAAATTTTGAACCGTGAAAATTTGACGCAAAATATGCTTTGCAAATAAATTAGCATATATAACTCATTATAAATTAGCATAATACGTTTACAGTTCTTACATGAGACGTGGTAAGCACTGTATAGTAGGCACTTCAGTATCTAGATTGCCAGTTGCTACCTATTCTTCAACACCCCCACCCCAACCTAACTCCCCACACAAAACGCACAAAGGAAAAAAAAAAAATCACATAATCTGTACTATACCGAAGTTAGATTTTAAGAGGTGGTAAGATTACGTTGACGTAGCAATATTGAGGCATACACTTTCTGCCTGGTGCATCACACTACATCATAAAAGGCTTGGATAATATTTAATTAATTAACCATGATTATAGATAAAATTCATTGTTGAAAAGGATAAGTGATATTACTAAAATATTGAGAACATGTTTAACAATGGTTATTAATAAAAAAAATATTTTTAAAATAGATGTTGAAAGTCAAAAAATGAGGATGAACCTTTAACAACGGTTCTTAACTAAGAACTGTTACTAAATAATTATTTAACAATGATTTTTAATTAAAAAATCATTGTTAAAGATATCTTTAACAATGATTATTAGTTAAAAATCATTATTAAAAGGTGAAACTAGAATTTCTCTGGCAGAAAAGAATCAACAAATAACAATTCATTTTTTTTACTCCCACAGATTGCTAGGTTTTTCTGTCTCATCATTCTCATCATCCAATGATCCACAAATCAAAATAAAAAAGCAAAATTCGATGGATTGATCCTTTTTTCCTCTTCTATTTTGATATAAAAGATAGCTGAGAGACTGAGAGAGAGAAAGAAGAGAGACGGACGAAATAAAAATCGAAATCCGACCATCTCAACTTCAAACGACTATAACTTTTGATAGGAAACTCCGATTGAGCTGTACTACGTGGCCACAGAAAGCCTATGTCGTTATGGCCATTTTCGATAAAAAAAAACATCTTCAATCTCAAAAACACATTTGAAGTTTTCTTCTGTTTTTTCTTTGGTTTTTTCTTAGAAATTGTATAGGTTTTCATATTATTATATGAACAAGATGTATGTATTGTTACGTAAATATTTTTTATTGGATGAATAATTATATTTTTATATTAATTATTCAATGAATAATATATAATAAATTTTCTTCTTGTCTAATAAATCTGACTCTATATTCATTGTTTACTGTTAAACAATAATTATTTATTTGACTCCACATATCAATCTGATTTCATATTAAACGTTATAGCAATTTTTTAAAAAATTATCTTTAACAATGATTTTTACTAATAATCATTGCTAAAGGGTTCTTCAGCAACAATTATTAATTGAAATCATTGCTAAAGGTTCATTTAACAATGATTTTTAACTAAGAACTGTTGCTAAAGTAACTTTAAATAACGGTTATTAGTTAAAAATGGTTGCTAAAGGAACTTTTAACAATGATTATTAGTTAAGAATCGTTGTTAAATATCTTTCAAGAACGGTTTTAACAATGAGATTTAACAATGTTTGTTTATACTTTTTTCTGACACTCTCTTCAATAATGGTTGAAAAATCATTGTTAATGGGATTTAAAAACCGTTATTAAATTTAAAATGTGTTGTAGTGTCACTTTCATCATATATACTAAATGCAGTTCAATATTTTATTTGACACCTCATAAATTCAGTGCATAATCAGCATCAACATGAAAACAAATTAGGCCGCACGTTTGGTTTCCTATAACTAATACTCTAATAAAATTTTTGTTTACTAATTAAATTTACAATATATATATATATATCCCTTACCCTCTGAGCGCAGTCAGCAAATTGTACCGCTATACAATTTCAGTTGACTTTATAAAGTAACAAATGAAAAATTCTACTTTTATCAGTATAAAACTTCAAAACAAGTGGATCCTTCTGAAAACAACTTAGACAGTGACCCTCCAATTAACGATACAGTGTCCAGTTACATTATTCAAACATAGTGTACAAAAAGTTCCATTAAAACTCTTCCACTTTATAGCAGATATATTAAAAATACTCCCCATCATGAGATTTACAAGGATGCATGTTTTGTATATTTAATAATAAAACCACTTATTTAAAAAAATGAATAATGAATACATTCTGATTTCATAAGTTAATTGGTGATCATTTGCACACAAATTCAACTTAATTTTAATCTTAATTGCTATATCTTTTTATCCATTTAAACGGAACCTTCCTATGAAAAACATACTATCCGTGCTTTTTTCACTGCTACTAGCATGTAGTTGCTCGTTAATTTATTATTAATTATTATATACTGCACGGTTTGACAAATTAACCAATCAAGCATTTTTGCGTGGCGACAGCAGTTTTTGCGCACTCGACTCAATGCATAACCAAAAAAAAAATTCAATGTATAACAAACTATGGCCGTCATACAGAGACCTCCACATTTCACCATTATTCACCTCACACCAAATTCTCTCCCTTTTTTGAGTTCTATTCCTTTCTCTCTCATGAGACCACTATAAATAACTGCCCCAACTTGTTCCAAATTTACCCACGAACCACGCTTCAATAAGGTTTAAAGGGCACTAGAAAGAGAAATAGAAAGAAAGGGGAGTGCTACTGTGCTAGTGCGAGTACATAGTGTGCTAGCTGTGAAGTGAGGTGCGCAGAAAAGTTTTTCTCTGTGTACTTAGGAGAAAGAATATGGATATAGAGGCGAGACATGAAGTCTCCGTTGATTGGAAGGGAAGATCATGCAGAAATAACAAGCATGGTGGCATGAGAGCTGCTGTCTTTGTTCTAGGTTCTCTCTCTCTCTCTCTCTCCCCTTCACTCTCTGATCATTTTGTGATTCTTCTGTATTTTCTTTTTGACTGCCTCTGTTTCTAGTGTACAGTACATACAGTACAATAATAGACTATGATTGTGGTCTATTGAGAACAAACTAAGCTAATAGCATAAATACCCTGCTTTTTTCTTTTAAAAAAAATTGTAAAACATGAAGAAAGTTAGGATAGGTTCTTTCTTTAAAGCATCATTCCGTTGTCTATTGATGCTAAATTATGGTGTTATATACTTAACAGTATAAAGTAGGCTAATTATTTATCTTTTCCCAATTAATACAATACACAAAGCGGAATAATTTTTCAATGAATATTGCTACATATTTGAGGTACAGATAATACAACTCTTATCATAATTAATGCAATTTATAATATTAATTTAATTCTTTGATTGCTAAATTTTTCTCTGCTGATCTCTATTTCGTTCATTTTTTTTTTTTTTTCCCTAATGATGGTTTTTTGTTGACAATTTGATACATACAAGGCATACAAGCATTTGAGATTATGGCAATAGCAGCTGTGGGTAATAATCTGATAACATACGTATTCAACGAGATGCACTTCCCGCTGTCAGAATCAGCGAACATAGTGACAAACTTTATCGGCACCATATTTCTGCTGTCCCTGCTCGGTGGGTTCCTCTCCGATTCTTATCTCGGCAGCTTTTGGACCATGCTTATCTTTGGCTTTGTGGAGCTCTCTGTAAGCACCTTCAATTTCGGTTCCTTTCCTTTTCATTGTTTTTATTATTATCACTTTATTTCTCTTTTCTTATTTTGATCTCTCTTCTCCATTGTTTATGGGATGTATTTTGGAGGAAAAGGACCGTATAGAACATATAGCAGTGTGCCGTTTCCTTAAGTCTGAGATATCCTTGTTGTTACATTATACTTTTTAAAATGAGGATTACCATCGTATAGCAAAGCTATAGTGCTTTACCTTGATTATCTATGCACCCTCTATTTTGTGGGTTTCCTTTTCTTTAGCTTTTTACTCACTCAATACATGAAAAAGGCAATGTGAACATATATCCTGTATTTTATTTTTTTATTTCATCATTAAATTGGTTCCCATTCTATCCACCTTTTGGACCAGTATCCGTGATGTGCCCTTTTTTGGTATTTCCCCAGGTTATTCTCCTATCCACTTATATACAAACAATGGATAAGTACCTTTCACATTTGAACATGATCTACATCGAACAATCAATCTCTAACAATATTTTGATTGTTCAATCTTAATCACCTCAAGCAATTTCGGATCGTACTGTTCGGAGAAAAGACATTTTAAACCTTACTAATTAACAAGTCAAATCTTAGTATAATCATTTTAGGAAATAGCATACACATTTTGGGATGGTGCATGTTTCTCCCTTTAACAAATATGAAAAAAATTGACATTAAATTCAATGTTGACTATTCTGTTTTCTATCAATAATCAATCAATTTTAATTTTAGACGTGTGAAAAATCAAACGGCCAATTATGATGACGGACAACACTCAAAAAAAAGTTTACATGAAAAAACAACACAGCAGAACTGATCATTAATATATCTAACTATATTTAATTGGTATTTAGTACTAGAAAGCAAGCAATTGATAGCTTTTTTATTATCATAATTTGATGAAACTAACTAGATCAAACTTTAAAAGGAAACCAGTTTGGCACCTCAAGTTGGGAATAAGATCCCCATCTGGTTCACATCAGGTTCTTTTATTGAAAAGGAAAATAGCTAGATTATATTCATGTTTCTTTGGGACCCAGCTTAGTCCTCTGGTTGGAATTGATGCTTAGAGAAGGGAAGCCAAGGAATAATTAAAAGAAGTCTTAAGCATAAAGATCAGGAAAATTTTATAACTTTTTAAAAGAAACTTCAAATAAATAAATTCAATTCTGGTAACATCTTTTTGGATAACTGATTTCTGGATTGAAAAATATACAAATAGAAAGACACGTATTCAACCCCAATTAATTTCATAATTTCTTTTATTCCAGGGTTTCATATTACTCTCTGTGCAAGCGCATCTGCCTCAGCTGAGGCCACCAAAGTGCAACATGCTATCAATACAAAACATCTGTGAAGAGGCCAAGGGATTCAAATCCACCATTTTTTTCATTGCTCTTTACCTGGTTGCACTAGGCAGTGGTTGCCTGAAACCCAATATGATTGCTCATGGAGCTGACCAGTTCAGAAAGGACGATCCACTTCAGTCAAAAAAATTATCAACATATTTCAATGCTGCATATTTGAGTTTTTGTTTTGGGGAGCTGATAGCGCTTACAGTGCTGGTTTGGGTTCAGACTAGGTCTGGTATGGATCTCGGGTTTGGTTTGTCAGCAGCTGCCATGACACTTGCACTTGTGAGTTTGGTTTCGGGTGTGTTTTTCTACAGGAACAAGCCACCTCAAGGAAGCATTTTCATTCCAGTTGCAAGGGTACGCTTGGTTAATTAACAACAAACCCCTTTGAATTTTAGTCAATTGAAGAAATGAATGTCTTACTGAGTCAAATTAATTAATAAATAATTCTCAAGTTGAATGTTAAAAGAACACACATTTTGTTCAACGCATGTAGGTATTTGTGGCAGCAATTACAAAGAGAAAGCAAATATGCCCATCAAATTCAGAATCCACACACCGGGGCCAAGCCAACCAACGCAACCATGTAAATTCAATTATCAGGTCCCATGAAGGCGCTCCTCATGCCAACAAAATCCGGTACACAAATAAGTTGAGGTTAGTCCCGGAGCACTGCAACTCGTCCTTTAACAATTACCAGTGTCTCTATATCTACAGTTTAGTTGTCAGTCCTTAAAGAGACTATGACTAATTTACTAGTAGCTACTAAAAAATCGCTAAAATACCTCAATGAGTAAAAAAATATATATATCATATCTACAACCTAAATATACTTACAAAATTGGGTGACTTTGCTAATGTTTCACATTGAGCAACATGACATATTCCTAACAGAATAACACAAATTCCATGTCAAATTATCAATATACCTTTGATAATTATTCCCCCTGCTGATGGGATAGGTTTCTTGACAAGGCGTGTATCAAGACCCAAGATAACGCAAAAGAATCGCCATGGCGGCTCTGCACTGCTGCTCAGGTTGAGCAGGTGAAGTCGCTCATTTTAATCATCCCAATCTTCGCATGTACAATTGTCTTCAACACTGTTCTCGCACAGCTGCAGACGTTTTCAGTGCAGCAGGGCACCTTGATGGACAACCGACTTTTCTCGGGGTCCTTCAAAGTACCACCGGCATCACTGCAATCCATTCCATATATCGTGCTGATCTTATTGGTACCGTTGTATGAACTTCTGTTTGTGCCATTTGCGCGAGGGTTCACTGGAATAAGCTCTGGCATCACACCCCTGCAACGTATGGGTGTTGGGCTGTTCACTGTCACTTTCTCCATGGTCACCGCTGCAATGGTAATAGGAATATATATGTTTATTGAAGCGAGAAATAATTCACTTTTTTTATTAAACAAAAACAATAATCTGTTGCATAATAAATGGATCATTATGCTAACATGTTAGAGCTCAAAATAGTTTTTTGAGTTCCTTTCATTGCTTTAAATGAAAATCTGAATAAGTAAAAACCACACAATTTTAAACTTTAAAGAGAAAAAATGAGCATTTTTCTATTTTGAAACAGAGTACTAATAATCTGGCTCAAAAAGCTGAAAAAAGAAAAAGAAGAACGCAAAACACTTGACATTTTGGATAAAAGAAAATTTATGCAATTTCCATTTTTAAGCAAAATATGTATATCAAAGGATCTAAAAATTGTCCTGACATATGTTATTTTCTTCTGGCATTTACAGGTAGAGCAAAAGCGACGAGGGTCCGAAACACCCATATCCATCTGGTGGATTGCGCCTCAATTTCTTGTGTTCGGTCTATCTGAAATGTTCACGGCTGTTGGTTTAATCGAATTTTTCTACAAGCAATCCTTAGCCGGCATGCAATCATTTCTAACCTCTATGACTTATTGTTCTTACTCCTTCGGCTTCTACCTAAGCTCAGTCCTTGTTTCCTTGATCAACAAGTTCACCAAGTCGTCTACTCATGGAGGTTGGTTAAGTGGCAATGATTTAAACGAGGATAGGTTGGATTTGTTCTATTGGCTATTGGCGGCGCTTAGCATTTTGAATTTCTTCAACTATTTGTTTTTGTCTAGATGGTACTCAACAAGCATTCAATCGGATAATGAGTATGTTGTTGACACAAATGGAGAGGAGGAACAGAGGATAACTTTTACAAAGGAAGGTGGCAATGAGCCTGGTGCAATGTTATGATGATTTAGGGTAATTATTAGACTAATTAATGGGGTATGATATAACATGCTCTATCTTGACAAATTTTTTTTTTTTTGCTCTCCTTTTTTTCTTTTTAATTACTAGCTTGACCTTATATTAGTAGAGAAAAAATATTAAGAAGAAAAGTAATCCGTGATAGTGCCGTCTGTTAGAAGGAAAGTTCATTTTTAATCTTTAATTATGGGCCTGGATGGAATGGACACTTCATTGTATTTGTATATGTTTTATATATCAAAAGAGGAAGTTAGGTCTTAATCCATCTTATCTTCCCTTTAAACATTTATTCTTTCTCAACGACAGAACTAGTTATTTTTAGTAAAAATAATTTTATGGCATCGAATTATACAAATTATTTGACACTTCTAGATCCGAACCTCGTTAATTTATGCTTTTTGATCAGCTCCATTAATTACATATATTTTGTGCTAATTAACAAAATACTGTATTTAGAAGAAATATTTATTTACATATATATTGTATACTCATCCATGTTTCAATTTTTTATAAAGAAAACGAGGAAAAAAAACAAAAGCAGAAATATCCAAACTTATTTACAAAGTGTTTATGACTTCTGTGACAACTGACAAGTGACAAATTAAATCGTCTGTAATTTCTACTAAAAAAAATAAAATCACGGACTTGATTCCTGTTTTGATTGTTTTAATTTCCTCATTGAGTCATTGTTCTTTTAATTTTCCTTTATTGAAAGCCAGTGTGTTTATTGTCCCCCCAAGTGGCTTGGGGTCTTTGTCAAAAAAATCAAAATTATTTTATTAGAACTTTAGAACGAAACAAGGGGCGGGGATGTGGAACATGGTCTTTTTATTTTTTTTCCCTCTCCATTAGGCATTTTAAGAATGGCCCAATAGGAATGAGTTAATGTGATTTGGCTAGTCACAGTGATGATTAATTGGGTGAAGGTAAATACTAAGTTAATAAATAGAATAATATAAACACCTGCTTATTGCTCCATTTATTCTTGGTAGACTTTTGTGTTATAAAGCTGATCGACGTTCATTTTACTGAACTTATAAAATGACAAAGTAGAAGCATTTTTTTTATTTTGAAGAACAAATAATATCTGAGTTGACACGTAAACCCATAATTTCATCTGTCCAAGCATTCGAGTTGTTCACTCTCAGCTACCTGCATCGTAATGGTGTCAATTAACATCACTCAACTTAAAAATTATATTAGAGGTCCCCTAAATTATAGGACCTTCTTAATAATATTTACTAAAATATCTTGGTTTGAACCCACTAGTATTTTGTGTAATTTCTCAGTCTCAACCCCACTGAAGATTGAAAGTTCGGACCAATAAAAATTTAAAAAGTAACTTTTTTCAAAGAGATGTTCAGAAAAACTTTGAAAATAATAAATAATAGAGTTTGCACTATGGCACAGTCCCTCTTTCTTTTTTATGTCATTATTTTCTAAATGAATATATTATTTATTTTTATTTAGCATTTGTGCTTATTTAAGTTGAAAGTTAGTTGATCGAGAAATTTTTTTTATTAGTTTAATTTGTACACATGATAGCTTAATATGTAAAACGACTTCCTTCCTTTATTTTTTTTTTGTCTATGTGTCAATACATAACATTGAGAGTGGTGTTAGAGAACAATACATATTTTGTATTTTTCATCTTCTACTTATTCATTAAGATAGGTAAATTTACCACAGACGATATCAATATAAATTTCATCCAACTATGGTTTCGTATGTCCTTTTGGGTATAAGTTTATATAGTTTTTTTCCAACAATATCATACAGCAAGTGTAAAACTTAAAAAAAAATAATTGAATCCAACTCATTTTCTTTTCCAACTTTGTTGGAGACCATCATTGTAAAATGAGAAAATTCATTCCCAATTGATAGAATTTCTCATAGAGGCAAAGGTACATGTACCATAATGGTGTCAATTGACACCTGAACTTAGCAATTATATTAGATGTCTCTTTAAATTACAATGTCTTCCTATCTGGTATTTTATGTAATTTCTCAATCTTGATCCCACTTAATATTGAAAGTTTGGACCAATGAGAATTAAAAAAGTAATTTTTTTCTGGGGAGATGTTCAGCAAAATTTTGAAAATAATAAACAACAAATTTTGCACTATGGCACAATCCCTCTTGTACCTTTGCTATCTTATTTTAATTATTTTTGTCTCCATCTATTTCTTTCTTTGCGTCATTGTTTTCGAAATGGACATATTATTTATTTTTATTTAGCATTTGTGCTTGTTTAAGTTGAAAGTTGGTTGATCAAGGAATTTGTTTTTATTTAGTTTGTACACATTATAGGTTAATATGTAGAACGATTTCCTTCCTTTAATTTTTTTGTCTATGTGTCAATATATAACATAGGGAGGCGTGCTAAAGAATAATATATATTTTGTATTTTTTTATCTTGTACTTATTCATTAAGATAGCTAAGTTTACCACAGACGATATCAATGTAAATTTTATCCCACAAACTTTTAAGGGTGTGTTCGATGTGTGAGAATCTTAGATAAATTTAATCAAATTGAATTTTCTTTCCAACTCTGGTTTTGTATATCCTTTTGAGCATCGGTTTATATATTTTTTCCAACAATATCATACAACAAGTGTAAAACTTTGAAAAAAATAATAATTAAGTCGAACTCATTTTATTTCCCAACTTTGTTGGAGACCATCATTGCAAAATGAAGAAATTTATTCCCAATTGATAGAATTTCTCGCAGAGGCAAATCTATATGCACCATAATGATGTCAATTGATACCTGAACTTAGCAATTGTATTAGACGTCTCCTTAAATAAGAGTGTCTTTCTGTCTGATATTTTGTGTAATTTATCAATCTTGACCTCACTGAAGATTAAAAGTTCGGACCAATGAGAATTAAAAAAGTAATTTTTTTCTGGTGAGATGTTCAGCAAAACTTTGAAAATAATAAATAATAAAGTATGCACCATGACACAATTCCTCTTGTACCTTTATTGTCTTATTTTAATTATTTCATCTCCATCTCTCTCTTTCTCCGTGTTGCTCTTTTCTAAATGGACATATTATTACATTTAGCATTTGTGCTTGTCTAAATTGAAAGTCGGTTGATCGAGGAAAATATTTCTATTAGTTTAATTTGTACACATGATAGGTTAATATGTAAAATGACTTTTTTCCTTTAATTTTTTTTATTTATGTGTCAATACATAACATAGAGAGTGGTGCTAGAGAATAATACATGTTTTATATTTTTCATCTTGTACTTATTCATTAAGATAGGTAAATTTATCACAGATGATATCAATATAAATTTCATCCCACAAACATTTAAGGTGTGTTCGGTGTGTGGGCATCTTATAAAAAAATAATCAAATTGAATTTTCTTTTCGACTCCGGTTTCGCATGTCCTTTTGGGCATAGGTTTATATAGTTTCTTTCAACAATATCATACAACAAGTATAAAACTAAAAAAGAAATAATTGAGTCCAACTCATCTTTTTCCAACAATATCATACAACAAGTGTAAAACTTAGAAAAAAATAATTTAGCAACAATTCTAACATAAAAAATCATTATTAAATACTAATAGTTCTTTATAAAAAATCATTGCTAAATACCCTTTAACAATTATTTCTTTTAAATAACCGTTGCTAAAGGATATTTAATATTTTTTTATCGTAACTATTGTTAAATGATATCTTTAGCAAAGGTTTCTTATAACTAACTATTGTTAAAGAGACTATTTAGGAATAGTTTTTGTACCATTGTTAAATGGTAGGATTCAAATTTTGTGCTAAATGAAAAGAATCAATCAATAGTATTCCACCTTTTATACTCTCACAGAGTGCTACATGCTCAAATCTCAGTGTTTCATCATCCCGATCTAATAATTTAAAATCCTTTAAATCTTCACCTTTTGTACTATATGTATTACAATTCTTCCTCCCTTCCCTCATATATAAAGAGAAATGAGAGATAGAAAAAGAAAAAAAGAAAAAAAAATGAAGAAATTAAAATCAAGATCTAATTATAATCAACTTCAAATAATCATATTTTTATAGAAATTTTCAATTAAGGTATTCTACATGGCCACAAAAAACTTACAATGAGATTTATAGAGTTTCATCGCTAATGTTGTGATGATGGTTTTCAACATCAAAAAAGCTTGTGTGATACCTTAAAAACGCATTTGAAGTTTTAAGATATATTTTTTATTTTTCAATTTTTTTCTGAAAAATTATATAAAATTTTATATTATTGAATTATTTAGATATATTATTGAATATAATCAAAATTTTATTATCATTTTAATTTTTGTGATATATATATATATATATATATATATATATATATCAATGGGTGAGGATGGATCACTTGAAAATGGGTTATTTTGACAATCTTGACAATGAATTATCAAATAAATATGAAAAGAATCTTAAAAATAGAGAAAACCTTATGGATATGTTCTTCTACTTATATATTGATGGTGATTCAAATATCATTCAAATTCATTATCATTTGATACTCCATCAAGGACCATCAATATTTTATGTAATTTGTAACGGTTATAATTTGACGGTCTTTGATGGACTATCAAACGATAATGAAATTACATAAATTTTAAATCACCTTCAATCTATAAGTTGAACATATCCATAATATTTTTACTATTTTTAAGATTTTTTTCATATTTATTTAAAAATATAATGTCAAGATTGTCAAGAAAACCATTGTCAAGTGATCCCTTCCCTATAACATTATTTATTGTTATATATTTATATTTATTAATACATTCATAATTATTAAAAAAAATAGTTAAAGTTAAAAAAATATTATTTTTAAAAATAAGAATCTTTAGCAACAACTCTTTAATAAAAATTATTGTTAAAGAATCATTGCCTTTAACAATGATTCTTAGATCAAATGTTCTTAGTTAAGAATCATTGTTAAAGGTGATTTTTTTTATAACAAAGAAATGAAATTGTTGTTAAAGGGTTTTTTTTTAGGAATGATTTTAATAATATTGTTTAATAATGATTATTTATATTTTTTTCTAGTACCCCTTCAATGATAGTAGGAAAATCATTATTAGAGGAGATACGAAACTGTTGTTAGAGCTCTTTTGCGTGGTAGTGATTCTTAATTGATGATTGCAAATTTCTAATGTAATTTAATTAAACTTAAAATGTCAAACATGAAATACGAGGGATATATAGTCGAACACAACCTTATAGTAGCATAAATTTAGAAATTATTTTAGGCAAAGTTCATGTTTTAGCTACCGCTAATTGTTGTTGTAAATGATTTTTGAAACTATATAACATGATATTTATCAATTTATAAAATAATCATATAATTATTTAATATTTTTTAGACTTTTATGAAATACAAATATGGAGCTTAAGCAGAAGAACTAATGACTAAAGATCTCAAGATTAAGTTTAAATATGTTAGATTTATAATAATTAAACATAATCAAAATAGTCTTGAGATTAAACTAGTAAAATAGAAATATCTAAACCCTAATTGTTGTAATGGATTAAATCAAATTTGTATAAATTTTATCCAATTTGCTCCAGAGCCAAAACATACCCTAACCATTGCAATGGATCCCTTATCAATTATAACGGCTGATCTCGAGAGAAATTTTATTGTTTAAACATTATAAAGGATCCTAATATTAGTTATAACGGATTAAATCGTTTGTATATAAAATTTGGCCCAAAAGCTCCAAAACAATTCCCTCAGACATCCGTTGTAACAGATCTTACATCTGATACAACGATTGTGTTAAGATTTTCATGACCTAATCGTTACAATAGTTAGCTAACCATTACAACAGATATGCCAGTTTTTATCGATTTTGGTATATCACAATATGTACACCTACCTTTCTTCTAAAACTTGATGAAAATTCTCTTTGCAAAACCTAGCTGTCAAAATTATCTCAGTGCTATACTTTATTTTCTTTTATTTTAAACTCAACACTACTTTACAAAATCCTTTGAGAGTTTGAAAAAAATTAGTTCATAATTGTTCTTTAGTGAAACTTAGTTTTTCACACTCCATTTTTTTTAGCCAACGGGTGTCCTATTATTTGGTGTCAGAAACAGGAGGAGGTTCACAGTCGTAAAAGACTTGCTTATTTTAGTGACTCGATGCAATCGACTATATGATTGCAAGTTTCAGAGCCGTAGGCTCTTCATAGTCGAATTTCATTAAATTTTGTGTTCTTTCTCTTTCTCTCTCTAACTTTATTTATTTTTGATAAATTTAATACTAGATGTTTATGGAAAATACTAACAAATAACTTGCATTCATGCAGAAAACATAATAATTTGTGCATGTTTTAGACGACATTCGAAAGCAGATGTTATAAATTTTATGTATGGGGGTTTAATTATTTACTAAATAAAAATTGTATTAATTTAAAAATACTCATAACTTGTAAGAATGGGATCAAAGTGGATATGCCAAAAATATTTTGGTCAAGTGACACATATTTAACAAGATTTTTACCGAAAAAAAATCATCAAAAATATATAAAACACATCTGATTCAAAAAATTGGACATCAATTGACGCCATTTTAATTATATATATTCATTTCTAATCTTTCTACATTCTATATAGTATTTGGAAAAGAACTAAATACTGAATGATGGATGTATTCGAAAACTCTGGTCTAATAAAAACAATTTGAAACTAAAATAGCGGTATTATTTTCTAAATTATAATAACGACACGAGAAGAAACTGTTATAAAACAACGGAATTATTTGCTCAAATGATGAGAAACGAGAAACACCGTCTTGATTGACATGCAACCAACTCACCTAAGAACTAGTTCTCATGATTACCAAGCTCTCTGATCTAAAAAGAATCAGACATTGATTTCCAAATACTGCATAGCCTTTCACCTCAAGCATTAATTTCTCTATATAAAATATGTCCAAAGATTTGGTGTTTTGATATCTTTTCACGGAAACAAAAAGCTACACAGGAGAGGTGTGCTTAATCAATAATTTTGAGCGAGAATTTACTAATATAGCGATCATGAGAGAATAATTGCCTATCCCATCCAACAGTGTTATAAAATATGACCGCATGGAGCACATACGTGGCCAAATGTTTCGTGGTGCGAGACTATATGCATAATAGTGTATCTATATGTTTCATAATGCGTTGCAATTTTTAAAATATTCATCGTATTAAGATTAAAATTAATCATACAACATCTATTTAAAGAAATCCAAAATTATATTACTGACTTATTATATTTCTTATCTTTTTATTCAAATTCTTTACAGAATTACATTAATTGCATATATTTTAAGATGAGTATTTTTTTCGGAGGACAGTAATATTCATATCTTATTTATATTTACTCACTGAATTTCTAATTATTCATTTTTAGTCACTGAATTTTGTATTATTATTCGGATTTGATCACTCCAATATTTCCATCTAAAACTCTAATGGAAGCTAACGTGACATCCAACATAGACTATGTATATTGTAGCTGAACACTGAATTTAGAAAATATAATTTACTTCAAGCCAAGAGAGATGCCATGATGAAATACAAATGTTCTACTTATCCAGAAATTAAGAAAAAAATTGATAAGTTCAAGGATGAAACATTTATAACCTTCATGCTATAATGTACATAGTTTATATATGTTGGATGACACATTATCTTCTGTTAGGTTCTTGAATGGAAAAATTGACGGAGTGATCAAATCCGGATAATTATGAATTTGATAATTAAAAATTCTATAATCAAATATGAATAAAATATAAATTTTATTGACCTCCTTAAAAATTCAGTGACAAAATTTACTAATTTTAAGAAGAGTGTTTGCAAAATAAGAGAATCATGCAATCCCCACGACAAGAGAAATCATGACAGAATATAGATGATGGTTCAATTGAAATGGCACAAACCATATAGATCAGTAGCAAAAAATTTTGATACTTTTTCTTTTAACATGTGCATATATATGATCAAATTTGGAAGAACTCTCATTTTTTACCCAAAATGTCGCAACATTTTAATTTAAAAAAAAACATAATTAAAGTAAAAGAAAGTTCAAGAAAATCTTGTTCTCAAATTGTAATAAAAAATGTGATCCTAAACTCTTAGGTTCGTTTGGCAAATCAAGGAATAGTTTTGGAATAGTGATAATTTTGGAAGAGTAATAGAATAGTGTTTTTTTAGAAGAGTGGTAGCATAGTGGTATTCTTAACTATTCGGAATAGTGAAAATATTGTTTGTCAGTTGTTAATCGGAATAGTTAAAATATGAATAATTATGTTACTAACAATGATGCTGATGATAAAAATAATAGTACAAAATAATAATAATAATAATAATAATAATAATAATAATAATAAAAATAATAATAATAATAATAAATAATAATAATAATAATCATAACAAATAATAATATTCATAGATGTAATCATATTAATATAATAAAAATATAAACATAATAATAATATAGTAATATAATAATAAAATTTTAATTATAATCATAATCATCATAATATAATAATAATAATAATAAATAAATAAATAATCATAATATAATAATATAATATAACATAATCAAATCATAATCATAATCATAATCATAATCATAATAATAATAATCATAGTCGTAATCATAATAATATAATAATATAACCATAATCATAATGTAATAATATAATAATAAAAATTATAATCATAATCATCATCATAATAATAATAATAAATAATTATAATCATAATAATATAATCATAACTATAATCATAATATAATAAAATATTACAACATATTAAAATAATAAAATAATAATAATAAACAATAATAATCATAATCATAATCATAATAATATAATAACAATAAAACCATAATTATAATATTGTAATAATAATAATAATAATAATAATAATAATAATAATAATATAATCATAATCATAATAGTATAATAATAAAAATAATCATAATAATATAATAATAATATTTATATTCATAATATAATAATATAATACTAAAATCATATTTAATATCATATAATAAAAATAAATAATAATAAAATAAATATTATTATAATACTAAAGTGATGATAATGTATAATAATAACAATCATTATAATTTCATAATAACATAATACAATAATACTAATAGTGATGATAATATAATAATAATAATAATAATCATAATTTAATAATATAATAAGAATAATAATAATATTATTAAATCATATAATAATAATAAATAACAATTATAATATTAATATAATAATAAATTATAATCATAATTATAATATAATAATAATAAATCATAATATAATATAATAATATAATAATATAATAATAATAAATCATAATCATAATATAATAATATAATACAACATAATTAAACAATAATTGCTATTCCGATGAGAGCTAATCCGGTATACTACCTATAACTTGGTATAACTGATTAGCACTATTCCGCACTCTTCTACTTAGTTTAAAATTCGTTTGACAAATTAATTCGTCGGAATAACAATTATATTCTTACTTTTTATTATTCCATGCATTGCTAAACAAACCCTTAGGGTGTGTTTGCATGGTGTAGAATAGCACTGTTCTCGAAATAGCAGTAATGTTTTTGGGTTAGCAACCATCCAAACACAAACACAAAAATCGAGAATAGCAGCAGAACAATGCTAATCCGTTAAGCCACAAAAAACGTTAGGTTAGCAGATTAGTGTCCATGTGGTTAGTGAAAATAATAAAAAAATCTTTTATATTTATATTAGTATGGAGTAGTATTAAATAAATTTTATTATTAAATAAAATACTGAAAATAATTAATTATTTTAACTATTCTCTCCACTGTTCTCAAGTTTTTATCCAAATAATATTTTACTAACCAAAAATAGTAAAAATTAGTACTCTTCTCATATTTCAGGAGATATCACTAATCTGACACTATTCTCACTAACCTGACACTATTCTCAACTACTAATCCAAATAGTGTTATTCTTATATTAATCTTTTCACCATCCAAACACACCCGAGAATAGTCACTAACCTAAAAATTGAAGTAGTGATTAAATCAATATTTATTGGGTTAATAAAATAATCACTAACTCAATATTTATAAAGAATTATTTTCTCATTCAAAAATAAAATAATAATAAAAATAATAACAATTTTAAAAAATTATTATTCTTCACCCATCGGGACTTGAGATGATTGACGTTTTGTTTTATTAACTTATGATAACTATATCTCGAGGCAACTATTTGGACTGTTTATATGCTTCTGGGAGATTGACATGACAGGATATAGGAGGAATTTTTTTTTTGACAAAAAGCCAAGCTGGTACAAACTTTTTTTATTTGGAGTTGATATCGAGACAAAAACGTCGTTGTCAATTGTTCTAAAATTTGGGTTAATTTTCCTTGGACAACAATCGTTATCAAATCGTTGATGACTAATATGGATACTTTTTTTTTTCACTTATGGTGAAACGAATCTCCGTGCAAATTTACTGTTCCGCTTGCTCTTAAATTCTTATTAAATTTTTTAATATATAAAAAGAGGTTTAAACTATCAAATTTTAAGCTTTTAAGCTTTCAAACGAATCTCCATACAATTTTTAAGTTTTTTTAGTATGTTATATCATTACTTTTTTCACCATTAATTTTGCTCAATCTTTTGATCTTTTTGAATCTAAGGATTCATATAACATAATTTTTCTCTTCTTATTTAAAATAATATGTGTAATATATTTAAGGTAAAACTTAACTCTTAATATATTTAATGTAACACTTATAAATTATTATGTATTTAATTTTATTATTTATCATTATACATAAATAGGTTTAAAATTTTAAACTTTTCAACCATACCACATCATCACTTATCTCCACCATTAATTTTGCTAAATCTCTTAATCTTCTTAAATCCAATGATTCATATACAATAATTTCTCTCTCCTCATCTAATATAATGTGTATAATATATTTAGGTGAAACTTAACTCTTAAAATGATCTATTTTTTTTTTTATATGATCCCTCATAGATTATTATGCAGTTAATTATATTATTTATTATTATAATACTTATTATTATTTTTATTATTACTTAGCATTTAAAAATATCATGTCTAAATTTTTTTAATCTAATATTTTATTAAATATATTTAAAATTTTATATTATTAATTATTTTTTATATGGTCACTTATAGATTATTATGTATTTTTTATACGGTTTTGATCAAAGAATCGTTGTTAATGGTGTGTTCAGTAAAGGTTCCTGAAGGAACCATTGCTACATGGTTGGACTGTTTTTTTGGTGTGCTAAGTGTCTATTTTAATTACGTTTTTTTTTATTATACACCGTTATTTTTAAAGTTCTCAATATTATAATGATATACTGAGTCATTTTAGTAACTTATTTGGATGGATGTTGTCTAAGGTCATTTTTGTTATAGTGAGTCAACTGTAATTGTTATTTTTTTTCAATTGGAATATAATTTAATCTTGTTCAAAGATGTAAATTACAAAACTTCATTACAGAGGATATTATTTTGTTTTACCTACCTAAATTTTCTATATTACACAATTTCATTTGATATCACTCTCAAAACAGAATCATTTTTTTTTGTTGCACCTTTACACAGCCTACAAACTAACTTTTTTGGCACATCTTCAGCATCTTTTGTATTTAAACATCTGGTATGTACACAACACTCACAGGCTTGCATTCTCTCGCCATCATCATCCGGGGCCCCACATACACAATTCACCAACCACTTCTCCACTCCTTGTCCCGTTCGGTAAATTACTAATTTTCTGCTACCACCATGGAAGATTTCACTAATGAGTGAACTCCCACTAGATCAAAATCAGATGAATGCTATTCAAAATGTCTTGACTGACTTATGAACCTATCTACAATAACCCAATTTGATTCAAATTCAAAGTAAAAATGAAGCCTGGAACTACAAAGGAAGCAAAATCCGTCCATCTACTAATTTTAGTTTGTTCACAGCATATATTAAATGTGGCTTCAATGTAAATCCCACTGTGAGTTCTCATGCCTCTCCTTTTGTTTCTACATGTCACTTTTAATTGGGATACCATAATTTGCACCAGAGTAATTGGAAGGACCAAAGGGAATAAAGTCAAAATTCTTTAGGATATGTATAGGTGGCAATTAGGTGGGTTGAGTGGGTTCGGGTCAGATTGATACAATTTGATTTATGTTTAATCGGGTCGGCTTGGGTCAGATATCGGATTCATCTAATGTTGGGTCATTTCAGACATTGGGTCATTAATTGTCGAGTCATTTTGGATTTTGAGTCATATCGGGTCGGTTGGGTCATTTAGTGTCGGGTTATTTTGGATTTTGAGTCGCATCAGATCGGGTCGGATCGGTTATCGGGTCATCTAGTGTCGGATCAGATTAGGTCGGATTGGATATCGAGTCATCTAATATTGAATTATTTTAGATTTTGAGTCACATCAGATTCGGATGGGTCGAACGGATTTTTCAGATCGGATCAGATTCCATCACCGCTACTTTATGTTGACTTGATTGTTGTTTTGTAATATATTTTATGGTAATAAATTATGGGGTTATGATTTGTAGACCTGGCAAAAGTTCATCTAATCAAAATAGTTTGCCTAATAATTGATTAATCTGAATCCGACACATACAAAATCAGAGAATTGAATGATCTGAATTCATAATTGATCGAATATGAAGAAATCTGAATCTAAATAAACACATAAATATTAAGTATCTGTATATAAATTATTTGATCCGATGTGATCTGTTAATCGAAAAAAATCTGAATCCAAAGCTATGTGATACCCAAATCGATAATTATCCGAATCTAAATTAGTCTGAACCGAGAAGGACCAATTATAATTTAGTTCATATGATTCTTAACTTTTATATTTTATATTTAGTGTGTTTTTTCTAAATCACTAAAATCGACCGCAAGTTTCATTTAATAAATGGACATAATTCATAAATTTGTTATAAACTCTTTAGTAAACATATATATATATGCATTAGTCATGATATTTTTAAATTTTAAATTTTATTAATTTAATTTGATTATTTGACCCGATAAAATCTAAAATCATACAATTGAATTGAGTAATTTAATTTTAAATGTAAAAGCACATAATTTTTATAAGATATTTATCTTAGTATAACTCAAAGTAGAAAGTGATCCGATAGTTGTTTTGACCTATAAATGTACTGAATTTGAAATTAATTAATCCGAAATATACTGAATATAATAACAATATATATCCGAAAGTAAACTATATATAACTTTATCCAACTCGAAAACAATCTGACCCGTCCGATTTAGCAGGTCTAATTATTTGTTGCTTTCACTAGCATCTCTGCCTCCATAAAATTATTAAAATATCGAAAAGCAAGGAAAGGAAATTAAATAAAAATATATTGCTTTGTGAGGAAGGACGATCATTAGATAAAAGTAATACATGTGTACTGTGTACACCGCAAAAGCACAAATTTCGTGACGAATCAAAGGTTGATCGTTTCTTTGTTGGCTCTGTTGACGCCTATTTCTATATTATATAGTTTCTGAATAAATTATGCATTTTTTTAAAACAATTTCAAAAAATATGTGCGGTATAATCATGACTTGTCTGGTGAATGAAGACCGTTGATTTGGACATATAACTTCTGGAGTAGAGAGTAGCGTGCAGGCTGCAATTGCATCACTTCTTGTTTCCAAGAATTAAAGTGAACACGTCAAGTGAACAATTTACTCTACACTGTCAGCACAAGAAAGAAAATGAAGCCGGGTTCTTTTTTGAACAATCTACTCTACTCTACACTCTGTCATCTTGTCCAATTCGTTATCAACCGTCGGATTTAATTTTTACAAAACATTATACTAAGGAGATCTATATTACTTATAATCTCTGAAATTGAACGGGAGAAATCCAAAATTCTTTTTTGGCACCAAAAGGTAACGACGTACATGTAAGTTCAGTAAAAAAAAATCATCCAATGGATCATAACCGTTTGATATTGATTCTAGGATTATAAACAAATCATAAATTTATTTTAGTTTAAAAATACTTAAAAAGAAAAAATAGATAGGTTAACAAATCTAAAAAAATAAAGATATTTATCACGAAAGTAAGTTACAGTTAAATTTTGTTGTAATTTCGATATCATATATATTCAAACAAACAATCTATAACCATTAATTTTCAAATGAATTGATGGAAGGTATTAAATCAACTTTTAAAATCAAATAAACTTCAACTAAAAATAAAATTAAAAAGTAATTAAAGATAAATATATAAAATGAAATAAAAAAAATAAAATAAAAATGTGACTCTTTCAATTTTTCAAAATAAATAAATCCCAAATAAAGATAAATTAAATAACAAAAGAAATAAAAACCTCATCCCTTTTATCAATAAAATGAAATTCAATTTCAAAATAAAACAAACTCAAGTCAAAATAAAAATTAATTCTTGATGTTGATATTTTAGTTGATAAAGAGTTTTAACTCAATATCTCATATCTTGAAAATCAGTCAGAGCCTCGATTTATACAAATTTCTACTATCTATTTTCTAGAGCATCAAATCTATTTATTCTGTTTATAAAAATCTCATTTTTCTTTTATCCCCTTGCTATCTAACAGAAGGCTTAGATATACATGAATCTTTTTGAATTTTTTTAGTATGATCATGATGTAATAAATATTTTATATATATAAAATTAGCTTCATTCAAAATAAGTTGTATCTTAGATCAGCTCTAAAAAAATTAGGGTTATACATTGAAGCTATTTTTATTTTATTTTTTATGGATGAAGCATATGAATAGCTCAGATTTGTATACAAATTTAACAGTAATAATACTGTTAAACTATGAAAAATAATCTAAGTGAAAATAATGATTAATTTAATAATTAAAATCATTAGATGCAATAAGCGGATGATATAATTAAAAATTAAAGGGTAGATGTATATAGTTATATTTCATTAACATCTTTAATTGAAGAGAGCATGCATCAAAAAAGAGGTGTGTGAGGCGCTAATTATAATATCTAATTAATATTTAAATTAAAGAAATTATATGTAGACAATCAAATTATGTATTTACGGAGTCAATCCTAAAAAATCAAGTTCTTTGAATCTGACTTTTTAAAGATTCTTTCTAAATTCGGCTCTCTCGTAACCCCGTTAAACCTAGCCCTTAAGAATTCTGATCTGACTTTTAAAAATGATGCCTACAAATCGCTGCATTTTTTTATCATTCATTGAACGCCGGAGAAAATTAAAAACTATGTTAGAGTTTTCCTCCAAGAAAAAAAAAACAACAACAACACTGAGTTAAATAACTTATTTAAACAGTAGTTTCTAAAATATCTTACTTATATTTTATGAAAATTTAGTATCGTAGGATATTCATATCGAAGTGTTAATTAGATAATATTATAATAGACATAATTAGAAGTAATTATATTAATTTCTATGAAATTATGTGTACTTATGCGGCCACAAATTTTCAAAAACACAAACAATTTGTTTAAACAGCAATTTTTAATGCATACAACTTATGTCCTGAGCAAAATTAGTGTCGTAGAATGTTCATATCGAAGTGTTAATTGGCTAATATTTTAATGGAGATAATTAGGAGTAATGATATTAATTTTTACAAAATTATATGTAGTTATGAGGCCAAAAATGTTAAAAATTTTATCTTTTTTAAATAGCAATTTTTAATGCATCTTACTTATGTTTTGAGAAAGAAGAGTGCCCTAAAATATTTATTTTGATGTGTTAATTGAACAATCTTATAATAGGCATATTTAAGAGTAATTATATTAATTTGCGCCAAATTATGTATAGTTACGCGGCCAAAAAATTTCATAAAGACAAATAACTTGTTTAAACAGCAGTTTTAACGCATTTTACTTATGTTTTGTGCAATTATTGCGTTATAGAATATTCATTTTGAAGTTTTAATTGGATAATTTTATAATAGATGTACTTAGGAGTAATTGTATAAATTTGCACTAAATTATGTGTAGTTATGGAGCCAAAAATTTTGAATCACTCAAATTACTTTTTTGAATTGTTGTTTCTAATGCATCTTACTTATATTTTGACAGAAAATAGTATCGTAGAACATTCATATCGAAGTATTAATTGAACAATCTTATAAAAGACAGTTATAATTATATTAATTTGTACGAAACTATGTGTATTTATGGGGCCAAAAATTTTAAAAAAATTCAACCAACTTGTTTAAACAGTAGTTTTTAATGAATCTTACTTATATTTTGTGCCAAATTAGCGTCATAGAGTATTCATATCGAAGTTTTAATTAATTAGATAATCTTATAATAGGCATAATTTGGAGTAATAATATTAATTTTCACGAAATTATATATAGTTATGCGGCAAAAAGTTTGAAAAAACCCAATCAACTAGTTTAAACTGCTGTTTTTTAATGCCTCTTATTTATGTTTTGTGCAAACTTAGTGCCATAGAATATTCATATCGAAGTATTAATTGGATAATCTTCTAATAATTATAATTGGGAGTAATTATATATATATTCATGAAATTATAAGTAGTTATGAGATAATAAATTTTGAAAATCTTAAACAAATTGTTTAAACAACAGTTTCAAATGTATCTAATTTATGTTTTATGAAAAATTACTTTTAAAGAATATTCATATTGGAGTGTTAATTGGATAATTATGTGTGAAGTTATGTGTAGTTATGCAGCCAAAATTTTTAAAAACTCAAACAACTTGTTTAAACAGTTGTATTTAATGCATCTTACTTATTATTTATGCAAAATTCGTGTCGTAGAATATTCATATCGAAGTGTTAATTGGATAATCTTCTAAAAGACACAATTATGAGTACTTATATATTAATTTTCGTGAAATTATTTGTCGTTATGAGGCAATAAATGTTAAAAATCTTAAACAACTTGTTTAAACAGTAATTTCCAATGTATCTTACTTATGTCTTATGTAAAATTAGTGTCCTATGATATTCATATTGAAGTTTTAGTTTGACAATCTTATAATAGACATAGTTAGGAGTAATTACATTAATTCGCTCGAAATTATGTTTAGTTTTGATGTAAAAAATGTTAAAAATCTTAAACAATTTGTTTAAAAACAGTTTCGAATGCATCCTACCTATATTTTGTGCAAAATTAGCATCATAGAATATTCATATCTAAGTTTTAATTGCACAACCATATAATAGGCATAATTAGTAGTAATTATATTAATTTTTAAGAAATTATGCGGCCAACAATTTTCAAAAACTCAAACAACTTGTTTCAACAATTGTGTTCAATGCATCTTATTTATGTTTTGTGCAAAATTTATGTCGTACAATGTTCATATCGAAGTGTTAATTAGATAATCTTCTAATAGGTATAACTAGGAGTAATTATTCTAATTTTCACAAATTTATGTATAGTTATGAGTCAAAAAATGTTAAAAATCATAAATAACTTGTTTCAACAACAGTTTCTAAGATATCTTACTTATGTTTTATGAAAATTTAATATCGTAGGATATTCATTTCGAAGTAATTGGATAATAATATAATAGGTATAATTAGGAGTAATTATATTAATTTGTATGAAATTATGTATACTTATGCGGCCATAAATTTTGAAAACCACAAACTACTTGTTTAAACAACTATTTTTAATGCATACAACTTATGTCCTGAGCAAAATTAGTGTCGTAGAATGTTCATATCGAAGTGTTAATTGGCTAATATTTTAATGGGCATAATTAGGAGTAATGATATTATTTTTTATGAAATTATATGTACTTATGAAGTTAAAAATATTGAAAAACTTATCTTTTTTAAATAGCAGTTTCTAATGCATCTTGATAGTGCCCTAAAATATTTAGGAGAAAGAATAGTGCCCTAAAATATTTGTTTTGATGTGTTAATTGAACAATCTTATAATAGACATAATTAGGAGTAATTATATTAATTTGCGCCAAATTATGTATAGTAACGCTGCCAAAAAATTTCATAAAGGCAAATAACTTGTTTAAACAACAGTTTTTAACGCATCTTACTTATGTTTTGTGCAATTATAGCGTTATAGAATATTCATTTCGAAGTTTTAATTGGACAATTTTATAATAGACGTACTTAGGAGTAATTGTATTAATTTACACTAAATTATGTGTAGTTATGGGGCCAAAAATTTTGAAACACTCAAATGACTTTTTTGAATGGCTGTTTCTAATGCATCTTACTTATATTTTGGCAGAAAATAGTGTCGTAGAATATTCATATCGAAGTATTAATTCAACAATCTTATAAAGGGCATAATTAGGAGTAATTATATTAATTTTCATGAAACTATGTGTATTTATGGGGCCAAAAATTTTAGAAAAGTCAAACAACTTATTTAAACAGCAGTTTTTAATGCATCTTACTTATGTTTTGTGTCAAATTAGCGTCATAGAGTATTCATATCAAAGTTTTAATTAGATAATCTTATAATAGGCATAATTAGGAGTAATTATATTAATTTTAAAGAAATTATATGTAGTTATGCGGCAAAAAGTTTGAAAAAACTCAATCAACTAGTTTAAACTGTAGTTTTTTAATGCATCTTACTTATGTTTTGTGCAAACTTAGTGCCATAGAATATTCATATCGAAGTATTAATTGGATAATCTTCTAATAGGCATAATTGGGAGTAATTATTTTTATTTTCTCGAAATTATAAGTAGTTATGAGATAATAAATTTTGAAAATCTTAAACAACTTGTTTAAACAAAGCAGCTTCAAATGTATCTTGTTTATGTTTTATGAAAAATTACTGTTAAAGGATATCCATATTGGAGTATTAATTGGATAATTATGTGCGAAGTTATGTGTAGTTATGCAGCCAATTTTTTTAAAAAACTCAAACTTGTTTAAACAGCTGTTTTTAATGCATATTACTTATTTTTTTATGCAAAATTCATGTCGTAGAATGTTCATATCGAAGTGTTAATTGGATAATCTTCTAATAGACACAATTATGAGTAATTATATTAATTTTCACGAAATTATTTGTCGTTATGAGGCACTAAATGTTAAAAATCTTAAACAACTTGTTTAAACAGCAATTTCCAATGTATCCTACTTATGTCTTATATAAAATTAGTGTCCTATGATATTCGTATTGAAGTGTTAGTTTGACAATCTTATAATAGACATAGTTAGGAGTAATTATAGTAATTCGCTCGAAATTATGTGTAGTTTTGATGTAAAAAATGTTGAAAATCTTAAACAACTTGTTTAACAACAGTTTTGAATGCATCCTACCTATATTTCTTGCAAAATTAGCGTCATAGAATATTCATATCTAAGTTTTAATTGCACATCCATATAATAGGCATAATTAGTAGTAATTATAGAAAATTTCAAGAAATTATATGTAGTTATGCGGCCAACAATTTTCAAAAACTCAAACAACTTGTTTAAACAATTGTGTTCAATGCATATTATTTATGTTTTGTGCAAAATTTATGTGGTACAATGTTCATATCGAAGTGTTAATTGGATAATCTTCTAGTAGGTATAACTAGGAGTAATTATTTTAATTTTCACGAAATTATGTATAGTTATAAGTAAAAAAATGTTAAAAATCTTAAACAACTTGTTTAAACAGCAGTTTCTAATATATCTTTCTTATGTTTTATGAAAAATTAGTATCGCAGGATATTCATATCGAAGTGTTAATTGGATAATATTATAATAGGAATAATTAGGAGTAATTATATTAATTTGTATGAAATTATGTGTATTTATGCGGCCAAAATTTTTGAAAAACACAAACAACTTGTTTAAAACAGCTATTTTTAATGCATACTACTTATGTCCTGTGCAAAATTAGTGTCATAGATTGTTCATATCGAAGTGTTATTTGGCTAATATTTTATTGGGCATAATTAGAGTAATTATATTAATTTTTACGAAATTATATGTAGTTATGAGGCCAAAACTGTTGAAAAACATAACTTTTTTTAAATAGCAGTTTCTAGTGCATTTTACTTTTTGTTTTGAGAAAGAATAGTGCACTAAAATATTCATTTTGATTTGTTAATTGAATAATCTTATAATAGACATAATTAGGAGTAATTATATTAATTTGCACCATATTATGTGTAGTTATGCAGCCAAAAAATTTCATAAAGGCAAATAACATTTTTAAACAGCAGTTTTTAACGCATTTTACTTATGTTTTGTGCAATTTTAGCGTTATAGAATATTCATTTCGAAGTTTTAATTGGAAAATTTTATAATAGGCATAATTATTAGGAATTTTATTAATTTGCACGAAATTATATTTAGTTATGCGGCCAAAATATTTGAAAAACTCAAACAACTTTTTTATACAGCAGTTTTTAATTCATCTTAGTTATATTTTGCGCAAAATTAGTGTTGTAGAATATTCATATCAAAGTTTTATTTAAAGAACCTTACAATCGACATATTAAGGAGTAATTTTATAAATTTATAAGAATTTTTATGTAGCTATGCAGCCAAAGATTTTGAAAAACTCAAATAACTTGTTTAAGCAGCTGTTTTTAATGCATCTTACTTATGTTTTGTGCAAAATTAATGACGTAGAATATTCATATTGATGTTTTAATTAGAAGATCATATAATAGGCATGCTTAGGAACAATTATCTTAATTTATAATAAATTATGTGTAATTATGTGGCTAAAAATATTTAAAAACTCAAACAACTTCTTTAAACAGCTGTTTTTAAAGTCTCCTACTTATGTTTTGTGCAAAATTAGTGTTGTAGAATGTTTATATTGAAGTGTTAATTACATAATCTATTAATAAACATAATTAGGAGTGATTATTTTAATTTTCACTAAATTATGTGTAGTTATGGGGCCAAAATTTTTGAAATACTCAAATAACTTTTTCAAATAGTTGTTTCAAATGCATCTTACTTATGTTTTGGGAGAAAATAGTGTCGTAGAATATTCATATCGAAGTGTAAATTGAACATTCTCATAATCGGCATAATTTGGAGTAATTATATTAATTTTCACGAAACTATATGAATTTATGGGGCCAAAAAAAAACAAATAACTTGTTTAAACAGCAGTTTTTAATGCATCTTACATATGTTTTGTGCCAAATTAGCATCATAGAGTATTCATATCGAAGTTTTAATTAGATAATCTTATAATAGGCATAATTAGGAGTAATTATATTAATTTTCACGAAATTATATGTAGTTATGCGGCAAAAAGTTTGAAAAACTCAATCAACAATTTTAAACGGCTGTTTTTTAATGCATCTTACTTAAGTTTTGTGCATACTTAGTGTCGTAGAATATTCATATCGAAGTGTTAATTGGATAATCTTATAATAGGCACAATTATGAGTAATTATATTAATTTTCACGATATATAAGTAGTTATGAGACAATAAATTTTGAAAATCTTAAACAATTTGTTTAAACAGCAGGTTGAAATGTATCTTATTTATGTTTTATGAAAAAATACTGATACAGGATATTCATATTGGAGTGTTAATTGGATAATTATATAATAGGCATAATTAAGAGTAATTATTTTAATTTGCGCGAAGTTATGTGTAGTTATGCAGCCAAAAAATTTAAAAAACTCAAACACATGTATAAACATCTGTTTTTAATGCATCTTACTTATTTTTTGTGCAAAATTCATGTCGCAGAATATTCATATCGAAGTGTTAATTGGATATTCTTCTAATAGGCATAATTACGAGTAATTATATTAATTTTCACGGAATTATTTTTCGTTATGAGGCAATAAATTTTAAAAATCTTAAACAACTTGTTTAAACAGCAATTTCTAATGTATCTTACTTATGTCTTATGTAAAATTAATTTCCTATGATATTGATATTGAAGTGTCAATTTGACAATCTTATAATAGACATAGTTAGGAGTAATTATATTAATTCACTCGATATTATGTGTAGTTTTGATGCACGAAATGTTGAAAATCTTAAACAACTTGTTTAAAAAACAGTTTCGAATGCATCTTACTTATATTTCGTGCAAAATTAGCGTCATAGAATATTCATATCTATGTTTTAATTACACAACCATATAATAGGCATAATTAGTAGTAATATTATTAATTTTAAGAAATTATATGTAGTTATGCGGCCAACAATTTTCAAAAACTCAAACAACTTGTTTCAACAATTGTTTTCAATGCATCTTATTTATGTTTTGCGCAAAATTTATGTCATACAATGTTCATATCGAAGTGTTAATTTGATAATCTTCTAATAGGTATAACTAGGAGTAATTATTTTAATTTTCACGAAATTATGTATAGTTATGAGTCAAAAAAATGTTAAAAATCATAAATAACTTGTTTAAACAGCAGTTTCTAAGATATCTTACTTATGTTTTATGAAAATTTAGTATCGTAGGATATTAATATCGAAGTGTTAATTGGATAATAATATAATGGGCATAATTAGGAGTAATTATATTAATTTGTATGAAATTATGTGTACTTATGCGGCCATAAATTTTGAAAACCACAAACAACTTGTTTAAACAGCTATTTTTAATGCATACAACTTACGTCCTGAGCAAAATTAGTGTCGTAGAATGTTCATATCGAAGTGTTAATTGGCTAATATTTTAATGGGCATAATTAGGAGTAATGATATTAATTTTTACGAAATTATATGTAGTTATGAGACAAAAAATGTTGAAAAACTTATCTTTTTTAAATAGCAGTTTCTAATGCATCTTACTTATGTTTTGAGAAAGAATAGTGCCCTAAAATATTTGTTTTGATGTGTTAATTGAACAATCTTATAATAGGCATAATTAGGAGTAATTATATTAATTTGCGCCAAATTATGTATAGTAACGCGCCAAAAATTTTCATAAAGGCAAATAACTTGTTTAAACAACAGTTTTTAACGCATCTTACTTATGTTTTGTGCAATTATAGCGTTATAGAATATTCATTTCGAAGTTTTAATTGGACAATTTTATAATAGACGTACTTAGGAGTAATTGTATTAATTTGCACTAAATTATGTGTAGTTATGGGGCCAAAAATTTTGAAACACTCAAATGACTTTTTTGAATGGCTGTTTCTAATGCATCTTACTTATGTTTTGGCAGAAAATAGTGTCGTAGAATATTCCTATCGAAGTATTAATTGAACAATCTTATAAAGGGCATAATTAGGAGTAATTATATTAATTTTCATGAAACTATGTGTATTTATGGGGCCAAAAATTTTAGAAAAGTCAAACAACTTGTTTAAACAGCAGTTTTTAATGCATCTTACTTATGTTTTGTGTCAAATTAGCGTCATAGAGTATTCATATCAAAGTTTTAATTAGATAATCTTATAATAGGCATAATTAGGAGTAATTATATTAATTTTCAAGAAATTATATGTAGTTATGCGGCAAAAAGTTTGAAAAAACTCAATCAACTAGTTTAAACTGTAGTTTTTTAATGCATCTTACTTATGTTTTGTGCAAACTTAGTGCCATAGAATATTCATATCGAAGTATTAATTGGATAATCTTCTAATAGGCATAATTGGGAGTAATTATTTTTATTTTCTCGAAATTATAAGTAGTTATGAGATAATAAATTTTGAAAATCTTAAACAACTTGTTTAAACAGCAGCTTCAAATGTATCTTCTTTATGTTTTATGAAAAATTACTGTTAAAGGATATCCATATTGGAGTATTAATTGGATAATTATGTGCGAAGTTATGTGTAGTTATGCAGCCAATTTTTTTAAAAAACTCAAACTTGTTTAAACAGCTGTTTTTAATGCATATTACTTATTTTTTTATGCAAAATTCATGTCGTAGAATGTTCATATCGAAGTGTTAATTGGATAATCTTCTAATAGACACAATTATGAGTAATTATATTAATTTTTCACGAAATTATTTGTCGTTATGAGGCACTAAATGTTAAAAATCTTAAACAACTTGTTTAAACAGCAATTTCCAATGTATCCTACTTATGTCTTATGTAAAATTAGTGTCCTATGATATTCGTATTGAAGTGTTAGTTTGACAATCTTATAATAGACATAGTTAGGAGTAATTATAGTAATTCGCTCGAAATTATGTGTAGTTTTGATGTAAAAAATGTTGAAAATCTTAAACAACTTGTTTAACAACAGTTTTGAATGCATCCTACCTATATTTCTTGCAAAATTAGCGTCATAGAATATTCATATCTAAGTTTTAATTGCACATCCATATAATAGGCATAATTAGTAGTAATTATAGAAAATTTCAAGAAATTATATGTAGTTATGCGGCCAACAATTTTCAAAAACTCAAACAACTTGTTTAAACAATTGTGTTCAATGCATATTATTTATGTTTTGTGCAAAATTTATGTGGTACAATGTTCATATCGAAGTGTTAATTGGATAATCTTCTAGTAGGTATAACTAGGAGTAATTATTTTAATTTTCACGAAATTATGTATAGTTATAAGTAAAAAAATGTTAAAAATCTTAAACAACTTGTTTAAACAGCAGTTTCTAATATATCTTTCTTATGTTTTATGAAAAATTAGTATCGCAGGATATTCATATCGAAGTGTTAATTGGATAATATTATAATAGGAATAATTAGGAGTAATTATATTAATTTGTATGAAATTATGTGTATTTATGCGGCCAAAATTTTTGAAAAACACAAACAACTTGTTTAAAACAGCTATTTTTAATGCATACTACTTATGTCCTGTGCAAAATTAGTGTCATAGATTGTTCATATCGAAGTGTTATTTGGCTAATATTTTATTGGGCATAATTAGAGTAATTATATTAATTTTTACGAAATTATATGTAGTTATGAGGCCAAAACTGTTGAAAAACATAACTTTTTTTAAATAGCAGTTTCTAGTGCATTTTACTTTTTGTTTTGAGAAAGAATAGTGCACTAAAATATTCATTTTGATTTGTTAATTGAATAATCTTATAATAGACATAATTAGGAGTAATTATATTAATTTGCACCATATTATGTGTAGTTATGCAGCCAAAAAATTTCATAAAGGCAAATAACATTTTTAAACAGCAGTTTTTAACGCATTTTACTTATGTTTTGTGCAATTTTAGCGTTATAGAATATTCATTTCGAAGTTTTAATTGGAAAATTTTATAATAGGCATAATTATTAGGAATTTTATTAATTTGCACGAAATTATATTTAGTTATGCGGCCAAAATATTTGAAAAACTCAAACAACTTTTTTATACAGCAGTTTTTAATTCATCTTAGTTATATTTTGCGCAAAATTAGTGTTGTAGAATATTCATATCAAAGTTTTATTTAAAGAACCTTACAATCGACATATTAAGGAGTAATTTTATAAATTTATAAGAATTTTTATGTAGCTATGCAGCCAAAGATTTTGAAAAACTCAAATAACTTGTTTAAGCAGCTGTTTTTAATGCATCTTACTTATGTTTTGTGCAAAATTAATGACGTAGAATATTCATATTGATGTTTTAATTAGAAGATCATATAATAGGCATGCTTAGGAACAATTATCTTAATTTATAATAAATTATGTGTAATTATGTGGCTAAAAATATTTAAAAACTCAAACAACTTCTTTAAACAGCTGTTTTTAAAGCCTCCTACTTATGTTTTGTGCAAAATTAGTGTTGTAGAATGTTCATATTGAAGTGTTAATTAGATAATCTATTAATAAACATAATTAGGAGTGATTATTTTAATTTTCACTAAATTATGTGTAGTTATGGGGCCAAAATTTTTGAAATACTCAAATAACTTTTTCAAATAGTTGTTTCAAATGCATCTTACTTATGTTTTGGGAGAAAATAGTGTCGTAGAATATTCATATCGAAGTGTAAATTGAACATTCTCATAATCGGCATAATTTGGAGTAATTATATTAATTTTCACGAAACTATATGAATTTATGGGGCCAAAAATAAAAAAACAAATAACTTGTTTAAACAGCAGTTTTTAATGCATCTTACATATGTTTTGTGCCAAATTAGCATCATAGAGTATTCATATCGAAGTTTTAATTAGATAATCTTATAATAGGCATAATTAGGAGTAATTATATTAATTTTCACGAAATTATATGTAGTTATGCGGCAAAAAGTTTGAAAAACTCAATCAACAATTTTAAACGGCTGTTTTTTAATGCATCTTACTTAAGTTTTGTGCATACTTAGTGTCGTAGAATATTCATATCGAAGTGTTAATTGGATAATCTTATAATAGGCACAATTATGAGTAATTATATTAATTTTCACGATATATAAGTAGTTATGAGACAATAAATTTTGAAAATCTTAAACAATTTGTTTAAACAGCAGGTTGAAATGTATCTTATTTATGTTTTATGAAAAAATACTGATACAGGATATTCATATTGGAGTGTTAATTGGATAATTATATAATAGGCATAATTAAGAGTAATTATTTTAATTTGCGCGAAGTTATGTGTAGTTATGCAGCCAAAAAATTTAAAAAACTCAAACACATGTATAAACATCTGTTTTTAATGCATCTTACTTATTTTTTGTGCAAAATTCATGTCGCAGAATATTCATATCGAAGTGTTAATTGGATATTCTTCTAATAGGCATAATTACGAGTAATTATATTAATTTTCACGGAATTATTTTTCGTTATGAGGCAATAAATTTTAAAAATCTTAAACAACTTGTTTAAACAGCAATTTCTAATGTATCTTACTTATGTCTTATGTAAAATTAATTTCCTATGATATTGATATTGAAGTGTCAATTTGACAATCTTATAATAGACATAGTTAGGAGTAATTATATTAATTCACTCGATATTATGTGTAGTTTTGATGCACGAAATGTTGAAAATCTTAAACAACTTGTTTAAAAAACAGTTTCGAATGCATCTTACTTATATTTCGTGCAAAATTAGCGTCATAGAATATTCATATCTATGTTTTAATTACACAACCATATAATAGGCATAATTAGTAGTAATATTATTAATTTTAAGAAATTATATGTAGTTATGCGGCCAACAATTTTCAAAAACTCAAACAACTTGTTTCAACAATTGTTTTCAATGCATCTTATTTATGTTTTGCGCAAAATTTATGTCATACAATGTTCATATCGAAGTGTTAATTTGATAATCTTCTAATAGGTATAACTAGGAGTAATTATTTTAATTTTCACGAAATTATGTATAGTTATGAGTCAAAAAAATGTTAAAAATCATAAATAACTTGTTTAAACAGCAGTTTCTAAGATATCTTACTTATGTTTTATGAAAATTTAGTATCGTAGGATATTAATATCGAAGTGTTAATTGGATAATAATATAATGGGCATAATTAGGAGTAATTATATTAATTTGTATGAAATTATGTGTACTTATGCGGCCATAAATTTTGAAAACCACAAACAACTTGTTTAAACAGCTATTTTTAATGCATACAACTTACGTCCTGAGCAAAATTAGTGTCGTAGAATGTTCATATCGAAGTGTTAATTGGCTAATATTTTAATGGGCATAATTAGGAGTAATGATATTAATTTTTACGAAATTATATGTAGTTATGAGACAAAAAATGTTGAAAAACTTATCTTTTTTAAATAGCAGTTTCTAATGCATCTTACTTATGTTTTGAGAAAGAATAGTGCCCTAAAATATTTGTTTTGATGTGTTAATTGAACAATCTTATAATAGGCATAATTAGGAGTAATTATATTAATTTGCGCCAAATTATGTATAGTAACGCGTGGCCAAAAATTTTCATAAAGGCAAATAACTTGTTTAAACAACAGTTTTTAACGCATCTTACTTATGTTTTGTGCAATTATAGCGTTATAGAATATTCATTTCGAAGTTTTAATTGGACAATTTTATAATAGACGTACTTAGGAGTAATTGTATTAATTTGCACTAAATTATGTGTAGTTATGGGGCCAAAAATTTTGAAACACTCAAATGACTTTTTTGAATGGCTGTTTCTAATGCATCTTACTTATGTTTTGGCAGAAAATAGTGTCGTAGAATATTCCTATCGAAGTATTAATTGAAAATCTTATAAAGGGCATAATTAGGAGTAATTATATTAATTTTCATGAAACTATGTGTATTTATGGGGCCAAAAATTTTAGAAAAGTCAAACAACTTGTTTAAACAGCAGTTTTTAATGCATCTTACTTATGTTTTGTGTCAAATTAGCGTCATAGAGTATTCATATCAAAGTTTTAATTAGATAATCTTATAATAGGCATAATTAGGAGTAATTATATTAATTTTCAAGAAATTATATGTAGTTATGCGGCAAAAAGTTTGAAAAAACTCAATCAACTAGTTTAAACTGTAGTTTTTTAATGCATCTTACTTATGTTTTGTGCAAACTTAGTGCCATAGAATATTCATATCGAAGTATTAATTGGATAATCTTCTAATAGGCATAATTGGGAGTAATTATTTTTATTTTCTCGAAATTATAAGTAGTTATGAGATAATAAATTTTGAAAATCTTAAACAACTTGTTTAAACAGCAGCTTCAAATGTATCTTGTTTATGTTTTATGAAAAATTACTGTTAAAGGATATCCATATTGGAGTATTAATTGGATAATTATGTGCGAAGTTATGTGTAGTTATGCAGCCAATTTTTTTAAAAACTCAAACTTGTTTAAACAGCTGTTTTTAATGCATATTACTTATTTTTTTATGCAAAATTCATGTCGTAGAATGTTCATATCGAAGTGTTAATTGGATAATCTTCTAATAGACACAATTATGAGTAATTATATTAATTTTTCACGAAATTATTTGTCGTTATGAGGCACTAAATGTTAAAAATCTTAAACAACTTGTTTAAACAGCAATTTCCAATGTATCCTACTTATGTCTTATGTAAAATTAGTGTCCTATGATATTCGTATTGAAGTGTTAGTTTGACAATCTTATAATAGACATAGTTAGGAGTAATTATAGTAATTCGCTCGAAATTATGTGTAGTTTTGATGTAAAAAATGTTGAAAATCTTAAACAACTTGTTTAACAACAGTTTTGAATGCATCCTACCTATATTTCTTGCAAAATTAGCGTCATAGAATATTCATATCTAAGTTTTAATTGCACATCCATATAATAGGCATAATTAGTAGTAATTATAGAAAATTTCAAGAAATTATATGTAGTTATGCGGCCAACAATTTTCAAAAACTCAAACAACTTGTTTAAACAATTGTGTTCAATGCATATTATTTATGTTTTGTGCAAAATTTATGTGGTACAATGTTCATATCGAAGTGTTAATTGGATAATCTTCTAGTAGGTATAACTAGGAGTAATTATTTTAATTTTCACGAAATTATGTATAGTTATAAGTAAAAAAATGTTAAAAATCTTAAACAACTTGTTTAAACAGCAGTTTCTAATATATCTTTCTTATGTTTTATGAAAAATTAGTATCGCAGGATATTCATATCGAAGTGTTAATTGGATAATATTATAATAGGAATAATTAGGAGTAATTATATTAATTTGTATGAAATTATGTGTATTTATGCGGCCAAAATTTTTGAAAAACACAAACAACTTGTTTAAAACAGCTATTTTTAATGCATACTACTTATGTCCTGTGCAAAATTAGTGTCATAGATTGTTCATATCGAAGTGTTATTTGGCTAATATTTTATTGGGCATAATTAGAGTAATTATATTAATTTTTACGAAATTATATGTAGTTATGAGGCCAAAACTGTTGAAAAACATAACTTTTTTAAATAGCAGTTTCTAGTGCATTTTACTTTTTGTTTTGAGAAAGAATAGTGCACTAAAATATTCATTTTGATTTGTTAATTGAATAATCTTATAATAGACATAATTAGGAGTAATTATATTAATTTGCACCATATTATGTGTAGTTATGCAGCCAAAAAATTTCATAAAGGCAAATAACATTTTTAAACAGCAGTTTTTAACGCATTTTACTTATGTTTTGTGCAATTTTAGCGTTATAGAATATTCATTTCGAAGTTTTAATTGGAAAATTTTATAATAGGCATAATTATTAGGAATTTTATTAATTTGCACGAAATTATATTTAGTTATGCGGCCAAAATATTTGAAAAACTCAAACAACTTTTTTATACAGCAGTTTTTAATTCATCTTAGTTATATTTTGCGCAAAATTAGTGTTGTAGAATATTCATATCAAAGTTTTATTTAAAGAACCTTACAATCGACATATTAAGGAGTAATTTTATAAATTTATAAGAATTTTTATGTAGCTATGCAGCCAAAGATTTTGAAAAACTCAAATAACTTGTTTAAGCAGCTGTTTTTAATGCATCTTACTTATGTTTTGTGCAAAATTAATGACGTAGAATATTCATATTGATGTTTTAATTAGAAGATCATATAATAGGCATGCTTAGGAACAATTATCTTAATTTATAATAAATTATGTGTAATTATGTGGCTAAAAATATTTAAAAACTCAAACAACTTCTTTAAACAGCTGTTTTTAAAGCCTCCTACTTATGTTTTGTGCAAAATTAGTGTTGTAGAATGTTCATATTGAAGTGTTAATTAGATAATCTATTAATAAACATAATTAGGAGTGATTATTTTAATTTTCACTAAATTATGTGTAGTTATGGGGCCAAAATTTTTGAAATACTCAAATAACTTTTTCAAATAGTTGTTTCAAATGCATCTTACTTATGTTTTGGGAGAAAATAGTGTCGTAGAATATTCATATCGAAGTGTAAATTGAACATTCTCATAATCGGCATAATTTGGAGTAATTATATTAATTTTCACGAAACTATATGAATTTATGGGGCCAAAAAAAAAACAAATAACTTGTTTAAACAGCAGTTTTTAATGCATCTTACATATGTTTTGTGCCAAATTAGCATCATAGAGTATTCATATCGAAGTTTTAATTAGATAATCTTATAATAGGCATAATTAGGAGTAATTATATTAATTTTCACGAAATTATATGTAGTTATGCGGCAAAAAGTTTGAAAAACTCAATCAACAATTTTAAACGGCTGTTTTTTAATGCATCTTACTTAAGTTTTGTGCATACTTAGTGTCGTAGAATATTCATATCGAAGTGTTAATTGGATAATCTTATAATAGGCACAATTATGAGTAATTATATTAATTTTCACGATATATAAGTAGTTATGAGACAATAAATTTTGAAAATCTTAAACAATTTGTTTAAACAGCAGGTTGAAATGTATCTTATTTATGTTTTATGAAAAAATACTGATACAGGATATTCATATTGGAGTGTTAATTGGATAATTATATAATAGGCATAATTAAGAGTAATTATTTTAATTTGCGCGAAGTTATGTGTAGTTATGCAGCCAAAAAATTTAAAAAACTCAAACACATGTATAAACATCTGTTTTTAATGCATCTTACTTATTTTTTGTGCAAAATTCATGTCGCAGAATATTCATATCGAAGTGTTAATTGGATATTCTTCTAATAGGCATAATTACGAGTAATTATATTAATTTTCACGGAATTATTTTTCGTTATGAGGCAATAAATTTTAAAAATCTTAAACAACTTGTTTAAACAGCAATTTCTAATGTATCTTACTTATGTCTTATGTAAAATTAATTTCCTATGATATTGATATTGAAGTGTCAATTTGACAATCTTATAATAGACATAGTTAGGAGTAATTATATTAATTCACTCGATATTATGTGTAGTTTTGATGCACGAAATGTTGAAAATCTTAAACAACTTGTTTAAAAAACAGTTTCGAATGCATCTTACTTATATTTCGTGCAAAATTAGCGTCATAGAATATTCATATCTATGTTTTAATTACACAACCATATAATAGGCATAATTAGTAGTAATATTATTAATTTTAAGAAATTATATGTAGTTATGCGGCCAACAATTTTCAAAAACTCAAACAACTTGTTTCAACAATTGTTTTCAATGCATCTTATTTATGTTTTGCGCAAAATTTATGTCATACAATGTTCATATCGAAGTGTTAATTTGATAATCTTCTAATAGGTATAACTAGGAGTAATTATTTTAATTTTCACGAAATTATGTATAGTTATGAGTCAAAAAATGTTAAAAATCATAAATAACTTGTTTAAACAGCAGTTTCTAAGATATCTTACTTATGTTTTATGAAAATTTAGTATCGTAGGATATTAATATCGAAGTGTTAATTGGATAATAATATAATGGGCATAATTAGGAGTAATTATATTAATTTGTATGAAATTATGTGTACTTATGCGGCCATAAATTTTGAAAACCACAAACAACTTGTTTAAACAGCTATTTTTAATGCATACAACTTACGTCCTGAGCAAAATTAGTGTCGTAGAATGTTCATATCGAAGTGTTAATTGGCTAATATTTTAATGGGCATAATTAGGAGTAATGATATTAATTTTTACGAAATTATATGTAGTTATGAGACAAAAAATGTTGAAAAACTTATCTTTTTTAAATAGCAGTTTCTAATGCATCTTACTTATGTTTTGAGAAAGAATAGTGCCCTAAAATATTTGTTTTGATGTGTTAATTGAACAATCTTATAATAGGCATAATTAGGAGTAATTATATTAATTTGCGCCAAATTATGTATAATGCTGTGACCAAAAATTTTCATAAAGGCAAATAACTTGTTTAAACAACAGTTTTTAACGCATCTTACTTATGTTTTGTGCAATTATAGCGTTATAGAATATTCATTTCGAAGTTTTAATTGGACAATTTTATAATAGACGTACTTAGGAGTAATTGTATTAATTTGCACTAAATTATGTGTAGTTATGGGGCCAAAAATTTTGAAACACTCAAATGACTTTTTTGAATGGCTGTTTCTAATGCATCTTACTTATGTTTTGGCAGAAAATAGTGTCGTAGAATATTCCTATCGAAGTATTAATTGAAAAATCTTATAAAGGGCATAATTAGGAGTAATTATATTAATTTTCATGAAACTATGTGTATTTATGGGGCCAAAAATTTTAGAAAAGTCAAACAACTTGTTTAAACAGCAGTTTTTAATGCATCTTACTTATGTTTTGTGTCAAATTAGCGTCATAGAGTATTCATATCAAAGTTTTAATTAGATAATCTTATAATAGGCATAATTAGGAGTAATTATATTAATTTTCAAGAAATTATATGTAGTTATGCGGCAAAAAGTTTGAAAAAACTCAATCAACTAGTTTAAACTGTAGTTTTTTAATGCATCTTACTTATGTTTTGTGCAAACTTAGTGCCATAGAATATTCATATCGAAGTATTAATTGGATAATCTTCTAATAGGCATAATTGGGAGTAATTATTTTTATTTTCTCGAAATTATAAGTAGTTATGAGATAATAAATTTTGAAAATCTTAAACAACTTGTTTAAACAGCAGCTTCAAATGTATCTTGTTTATGTTTTATGAAAAATTACTGTTTAAAGGATATCCATATTGGAGTATTAATTGGATAATTATGTGCGAAGTTATGTGTAGTTATGCAGCCAATTTTTTTAAAAAACTCAAACTTGTTTAAACAGCTGTTTTTAATGCATATTACTTATTTTTTTATGCAAAATTCATGTCGTAGAATGTTCATATCGAAGTGTTAATTGGATAATCTTCTAATAGACACAATTATGAGTAATTATATTAATTTTCACGAAATTATTTGTCGTTATGAGGCACTAAATGTTAAAAATCTTAAACAACTTGTTTAAACAGCAATTTCCAATGTATCCTACTTATGTCTTATGTAAAATTAGTGTCCTATGATATTCGTATTGAAGTGTTAGTTTGACAATCTTATAATAGACATAGTTAGGAGTAATTATAGTAATTCGCTCGAAATTATGTGTAGTTTTGATGTAAAAAATGTTGAAAATCTTAAACAACTTGTTTAACAACAGTTTTGAATGCATCCTACCTATATTTCTTGCAAAATTAGCGTCATAGAATATTCATATCTAAGTTTTAATTGCACATCCATATAATAGGCATAATTAGTAGTAATTATAGAAAATTTCAAGAAATTATATGTAGTTATGCGGCCAACAATTTTCAAAAACTCAAACAACTTGTTTAAACAATTGTGTTCAATGCATATTATTTATGTTTTGTGCAAAATTTATGTGGTACAATGTTCATATCGAAGTGTTAATTGGATAATCTTCTAGTAGGTATAACTAGGAGTAATTATTTTAATTTTCACGAAATTATGTATAGTTATAAGTAAAAAAATGTTAAAAATCTTAAACAACTTGTTTAAACAGCAGTTTCTAATATATCTTTCTTATGTTTTATGAAAAATTAGTATCGCAGGATATTCATATCGAAGTGTTAATTGGATAATATTATAATAGGAATAATTAGGAGTAATTATATTAATTTGTATGAAATTATGTGTATTTATGCGGCCAAAATTTTTGAAAAACACAAACAACTTGTTTAAAACAGCTATTTTTAATGCATACTACTTATGTCCTGTGCAAAATTAGTGTCATAGATTGTTCATATCGAAGTGTTATTTGGCTAATATTTTATTGGGCATAATTAGAGTAATTATATTAATTTTTACGAAATTATATGTAGTTATGAGGCCAAAACTGTTGAAAAACATAACTTTTTTTAAATAGCAGTTTCTAGTGCATTTTACTTTTTGTTTTGAGAAAGAATAGTGCACTAAAATATTCATTTTGATTTGTTAATTGAATAATCTTATAATAGACATAATTAGGAGTAATTATATTAATTTGCACCATATTATGTGTAGTTATGCAGCCAAAAAATTTCATAAAGGCAAATAACATTTTTAAACAGCAGTTTTTAACGCATTTTACTTATGTTTTGTGCAATTTTAGCGTTATAGAATATTCATTTCGAAGTTTTAATTGGAAAATTTTATAATAGGCATAATTATTAGGAATTTTATTAATTTGCACGAAATTATATTTAGTTATGCGGCCAAAATATTTGAAAAACTCAAACAACTTTTTTATACAGCAGTTTTTAATTCATCTTAGTTATATTTTGCGCAAAATTAGTGTTGTAGAATATTCATATCAAAGTTTTATTTAAAGAACCTTACAATCGACATATTAAGGAGTAATTTTATAAATTTATAAGAATTTGTATGTAGCTATGCAGCCAAAGATTTTGAAAAACTCAAATAACTTGTTTAAGCAGCTGTTTTTAATGCATCTTACTTATGTTTTGTGCAAAATTAATGACGTAGAATATTCATATTGATGTTTTAATTAGAAGATCATATAATAGGCATGCTTAGGAACAATTATCTTAATTTATAATAAATTATGTGTAATTATGTGGCTAAAAATATTTAAAAACTCAAACAACTTCTTTAAACAGCTGTTTTTAAAGCCTCCTACTTATGTTTTGTGCAAAATTAGTGTTGTAGAATGTTCATATTGAAGTGTTAATTAGATAATCTATTAATAAACATAATTAGGAGTGATTATTTTAATTTTCACTAAATTATGTGTAGTTATGGGGCCAAAATTTTTGAAATACTCAAATAACTTTTTCAAATAGTTGTTTCAAATGCATCTTACTTATGTTTTGGGAGAAAATAGTGTCGTAGAATATTCATATCGAAGTGTAAATTGAACATTCTCATAATCGGCATAATTTGGAGTAATTATATTAATTTTCACGAAACTATATGAATTTATGGGGCCAAAAAAAAACAAATAACTTGTTTAAACAGCAGTTTTTAATGCATCTTACATATGTTTTGTGCCAAATTAGCATCATAGAGTATTCATATCGAAGTTTTAATTAGATAATCTTATAATAGGCATAATTAGGAGTAATTATATTAATTTTCACGAAATTATATGTAGTTATGCGGCAAAAAGTTTGAAAAACTCAATCAACAATTTTAAACGGCTGTTTTTTAATGCATCTTACTTATGTTTTGTGCATACTTAGTGTCGTAGAATATTCATATCGAAGTGTTAATTGGATAATCTTATAATAGGCACAATTATGAGTAATTATATTAATTTTCACGATATATAAGTAGTTATGAGACAATAAATTTTGAAAATCTTAAACAATTTGTTTAAACAGCAGGTTGAAATGTATCTTATTTATGTTTTATGAAAAAATACTGATACAGGATATTCATATTGGAGTGTTAATTGGATAATTATATAATAGGCATAATTAAGAGTAATTATTTTAATTTGCGCGAAGTTATGTGTAGTTATGCAGCCAAAAAATTTAAAAAACTCAAACACATGTATAAACATCTGTTTTTAATGCATCTTACTTATTTTTTGTGCAAAATTCATGTCGCAGAATATTCATATCGAAGTGTTAATTGGATATTCTTCTAATAGGCATAATTACGAGTAATTATATTAATTTTCACGGAATTATTTTTCGTTATGAGGCAATAAAATTTAAAAATCTTAAACAACTTGTTTAAACAGCAATTTCTAATGTATCTTACTTATGTCTTATGTAAAATTAATTTCCTATGATATTGATATTGAAGTGTCAATTTGACAATCTTATAATAGACATAGTTAGGAGTAATTATATTAATTCACTCGATATTATGTGTAGTTTTGATGCACGAAATGTTGAAAATCTTAAACAACTTGTTTAAAAAATAGTTTCGAATGCATCTTACTTATATTTCGTGCAAAATTAGCGTCATAGAATATTCATATCTATGTTTTAATTACACAACCATATAATAGGCATAATTAGTAGTAATATTATTAATTTTAAGAAATTATATGTAGTTATGCGGCCAACAATTTTCAAAAACTCAAACAACTTGTTTCAACAATTGTTTTCAATGCATCTTATTTATGTTTTGCGCAAAATTTATGTCATACAATGTTCATATCGAAGTGTTAATTTGATAATCTTCTAATAGGTATAACTAGGAGTAATTATTTTAATTTTCACGAAATTATGTATAGTTATGAGTCAAAAAATGTTAAAAATCATAAATAACTTGTTTAAACAGCAGTTTCTAAGATATCTTACTTATGTTTTATGAAAATTTAGTATCGTAGGATATTAATATCGAAGTGTTAATTGGATAATAATATAATGGGCATAATTAGGAGTAATTATATTAATTTGTATGAAATTATGTGTACTTATGCGGCCATAAATTTTGAAAACCACAAACAACTTGTTTAAACAGCTATTTTTAATGCATACAACTTACGTCCTGAGCAAAATTAGTGTCGTAGAATGTTCATATCGAAGTGTTAATTGGCTAATATTTTAATGGGCATAATTAGGAGTAATGATATTAATTTTTACGAAATTATATGTAGTTATGAGACAAAAAATGTTGAAAAACTTATCTTTTTTAAATAGCAGTTTCTAATGCATCTTACTTATGTTTTGAGAAAGAATAGTGCCCTAAAATATTTGTTTTGATGTGTTAATTGAACAATCTTATAATAGGCATAATTAGGAGTAATTATATTAATTTGCGCCAAATTATGTATAGTAACGCGGCCAAAAATTTTCATAAAGGCAAATAACTTGTTTAAACAACAGTTTTTAACGCATCTTACTTATGTTTTGTGCAATTATAGCGTTATAGAATATTCATTTCGAAGTTTTAATTGGACAATTTTATAATAGACGTACTTAGGAGTAATTGTATTAATTTGCACTAAATTATGTGTAGTTATGGGGCCAAAAATTTTGAAACACTCAAATGACTTTTTTGAATGGCTGTTTCTAATGCATCTTACTTATGTTTTGGCAGAAAATAGTGTCGTAGAATATTCCTATCGAAGTATTAATTGAAAAATCTTATAAAGGGCATAATTAGGAGTAATTATATTAATTTTCATGAAACTATGTGTATTTATGGGGCCAAAAATTTTAGAAAAGTCAAACAACTTGTTTAAACAGCAGTTTTTAATGCATCTTACTTATGTTTTGTGTCAAATTAGCGTCATAGAGTATTCATATCAAAGTTTTAATTAGATAATCTTATAATAGGCATAATTAGGAGTAATTATATTAATTTTCAAGAAATTATATGTAGTTATGCGGCAAAAAGTTTGAAAAAACTCAATCAACTAGTTTAAACTGTAGTTTTTTAATGCATCTTACTTATGTTTTGTGCAAACTTAGTGCCATAGAATATTCATATCGAAGTATTAATTGGATAATCTTCTAATAGGCATAATTGGGAGTAATTATTTTTATTTTCTCGAAATTATAAGTAGTTATGAGATAATAAATTTTGAAAATCTTAAACAACTTGTTTAAACAGCAGCTTCAAATGTATCTTGTTTATGTTTTATGAAAAATTACTGTTTAAAGGATATCCATATTGGAGTATTAATTGGATAATTATGTGCGAAGTTATGTGTAGTTATGCAGCCAATTTTTTTAAAAAACTCAAACTTGTTTAAACAGCTGTTTTTAATGCATATTACTTATTTTTTTATGCAAAATTCATGTCGTAGAATGTTCATATCGAAGTGTTAATTGGATAATCTTCTAATAGACACAATTATGAGTAATTATATTAATTTTCACGAAATTATTTGTCGTTATGAGGCACTAAATGTTAAAAATCTTAAACAACTTGTTTAAACAGCAATTTCCAATGTATCCTACTTATGTCTTATGTAAAATTAGTGTCCTATGATATTCGTATTGAAGTGTTAGTTTGACAATCTTATAATAGACATAGTTAGGAGTAATTATAGTAATTCGCTCGAAATTATGTGTAGTTTTGATGTAAAAAATGTTGAAAATCTTAAACAACTTGTTTAACAACAGTTTTGAATGCATCCTACCTATATTTCTTGCAAAATTAGCGTCATAGAATATTCATATCTAAGTTTTAATTGCACATCCATATAATAGGCATAATTAGTAGTAATTATAGAAAATTTCAAGAAATTATATGTAGTTATGCGGCCAACAATTTTCAAAAACTCAAACAACTTGTTTAAACAATTGTGTTCAATGCATATTATTTATGTTTTGTGCAAAATTTATGTGGTACAATGTTCATATCGAAGTGTTAATTGGATAATCTTCTAGTAGGTATAACTAGGAGTAATTATTTTAATTTTCACGAAATTATGTATAGTTATAAGTAAAAAAATGTTAAAAATCTTAAACAACTTGTTTAAACAGCAGTTTCTAATATATCTTTCTTATGTTTTATGAAAAATTAGTATCGCAGGATATTCATATCGAAGTGTTAATTGGATAATATTATAATAGGAATAATTAGGAGTAATTATATTAATTTGTATGAAATTATGTGTATTTATGCGGCCAAAATTTTTGAAAAACACAAACAACTTGTTTAAAACAGCTATTTTTAATGCATACTACTTATGTCCTGTGCAAAATTAGTGTCATAGATTGTTCATATCGAAGTGTTATTTGGCTAATATTTTATTGGGCATAATTAGAGTAATTATATTAATTTTTACGAAATTATATGTAGTTATGAGGCCAAAACTGTTGAAAAACATAACTTTTTTTAAATAGCAGTTTCTAGTGCATTTTACTTTTTGTTTTGAGAAAGAATAGTGCACTAAAATATTCATTTTGATTTGTTAATTGAATAATCTTATAATAGACATAATTAGGAGTAATTATATTAATTTGCACCATATTATGTGTAGTTATGCAGCCAAAAATTTCATAAAGGCAAATAACATTTTTAAACAGCAGTTTTTAACGCATTTTACTTATGTTTTGTGCAATTTTAGCGTTATAGAATATTCATTTCGAAGTTTTAATTGGAAAATTTTATAATAGGCATAATTATTAGGAATTTTATTAATTTGCACGAAATTATATTTAGTTATGCGGCCAAAATATTTGAAAAACTCAAACAACTTTTTTATACAGCAGTTTTTAATTCATCTTAGTTATATTTTGCGCAAAATTAGTGTTGTAGAATATTCATATCAAAGTTTTATTTAAAGAACCTTACAATCGACATATTAAGGAGTAATTTTATAAATTTATAAGAATTTGTATGTAGCTATGCAGCCAAAGATTTTGAAAAACTCAAATAACTTGTTTAAGCAGCTGTTTTTAATGCATCTTACTTATGTTTTGTGCAAAATTAATGACGTAGAATATTCATATTGATGTTTTAATTAGAAGATCATATAATAGGCATGCTTAGGAACAATTATCTTAATTTATAATAAATTATGTGTAATTATGTGGCTAAAAATATTTAAAAACTCAAACAACTTCTTTAAACAGCTGTTTTTAAAGCCTCCTACTTATGTTTTGTGCAAAATTAGTGTTGTAGAATGTTCATATTGAAGTGTTAATTAGATAATCTATTAATAAACATAATTAGGAGTGATTATTTTAATTTTCACTAAATTATGTGTAGTTATGGGGCCAAAATTTTTGAAATACTCAAATAACTTTTTCAAATAGTTGTTTCAAATGCATCTTACTTATGTTTTGGGAGAAAATAGTGTCGTAGAATATTCATATCGAAGTGTAAATTGAACATTCTCATAATCGGCATAATTTGGAGTAATTATATTAATTTTCACGAAACTATATGAATTTATGGGGCCAAAAAAAAACAAATAACTTGTTTAAACAGCAGTTTTTAATGCATCTTACATATGTTTTGTGCCAAATTAGCATCATAGAGTATTCATATCGAAGTTTTAATTAGATAATCTTATAATAGGCATAATTAGGAGTAATTATATTAATTTTCACGAAATTATATGTAGTTATGCGGCAAAAAGTTTGAAAAACTCAATCAACAATTTTAAACGGCTGTTTTTTAATGCATCTTACTTATGTTTTGTGCATACTTAGTGTCGTAGAATATTCATATCGAAGTGTTAATTGGATAATCTTATAATAGGCACAATTATGAGTAATTATATTAATTTTCACGATATATAAGTAGTTATGAGACAATAAATTTTGAAAATCTTAAACAATTTGTTTAAACAGCAGGTTGAAATGTATCTTATTTATGTTTTATGAAAAAATACTGATACAGGATATTCATATTGGAGTGTTAATTGGATAATTATATAATAGGCATAATTAAGAGTAATTATTTTAATTTGCGCGAAGTTATGTGTAGTTATGCAGCCAAAAAATTTAAAAAACTCAAACACATGTATAAACATCTGTTTTTAATGCATCTTACTTATTTTTTGTGCAAAATTCATGTCGCAGAATATTCATATCGAAGTGTTAATTGGATATTCTTCTAATAGGCATAATTACGAGTAATTATATTAATTTTCACGGAATTATTTTTCGTTATGAGGCAATAAAATTTAAAAATCTTAAACAACTTGTTTAAACAGCAATTTCTAATGTATCTTACTTATGTCTTATGTAAAATTAATTTCCTATGATATTGATATTGAAGTGTCAATTTGACAATCTTATAATAGACATAGTTAGGAGTAATTATATTAATTCACTCGATATTATGTGTAGTTTTGATGCACGAAATGTTGAAAATCTTAAACAACTTGTTTAAAAAATAGTTTCGAATGCATCTTACTTATATTTCGTGCAAAATTAGCGTCATAGAATATTCATATCTATGTTTTAATTACACAACCATATAATAGGCATAATTAGTAGTAATATTATTAATTTTAAGAAATTATATGTAGTTATGCGGCCAACAATTTTCAAAAACTCAAACAACTTGTTTCAACAATTGTTTTCAATGCATCTTATTTATGTTTTGCGCTAAAATTTATGTCATACAATGTTCATATCGAAGTGTTAATTTGATAATCTTCTAATAGGTATAACTAGGAGTAATTATTTTAATTTTCACGAAATTATGTATAGTTATGAGTCAAAAAATGTTAAAAATCATAAATAACTTGTTTAAACAGCAGTTTCTAAGATATCTTACTTATGTTTTATGAAAATTTAGTATCGTAGGATATTAATATCGAAGTGTTAATTGGATAATAATATAATGGGCATAATTAGGAGTAATTATATTAATTTGTATGAAATTATGTGTACTTATGCGGCCATAAATTTTGAAAACCACAAACAACTTGTTTAAACAGCTATTTTTAATGCATACAACTTACGTCCTGAGCAAAATTAGTGTCGTAGAATGTTCATATCGAAGTGTTAATTGGCTAATATTTTAATGGGCATAATTAGGAGTAATGATATTAATTTTTACGAAATTATATGTAGTTATGAGACAAAAAATGTTGAAAAACTTATCTTTTTTAAATAGCAGTTTCTAATGCATCTTACTTATGTTTTGAGAAAGAATAGTGTCCTAAAATATTTGTTTTGATGTGTTAATTGAACAATCTTATAATAGGCATAATTAGGAGTAATTATATTAATTTGCGCCAAATTATGTATAGTAACGTGCCAAAAATTTTCATAAAGGCAAATAACTTGTTTAAACAACAGTTTTTAACGCATCTTACTTATGTTTTGTGCAATTATAGCGTTATAGAATATTCATTTCGAAGTTTTATTTGGACAATTTTATAATAGACGTACTTAGGAGTAATTGTATTAATTTGCACTAAATTATGTGTAGTTGTGGGGCCAAAAATTTTGAAACACTCAAATGACTTTTTTGAAAGGTTGTTTCTAATGCATCTTACTTATGTTTTGGCAGAAAATAGTGTCGTAGAATATTCCTATCGAAGTATTAATTGAACAATCTTATAAAGGGCATAATTAGGAGTAATTATATTAATTTTCATGAAACTATGTGTATTTATGGGGCCAAAAATTTTAGAAAAGTCAAACAACTTGTTTAAACAGTAGTTTTTAATGCATCTTACTTATGTTTTGTGTCAAATTAGCGTCATAGAGTATTCATATCAAAGTTTTAATTAGATAATCTTATAATAGGTTAATAGGCATAATTAGGAGTAATTATATTAATTTTCAAGAAATTATATGTAGTTATGCGGCAAAAAGTTTGAAAAAACTCAATCAACTAGTTTAAACTGTAGTTTTTTAATGCATCTTACTTATGTTTTGTGCAAACTTAGTGCCATAGAATATTCATATCGAAGTATTAATTGGATAATCTTCTAATAGGCATAATTGGGAGTAATTATTTTTATTTTCTCGAAATTATAAGTAGTTATGAGATAATAAATTTTGAAAATCTTAAACAACTTGTTTAAACAGCAGCTTCAAATGTATCTTGTTTATGTTTTATGAAAAATTACTGTTAAAGGATATCCATATTGGAGTATTAATTGGATAATTATGTGCGAAGTTATGTGTAGTTATGCAGCCAATTTTTTTAAAAAACTCAAACTTGTTTAAACAGCTGTTTTTAATGCATATTACTTATTTTTTTATGCAAAATTCATGTCGTAGAATGTTCATATCGAAGTGTTAATTGGATAATCTTCTAATAGACACAATTATGAGTAATTATATTAATTTTCACGAAATTATTTGTCGTTATGAGGCACTAAATGTTAAAAATCTTAAACAACTTGTTTAAACAGCAATTTCCAATGTATCCTACTTATGTCTTATGTAAAATTAGTGTCCTATGATATTCGTATTGAAGTGTTAGTTTGACAATCTTATAATAGACATAGTTAGGAGTAATTATAGTAATTCGCTCGAAATTATGTGTAGTTTTGATGTAAAAAATGTTGAAAATCTTAAACAACTTGTTTAACAACAGTTTTGAATGCATCCTACCTATATTTCTTGCAAAATTAGCGTCATAGAATATTCATATCTAAGTTTTAATTGCACATCCATATAATAGGCATAATTAGTAGTAATTATAGAAAATTTCAAGAAATTATATGTAGTTATGCGGCCAACAATTTTCAAAAACTCAAACAACTTGTTTAAACAATTGTGTTCAATGCATATTATTTATGTTTTGTGCAAAATTTATGTGGTACAATGTTCATATCGAAGTGTTAATTGGATAATCTTCTAGTAGGTATAACTAGGAGTAATTATTTTAATTTTCACGAAATTATGTATAGTTATAAGTAAAAAAATGTTAAAAATCTTAAACAACTTGTTTAAACAGCAGTTTCTAATATATCTTTCTTATGTTTTATGAAAAATTAGTATCGCAGGATATTCATATCGAAGTGTTAATTGGATAATATTATAATAGGAATAATTAGGAGTAATTATATTAATTTGTATGAAATTATGTGTATTTATGCGGCCAAAATTTTTGAAAAACACAAACAACTTGTTTAAAACAGCTATTTTTAATGCATACTACTTATGTCCTGTGCAAAATTAGTGTCATAGATTGTTCATATCGAAGTGTTATTTGGCTAATATTTTATTGGGCATAATTAGAGTAATTATATTAATTTTTACGAAATTATATGTAGTTATGAGGCCAAAACTGTTGAAAAACATAACTTTTTTTAAATAGCAGTTTCTAGTGCATTTTACTTTTTGTTTTGAGAAAGAATAGTGCACTAAAATATTCATTTTGATTTGTTAATTGAATAATCTTATAATAGACATAATTAGGAGTAATTATATTAATTTGCACCATATTATGTGTAGTTATGCAGCCAACAAATTTCATAAAGGCAAATAACATTTTTAAACAGCAGTTTTTAACGCATTTTACTTATGTTTTGTGCAATTTTAGCGTTATAGAATATTCATTTCGAAGTTTTAATTGGAAAATTTTATAATAGGCATAATTATTAGGAATTTTATTAATTTGCACGAAATTATATTTAGTTATGCGGCCAAAATATTTGAAAAACTCAAACAACTTTTTTATACAGCAGTTTTTAATTCATCTTAGTTATATTTTTGCGCAAAATTAGTGTTGTAGAATATTCATATCAAAGTTTTATTTAAAGAACCTTACAATCGACATATTAAGGAGTAATTTTATAAATTTATAAGAATTTGTATGTAGCTATGCAGCCAAAGATTTTGAAAAACTCAAATAACTTGTTTAAGCAGCTGTTTTTAATGCATCTTACTTATGTTTTGTGCAAAATTAATGACGTAGAATATTCATATTGATGTTTTAATTAGAAGATCATATAATAGGCATGCTTAGGAACAATTATCTTAATTTATAATAAATTATGTGTAATTATGTGGCTAAAAATATTTAAAAACTCAAACAACTTCTTTAAACAGCTGTTTTTAAAGCCTCCTACTTATGTTTTGTGCAAAATTAGTGTTGTAGAATGTTCATATTGAAGTGTTAATTAGATAATCTATTAATAAACATAATTAGGAGTGATTATTTTAATTTTCACTAAATTATGTGTAGTTATGGGGCCAAAATTTTTGAAATACTCAAATAACTTTTTCAAATAGTTGTTTCAAATGCATCTTACTTATGTTTTGGGAGAAAATAGTGTCGTAGAATATTCATATCGAAGTGTAAATTGAACATTCTCATAATCGGCATAATTTGGAGTAATTATATTAATTTTCACGAAACTATATGAATTTATGGGGCCAAAAAAAAAAAAAATAACTTGTTTAAACAGCAATTTTTAATGCATCTTACATATGTTTTGTGCCAAATTAGCATCATAGAGTATTCATATCGAAGTTTTAATTAGATAATCTTATAATGGGCATAATTAGGAGTAATTATATTAATTTTCACGAAATTATATGTAGTTATGCGGCAAAAAGTTTGAAAAACTCAATCAACAATTTTAAACGGCTGTTTTTTAATGCATCTTACTTATGTTTTGTGCATACTTAGTGTCGTAGAATATTCATATCAAAGTGTTAATTGGATAATCTTATAATAGGCACAATTATGAGTAATTATATTAATTTTCACGATATATAAGTAGTTATGAGACAATAAATTTTGAAAATCTTAAACAATTTGTTTAAACAGCAGGTTGAAATGTATCTTATTTATGTTTTATGAAAAAATACTGATACAGGATATTCATATTGGAGTGTTAATTGGATAATTATATAATAGGCATAATTAAGAGTAATTATTTTAATTTGCGCGAAGTTATGCAGCCAAAAAATTTAAAAAACTCAAACACATGTATAAACATCTGTTTTTAATGCATCTTACTTATTTTTTGTGCAAAATTCATGTCGCAGAATATTCATATCGAAGTGTTAATTGGATATTCTTCTAATAGGCATAATTACGAGTAATTATATTAATTTTCACGGAATTATTTTTCGTTATGAGGCAATAAAATTTAAAAATCTTAAACAACTTGTTTAAACAGCAATTTCTAATGTATCTTACTTATGTCTTATGTAAAATTAATTTCCTATGATATTGATATTGAAGTGTCAATTTGACAATCTTATAATAGACATAGTTAGGAGTAATTATATTAATTCACTCGATATTATGTGTAGTTTTGATGCACGAAATGTTGAAAATCTTAAACAACTTGTTTAAAAAACAGTTTCGAATGCATCTTACTTATATTTCGTGCAAAATTAGCGTCATAGAATATTCATATCTATGTTTTAATTACACAACCATATAATAGGCATAATTAGTAGTAATATTATTAATTTTAAGAAATTATATGTAGTTATGCGGCCAACAATTTTCAAAAACTCAAACAACTTGTTTCAACAATTGTTTTCAATGCATCTTATTTATGTTTTGCGCAAAATTTATGTCATACAATGTTCATATCGAAGTGTTAATTTGATAATCTTCTAATAGGTATAACTAGGAGTAATTATTTTAATTTTCACGAAATTATGTATAGTTATGAGTCAAAAAATGTTAAAAATCATAAATAACTTGTTTAAACAGCAGTTTCTAAGATATCTTACTTATGTTTTATGAAAATTTAGTATCGTAGGATATTAATATCGAAGTGTTAATTGGATAATAATATAATGGGCATAATTAGGAGTAATTATATTAATTTGTATGAAATTATGTGTACTTATGCGGCCATAAATTTTGAAAACCACAAACAACTTGTTTAAACAGCTATTTTTAATGCATACAACTTACGTCCTGAGCAAAATTAGTGTCGTAGAATGTTCATATCGAAGTGTTAATTGGCTAATATTTTAATGGGCATAATTAGGAGTAATGATATTAATTTTTACGAAATTATATGTAGTTATGAGACAAAAAATGTTGAAAAACTTATCTTTTTTAAATAGCAGTTTCTAATGCATCTTACTTATGTTTTGAGAAAGAATAGTGTCCTAAAATATTTGTTTTGATGTGTTAATTGAACAATCTTATAATAGGCATAATTAGGAGTAATTATATTAATTTGCGCCAAATTATGTATAGTAACGCGGCCAAAAATTTTCATAAAGGCAAATAACTTGTTTAAACAACAGTTTTTAACGCATCTTACTTATGTTTTGTGCAATTATAGCGTTATAGAATATTCATTTCGAAGTTTTATTTGGACAATTTTATAATAGACGTACTTAGGAGTAATTGTATTAATTTGCACTAAATTATGTGTAGTTGTGGGGCCAAAAATTTTGAAACACTCAAATGACTTTTTTGAATGGTTGTTTCTAATGCATCTTACTTATGTTTTAAGAAAATAGTGTCGTAGAATATTCCTATCGAAGTATTAATTGAACAATCTTATAAAGGGCATAATTAGGAGTAATTATATTAATTTTCATGAAACTATGTGTATTTATGGGGCCAAAAATTTTAGAAAAGTCAAACAACTTGTTTAAACAGTAGTTTTTAATGCATCTTACTTAGGTTTTGTGTCAAATTAGCGTCATAGAGTATTCATATCAAAGTTTTAATTAGATAATCTTATAATAGGTTAATAGGCATAATTAGGAGTAATTATATTAATTTTCAAGAAATTATATGTAGTTATGCGGCAAAAAGTTTGAAAAAACTCAATCAACTAGTTTAAACGTAGTTTTTTAATGCATCTTACTTATGTTTTGTGCAAACTTAGTGCCATAGAATATTCATATCGAAGTATTAATTGGATAATCTTCTAATAGGCATAATTGGGAGTAATTATTTTTATTTTCTCAAAATTATAAGTAGTTATGAGATAATAAATTTTGAAAATCTTAAACAACTTGTTTAAACAAAGAAAGTTTCTTCAAATGTATCTTGTTTATGTTTTATGAAAAATTACGTTTAAAGGATATCCATATTGGAGTATTAATTGGATAATTATGTGCGAAGTTATGTGTAGTTATGCAGCCAATTTTTTTAAAAACTCAAACTTGTTTAAACAAATTTGTTTTTAATGCATATTACTTATTTTTTTATGCAAAATTCATGTCGTAGAATGTTCATATCGAAGTGTTAATTGGATAATCTTCTAATAGACACAATTATGAGTTATTATATTAATTTTCACGAAATTATTTGTCGTTATGAGGCACTAAATGTTAAAAATCTTAAACAACTTGTTTAAACAGCAATTTCCAATGTATCCTACTTATGTCTTATGTAAAATTAGTGTCCTATGATATTCGTATTGAAGTGTTAGTTTGACAATCTTATAATAGACATAGTTAGGAGTAATTATAGTAATTCGCTCGAAATTATGTGTAGTTTTGATGTAAAAAATGTTGAAAATCTTAAACAACTTGTTTAAAAACAGTTTTGAATGCATCCTACCTATATTTCTTGCAAAATTAGCGTCATAGAATATTCATATCTAAGTTTTAATTGCACGTCCATATAATAGGCATAATTAGTAGTAATTATAGAAAATTTCAAGAAATTATATGTAGTTATGCGGCCAACAATTTTCAAAAACTCAAACAACTTGTTTAAACAATTGTGTTCAATGCATATTATTTATGTTTTGTGCAAAATTTATGTGGTACAATGTTCATATCGAAGTGTTAATTGGATAATCTTCTAGTAGGTATAACTAGGAGTAATTATTTTAATTTTCACGAAATTATGTATAGTTATAAGTAAAAAAATATTAAAAATCTTAAACAACTTGTTTAAACAGCAGTTTCTAATATATCTTTCTTATGTTTTATGAAAAATTAGTATCGCAGGATATTCATATCGATGTGTTAATTGGATAATATTATAATAGGAATAATTAGGAGTAATTATATTAATTTGTATGAAATTATGTGTATTTATGCGGCCAAATTTTTTGAAAAACACAAACAACTTGTTTAAACAGCTATTTTTAATGCATACTACTTATGTCCTGTGCAAAATTAGTGTCATAGATTGTTCATATCGAAGTGTTATTTGGCTAATATTTTATTGGGAATAATTAGAGTAATTATATTAATTTTTATGAAATTATATGTAGTTATGAGGCCAAAACTGTTGGAAAACATAACTTTTTTTAAATAGTAGTTTCTAGTGCATTTTACTTTTTGTTTTGAGAAAGAATAGTGCACTAAAATATTCATTTTGATTTGTTAATTGAATAATCTTATAATAGACATAATTAGGAGTAATTATATTAATTTGCACCATATTATGTGTAGTTATGCAAAAAAATTTCATAAAGGCAAATAACATTTTTAAAATGAGTTTTTAACGCATTTTACTTATGTTTTGTGCAATTTTAGCGTTATAGAATATTCATTTCGAAGTTTTAATTGAAAAATTTTATAATAGGCATAATTATTAGGAATTTTATTAATTTGCATGAAATTATATTTAGTTATGCGGCCAAAATATTTGAAAAACTCAAACAACTTTTTTATACAGCAGTTTTTAATGCATCTTACTTATATTTTGCGCAAAATTAGTGTTGTAGAATATTCATATCAAATTTTTAATTAAAGAACCTTACAATCGACATATTAAGGAGTAATTTTATAAATTTATAAGAATTTTTATGTAGCTATGCAGCCAAAGATTTTGAAAAACTCAAATAACTTGTTTATGCAGCTGTTTTTAATGCATCTTACTTATGTTTTGTGCAAAATTAATGTCGTAGAATATTCATATTGATGTATTATTCAATAATAGGCATGCTTAGAAATAATTATCTTAATTTATAATAAATTATGTGTAATTATGTGGCTAAAAATATTTAAAAACTCAAACAACTTCTTTAAACAGCTGTTTTTAAAGTCTCCTACTTATGTTTTGTGCAAAATTAGTGTTGTAGAATGTTTATATTGAAGTGTTAATTACATAATCTATTAATAAACATAATTAGGAGTGATTATTTTAATTTTCACTAAATTATGTGTAGTTATGGGGCCAAAATTTTTGAAATACTCAAATAACTTTTTCAAATAGCTGTTTCAAATGCATCTTACTTATGTTTTGGGAGAAAATATTGTCGTAGAATATTTATATCGAAGTGTAAATTGAACATTCTCATAATCGGCATAATTTGGAGTAATTATATTAATTTTCACGAAACTATATGAATTTATGGGGCCAAAAATAAAAAAACAAATAACTTGTTTAAACAAATAGTTTTTAATGCATCTTACATATGTTTTTACGCAAATTAGCATCATAGAGTATTCATATCGAAGTTTTAATTAGATAATCTTATAATAGGCATAATTAGGAGTAATTATATTAATTTTCACGAAATTATATGTAGTTATGCGGCAAAAAGTTTGAAAAACTCAATCAACAATTTTAAACTGTTGTTTTTTAATGCATCTTACTTACGTTTTGTATGCTACTCAGTGTCGTAGAATATTCATATCGAAGTGTTAATTAGATAATCTTCTAATAGGCATAATTGGGAGTAATTAATTTTATTTTCTTGAAATTATAAGTAGTTATGAAATAATTAATTTTTAAAATCTTAAACAACTTGTTTAAAAATCAGTTTCATATGTATCTTATTTATGTTTTATGAAAATTTTCTGTTAAAGGATATCCATATTGGAGTGTTAATTGGATAATTATGTGCGATTATGTGTATTTATGCACCCAAAATTCTTAAAAACTCAAACTTATTTAAACAACTGTTTTTAATGCATCTTACTTATTTTTTATGCAAAATTCATGTCGTAGAATGTTCATATCAAAGTGTTAATTGGATAATCTTCTAATAGACACAATTATGAGTAATTATATTAATTTTCACGAAATTATTTGTCGTTATGAGGCAATAAACAATAATTTCTCATGTATCTTACTTATGTCTTTTGTAAAATTAGTGTCCTATGATATTCGTATTGAAGTGTTAGTTTGACAATCTTATAATAGACATTGTTAGGAGTAATTATAGTAATTCGCTCGAAATTATGTGTAGTTTTGATGTAAAAAGTGTTGAAAATCTTAAACAACTTGTTTATAAATAGTTTTGAATGCATCCTACCTATATTTCGTGCAAAATTAGCGTCATAGAATATTCATATCTACTTTTAATTGCATAACCATATAATAGACATAATTAGTAGTAATTATATAAATTTTTAAGAAATTATATGTAGTTATGCGGCCAACAATTTTCAAAAACTCAAACAACTTGTTTAAACAATTGTGTTCAATGCATATTATTTATGTTTTGTGCAAAATTTATGTGGTACAATGTTCATATCGAAGTGTTAATTGGATAATCTTCTAGTAGGTATAACTAGGAGTAATTATTTTAATTTTCATGAAATGTTAAAAATCTTAAACAACTTGTTTAAACAGCAGTTTCTAATATATCTTTCTTATATTTTATGAAAAATTAGTATCGCAAGATATTCATATCGAAGTGTTAATTGGATAATATTATAATAGGCATAATTAGGAGTAATTATATTAATTTGTATGAAATTATGTGTAGTTATGCGGCCAAAAATTTCAAAAAACACAAACAACGTGTTTAAACAGCTATTTTTAATGCATACTATTTATGTCATGTGCAAAATTAGTGTCGTAGATTGTTCATATCGAAGTGTTAATTGACTAATATATTATTGGGCGTAATTAGAGTAATTATATTAATTTTTACGAAATTATATGTAGATATGAGATCAAAAATGTTGAAAAATATAACTTTTTTAAATAGCAGTTTCTAATGCATTTTACTTTTTTTTAGAAAGAATAGTGCACTAAAATATTCTTTTTGATGTGTTTATTGAATAATCTTATAATAGACATAATTAGGAGTAATTATATTAATTTGTACCAAATTATGTGTAGTTACGCGACCAAAAATTTTCATAAAGGCAAACAACATTTTTAAACAGCAATTTTTAACGCATTTTACTTATATTTTGTGCAATAATGAATGAAAAAATAAGTAATAATAATTATATAATAATAAATTCAATATAACAGTAATGAATAATAATATAAACAATGACCATGAATAAGCAGACGAATCGGAAATGATAAATTTAAGCGATAACTTTATATTTCTATGTAAAGCTAAATTCATGACTGAAACAATCAAATCAAATGAACGTCGTAAGTGTACATATGCATTGGATAAAATTAATTATAATAATTAATTCAAGGGTTTAGAAATATATCTTAAATTTCGTCAACCAGAAAACATAACCCGAATTATAACCACAATAAACGATTAAACTAACTAAGACGTCCCCAATCGACTCACTACGTACACAATCTCACCCAAACAATGACCCCACCCAATCTACCACAGAAAATCCGTACCTATCTCTCCCCTTCTAATTATTACCTCAACTCGGCAATTAATGCCATTTAATGCCCGGACTCCCCTCCCTCGTTCTTCTCTCCCCCGTTCCTATCTCTTTCCCTGGTTCGGTCACTTCCGCCTCCCGTTTTTCCCACTTGACTCGCCACATCCTCTCAGAGTAGAGGCTCGTGCACTACCACTTGTGCTGCCATGGCGGGGCATTCGGCGATTTTCCCCTCGCGTGGTTGAAGACCGTCCCATCACACATAGCCGTTGGCGATCGATCCATCTCCCTCTCGTTACAGTAGCTTGTCTGGCTCGTTTAAACTCTCATGTGTTGAGATTTAGCCATTTTGATAAGAACAGTTTACTTGCTTGAGTACTACCCGGTTTGTCCTCTGTTTGTAATAAGAAGGGGGAGGAGGAAGGAGTGTCAGTGGAGGAGAAGGTTGCCCCTGACTCGCCTTTACCCTTGGCACCCCTTGTGTGTTGCCTTCCGCTGCCCAGCTTACCATGCAGGTAAATCCTATTCTGCTCTTTATGTTGTGAATGCATGAAGGCTGGTTGCAAATTTGCTTATGAATGCTGCCTTTGGAAAAGTCGTATGTTTTCTTTGGGGCCCTTATTTGTGCTATTGGACCCCCTAGTTACCTGGGCTGTTGCCTGTGCTCGGTTCTGATCTGATCTGTGTTAGGCCTTTAAATTTCGGCTGGGCTGAGGAGGCTTTAGTAGGAATTAGGAAAATTGAGAATTTAGAAAGTAATTAAGTTAGACCCATAATTATTAATTGGGATGTAAGTAAAAGAACCTTATTAGGCCGATTAATTGGACTTAATTTAATTTAAACATTAATTAGAAATTTGTACTAAATTAATGTGGATCAAGATTTAAAAGTCTCAAGAATATTAAAAGGGAAATTAAAAGGTGCTTAATTAATTGGAGGCCGTCTCGAAATGTTCGGTGGTATCCATGGACTAATGACGTAAATTTAAATATGAGAAATGATTATATTCCTTGACTGCCTCCGTTACGGGATATCTGTGCCCTGACACAATTGATTCGGTAGTCAGCGTATGATCCCGAACATTAAAACACCAACACGTTAATTAAATATCATTTTAGAATTTATTGAGTTTAATTTATTTTCTTTTCGTTTTTTTATTTTCTTTTCTTTTATTTTTATTTTTGTTTTACTTTATTTTTTATTGATATAAAAACCAAAAATTTATTTTATAAGAATATATTACAATATATATATATATATATATATATATATATATAGTGGAGATACAGTGAGCTTAAAGCTCACGGAGGCTTTTCGTGAGCTTAACTCAAAAAATATATCAAATCATTTCGAAATTTTAATTTATCATTCTCATTAAATTCTTTATATGAAAATCTCATGAGAAGCAAAAATTTGAAGCGTTTTGAGCTTTTTAAGTTGTGGTTTTTAATTTTTGAAAATCAACTCTACAAATAATAATAATATATTTAATCTTGAACATCATTTTAAAAAATTAAAAACGGTGACTTATAAAGCTCAAAACACTCCAAATTTTTGCATCCCACAAGATTTTTATATAAAGAATTTAATGAGAATAATAAATTAAAATTTTGAGATGATTTACTAGGTTTTTTGAGTTAAGCTCACGGAAGGCCTCCGTGAGCTTAAGCTCACGGTATCTCCACTATATATATATATATATATATATATATGAGCAAATCTACGGTGTTCTTAAGATTACGGAAAGCCTCCGTGATCTTAGCTCAAAAAGTATATCAAATGATTTTCAAATTTTGATTTTTCACTCTCATTAAATTCTTCATATTGAAATCTTGTGTGGTACCAAAATTTGGGATATTTCGAGTTTTCTAAGTCACTCTTTTCAATTTTTGAAAATAATATACAAACATTGAATATTTTATTATTATTTTTAGAGATGATTTTCAAAAATTGAAAAGAGTGAATTAAGAAACTCAAAATATCCCAAATTTTGGTACTCGTGAGATTTCAATATGAAGAATTTAATGAGAGTGAAAAATCAAAATTTAGAGATCATTTGATATACTTTTTAAGCTAAGCTCACGGAGGCCTTCCGTGAGCTTAAGAACACCGCAGATTTACTCTCTCTCTCTATATATATAGGTCTATAAGTGAAAACAAATCATATAATTTAAGAATATAATAAAATAATAATTATGATATAATTAATATATATTAAAATATATATTAATTAATTTCTCTATTTTCAGATAAATAAAATAATATTAGAAATAAATAATATAACTAGTATAATATATATTAACCAATTTGTCTATCTATTTATTTTTAACTTTTATTTCTTGTAATCAGAATGTATATGTAAATGGAATCAGAAATTAATAAAGAGTTGATTTGTGCTTAACCTTGTGTATGACCTTGCTTATTTAATTAAAAATTTACTTAATTGTTGATTACCGAACGGTAAGGATCGAATAAAACAATTAAAACATTTAATATAAAACAAGGTACGAAGTGATAAATAGATCAAGGAATAATAAATGATTAAGTAGCAAACACATTAAAACTAATAAACAATTAAAATGATAAATCCCAAACAGAATTAAGAACAGAATTATATAGGCAACTTAGAAGTCAAACATGTTGAAAATAGACACCAACGCGTTAAACAGAATTTTCCGATGCCTTATAAATGTAGTAGAAATGTAGTCGAAATTTTTAAAATATAAGACGCTAACCCGAATGGACGTTGATCGTAACGCCATTCATGAATATCAAAATTTTAGATTAAATCACATCTAGACTAATTAATAAATAATTTAAATTAATAATAGATGATATACTCGACTCGATCCACTCACGGAGCTCGAGGCCGATCCCCCCACGTACGTCGACTGCCGATCCCGAGGCAGGCGTACCTCTCCGGAGTAGAGCGACTTCATGATCATCACCATCACTCTCAGGTATGGGTTCTTGGGATTTGATTTTCTTTCTTCGGAATTAGAAACCCAAACCGAAAATAAAAATATTTTCAAAAATAAAATTGATTTGCTGCTATTTTTCTCTGACCAAGCATTATTTAGAGACCAAGATTTGATCTGTCATATGCATCCGGTAACTTGACCAGCATATTTGAGACCAACCTACATTTGCATGTCATAAGCATGTCATTTTGCATGTAGATAGGATAGGAGTAGGACTCGAAAACTAGACCCGAGATAGGATCAGATTAGAATTAGACTAGGAATAAAATAATAAAAAGTTATAGATTATAAATATTAGGGAAATACTATTATTATCATTAATTTAAAATTAGATTAGGTAGTTGAACATGCATTAATTGCATGGAAGAGTGTTGAGAGGCGGGTCGGGTGATCTCAGTGAGGTTGCCTTGTATAATCAGACAAACGGGTTACGTTCGGTAAAACGGTTGGCTCGTGGGGCCCCTTGGTCTGAGTATACACTGCACACCTTTGTTTGTCGGTCATTCACCGATCTCGTCACTTGACGGGTTCGGCAATGCTAGAGTGTTTTATTTTTGATCAATATTATATTATTATTATTCAGTATATAATTTGATTCCAAATTTAATTGAGCGATTAGGATGGACATGACATTCAGTATTTAGTGTGGGCGACCATATTCGAGTCTGGAGCCTATCCCGATTTATTATATTATTTTATTTAGCTGGTTTATTTGAGATCTCAGTATGTCCGAAGAGTTTTCTCTTTTGGCCCCTGGTTGGTACAGAGAAAGTCGGGATGCGGTCCTCTAGCCCTTAGTGGTACAGTGTAGGCTCCCATTTATTATTATATTCCGTTTTGTGTTTTACGGGTAGTCAACTCCTTTTGGCGATATGGCAACTGAAGTCACTCTATTTCGTTTTGGTTTATATTGTGAGGTAGATTACCAGATTCAGCAGACCAGAGTACGTGCTTTATAGCCATTCACTCTTCTAATTGCCCGAATGTCGTTTCTGCAGTGTTATCGCTGCACAAATATAAAGTCCTAAGTTAGTAAGTTGGGCCCTGGTAGTGCCCGTTTAGGCAAGACCCGAGTTAGTAAGGTGGGCCCTGATAGTGCCCGTTATGGATGAATCTAGTATATTTACACCGGAGATTTCATTTTGGGTGCTTGATTCTCGTACTAGTTATATGTTTATTATTACTATCTCCTAAGATTTTCTATTTTGGGCTTCCTTGTCATTTCATGTCATAGCATATAGACAAATTTCTTAAACATGCACAAAAATATTATTTTATTTTATGTAAATAAATGAATATTTTATTATATTAAAACATTAGTATCGATATTTGGGTCCAGACTAGGAAAGAAGATCAAATCTTAAGGTTGGATCTAAATCCGTACCGAGTAATTTTTAAATTACTCACGTTTCCATGGTGGTTGTGTGATCCAGGTTTACAGGTACGAGATTCATTTTGGATGAGAGTGCTAGGTGCAGTCTGCGTGATGACAGAGGTGCTTCGTCGTATCAGCATGTGAGCAGAGTAGTTTTGATTAGGATCCATCGGGTTTCGGCTTTTGTTTTCTTCTTTTGGGATTTTATTTGAGAGATTTTTTGCTCCATTCCGATGGAGCCAGCCCCGTCGATGTCGGCATTGTATTTCATACTGTTATTATGGATTGTATTGTCATGTATTTATATATATTATTGTTTTGTTTATCATGTGTGATTTATTTATCTTTTTTCATATAGCATTTCGTACGCACGTCTCGTCGTGCGTACGTGGCGGGGGTTGTCACCCCTAATCCCGATTAATTTATTTGAGGTGTGACAAATACTTTTTAGGGGAAAATAAATTCAACGGAATGGATCTTTATTATTTTTTTTTAAATAGCATTGCTCTTCATTTGAGCATCCAATGAGGTATCATGTTACATAATCAATTACAAACATGAGAGAACAGATGATACAACAAGAACTCTAGACACATCATTGATGATCTATAACGCTCATATTTTAAATAATCATATCAATTATACACCAAATAAATTTCATCAAGTTCAAAATTTAAGAGATGTCGATCAACTAACTTTAAAAATACATAATCGAATGGTCATGGATTATCCGCAACCAATCAATGAATTAGATTACATGAAAGATCTTGTAATCATCATAATCATGTTATCCATACTTTTTTGATCTTATACTAAAAATTTGATAAAAATCATCCAATGTTTTACCATTGTGATCTTTAGTTGAAATTTAATAATTTTAATTATTTTAATGTAGATGGGTAACACAGAAAATTAAATTCTCATAAAATTCATTACTTAAGTAAAGTTGATCATAAGTTATTTATTTTATTTTTATTTAATTTTTAGATATTTAATTTTATTTAAATTAAATATCTAAAAATTACCATCACTAAGGAATTTGAGACGTATCAGGTCATATCGAGTATCAGATCATCTGGTATTGTTAGATTTGCATCAGAGAGCTATAAGTGACTAAGGATGCCTTTATTCTTGTCTAAAAGGAGATAAGAATGCACTACTAATATATTAAGGTAACACAAATAATATGAGATTTGGATTTTTCATCAGCGTGTATGTCCAGATTTCATTTGCATGCAAAGTGCTATTATTTATTGCGTGCATGGTTAGTAGTGTGCGGCTACCCACGTCATCTTTAATTAAAAGGCCCACCACTTCTTATCAGCGTACTCTCCATATTTGAACGCCAATAACACCAGCTATGCACGCTGATATAATTTTTTCAGTAGTCATATCAGTAAGCAATAAGCAAAATATGTATCACAAATTACCATCACTAAGGAAAAATATCTTATTGTTAAGTTTCCGCTGATGCTCGAATTAGGTTGGATCGAGTCATTTCGTATTTTGAGTCGTATCATGTCAGGTCGGGCTAGGTATCGAGTCCTCTAGTATCGGGTCATTTTGAATTTTGAGACGTATCATGTCGGGTATCAGATCATCGGGTATCAGATCATCTAGTATTGAGATACTTTTGGTTTTGGGTTGTATTAGGTCGGATCGGGTCAGGTATCGAGTCATCTAATGTCAGATCATTTTGGATTTTGAGTTGGATCAGAGTCGGATCAGGTCATCTAATGTCGGACAAGTTGAGTCGGATCAGGTATCAGACCATCTAGTATCGAATTATTTAGAGTTTTGGATCATATCGAGTCGGGACAAGTTAGATGAATTTTTCGGGTCAGATCAGATTCTGGCACCTCTAATAATATATACTTAATGATGCGGCGAGTTAGGACAAGTTGGATGAATTTTTCGGATCAGATCAAATTCTGCCACCTCTAATAAAATATACTTCCTTTTGCAGATGATGCGGCGGTTGAACTTTTTTAAGCTTTTGTTGTATAGTACTTAATAATGACTAATGTTATATTATATATATCCCATGACTACTCTCTTCACAGTCATGGTTTATGCAACATTAGGCATATACAACGAGTACAATGAGATAAAGGACGTCATGACTATTTTCTTACTAAAATTTTTTGTATTTATGATGTGATAGTAGGTCATTTATCTATTATTCTATTTTTCTCGATCCTTACTTTATCTTTTAGCATATCAAATCATTTACTCTTTTTTAGGCAAAATACAACTCCACAAGAACCCATTAATCAAGTATCAACCGGGAAAATTCTATTATAGAATCTAGAAATGAAGAACCATTCATTAATCAAGAGGGCACAACATCAACATCTGTAGAGCGCTCTTCTACAACATCAATATAAGTTTCTGATATAATACCGGCATTAGTTTCTGGTGCAACACCGTTACAACTTCTGGTGCAGCAACAACACTAACATCAAGTTTAGGTGACACCCAAACAAAGTCACTTGAAGAAGTAGATACCTTAAACTAAAGTCTGATGTGTAGGCGCACATGATGAAGAAAGTTGATTGATGGCAAGTTCAAAGCAGTGTGCAAATATTATGGTACTAAACTTATAGCAGACTCTAACAAAAGTACATGATACACCAAAGTCCATATAAAGTCATGTCTTAGAGAAAACAACAAACGTTCCCTAAAGCTTTTCAAAAAGTGTTAACTAATAAAAAATCAAACGGAGAACACAACCATAGAAAATTATATTTTTTATCAAGAAGGATGTAGAAAAGATCTTATGAAGATGGTAGTGTTGCGTGAGCACCCTTTCTTGATTGTTGAGCAAGTGAGGTTCAAAATTTTTGTCAATAACCTATAGCCATTATTCAAAATTCTAACCTGTAACATCGTGAGAAGAGATTCTCTTAAACTTTATGTGGATCGAATGAGGAAGACTATTGCCTTCATGGAGAGCATTGAAGGAAAAGTAGCAATTATAACCGACATGTGGACGTCATACAATCAGAAAAAGTCCTATATGATGGTTACTGCACATTTTATGGATGATTCATGGCATTTCAACAACATCTATTAATGTATATTTAATATATTATCTTGATTTAATTTCATTATTAATTTTGTTATTGTGATTAAGTCCTTTTAGTAATTATGTTATTGTAGGCTCCAACATGTATCTTCTTCTCACATCATAAAATATTTGTTGAATATTTGATTAATGTTCTTTTAGATTGGAATTTAGATAATAAGTTGTCTACAATAGCAGTTGATAATTATAGCGTTAATGATGGAGTTGTTGAGACTTTAACCCATAAACTAAATTTTGATAAACTCTTTGTTAGGTGGGTCAATTTAACATATGTGTTGTTGTGCACATATCTTAAATCTGATTGTAAATGATGAGTTAGATATAATTGGTCAAAGTTTAGAAAAAGTTCATAGTACTTATGTATTTTGATCCTCTACTCCAAAAAAATTAAATTTTTTGAAGAGACAACATGACAATTGCACATCAATATTGCCAAAAATTTATGTTATGATATTAAAACAAGATGAAAAATCTACCTATAATATGTTGGAAACAACCCTCATATATAAGGATATTTTATATTGTTTGAAATTATGTGATGCACAATATAAAACTGTGTCTTCTAAGAAAGATTGAAGAATGCCAAAACTATAAGTGAAAAATTAAAGATTTTTTACAGTACAATAAAATTATTTTCTGAGACAAAATACACAACAACCAACCATTATTTTAAAAATATTTATCAAATCAAGTTGGCTTTAACAAGTTGGTTGACCAATCTTAACCGACCATTAGGAGTATGACATCAAGAATGTTAGAAAATTATGAAAAATATTGAAATAAGATACATCATGTCATGGGTGTTGCTACACTTTTCGATCCTAGGTTTAAGATGGAACTCTTATTTTATTAATATGAGAAATTTATGGTGATAATAGTGAGAGTAAAGTTAAAAAAGTTATATCTTTGTGTCGTCGATTGTTTCAAGGGTATCAAAGAAGAGATTCAAAACAACAAGTTGAGGACCCAATAGAAGGGGAAGGTACATGTGATGATGACATCCCGAATAATTTTGAACAATTTACTCAAAGAAGAAAAAAAGAGAATTGATATAACCATGAAGTTAGATAATTACTTACAAGAAGAACTAGTTTTAAAGGGTCAAAATTTTAATGTGCTAATTTGGTGGATGTCTAATGGACCTAAATTTTTGACTTTACGAAGAATTACTGGAGACATATATGCAATACCGATTTCTTTTTACCATTGCCTCGAATCAACCTAGAATGGGGGGATGAATTATAAGTCTACAAAAAATAAACTTCATCCTCAACTTGTTGAACCTCTAGCATGTGCACAAAAATAGTTAAAGGCTGAATTTGAATATAAGATTATCTATTTTGTCTTATGTTAATTAGATATGAATATATTTTCATTTAAGTTTTACTTGTTTTTTCAGATTTAGGAGAGAAAATTCATTTAAAACATATATTGGTGATGTAGATGAAGAAGAAGAACCAAGTGAATACTCAGTAATCATTAATGAGGTAAACTTTTCTATTTTTCAAACTAAATTTTGAGATATAACTTTCTGTCAGTAGTAACTAACTGATAAAGAAAGTAACTTTTTGTTTTGTCAGTAGTAACTAACTGTAAAGAAAGTAGACATGCATATACAACACCATGACTCATTTTATCAGTTAGTTATATCTTTTTGTCAGCATGAAAGTTGCAAAAAGAAAAAAAAAAGCATGTCTACTTTCTTTTTGAAAATGCAAGTAATAACTAACTGATAAAATGAGTCATGGTGCTGTATCTGCGTGAATTTGTAGAACTATAAAATGGGTCATGGTGCAACTAATAACTAGCTGTTTACCATTGAAAAAAGCATTGTTTACTGACTTGCTATTTGCTAACCTGAGTATCATATTTTGATAACACCAATCAAGCAGAAAAATATAGATGGATATAATGGACTAGTTACTAGCATGAATTTGTAATGTGTTCTGAAATTTTCATCAAGTAACAAGGTTCTTTTGATAGCCTTAGTTTAATCAAGTAATTCAATTCTTTTGTTTTACTATTTTCTTGAATATCATGGACAGATTGTTGTCAAGCAGTCATGTTACATTGTCATATGATGTTGTTAAGTATTTTCATATTTTTGTGCAGGTTAATGCAAGAGAAATAATAGGTGAATATAATTAATGTAGCTTATTGATGATTAAATTATGTTCTTGCAGTATCTTTGCTTTTGCTTAATTAAAACTACTATTCAATCTAAAGTTTTAGCCTAAATTATATTTATTTGTGTTAAATTGTGTTGGAATTTAAAACGTGGATCTTGATCTATTGTAGTATCTATTTTGTGCATTTTGTTGGAAGTGTATGCATCTTGTTGTAGTATTTATACTGATAGAACATGGAACTGTATGCATTATTTTGTTGTCTGGTTGTTTATAAACAGAAAAATTCAATGTTTGTAAATATGTGCTGAATAGGGCGGGCATGGACAAGCCAGATAGGCTCATGAGTACAGACAAGGCAACACAGGGCAGGTAGACGCAAGCTTGGATGAAATGCTCATGGGTGGATTAGGCATTGAATTTTAGGCTCATTATATCAGACCAAACAGGAGGGGCTTACAATTTTGACAGACATCTCAACCGCAGGTTTGCCAGAATGTCTGTGAGTAAGACCCATTGCCATCCTTACTCGGGATAGAACAATAAACGATCGATATAGGATGCCCGAATTAAAGAAATGGAATGTCCGCATTAAAAGTAACTTTATTTTTTACCGCACTATCTTTATTTTTCAGTGAACCAATGAGTGTCTAGACGCCAGCTCACATCTATCTTGGTGCCGTCTCTGTCCCTACTTGCACGTAGAAATGCATAAGGAAAACCTACACTACTAGTTTCCAATAAATAGATTCTACTAGCAGGGAAAACATTTGGTTTCAACTCTTATGAGGTAAGCAAAGCTTTTAAGCTTGGATTAATGAAGCATGCCTTTTGAACTGAAAGCTTTCAGCAGCCATGCAGTTCTAGGATGCGACACCATCTTTTGAAAACGTGCTTACAGAGTGATTATGAAATAAATAGTAAATCAGTCAAAATATTATTAGCTACAACAAAGAATGCATCAGAAAAAAATAATCTATATTTTAATAACAAATCTATAACCAAAGACCTTAGTTTTATTCCCCTTGGAAGATCAACGAAGTTTTGTTAACCAAGTCATCTAAGTACTATTTTCCATCTTACTTAAAAAGATAATATACAAAGCCAAAAGTACAAACTAACTAGGTAGTTTCTCTCTATCATAGAAATGATTCATCTGTCATAAATATTCTTTGCTCGAAATTTTATAAAAAATTTCACTTCAAAATAAAATTAAAGATAAAAGAGAACTTATAAACAGTGCTCAAACTTAATTATAAGTATTTTTGTTGTTATCTTTTTCAAGATCTCATGATAAATATATTCTGCTAATGGGATTATTACATCAAAATGCAGGATAAAAGGCAATCAAACACATCTGAACTAATTTGTGTCATTCATTTTATATGAGACTCCACATTATCTTTTATAAGATTAAACTGAACTCATACACCATGCCTATGAACAGATAAAGTGATAAATGCCCACAAAATGCTCCTAGCTTATTCAATGCATGCAAGCCTTTATTTATAACGGTTCCCGAAGAATTACAGTACCAGTCAAGCCATAATGCATTTCTGTATACTTGTTTTGCTGCTATTTTGTAAAAGAACTGTAATTTCAAAAAACTGAAGCTTACCAAACTCGGCACTAATCAAGAGCAAAACAACCTAGAGAACAAGTACCCATGGCAACCCTGCACTGAGTCGAGTAATGGGTTTGTCTGACAGGCATCGTCCACTGTACGATCCATCCACCTCTCCAAAATCCCCTCTGCTGCAGGGGCAATCTCATATTGCAACACTGAAGCTGCAATTGGCCCTATCAGGTTCAGCCTCGTTGCTGCTGAAAGGACATCTCTCATAGTCAAAAACACATATGCACGCTGAGCAGTCTTCCCATCAAAACCCAGTAACCCTGTAAGGAGACCAAACACACATGCATGGTGGAAGTAAACTAAACCGGACCCAACAAACCTCTCTCTTGTTGATTTGAGCTCAGCAATTTCATGGAATACTGAGGCAGAAACCCGTAACAAAGCAGAGCCTTGGCTTGCAGAGGCCCTTCTGGCAATCTCATTGGTCAGGGTTGCTTCTAGAATATTGTCTAGACGGACCCATGTTTCAGTATCAGGAGACTTGTTTAACGTGTGTACAAAAGGAAGAAAAAGGCTGCCTGTGTTGTCTAATACTTGGATTATAAAAGGTTTTAGGTCTTCAGGTTGTTTTACAAGGTTTGCCTGCATAGCTGATTCAAGACCATAAGAGTGTGCGAAGCCACCAGTTGGAAGAACCGAGTCCAGTAGCTGCCACTGAATCCATTGTAGAAGTGCTTTGTTGTCGTGATTTGCATTTGTATAAGATTTGCTGGCTGAGTGATTCATGATTACGAATCTTTACAGATATACTGCAAAAAAGAAGAAAGGAACATTGATGCATTTCTGAGTGAGAAGAAATTATTTATTTTATTCTATAATCACTTTTTTCTAGATAATAACTGATATTAACTAAAAAGCAGAGGCAACGATCATAGAGCAACTACTACTTTAGAAAATTACAAACAATTGCAATTAATTGTATTCCATCTAAAAACCCAAATTGCCAGTCTGTCTTACTTGGCGAGAAATATTGTGAAATTACCTGCAAAGAGAAACCCTAAAACAAACAAATACAGCGAAAAATAAATCTCCAAGAAGTTGCTACCGTGGTTAGAAAATCTACCTGCATCTGATGATGTGATTTTTCAGCGATTTTTCGAAACCTACCGGCTGCGTTTTGGTAGGAAGAATCGAATCGAAAGAGCCCTTCTCGGAGTTGCGCGAGTTCTTCCCTCCAGTTTGTTTGTGTTCTGACTGCTGAGTGCTGATTCGCCGGAGTTGACCTTTCCTCAATTCAAAAGCTGGATGTGAATAATGATTCGGGGTGGCGTCAATTATGTAAAATTTAGGGATGTTTCGTTAATTATGAAAGGAGAAGGGAGATGAGTTCGTCTGGTGAGATCCGAATCCGATAGTTTATTAATCGAGGACTACTGAAATAGGCGGGCTGACGATAAAAATGGGCTTATTTGGGCCGTATATCGGAATTGGCATGTTAATATGTTATGCCAATTTGGTACGTGTGTGAAGCCATAAGCACAACTATGTGGGGACTCCTCTTTTTGAAGTTTGTCTGCTCTAACATTTTATTACAAGGACGGTGAATGACCAATAAACTAAAGGACCGAAACAAGAAAAGAATCAGTACATTTTCCAAATATATTATATGAATTGAACTACAGACTAACGACCCAACTACAGGTGGATTATGAACTTGCATAAAATTTTGGTGGTCCACTTTAGGTACCACTTGTGACATTTATATATTTATCGAGCTTGTAGTTGATATATCTTAGATTTTGGCGCGAGTCTCGATTAAAGCCTCTAAAATGTCCAATGAAGAAACCATAGCAGAGAAACAGAGATGAGGAAAGTGAATTGGATTATTGCACATTTGGTAATTTGTTGTTAAGAATTGCACAATTGGTAACTTGTTGTTCAGTAACCTGGGTTCTGATATTTTGTTTTCTTTCCATTTTACTTGAATCAACTGGTGTTATATTGGTAACTGCTGAGGTTTTGTCAAGCCTACTGAAGTGACTCGAAGGGATTGCTATTGCATATAAAAGTGTGAGCTACTGAAGAGCCATCATCAGGGCCTCTGGTACCAATCATGGGTGATAATACCAGTCAGGTATTGCTATATAGACGTTATTGTTATCTTGCCTGTGACTCATAGTTTATGAATCATCTGTCAGATGTTGACATCATTGCAACCTTGCTTTTGTTGAGTTAGATAGATATTGACACTGGGACCATATAAAACAGTGTCTCTGCCCCAGAGGCCAGAGACTGAATGATATAATTTTTCCTTCTACTAATGTAATTTCGGTAATAAAAGAGCATGTCTGCTTCATCTTATCTCTTGAGTTCTGTTATACGGTTTCAAATTTTTCAATCACTATATGGCAGCTTTTTGCCCACAAGAAGATTAAACTTTTAATTGTCTTTTTCTTACTGCACAAAACCAATTCAAATCAATTTTGTCCATGATGGTATCTAGGGCTACACAAAAAGCTTGCGGCTTGCTTGAGTTTGGCTCGATATTTTCATGGCCCGGCTCAAATTCAGCTCGATTTTTTATCAGCTCGGCTCGAGTTCGAGTTCGTTATTGTTTTCAATGGCTCGTCTCGATTCGACTCGTCAGTAGCTCGCTATTGTTTTAAAATCAGTAAAATATAGATAAATTAATTAATATACTTTTAAAAATGAGAAAAATATAATTATTTTTATGATGATAATATGAAAATAATTATGATGATAATATAAAAATATTAATTATTTTTAAAATTTATTATAAAATTAATGAAATATCAGTTATATTAACTCTAATTATTTATAATTATATTAAAATAAGCATAAAAATTATAATAATTGAGCTCATAGCTCGAGTTCGAGTCAGCTCGGCTCGATTTCAGCTCGGCTCGATTTCAGTTCGGCTCAGTTCCAACTCGGTTTAGCTCGGCTCGATCGCAGCCCTAATGGTATCAATCTTCTCAAAATTTTGTCATTTGGGTCAAAAGTTGGACGTAATTAATTCGGAGTTAGTATTAGTTTGGGCTTCCCGTTTCAGGTTGTATCAGATACTTTTACTATCTGCAGGGCTTCAAAATATTTTTTTGTAAAAGTTTAGGTAATGCAGGTCTAATTATTCATGAATCATATAATGATCATAAGGTTGACATTTATTCTGTTCTACATATTTGTATGTTCATATCATGACATATGGCATCTGCTCTAATAATCATCCTTTCCTAAAATAGAATGAATTATTCGAGTTTGCATATGAAATGCCAGTAGTAGAAAAAAGGTAGGAATGCACTGTATGTCATCATTGCAACTAAAATTTGTAGGGAACATTTACTTTTCTTTTTCTTTTCTTTTCTTTTTTTTTTAAAAAAAAATCGGGGAACATTTATTTTTATTTGTTATTAATGTAGAACTGCAGACATCGCTTTTGTTTTTGTTTTTCCTTTTCTTTTAGAAGGGTCCGTTAGTTCCAAATCTTTTATATCTCTTTCAATAAAAATGAAGGTTATCGCCATCTATATTATATTTGTGGTGCAAAACAAGCAACGTTGGATGTTATGACAATAACACAACTCGATCAATCTATGCCAATTTCCAAAAAGTATAAAACAAATGTAAAATGTAAACCTTGTAGAGTTAATTGATCAGCATGCCATCAAATAATTTCAGCTGTAATCCAATTGATTTCGTTTCACCCCTTGATCAGTTAGCAACTTCGCGTTCAATACACTAGCTTTTTTTCAATGACCGAGATTTCTATTGTTTATAAGGACAAATAATTTATTTTGTTTCTTAATTTTCCTGATAAGAAACTTTCTTCCAAATTTAGATGGATGATGGTAAGGAAGCGGGGCCCACAAGATATAAAGCTATAAAGTGACAACTCCAATAACCCATAAAATGTTTCAAGATGAAAGGAAAAAAAAAAGGTGGAATTAGCTAGGCACTTGCATCCAAAATGATGGCAAGTCACATTAACAAAAAGAGAAAAGTACAGATAGCTCAAAACTAGCAATTGGGCCAATAATATAAACAATGCAATAACATCATATACATAATAATTCTTCTTTAAAAGAAGATGACAGCACTTGGTGGCTAAAGATTACATTGATTACGAATGCGAATGCTATGATGAGAACTATATAGTACACATGGACCACACAAACAAGACACCTCTAATTCATTGATCATGTCCCTCTAAACCTAGATTAATTAACAAACAAACAACCCCCTAACGCTCTTGAAAATATAAAAAAAGCAAAAGAAGTACAAATCAGTAAACTATACAAGTTCCAGTTCTAAAAGCTTTTTATTATTCACCTTAGGCTACCGGAAAACACTCATTAATTAGTTCAACAAATCTGGAAACAACTTGTAACAAGTACTGCTCTCCTTGCTAGGGCTAGTCTCAGTCTGTTCTGGTTCAGACGAAGAAGGTGACGGTTCATAATTTGAAACATGACGGGAGAATTCAGATAACATCTGGACCACTTCTCGCATTGTCGGCCTCTCAACACTGTTCTCTTGCACACAGAGCATTGCAACAAAAAAGACATGCATTACCTCATCAATCGGTACAGTGTGAAACCGTGAGTCGACAATGCGAGACACATTTTCTCTTGTGCAATTTGTCACCTGCTTGGTCCACTGGACTATGTCCACCCCTTCGCCAAACTCACCTACTGGCTTTTTACCAGTTATCAACTCCAGTAGAACCACACCAAAACTGTATACATCACTTTTCTCATCTACCTTTAGTGTGTATGCATACTCTGCAATAAAATTAACAGGGTGTTAATACCAGTATATAGGTGCTGGAATGATCATAGGCTAGTACCAAAAAAATATTATAAAAATAGCTTTTATAAAGCAATTGGAACTGTATTTTCAGAAACCGGAAGCAGACAAAATTGTATACAGCGGGTCTTTTAACAAACCATGAGTTCTTTTTGTTTTTGAAAGGAAAAAAGAGATGAAAGACTTGTCTTAGTTCCCTAGGTGACTTCTATCATATCATATCATATCAAACATTCACAGAATCACAGTACTGGATAATTTTCTTGAGATAAAAATGTCACTAAACAGCCTCCTGTTTTTATGCAAAGAATATTTAATTGAATTAAGATGGTCTACTCCAAGATGTAGTAACGGGCACGGGGTTTTCTTTTTATTTACTTTAACTAGCTAAAATGTATTATTACAATGTAAATATATTTATACTATGCAAATCCCCAGGTGAATCCTCAGTCAAATCTTTGGCAACATTGGGCATGCCCATATTATACTATATGTTGGCAACTCCAAGAAAAATTCTTTGGTTCTCGGGTTTGTTTTTGTTGAGCCCATGCTGGATGAAACATTTAAATTACACATATTTTGGTCTGAACAATCAAACAAGTAGTATCAACCATCACTCAACAAATTGTTCATTCCACGCATTCTTTTTGAAATACTAAACCCCAAAACATGCGGTGCCAAATCCCAAGAAATAATTCTATAAAATCTTTGCAAATCTACCCCGGATAATTTAATAACTTACTACTTTTGGTAACTCCAACATAGGGACCATGATTCCTAACCTAGTTACCAGAGCTAAGCCCATGCCGGTCAAAGAGCAAATCCAACTCAAATCAGATTACAGTAGCTGATATATAGTATAATTAATCAGCTAATCTAAACTAAGGTTTCCATTGGTTACATACCTTTCTATTACCAACTCAAAAGAGAAGAAACGAGAAAAACATCTATATATATACTTGATCAAGAAAAAGAAGACGATTAAATATGCAAGAAGAAATTGTTTAGTAGCCATCGCCATGTATATATACGCAAGTTAAAGTGATAAATTCCCTTCATAAGGGGAGATTAATTGGAGTTGAGGTCCAGGAAACTTATAATAATATAGCTAATAACTTAGTATAGTAATGAATTAATTACTTTCTACGAGTCGCTTTCACCAAAGCCAATACGGGCACCACTCTTCATTCTCAGAAGTGCTGCATCGGAATTGCATTTCCCATGTACCGTTTTTCTCAAGTTTCGAAACAGGTGGGGGAACTGAATGGCCAGTAGGAGTGGACCCCACTGCGTATGTGTAGTCTCTGTCTCTTTTTGTGGGTATATATGTAAAAAGACTGAAATATAGCTTGAAGTTTTGACCTCTGGCAATTGAACAGTACACTTCATTCAGAACAGAAAGGGATACTTGAATCATCCAAGAGAAAGAAAAAACAAGACGAAGGATCTTTGAAGAATTTCAAGCAACATATATTTGTATCCTAGTATAATCGTTTGAAACTTGCACTTAAACAGGAAGAAAAGTATTGTCAGTGGTTCTGATTTTTCAGACTTTCTCGACTCGAAAAAAAAAATGACAAGGACATTCACGATAAATCTTATTGATATATATCCAAAAGAATTAGTCTATGCTTAATTATTAGTTATTACTGTTGATGTTTTGGCTTTCAAAATGGCATCTTTTCCTTAAAAAAAAAAGTGCATTCTTCAGTTGCACATTTATTAAGTTCGAAAGTCATTATGTATTAAGTTTCGGATAATTGCTCATAAATAAATCATCTTGTCATCTTAGTTTTAGTATGAACGACTCCATACACACATACGCTTAAAAATGCCACAATACAATACGCAATACGCATATACCGATATAGTGATAAAGACGTATTAATAGAGTCATAGAAAGAGCGACTGTTGCAGAATATCCTTTTTTTAGTTTTTTTAGACGTTATAATTTTCTGTAGATTCTTTATTTAATGAATATAAAACTCGAATATTATGCGTAAAGACAAAATATAGAAATTAATTAAAATGAAGAAGACAAAATGTAATTATGAGTTACCTGGCGCAATGTAGCCGTAGGAGCCCGCAACAGCTGACATGGACTCGGAGGCCCCACCATCCTGCAAGAACTTAGCGAGGCCAAAATCTGCTACGTGTGCCTCAAAATTCTCTCCCAGAAGTATATTATTTGATTTCACATCTCTGTGTACTATCATGGGACTACAGTCATGGTGCAGGTAACATAGCCCTCTGGCCGCCTCCAGTGCAATCCTGTACCGGCGGTCCCACGCCACAAACCCGCCTCCTTTACCATGCAACAGCTCGCCTAGGCTACCGTTTGGCATGTACTCATAAACGAGCACATTCGTCTCGTGATTGGTGCAGAAAGCTAATAGCCGTACGATATTGCGATGCCGGATGTTGCCTAGGGTCTTGATTTCGGCCTTGAAACCGTGATCATGTGCATGCACTGTATTGGACCCGAAACCCATTAACCTTTTGACGGCTATAGCTGACCCACTGTGGGTCTGACCCATGTAGACCACACCGGCCCCACCGCGACCCACCACATTGCCATCCTTCATGCATTGTAGGACATCACTCATATCAAAGTCCACTTTGCGGAATGCCGTGAGGTGCCATGTCGCACCATGTCCGGCACCATGCCGGTATGATTTAGCCCGTAAAACAGCTGCAATTGCAAAGACCACAGAGCAGACAAGGAGTCCCAGGGCGAATACCAGCTTATAATCGGCCGGGGCTCGCTTGATACCAACCGGTGTGGCAGTGTAATTACATGGAGTTTTGATGTTTGGACCACATAAATGGGGATTACCAGCAAATGCGGAGGCATTTAGATAAATTAGCTGGCCTGTTTCTGGTAATGGACCGGACAAGTCATTGAAGGAGAAATCTGCAGAAGTTAGGCTCCTTATTGCACCGATCGAGGCCGGAATTGATTCACTTAGATGATTTCTTGATAAATTCAGGTAATTTAATATCTTAATTCCGGCAATTTCAGGTGGGATACGGCCTGAGAGTTCATTCTGGCTAAGATCAAGATAAGCAAGCTGTGTGCAATTCCCAATTTCCGGTGGGATCGTACCCGATAACTCGTTACCACTCAAATCAAGTTTGACCAGGTTGTTTAACTGACTGATCGAACCTGGTATCGGCCCACCCAGTCGGTTGTCACTAACTAAAAGTTCTTGTAAAGAAGAAAGGTCCATAATCGAGGCTGGAATCAACCCTGAAAGCAAATTGTTGGAAAGATTCAGCTGAGCTAGCTGGGTCTGGTCTGGATTAGGACTCGGATTTTCTAATAAAGGGCCAGTGAGGAAATTGCTTTGCAACTCTAACAGGTTCAGATTAGGCAAGTATATTAGGCCTTGAGGGATACTGCCATTTAGGTAATTTTGACCAAGTCTCACTCTGACAAGGCTCAAACACCTTCCTAAGCTCTCTGGAATCGGACCAAATAAAAAGTTCTTCAACAAAATCAGAACCTTGAGGTTGTCAGAGGGGCAAAGGCTATTTGGAATAGTACCAGTTAACCTGTTGGATGAAATGTCAAGCACATGAAGGTGTCCAGTGGCCCCGAGTCGGTCTGGTAGTGGGCCTGTTAGGTTGTTCATGAACAATTGGAGTACTTCCAAGTTTCGTAAATCTGCCAAATATTCTGGCATGGGACCATGTAATCGGTTCATAAAGAGGTTAAGTAGGGTTAACCGGGTTAATCCTGCAAGCTCAGCTGGTATTTCACCCATTAGCCCATTGTTTGATAAATCAAGAGAGAGCAGATTTTTTAAGTTACCAAGTGATTCCGGAATGTGACCCGATAAACGGTTAGTATGTAGAAACAATGTATCAAGTGATTCCAAATTGCCGATTTCATGTGGGATTTCACCAGAAATCCCACAACTCGACATGTCAAGATGGACCAGATTATGTAACTTACCCAATTCAGCCGGGATGCCACCTTCAAACGAATTGAAATAACCCAAATAGAGTTTCTTCAGACTTGTAATATTGCCTAGTTCCTGTGGAATTAGACCTTGCAAGTTGTTGCCATTTAGCGACAGATACTCCAAAACTGGCATTGCACCATAACTCGCTGGGATTTTCCCATAAAAGTAGTTACCGCCAAGGTCTAGGTACTTCAGATGCATCAATCTGGTAACGCCAAGCGGTAATGACGCAGTAAAATTGTTATCATAGGCATCAAATACTTCCAGATTAGGTAAGGTTGCGTAATCAAAGTCAAGATCACCGTTGAATTGATTGACAGAAATGTTGAGGTATTTGAGGCCGTGCATATTGGAGATGCTTATCACCCCCTCAAGGTTGTTTCCAGCAATGGAGAAGTTCACAACTGCGTCAAGACCTGTGATGTTTAGCGCCACTGAACTCGAGATGTTCAGGTTTGATATGTCAAGGGATGTAACACGGCCATGGTTGCAACCGATCCCAAACCACGAACAAACTGAGCCGGGCTTCGACTTGTCCCATGTGTCTAGTTGTGGTATTTTGCAATCAAGAGCATTTTTGACTGATATTAAAATGAATGCATCGCCGTGAAGAAGTGAAGCGGAGATGACACTGTGTATGAGCGTGGAGATGCTTATGGATAGTATAAGGAGAGAAGTAGGTTTCATCATTCTTTTGGGTGAAACAAGATATGTTTTGGCTGATTTGAAGAAGGGATTATGAAGTGGAAATGAGAAGGTATCTAGGAAACTTCATGAAATAATCATGAATTGATTGAAGCTTCACGTACAAGATATGAGGAATAGGTTCTCTGTACCTCTTTCCTCTTTTTTCTGCTCTTTTTGTTTGTGGAAGGCCTAAGGTGAGTCTCTCTCTCTCTCTATCAAGTGAGATTGAGATGCAGAGAAGCTGTCTGAGATTTGGAGCAGAGAGGCTTTGTTGGGCTTCTCTTTAGTAAAGGCAAAAAGAGAAGGATGGGTGAGTATGAGAGAGAGATAAAAAGGAGCCAGGGAGGGAGAGGATTTTTAAATTGTACTAGGACAAGGTATTGAATGTATGTTTTGAGATTTTAAATTCCACGCTCATTCATTTTTTTGCTCGAACTCAACGGCCAACCAAATTCTTTATCATCTATTACTAAAAGTAGGTTGTAGCTCGTACTTAACTTCGATAACATAATCATCAAATAAATAATTATAAATATAAAATTTAAAATATATTTAATAAAATTTTACATTAAAATATTAAACTCAATCTTTAAAGGGAAGGGATCAATTGACAATGGTTATCTTGACAATTTTGACAATGAATTTTCAAATAAATATGAAAAAAATTAAAAATAGAAAAAAAATATGAATATATTCATCTACTTATAGATTGATGGTGATTTAAATTTCATACAATTTCATTATCATTTGATAGTCCATCAAAAACCGTCAAATTATAACCGTTGTAAACTGTATAAAATTTTGATGGTCCTTGATGGAGTATCAAACAATAATGAAATTACATAAAATTTAAATCACCATCAATCTATAATAGAAGAGCATATCCATAAGTTTTTTTTTTCTATTTTAAGATTTTTTAATATTTATTTAAAAATTCATTGTGAAGATTATCAAAATAACTCATTGTCAATTGATCCCATCCAAACCATTCTTTAAAATGCTAAAGATATATATAATAATAATATTATTATAAATAATATAATTAAATATATGATAATATATAAAAAAATTATATTAAATATATCACACACATTAGTTTAAATGTGAAAAAAAGAAAAAAACTATATATAGACATTAGATTGAAGCAGATGAAAAAATTTAAATAAAATTAGTTATGAAAAAATCTTGATGATGTAATATATGTGGGAGGCTAGAAAACTTAACGCTTTTTATAGAGTATAATTATAAATGTTTGGTCTAACAATTCACTTTCCTAACTTAAAAATATCATTCAAACACTATTAGATATTCCTCTTGTAAAATTCTTAATTATTAATTTATGATACGGTATTTTATCTTAAGCCTGAGATTCGTCGATATTGGGCCGACCTAGTGTATCTCACACCTAGAGCTTTACCTGACCTATTTCGAGTGGGAATGGGGGAAAATTGAAAGGGCATCAAACTCATTTTTGGTTCGATGGTCTCATCCATCGTTGAATATTTTTAAGATTCATATTTTAAATTTTTATATTACTTTAAGATTCGTGTCTGAGAATTGAAATAACAACGAATGATTCAAATGTAAAATCATTATTTCAAAACAGAGAGAATAATTATTATTCTGCTATTCTGAGTGAGGGTTGAAATAGTTGCTTTCTCATATTTTCACCATTCGGAACATTTATTATTTCAAATAAATAATTCAAATAATAATATTTCTACTATTTGAAATAGTACTAATTTTCACTATCCTCACGTTAATCTAAAAATTATTATTTTTCACTATTCTCATTTACTATTCTCAAATCCTCTATTCTTGCACTATCCTTTGCAAGATCCAAAGTATATGGATCATATCCCGAACAAGACGTATCATGTCACACCCCAGAATAATTAAATCGGATTAGGAGTGCTTAATCCCGCCACGTACGCACGTCGAGACGAGACGTGCGTACGAAAGGCTAAGTGAATAAAAATAAAGAAAATCTCAGAATAAACAAAACAATAATAATAATACAAAACAAAACAGTCCAGAATATACAGATAAATACAACGCCAGACACCGACGGGGCTAACACCATCGGAATGGGTAGCAAAATCTCTCAAATAAAGCCCAAAGAAAGAAACCAAAAACCCGATGCCCGATAAGTCCTATTCAACTACCTGCCTCACTGTGCTGATGCGGCGAAGCACCTCTGATATCACGCAGGACTGTTGCACCTAGCACTCTCATCAAAAACTCGAGCCCATACCTGTAAACCTGGATCCCACAACCACCGTGGAAACGTGAGTAATTTTAAAAATTACTCAAGACGGATTTAGATCCAGCCTTAAGATTTGATCTTCTTTCCTAGACTGGACCCAAATACCGATACCGAATTTAAATGCAATAAATTATTTTAATATATGTCAATGTATTATTATTTTATACATTTCGAGAACACCTCTACATGAATGACATGAAATGACAAATAACCCTGAAATAGAAAATCTGTGGAAATAGTAATATAATATAAAATATAAGGTACGAGAAAACAAACACCCGAAATAAATATTCCAATTTGCAAATCACCAGATCTATCCCAAGCGGGCGCCACCAGCGTCCCAACTTACGAACTTGGGCCTTGCCTAAGCGGGCGCCACCAGCGACCCAACTTACTAACTTAGGACTTTATGTTTATGCGGCGTCAATGCCGCATAAACGTCAATTCGGCTCCCGAGGCGATAACGCCCTAGGAGAGTGAGCGTGCATAAGCACGTACTGCAGTCTGTCTAAAACTGTAATTCACCTTACAAAATAAAATCAAACGGATAAATATGTCTTCAGTTGCCATATCGCCAAAAGGGGATAACTACTCGTGAATTAACAAATCGAAAATCAAAGGGGAGCCTACACTGTACCAACCAAGGGTCAGAGGACCGCATCCCGTAAAAGTATCAAAATGAAATATAACAAAGGGGAGCCTACACTGTACCCACTAAGGCCAGTGGACCGCATCCCGACTTTCTCTGTACCAACTACGGGCCAAAGGAGAAAGCCCTTCGGACAATATTAGGATCCTAAATAAGCCGGATAAATAATATAATATAGTATCATGAAATAGATTCCAGTCTCGGATATGGCCGCCCACACTAAATACTGAAGTACACGGTATCCTAAATCGCTCAAATTTGGATTTAAAAATTTAATCATATAAAGAATAATAATAAGAAATATAATAAAGATCAAGAGAAAACACTCCGAGACAGCCGAACCCGCCAAATGACGGGATCGGTGGATAACCCGACATGCGAGGATGCGTAGTGCATATACAAACAGGTGGGTCCCACGGGCCTATGGGTCACCGTACGTAACCACAACAGTCTGGTTATGCAAGGCAACTCCGACTGAGAATTACCCGGTCCGCCTCTCAGCACTCCCATGCATTTAATGCATGATTAACTACCTGACTTAATTAAAAATTAATGATAGTAATAATATTTTCCTAATAATTATAATCTACAACCTGAATTATTTAATTCTATCTGATCCTATCTCGGGACTATTTCCCGGATCCTACTCCTATCCTGTCTACGTGCAGTATGACATGATATGACATGTAAAAATGCGGGTAAGTCTCGAACATGCTGGTCAATTTACCGGATGCAGATGATAGATCAGATTTTGGTCTCTACTCAAAGTTTGGTCAAAAGTACCGAATATCAGATTTATTTTAAAAACATTTTGTTTTCGGTTTGGATTCCTAATTTTGAAGAAAGAAAATCAAATCCCAGGAAACCGTACCTGGGAGTGCTGGTGAGGATCGCGGAGTCGCTCTACTCCGGAGGTAGAACACCGGCCTCGGGGTCGGTGTCCGCGTACGTCGGGTCGGGAATGACCTCGTACTCCGCGAGGGGATCCGAGTCGACTGTATCACCTATTTTAATTTTAAATTAGATGTTTATTAGTTTTAACTTGATTTACTTCACACTTAATAATTAACTTAGATTGATAATTAAATTAGCGTTTGTTCGGGTTTGTAGTCTTATCTTAAAAATTCCGGCAGCATTTCGGCTACATTTACGCGGTGTCGGAAATTTTTGTTGCCCGTATTATGGATCCGTTAAATTGTGGTTGTCGTTCTTGATCGCTTTTATACGTCCATTCTTTATTTTAAATTCGAGTTCATGGATTTAAATATTTAAATCAATTAATTTTAAAATAGAGAAATTGATTAATATATATAATATTATATTTAGTATATTTAGTATTATTCTTATTAATTTAAAATAGAGAAATTGATTAATATATAATATATAATGTATCTAATATTTTATTCTAATATTCTTTTACTTATTCAAAAATGAAAGATTTAATTAATATATATTATTATTTTATATATATATATTCTTTATTTCTAATATTCTTTTAAATCTAAAAATAGAGAAATTGATTAATATATATATATATAGTACAATATTATTATTCTTATCAATTAAAAATAGAGAAATCGATTAATAGGTATTTATATATATATATTAATTAATGTTATTTAATTATTAAGATAGAGAAATTGATTAATATATATTTTATATGATAAATTATTTTTATACTTTATTTATTACTTTAAAATTCCTAATTATTTATTTTATCTTCTTTAACTATATTTTATTTTATATGTTAATGTTATTTTTCATTAATTAGAAAATATACTATAGAAAACTAGAATTAAAATAAAAATGAAAATAAAAATAACAATTAATTGAAGGAAATTAAATTTAAAATAAACTTAAATTTAAATTACATATTTTATTTATTTTAAGCGTGTTGGTGTTTTAATGTTCGGGATCATACGCTGACTATCAAATCGTTGGTGCCAATGCACCGATATCCCGAAATCGGGGGCAGTCAGGGAATATAATCATTTCCCGTTCTTTAAGTTTACGTTATTAATAATGGGTACCGCCTAACCTTTCGGGGCGGCTTCCAATTTAATTAGTCACTTTTAAATTTCATCACGTTATTATCTTAAAACTTTTATTCATCGGGCCTTAATTATTTTAATACTAACCCTAATTAAAATTTTAAATAATTTATTTATCCGATCATCGGCCTGATGAATTTTTGTACGTTCTTAAATCCTGATTATTAGAGATTTGGGCCTGATTCTCAATTATCTTTTCATTCTCTAACCGTTTATCCGGCCCTTAATTTCATTCCCGACATTCTTTAGGCCCAATTAGCTAGCCCATTTTACTAAATCTTAAGCTACAACCAGCACCATCAGCAACCCAACAACAGAACCAGAAAGGTAATCAAAGAAATTAACAAAGCCGAAACATGTATCACAAGTTCAACCAACAAGGGTCAGAGCAAGTGGTTCACTGGTACCAGCTAAACCAGTTCACAATTCAATTTATTGGCTCATGTTTATCAGTAACCAGTATCAGAGTCTATGGTCAAGGCCGATAAAGGCAAATCAGGGACAGGCCGATAAAGGCAAAAGAAAGGAATGATAGGGGTGGCGCGTGCTACTTCTTCCTTCACCGCTACTCCCGGCTCCTCCCCTTTTTCGGATTCACAAGGCAAAAACAAAAGAATCAAGCAAGAAAAGTGGCCTTAATAGTGTAATAATCAATCTCAGCACATGAGAATCAAAGCAAGCAAAACGAGAGAGGAGGACGGGGCCAGCATTTATAGGGGGAGCGGGGGTGAGACTCCAGGAGTGCGAGTGTCAGACGCACGATCGGTGATCGGTTGAGTAACTCAGAGTTGACAGGTGACAGAAGGAAAAAAAAGGGTATGGTGCAGCCAAGGGGTGTGGCGAGGGAGAGGACAGAGTAAGTGAAGTCCTCATCAGAGAGAGAGAGCGAGGCGACTCGAGCGAGAAAGAAAGAGAGAGGTACGGGAGTAGGAGGGAAAGCCAGACGGCTCTCGTCAGAGAGGCAGCGGAAAAGAAAAAGAACGGAGGGGAAAGAAAAGACAGGAAATGCGGGACAATAAATGAGAGAGAGAAAATGTGGGGTTTCGGAGGAAGAGCGAAGGGAAAGAGAGAGAGGATAGAGAGAGAGTCGGTGAGTGGGAAATTAATAGGGGGGAGAGAGTAGAGAGAGGAGGGAATTAAATGAGGAGAGAGAGAATTAGAAAGTGGAGAAAAATTTGGATTTTCTGTGGCAGTGGCTTTGTGGCCTTTGGTGTGGTGAGGTTACGTGTGTGATGGGTCACTTTCTTTCGAACAATTAAGTTTTACGACTTATTTTATCCTGACTTAAATTAGTATTAATAATCCCGTTCGTATTTATTTTTCCTCGATTCGATATTAGATCTCATTTAGCTTCTGTAATATTTCACTTAGAAAATTTCTAGTTGTCGTATTTATTTCGATTGGTTTAGTTATTAGTCTAACTATTTTAGTCTATTTGAATTTGGGTTTTCATTTACTAATTTGCTTAAGTCATCATTAACGGAGAATTATATATTTATTATCGTAAACCATTTATTTCTTTGTTAAATAAAAATAGGTTAAATCCATAATCTGTTATTAATAATTTCGATCATATTTATTTACTAAATTAAATTCTTTGATTTAACTTATTTTAAGCGTTTATTTATTTGTTCCTTAGATAAAATCGTAAATAAATATATTTTTATCTGTATTTATTTCTTATGAGCCTGAAAATAATTAATTTAGATCGTCATCTTGTTAATTACTGCATTGTATTATTTCTTAATTATCATTAGTTTCTTAATTAAAATTCACGGTTTAACATATCAATTCCTTCTTTTAACAAAAATAGCTAGATCTCAGATTTGCAATTAGAATGACTTCATGTTTGATAATCTTGGCTTGCCTATATATGAAATTTTTTTTTCTAAGTATTATCTAATATGATCTTCTGGCTATAAAATTTTAGAAGGTTATATTTAATTTGTTTATGTATAATCCCTATAAACTAGTAAGCTGGTAGTATGAAAAAGAAGAATATTTAGAGGGTAGGCATGAAAAATTGTAAAAGTTCTTCAAAGGTGAAGGAAAAGCAGTGGGGCTAGCTAAAGTAGATGTCCCAAAAAGTTGGGCTTGACTGTGTGGAGTGTGGGCTTAATTAGGCCTAGAAATGGCTCGGTTCCTATATCAGCTGAAAAAAGAAATTTTAACTAATTGTTTATCTTTTCTTCTATAAATTACAGTGAGCCAATTGGCTGACTTGCCTGTTTGCCGGAATGGTATTGCACTATTGCAAGACAGCTTTACATTGGTTCTGAACAAAAGCTAGAAAAGAATGAATACAGAAGTAATAGTCCTATTTCAGGAATTAATGGCAATAATAATGATAATGATGATGATAAAAAAATAATAATAATGACAATAATATTTTATTGTAATAATTTGTACAATAAAGTATATATGCAAAGGCGGGAGTTATCTTATATGCATCTCCTATATAGCAATCATAGTAAAATTAAAACGAAGTAAAAATTAAATCACCTTAAAATAATGATGTTTAATATACATGTAATTTATGTAAAAAATATTGAAATAAAAAATTGATGCTTTAATTTTAAAATATTTATAAATGTGTTTTAATTCTACTTTTTTAAACCACTTCTATTTGATACTTTAAAAACTTTAAAATGCGTACTACGTTTTTACTACACCTACCAAACAAAAAAAAATAGTGCATTTGCTTGCCTAGGTGCCACTTGGTCCACCTGACAGAAACATAATTGTTCATTGGGGTTCTATGGTCTATGAAATTAATAAAAAAAATATCATTTTTCCAATTAAGGCACTTATGCAACGTCTCCTCATAGCCATAGACCATCTCTAAATGCTTCTATACTGCTCTGTTTCAATGTCTCCTCATAGCCATAGACCATCTCTAAATGCTTCTATACTGCTCTGTTTTGTTGAAGGTGCAGATGTAGTTCAAGGAGGGGAGGAGAAATGAAACAAATAAAAGAAAACTAAAAATATCAATCCGTATCATATCTACCATGCGATCCTAAGGGAATAAATTAATCCGATCCTAGAGGGAACTTAATTATGTAAAGCAAAAAATGAACAGACAGACTAGACCATCATGCACACTTTTTTTTAACCAAAAAAAAAAGAGTCATGCGGAGTGGGGCCCGCTATCTCACTGGTAAACCGTATCCCGATGCATGTACTGAACTGTTAATCGTAAGAGTGTAAGAAGACATGGATAAAAGCAAAATGTTATAATGGCTGAATCATTTTGTCCAGAGAGAGACAAATTAGAGAGAATTATGTAACTCATGAATGGTCTCCTGGTATAAAACAACTACCTGGCAAATACATAATGGTGAGCATAATTGATTGTAAGCTTGATAGAAAGATGGGCGAGATTTTTGTCTTGAAATGAATCATGAAATCTGGTTTGCTTTATTCTACCCCTTTCAGATAGTTATCGGAATAGCAACTATATGTTTTAACGATTTATATATTGATACAAGATGATTAAAATGAAAAAAAATCTAGATAAAATTTATTAAAAAGGTTCAGAGTTCGTTTGGTTATAATTTATAAAAATGGCTTTCTGCATTGTCAGGTGAACTGAAATTAAGGAACCTCTTACTCAATTTATAATGATTCATTTATTTGCGATGTATTGTTTTTGTTTGACCCCCCCCCCACCACCACCACAAAAAAATATATATATAATATAAAATTACTCAAAAGCTCAAACTTCAAATTAGTACGCTAAGCATGCTATTATACAACCTCCAGACTAATAATTAATTCAAATAATCTGCATTTATTATATTTACCAGTAAAAATGTCTTGCATCAACTATAGTCTCCTCACTTCTCCCCATGCACCAACTAAATTAATGCAATTCGAAGAAAACAAAAAGTATGTATACCACCTTTAAATTTAAAGCAAAACACATGCTACATATGGTTTCTAACTAGGGACCGATCGAATATAAGCAAGATTGGCACCATAATCAAATCTGAAATTTGTGAGCTATTAAAAAATTACTCTCTTTCAGAAGGAGCGAAAGTAACAATCCCTCTGAGATGGGTCCCCCCCCCCTTCCACATGGAAAATAGCACCTTACAGTGCCCCTTCTTTTCCAAAGTGATCTTCTTTGGTGCGTTCTCCTTTTGTTTTGTTTCCTTCTTTTCTCTTTTTTTCCCCCACTTTAGTTCGAAGTATTCTTGGCTTCACACTAGAATATATGTGAGGAGAACATTTTCCCCAAAATGTGTTCAAATTGAGTCTCGGCTGCAAAGAAAAAGACAGTGAAAATAATGCCAACATATCTTCATGCGTTTGTTTCTGATGGTTAATTTATTCATAGTGTCGAGAACAGTGCATGTGGGTAAAAAAAAGTTAATTTAAGATTCAACATTGTAGGCATGTCAACATATCTTCATGCCAACATAGTGTCGAGAACAGTGCATGTGGGTAAAAAAAAAGAAGTTAATTTAAGATTCAACATTGTAGGCGTGTCATGTGATGTGTAAGATAAACATGTCATGTCTATTGAAAATGATGAGATTAAGTTTCCATATTTGTTTCATCATATATTAAGTAATTCGATATTTGTTTTATAATTTATTAAGTGGTTCAAATTTTATAACATGAAATAATAATTATTTTTCACGCATTATCAAATTTAATAAAATTTGATTGTTGCAATATCTATATTACCAATATGTGTCCAACAACATACTTCTCTTTTCTAATATTAGTTGAATTGATTAAAATTATTGATTAATGTCATTGTTCTTAACAAAAATATTGTTAAGATCCCTCCCCCAAGAACAATAAATCGAATAATTAATTTAGGACAAGAAATCAAATAACCAATAGTTTGTAGTAATGAGTTTGAGGTAATGATGATAATATCCATACGACCATATACCAAAGAAATGAACTCTAAATATTATAATTTTGTTGACAAAAAAGGTGTTGATTGTGATAAAGAATAATGCGCTGCCAGATTACTAATTTAGAATGGTAAATGGTTATGAATATTTAAAATTGAGCAGTTGAGACTATTATCTTTTTGTTGGAATTAATTATTATTAATTACAACATGTATGGGTTTATATGTAATGAATATATATTATATAATGGACTGTCAAATTCTGTATCGGGTTTATTATATGTCATGAGAAGTGTGCCCTTTAATGTGTAGAATGCGTATTAATGACTTTATGATTTAGTGATGGCCTGAATTATATAAAGTCTGATAATAATACAATTATGCTACTGGTCCCTGAAGAACACAACTATAGACAGCTTTCTGATTAAGCAGTGAACCCGTTAAGAGAGAGAAAATCTAGATCCAATATGGACCCGTTAAGACATAACTGCACTCAGTTGTATGGGCGTCCATATATATGGAGGGATACTGTTATTTTTGAAAGACAATTCTGATCACTCCCCACTTTCTGCCACCCTTTCGTTTCCAACAGATCCATCTCTCTCTTTTAACATAGTTCCAGAAGAGAAAAAATTATCTGACGCTAGTCCTCTCAATCACTCTATCGGATTAGAGGAAGATCGCTGGAAGACTGAAGGAATCTGGTGATCAACGGGATTGTGTCTCTCAGGAAGACAGACAGCATGGATCAAGGTAACTTAATTTATATTTAGGGTTCACTAGAGTATCATGACCATAACATAACAGTAAAAATTCTAACATTTTTATCAAAAAAAAAAATTATAAGATGCCCGAAAGATAATAATGGCAATGAGGATTATCTAAAGTACAGTGCCATCATATAAGATCGATCGAATCCATTGGTGATCTGGCTTACTGTCACGAAAACATGTGTTCAATTATATATGCTTTGGCGCATTTTAGTTTCAATATATATGATCTTGATGCTGGCGGTAACCTTTGGTCTCTTATATACATTGTCAATGCCTTAGTATATATAATTGGTTTGTCATTGAAATATAAAGTTAAAATACTAATGGGTTCCGATCTGTGCCATCGTCTAATGATGAATATCACATGTCCGTTTTGATTTTTTTTTTAGATAAAAAGATGAATGCCACATGTCCGATTTGATTTTTATTTTCTTCTTTTAGAAAAAAAAATGAATGCCAAGTCTCTTTATAAATGTAATTAAATATTTATAAGGAAAAGTTTCTAATGATGTTAAACTAATAACCTTTACATGTGTAGCATTGTCATAATGACTTGTTCAAATGCATATTCTTCACTTCCAGTTCCATGGTGTTAGCTAGTAATAATAAAATAAGAAAAAAATAACCAGAGCGTTTGAAATCTCGATACATTTGGTTTCATGAACTTATTCATAACAAACCTTCATAAATTGGAAGTTAAAATTCCTTGGTAGCCAAGACTTGGTTCCAATTCACATTGAAGAGAGTCAAAAATAACTTTGCAGAGGCACTTTTGTTATTGTCAATCTGGCGACTGACATTAACCTTTTTTAGTTGCTGCTTGGTTTCTTTTGCATGATGGCTTTTATTAGTATTACGGATATCAGAAATAATTTTGAGCTTTAATGAGGAGTCACGATCAAAGACTTGTGGCAGTGTAAAGAGTGGGGTTCATGTTTTTCGTGGGTCACAAAGTACGATCGGTCGATTATGCCGAATATTTTATAAGTCAATCATTTTTAAATTAAGATCTTTCGGAAGTGTATCATTTTATCCAGTACCATGATAATTGATGAGAATAAACAAAGTTTTAAAATGCGAATTTCAATATACGTACGGTTGATCACTGCATAGCATATATGTGATATGTGTGTGCATATATGTGATATGTGTGTATATACGATTTAGTATGCGGATATGTATTCTAAAAAATTCTTATAATATTTAAATCGATCATTTATTTTTGAAGAATTTTAATGTAAATTAAGAAAATATAAAAAAAATATTAATATAATTTTGAATATTTTACATGAAAAATATAATATAATTAATTTTATAGGCTTAATTTAAAAAATAATATGCATTGGGATGTATACTCTTATTTATGCGGTACCGCGCCGCATAAACATAAGCGGAACACATATGCGGCCATACGGCCGTATTTTAAAACAATGAGAGTAAAAATAGCATGACCTTAAAATAAGGAGGTTTTTTGTGAGTTTAATTGAAAAATATTAAATATTTATTTTTAATTTTGAATTATGTAGTGTAATAAACTTTTCATATCAAAATTTTATGAAATACAAAAATAATATTTTTGAAAATTTAAGTATTTATTTCAGATTTTTAAAATGGCTCTAAAATATTAATAAAATAATTATTATTTATATATGAAAGTTATACAAAATAATTTGTTTATCCTATAAGATTTTGATATAATTGATTTATTGAGAAATAAAAATTAAAATTAAAATTAAGAAATAATTTTGTGACAGTAATTACAACAGATATTTTTAAAGTCCAAACAGTCGATCCAAACCATTCAATATGATGAATATATTAAAATATATTTGTAAATCAAATTGGATATTTTTTAAATTTTTTATTATTTATTAAGACGGATATAAAATTTATTATTTTCATACCACTGAATTTTGTAGTCATCTTAATAAATATTAAAAAAAATAAAAAATATCTAATTTGATTTGTGTGTACATCATAACATCTGTTATGTTGACTTCAAAACTTTAAAAATATGTATTATAACTTTGGTGTCACCAAAAGCTGATATAACTTGATCCCTCATCATCATCATATATATATATAGACTATTGTGAAAACGTTTACATTTCAGCCGATATACAAACGGATAAAAAACTATATTTTAAAATCTCAAAAAATTTAATTTATGGTTTCCATTAAATTCTTCATATGAAAACCTTGTGGGATACAAAAAGTTGGAGTGTTTTGAGTTTTTTTAGTCACTCTTTTGAATATTTAAAAAAAATAATACAAACATTAAATATTTATTATTATTTTTAGAGATGTTTTTTTTTTAAAAATTTAAAAGACTGGCTTAAAAAAATTAAAACACTCCAAAATTTTGTATCCCACAAGGTTTTTATATGAAAAATATAATAGAAACCATAAATTCAAATTTTTGAGATTTTAAAATATAGTTTTTGATTTGTTTGCATATTGGCTGAAATACAAATAGTTTTCACAATAAAATAATTTAAAAAATAGCTAGAAAACTCAAAAAATTATGAAATTTAATATTCCATAAGATTTTAACATAAAATTATTGAGTAATTTAGATTGATCATTTAAACTGTCAGAATATAAAATCTCAATGTAAAGTAAAAATGGGTCTTTATTTTGCAAAGCACCGTAACCTACCCATATATATATATATATATATATATATAGAATTAGGCTATGGTGCTTTGCAAAGTACAAGTGTATTGTGTGTTTTACGCTCTATTATTAATTTTAAGTCAGAAATGATCGATCCAAACCGATCAATCTAATCTCCATATCAAAATCTATTAGTAAACCAAATTTTATATTTTTTGGAATCTATTTGCTATTTTTTTTTTTGGATCGGAGGAAAACCGTCATTTTTGGATGAACTAAAATTCTTAGATCAAGTCATTTTCTCCTCGGCAAAAAAAATAGCAAAAAAATTCTAAAAAATATAAAATTTGGTTTACTAATAAATTTTGATATGAAGATTAGATTGAATAGTTTGGATCGATTATTTCTGACTTAAAATTAAAAATAGAGCGCAAAGCACACAACGCCTCTGTGCTTTGTAAAGCACCATAGTCAGACTCTCTCTCTCTCTCTCTCTCTATATATATATATATATAGAGAGAGAGAGAGACTATGGTGCTTCATGAAGTACAAAATCTCTTATGCTTCATGTCCGTATCTCGAATTTAAAAGTCAAAACCATCGATCCAAACTGATGAATATGATTTTCTTATGGAAATATCTTTCGAGATTAAATTTTATATTTTTTTATAATCTTTTAGATGGATACAAAATCACTAATTTTGGATGGTGCAGAAGTCGTTAGATCAATAAACTTTGTACCCATCTAAAAAATAGCAAAAAATTTGATCTCTAAAGTTATTTCAATTTGAAGATCATGTTCAATGATTTGGATTAGCCATATGTACTTCACGACTAACCATAACACGGAAAGTTTTGATTCAACCATATAAAATGATTTTCGTATGTATATATATATAGTAAAGATACTGTGAGCTTAAGCTCACGGAGGCCTTCCGTGAGCTTAACTCAAAAGTACATCAAATTGTGCGACCCTTTTTCGCGCGCTCCGCACCGCCGCTGGGCGATGGGATGCGGAAGAAGGACACGGAGATCCCTCCCAAGCGTGCATCTGTTTAATGCCGGCTGATTCTGCCGTTTAGAAAGATTTGGATGCACATTTAGGGGGTTTTTAGTGATTGTGAGTTCTTGTAGATTCCGGTGAGCGCAAGCCCCCACCGTTAATTACCCTGGGCTATTAACCTCGAGGCACCTCCGGATCTTTAAAAGGGAGAAGCAAATAGTATAGTTAAATGATGATCAAGTGGTCGTCCGGATTCACCGAAAGGTTGATCCCGTGAAAGACGAACCTACTACGGATCGGTTCGTCTTTACCGCCTCGAGAGATAACCTTACTACGCATCGATTAATCTCTTCGAAGGGTTCGAGGTGAGTCTACTTACGTAACGACTCGGCCTCGTTGATTCGTAAAATAAACCCGTTTCGAATGATTCGAAGTTAATCCCATGAGAGATGAACCTACTACAGATCGGTTCGTCTTTTACCGCCTCGAGAGATAACCTTACTACGATCAGATTAATCTCTTCAGAGGAGTTTGAGGTGAGTCTAATACAGAACGACTCAACCTCGGTTGATCTAGAAGATAAACCTACTACAGAACGGTTCGATCTTAACTAGTCAACAACCAATCACACAAAATACAACTCAAAGCACTAGGCCGGTTGATCTTGAGGTTGGTGAATCAGGAGAAGGGTGGGTTTAGTCCACATGTTTCTTCTCACCGATCTTCTAGATCATGAATTCGAAGCACTAAACCGATTCATAAACCTAGGAACACAACTGCACACAACGTCAATCCTGAAGCACTAAGCCAGCTTGACATTGAAGCATGTGTTAGTGAAGGAACCTACTACAGAACGGTTCTCATTCACTATTTTGTGGATGAATCTACTACAGAACGATTCAATCTCACAATCTCGGGAGATGAACCAGAAGACAAACTTATCGACGGATGAGTTCAGTCTTACTAGCTCAAATGGTCATGAATTACTTGTTCATGACACCAAGTCATTAAGATGTCACTTCTCTCGGACATCGTAATGTTCTTATCTCTTGGAGTCGATATATCTCTTCATGTTGATGTCGCAGCCTTGGCTATTCTTCAACGAGCGTCAAGATGTTCTTATCTCGACTAATTATTCTAATATGTTGCATTACTTGTGCAAAATTACTGTATTGCTCTACACCCCTTGTGTGAGCGTATTCATTCATCTCTAAAATGTAAAGGGGATTATTACATTTTTATTGATTTTTATTATTAAGATAATACCTTTCATTATTATCTCTATTACAAAGGTGAATATATCTATTATTTTTTTATTTTAAAACTCTATTTATTTCTGTAGGAAATTATTTACAAAAATAATAGGAAATAGGTTAGCTATTAACTAGAATTTTATTTATATTTTTGGGATTCTATAATAGCTAAAGTAATAGAATTTTTCTATTTTTATTATTATTATTTTTTTACTCTATTCATTTATGTAGAAAAATCACTTACAAAAATAATAGGAAATAAATTGGCTATGATTTTATTTGAATTTTTAAGATTTTTATAATAGCCAAAGTAATAGAATTTTATTATTATATTTTTATTATTTTGCAATATTATTTATTTTGCAGAAATTATTTACAAGATAAAAATGAATTAGCTATATTATTTTTTATTTTGATTTTTTGGAATTTATGATAGCTAAAGGAATTATTATTATTATTCTATTCTATTTATGATAGTTTTCATTATATTTTTATTATTTCTATTTATTATTTGTAGAAAAATATAAATTTTTTGTTTTATTACCATCATTATTATTACTTGGATTTTAAAATTCTTATAATAGCTATAAAGAATGAAATTCATTATATTCTTTATTACAATTATTATTTTTATTGTATTTTATTTATCAAAAATATTTTTATTATATTTTATTAATATTTTTAAGCAGAAAATAAAATCTATTCCAATATTATTATATTTTTATTCAAATTTTAGAAATAACCAAAGGGATATAATTATATAATTTTATTATTATTTTTTTTTATTCTAGAATAAGATGTATTTATCATTATTATTATGATTATTTATTTATATATATATAGTTTTTATATTTTTACAGAAAAGATTAACATAATATTTATTTGGTATTATTGTTTATTTTCTTTTATAACTAAAGAATAAAGTTTATTTTATTATTTCTTATTAAATATTATTATTGTCATGAAAATTATTGAAAAATCAGTAAAACATATTTAATTATTATTTAAGATTTTTATTCGAATTTTTGGAATTTTTATAATATTTAAAATGGCAAGTCAAAGCTAAGTCAAATGTATCAACACATATAATATCCTTTGCTTTTAAATTGTTTTAATATGATAATATTTTGAAAACCGAAGTATTATTATACAGAAAAATATTATGAAAAGTAAAGAAATTTTAGAAACAAATTTGAGTTAATTTTGAGTTTAGGAACATTTTTAAATGATTTATTTACTTTATACTATTAATATTCTGTTATTAATTGATTAATGGGCTTAATCTGGGCCTTCGGATTTGTATTGAGATTAGCACAACTCTTTTATTTAACTTTCATACTCATTTGAGCCGCCAGATTAAATTAAGATTGGTACTGAATGGATCAAAGACCCAGATTGATTTGTGCTTTAATTTTCTAAATGTCCGATGGCCTAGCTCCCTTGGATTTGCTTCAACATTCGTGTGACTCTTTGAGATTCGTGTGGAGAGCGTCCCCTCCTGTCTCTCTTTCCCGTGCTTCAAGATACGCGCTGTAGAGACGATCTTGATATTGACTTAATCGGAGATCGGCCACTGCCTGTAGCATCGCCTTAGTATGGAGAGTCGATTGGTGTGCTCAGATCATGCATCAGTACGGTGAATCGCTGATATTGACCTTACCTTTCAATAGTCTTGTACCGGTTGGTACCGATCGCACTACTCCTTCAAATTGAGTTATTTTAACCATGTTTTCTTATAATTGTTAGTTCAATTATGCAATTCTAAGTCTTAGTCATCATTACTAGTGATTAAATTGATGTAATTGCCTTTATTTTGCTTGATATCATGATTCAACAGTAGCTATAACTGGTACCGATCGCCAATTCAGTATTCATCTCAATGTTTTCAATCAATTGCCAAGATTCACTCAACCTCTTTTTGTACTGAACTCGTCGTTTATATAATGTGCCTTATTCAAAGCAGATAACTTGATCAATTATGATGCTTTAAAGCACAATTGCAATACTGTTTCGAGTTCCAGTAAAAATTCTTCAAAGATTTTAATCAATTGATCAATTCAAAGCTGAATCCTTGAGGCAATTACTTGAAAACACAGAGATTGAGAGGTCATCGACCTTCGATCAATCGATCACTGTGGTTTAGGTTAGGAGATCAATGGATCTTCGACTAACTTTACTGACAATCACGACTCAATCGCCATTTATTTGGTTTGATTGAGAAAAATGTAAAGAAACATCAAAGAAGCGATTTTGATAGCAAGGCGACAGTGTATTGAAAAGATTTAATCAAAGAAATCAAGAAATTCGATAGAATTTAAAGGAAAATTGCAAATAACTGATAACAGTACCGGATTTTACTGAAATTAATCGAAATTGAATGCAATTACATTCCAAGCTCTTGTCTCTATCGATTACACTCACCTATCCTCCTTCTCTGTAGCTCTATCTCCTTGAATTGATCGTTAATGGTGGAAAGAGGTGACTGTTTGCCAAGTTCTCAACACTTGTTGAGATCAATTGGCCGACTAGCTTCTCCCTTGCTCTCTTGAATGATCTTGAGGATTTGTGTGTTGTGTATATGCTAGTTATCCTTGTTTCTATCTGCTGGATTGAGGTTTATATAGAAATCAATTGGTTTGACCGATTTTGACTCTTCCAACTCAATTGCACATGGTGCATTGCATCACCCATTCAAATTACTTCCTTGTGTGCCGTATGGTCCACTGAACCGAGTCTCCACTGCCTAGCTCATGTGTAACTGCCTAGAGGCAGTTACAACTTCTTCTAATTTACAGATTTGCCATTGATCGGCCCCCACACCTCTTCATGCTCTCTTAGCTTCTTCTAGACCTTTCTAGACTTCCATCCACCCCTTTATAAGCTGCTTGAGTGCTCCTCTAGATCAATTTCACTGCAGTCGATCAAATTTGCACCTATCACTCTTTGCAAGCCTATTATCAAGTTTTAATCTTTCACTTCGACTCCTTGCTTGTTCCTTCTATCTCATGGCTTCAACATCATCATTTCCATGTCAGGCAACTCCTCATACACTCTCTTTGTCGATTTGTTAGCTCTAGTATAGTGTTTGATCTGCTATTTCCCAAGCCGAAGGGTGACTTGACACATCTCCTACTTCCAACATTCAATTCTTCTCAATTCTTGCTCTAACACCATCGCCTTATATCCTAGAAGCTTTCCCGACCATCAATTGCAAGTTTCAAGCTTTAACTTGCAAGTTCCATGTTTTGACTCGAGGTATTCCTCTCTGTTATATCTCTCTTTATACTGTATCATTTCAAAATCTAACCTTGTACACCTCCTCTCCTTTGTGTAATGTAGTCGAGGCTAGAAACAATTAGCTCTAAGTGAACCCCTTTGCTTGATTCTAATGCGCCCAAATCCCATTAATGCTCAAGTCATGGAAAGACCGTAGAACAAAAATTTTACTTCTACTTAAGTTGTGGATTAAAGTATGTCTGATAATAACCGAGAGTTACGTACATTTAATCCTTTACAAAAGACGGTAAAATATTATTTTACTTCTAACTTAAGCTTAGTGGTTAAAGTGATGTGTCTGATGATTACCGAGAGATACACACCTCTTTAAACCTTTATTGATCTACTCCATGATTGATTTCTAAAACATTAATCTACTTAACAATTAAATAGATTAATATAAGATGTTATACCTCGCTTCCAAATTTCAATTGGAATGAAAATCGCTTGTCTCGAGCACCAAACGTCCGATGCCTCCGTAGTTATCCACCAGATCGACTGTAGAGAGCTGGCTTATTTCTTTTGCCGTAAATACCGTAAACCGCGTTTTTCGCAAAAACACTATTCACCCGAGAAAAGACGAAATAGTACTATTCACGACTCGCAAGAATTTCGTTTCACAAATGTGCGTAAATACCGCAACTTTCGTAAAAACACTATTCACCGATCCCGTGAATTTCGAAACAACCGTATACCGAGAGAGAGAAAGTAGAACCGATTCGTGGAAGTTTCTCTCTCACCCTACCCCTCTATTTATAGAAAATGTGAGATTGGCAAATTACCAAAATACCCTCATGAATAAGTAGGAGGTTCCAATGCGAAAAGACCAAAATACCCTTAAAGTTCATCCAATTTACCAAAACGCCATGGGCTTTTTGGACAAATTACCGAAATACCCTTGGGCTTTTGGACAAATTACCAAAATACCCTTGGAGGTCATCATGGGCTTTTCATGGGCCTTTTTGGGCTTTTCTGATTTTGGGCTTTTTCAATTTTGGGCTTTTTTTTTGGTTTTTTTTCGATTTTTGGCTTTTAATTATTAATTAAGACTTTAATTATAAATGGGCTTTGGCCCATAATTCAAATCCATAATTAACATTTAAAATCCAAATCAAATATATATAATTGTCATCTACAATTATATTTTTTCTATTGTTGTTTTTATTAATTTATACGACGTGTCCAACACGTTATAAATTCAATCTCGATTTTTTTTTGCTTCTTGTCATCTCTATGACAAATATAATTATATCATATATAATTAATTATAACCATCTTATTATTAATTATAAACAATTTATAATTAATCAATAAGATTCTCCGATTAACTCCTATACTATGACCCGACAGATCCGTGTTATGTTGGTAAATAGAGTTAAAACCGTTTTAACTTCTATAATCATAGTGAGGCATCCGCGTAATGCACTATGACCATCCAATTACACAGATGATGATGTATCGTATAATATCATGATCCAAGAACTATTTACTTGTGTTTAATTCTTTTGTCTCATACTATCGATCGCTTTCAAGGCAGTATGTGTCATCCTTGCAAACTTAATCTTTTCTTGATCCCGAGTAAATTATCAAATATAATTACTCTTGTAATTATACCGCTAGCGTATAATCTTACTCTATCAAGGGGCCCAAATGATGCTATAACTCGTATAGAAATACGAGGACAATAGTACTTTTGGCAAACCATCTCTTCCTCCGCATAAGTTATGTATACCGAAGAGCTACCTTTATAGCCACCTTTACTTGATAACGTTTGGTAGAAATCACACACATACATATCTTATGTAGGAAAGATGAATACCTCATACTTTAGAATTTAATACCGAACGAAAACATTAATGACACGAACACAATTCCATTTAATGTTTCATTCGGGTCTATCAAATACGATGTTCCGTGAACATCTATCTATGTGATTAAAATGACAACTCTTTGTCTATGGTCCGTAAAACTTGACCATCATTTAATCCACATACTAACCTCGATAACTATTAATTAGTGTTCCCGCTAATTACCCTCGTTAGTGACTTTTAAGAGTATATTCTATATTATGAAGTTTCACAATTCCAAGCCATGAACTCCTGAATGATTCATAAATTCAATAATACTCAAGGAAACAAAATATCATTTAAATATCCAATTCATGAACAAAGCTTTATATAACAAATTTATCGTATTATCGACTTCAAGATTATTACAAACTAACAATCTCCCACTTAAGCTTGGAGTCAATCATATCGAGCCATGCCTTATACAAATCTATAAATCTCTCGCATTTAAAAGATAATCTCACGCCCAATCTCCTATGTGTCTCAAACCCATAGAAGATGTGTGCAACCGGTGCTTGGTTTCGAGGTAGAGGTTTCGTAAGTGGATCACCGTGTTGCGCTAACCGTGTCAATTTTACAAATCTTTACATCGCTCTATTTATAATTTCTCGTATGAGGTGATAACGTCGCAGACATGCTTGGATCCGGAGTGTGATCTTGGTTCCTGGCTCGAGCTATAGCTCCATTGTTGTCACAATAGAGGTCTACAGTGGCCCCGAACACCGGGAACCACTCCTAGTTCACTAAGGAATTTCGATCCGTAAACCTTCTTTAGCCGCCGAGGCGCTATGTACTCGCCTTCGTGGTCGAGTCGCCGTGGTCTCTTGTTTGAACTCTTCCACCACAAGACCGCCGTTGAGTATGAACACGTAACTGATCGCGACCTTGAATCATCTCTGGCCGCTTTGGAAACTTGCATCTCGTGTAACCACTCACCACGAGTTCCGAGTCACCACCGTAGACGAGAAACATATCCTTAGTTCTTCTCAAGTACTTAAGGATATTCTTTGCAAGATTCCGTTGCTCCATGCCTCGGATTAGCTCGATATCTACTCGTCACACTCAAAGCGTACGAGACATCGTGGCGAGTGCACAACATGGCGTACATGATAGAGCCAATAGCCGAAGCATATGGCACTCTACTCATTATGCTTTGCTCATCGCCTGTCAAAGGACACCGAGTCTTGCTAAGCCGTGCACCATGATTCATCGCGTAAATCCTTTCTTAGAATTCTCGCATATCGAACCGATTCAAGACTTTATCAATGTATGTGCTTTGACTTAATCCAATAAGTCTCTTAGATCTATCTCTATAGATCTTTATGCCTAGTATATAGACAGCCTCGCCCAAATCCTTCATTGAGAACACTTTCTTTAATGAAGATTTGGCTGATTGCAATAGGGGAATATCATTTCCCATTAAGAGTATATCATCCACATAAAGGATTAGAAAAGCGATGGCACTCCCACTAGTTTTCCTGTATACACAAGGTTCTTCTTCGCATTTGATGAAGTCAAACTTTTTGATTTCTTCATGAAATCGAAGATTCCAACTCCGTGATGCTTGCTTCAATCCATAAATGGATTTGAGAAGCTTGCATATCTTTCCAGCATTTTTTGGATCCTCAAAACCCGTGGGTTGTATCATATACACGTCCTCTTCCAAATTTCCATTTAAGAAGCGTTTTCACATCCATCCGCCATATTTCATAATCATGAAATGCGCAATTGCTGTGAGCATCCGAATTGACTTAAACATAGCTACGGCGAAAAAGTTTCATCATAATCTACGCCGAGAATTTGTTTGAAACCTTTCGCTACTAGCCGTGCTTTGTAAAAATCATATTACCATCCATATCTATTTTTCTTTTAAAAACCCACTTGTTAGCTATGGGTTTTACCCCAACAGTGGTGCAACCAGTTCCAAACCGTGTTGTCATACATGGATTGTATTTCGATCTCATGGCCTCCACCATTTATCGTAGTCGGGTCTATCCATCGCTTCCGCATAGGTCGAGGATCTTCAAAGATCAAATACCGAGATTTCATGCGTCCCATGTACCTTTCTGTGTGCACTGATCGTCCTATGTGACCTTCGTAGCACTTGTTCTTCAGTCGTCGAACTTCATCCACATCAAGATGATGATTTAGTTCTATTTCAACTTGCGTTGAAGTAGATGAGCTCGGGACTAGAACTTCTTCCGCAACTATTTGTGGATTTAGTTCTTCCAAATGCTCATTAGTCGAAGAATCAAGTGGTGGGTTTATCTCGATCGCATCGTATATTGTATTGTGTGATGCATCTTGAATTTCTTCAAGTATTACATTACTCCCACTACTTCCTTTTGCATGAGAAACTCTTTCTCCAAAAATATACCATGACGAGCAACAATTATCTTGTTCTCTGACCGATAATAGAAGTAATATCCTTTCGTTTCCTTAGATACCCTACGAAAAACATTTGTCACTTTGGGTCCAAGTTTGTCGAAGTCTGACGTTTGACAAATACTTCGCAACCCCAAATTTTAAGATAAGACATATTTGGTACCTTACCAAACCATAACTCATATGAGTCTTTTCTACCGACTTGGATGGAACCCTATTTATTGTTAGTGCAAGCAGCTTAGCTTAGTGCGTGCCCCCAAAACATTTTTGGAGTGTGGTATTACTCATCATGGAACGAACCATGTCTAACAAAGTTCGATTCCTCCTCTCGTAAACACCGTTCCATTGCTGCGTTCCTGAGGTGTGAGTTGTGAGACTATCCCACATTCTTTTAAGTACATTGTAAACTCATAACTTAAGTATTCGCTCCACGGCCCGACCGTAAGGCCTTAATACTTTTATTCGCTTGATTTTCTACTTCGCCTTGAATTCCTTGAACTTTTCAAAGGATTCGACTTATGTCTCATCAAGTAGACATAACCATATCTACCGTAATCATCAAGAACGTGATAAAGTAGCGATCACCGTTTCTTGTACAAGTACTCATCGTCCGCATACATCCGTGTGTATAAGGGCTAATAAGTCACTTGCCCTTTCGCCCTTCTTGGAGAAAGGTGCTTTGGTCATTTTTCCACGTAAACAAGATTCGCATGTGTTTATTGTTTCAATATTAAAATTACCAAGAAGTCCAACTTCATGTAACTTTTTGATGCGTTTCTCGTTTATATGACCAAGGCGACAATGCCACATAAAAGTCGTACTTTCATGAGATGTTTTGAGTCGTTTATTGATGTTAAATACGGTTTGTCAATTTCTAGTATATAAAGACCATTCATCATAAAAGAAGATCCATAATATAACTTATCTTTGTATATAGAACAACTATTATCCTTTATAACAAAAGAGAAACCATTCATCTCTAAACATGAGATTGAAATTATGTTTCTAGAAATACTTGGAACAAAATATACATTTTCAAGTTCCATTACAAGCCCGCTAGGCAAATACAACTCTATGCTTCCGACTGTTACGGCTGCAACTTGTGCTCCGTTTCCAACTCGGAGTTGTACTTCCTTGTTGCGTAGTTTCCTCCTATTATTTAGTGCTCGTATATTTGAACAAATATGAGCACATGATCCAAAGATCCAATACCCAATCATAAATAGAGGTAACAACGTTAACTTCAATCATGAAAATACCCGAGGTCAAGCTTTGGGAACCTTTCCCGTCCTCACATCCTCCGATACTTTAGGCGCTCCTCTTCCAATGACCCTTGCCTTGACAATAAAAGCAAATGAGGTAGAAGCTTTTGCCTTGGAAGTGTTCGATTAGGAACCATCTTCCCTTTACCTTTGTACTTTGGTGCCACTTTGGGAGTCGCTTTGCGTTTCATCTTTTGGTTCTCCTCGCACCTTCTAGACACATGAGGACGTAAGAACTCTTCTTCATGTCCACTTCGCCGATCCTTAACATCCCTGGAGCTCCCGCAAGCTCTTGTCCATTCCCAAAGATATGGTAATTCATAATGAAATTAGAATAGCTAGGAGGAGAGAGTTCAGATAATATCCGTAGCAAACTCTTTGCTCAACGGATCGTTAAGCTTCTCCACCGCTCAACATCGCTCGTCATACGGAGCATGCGAGAGCCGATAGAGCCGCCCTCGCTCATCTTATGACTTAAGAGATCTAGTCACCTTAAATTTCTCGACACGTGCTTGCTCTTGAAACATGTTCTCGAGTCTGTTCACACATGTCGTAGGTCTTGGTGTCCATAAATCGCCTTTGCAATTCAGACCCATAATCCCGACCAAGAGACTTTGTACATCAAGCTCATCTTCTTTGTGCTTGTTATACTTGGTGAGTTCTTTCACGTGCACTTATTGCAGTCGCGCAGGATCGGTGTGTGAAGGGCGTACTCACGTTTCTCTCGCCTTAGTACGATCATGAGTGCACGAAACCAATCGTTGAAATTAGTTCCATCTCGGTTTGAGTTTTTCTTTCTCAAGTAGAGCACGCATGAGAAAGAGTTTTCTTTAGCCATGTGCTACAACGTAAAATGTAAAGATTTTTAGCTTTGTTCATGTAATGTTTTATTCCAAATAAAACTCCCACTACAAATTTGTTCTATTCCCGTTTGTAGTTAGGACCAAGATCCCTATTTTCATCGATAATCAAGTTATCGTTGAATAACTCGTTTATTAATTATCTTAGGTAAGCAACTCTTTGCTAATCACATCTCTATGTGATTCTTGGTTTCGCTAAACATCATATGTTTTAACGAAACTTTGCCCCAAGCCCAAAACTGTTTTGGAAATCATTGGTAAGTAACCTAACTCTATTTGGTTCGTTATGTCTGACATAACCCTCGACAACCAAAGGTAAAAGGTGACGCCACCGAGTAGGTCACGTCCGCCAATGAACATTGATTTGCGGAGGACAGAGTAGGTAGGGCATATTACTTAATTTTTCGGTTTAACATCGTAAGTAGTCGCTTGTTAAACCGACTTTAAATGTACTTACGAACACGTAAAGATGTCCTCGTAAAGACCACCGAAAGTTCCTTTTCCGCCTTTTCTTTGACACAACCTTCCTTCACGGTTTCTTAAAAATGATAAATCTAATTTACACATTTATAATTAGTCGCTTTATTAAGTCGACTTTAAATGTACTTATGAACACGTGAAAAGACGTCCGCGTAAAGACCATTGAAAGTTCCTTTTCCGCCTTTTCTTTGACATAACATTCTTTCACTGCTCCTTAAAATGATAAATCTAATTTACTCATTTATTATCAAAGCGGTAAATCCAATTTACCAAATTTCATACAAACATTTTGTATATATACATGAATCACTCACGTATATAACTACTATCTATCCAATAAGTAGCTTTGCATCTATGATAAGATACATTTCATATCAAAGCAAGAAATCTAATTTACCCGCTCATACAAACATTTTGTATATATATATGTGAATCACTCACATATATAACTATCGCTCTCAATTCTTTATTTTGCAACTACATCTTTGTTCTTTATTTATACCGTAAAAAGCATATAAACATTTTATATGATTTCAAAAAAGCTTAATTCCTTCGGTACGATAAAGTAATTTGATAACGTGACAAAGTTCCTTTTCGCCGCTTATCGTGACACGTAAAAGGGCTCCCAGAAAGATCTGGGTCACGAGGACCACTTTAAATTCAATCTTTCCTATTTAACCATCTCTTTCGGGTGTGGAGATCAACAAATTTTACTCGTGTACTTTATTGCTTCATCACATTCATAGATATACTTCTCATAACCAAAAGTTTTCGAAAAACAAAAGAGTTACATTTTCCATGCTTCGAAAGCGCAAAAGTAATTTGGTAATGTGACAAAGTTCCTTTTGGGCCGCTTATCGTGACACGTAAAAGGGCATGTCGTAAAGAATACCGAAGGTATCCACTTCCCATCTTTCTTTGACATCACCTTATCTTTTATGTGTGGAGATCAACAGCTCTTACTCAGGTACTTTATTGCTTCATCACATTCTTAGATATGCTTTAACACAATCGAAAGTTTTCAAAAAGAAAGCGTAAAGAAAGTATAAAGAAAGCTTAAATCTAATTTAACTTTCTTAGTCGACAGAGCCGAACCAAGAAAATCCAATTTTATTTGGTTTGGACTTTAAGCTGCAAATCTAAGAATTAAACCGATACGGGTATATGCATCTTATTTGCATAAAATATAACCTTATAGAAAATCAATCAATGGGAGAGCCTTTGCTCTCGATACCACCGTAGGATTCTAATGCCCAAATCCCATTAATGCTCAAGTCGCGAAAGACCGTAGAACAAAAATTTTACTTTACTTAAGTTAGGGATTAAAGTATGTCTGATAATAACCGAGAGTTACGTACATTTAATCCTTTACAAAAGACTCGTAAAATATTATTTTACTTCTAACTTAAGCTTAGTGGTTAAAGTGATGTGTCTGATGATTACCGAGAGATACACACCTCTTTAAACCTTTATTGATCTACTCCATGATTGATTTCTAAAATATTAATCTACTTAACAATTAAATAGATTAATATAAGATGTTATACCTCGCTTCCAAATTTCAATTGGAATGAAAATCGCATTGTCTCTGAGCACCAAACGTCCGATGCCTCTCGTAGTTATCCACCAGGATCGACTGTAGAGCGTTTATTTCTTTTGCGTAAATACCGTAAACCGCTGTTTTTCGCAAAAACACTATTCACCCGAGAAAAGACGAAATAGTACTATTCACGACTCGCAAGAATTTCGTTTCACAAATGTGCGTAAATACCGCAACTTTCGTAAAAACACTATTCACCGATCCCGTGAATTCGAAACAACCGTATACCGAGAGAGAGAAAGTAGAACCGATTTGGTGGAAGTTTCTCTCTCACCCTACCCCTCTATTTATAGAAAATGTGAGATGGCAAATTACCAAAATACCCTCATGAATAAGTAGGAGGTTCCAATGCGAAAAGACCAAAATACCCTTAAAGTTCATCCAATTTACCAAAACGCCATTGGGCTTTTTGGACAAATTACCGAAATACCCTTGGGCTTTTGGACAAATTACCAAAATACCCTTCGAGGTCATCATGGGCTTTTCATGGGCCTTTTGGGCTTTTCTGATTTTGGGCTTTTTCAATTTTTGGGCTTTTTTTGGGGCTTTTTCGATTTTGGCTTTTAATTATTAATTAAGACTTTAATTATAAATGGGCTTTGGCCCATAATTCAAATCCATAATTAACATTTAAAATCCAAATCAAATATATATAATTGTCATCTACAATTATATTTTTCTATTGTTGTTTCTATTAATTTATACGACGTGTCCAACACGTTATAAATTCAATCGATTTTTTGCTTCTTGTCATCTCTATGACAAATATAATTATATCATATATAATTAATTATAACCATCTTATTATTAATTATAAACAATTTATAATTAATCAATAAGATTCTCCGATTAACTCCTATACTATGCGACCCGACAGATCCGTGTTATGTTGTAAAGAGTTAAAACCGTTTTAACTTCTATAATCATAGGAGGCATCCGCGTAATGCACTATGACCATCCAATTACACATGATGATGATGTATCGTACAATATCATGATCCAAAGAACTATTTACTTGTGTTTAATTCTTTTGTCTCATAGCTATCGATCGCTTTCAAGGTAGTATGTGTCATCCTTGCAAACTTAATCTTTTTTGATCCCGAGTAAATTATCAAATATAATTACTCTTGTAATTATACCGCTAGCGTATAATCTTACTCTATCAAGGGGCCCAAATGATGCTATAACTCGTATAGAAATACGAGGGACAATAGTACTTTTGGCAAACCATCTCTTCCTCCGCATAAGTTATGTATACCGAAGAGCTACCTTTATAGCCACCTTTACTTGATAACGTTTGGTAGAAATCACACACATACATATCTTATGTAGGAAAGATGAATACCTCATACTTTAGAATTTAATACCGAACTAAAACATTAATGACACGAACACAATTCCATTTAATGTTTCATTCGGGTCTATCAAATACGATGTTCCGTGAACATCTATCTATGTGATTAAAATGACAACTCTTTGTCTATGGTCCGTAAAACTTGACCATCATTTAATCCACATACTAACCCGATAATCTGTTAATTAGTGTTCCCGCTAATTACCTTGGTTAGTGACTTTTAAGAGTATATTCTATATTATGAAGTTTCACAATTCCAGCCATGAACTCGAATGATTCATAAATTCAATAATACTCAAGGAAACAAAATATCATTTAAATATCCAATTCATGAACAAAGCTTTATATAACAAATTTATCGTATTATTGACTTCAAGATTATTACAAACTAACAGTACCCGAGTTGCCTTGATCAAATCTCAGCCTTTGATTAACCCATTTAATCTGTCTTTATCTTCCCTGAATTTATTTTAATAGCTCCACTTATCCAAAAATCATGAAAATTTCATAAAAAATCCCTAAATTCATGATGATCATCCTTGTAATTTTTAATTCCATTTTTACCCCTATCTCTCTGAACTAAAAATTCTTTTGTCAAAGAAACCCTGTTCTTTCCTCTGAATTAATCCCAGATTTCAGTTGTAGCTCAGTGTTTCTGCCAATTATCTCTCTCTTGCAGAAACCACCCTAACTAAATACCAATTAGACTTATATTGATATTCATTAGGGTTTGATCTGATCAACAGTTGATTACTTATCAACAATTGATACAAATCTAGACTTGATCAGATGGTTGCTCCCAGCTTTGACACCTGATCAGTCTTGTGAATTTGACTTTCAATCCCTTAACATGAGGGTGATTTGGTCAAAGAGCTGACTACTTATCAGTAATTGACACAAATCAAAGCATGGTTAGGTGGTTGCTCAAAGCTTTGGCACCAGGTCAGCCTTGAAAGCAAAATCACATTTGAAATTTCTCATAATTAGTTGCATCAGAATACTGGCTTGGCATTGACACCATTCCTTGTTGCACAGGGATTATACTGCTTCAGTTCTTTTTAGGGTTTGCTCCAAGGGTAGATTCTTAAGGTTTAACTCTGACTCCCTTGATATCTGGTCACTGAGGTGTGGGGCCCACCTGTCAGTGAAAAATGATTAGATGGATGACCCCTCTAGAGATCTCTCTCTCCTGAATCTCTTGAGGGTCATCCATCTCGAATGAATAGGAGATGACAGGGTATTTATATCCTTGCTCTGTATTTAGGATTTCCTTGTGGGATTAATGTTTAACCTTTGTTCCGGATTGATTAGGTTTAGTAGATAAGCTAACGTTAAGCCGTCGTCGAGTTTGCTTGTAAGTGATCGCCATGTGGGTCCCACTTGTCAGAAAAAATGTGATCAGATGGCTGACCCATCAGGAGATTTTCTCTCTCTGAAATCTCCTGATGGTCAGCCACCTCGAATGAGTAGGAGGTGGTGGAGTATTTATATCCCCGTCTCTCACCCCGACATTTCCTTGTGGGATTAATCGTTTTGTTCCGGGGTTAGGCAGCGACCTCTTCTGATCAGGGGGCCCTCTCTCTTGCCCTTTCTCTTTCCTCCTTCTTATGTTTTATTATTAATAATTGATTTTATTTTCATTTATTCAGCTGCTTAACTTTGAGATTTTCCAAGGGTAAACACAAATCATCTCTAAATTTAAATTTATCATGCTCATTAAATTCTTTATATGAAAATCTTATGAGATGCAAAATTTTGGAGTGTTTTGAGCTTTTAAGTCATAGTTTTTAATTTTTGAAAATCGTCTCTAAAAATAATAATAATATATTCAATACTTGAACATCATTTTAAAAAATAAAAAATGGTGACTTAAAAAGTTCAAAACACTCTATTTTTTTGCATCCCACGAGATTTTCATATAAAGAATTTAATGAGAATGATAAATTAAAATTTGAAAATGAATATTACTTTTTGAGTTAACCTCACGGAAAGCCTCCGTGAGCTTAAACTCACAGTATCTTTATTATATATATATATATAGAGAGAGAGAGAGAATTATGTTATGGTTAGTCATGAAATATAAAATGCTTTCGTACTTCACACCATATTTTTCATTTTGAATTCAAAACACTAATCCAACCATTCAAAATATTCTCCATATTAAAAAATATTTGAAGACTAAATTTTATATCTTCTAGAAATTTTTTCTATTTTTTAGGGTTAGAAAATCATTCTTATTTAAAATCATAAACTCAATGCATTTTCTACCACTCAAAAAAATCAAAAAAATCAAAAGAAATATAAAATTTAATCTCCAACCTGATAAGAAGTTTAAATGATATATTTTATGTATAATTTAATCTCAAAACTTAGCTTTTTGGGGTTTAATTAGTGTTAATTAGGTTTAATTATGGTTTATATTTCTTCAAGTTCAAGTTACTGTTGTAGCATTGTTTATTTTGCAAATTTTAGAAGAAATTAAAAGAAAAAATGAAGTTCGAAAGCTCAAATCAAAAGTAAACTTGGCAAAACAGAAAAATCTGATTGCTTTTATACCTATTCGGACCGAATCCAAGCTTCATTCGGACCGAACAAGAGGAGAATACTAGTGCATTATTTTGACTTATTCAGACCGAATAGAAAAAAAAAAGCCAGAAAACATCAATACTTAGCCAAATTTTTAGTCCATAACTTTCATACCTATTCGGACCGAATGGACCTTCTATTCTGACCGAATAGGTCATACTGGGAGCAGTGCACAATTTTGCTATTTTTAGACGGTTTCTTCGATTTTCTGGTTTTATTTTTGGATTTTCTTATATAGATGGGTTAAGAAAACTATCATATATCATCCTGGACATTATTGGATAATTTTACCGAGAGAAAATAGAAGAGATTTTACGTTTTTCTTCAGGAGAGAGAGAAAGAACAAAGAATATCATAATCGGGCGTATCTTTTATCTTTTCTTTATGATTTCTTTTCTATTTTTCATGGATTTTATCTGTAATTTTCTCTCCTACATGGAAGAGTAAATTCTGTTCTAGAGTTTAGGCATGTAAACTTGAAACTTGAAGTTTAATCGTATTTGATGTTGTTTTAATTGCTTTATTTTACGAATTGCTTTTGTGATTGAATTTCTGTGCATGGATTGAACTGTTATATGTTTATATTAGTAATCCGTCTGGGATTAAAAACCCTAGATAGCATATATTCCTAACTTGCAAATCAAATTAGAACTGCACATGTATCTTAGATAACTGCTTAGGTTTCTAACCAAAATCTGACGGTTCTTGGACCCCCAAAAGTGGTATCTAACCCTAGAAGAAGGACCTAACCGTGAAGTCTTGATTAGATGGAAATTTTCTGAAATATTAGAGAATTAATTAGATGAAATTAATCATGAATAATTAGTCTTTGAAAGGTTTAGAGTTACCAGAACTTAACAGGTTTTATTTAGGAAGAACGAAGGACCTAATCGTGAAGTTTTCCCTTTTTGAAACACTGTACCAAACCCTAACCAGGAACTTAGTGCTATATTAGACGACATCCCTCGTAAATTAGCATTAAAATATACAATTAGTACGATTAATTCTCAAGTGGACGGTGATACTGAAACCCTAGATTTTCTTAAAAATAAAATTACCTAAGTTTACTTCAGTTTTGATTTTTTTTTATTTTTGAGATAATTTAGTTTAGAAATCTAGCAAGAACTTACAGTCTAGCTTTGAGAAATTATCAATATTGATAATTTAAACAGTCCTTGTGGGATCGACACATAAATACTACACGGTAGGTCGTGTGCTTGCGGCTTCCTCTTGTGTGTATTAGGTTAATTTTATTAGTTTGAAAATATCACAACACAACCATATTTAATATGAAGAATACTTTGAACAATTGAATTGATATTTTGAATTCGAAAATTAAAGATATGACATGAAGTACGAAAGTATTTTATATTTTGTGACTAATTGTAGCATAAATCTCTCTCTCTATATATGTATATATATATATATATAGAGAGAGAGAGTAAATCTACCGTGAGTTTAAGCTCACGGAAGACCTCCGTGAGCTTAGCTCAAAAAATATATCAAATGATCTCCAAATTTTGATTTTTCAATCTCATTAAATTTTTCATATTGAAATCTTATGGGGTACAAAAATTTGGAATGTTTTGAATTTTCTAAGTCGCTCTTTTCAATTTTTGAAAATCAGCTCCAAAAATAATAATAAAATATTCAATGTTTGTAAATTATTTTAAAAATTTGAAAAGAGCAACTTAGAAAACTCAAAACATCCCAAATTTTTGTACCCCATAAGATTTCAATGTGAAGAATTTAATGAGATTAAAAAATCAAAATTTGGAGATCATTTGATATATTTTTTGAGCTAAGCTCACGATAGATTTACTCTCTCTCTCTCTCTCTATATATATATATATATATATAATTAGGCTATGGTGCTTTGCAAAGCACAAGAGCGGTATGTGCTTTATGGTTTATTATTAATTTTAAATCAGAAATGATCGATCAAAATCGCTCAATCTAATCTCCATATCAAAATCTATTAGTAAACCAAATTTTATATTTTTTGGAATTCATTTGCTATTTTTTATAGGGGAAAAACCGTCATTTTTGGATGAATCGGAATTCTCAGATCAAGTCATTTTCTTCTCACCAGAAAAAATAGCAAAAAATATAAAAATATAAAATTTAGTTTATTCATAGATTTTGATATGAAGATTGATTGAACGGTTCAGATCGATTATTTCTAATTTAAAATTAAAAATAGATTCGCAATGCACACAACGCATCTGTGCTTTACAAAGCATCATAGTCAGATTATATATATAGAGTAGAGATACCGTAAGCTTAAGCTCACGGAGGCTTTCCGTGAGCTTAACTCAAAAAATATATCAAATCATTTCGAAATTTTAATTTATCATTCTCATTAAATTCTTTATATGAAAATCTCATGGGATGCAAAAATTTGGAGCGTTTTGAGCTTTTTAAGTTACGGTTTTTAATTTTTGAAAATCAGCTCTAAAAATAATAATAATATATTCAATACTTGAACATCATTTTAAAAAATAAAAAACGGTGACTTAAAAAGCTCAAAACACTTCAAATTTTTGCATCCCATAAGATTTTTATATAAAGAATTTAATGAGAATGATAAATTAAAATTTTGAGATGATTTAATTTGTTTTTTGAGTTAAGCTCACGGAAGACCTCCGTGAGCTTAAGCTCACGGTATCTCCACTATATATATATATATATATCAATTATCATAATTCTGGATCTCACCTGATCTAGTTTACTGTACGTCATAATTTGTTATACGTAGACAAAGTTATATATTACTATTGTAATATTCTAAACTTTACCTAATTACAGTTATAAACGATGGATGGAGTCTAGCAGTAAAAGTTGAGTGCGCCACAACTCACAAGCCCAAAACGCCCACCCCTCCACCGCCATCTTTAAAAAAAAAAGACCGAGCAAAGATTCAAAATAAAAACAAATTCATATCGATCTGGAAGTATTTTTTTTTTCTTTCAGAAGTACATATATTTCACTGTAAAAGAGAGAGAGTAAAATATAAGAGAATGCTTTTACTTTTCATTAATGTACTTTCTAATTTCTATCAGATCAAAGTAATTGATGAAAGAAAAAGATTAGCCGTGCGTTGCAAAGGAAAAGACAAAAAGAAAATGTGAGATTTAGAGGAAGAACATGTAGAAAGGAGGATTTTGCAGATAAAGCCTTCAAAATTATTAATTGTGATATTATAAATTACATATATACTTCATAAGACACCTCTATATATAAGCATATGTGGAGGGGAATGGGTCAATAACCCCATATTTTACTTAATTATACGTGAATTTGTAGTAATTTTAGTGTAATATCTGTTACCTTTTATTTTGTTAGAAAAAAAATCATATTTGATCCTTTTTATGAAAATTGTTCCATTATCCATAGTTGAAATTTAATACTTTGTTTTTATATAATAGAATAATACTTTTGATTTGATTATTTTATGATATTAATATTTGGTAAGAACTTTGAACCCCATTGAATAATTTTGTTACTTCGAACATGTATAAAACGCATGTTCTAAAGGGCATTTAACGATCAAGTACAACAAAAAATAATAGAGATTAATACATATGTACTGATTAAAATAAAACTCAGATTATTGTTGTATTGTTATTGTTATATAATAGGTGAAATAATAAAATAATAATGAAAGATTTAGACTGATATGAAAAGTGTTTAATTCTCTATCAAATAATTTATATTTTTTATAATGAAATTTTAATGGCTCAAATTTAACATATAAACCATATTTAAATAATTATTAATTCATTATGTAATTTTAATTTTTGAATTGGTTTTGACTATAACATCATCCATTCAGTTAGTGCTATCTTAAATCTATCTAGATTACTATTAAACACACCATTTAGCTATATGTGTGTTTGTGTTGGGTGTCTATTAGTAAGTAAATATATGAAATTGGTGATTTGTGAAGGCCATTAGTGTCAAAATTCAAAAGCACAAACGTGCAATTTCTTCCTTTTGAGTTTAGACCAAGTAAAAGCTTGAATTCCCACACACTTGTAAGACAAGGGAGCATCTTTGGAAGGTGCCATCTCTCCTTTCTCTCTCTCTCTCTTTAAATTTGTTCTTTCTTTGAGGATGAATAACATGAATCAAAATACCAGCACAGTTTGGTTTTGGTGTTGATAAAGGTAGTATTCTATCTTCTAAAGTATTCAATGACAAGTGATTGCACGCCTCCCTAGTATGATGATGCCAGAAGGCTTCCTCTGAAGAGTGTTTGAATGACAAAAAGCCATATTCCTCAAGAAATTAAAATAAGAAAAAGAGATATTGAAGATAAATAAAGCTACTCTTCATGTACCGTTTATTTTTTCTTTTTTTGAACTTTGTTATAGCCTGCATAGGTAAGTACCAACTAAGATGATGGGGTTTGTCAGGAAATTCAGTCGAAACACTTGAACATAACTCCTGGGTAGAAAAGCTGAATAAATGGTAACTTTTTTTTCCTTTAAAGAAACATACTTTTTTGTTTGCAGAATACATAAATAAAACATAATAATATTCTCCAATTACCAGCAAAAGATTATAATATTTTTAAAAAAAGAAAATAGCTCGTGCATTTTAATTATGTACAAGTATAACATTGCACTTCGACCCTCTTAAAGTATTTACGGATGTATAATCCGAGCACATACCTACTGGCCTTCAACCTTAAAAAAATCCGAAGATATTTTAAAATAAAGAAAAAAAAGGTCCTCTTTTGAAAAAAAAAACAGCATATCCCTCAATATTGCCTCATTCCCTTGGCACGAAATCTGCTGCTCGTAAATCATCCAAGCAGTGTCCTGCTCATAACGCATCCGACGACGCTCCTCTATTTGACGCTACAATGATCTCCTCGTCCGTTCTCGTCCGCCATCTAATTTTACGGGCAGTTCCTGCTCGCCCAATTTCCAGCAGATTTGCTCCCCATTCCCTTCCCTCTGGTAGTAGGTAGTAGGCACTAGGCAGTGCCAAACTTTTTAGTTCTTTTAAAATAGCTTCATCTATGAAGCACCGTCTATCTAACTAAAGGTCTGTTTAGTTATTTTGCAAGTTGCAACCGAGTTTAGTGCAAGCTAGATTCCTCCTAAATCCTATCCTTTTTATCTTTTCTTATCAATACTTTCAGCAGAAATTCTGCAATCAGAGGTGGTAATTGGGCAGTCATGTTAGGTTCAGGTTAGGGTTCGGATGAGTCGGGCCGAGCTAGGATTGAGATAAATCGGATTAATTTACTCAATAAAGTTTTTTTTTTCATACTGCATTTTTAGTTAACTTTGTCTTAGGAGATTAATTCTGCATAATATATCCCTGACGATATTGTAATGTAACAACTGGATTGGCACCAATAATAACAACATCAATCTAGAATAATTTAACTGCAATATTAACAAAGTTAAGCTATAGTACTGAGACTACCAATCTTAGTTTTGTAGTTCTAATCGGGATGATTCAGACAACTCACTGTGATCTACATATTTAAAATTTTGTTCAAAACTAAATCTACTACTAAGATATTTTAGACAGATTTCGATATTTATCATTGGCGACACATTATAATTCTCGTACGAACCCCAACTTGTTGGTCCGAATCAGTGGTGGAGAGCAGTCACATTGAAAATGGGCCACAGTATCAAATTTACTGGTGCAACCAACTTAGATCAGTTCGAACTTGAGAATTCATCTTTGACATCGTCAGATAGGACTTTAATATAGGCCGACTGTGTTTGTATTTCTTTAAATCATTTCTTCTAGTTTTTGGGCTTGTCTGAAAGTTCGGTAAAGATGAAATGAATATGTGCGAATTCCTCCTCCCAGCCCACAGGCTAAATTAGAAGGGTTACTTGAAAAGCTTGCTTAGGGTTTTTCAAGTTGTTTTCGCAAACAGCAACTTCATCGAACATGGTCCAACCATTTTATTTTTCGAGTCAGCCCTAACCCCAATTTCATCGAACCAACGAAAAAAGATTCAATCCTGAGCTGGCCCGAAATTTCTTTGGGCCACCTCTATTTTTTATTTTTAAATATTTTCTTCAAAACTTTATTAATCTTATAATAATGACTTAAATAATTATAAAAAATTAAGCATGATTATTTTTACTTTTTATTTTTTAAGGTAAATAATATCTTTAAGAAATTATGTAAAAGAAATATGAATATTTTTTATGTCAAAAATGCCATAGTTCGGTTAATCAAACATTTATAAAAACTTTGACCTCAAATTAGAGGGACTCGATAGCATTTTTTTGGCTTGAAAAATGTTCATTATTGTTTATTCATATTGTGTCATTTCCAAAAAAATAGTTGTGCATTTTCTCACAATGTTCCTATTAAAAGTTAAGTCTGTTTGAAGCTCAAAAAATTGAGCTCTGATCTTGGTCTGAATTTTTTAATTCGGGCCAGGTTAACCACGGACACACACTGCCAGGTCAGAAAAAAAATGAACTGGTGCAATTTTTTTTTCGGACCATGCTTGTGGATGAAAAAAAATATCAACATACAAAAACATATTATTTTTTTTTAAAAAAAAACGGCTATATAGAATTAGGGACGTTTAAAATAATGATAAAAATATTTATAACTGAAAATGAAAACAAGAAAAAAAAAAGATCTTAAAATCAAGGGGAGAAAAAAGCAGCCTATGAGAGCCAATACCGATCCACAGCAGCATTTAGCCTTTGTCTTCAAATTTTTTATCTTTGATAAAAAGAGTGGGGTCTTTGTCTTCAAATTTCTTTGATTTATTAAAATTGTGTTAATTAATTAACTATCATACTTTTATTGGTCGGAAAGCAAACATGGGCCCTTGATTTATTTTATTTTTTTGATCGGACAGTTATGGTCAATTTGGCGGCAAATTAGTCCAAGTTGCATACAGGCATTCATATACATAATTGTATTGATTGATATACATTGGTTAAAAGGACAATTTATCTATGGGAAAGAATGTGATACTTTTGTCCGATTTATTAACAGACGACAAGATACGCCTCTATTAAAAATTATTTTTTTTCAAATCGATCAAATAACCATCTACAATCTGACGTCAACTTGAAAGTATCATCATAATTTTTAATAAATTGTATATCTGTAATTTGTATGTACAGCATTCACGTGAATATTCTCTTCTTTATTTCTTTATTTTTTTTGTTTTGACTCATTTTTTATTTTATTTTATGAGAAAAGCATAGTGCACAAGTTCACATTCCAGAGAAGACAACGAAATATGCATTTTTTTTTAAAGAAGTTTTCAACTCCGAATGAAAACAGCAAGTCACCAGCATTGCGTCTTTCTTTTTCATTTTTTAAACTCAATTAAGTTCAACATGTTGAAAGAATAAATTAGAATTTGAGGCAGTAGCGTCTGGTCAGTTATCATGAGATAGGGAATATGGAAGGGGAGGTGATAGATGGAGAGAAGTATGATTTGCAACTTCATAGTTTGCTTGCCGACCCAGAATTTGAACATTTCTGCGTTTGTTTGGAGTCATTTTTGATTGGGATAATTCCACATTATTACATTATTCAGAGTTCAATTTTGTCAGTACTCATCCTGATTGTTTCACTATAATTAGTAGAGGTGATAATCTGACGGGTTAAATCGGGTTTAGTTGAGTTAGTTTAATTTTATAAAATAATTCATATCGGGTCAAAATTAAGCTGGGTCACGGTAATTAATTTATATGTTGATTTTTTTTTCATAATTTAGATTGATTTTTATTGCACTGCAGATCATTTGATCTCATATCGGATTTGGGTCAGGACGATTCGGATTGGGTCAAATCAATTTAACGATATATCCATATCTAATAATTATAGGTCATTTGATCTCAGATCGACTTTCATAATTGAGTCAAGTCAATTTAAAGATATATTTGATTCATATTTTGTAATCTCTAATAATTGATAACTTAAACTTTCAATGTACATAAGACAACATTGAGATGGAGATAAGGATGTTTTGATATTAAATATGTATTTTACCCTTTAGATCTTTCTAATTGAGTGTTGATAGGACTATGTTCCCGAAGGCACGGTGAACTTACGTCCGAACATTTACCTCTAATACACTAACTCACTAGGTCCCATAAAATCTACTTCATCTAAACTCATCTCGAATAATTCTTGAACTGAACATTTTGAGCTCGAGAATTATCCAATATTCACTTCGAATATAACCATTCTCATAACCACACATAATCACGTACAATGGTTATAACCAAATACGACCACGTGCCACGATTATAACCAAACACGATCATGTATAGCGCATGATCGTATGTGATAGTGAACACATAACTGCACACAATCATATATACTGACTTACCATTACATATGACGACTTACCATTATGTGCACCGACCTACCATTACTCACATCAAATTACCATGATCTACACGACTCTCTTCCCCTATATAAGGCCCTACTAAAGAATCAAGAAGAGATCATAATTTTCACACACACACACACACAAAGTATATAGATTAAAATAGTTCTTGTACACATCCTTCACACTTGTAAACTTATATACACCATCTTTTACATATGGCTGGCGCATATTTATCAGGACGTATCAAATATATATTTCTGCTATAACATAATCATCAAAATTAAAGATAATTGAAATAATATTTAAAATTTGGATACGATCTTTTATAGCAACTAAAGATAGATAATTTAGATTTTCATCTTCACTTAAAAAAAAAAATCAAAATATGATTTACAGCCGAGTGAACTTTTTTCATGAGGGACTGGATTGTAAACAAGGTGACGTTTAAATTTGATTTTATAATGCACTAAATTATATTTTAGTATTTAACATACAATAATGAACGGTACATTTGTAGAGTACTGAAGACCGGCAGTTCGAACTTTCTGAGTCATGGATAAAGGGTGAGCACGGGTCAGTGACCGGATTTAGAATGGTCCAAAATGAGAAAATTCCGATCTAATTTTTATTGGATCCTCACGGATAGGACCCTCACGGGTGGACTAAGGAACAGTCCGGTCCGGAACAAGAGGTGAGCACGTTTTTTTTTTCAATTTCATAAAAAAAAAATAAACTGCAAAAAACTCAATAAATTCTATAAAATTTCAAAATATTCAGAAAATTTTCGATAAGAATAATAGAAGTATAAATTTTTTAATCATAATACTTTTATATATATTTTTAACTAATTCAGTTTTATTAATTCTAATATTTAAACGTGAAATAAAATTTAAAAAGTTTCAAATTCTAAAAAATTCAGAAAAATGTAACAAATAATCAAAGACAAAAAATCATATTTTTGAAATAAAAAGTTTAAACTAATTTATTTTTGGATATTTAAGTTCAAAAATTGAGCAATATAAAAAAATAAAAATATTAAAATTTATAAAAAATCTAAATTCTAAATATATTTTGTGTATAATATCTTAAAAATTAGTATATCTAAAAATTATAAATTATAATCCTCCTTAATTCTAGATTTGAGACCGTCTATGTAGAAAGAATATAGATAGAGTTTTAATTTTTTTTGTTAGTAGTATTCTTTAATAAATAACTTAATGAATAATTTAAAATTTTACAAAATAGATGATAAGATTAAAAAGGTTAAGAACAACATACTAAACATCAAGTAATTATTATTTAACTACTATAAGTCACTACTTCAAGGTTGATATCGTATGCACCGTCAGAATTATTATCCGGACTGATAATCACACTAGTGTCAATTTCTTTAGTTGGGATTGTGCGGGTTGTTGCCTCAAGGGTCGGAGGTTATCATATCGATGATAAATTAGTTCGAAAGTATTTGCATTTAGATTAGATAATAATCTTCACCAAAAAGTTTCACACTGAACCGGTGGATAAAATCATCAACGGGAGAATTTATCATTTCTATAAAAAAGAATCAAATTTGATGAACAAATGAATATAAAAAAATAAAACTATAAATAAAAATGAACTTAATATTCTAACAATAAAAGTAAATATAAATAAATTAAAACTATAAATAAAATACAAATAAAAAAAAATTAACATTCTAATATTTTAACAATAAAAATAAATATAAATGAATTAAAACTATAAATAAAAATAAATTTAATATTCTCACAAAAAAGTAAATCTAAATAAATTAAAATTATAAATAAAATAGAACTATGAATATAAATAAATAAATTTAACATTCTAATATTCTAATAATAAAAGTAAGACTAAATAAATTAAAATTACAAATAAAAATTAAATTTAACATTCTAATATTCTAATGATAAAAGTATATCTAAATAAATTAAAGCTACAAATAAAAAAATAAATTTAAAATTCTAATGTTCTAAGAATAAAAATAAATCAAAAAAATATAACTACAAATAAACTATAGCTACAAATAAAAAATAAATTTAATATAATTCTACAAATTAAAAATTATAACTAATTAAAATTAAAAACTAACCTCCAAAGTTCAAAATATTATCGAAATCGGAATACGATTTTGTGAGATATGGCAAAATTTCAAGACCTTCACTTCTTTCCAAATGAAAAATAAATAATAATACTAAAACTATTTTTTTATATTTTTTAATTGAAATAATAAGATTAAAATTTGATAATTAAATGAAATTATGAAAAATTGAGTATATGAGAATGACAACTTAAAATGAGAGAGAAATATTGAATGATTTTGGATGAAAATGGGAGTGGTATTTATAGAGTTTAATATTGAATCACAAGTTTCAAGGGTTATGTGTCCGGATTTCATGGGTTGTGCGTCTGGGTACCATAGGTTGACATGTCCAAGTTTCACGGGTTAACCCATCGAGGTAAGCATGAGTACGGGTCCAGATAGACGTGAGTAAGTACGGGTGGGTACAAATGTAAGTCAGGCGGGTCTAGGTAGGTCATTGGTATGGATGGGTTGGGATTAGAGGGGACCAATATGAAAATTTGAAATCAAATCCTTGTTAGGACCAGATTTTTTTTCCGAGTCTGGATAATCCATGAACTCATACGATCTGAATCGAGACGGATCACAGCCATGAGTTTTCATGAGACTGATTGACCCATTCGAATATTTTCAATATTCTATACATTTGTACGTAGGAGATATGAGTTTCTGGGGCCATGATTCTGCAGCTGAGCATGCGGTGAGTCAAAATAGATATATCCAAGTGATAATTATTTTAGAAGAAGGTAATTGGTACGGAGAAAGGCGCGGAAAAACAAACAAAAATTGGTCCTTTAGCATTACATTTTATGGACTAAATGATTCATAAGACCATAAACATTGTCATCTTAATCCATGAATTTCCAGCGATTTTTTTTTATATGGAAAATGGATCGAACCCTTAAAAAATTTCTAGAGAGGAAGAATGGGGACTTTGAGGCGTGTTCTTTTATTATTTTCTCTTTTGTCATTGTTAAATTTCATTTATCTGATTTTAATCTATCAAAAAAGGCACGGACGTTTTTTTCCCTCAAAGAAAAATAGTTCGCACGACACAAAAAAGTTGATTTCTTTTTTAATAATTTGCGTGAGACGGAGAGAAGTGGGAGTGAGTCTGTAATTCTGTATCCAATATCCATAGTGCGCATTGTGTAATGAACAATTAGTACAATTCAGATAGAAATTACAATGAATCGGATAGGCGGATAAAATATTAATTCCGTAGTATGACTCGTCCGTCAAAATTATGTATATGTTCTGTCTTGTCCATACGTTCAGGTCTGAAAATCCTGACCCATTCTGCCTACGGGCTAATTTTTCTGGCCTAGTCTGGCCCGTCTAGCTGCATTGCAATTTTTTAAAATCAGTTGAGAAAAATATTTTTTGAGCATTTCAGATTTTAAATTTGAGAAAATTTAAAATATTAAAGTTATAGATTTTATTGTTATAAATCTATATAATTTTATTTCATATTAATATGGTCTTTCAGTACAAAGTTATGATTAAAAATATATTTAGAGATCTAAAAATTTTCAGTAGTTAAACTTCATAAATATGAACTTTTTGAGATTGATATGTTATGTTTTTGAAGAGCTCAAAATATAAAAGGGTATATATAGTTTTCTTGGTTTTAGAAAATTTATTTTGTATTGATTGAATTTTTGAGTTAAAAGATATGGTTAAAAAAGTATCAAAATGTCTGTTATATTATATTGTTCATATTTAGACATTCAAAAAATATTAATGCTTCTATTTATATAATAATATCATAACTAAATGCTTAATATAATTTAAATAGTATATTTTGTAAAAAAAAATTACCAATTTTTGGGTAGGTAGAAAATCATTACTATTAGACGATCCAAAATCTTTAAATCAAGCAACTTTCTCTTGGTCCAAAACAATAGCAAAAAAAATTGAAAATTATAAAATTTGATTTTCTACGAGAGCTTGATATGAGAAATAAATTGAACGATTTAGATCGACCATTTTTAACTTAAATTTTGAGATTTTAACGTGATGTACGTTTGCATTCTTACAACATATTACATTTTAGATTTTCTCAAATAAATTATATATATATAACTTCAAACCTGTATCCTTCCCGGTTCGTAAGATGATCCGACTCGATCCTACCCATTCATTAACCATGTCGGATGGGTTGGCATCGGGTCAGAGGGGATCCAGGCGGCTCCACCACTGCGAGCTAAATTATCATCCCTAAATCGGATCGTTCAATTTCGTTCACGGATAAATTTATAGAGGGATAAGATTAATGAACGATCAGAATCTATATCCTGCGATTGGTGAAGTAGTTCATTGGAGGCGAAGTCCGTTGCAATTGAGTTGTCAGAATCTATATCCTCTATCATACTTTATACGATAAATATTTGATCGGATTAAAAATTTTACTTTACAAATTATTTAGTGCTGATTTTGTTGTTATTTATTACTGTAAAATATGTCCACTTTATTTTCTAAAGTGAGTGTCCATTATAAAAAATATGAATTGTGTCGGTCAAGGGAGAGATTATGAAAATATATTTATTTGGGGCCTTTTAATTTGTGAGTTAGACGGTTAGGTTAAAGATATATAGTTCGGATATCACGTGAATGGAAATGATAGGACTAAATTATGGGGTCAAAAATAAAGTGGTAAGACAAAATTAAGAGTCAAACCTTATTATTTAATCTAAAATTCCGTCATGTACAATTGGAATATGGTGTGTAAAGTTTTTTTTTAAGGCATAACTTAAAGTTCATTCGTGAAATATTTGTAAGTTCGGAGTTTCATATTTAAATTTTTCTCAACAAAATATTAGCCTTTGGTCATGATCTCCAATATGATCATAACTGTCAAGTCTTAGTCAATAATCAGTCAGACTTCCTATCTCGATAAATATTTTATTCATTAGAGCATCTCTATTTTTTTTTATCGACCACATTATTAGTTTAATAATATTTTCATTTCAATTTCGAAATGTTTCAACTACTTTTCTAATCGACATAACATATATATATATAGAGAGAGAGAGAGAGTGGAGATAGCGTGAGCTTAAGCTCACGGAGGCCTTCCGTGAACTTAACTCAAAAAACATATTAAATTATCTTAAAATTTTAATTTATCATTCTCATTAAATTCTTTATATGAAAATCTCATGAGATGCAAAAATTTGGAGCGTTTTGAGCTTTTTAAGTCACCGTTTTTAATTTTTGAAAATTAGCTCTAAAAATAATAATAATATATTCAATACTTGAACATCATTTTCAAAAATTAAAAACGGCGACTTAAAAAGCTCAAAATGCTCCAAATTTTAGCATCCCATGAGATTTTCATATAAAGAATTTAATGAGAATGATAAATTAAAATTTTGAGATGATTTAATATGTTTTTTGAGTTAAGCTCACGGAAGGCCTCCGTGAGCTTAAGCTCACGCTATCTCCACTCTCTCTCTATATATATATAGATAGATAGATAGAGAGAGTCCGACTACGGTGCTTTGCAAAGCACAAGAGCGTTATGTGTTTTGCGATTTATTCTCCATTTTAAGTCAGAAATGATCGATCCAAACCGTTCAATTTAATCTTCATATCAAAATCTATTAGGAAACCAAATTTTATATTTTTTAGAATTTTTTTGCTATTTTTCTGATGAGGAGAAAATGACTCGATCTGAGAATTTTGGTTCATCCAAAAATAACATCTCCCCCCCCCCTATCCAAAAAATAGAAAATAAATTTTAAAAAATATAAAATTTGATTTACTAATAGATTTTGATATAGAGATTAGATTGAGCGATTTGAATCAATCATTTCTGACTTGACCCAAACGCTCTTGTGCTTTGCAAAGCACCGTAGCCTAATTCTCTCTCTCTCTCTCTATATATATATATATAGGCTAGGGTGCTCCATGGAGCACCAAAGCTCTTATACTTCACTTCCGTATTTCAAATTAAAAAATTCAAATGGCCGATCCAAACCGTTGAACATGATCTTCATATTGAAATATCTTTCAAGGTCAAATTTTATATTTTTTTAATTTTTTTGCTATTTTTAGATGGGTACAAAATCACTAGTTTTGTACCCATCTAAAAAATAGCAAAAAAATATAAAATTGGATCTCAAAAGATATTTCAATATGAAGATCATGTTCAACAATTTAGATCGGCCATTTGAATTTTTAAATTCAAGATACGGACGTGAAGTATAAAAAGTTTGGTGCTCCATAGAGCACCCTAACCTATCTCTATATACATATATATATATATATATATATATATATATATATATATATTTATTTGATATATGAAGAGCTATTAAGAAGCAAAAAGAAAACTCACGTACGAAAATATTTGATACATAATAAGAAGAAGAAACAAAAACTTCATAATCGGAAATTTTCGGTATATAATAACAAGATCAATTGTTTGAAAATATTATATCATAATACCAATATGTATATTAAAAGGTCTTACAAATTGCATAAATGATAATAAATTATGAGTCGCATGAGCAATAAAAGTGGTATCAGAGCATTTGTTCCTTAGACTGGTAGAGTTCAAATTCATATTGGTTCCAGATACTGTTAGTTGATAACATTATCATATCTTGAATTCCATTTTAATTACTATCTTTCATATGAATTTTATTCCAAAATTTAATTTAAATAGCAAATGATAAACAAGATAAGAAATCAAGAAGATATACAGTTTCTGTAGCACTCCAGTCGGAGGTGTTACAAAAGTGGTATATATATATATATATATATATATATATATATATAAAGTTAGCAAAGATAAATAACATTTTTATTATATAGATGGATATTATCATATCACATACAAAGTAAAAAATAAAAAAAACTTAATTATAGAATACTTTTAAACAACTTGTTTCAACAAGATTATTAAATTAATAAATTTTACATCTTTCGTTATTGAAATTGTGAATTTCACGATAACATCGTGATTCATTGATAAGATTAGGGGTGTCAATGAGTTGGGTAGGGTAGGGTTCGGGTTCGGATCATATTATTTTATTATTATTTTGATCCGATTCGAACTAAATCTGTTTAAATTTGGGTCAAAAAATCTTGATTCATACTCAACTCGATCGGGTCATGAGTTGTCCCGACCCGATCCATATAAAATAATTAAATATTTATTAATTATTTTTCTATAATTTATTATAATTAAATATTAATTAATTTATAATTAATCTTAATTACTATATAATTAATGTATATTTAAGCTTTAATTAGTACTAAATCATAAAATTACTTCAAAAAATATAATTAATCGGATCGGATCGGGTTGACCTGAACCCGACCCGATTCGGATCAAAAAATTAAACTCATATCCAACCCATTTATTTTTGAGTCATATCGGATCAGATCAGATTAATCTGTCGGATCGGGTCAATAATGAATACCCCTAAATAAAATGAAGATGTTCATATAGGCAGAGAAAAGAATAATATCATTATCAACTGAATCCAGTGGCCATTGCTTACTTTCTTATTTTGACTCCATAATAGTCTATGCCAATCTCATCAGTGGCATATGACCAATAAATTAGTGGACTTGTTAGTTAAAAAAAGCTATGCCATTTGGGAATTTATGATATTTAAAATTCCCATTAAGCATTCTTGGGTCCTACAAGATAAAAAGAATCCAATCTGAAAGGGACGTGTTTAATCTCCAACCCAATATAACAGCTACAGGAAACATGTCATTCAATGAATTAACTCACCATTTGTTCTTTAGATTTTTTTCACGTGCGTTTACACTTAATTTTTTCAATTATGTAATCCAAAATTATAGCATAAATATTAGAGGTTGAAGGTGCATCTGTTTTATAGAATCTAAGACCGAATTATCTTTTGTCTATCGATCGATTTTCGTAAAGAATAATTAACACCAGTGTTTTTATTTTTAAAATTTTTTAAGATAAAAAATATAAGAGTTCAAATTATCTAACTTTGAATATTTATGAAATATTTTATATAAAGAATATTGTCTTTGTTATTAAATAATATGTTAATTTTCACTAAAGTAAAAATGATCTTACACAACACTCATTTAACTAGGGGTGTCAATGGGTCGGGTCGGGTCGGGTCGGGTTCGAATCGGGTCATATTATTTTATTATACGATCTGAACCCGACCCGATTAAATTCGGGTCAAAAAATCTTGACCCATACCCGACTCGACCCGTGTAAAATAATTAAATATTTATCAACTATTTTTATATAATTTTAATCAATAAAATATTAATTAATTTATAATTAATCTTAATTATTATATAATTAGTGTATATTTAAGCTTTTATTCGTACTAAATCATAAAATTACTTCAAAAAATATAATTAATCGGGTCGGGTCGGGTTGACTCGAACCCGACCCGACCCGATTCGGTCAAAAAAATTAAACTCATACCCGATCCATTTTTTCGGGTCATGTCGGGTCGGGTCGGATTAACCCGTCGGGTAGGGTCAATAATTAACACCCTTACATTTAACAATGGTTATATATCAAATCCGTTATTAAAATAACTCAATGACATCAATATAATATTGATAACTTCTTTAACAACGGTTTGTAACAAAAAAGATATTATTAAAATAGACTTGCAGAACACCAAAAAGTTACTCAACCATTTAGCAATGGTTATAGACACAAAACCATTATTAAAGGCAGTGTTTAACAATGATTCCTTCAAGGAACCGTTCTAAATAGTTGGGCTACTTTTTTGGGTCTGATATTTGCTCTGACATTTGTTTTGACCAACAATATTTTCTCCCACCAATAATATTTGCTAATATGGATTGTCCATCTCACCGTTCGTTCATCACAATCCAACGATCCAAAAATTAAAATTTAAAAATTAAAATCTCACGGATTACTAACTGATTATCATCTATTTTTATATATAAAAAGAGAGATGAGAGACAGAGAGAGAAAGAAAAAAGAAAGAAGAAGAAGATAGAAGAAAAAAATTGAAATTCGATCATCTCAAATTCAAGTAACCATAATTTTTGATAGAAAATTCTAATTGAGGTATGTTATGCGGCCACAGAAAGTTTATAATGAGATCTACAAGGTTAATGACTGATGTGGTTATGATCATTTTCAAGGCAAAAAAATCTCGTCTTCAAGCTCAAAACATATTTGAAATTTTAACTTCTATTTTTTTGTTTTTTCTTTGGATTTTTCTTAGAAATTGTATAGATTTTTTATTTTATCTTTGGATTTATTATATGAGCAAGATGTATTTATTTTGAGTAAATTTTTTTCATTGTATAAATAATTATATTTTTTATATTATTTATTGAATGAATGAATAATATGTCATATTATTATTTTTTAGTTACTCAATCTGTCTTCTTTTAGTATTAATTATAATATATTGTTAAAATATGAAAAAAATATGAAATAAATTGACCTTTAGCAACAATTATGATACAAAACCATTGATAAAACTCATTTTAAAAAAAAAATCGAACATGTCATCATGCGCGTTCATACAATATTATCTGCATGCATATGCTCAATTTAAGGTTCAAATATACATATTTTATTTAATAATGTATTATTAGACTAATTATTTGTAATAAATGTTCAGATATTATTTAAGTTAATAGTCTAATATTAGTAAATCATGTGATCTACCAACGATATAACTATCAAGTTTTTCATGCTTAATAGAGTCTAAGATACTGTTATATGGTTAGACTAATTGCATTGATATAATTAAATAGAAAGAGCTATAACAGAATTAGTTAGTGATAGTCATATAATTAAGATGCTAAGATGACTAGATTGTTAGCTTATGTAAGATGAAAAATTCCCTGATTAAAATGAATAGAAGAAAAAAATTCTATTTTCTCAAAACTCTTTTAGTTTACATGATATCAGAGTCATGAAATCTGATCTAAACTCCAATCTCATCTCCAATTCTTCTCCTACCTTATATGTATCTAATCGCAATCAAGAACCACCCCCTTGTTATGTGATCTCTTCCTATTTTTAACTAAATTGGATCGTGAGAATTACCTTTCCTAGTAATTACAAATTGTGCCTCTTCTTCACGCTTATGGTCTGTTCCGATTTCTTAAAGCAAGTTCTTCCTCGCTTTTGACAGTTCTTACAACCACCGGCCCCATTCAACCTAATCCTGCTTATCTTTCATGGTATAAGCAAGATCATATGCTTCTTGGGTGGTTGCGATCATCCTTAACTTGCGAAGTTCTTGCTCAAGTAGTCTCTGCCAATACTTTCGCTGACCTATGGCTCACACTTTCAGCGATCCTTATCTGCACATGAGATTGTGTTCATTGATGAACCTATCTCCGATGAGGATTTGCAGATGTATATACTTTAAGGATTAGGATCAGAATTTGATCCTTTTGTGGTAGCTATCCAGACTTCGGCTTCTCGTTCAGTTGTCAATCTTATCTCTCTTTTGTACAACTACGAGTCTCTTCTTCTCTCTCGGACTCAAGCACATCAGTCCTCTTTCCCTCTACATAATACCCGATGGTGTTGTACAATGCTAAATCAGATCATAAACCTAGTAAGAATGGGTATCATCCAATACGTCCTCCTTTTATGTTTCAGCAATCTGGTCCATGACATCTTGATGGCTCCAGGCCACCAAGATTTAACTCAAATAAAGAACTAACCTAATAAATTTGCTACAATAGAGGTCATTAGGCCCGAAATTGCCGGTATAAGGTTGATCTTACAAACTATCCAGAGCTAGCTCCAACTACCATCCATGCTCACCTTGCCCAGCCAACTATTCAAACCAATAATGCTCGACCCGACTTCATCCCTTCAAGAAACTATTTTCATGCAACAACTACCAGGTTTCATTGCCATGGACAAACCCAATCACGTGTGATGTCTTTCTAAAGTGATTTATTATGTAATGCAAAGTCCACGAGTATAGTTCAATGTTCTAAGCAAAGCTCTTATCACTCAAGGATTTCAACCTTCTCGATATGATCCTTCACTATTATTGTTCTCATCTATATTTATGATATTATTCTAACCAGCTCAAGTCTTTCTCTAATACAAACTCTTATTGCCTTTCTCCAATAATAATTTACCCTCAAAGACCTGGTCCCTTACATTACTTTCTTGGTATTGAGTTTCATCGCTCTTCCAATACATTACATCTATCACAAGCCAAATATCTCAAAGAGATTCTCAATCATGCAAATATATTTCATGTTAATTCTTTACCATCCCCTATGTGTACCAAAACTGCATTTTCTAAAATCGATGGAGATCCATTTAAAGACCCTCATCTTTATTGGTCCATTTTGTGAGCACTATAATATGCCACTCTTACTTGTCCCGACATTGCATTTCCGTCAATAAGGTATCTCAATTCGTGTAATCTCCCTATGCCTCTCACTGGGCAATAATTAAGAGAATTCTTCGATACCTTAAAGATACTCTATCTCATGACATTACTCTTAAACCAACTACTTCCTTCATTCTCCATGTATATAGTGACACAAATTGTGCAGGTTCTCTTGATGATCGCAAGTCTACCTCTGGGTTTTATTTTATCTAGGCCCTAACTTGATATCATGTGGTTCTAAAAAGTAACCTACTGTAGCTCGATCCAGAGACTGAAACCAAGTATAAAGCCCAGCCCTTGTAGTGACCAGTTTCGAGGTGATGTGGTTGCAATACCTTCTTGAACTTCAAGTCTCTCATCTCTCCTCAAGTGTTATGGTGTGATAATATAGGTTCTTCCTTTCTAGCTTCCAATCCGACGATCAATGCTCGGACTAAGCATGTTGAGGTCGATTATCACTTTGTCCTTGAGCGGGTTGCCAATAAATCTATCTTACTTCGCTTTCATCATCTAAAGATCAGATAACGATATCGTTACAAAATCTTTCGCTTCTCCTCGATTTACACTTCTCTCTTCCAAGCTCACATTTATACATCAGATTGCGGGGGAGGGGCATAATAGAGTCTAAGATACTATTAGGTGGTTAGACTAACGACATTGATGTAATTAGATAAAAAGGGCTATAACAGAATTAGTTAGTGGCAACCATGTAATTAAGAGGCTTAGATGATTAGGTTGTTAGCCTATATAAGATGAAGAACTCTCTGAATGTAAAGATTAAAAATAATAGAATAAAACAATTCTATTTCCTCAAAATTATTTTAGTTTATAATGTTCAAACAATGAATATATTTTTTTAATAGTGGATTATCACCTATTTCATTACGAAATCAAGTTCAGTTTGATAGCATAATTCAACACATGGATATTTAAAATTACATTTCAATTAAAGGGATACATAAAAAAATATAATCTAACATTGTCAATGAAATATTTTTAGCAAACTAATTCACCATAAACTAAAACTTAAAATTCTCTAACCTTCTCTTCAAACTCAGATGGAGTTGCCTTCTTCTATCATTGCCTCCCCCTCTCTGATGGTGGTTGGTTTTGCTACCTATGTTATCCCTATTTTAATCCCATGGGGGAAAAAGTGAAAGAGAATTATCAGCGTTGACTGCTTGATATCGGTGGATGTACACATCGATTATCATAGCAAAACCTCTTTCTCTAAATATTATTTGACGGTGGATATCCACCATATGTTCTCCCACAATAAGGACTCGAACTTTTTTGAAACTTCTTACTACTCTCCCATATGAATATATTTGTAGTGGGCATCACACAACACCATGATAAAAACTGTAAAAGACTACATATCACATTATTCTTCGATTTGTGAAAAGAACGTTGCAATAAGATTTTCAGAGAGGTTCAAACCACAAAGAAATAGTAAAGCGAGAAAAATCAAACTTCAGTACATACAATGATTCTCTACATGAATAGATGGATCACAACATAACTTTTTTTTTGTCTATTTCTGTTTTTACTTTTTACTAAACAAAAAATATTTTAACAACATCTCTTATGTTCATAATAAATAAAAATTTCAGAATTTGATTCTCATCTTTTCATAAAAAAAAATTTCTAGTGTGCATCCAAACCTTTGAACTAGACTGGTGATATCCGTTTCTGGACAAGTTGTACAATCAATACAAGTTGTCCAATAAAAAACTATTTTATGTGACATGCAATTAAAATACTTTATTTTACGTTAATAATATCAATTTCGGATATTAGAAATCAAAGCTTAAAGTGTTGATCCTGTTAATATCTTATGATCTATTCGTTTACAAAAATTTATAAAAAATTGAGATCATTTAATTCTAGATCAAAAGGTAAAATATCAATGGACAAACTACTCCTAGCGTAAATGGTGATATATAGCTTTGCTCGTAGAGAGAAATGCACGTTCAAATTCCATAAGAAGCATCTAGAAATAATGAATTTCGGAACTAACCGGAGCTCTAATTAAAAAAACAAAAAGACAAAAATAATCCATATCAACTTTTTTTTTTGGAATATGTTTTGTTTGTAATATTGAACAATTGAATAATTCACTTTTGTGATTTGGAATCCGAAAATTAAAGTATTGATATAATAAAATGTACTCGTCAAAAATATTATAATTGATCCCTCCTCATCTTGCGGAATATCAAAATTTTTTTTTTTACAATCTTTTAGGATCTTTCAAAACGACTCTATTTGACATATAGATGTTGATAATTTTAATAATTTTTAGAATTTCAAAATATAAGATGTTAGCTTACTATATCTAAACATCAGTTAAAATTGTAAACAAGTATGGCGTTTTATCATCAAACTAAGAATTTGACTTGTAAATAACATTTAAACAAAAAGTTTTATCAAGTGAAAAGAGTGGTCTTGTTGGTGAATGAAAAATGAGCGAAAAATAAAAAAAATAAAGAAAAAAAGTTAAATTGACAAGTGAATATCTAAATCCCGTCCAAATCTTTCTTTCCACTCCTAAATCTTAGTCCACAAGATCTTCCTAAATTTGCCATGGCCTTTAGGTAATTCGACCTCCGGAATAAATGCAAGCCCATTTTCTCATTAGACCCTCTGTCTTCTCCTTGTAAAATCACCCCTATGTTTTTTCATTAAAGCCGAAAAGACAATTCAAGTCCTCAAATTGATAATGAAAAATTGCATTTAAGTGGCAGAAATATTTTACTCCAAAAAATTTATAACTACCGGGTACCGTGGTAAAAATATCAAATTTCTGTTACTGTAATCTGGCAAGTCGAGTACGTCATCGACTTTCAACTTGTAAATCTTGTACCATTTGAAACAATAAGACGTGACACATGTCTGGAAGCGGTAAAATTTAATTCTATTTAAGAAATTTATTCGATTTTCTCGAATTTAAATGATTTTTAATTCAATTAAAATCAATTTAAAATATAAAAAAATTAATTTATAAGTTGATCAAACTCTAATTTAATCCTATTCGATATGATTTTTTTATTAAAAATCAAACTGATCTAATAATCTGATATGTTGGCTCTACACATGTCAGGTCAAGCTTGGCACTCGTTGCTCGAGTTGAGATAATTTCAATTCAGCCAATTTTAGAATAAGGAATTAAATCATATAATTTTGCTGCATGATAAGTTAGTAACCACCAAAGGGAAGCCGGGCCCTTGTAATAAGAAATGTAAAAGGTCTTTGGATACTTGTGCAAAATGCTCAACTCACAACGAGACAATTATTTTCTAGGAGCAACGACACAGGGAAAGAACCTTTTTTTATTTCTCAATCATTACAAAATTTATATTCATGGTCTCAGATAAAACGATCCCATCTAATTCCACAACGAAGGGGACTTCCACAAGCAAATATATTATCTCTCGCCTCCTCTTCAATACCATTTCGCCATTTCTGATAAAAAGGATCAGACACTTAGCAACCCCTTTCCCCAAATCCACACACCCACACAGAAAGAAAAAGGAACAAACAAAAGCCAAAAAGGATATTCGGATGATATCTCTCCTCCATGAATGCATGATAGAAGACGCAGTTGGGATTTGATCGAAGGGAGAAGCTCGGTTCGGTGCTACCTGTTGATTTTTGGAGGTAATCATGAAAACCCTGCCTTTACGAAGAATGCGTATTTTTCTTAAAATGAAGAACTCAATTGCCTGAGCAAAGAGATCATTTTTTTTTCGAATTAATCTTCCGACGTATCACTAAATTTTGATGTTTATCCACATTTGATCGCTGAATTTTTATTTATTCATTTTTAATCACTAAACTTTAATATTTATCTATATTTGAACACTCCAATTAGTTTTTTCACTCAAAAATAATTGAAATAAAACTACATTTGTTGCCAAAATTAATTGGAATGAAAAATAGATAAATAAAATTATATTTGCTTTTTCATTAGTTTTTCAATTATTTTTGAGTGAAAATATTAATTGGAGTGATCAAATATGGATAAATATCAAAATTTAGTAACTAAAAATAGATAAATAAAAGTTCAGTATCAAATATGAATAAATATTAAAATTCACTGATCTATCAGAAGATTAACTTTTTTTTTCCTGATGCATGCTCATAACTTTTTAAAATTTCCGATAGGGGAGACGGTTCTATGTCCCCCCTGGTAATGAGAGAGGCATTAATTAGGAAAAAAAAATCACAGTAATTTGAATCTTGGTATATTGGGATAATTTATGTTTAGGTATGTGTGAATTTTTGAGGAAACAAATAAAAATTTAATTTGAAGGAGAATAAACAATCCTCTAGTATCTTCCATCTTTTTTTCCTAGTGATGACAGTTATTAGCAACACACTGCACATTTTTTGTTTCCGTGGAGGACATTCTATAATAATTCTCAATTTATGTATTCGTCAATATATTACAGTAATAGATCTGCATCTAATATTATAGCATTTATGCAAAATAAACGGTTTATAAAACAAGCATTAAGCAATATTCTTCGTAGAAGACTGGAAATTTTATTTAGAGAGATCACTAAACTTTGTCTCATATCATAAATTATTATTTGTTTTAATGAGTCACTTAATCATCTATTTCAACCAAAAGCAAATAATACAAAGTATCGAGTCATCCTTTATAGATAGAAGCAAAAATATGTCTATATGGCCTTTTTGATAAAAATGTGATGCTGCAGGGCCTAATGATCAATTCATATTTTGGTTTTATATATATTTACTAAATTTAGTCTTGAATTTCTACAGTTTATTCAATATTGCCGGCAATAAAGTTTTGAAATCATTTGAGTACGGACACTGAGTTATAAAATTCCGACCTTAGTTTTATACAGAAGATATCTTAATAATAATAATAATAATAATAAATATAATAACATAAAAAATACTATTACAATAATGTTGTCATATTGTAACGTTGTTTTCTTGTTAAGGACAATAAAACCAACTTGTTTTGCACTGTCACTATATATTGTTTGCTGGTCATTTCCTAAAAGTTTCTTACAGTATATTTGACACCCTATATACCTATATTCAATATGTCCAAGTAGATATTTTACTTTAAAAAAATAGTAGAAGGAAAACATCATTTGGCAATCTTGATATATAATGGATTTCAATAAATTAAAAATATTAAAAATAGAAAACTATTATAGATATATTGTTGAATTTATAGATTAATACTGTCTCAAATTTCATACAATTTGCAATGATTATAGTTTAATGGTCTTTAATTAACTATCAAACACCACTTAAATTACATAACATCTAAAACATAAGCAATCTATAATACAAGAATATTTCCATACGTACTTTTCTATTTCATAAAATTTTAAAGAATTTTAAATTTTTTTATTTTTTTATTACGAAGATTATCAAGATAATCATTGTCAAAGTGATCCTCCTAAAAGTAAAAGCAATGTCAAAATAATGCAGATACTCGAACTACAATCGCAAGATGTCTAAATTTTTGTTAACACCTGTAATTGGTTGAAATATAAATTTCACATGAGCAAGAAATAAAAAGATAACCAGCTTATCATTATTAGGCTCTAAAGTATCCCAAAGATTAATCATATACCAACTCAGCTGTCATAAAAATTGAACATAATATAATAAATAAATAAATATAAATAAGATAAAGAAAATTTAATAGGTGGGTAGTAGACTAGTGGTGTTGAGTGCGGAAATGGGAGAGATCTAGGAGACTAGTATCCACTAGCAGAAACGATTAGGACCAGTCAAAATCGGGTTGAATGTCACGAGTCACGAGAAGTCGAGTGTTGGCAGCACTTCGGGTCTTTCACTGGACAGAGGGTCCCATCCGGGCCCACGAAATATAGCGGCACTATATTCCATCATGTAAAGAGAAATTTTCCAGTCACAGCCTGAGCATCAGAGGAGTTGCATTTCACAAAAGGATCGGCTAACAGTGTCCGGAGCAATCTCTCAACAAAATATTTTTATCAAATTTTTCATTTTTTGTAAAAAAAATACAATTTTTTAACTAATTTTTCATTTTTGATAAAAAAAATATGTCCGTTTATATAATTGAGTTAGATAAATAAGATAGATATTTATATAAGTGAGTTAGAAATTTATATAAGTGAACTAGGTATTTAGATATGTGACTCAGGTATTTAGATATGTGACTTATGTATTTAGATATGAGACTTAGGTATTAGATATGATGTTAAGATAATTAGATATATAATTTAAGTATTTAGATAAAAGGTTCAGGTATTTAGATATATAACGTAGTTATTTAGATATGTGATTTAGGTATTTAGATATGCAACTCAGTTATGTGGTAAAATAATAGCAAGATAGAGAAAATAGTCTCGGAAACAAAGTCATATGGGAGAAACTGACAAATATCATATGAATTGTACAAGGAAATGTGCGTGACAGATGAGAGAGAAGAAAAGTCTCGAGAAATAAAAAGGACTTGAGTATTATATGTATATTTGTCAGGTATTTAGATAGGTGAACTAAGTATTTAGATATGTGAATTAAGTATTTAGATAGGTGAACCGAGTAATTAGATAGGTGAACCGAGTATTTAGTAGGTGAACTTGGCTAATTCCAAATAGCTATTTAGATATGTGACTTAGATATTTAGATATAAGACTCAAGTATTTAGATATGAGATTCAGGTAATTAGATATGAGGTTCAGGTAATTAGATATGTAACTTAGGTATTTAGATATCTAACATAGGTATTTAGATATGAGGTTCTGATATTTAGATATATAATTTAGGTATTTAGATACGTGATTTAGGTATTTTGATATGTATTTTAGATATTTAGGTATGTAACTTAGTTATGTAGTAAAATAATAGCAAGATGGAAAAATAATATCGGAAAACAAAGTTACATGGGGGGAAAAAATGACTTAGGTATATATATATATATATTTCAGATATTTAAATAAGTGAACTAGATATTTAGATAAAAGAGCTGAGTATTTAGATAGAAAAACAACAACATCACATGAACAATACATGTAGTCACACTGTACGGATAGTCACGTTGTATGGGGAGCCACGCTGAACAGAAAAACGCGTAAGAGATTTTCTTGGAAACTAAAAATGTGAGATAAAAATATTTTCTCTTTCACAAATCACAATCTCCTAATCAAAGCCTAAGCACGTTTTCTCCTCTCTGTTTTGTTGTCTTTTTTCTTATTCTTATGATTATGATTTTTTTTTCAGTTAGCATGATTTACTTGAGATCATTGGATGCCTCTTCTTGTACTTGTTTTAAGGTTATATATGTAATACCTTTTGTTAAGAATAAGTTCTTAAACCAGTTACTATTAATAATTAAGAGGAAAATTTCAACAAGTATAAAGCAATAAATAGAAAAGCGACAGACTTATAAGGCTCCATGCCACACCACTTAACACTTTTTTTTTAATATAATATCACCTACAACCTTAATTTTCACTAGACTTCCTTTAATTTTGCAATTGGGCTTTCCAAAATAGTACGATCTTACTCTGCTGTCAAATCAGACCTCTAATGATAGAAAAAGCAGCTTGGGACGGGATGGCGCTGACGTGTCATCTTCTAACGTCGCCATACTTTCGGGTCCCATCTTTTGAATTATCACATTTGTCTATTTGTTTGGTTCCCTAATGCGTGAAGATACACACTATTAGCTCCATTTATTTATATTTCTTTTCTGAAAAAAAGATTTGTCCCTCTTTGAAACACTATGAGCTCTATTTATTTATATTTCTTTTTTGAAAAAAGAATTTGTCCCTCTTTGAAACACTATTAGCTCTATTTATTTATATTTCTTTTTTGAAAAGAAGATTTGTCCCTCTTCCATAGTAGAAAAGAAGATCCGTTTGGGTTTTAAAATTTTGAAATAGGGACAAACAAGTATGTTTCAGGAATAGTTTTCACGCCTTTCTATTTTTGTCTCTGCTCAGTTTTATTATTAGACCTCACCTTCTCTGTGGATTAGTCAAAGTACATGACATAGTTCAAATGTTAAGAGAGATAATATCACCACGTGGGGCCTGTGATTAAAAAAAAAAATTACAGTATCTATTTCTGTAAGATAACATGAAGTACACAAGCATATGGGCTAGATAATTAATGCATTAGTGGTGAATTCACAAAACGCAAAAGAACTATCAACTAATGCATGAATCTTATTTTTAAATTAAAAATGTATGAGTAGTTCATGCCATTTTAGTTGTGTATCACATAAATTATTTAACCAGGGAGACTAAATTTCCGTCTGAAATATCCAACCATTTGGCATGATTATAAGGTTATCACCAATTATATATACATGTTTTTGAAATAGTACTAGTTTCTAGTTCTGGAATTTTCAGCCAACCACCATTATTGTCCTTATTGAGATCATTAAATGCAACTTGTGAGACAAACGGATATATGTGCTGTTCGTTAATAAACTAATTATGTGCCAACTTGTAAAGATAGGTACATAAGGTTTACCTATATGTATCAGATATGCATAGATGTCCAGATAAATGTTAGTTTTATTGTTTTCTTTTATCTTTTTTCTTCCGTTTGCTCTGTTTTCTTTTTTGTTCTTTTTTTTACAGGGCGCAGTCTTTTATTCTTTCATTCTCTGTTGTAATAATTTATGAACTCACAAGATAATTTCCTGCTGATACAGGTCAGCTTCAGTAATGGTGTGGTGATAATTCAAACCAAGACAGCCAACAATTTGAATTTGCTTAAGAAATGGCAAAAGTTTTACTTTGCCTCCATTTTCTTTTTTCCATCCTCATTTCCTTTTTGAGCATTTCACTTTCCCAGCAAGTGGAGTTACAATCCCTCCTCCAGTTCAAAAGCCATCTGAAAGACCCACTGAGTCATCTTGAAACCTGGAAGGCATCAAACTCTCCATGCCAATTCCTCGGAGTTACCTGTGACCCAATTAGTATGCAAGTCATCTCAATTTCCCTCTCAAACAAAAACCTCTCAGGAGAAATCTCTCCATCAGTATGTGCACTTACAGGGCTCACATCTCTGCTGCTTGATACCAACTCCATTGCTGGAAGCATCCCTCCTGAGCTGAACAATTGCACCAACCTTAAAGTACTCAACTTGTCATCGAACAGCCTGACTGGCCAGTTGCCTGATATTTCAAGTTTATCTGTGTTGCAAGTACTTGATCTTTCCACAAATTTCCTTACAGGAAGTTTCCCTTCATGGGTCGGAAAACTAACCAGTCTGGTTTCCCTTGGGCTTGGGGAAAATGACTTTGATGCAGGAGAAATTCCACCGAGTATCGGTAATTTAAAGAACTTAACATGGCTGTACATGGGTGCCTGTAACTTGATTGGGGAGATACCAGAATCCATTTTCCAGCTTGATTTGTTAAAAACTCTGGATTTCTCTCAGAACCAGATCTCAGGTTTGTTCCCCAGAGAAATCTCAAATCTCCACAATTTGGTCAAAATTGAATTGTACCAGAACAATCTTACCGGTCAGATCCCCCCTGAGCTTGTGAACTTGACAAAATTGCGTGAGTTTGACATTTCAAAAAATAATATGCATGGAAAAATCCCTTTAGAGCTTGGTAAGCTGAGCAATCTTACAGTTCTACAATTGTACGAGAACAAATTCTGGGGCGAATTGCCAAAAGAATGGGGAGAACTGGAGTATCTGATAGCATTTTCAATTTATAGAAATAATTTTTCAGGACAATTCCCACCAAATCTAGGCAAGTACTCCCCACTTCAAAGCATCGATATTTCGGAAAACAAATTCTCTGGTGAATTTCCCCAATTTCTGTGCCAAAATAAACAACTTAAATTTCTTCTGGCATTAGATAACGATTTCACTGGTGAATTTCCCGAATCCTATGCAGATTGCAAATCTCTAAATCGATTCAGAATCAGCCAGAACCAGTTCAGAGGAAATTTTCCTGCTGGTTTGTGGGGCCTGCCAAATGCAATCATAATTGATGTCTCTGATAATGGGTTCTCTGGAGATATATCTAGTGAAATTGCCGCTTCAACAAGCCTCAATCAGCTTTCTGTGCAAAACAACCAATTTTCTGGTCAAATCCCGAAAGAAATTGGAAATCTTAAACAGCTTCAGAAGTTGTATGCTTCTAATAATTCCTTTTCAGGAAGTATCCCGGCTGAAATTGGATATTTGAACCAGTTGAGCTCACTTCACTTGGAGGGAAATGCACTAACAGGATCTCTCCCCGACAAACTCAGCATGTGCAGTAGGCTAGTTGAATTAGATGTGGCCCAGAATAAAATAACTGGTACAATACCGGCTTCTTTTTCGGATATAGATTCTCTCAATTTGATAAACATTTCGCACAATCTGATAACAGGTCCTATACCTGAAGGGCTCCAATCGCTTGAGCTGAGTTCTATTGATTTCTCTGAAAACCAATTAACAGGAAGTGTACCTCCAGGACTTCTTATGGTAGCTGGGGAAGAGGCTTTTGCAGGCAATCCCCGGTTGTGTATTGAAGGCCAGTTGGAAGGCCGATTGAAGCCAATTTTAGGCATTTGCAAGATTGACAACAAGCACAAGGGTATATTTGAAAAAAAGATTGTGTTGTTGCCATTGATCATTTCAGCTATTCTCTTTTTTATGGTTGGTTTGGCCTTCATAAGCTACCGGAATTTCAAGCTTGAAGAGGCTATGAGAAAAAGAGATATAGAAAGTGGATTTGGCAACGAAAACTGGAAAGTGGAATTGTTCCATCAGCCAGAAATTGAAGTTCAAGATATATCCAACTTGGGAGAGAAGAACGTGATAGGAAGTGGTAGTACAGGAAAGGTGTATCAGGTTGAGTTGAAAAATAGGGGAACAGTTGCGGTGAAGCAACTCTGGAAGGGCACTGGTGCAAAAGTGTTGATGGTTGAGATGGGAATTTTGGGAAATATACGTCATAGAAACATACTTAAGCTTCATGCATGCTTGAGCCGAGGTGAATATAACTTCATCGTGTATGAGTACATGCCTAATGGAGACCTTCACCAAGCACTGAGGAGGGAGAACAAGTGTGGCATTCCAGAATTGGATTGGAAGAAGCGGCACAACATTGCCTTGGGTGCAGCTAAGGGGATAATGTATTTGCATCATGACTGTTCCCCAGCCATTATTCATCGGGATATAAAATCAAGAAACATATTACTTGATGAGGAGTACGAGGCAAAAATTGCAGATTTTGGAATAGCAAAGCTAGCTGAAGCATTACAGTTTAGCTGCTTTGCTGGCACTCATGGCTATATTGCACCAGGTACTTTTCTGTTAACTAATATCTCTCTTTATATATATATATATATATATATATTTAGTAATATATTTATGGTTTTATATATTTTCTAATATATTGCACCAGGTATTATTTTTTTGTCTACTTATATACCTTTGCACTTTCTTTTGGCGTGGAGAGCAGTGTGCCAGTGTGTTTCTGTATGGTTGAACAATATAATAAAGAAATCAAATATCCATTGTTTTGTGTATATTAGTACACGGTACACCTGAATTTGGTATCAGTAAGCATTACCAACTGGTAATGTTGATGCTGCTGGTAGTAGTGATAGCTCCTGAAATGTATAGACACTAATATTAAATCTAACCCATTTTCAATGCCTCTTATTATTGAACTTTTCTTTTATCTGACCTATTTGATTATTCTTATCCTCAGAACTCGCTTACTCGCTTGTGGTCACCGAAAAGACAGATGTATATAGCTTTGGAATTGTCCTTTTGGAGCTGCTTACCGGCCTCAATCCAATTGAGCCACAGTTTGGAGATGGGAAGGATATTGTTTTTTGGATTTCAACCCACCTCGATGCTCAAAATTATGTAGAGGTACTCGACCCCAGGATTTCTCCTCAGTCGAAGGAAGGAATGCTAAAGGTTTTGAAGATTGCAATACTTTGTACCGCCGCCACACCAGCTGCTCGACCCACAATGAGAGAGGTTGTGAAAATGCTTGCTGATGCTGATCCCAGCAGCTGCAGTTTACAGACAAAGAGCTTCAAATAAAATCATGACCTGTTGGCTTTTGAAACAGGAGACTTTTGTAAATTCTCTATGCATCTAAGTCACTTTTTACTCAGAGGCCAGGTTTATTTGGCCCTCTTAGAATAGTTTAATTAGATGTTACAATGTCTCTAGCACTAAAAATGTAGAGTCTGAACTTATTACCTTTTTGTTAAAATGATAATGTACCCGAGTACTAAGTTGGCTTAGACTCTTAAGGTCATACCTGCTCTATATTTTTTATTGTTGAGCCTTCTATATCAGTGAAATGATATTAATTAATTGAGGATGCTGGGTTCTGTCTCTACACAGTACAGAAAAGTTATCACATCAACATCTATTTCATTGATGAGAAATAGTGTACTCTTTTTTATTAACTTTGACAAAAAGAGGAATACCCTTTTTAGCAATCAAAGAAACATACTAGACAAGTACACAAAATCATTTGGCATTCTTTGCAGCAATGTTCAGTTAATCGTTATTTCAGGGCATTGGTTCTCAAATTAGTTTGCAGAAACTCACAAAAACTTACCACGTTTAATAGTGAATGTCCAGGAAAAAAAAGAGAGGAAAACACCAGCCCTTCTATAGCAGTACTAATTGGTTAGAGTATTAATAGTTAATTACTTGTTAGTGAACTCAATCCATTGTACTTAAAAATAAATTGTTAAACCATTTTCTTCCTTTTACTGAGAATAACAAGGGGTCACACCCTCATTTTTATTGCTCCAAGGAAATTTAGTTCCTCATTTTAAACTGATAAACCCTGAAAATCAACAAAGAAGTTATCTAAAAGAAAATTAAAGAAGTCATTTGACCCCCACTACCAATCTTGATTCTCTGTTGCGTAGCACCGTGCAGCGTATCACGTGATAATTTAGATCACTTTGGAATTCATGTCTTGAGAATCACAAGGAAATCCAACGGACCACGTGCTGCGCTATACTGCAGCAGAGGATAAGAATTCCATAACAAAGAGTGAGCTGAGCTATATTAATTAACTGGTATACCTCATATTTTGCTATCTTGACTTCTGAATGTCCCTCCATTCTTCGTAAACCTCCTGTATCATCATCAAAACTAGGTTTCTTGACTTCTTCGAGGTGCGTAAACGGGGGTAATTACTCTGTGGAGAGAATTTTTGTATGAAGAGTTTTTAAAGGTTAATCATAACGGCTGTGGGGAAGTCTAAACACAAATTTTGATGTACGAAAAAAAATTATTATTGTTAAATCAGGACAGTTAATTTTTGATCGAACGGATCAAATAAAAAATACCCCACCTGAATAATTTTTTTTTTCAGTTCAGAGAATGTCGTTCCGCGTAAATAGACTACAGCACCTAACAAGGCAAGGCAGGAATGATTTTGAGTGCGTCTCCATATGTGATTTTTCAGGGTCTACATAAATCACAAAAAGGCCCAAAATAAAGAGCAAATTAGAAAACTAATATTGAAATTTGTATCAGAAGTCCGTAATTACTGTTATTCAGGATTCAAAAATTTGGACCAGCCTTTTCAATCCGGGCTGCCTAAAGCGGCAAAGCATGTCCAATCCAGTTGCTAATTTAATTTACAGAATACATAATTACATCATGCAGAGTCTGTAGACGCCGATTTTCTTTATGAAGCAATGTTTTTTTACTATAAATTTGTCTGACTGGAAAAGATTGTGATACAATTGAAGCACAAGCCTGAATTTTCATTTTTCTATTTCGAATTTCCTTAGAAATATTTTTTTTAAAATATCAACTATACGCGCTCGGATATATGGATTTCAGAAAAGAATTCACATCCTAATGTTGAGTTTACTGTTCGAACCTTATTTTTAAAGAGATATGTAAATCTAAACCTTGACAGCTATGATGGTTCTTTCCGAGATTCAAATTTTACGGTCCGAATTGAGCCAGAGTAACTCCGAGGTTACGTTAGAATATCATTCAAAGTTGAAATCTAAAGACAGAAGAGAATTTTTTTTTTGAGGAAAAAATGAGAAAAGACGTCTGAAAAGTCGCTGCCAGTTCGATCTTTTGGATTCACCAATGCAGATTCATTTTCAAGCCAGGCAGAACTGGAGCCAAATCTTAAAAAAGCTTTATATTATTATATCATGGGGACTGTAGATGTTGGTCATTTGGTCAGCGCAGCTGGTCCCTGGTCTCTTCAAAAAAAAAAAAAAAAAAAAAAAGCGTGTGAGGTTGGAATCAGTATGACAGTCATCTCACGATAAAAAAAAATCAGAAAATCCAGAAAGAAAAAAAGTTTGTTAAAGCGTCCGCCTCCCCCCTTACCACAATTTCCTATTTCCCACCGGCCCCGCCCCGCTGCCTTCCACACCCACTAACCAAGTAACTAGTAGCACCTTAGAAAAAATCCAAACATATACACACAGCATTTTTTTTTTATGCTTGACAGCTACTTGAACCTTTCCTGGTAGGCCGGTGTCTCAGCTCAAACCCCATTGCCCATCAGGCCATCATTCCCCTTCCCACTTCCTACTTCCCCTCTCCTCTCTCTGCAGATTGCAAACCCCCTCCTCCCTCTCCTCTCTCTGCAGATTGCAAACCCCCTCTCTCTCTTGGACAGCTCACAATGTTACACCGTATTCCCCCAAAAACAACATGCGTCCTTCCCTCTACCTTCTCCTGCTCCTGCTCTTTCTCTCTCTGCCTCACCAAGTACACTCCTCTCCTCTCTCCACAGTCGCCATTGCACACATCTCAAATATATCTCTAATTTGCGCGTTTCTCCCCTCCGCTAACCAAAAATTCGACCTCAATTGCACCAGTCTGCCCAATCGCACTACCCGCAACTACCCTTCGGGTCGCTCCTCCTTCTCCGCAATTGCCGGTGGGGATGGGTTTCTCTGCGCGCTGGGCCCCTCTCTCGTTCTGCAATCTAACTACTCTACAATGCTCTGGTGGGAATTCTACACGAATGAAACGGAGACGAAGCGGGTCTACCTGGGCCCCCCTATTGTAGATCTTTCATCTAGCGACTACCATGTGTGCGGTCTCCAAGCTGGCCGGAACAGAAACAAGCTCAGTTGTTGGCGCTGGCCTGAAATGTCAGTGCCTAAACATTTGAACTTTTCAGATATAGCTGTGGGAAAGCATTTCATTTGCGGGTTGTTGTCGGGTTCCGGTCGGGTACATTGCTTTGGTAATGAAACCAGTGTGGTTGGAAAGGAACCTCATGTTGGGAATTACATGAGCATAGGTGCAGGCGCTCACCACATGTGTGCGATTTCACTTGAAGGGAAGTTGAGTTGCTGGGGAAAAGGATCTCCTAGTTTGGGAAACAGCCAAATTTCAGTTATTGCGATGGCATTGGGAGCTAATCGCACGTGTGTGTTATGCACAAATGGGACAGTGAGTTGTTGGGGACCCCGATCATCACTTCCGAAAAGTCTTAAAACTGCACAATTCCTGTCGATTCATGCAAAAGAAGACGCATTTTGTGGGGTTTTATTGTTGAATTTCTCCTTGTTTTGCTGGGGAAAGAAGGAGCTCGAATCAAGCCATCTAGTATTTGACCAAGTCTTACCTGGACCTTGTGTGCCAGTGTCTTATTGCACATGCGGTGTGTTGCCCGGTTCAGGAAATATATGTCCAAATAGAGGATCCATTTGTCAACCTTGTGGGTTTGAATTGTTGTCAAATTCTTGGATCAAGTTGTTACACAGAAAGAAGTATTTAGCTTTTCTGATCATAGTTGCTGTCACATTTTGCATTATATTCTTGGTTGGTCAAATTTTGTTTACTAAATGGTGTAAGAGGCGGTACGGGTTATCAGGTCCGGCTGAAACAGCAAGTGGGCGCCTGTTGCGAGCTTACATGGAGTCACAGGCTATGGAGCAGCAGGTGAATGAGTTGATTGGGAAGGGAATTGGGTATACAGTGGAACAGTTTTCGATTGGAGATCTCCAGTCAGTCACTAGTGGGTTTTCAGCAAATTATCGGATTGGATCAGGTAGCTTTGGGTCAGTGTACCATGCCACCCTTCCGGATGGGCGTGAGGTTGCAATCAAGCGTGCTGAATCAGGTATAAAAAAATTTACATTTATTTTGCAATTGAAATTTTAGCTTTGGTTAATCAACCCTTATTATATAAAGAGTAACATTCAAAATACCACTGAAACTTTAGCTGTTATTGAACTATTTAAGAATTGGCATCATTTCAGTTGAATTATGTCCTGACACCTGAGTTATGCCAGTCACTTTACAGTTTGCATGAATTTCACATTCACCTTCATCTCCTGTCTGTTAAGTGGTGTTTGTAGTTTGTTATCAAATGAACAATATTAGGGTAACGATTGTTGTTTCCAAGATTATTTTTTTGTTTCACGCGATACTTGAATATGTTTTATTAATGCATAATTCACGTGTTTACCTTATTCCTTTTTTTGCCTAATTAGTTATTGTGCCTTCTAAATTATTCTTTACAAAATATGCCAGCTCTGACTGTATAGGAATTTTGATCTTGTTTGTTATTACTTTTGGTACCCATCATTCTTTCATTTATTTATAAACTGAGCTTGAAGCAATCTTTTTGTTAAAAGGTAATTCAGTATCCACATCAGCAACACCAGCACGCCAGCGTGATAGGGAAACAGCATTTGTCTCAGAGCTTGCTCTCCTTTCTCGCATAAGCCACCGCAATCTCGTCTCTCTATTTGGCTACTGCACTGATGACTGTGAGCGGGTATTAATTTATGAGTACATGTCAAACGGCACATTGTACGATAATCTTCACAAGAAGCAACCACTCCCCCCTCCGCTTGCCACATGGGGATCCCGATTGAAGCTTGCTCTTGATGCAGCACGTGGCATTGAGTACATGCATGAATATGCTGTTCCACCAATCATCCACCGTGACGTTAAATCAGCAAACATTCTGTTGGATAAACATTGGGTTGCGAAAATTGCAGATTTTGGACTGTCGTTGGTTAGTTCTACAGAAGGTGGTAATGAAGAGGAAGGAGATAATTATCAGCTGCTTACTGCAGGCACGGTGGGGTATATGGATCCTGAATATTACAGATTGCAACGTTTAACCGCTAAGAGTGATGTGTACAGCTTTGGAGTTGTCCTGCTCGAGATTTTGACTGGTTGCAGGGTTATAAAAAGATATGGAGAAAGTGGAACACCTAAAAATGTAGTTGATTTTGCTGTCCCATTCATTGTGGCTGATGATATGCAACATGTTCTTGATCCAAAACTGCCACCACCAACACCAACAGAAGCAGATGCAGTGTCCTATGTGGGATATTTAGCTGCAGATTGTGTCAGTGAAATTGGCCAGGATCGGCCTAGCATGACTGAGGTGGTTGGTGGGCTCGAGCGGGCAGTTGCAGCTTGTAATCCAAATGTGTTATCTAGATCCACCACTTTTAGCTAAAGTTGATGAATGCCGGGAGTTCAGATGCCTCCATCATTTTACTTCCTGCATATTCGGTAAAGGAACTATCTATCTCAGCCGACGGACTAAATTACATCACTTATTCTACATACTTGTAGAAGAACGTGGTATGTCAACTTCGATGGCCATCAAAAGACCATGCAAGAAAGGTTACATAAATTATCCCCAAACTTCTGATGACCATTAAAACTGAAGTCAAGTTCTGTAATATCTTACGTGCACATAGAATAAGAGTAATAGATTACCATTCAAATGGAGATCTGATGGAGGTTTAAATTGGAGGCATTTGGAACTGTCTTCTCAAGTTGTCAAATGAGTTTGGTAGGAGATGTGAAAGGGTAACCCAGAAGAATAGAGAGGTAGTATCATTGCATGAAGGAAAATGAAATATTGACATTTGAAAAGTCTGAAGAGATCACCAGCTGCTAGCTGATAGACATGAGAAAGAGATCTAACCAATAAATTGATTTAGGTAATCAGTGGTGGCAGACAACTGACAGAATTTTTGTTTTCATTTTTTTCCAATTGGCTTTCAAGTGTAAATGTGTAATGCATTCTTTGGTAAAGTTGGCCAGCAAGAAGTATACTACTGTTTGAGCTGAAAGAAAGAAACAGGGACCAACGAGCCCATGTGTTTTTGCTTTCCAGTTCTAGAACGCATACAGTTTTTCCTTATTTATTCCAATAGAACTAGATTGGTCCATTAAATGTTATTTTGATTTCATTTTTGTACTTATAATTTATATTGTGTCTGAAAGTTTTTATTTTTCTATTAAATTGTTCATAAGGCTTCACAAATGTGGAAACGTCAATGACCACTATTTATGTGAAGGCTGACATCGATGAGTTAACGGCTCTTAATAGTTGATGACATTAATGTTGATGTCGCCATTTACTTAATCATAACGATATTAGGTTCGTATCATCTGAATATAAATGTGTTCACGTCATCTACAATATTGTGTCAATATCACTGTATATCCACTAGATATTATTCTCCATTATACTTAGGTATGTACATGATAATTTGTTGAGACAATATACAATAATAATATGAATTATATCCACCTTTTTAAATAAATTTGAATAAATCGGATCTTTAGGGACCAAAACAAAGAATATTAAAGAAGAAAAACTAAGGACCAAAAAGAAAGTAATCTAATCTTCTTTTTAGGGTTGTTCTTTGGACATTTTTTTCTTGAAAACATAATAATATGTTATAAAACAAAAATTTTAACAATTTTTTTATTGTGATAATCTCGTACTCATATTAAATTCTTACAGAAAAATACAAACATAATTTTCTCTTCTAAAAAGGGGGTGAGAACGAGAAAGAAAAGACCCATCTGATTATAACAAATAAGAAGATATAAATGGACACAAAATGGCTCTCAAAAGATTCTGGATTTAACTAGAAAAGTAGTTCAATTGATATAACTAGAATGGCTCTCAAAAGATTCTTGATTTAAATTTCTACGGACACAAAATAAAATTTAATTTAAGAACTTGATTTTTATCTTTTGAGATAATATATTTAAATTATTTATGGATATAGATAATATGACATAAGTGAAATGTTTTGAAACTTAATTCTCATTATGAATTAGATAATAACAGAAAATCTTAGTTATTGGAGATTAAACTTTGCCAAATTAGTTACGGAGATAGAAAATGTGACATAGGAGTATAACTTGCGCGTCAATGATATATTCTTCTATCAAAATTTGAACTCAAACCTGGATATGTTGGGTTGAAAAAAAAAACTAACTAACTAATGTAACAGGTCAGTGAAAATCACAATTTGTATCCAGTTTGATAACTTTTCAACCTGATAAAAAGATTGGGTCGGGTAAATTGAACGGGTGAGATGGTTCTTTTTATACCCCTAAGTTATGTTACCTTCTGAAAAATATAAATTGTGCTTGTTGATGTCAGTTTAGCTTAATCTACTACTACAGAGTAACAACTAACCATATTCACTGATAAAGATTAATTCCAAGTTCTGCGCTGGTACTTGTCAATCAAAGCGCATATATTTAACAGTTCAGATAATTATGTTTCATCTCGAAATTTGGAAAACCATGTCAGATGAACGAAACAGGTGCTGTCAATGAAAATTGACAAAATAACAACTTTCAAATAATAAGTGGAAAGGAGTAGCCGTGTGGGGTATTTTCAACTAATAGCAATTTCACCAGATTCTCGGAATCATGAGATAAAATTTTCATTTTCGACCCCAGTACTAAAACGAGGCCAAAAAAAAAGGGGCTGGATAACTTCTCAAAAACTAGCTCAAGGAATTTTACTTTGCCAGTATAATTATACAATTATTGCGTTTAATTAAGTAAATATTATTTTTTTCCCAAGAGCGAACAAAAGTTTTCACTTTCACTTCCCTTTATGAAATTGCGCAGTAATCCATCAATTCAAAACGAAGCATGAACAAAATGATAGAGGAAGCCGTTAAAATCATTCTAATATTACTGACGTAGTATTCTCTCTAGATATGTTTTTTTTTTCTTGGACGGGGATTCAATAACAATTATGAACATGACAATTTGAGAAACATTTCTTAAATAAATAAATAAATCACAAAATGAAAAAAATATATAGAATAATTGTGTTTTATATTTTTCTTAAATGTCATTTCATATTCCATAAAAAATAATAAAAATTAGATTACATTTGCAACCGTTTAAATTTAATCATATTTTTTGAAGTATATAATCACTTTTAAATTGTATGAAAATTTAAACACAACCAATCTATAAGTTAAAAACTATGTCAACTTTTTAATTTTTAAAATTATTTTGAATTTATTTGAAATTTTACTATCAAGTTAAAGTTGCATGATCTCCGCCCTCTTTTTTTTTTTCCAATGTCACATATATAAAATATGCAACAGAGTAATTTGAACTTTATGCTAAATGGGTTGTTGTTAACATTATAATAGAAGTAAATCACGTCCTAGATATATTTTCTTTCTTTGTTTCTTTTCCTGCTGGTATCTATATCTGTATGCGCCTCAAAGAGTCAAAGACATGAACCTCCACAAGTACATTTCTTTTATTTTTTTCTGAAAAGAACAATGAAATATCAACACAAATTTGAATGAAACGGAAAATTATGTGTAGCTCAATTGATTATTTCGTACATAAGATGTAGGTACAAATTCAGCTAATTGATATTGGATAATCAAAGCAGGAAATCCCAATATCTCTTTCCATCAACTACAAAGAAAGCAATTAATTAATCTAATTGATATCTCTTTCATTTCAGTTCATTTTACTTTTTGATTTAGGATTAGACTTATATTTTATATTTTTATCTCTTTTTATCTTTCTTTTTTTTTTTCTTTCTAATTTGTATCAACTTTTTTTTTAAATTTGCTTTAATAAAAAATTATAGTAGGCTTTTCTTCTTGTCTGCTACTTAAAAAAAGGAGAACAATTGAGAGGGTTCACACAGACAGCTACAGGAGCTACATGCAAAATAAAAAAATCTATTCGGAAATCTCCTTTGTTTGTTGACCTGTCATTGTTGTTTGGGTCAGTATTTCCTTCGTCTTCTTAAATCTTACCTTACCTACTTTGATTTTGACCAGAAAGGAGAACATCAATCATACTTGATAGTACTTTAACGGTTCCACCCCTACAACTTGGACAGGATTTTCTGTGGCCGTAGCCTCAACCATTCTGACACGAGAATCTCAGAATCATGGTTTTGGAGCTGCCCTCTAATTAACAATGGTTGGTGATAGCACTGTTATGAGAATATCAATACTGTTCTCGGATAAGCAACCATTCAAATACAAAATTGAAATCGAGAATAGCAGCAGAACAGTGCTAATCCGCTAACCCATAAAAAATATTAGGTTAACAGATTAGCGTCGATGAGGGTAGTAAAAATAATAAGAGATTAATTTTTTTTCTTTTATATTAGTATGGAGTAGTATTAGATAATAATTATTATTAAATAAAATACTAAAAAAAATTAATTATTTTAATTATTCTCTCCACTGTTCTCAAGTTACTATCAAACAATATTTTATTAACCCGAAATAAGAAAAAATAGCATTGTTTTCACATTTCCCGAATATCACTAACCTCACACTATTCTCAACTACTAATCCAAACATTGCTATTCTTTCACTAATCATTTCACCATCGAAACACACCCTTAAGATATAGACATATAGTATATACTTTTTTTTTTAAAAAAGATAGTGACAAAAGTTACTACTTTTATTTCCTCCGAAAAAAGAATATAATACACACATATTTCAGAAAGAAATAAATGCAGCCAAATAATACAATTTGAAACCAAACATAGCAGAAAATTAACAAAATTAATCCTAGCCCTAATCGAACTACTACTAAAGCTTATATTTAAAAAATGTCGAATGGCGACTCAATACAATATAAGGTTGGTCAATACCTGCTACAGAAGATTTTGACTTGTGCTTTGAACTCTTATATCGTGCACGACACTCTTGAACGTGGCACCTGCCCTATTGGCCTGTTCTTTAGTTTTTCAAAGAAAAGAACAAAAAAGATCACAAGGAATTCCTGCGTTCATAATCTGACACTAAATTATAATTGAAATATATCAGGTCCTGGCATTGGATGAGAGTTTTCAAAGACACAACTACACACAAAAGAAATGATCAGAGAAGTCCAAAAGCTAGTTAGTTATACTAATTATTAATGTAGAATAAACTTTCAGTTAGTACCAGTGGCGGAGTTAACCAATGTGGTGTCAATTGACACCACTCAAATTTATAAAATTCATATATAATCTTTAAAAATACAATGCACTTATAATAATATTTACTATTTATTATATATATGAATCCACCGAAAAATATTTGAGATCTCACTACTACAGCCACTGAATTATTTTATCCATAAGGAAAGAATAAAAAATATAATAATACTTGCAATTTACTTGATTTCTCAATATCTCATCAAAAAGTCAGTATAATCAACTTAGTGTTATCACATTAGGAAATATAAAAAAGTGATTTTGTTTCTTATTTCCTTTTTGAAAATTTCATTTATAATAAAATGTAATAATACTTATTCAAAAGAAATTGGATCACTTTTTATCATTTTCAAATTTTAGTTTAAACTTAACATAATATTTTAATGTCACAGTTCGATTATTTTTTATTTTATGATGATTTATAAATTAAATTGACATTTTTGTATGAAAATGTTTGTTTTCACTTTTTTCATAGATAAAATCATAAAAATAATGAATAAATAGCATTATTTTATGTAAGGGTTGAAGAAATTTTGTGGTCTATGATTGAATAGCTCTTTGAACACTTATATCGAGAATATATATTTTTTTACAATATTAGTAATATAATAATTAATTTATGTGCAATTTACTTAAAAATGCATATTTTCTAAATGAAAAGAAAAGTTAAAATGTTTGAACTTTGTAAATTGTTTTTTTAATAGAAATCAATTGTAACTCTTTTGTATATTAAATTAAGATAGATTAATATGCATGCATTTGTATTTCGGCTGACATACTAAACATTTAAATTTCAAATTTTGCATAAAACATTTAATACATTAACTTAATAGTATAGTTTCATTAAAAAATTACTATTTGTGTAAAATTTTGTATTTTTAATCCTATTTTAAAGACGATAATAACAATAATATTTTCTTTTATTTTAGATGATTTTCAAAATTTATAAATAGTAAAAGATGGTATTTTATTAGATTTTATAAGTTATTAGATCAAAAACTTTTATTTAAATTAATAATTTATATCTGCATAAAATATAAAAAACTTTTATTAAATTAATAATTTATTTTATTAATATTAATTTTGACATCATTAATATAAGATTCTTACTCACCACATATTAATTATTAGTACCAACTCCAATCGTGTCCTGATTTGCTCAGGATGAATGGATTTTTTTTTTTATTTGTTGGAGCTGCACGAATCGCGAAACGATCAACCAATTGAGAAGCACGTCAAACTTTAGCGCGCAACACGGCAACAGCAAGTTTGAAGTCATCCAGAAATTCCAATTGCAATATATATATTCCTATGATAATGATATCATGTGGTTCGCCTATTCTACCAATCAATGTGATGGCGTCATACCATCATCATATTTTATGTTTTTTAGAGAACTTGATATAATCGTATTCTTTTTAAATAAAGACAGAATTTAAATAATTCAAATTTAATTTAAATATAGTTGCTTAACTATTATAAACAGGGTTAACTGAATACTGATTGACTGACACTTACTCTGACATATAATTCTCATACAAAATTTGATCACATCTCAACAGAATTGGGTATAATGCGGATATTCATTATATAATATATATTTGTAATTAATAATAATTAATTCCAACAATTTGTTCCATTGATTTTTTTTTTTTTTTTTTTTGATAAAAGTTTGAGTACTACACCAATTTTAATGAAATCATGAAAAACATTACATCCTAAAAATTAGAAATTAATACCAACATTGGTACCATTCTAATTAGAAGTCTTAAGTGCTAAACAAACATAATAATATATCAACTAGCTAAGTAGAACCCTAAAGACTAAATATCATAACAACAAAATAGATAGACTAAGTATCATAACAACACAATAGAAGAAACACAAAAGAAATAGAAGTGACAGCCTAATCAAAGTAACATAGCTGCATAAAAGTGCTAAGAAAAAAAGGTAAAATATACAAGAACTCTATCAAGCATCACATATGTTTTCATACGTTTGAGACAGAACTGATATCATAGCCTGAACATCTTTCAAATTCTGTCTCACTAGAGAAATCTCTAGATACAATGGGTATGAACTTGAAATATGTACACATAAATCATCTATGTTTTGTGATAATACAAGAGAAAGTTTAAAAAGATTATCATTACCAATGTGTGTGTATCAAAATGATGTCAAACTAATAATATGTAAATCAATATTTTTGATACATCTAGGAGTAGAGGAAGTAAAGCATATTTTATTTCTTTCAAGCCAAATGGTGTAGAGAACTGCACCTCTAACTATTTTAACCACATTTACATCTTTGAAAGGAATGCTAAAATATAAGCCTCACAAATCTTACAATGTAGCCCCTTAAAAAGTAAAATAATTATGTCTCACAATCCAATGCCAAATTAGGTTAACAAAAGGACATGTGACAAAAAAAATGATCTAAAGATTCCTAAGAAAAAAAGACACATTGAGCAAAATCAGTTTAGCCTTTTTTTGTAAGTTGACTTTGGTCAAAATACTTTTTTTTTAACTAACCACAAAAAAAATTAATTTTTAAGAGCTATTTAGTATTTCAAATTGAAATAAACTCAAAATTAAATATTCCCCTATATTGTAACCAATCACATAGAAAATGAACTATAAAGATATCAGTTGAGGTCCATCTCGATTTTGGGGTCTTTAGATAGTGGGTCTAAAGCAAAACCTTATAAATCTAAAGTTAACAATTGCCCCTTAGTAAGACTAATTATCAATAAGTGGTTAGGTAAAAGTAAAATGTAAGACACCATTATGAAGAGTAGAAGAAACTGAAATGTGTTGCTTCTAAACAATATCATAAAGAGAAGGATAAGCAGAGGCTAAGGTAATGTGCACAAGCTATCTGTCATGTTAGAAATCAACTGTAGTGACATCTCCTATAACTTTATTACTCAAAGTAGTGCTAACACCTGCCCAAAATGGGGAATAATTAAGTCTATTAGAAATTTGATTGTATTTTGCATCTAAAATGAGTTTTCATAACCTTTGCACTTGTGGATTAAAAAATTTGACTAACCACTTAGCAAGGAAACTAGTATTCATAAGTCTTAGATCCAAAACACCTAACCCCCACCCCCGAGCTTTACTCTTACATATGCATTTTTTTAACATAATTTCCTTCATACAACAAGAATTTGTTCCTCAACTTATCTATTTGAAGCCTAACCTTTGTAAGGATTTTAAACAAAGATAATGAATATAAGAGAATGGAAGAAATAACTGAATTTAAAAAATAATTCACCCTTCATAAGACAATAATTTATTTTTCCAACATTTTAGTTTGTTTTCAATTTTCTCAACTAAAAATTTCAATCTGTAGAGAGAGGTTTTTATTGTCTAAAGTAAAACCAAGATAAGTAATAGATAAGGAACTCAATTTGCATACATGTTTGGAAGCATAAGACTGATCTAATTCAGTGGATATATTGAAATATATGAGTTCACACTTAGAAAATTTTATTTTTATGCTTAAAAGTTTCTCATATTCTATAAAAACCATTGTAATACTTCAATATTAGTTGTATCAGCTTCTAAGAAAAGTAAAATATCATCTGTGATATGCAGATTCAATATCCTAATATCCTAGAGCAATTAATATTAATTTCTACTCAGCATATTTAAATCCGACAACTCGCGCAAAAATTAAATAACACGGATATAGAGCCCCATGCATGTTTCCAGAAACACACCTAAATTATAGACTCCTCGATCTTCTAGAACTTGTAACAAACTCCTCCTCCAAATTATATAAATATATGCAAGAAGAAAGCAATTATATTACAAATTTACAACTTGCTTTGGTGGAGACAGTGAAGTGTTATGGATTTATACTATTTAAGGCTATGACTGATATGCATTTGGGCCGACTCCCAAATTATCTACTTATCTGATTGCAGAAGTGCATACTGTATAGTCTTGTGGGTCTTAAAATTAGAGGTGGCAAACAGATGGGTCGGGTTCGGGTCGGAGTCGGGTCGGACGGGTAGAGTTAGTTTGATTTTTGGAAGAAATAGAGTCGGACCAAATCGGGTTAGGATCGGGTCAATTTACATGTGTTTTTTCAAACATTTGATAGATTTTGATTGGATTGAAGGTCATTTGATCTCGGATCAGGTCGGGTCAGATCGGGTTCGAATTAAATTGAGTCAGTTTGACTTTTTAAAAAAATCAAGTCGGGTCGGATTCGGATTGCCACCTCTACTTAAAATAATCCAACTATAACTCAGCATATTTAAATTCAGGTGTGGTTCATTCTGATATCAACTAACAGTTTAAAAATATTTAAAGAAAGGAGTAAAGAGCTCACCTCATATATAGACTTCATATTCTATTGTACGTTTTTTAGGAAATTCAGATGCAGTTTACTCAAAAATAAAAATCCAAAAAAAAAAAAAAAGTTAAACTTCGTTTTGTCCAAGTTTAAAGGAATCATGTTAATTATATATTTAAAAGAAAATATTATTGTTCTACTTTCCAAGGAATCCAGATGTGGTTCATTCTGATGTGGGCGAATTTGTAACTAAGATTATTAACTCTTTTGATGTTATGCAAAATTGTTCTAGGAGGTTTAATTGTTTTTTACCTTTATTAACACATTAATACTGTTAATTTTGTTCCATGTTTAAGATTAACGAACCGGAAAAGTTCCCAATTTTTCTTTAAAGGTGTGTTTGGATGAAAGAGTTGGTTAGTGAAAAAGCTACTAACCCAAAGTTTTGGAGTATTAGCTAAACTAATTTTTAGTTGGTTTAGTAAAATGGCTACTAACCAAATAATTTTGAAAAGCGATACTCATAAATTGTTTTGATGCAAGATGCTATATAATTTTTTTCATTTATATTTCAAAATTTGACATCCAAATTATTCATCTTGTTCATATTCATGAGAAATTGAGAACCCACCTCTAAACTATACTATGATTTACAAGTTGTAAAATCTCCAACTACAGGAAAATAAATGTGGCTTCGGGTGATTTAACATCTATTTCCAAATCAACTGCAACAAGGGGTCTACGACAAAAAAAAAACACTGCAGTTATTAATTAATTATTGTTTTCTAATACAAGTGCAGTCAACTCTCTGTGATTACAACTTCAGCAGCAAGCTCTTGCACACTATATAAGTTGTACACTCCAAAATTATAGAACTAGTACACGGTCTTAAATGGAGCAGCAGTTTTCAGATTGTGTACAATATCTTGCACAGATCCAATACTAGCCGCTAGAGAAATCAAAAGACAAACGAAACTCAAACCTTGCAACCAAAACCATTTAGGTTGCCCTCTCCTAATATTTTTCTGAGATATGTGCATGTTCACTGGAAAGTATACTGATAGAGGCCAGAATCCAACGGCCCCGATCAACCCAAGAACAGCATTGAAGAATGGCAGCAGCATTGCGACCAAGGTCGTAAACATGATCAAAATCGTTCGGAGTACTAAACTTAGAATAGAGACATTTACTGATCCAATATAGTATGTTTTGTGCAGAAATTTGGCCTCTGGCCATTGACATGCTATGAAGCTTTCTAGCCTTGCAAATATTGGTTGTGCATATACCTATATAATTGATTAAAGAAGTGGTAGTTAGTAATAAAGTCTCCAATTGCTTATCTAAACCTATTTTTGTTATCCATCCATCAAACATTGCAGTTAAGAGAGAGTATCAGCACACATTTTGGGTACTACAGACCCATTACTGATTGGTACTTTTGTACCAGTAATGAGTCTGACGTATTCAGACTAGCATGGGACAAAGGCGTTGTATTCTTGATAAAAAGGTCAAAGAATTACAACAACAATTTGTTGGAAAACATAACTGGCGCCAGTTGGTGAATAACAATATTATTAGAATTATCGGTACTATTATTGAAATAGTTAAACGAAATCAGACCTGATACAATAAAAATAAAAGGAAATAACAGAAAAATGACCTGGTATGCTCCAATGAGGTGGACGATAACACAAACATTAGCCACATCAACAAGCCAAAAGGGCTCATAGAACCCGAACCCAGTAAGTATGTTGCCGGGTGCATCGTTTCCAAATGCAGCATATCCAATGCACCCAAGGAGAAGGTAGAAAATAGTGGTGACTCCCAGACCATAAAAAGTGGCTTTCTTCATTGTTTTGTTCTCCGCTGGGGGTGACTTTAGTGTGCTCTAAGATGAGATAAAAAGAGCAATAATTTTGAGGAATTATCATTTATCAACATACCAGATTGTCAGTACCAGTTTGGGTATCAATGTATCAGTACAACAAAGAATTTTCTTTCTTTTTCATATTTTGTGGGCTCATTATTTGGTGAATTGTTTCGTAAGGACCAGGAACATGGAAAAGAAAATCTTGAAAAACATAAATACCTGGATCTCTATCAGAACATCAGCAAATGTATATGCAAAAGCCATGTTTCCTAGTGCCAGAAGCACGTTAAATGCCTTATCACCAGGGTTTGCGCTGCTGGTACCAGCAAGAGTTCCTCTGAACTCTCCATGTGAAGCCAACTTACCAGTACACAAACCCAAACTGATAAAAGAGTAGCCAAAGGATGTTGCAACAGCCACAACTGATAGCCAAGTTATGTTCTCGAGGCTCGGCAACTGAGACAACACCAACTGAAATAGCCCAAAAATAACCATGAATGTGCTGCCTGATGATGTGCAACTGGCATCATGGCCATGGCGGTGGAAGCAATTTGCTCGCTTGACCGCTCTGCAGAAAAGCAATTTACTTGTTAGTTAGTAACTTTAAATTAAGTATATTTGATTGTTTATTTTTATTAAGAAAAGCATAGGAACAAACTGTGATCTATATTAGTTTCTTCATTTATTCTCTGTCGGTTAATTTCCATTGGATAATAGCATACTTCATTACTAATGTTCACATTTGGTTAATTGAAAATTTTTCTTAACTGCGTAAGCATATGCAGACCGCATTTTAAAACATTGCATTTAAGGAATCAACATGTATATAATAACTATCATAAACTTAAATGAATCAATTAAGTAAAATTAACAGAAACTGATGGTCAAAACTCAATTGTTTGATGGCTGAAAAAGCGATCAGAGAGCATACATCATGCTAGTGCTAGCAGTAATGGTATAACCAACGAGAGTGCCCCACAGATTCACATATTGAGCGCATCCACAAAACATCACACTCTTACGCCCTTCAAATAAAAAAACAAAAGGAAAAAAAATTACATACTTACTAAAAAAATGTATATAATTAAGCAAAAGTTTTTACCACATCATATCATCATACCAAGATAGCACCGCACAGCATCGATGTACTCATGGTTGATTGTACCAGTGACCGGGTCAGGGTACCGGTAGCAATCAGCAAGCATGGCAGAGGTGTAATATGTGACGCAAGAGAAGCCAAACAAGACAATTGGGCCAATGACCCAGCCCAATTGGGCCACGGTCCATGCAAGCGCGAGCACACCGGACCCGACAACGGCCGCCACTATGTGCGCTGAGGCAGACCACACAGTTCCTGTACATGAGTTGTCAAACATTTTTTGTTAGAAATCTGAAGGTATGAAATTGGGCTAATTTAAGTTTTAAGAGGTACGAATGGTCTTTTGGGCCATTTGTTACGGTTGGGCCAGTGCTGGATTTCTTTTGATAAAAAAAAAATATATATTGAAAGTGTATTTCTGCTAATTTTAATTCGATAACCGTCTTTTATTGCCTAATAATTTTATTTAATAATATTAATTTTTGGTTAGAAATGGAAAAGGAAGTCCAATTATATTTGATTCAACATCTGTCTTTTCTTGCTTAATAAATTAATTTAATAGTATTAAATTGTCCTTTTGTTACATACTATTATTTGTAGCACTTCTGGTTTTAAAAAAATCATTTTTTTTGTTATATTATTTTAATTTAATTATGAACAAAGCACTGTACTTCATATATAATTCAAAGAAAATAAAACATCAATGTGATTTTAGTGATTTCCTATTCTAAAGTAATTAACATTTATAATCGAATTAACACAATTGGAATAACAATTGTAAATTTATATCAACATAATTTCTGGATGAATTTTTTTATGAAAAAAATTTATGTCCACTTATTGAACGGGCAAAATAAACGTCTGTCGCTAATTGATTATTGCAAGGCATTATTTTAAATTGAAACCTGAAAATTTCTGGTGTGCATGAATTCAACGTATCAAACTCTCATAAGATGAAAATAATTTCCGAAATACTCCTGATATATCCAAATATCGCAAGGGTACCTCACTACCTCTGACAAAGGAATTAATACTTTGTATGGCAGGAAAAAGATGAAGTATGTAATGCATTTTGTCACCTTATTTTTCTACAAATACCCTGCTTCTTCCAAGACTTTTGAGCTGAAATTCTAGGATAATTTTTCGTAGTCTCTGTTTCGTGACATTCTATATAAAGCAGTATAATATTTGCAAGGGTGTAAATGAAATTATCCAAAATAATTACGTGCATGGAGCAGCAATTAACACTCACTTGAAAACAGCCGACATCTGAGGGTAAAGGTCGTTGGTCAATCAATATGCCAATTTCTTTTGTTTACCACCTATGACTTTTGTGTAGACAGCCACTAATCTTCCTTTTTTTTTTAATTCTTTGTTCCCCATAATTTTAGTGCACTCAACTTAGTGCTTAATTAATTTTCCAGACTAACTAGCTAGCTAGCTGTCCACCAAACTATATATTTGCACAACTTTGTACATGATTAAATGGCTAACTTCAAGCTCAGATTCGTTAATCCATATATAAAAAGTACTATATATTCTGCTTCAACAAGCAAAATAAACAAATGAAAAAATTCCATTAATTTAAAAAATATCCACTCCAACAATCAAGGTACTGAGTGAGCTAAAAGTGTCTCATTATGTTAGAGTTTCCTTTCTAATCTGTTAATTGCAACTAAAATGTTATGTGCAATCAATGAATTTAAGTATTTCACCCACACCTTTTGATATCCCTTTGGAAAAGTGTCCATGACTCCATGTTTAGTACTTACAATTGTTTTTAATATGATAATATGATGATAGAAAAAATAAGAAGAACAGAGCTCGAAATTGCATATGTTTAAAACTATAAAGTTTACATTTTTTCCAGATCAGTTTAAATAAATATGTAATTCACTGCATACAATATACCACAGATATGTTCACAGAAAATTATCCCACAGACTTCCTATATTAGAAGTGAGTGGTTTAATAACTGGATGACTAGATTAAACGGACCATTAATTAATTGTATATAAAAATATATGATAATCGATATGTAACCAACTTAGTGACGATACTCCACTAATTCCTCCCAATGGACAACAAATTAATTTGTTTAAATGTCGATTATATAGATAGACCATTCGCCGTACTTTCAGTTCATCTTGAGGATTGTATAATCATCATTTAATTGTCAATAAAGCTACAGTTATAATTTTTTTTTTCAAAATTCTTAATAAAAACCTATTAAAACTAAATTCATCAAAATTTTCAAGAAGTCTACATACATTTGGTGGGAAAATATCTATAATTTTATTTTTTAATTAATATTGTGTTTGTTGTTATGGTTGTCAAAATAAAAAATGGTGTCACTAAATTTCTCATTTATCAACTTCTCTCTGTCCATGATGTGATATAAATTACAATATGCCTTGGACACATTAATTATAAGATAGCGTAATGCAATGCAATGCCTCTCTTGTGACAAAAGTAGAGATGAAAATAACTTCTCAAAAGTTGGGGTGATTCACACAACATGCATGTGAATCTGAATTGAGCACCTACGATTCAGAACAAAGGCACCCTTTCAAAATAATTGTAAACTAACTTGTTAGCTGAAATTCCCTGCACTTTTCTTTTTATTAAAATAAATAACATTACCGAGTTGCAAAACGCTTAATATAATTCAACAACAGATACTCCTACAGGCTTAACTGGCATATCAATTGAATTTGAAGCGGAAACTAACGAATCTTTCACGCCCCTCTGGCATGCATGCATGCATGCATCTTCACTATAAATTAACTAGTTCAATTAAGTAATAATATTAAAAATGATTAAGCAAAGTACCTTGTTTTCCATGATCACCATTGCCACTCTCGACATCTTTCCCAATTCTTCTTTCCATCTCCATTGCTCTCTCTCTTTTTCTCTCTCCCTCTAAACCCACTTCTCTAAGCACAAATAGTGTGGGGGAAGAAATGAATTAATTAGTAATTAGTTAAGAGTAGAGGCTGGAGTTAATTAAATCCACGCCAAGAGGCAAGGTGCACCAGGGAGCGCACTTCCTAGTTTTATAGCTACGAGTGGTCGTCGTAAAATTATTAATTTGATATCAAGCAAGCACTTTTTTAATTTCTTCTAAAAAAAATAGTCCAGATTATCTGTGGCAGTTACCTATGGACTGTAGCTAAGAGCCTAAGAGTGCTAGACAATGAAATAATTACATTTAGGATTTCTTAATTGCTCTGAATTTGGTTATTGGTCATATATAGTGAGAGAATTAATTATGCTCACAAATTGCAGAGAGAACAAAAGCTATTCACTCATCCCGTCGAATAAATTTACATTAAGAGACTAATATATTCTTTCAACTTAAAAACCCTAATATACTCTCATTAATTCATCCAAAGATTTAATGTTCATAAATAACCTCCTATCTGAATTTAAAATTTGCAATCACCTACGAAAAAAAACATCATCATCCACTTGGATGAATAAATCTAATTCGACTTAACAAATTTATCGAATTTGATGTAAATCTGGTCTTTGATTTAGCAATAAAAGCAATATGAGAGGTTATAAATTTGAAGCTTTAATAAAAATTCTTATCGAAGACGATCTAAACTTCGATATGATTCAAAACTCAAATAATTCAATACAAAATGACTTATCCGCAACTACTGTGCCAAAATATCTCTTTTACATCGCACCATTTACAACGGTTATTAACAGAAAACCGCTGCTAATTTACCGTGGTTTTTAGCTGAAAATCATTGTAAATGAGTTTTACGGCGGTTTCAGCTAAAAATCGTTGTAAAGTTGCTAATAAGTATTGTTGCTCTAGGTACAGACTATCTCTCTCTCTCTCTCTCCCAACAAGCAGCCGCCACCATTAAAGTTCCGAATTTGATCATTTTTTGAGCTCGAAATAACATAAAATTCCATCAAATTTGATCAAATTTTCTGTTATCTTCTCTTGTTGTCTCAACAACAAACTTCTCATCTATTTTCTCTCAAACAAAGTGGGTAATGGAAGCAGATCAGAACGGACAAGAGCGGGTCTGAAGCGGGATCGGTAGCAGCAAGCGAGACCGGGCAACGACGCGCAGCGAGTTACGGCGAGCATTAAGGTTAATTTTTGAAATCTTTAATTGATTTGATTATGCATTAATTTTATTAATATTAGAGCATGTAATTGATGCATTATAATTTAGTAGTATTGTCATGTATGATCAATTCACCGAAACTTGACCTAATTTAGTTCGGTACCGTTTGGGATTGCTCTTTGAATACTCTGTCTCATTTAGAATTAGTGAGCGTACGCTCGTTGATCTAGTGCATGAGAAATATTCGGTTAAGTGTTTCCCCTTTTGTTCCCATGAGTACGTATATATATGCAAGTGTGCGTTGGCATATACGGTGAGCTGAGAGGAAATGCTGTCGAATTGTTCTCAAACATCAAATTGACGAGTGTATGCTCGCTAATGAGACAAAGTATTCAGAGAGTGAATTATGATGGTTGACCAGCCCGAAACCACATGCGGACCTTAAACCAAATATATGACATGTACGTATTTTTAACATTTTCAGATGGATTCAAGAAGTTGGATGTATGGCAGACGGGACACAGGTGAAACTCAATTCATGCCAATTTTTCCGTTGATTTATTCCGTGTGTATGACAAGGACACGCAACCTTATCAAATACTGCGAACCATGAATGAAACCATGGAATTCTTCACGGATGATTGGGTCTCCATGCAGACCATGAAGATTCGATGCTGGTGAGTACTTTCAAAACAACTATCTCAAGCGTTAAAAATAATTTATTACATATATGATAACAATCGATATATATCATAAAACCGCTGTAAAAACCTTTTTGTGATGTAATAAATCTAAGACATCCATACCAGTACCCATAATTAGAGAAGTCATAATCTGAAACTTGATCCAAATCTAATACAAAGACAACAGTTACGTGAGGCAACCTGATTCAATACAATCCAAAGAAGATCTGATTCTAAATTCACACGAACCGAAGTTCTACACGGGCCGACTCCAGATCAATCGATTAAGACCAATAATTGTTCGGTATAATTAAAATGACATGAAAATTAACCCAACTCGTTATGATTCAGGACCAGATAGCAATTCAAAATCAAAATGATCCGAATATAATCCAGTATCCACTCCTGATTCCCATCTGCATCACAAGTATTCACAACCAAATTAACTTGGATGGTCCAAAAAAAAAAAAAAGAGTTGTTATTATACTTTTCAAAGGAATTAACAAAGGATATTCATTGATTAATGAGGGTCGCGGAAAGGGGTATAGGTCATTGAGGGAAATATTTTCATTCCTACAACAAAGTTCTTAGATTTATCCCTCAACTATTTTATCTTTCAACTTTCTATTTTCAATAATATGTTTATTCTAAAAAATATTTCTCAACTGTTTTCTATTCTAACTTTTTATTTTCAACAATATTTTTATTTTTATAAGTCTTTATAATCGACGATCAAATATAAAAATCAATAACTAAGTATGAATATCTCATTGATTAGATATGAATATTCTCCATTTTAAATATGAACATCTTATATAGTAATTAGTATCTCACACTTTCTAAATGAGGGCATGATGCATATTGTGTACGACCCTCATCATTATTAAAAATAAATTTTAATCTGCTTAAGGTATTTATACTTGTTATTATGGATGTTCATACTTGTCATTATTGATATTCATAATGAAAATAAAATATGTTCATACCTACTATTTGTGTTAAAATTGGAAAATTTAAATTAGCACATGTTTAATTTCAAAATATCATTTAATTAATTTATATGTCTTAATTAGTTATTAGAACGTTCAAATGGGTGGTCATTATTTTCAAAAATGATTTTTCCGTCAGCTCTGAGTATTTGTTTCTATAATAAAAAAATATTCATACTACTTTCGAGAAGTGTTTATATATTCTATATAAAGTATTCATATAGCTTATAAGAATGTGAGGAATTTTATAGGGTACAGTTAGCAAGCCTTGATGCTATATTAGATCAAAAAATGACGGCAAACTTTTTTTTTTTGAAAATGTGATTATATTTGAAGATCATGAGTTGAAAGCACAAAAGTGCACGTACTTTGTCGGATCCTAATTGCGTGAAGAAAAGTTGCACTCCAACTAAAACTTGCCATTAACACAGGTAACCCATATGTTACTGCAACTCCAACTAAAACTTGCCATTAACACAGGTAACCCATATGTTACTGCAACTTATAGTGCAAAAATGAAGTGCGTTAATACATGCATCAGTCCAAGTTTTTGAAAATGAAGAAAAAAGTAAGTTTGATATATATTAATTTTTACTAGAGAATTTCTCTAATATATATATATATATATATATATATAGTAAAGATACCGTGAGTTTAACCTCACAGAGTATTTCTGTAAATTTAACTCAAAAAGTACATCAAATCATTTTTAAATTTTAATTTATCATCCTCATTAAATTTTTTATATGAAAATCTTGTGGAATAAAAAAATTTAGAGTGTTTTGAGTTTTTTAAGTTATTATTTTTAATTTTTTAAAATGATGTTCAAATATTGAATATATTATTATTATTATTTTTAGAGTTTATTTTCAAAAATTAAAAATCATGACTTAAAAATCTCAAAACACTCTATTTTTTTATATCCCATAAGTTTTCATATAAAGAATTTAATGAGCATGATAAATTAAAATTTAGAACGTTTTGATATATTTTTTGAGTTAAACTCACGGTATTTTTTATATATATATATTACTATATCCTGTTCCCCTCGTCACAACCTGACATCACCTGTAAGCACCGCTAGAGTGTAATTAAGAGGCACGCGGAATAATAATCATATCTAGAATTCTGGAAGAATATCATGTTGGACAACACTAGTATTTCGAGCATATTAGTCCAGATAGATGATGGATCTCATTAAGTACTGGAAAGTTGTCCCTGCTTAGTTTTTATCACATTGTCTTGTTTCATTACCATTTAGCTGGTATTAATGTCCGTCTTTGCCTCTTTGGCAATGATGAATTAAAGTTAATCAATTCATCACGCTTTATTCAAAATTGGTTCTTCCGTTGATAAATTAACTTTCATATGAACTTTACTTTTTATACATGAGGATGAGTGGATGACCCCACTATTTTCAAAATTTTAGCAATTCCAAACCCATTTAAAACATGACGGTACTATATATCTTGATTGATAAAGTAATAACTAATAATAACCCATTATAGCATATACACGGCGCAAATAGTTGTTGATATGCTACATAAAAATTCTAATTGTTGTTTCTAACTTGCAGGGCCAAAATTAAGCTCACTCTTACCAGTTATTTTCTTTCCATTGTTTAATCATCTCTCTCTTTTTGGTTCAAGTTTACTGATCAACAATGAGCAAATATTATTGTAATTTTAATAATTATTTTGCATAAGATGTATTAGTTTATACTTTTTGAATATAAAGTGCTATGTAGGATAGCTTTTTGTTATAGTTAATATTTTAAAATGTAGGTTTGAATATGTATGTGAAAGTCCTCTGTGTAATGCGGTATGTGACCACGTATGTAAATTTATGTGTGGTCAATTTTATAGGTTTTAGTATTTTTTATGTACTTAAAAGTATGTTCTAGCTTTGTCAAGAACAAAATAGTAGTACAAGTGCCGTTCAACGAGCGAGTATTAGAAGTAATTCGAACTCAAATCAGCAGTTATACAAGCTGAGTTATCTCGAGCAAGCAAATCTAATCTGAGCTGTCAGTCCAGCTCATACTCAGCAAATATCTGATTAAAGCTAACTAGCGAGTTCGTCACGTTAGCTCATATATATATTTTGATTTGTGAATTATTTTTAAAATAGAAACTTAAACTAGAACAACTGATAAATCAAAATAAAAAATAAATAAATTATATAACAACATACATATTACATAATTAAATAATTTTAAATAATATAAATGATATTTAAAAACATGAAATATGAGAGACTAAAATATACAAATTAATTGATGAGTTATCGAGTGAGCCAACTCTGATTCATATTTGAGTCAGAAAATATACAAATCAATTATTTCGAGTTAAATTCAGTTCGAGTTATGACGAGCTAAAATCTAAACAAGCTACGACCGAGTTACGAATCACGAGTCACGCGAGCACATTGGTTTCCACTCTGCGTAGTATACCTCCGGTCGTGGGATCGATCGATTCCCAGGCGCGGAAGGGAGGTTTTTATGGAGAATTTTGCAGCGCTTCATACGTGGACAATTTTAATTTAGATATTACTTTTTCACGGAATTTCAAAACAATGTTCAAAAGTCATATTGATATATGGCATTTATGAGCAGGAAGGTATGGGCAGGAGCTCGAAAATATCTAAACTGTGGGGGTGGGACTGTATTAAATGTTATTAACAATTAATATAACGGTCATATTAAGAACGTAAAATTATAAGTATATATGGGTGGTTATATTGGAACAATTTGCATAAATACAGGGGATTCAAACTTAAATTTCGCCAAGGAAATACATGTGAAATATAAAAAACACACATTTACATGTATAAAAGGGAAAAAACACCGCACCCCATTTTACTTTGCTATTGAATATTAAATATTTTAAAAATTAAAAGCTTGATGTCTAGGGTGTAACAAATGATTCTGATCTTGATGTCTAGGGTGGATTATACACCCGTGATGATGTGTAAAACGTAAAACGTGTAAAACAATTTTGTCTGTTTAATGAAAGTGTAGTAGGCAGCCAGCCTGCTACTTCAAAAAATATATATATATATTATCTTTAGTGTTTAGTGTGAGCACTGAATTCATATTTGATAGCATTAAAACAAAACAGCTGAATCAAATTTATATATTAATCCAAAAAAAAGTTCGCTCGCACAAAATAGTTGTACTATATGTAGTAACTTATATTTCTTATTTCATCTCTGCAGATTCTACAAATCTACTAATTAAGAGTGACAAAAGATGGTGCTCCCCATGTCGATATATTCGAAAACAAGATTTGTCAATCGAAGCATCTCGTCTCACACAGTGACAGATCCGAATGCTAGCTCGAGTCTTTTTTAATATCTACTTCTTATTAATTACGTATGTGCTTTTATTCTGTAACGATTCAAATTTTTTATTCAATTTTTAGAGCTAATATCATTCATGTTGAAGTTAAAATTTTCTCTCAATTTTGTTTGTTATACTAAATGCTACATAATTTAGGAGTACAATTGCTCTATTTTGTTTCTTAGATTGTCATCAATTATGAATTTTAACTTTTCTTAAACGCTGAATGTTAATTTTTCTCTCAATTTATATTTATTTTGCATTAATTATGTATTCATGATTAAAATTTATATTAATTACTAAATTATTTTTATTTCTTTATTTTTCACATGAAGATATGAATTTTTATATTTATAAAAGATATCACTGTAGTAACGCACAGACAAGATACTAGTATAATTGATAAATATATATGCTTCACGACGTTAATTACTATTGTAAATGAAAAAAAATTAAGAAGTGTACACAAAAATAAGCACGGAGTAAATGAGAGGCTGAACAGGGGATATTCAAATGTGGAAAGAACATCTATAGAACTATAAAAATGTCAAAAATACCTCATGTATAAATATAATATACACAACTTGTAACCTTGATTAAATTTCATTTAAAAAAAATTTAAGTAGGCTGGCCTACTTCAAAAAAAAATGAGAGGATGAACAGACAGTATACATACCTGATCTTTTTTTCCCCAATATAACTATCATAACTTATTGCAAATGTTCAACATAACTGAAATGGTTGTCGTTTCTTTCAGTAACGGGAGAATACCAGCACAATGATAATTTTATTTTTCAATCAACAATAATCATTGATTTATTGTATTTTAAGATCACTACATAAACGGTATATAAAAAGTAAAATATGTAGGCTCTATTTTTTTTAAAGATCACTAAAAAAACAGATTTATGGAAGACCGCATCAGTCAACCAAAGAATTAAGCTGAAAGTCTATTTTATAGTGGACGAACTTAGCTTAAAGAATGAAAAAATTTTCCAAAGAAAAATTATTTAAGAATGTTTGGAACGAGTACTATAACAAAAATAATCTTAAAAAATACCACTTTAACAAATAAATTAAATCTATTATTAAAATAACTCAGTGACATTATTAAAATATTATAACTTTTTAACAATGATTTTTAATAAAAAAAATATTGTTAAAATAGAGTCAAAGAACACAAAAAAGTTACATATTCATTTTACAATGGTTCTTGCAAAGAACCGTTGTTAAATATAATATTTAGCAATGGTTCCTTGAAGGAAACATTGTTAATTAAATGGTGTGCTATTTTTTTTGCTTTTTTTATTATATTTGGCAACGGTTGAAGGAACCGTTGTTAAATGATTTTTTATATATATATTTTTCCTCTATTTAGTAACGGTTTTGATTAGATAACCGTTGTTAAATATTTATATAATTTTTTGGCTCTAACAGATCTATCTCCACCAGTGACATTTGCTCTCACGGATTGTCAGATTTTTTTCATCTCACTGTTCATTCATCCCAATCCAACGATCCGAAAATCATAATTCAAAAATTGAAATATCATAGATTGCCAACTCACTATTAATTATTTTCATATATTAAAAAAGAGATAAGAGACAGAGAGATGAAAATAGATAAAAAAAAGAGATAAGAGACAGAGAGAGAAAGAAAAAAAGAAAGAAAGAAGAGTGATAGAAGAAATCAAAATCAAAATCCGACCATCATAACTTTAAATGATAATAACTTTTGATAAAAACTCCGATTGAGGCGTGCTATGTGGTCACGATACGATGATATCTACATGGTTAACATAAAAAAAAATCTTGTCTTCAAGTTCAAAAACACATTTGAAATTTTTAGTTCATTTTTTTTTACCAGACTAGGTGTTTTGGAAGTGAGGACAGTTAGAAAATTCTTGATCTTAGTAGAGAGAAGATTTTCTCCGCAACTAAGGCCGTACTTATATTCCAAAATATGTTACTTATTTTATTTTTTTCTTAGAAATTATATAGATTTTCATATTCTTGAGTAAGTAAGATGTATTATTCAGTAAATATATTTTTTCATTGTATGAATAATTATATTTATTTTATATTAATTATTAAATAAATAATATGATATATCTCACAATATTTATCCTCTATCATCTATTTTTTATATCATTTATTGTTCTTAGTTTTTTTATCTGTACAGAAAGTTAAATTTAAAAAATAAAATAAAGGACTTTTAGCAATAGTTTTGTACCAAAATCGTTATTAAAGGTATATATATCAACGGTTTTGGGCTCAAAACTGCTGTTCAATACCCCTTTAATAACGGTTCTAGATGTTAGAACCATTGCTAAAGGTCAATTTAAAAAAAATAATTTCAAACATGTAATTTGACAATGAGATTTGACAACGATTATTTAAAATATTTTCTAACACCCCTTTAATTATGGTTCAAAAATCATTGTTAAATTTGGTCAATAATCGTTGTCAAATAGTTTTTTGTCACAGCCGAGGAATTATGATAATTAGATAAGACAAAAAAATTGTTATAGTATATAATCGTGAGTTAATTCCATTATTTAAAAATCTCGATTTCAGTAAACCGAGATCAAATTGAATATAGTCAAGTGCCAATTACCAAATCCACGTGAGAAATTGCAGGTTTACTTCTTGTGTCTTTTGTGGTGTTTATGAAGACATAGATCATTTGTTTGTTCAATGTTCAATGTTCAATGACATATGCTCTATAGGATTGGATTGTAAATTATAATTCTTTTAACTTTCAGGGCACTTGTTTGGATGATTTATGGTATATAGACTATTGTATATCATTAAAAGATAAATTTTTAATTGAAGTGATAAGAAGTGCAGTTTTTTGGATACTCTGGTTAGAAAAAAATGCTATTATTTTTCATAGGTCATCTCCTTCCAACTTGCGATCTTTGGGAATGAAAATTATTTTTTTAGGAAATTTTTGGTGCACAGCCCGTCATGTTTCGCAATTTTTTAAACTTAGTTTTATATTACCCTAGGGGTAGAGGAGCTTCCTTTGCAGGTAGGGAGAACACTCTCCGAGGAGGTCGTGTTGTTAGGGGATGAGGGCATTCTAAGGACGCCCAATCACATGTCTAGATGAGGCAGAATTCTGATTTTTATAGTTCATCGGAGAAAAGAAAAGAAAAACTTTTTGGTGAATTAAGAAAGAGTTAAGGATTTGATCTACATTGCTGAATTGGTTTTGTATGTGATGTGCTGTGTTTTCTGCTATCTTTAGTTGTTCTAGATTTAGGATCAAAAACTCATTTGTTCTTAGGTTTTGCTCTTTAGACTTCGGTTTGTAATATTTTGTTCTCTCTGAAGTGGCAAGTACTAGAAGTTTAGTACTTGTTTACTTCCTGACTACGTTACCATGCTTTGGTTTCAATTAAACCGATAGTTATATAGTCACTTTTCTCTACAAATAAAGTGGCGCAAGGAGTGGATTGTCCAATATATTTGTGAATGATATATGTTTATTGTTTAAATATCTCTCTCAATTTCGATTACATTCCGAGTATCAATTACATTCCATAAATAATGTATAATTTCATCAATAAAGCTCGCACATGTCAGAAATAGTAATAACATTTCATAAATAATGTAAAAACTTCATCAATAATTTGAAAAAGAAGAAGAAGACAATTAGTAGAAGAAGTTGCACATGGAATAAGTTAATTATCAACTATTTTAGCTTAATTGCTATACTTTGTAAACTACCTTTTATAAAACTATGGATTGAATTTATTTAAAAATTTAAGAGTTTTATAATTGATTTAGATATAAATTATATATAAGTAAAATATATCATCTATTAAATTTTTAATACATAAAAAAAATTTAAAGTTTTCAAACATACTACATCATTACTCTTCTTTATCATTGATTTTGTTCAAATCTTTTCATCTACTAAAATTTAATGGGTCATATGTAGTTTTTCTTTCTTCTCATTTAAAATAAATGGGCGTGGTCTACTTGAGGTGAAATTTAACTCTCAAAATGATGAAACTTTTAGTATTATCTTTAATTTATAAACTATCATATTTGATTATATTATTGTTATTATACATATCTTTATTATTTAAAAAATTCGGTTTAAATTTTCTTAATGTGAAATTTTTATTGAATTTATTTATAAGTTTTATATTTCTAATTAATTATTAGAGAACTATTTCTCCCTGAGTTATAATCCTAATACAATTATTTTATACAACACCCAACCATTTTTAATAAGGAGGGAGGGCCCGCATTTTCTTCTAGTATTTAAAATATAGAAAGTAATATTTGGACAATGTACCAACGTATGTTAGGATTTATCAAAAATTATGTATGTTTTTTTATCACATAAATAAATGAAAGATAAACTATACTTCTAATTTTTCAGCTCGATGGATGAAAAAAAAAAAAATTTAAAGATAAAAAAACCAGTTATTTTTTTTATTCATTTTTTGTTTCGTGCTGATTATGGCAATTATTTTTTCAATATATATAACATGTTCGTCTAAATATAAATAAATACAAAAAAACTCTATTAATCATTATTCTAATTGACATTTTTATCAGCCATGCAAAGAAAAAATAATAATCAAAATGAAAGGAGTTTCATGAAGAAGGACTAAGATATCATGCCTTCAAAAACAGGACCTCATCGTCTTGCAATAATTTTGAGACGACAAAAGCTAAAAAGAAATTAGGGATAAAAAGTGGCTATTACTGACTGATCCTGTGTTCTCTATTTAGCGAAACGTATAGGAAACAAACTAAGAAAGCAGATTAAAATTCAATTGCTTGTCGACAAGAGAGGACATCATATCCGGTTTCTTTTCTAATGAATAAATAGAATTCACGAAACCCGAAAAAGTAATGTGGTTCTTATTCTTCAGAAAGACCACTAAAAAAGAGAGATTCCAAAACCAATATATAAAATGTAGGTTAGCAAGGGTGTATTACACGTAGGAACCCAACATTTTATTCTAATAATTAAAGTGGCTTCTCCACTTAAAAATTTTATAATAATATTTCCTGAAAGTTTTGTACATGATTGTATTCGTACTTATTAATATTATTAAGTTCATACTGTGATGAATATCGCAAGGGTTTTTTTTTTATTCCACGTCTAATTTTGTACTCTCTTGATTAATTATTTAATGCTCTGTCAGTAGTATCTATGTTTGTTGTTCCTTATTATAATATCAATGACAGATTCGCGGATAGAGGTAGAAGGAACGGAATCAAATAATTCCCATTTTATTTTTCGTAAAAACAAAATTATTAATGATTTTTTTTTCAGTTTTTATTAGAAAATTAGTAGATGATTTCAGAGTTGATTAATTCCCAATATTACACAATATTAACTCCATACCTATAAAAATTAACAAAATTAAATTATGATTATGACATATATTGATATATATGAACCATTTCTATTTAGAAATTATGGTTTATACCCCTAATTAAATGTTTTGGAGATAATTTTTTGTTTTTGAAATATGAAGACATCGACGGTATCTTATTTTCTACGAAAGTGAAACAATAACTTTGTGGCCACGTATAATTACGAACAGGGGCGGATCGATGCAGGTAGTATCAGGATGAGGTGACATTTGGATTTTAAAAAATAATATTTTTAAATTAAATTTTTACTCTAAATTTAATTTTGTATCTCCATAAATTATTTGATTATTTTTATTGAGAAAATTTTATTTAAGAAAGAATTATGTAAAGATTTTAAAATACAAAGTGCTATAAAAGAAAACTTTTTTATCGACTTAATTATTTATTATTTTTTAGATTTATTTTTTTATTATTTTTAATATGTAAAATGATGATAGTTTTCTATTAGATAATAATATATGTTAAATTATTAATTTTTTTATTTATCACCCTATTAGTTAATAAATTTAAATCTGATAAGTTACTGATCAAAATCATGCACCCTCACATGGTTGCAGAATGTGAAAATTATGTGGTTAGACAATTGTTTCCGTGATAGACCAACATAACCAAATTTCCGTGAATGAATTAACAGAAAAGCGACATCACCCGACTAAAATTCATGAAGATTAGATTAAAAAAATATGTAACTTACACATATAAAAAAAATAAAACTGGGTCTTCAATTTAATAAATAAGTGAACATTCTTCATAATGATAGGTCAAAGTTTATACTCGATTAAACACTTTTTACGACCATTTAAATTGAATGAAATTGACTCCATCTTTTATCTATAAAAATATCACAAAGTAATCATATGATGATATACTGGTATATACTACATCAGTAATTACCTCTTCAACTTAATACCATATATTATGTATATGCACGTGCAATACTCGACACTCATGCACTTTCGGTACATGTATCACGTATCACTATCAAGTATATATATATATGCTTTTGGATTGGTCTTAGGACGTTATTTCAATTTTTACATTTTTTTTACAGAGTAGAGTAGTAACTAGTGAGTAGAGGTGGCAATCGGGCGGGGCAGGTTCGGGTTCGGGTCGGACGAGTCGGTCAGTTTGACTTTCTAGAAGAAATCGGGTCGGATTAGGGTTGGGTCAATTTATATGTTGTGTTTTTTCATATCGTTGATAGATTTCGATTGGATTAAAGGTCATTTGATCTCGGGTCGAGTAGGGCCATGTCAGATTTGGGTCGGATCGGGTCAGTTTGACTTTTTCCTAAAAAATTGGATCGGGTTGGGTCGGGTTCAGGTTTGGGTCCGAGTCCGAGCAGGTCGGGCAGGTTTCTCGGGTCGGGTCGGGTTCTGCCACTCTACTAGTGAGTAATTAAGAATCTCGCCTAACTAAAGCGTAACGAAAAAAAAGGAAAAAAATAAAATAAAATAAAATAAAATAAGAAGCAAGAATAAGAAGAATAAAGAATAAAGAATAAAGAATGCGCCGTGTAAATGGATTTTTTCATTTCTTGCGTCAGAAATGACGCATGAAAATCCGAAAGAAGCATTCATCACGTATATTCCAACAACGAACAGTAGTACGCCACTTTGGGATGATTGAACATTTGGATTATTTGCGTCGGGGCCCACCACTAGCGCAAAACGGCTCTTTTCTGACAAGCGAATGTTGGGCCTCTAAAGCTGAGATTTTGCTCCTCTCCGTTTTCTTTATTGGATGCCATGAGGGTGTTTATACTTTATTTGAGATTGGAGTTTGAAAAATTCATGTGGGCTCGCCTCCTTTCCAGTACTAATTCCACTTGTAATTATTCATCTCTTTCGCTTAAAAGGAGGATTTGAATTTTAAATACATAATGAGTGTGATGGTTCACTAACTGAAGCATGACACGACATCAAAATTTCCCACACGTATAAAGCATGGACAATTTTAAATTCATGCATAATAACTCTTAACAAAACAAGTGTGCAGAGTTATTGCTTGAGCTAATGACTCCTAACTGACACATTACATACCCTGCTTGATGAATGTAACTACAAATTGATGTGGATATATGGATTAATTTGGTGGCTATACTTTTGCGTTTCATATCTCAGCCTCCTCCATCTCTATTGTTTCATTTTCTGAAGAAACACCAACATCAGTAGGCAATTTCTTTAAGATTAATAAAGAGACCTAATGAAGTCCGACGTCTATTCTATTATTGTCATTATGAAAATTTGATTGAAATAAGATGGATATAAGTTGGAAGGCACTCAATTAGACAAAAATGTACTACTCAATTTGTGTGCTTGCTTGAAAGAAGACTAGCACAGGCATGATTGCTCTGTCCAAGTAAAGAGGACAGTGAATCAGAGTGCCGTTGAAAATTTTCTATGAGATTGAATTTGAAAGGAAATGTGATCCACTGATCCTTTTCATCCCTTGTAGCAGAAATTTGAACGTCAGTATTTTGTGTAATCAACTACAACCATTTAAGTAGCCTATACTAATTAGTAATAGGGCATGTCTAAGGATATTTCATTGGAAATACTCAAAATAACAAACAAATACCGTTTATCAGCCATTTTTCATGTGTCATATCCACTGTCACTGAAACTACCTAGGACGATATGAAGGCATTATGCTCTGGGATTATTCTTCTTTCATGCATTAATTTAGAAAGTTTCAAGCTCCAACTTGAGCTTATAACACAATCAAATATGAAAATGCTAGGATATAAATTGGCATATGCCAATCAAAATTGAAATTTTGAAACATCTCGGAAAAATAGTCACCAGAACTGGAGACCATAATGCCTCTATAAAAAACACTACTATGGCTTCTCTTTAAATCAATTATCAATATACAATTCTGGTTTACCAATGTGATTCATTTTTTTATTTCCTATTGAAGTTGTAATTTTAAGTACAAATTTTCAAAACATTTAACAATTGAAATAAACTAAATGTTGAATATTTTGTAGATAATTCTGGAAGTGGATGTTCCAGTTAACAATTGAATGGAGAATCTCCATAAAAATCGAATTATGCTTCCTGATTAGGCAACTTTTGCATCTTGTGGGGCAGATTAAAAGTTGGTGCAATAATACTTAGCTTTAAAGGGCAAGTACTACTGTTTTTTCACGCTACTCTGATTTGCCACTCTCTTTCATGGACTACACTCATGCTTGTCTTCAAATTATCAAGAACTCTATTAAAAAATGGTTGCTTTACATATCCTCTTGATCAGCTGCGTCTTTACGCATCTAATCTCGATCTTTTATCTACATTCAGATCAGAGCTTGAGCAAATCTCGTTGAATATGAATGGCTCGGATATATAGGGGACAATGTCGATACCAGAGAAGATGTGGATTGGATATCTTTAAGTTGCTTTCAAGGTTGAATTTTGTAAAGCAAAAATTTGAAAATGAGTTTTCCATATCCTTCCACTCATCCACTGGTTAAATTAGCTTTCCATTCAAAATGAACTCCTGAACCAATGAACACAATCCGTGCATGTACTTTGTTCTGACTATTTACTCCACAGATTGTTCAAATTAATATACTTTATAAACTAATCTTCTGTTAGCTGTTACTGTATTCCTATGCCCATCCCTTCAAGCTACTTGTGAAAGAGAACTTTGGAATCAAATAAGTTTACTTCTCTGACTATAATAATAGTCCATATTTTATTCAGACCGGTACGTAGAGTTAACTTATATTAGTCTGAGTTTATGGGCTAGTGAAGACACCTTGTCGTAATATGAAAGGGCCTTTAATTTTTGTTGTAGAGGCCTAGTAAATCGACCTATCCATTTACAGCTTTCTTGGTTCAATGATTGGGCCTAAATAAAATATTTCAGTAGGCTTAGAACGAAAACTTCATCACTAAACATATTCAGATCCAGTTGTTCTCATGGTATAATCTAAAACAAGAAGTATTACATGATTTCAACACCCTGCGAGTACTCAAAACCTAATTAGTATTTACTTACTATGCCAAAATGATACATGATAAGTGCTAGATCCTGAAGCACGAATCGGCCACTTTCATAATTAAAGCGAGCAATTAGTCAAGTAGTTGTTTCTTCTTTGTTGGTATCCTTGGTGTCTTTGCTAGCTGCAAATTTCAAAAGTTGTTAGCCTCATTCACTAGAGTTAATATCGCAATTCCCAAATAATCAGAGCACATGAAGTTGGGAAAGGTAAGCTACCTTTCTCTTGTGCAGAGGACTGGCGAGCAATGTACAACCTTTTAACAGAGGTTAAGAACAACCTACAAAACAAATAACTAAATTATAAGGACAATTTCATTACAGAAAATAGAGTGCAATTTTGAAAGGCCATAGCTTTCCTTAATTTTCTTTTTCTTTTTATTTTTATTTTTTCTTCTGGTTGAAAAGGGAGTCAAAGGAAAGCTAAGATTTCTTTTTCCTTAATATGTTATGCATTTAAACTTACTCCCATGGAACATCACCAACAAGTATTCTATCGCCTTCATAATCTTCATAGAGAAGAATGAATTCAGAATCATCTCCATTGCCAACCTTGGTGATCAATTTATCTGTTCAATTAATTCAGAGGAAAACAGAGGACATGAACGAAATAAAGTTAACTTTAGAACACCCATAAATTTAAAATGATATTTCTTGAACATTATTCATACATAACAATTTTTCTTGGTATTACAAATTAATTTATATCTTATATTATATATATGTCACTCCATCACTTACTTTCTTATAAACCTGTATTAATTGTCCTCCTAATTAACTAAAATAAATGATTATGAACTTTATTCTTCGGATTTACAATTATTTATCATATCACTATATGAAAATTTAAAAATTATATTGTCTAAAGCTGAATGCAATTCGAAGAAACGTGACTGCTCTTTGCCAAGGCATAAAATATGCTAAGAATTGAGGTATGATAAACTGATAATTACGGAGTAGTAGCAATGAACAAACAAAAGTAGATCAAACTAACTTGAGAGAAAATTGTAGAACATATTCTGTAGTGCCTGAGAGAGCGACTCGTAACTGTCATAAGAACTCAAATCAATCTTTCTTCCTACAGAGAAACCTTCCATGTTAACCTTGACATACAATGTAGGCCTCAGTTCCAGTCTGATTGCAGCATCTTTAGTTTCAGTGTGCTTCTCGCCCTTTAAAGTTGAATCCTTCTCGTCAATGGTCGAGGATTTAATAGGGTTTTGGCTAATCAAGTTCTTCCGAGATGAGCAAATTGGCGGCCAACCAACAACAATAGATGCTTGTTGAGGCTTCATAGCACTGATAGTAGTGATAAACAAATTAATGTGAATTATATGATCATCGCGATTAGAGATAGATACCAGAATTTACCATGGAATTAAATAAAATTTTAGGAGGATATATATTGAAGGACGTGTATTTTTAAAATTTGTTTTCAACATAATATAATAAGCATATTTCAGTAATTTGTTTGATGGACAGGGATGCGAAGCGCCTTCCCCTAAATGCATCAAAGTGGTTCTGCCACTTGTCTAAAATTTAAAATCCAAGTTCTTACGATCCCCCTCGGGCTTTCAGAAAAAAAAAAGCTGAACTGGTTCTTACATAATCATTTACTTGTAAATATTTTTTTTCCTCAAAAGTATTTATATATAATCAGAAGATAGTGTTCATACATGCATTTTCTATTACGAAAAAAATTCTGAAGTTATATCTTACTTGTTCAATAAGATATTTGAGTTGACACTTCATATTTTACAGGAAAGGAAAAAAGCGAACAATTTACATACTAGATATAAACACTTGTGCTTGACTTCAAATATGAATTTCTTGCAAGTATAGCATTTTATGTGCATATAAAGGATGCAAAAATGACATCCAAAAATAATATAGATCGTTAATATACATGACAATATCTAGTACTTGTAATATATATGACAATATCTAGTAACATATTACTAATTAAAGCTGGACTTGCCAACAAGCTATTTGTATTATTCTTGCTAAACATTAAAAGTGTATTCTTAAGAGAACAGATGTAATATTCTTGCTACACAACTTTTGTACTTCTAGTCTATTTATCCGCTTCTATAGTTATGGTAAAATATAATATCCGATGGTTTTAATATAGTCATAAATTCATGTCTTTTTTTGTCACAAGTCGGGCCAAATGCACAAAAAGATGCACTAAAAGGACATACAAAAAGGTTAAGACGCATGTCCTACATGCATTGACTTTTAATTATGATCAGTATGGTTCATTATTACTCCCTCAAATTATCTAGATTGTAACTAATAGTCCAATCTGCTTAGATTACTCATTATTGCTATCACCTCAACCCCACTTCATTATGTTTTCTCCTCTTTATTAATTATGTTTTTTTTTTCTTTTTTTTTTTTTTATTTTTTTGCCTGTTATGGCTTGGAATCCTATAAATCTCTCGCTCTAAGACCACAATCATTAGTAGGCGCACAGTTCATTTTATCATGATAACTGGCTATACGAACCTACGCGCCCCAAATCATTGCTACATGACAATTATGAAGCAATATATATGCATAACATTCCATTACAGAATCAACTAGATTCATGCAATCAACTCTTGCATAACATTCTATTACAGAATCAACTAGATTCATGCAATCAACTGCCGTCTTACATACTTAAAGGATTTTATTGCTTATAAATTGAGTGCTGAGCTTTTAATTCTATGATATTTCACATCAAGATCAATAACTTACCAACTGTATTTTACGTAATTTTAAAGATAATTAAAGGAATTACTTTTAGCTTTTTAATCCATTAATTAAGACTTTTGATAGATTACTGAACTTTGATGTTTATCCATATTTTATCACTTAATTTTCATTTATCTATTTTTAATCACTAAACTTTGATGTTTATCCAAATTTGATCACTCTCATTAGTTTTTTCATTCAAAATTAATTGAAATGAAATTATATTTATTTTTTAATTAATTATTTAATTATTTTTAAATGAAAAAACTAATGGGAGTAATCAAATTTGAATAAACATTAAAGTTTAGTAACTAAAAGCGGATACATGAAAATTCAATGATCAAATATGAATAAACATCAAAGTTCAGTGATCAGTCAAAAGATTAATTAACCTATTAATTAATTATGGAGTTGCTAACTATCTATTTTCTTTTTAATTAAGTTACCTATATGACTATATATAAAGCAAAAAAAATAATAATAAACAGATGCACTTCAATGAAAATGTAAAACTTTAAATTGCAGTATGAGCTACGATGACTCAGGTAAATGTACCAAGTAGATAAAATCACATAACACTTAATTCAAACAAAACAATACGTAAATGTACCGAGTAGATAAAATCACATAACACTTAATTCAAACAAAACAATACGTACTATCCGGGTCTCATATATCCGTGAGAAATAGGAACCAAAAAATCATCCCTTACCTAAACATATATGCAGACACGTACCAATAAATTAAATTAACTAAAAACAAAACTATATGATAATAGAATATCAGCTATTTAATCTATTAAATAGTAAACATATATTTAATATAATTAAGTATCTTACATATTGGAGGAAGAAAGATTAGCGTTAGACTTCAAGTGAGCCTGTTCCACTGCTGCTTTCTGTTGCCGGGCCGCCAAGCTCCAAGGGTCGACAAATCCAGTGGGGCAGTGAGAAAACAGATAACTGCAATCAAATGCCAATGGACTACTAACAGAAACACTTTTTTTATATGCCGGCGATACCTCGAGTTCTTCAGGTCGGAAACTGATCATCCTCTTGCCAGTTGACGTCGGTGCATTCTTGTAACCGTGAGTCATGTCATTTGATGAGGACATGCAAAGGCTCAGGTCTAGGTGGCTGACAGACTCTTGCGCCATTGGTGCACTCTCTTCTCCAGCAGGAGCTTGAAACTGTATAGTATTCATGTTATAGCAAGGATTGTTCACAGAAAGAGAGATGGTTAATTTGTTAGTGTGTTAAATGATGGACGGATGGTGGGTGGTGGACAAAAAGAGAGGAGCTTTTGTGGGGCTAGCTAGCTGCAAGTAATTATTAAGTTTAGACGCACTTGTTTGGTTGTTTGAGTACTGAAGCGTGATTGAGTTGCCACTTGCCAGAAAGTGGATTTTGGTATGGAGAGTTACATACTTCATACTAATTTGTAGTTTATCCGTATGTTATTATGCGCGATGATTTTTAAAAATATAAAAATTTAAACACCATCTGATGCTTCATAATTTCCTAGTATTTTGTCTGTACATCGACTATCGTACTCGAATTAAAAGCTAAAGCAAATAGACACCGTCTGATGCTTGATTGAACGGGTATATATATATGCTTTTATAAACTTTCTGTTCCGTACCACGAAAGTATGTTAGGATAAATTGTTTAATTTCTCTGGTTATTGCATTGAAAAAACAATAATTAACACTGATTAATTTTGTAGCCGAGAACAAACATTTGTACTTTCTATGCAATGTACAACACATTGATCATTAATCTAGCATGTTTTATTAAAAATCACGCCTCTATACAAGTTACAACTACATTTTTTAAATACAAATTACGAATAATACACAAAACTTATCAGGTTGTGCAACAAGGCTAATATTTTTTATTCTCGTATGCTTTAATTAATTCTTGGAGTGTCCAATAACTACCAAAAAGTGAGATATATTATTTTTGTTCTAATATTGTCAGAAATGATGTATTAAAGTAAAAAAAAAAACATAAACGTGATTAATGTTCCTAACAAATATATAAAGAGGCGCCAAACCTAAAAAATATACATATGGGATGCATAAAAATAAAAACACGATTAAACTAGGGATGTAAAATCTAATATGTTCAACCTGATCAGCCCGACCTATATATGCAACCAATCCGATCCGAAAAATACGGATTATTTATTTAACTAAAGCTGTAACTCAGATTTCGCCCGATAATTAATATAGTCCTCAAATAAATAATTAATAATATAAATTTTTAAATATATTTAATAAATAACCATAGCGAGCTGCTTTTTCGCAGTGGATCTAGTCTCACCTTCAAACCGGAAGCAATCCTTTTTGAAGTACTGGCTGGCGATGTACGTAGATTAGCGGACCTTCTTGCTGCGTCTGTGTAACGCCAAAATTCAAGTTATAAACATGCATATGCTACCCTTTTTCTTCTTCCTAGTTGACCTGGCGGACACTTCTCATTTTATGAAATGAAAAATATTAAGACACAATGTTTTCAAATGTTAAGTAATAATGATAATTATATAATTATTATTATAATGATAATAATATAATTAAACACATAATAATCTACAAATGATCATATAAAAAGGTTGGATCATTAAGTTTCACCTTAAATATATTAGACACATTATTTTAAATGAGGAGAAAAAATATTTTATACAAATCTTTGGAATCAAGAAGATGAAAAGATTTAAACAAAACTAATAATGAAAAAAAATGATGATGTAACATATTTGAAAATTGTGAAATATTAATCCTCTTTATATATTAAGAATTAATCATATGTATGGATTAGATTTTAAATAACCGAGAACTCAAATTTGTTTACGTGTGAAAAATGTTGAGTAAAATCCAAACCGACATAAATATTAAATTTTTAGTTGGAATCTATTTTATTTTTATATTTAGTTATTGTATTTTATTTTATTTTTGTTCATTATTTTTTTTCATGTATTAATTTTATTTATACTAGTGTTGTACATCGCATTTCACCCGAAAAAATATAACACATATAAATAATTAGATATTTAAATTAAAAAATTTCTGTAAAATAACTTCTATTAAAAAAAATTCGGCATAAATATATTTTTTTTCAAAATGCTAAAAGTATGTTTAATAATAAATATTATAATTAGCTACATAATAATTTAAAAAATACAAAGAGTTGATTGCTTTAGTACTTAAATTGTACCTTAGAGGCATCATATCATCTATTTAAATAAAGAAAGAGAAAAATAATATGAACCATTAAATTAGGATAAATGATGAGAGAGAAATACAATTAATAGTGGAAGGAATGGATGGTGTGGCATAGCTAAAAAGCTTGGAGAGCTAATCCTCTTTGGGGATATATAATTTTTATATAATAATATTTCTCAAAATGAAATCCGTCAAATTTATATATAAACCCAACTGATAAGTTGAAAATACAAATTGAATGATTTTTGTTAAGAATAATTAGTTAATTAGTTACGAATTAAAATTAGTATAACCGATTGTAATAATTCGAATTGACAAACTATACAAGAAATCTGACACGTTTACACCCCCTAGATTAAACCGTGAACCGGTCGATGTCCAGCAGTTCACGAACGTTTACTTAACTATACAGTTAGGAGTGTCAATAGGTCCGGTCGGGTCGGGTCGGGTTCGGGTCGGGTCATATTATTTTATTATTATTTTTTATCCGATCCGATTAAATTCGGATCAAAAAATTTTGACCTATACCCGACCCGACGGGTCATGGGTCGACCGACCCGACCCATGTAAAATAATTAAATATTTATTAATTATTTTTATTAATTTTAGGAAATAAAATATTAATTAATTTATAATTAATAATTAGTATATAGTATATATTTAAGCTTTAATTAGTACTAAATCATAAAATTACTTACAAAAATATAATTAATCGATCCGAACCCGTCCCGATCCGATTCGGGTCAAAAAATTGAATTCATACCTGATCCATTTATTTTCAGATCATGTCGGGTCAGGTCGGGTTCGGATCGGATCGGGTTAACCCATCGGATCGGGTCAAAGAATTGACACCCTAACTATACTTAAGTTCACTTAATCAATACGTAGTACGTACTGCGAAGCATGTGTAGTTTATGATCAACAGAAATTATGCAAATATATATTTTTTTCAATTCAGTGAGTTATCAGTATTTCTTGTTCTACCTGTAAGTATTAAGCGTTCTGGTATCGAAAACTCATATGTTCCCATAATTTGTTGAATATAAATTTCTTCTAGATAGATTATCTCAGTGCAAATTATTTTAGTTTTTTGATAAAATAATTATTTTCACGTGAAGATGTCAGAGAAACTGCTCTAGCAGCAATAAAATATAATTAGAGGAAAAATTGGCTGCCCGGAATCAATTGCTAATTAATTAAAGTGTTCTTAAAACTTGCGCAAGGAACAACTCAGTGGCAATTAGATCTAATTAAGATGAAAAATTGGCTTGCTAGATTAATTACCTTTCGAGATAAAAGTATCTAATATAAAAATGACGTTATTATGCTATCTCGAGCACGGATATTATACAAAAATAGTAATATATGAAGAGTAGTAATCTACTGTGAGCAAGCTTAAGCTCACGATGGCCCGTTGATCTTAACTAAAAATATATACATAATTATCTCTAATTATTTTATTTATATTTCTCAATAAATTCGTTATATTAAAATCATGAAGGATACAAGAATTTTCTATCTTTTTAGTTTTTTTAAAGTACTTAGTTGTGTAAAATTGACCTGTTTTCATATGCATTATTCATTAATTATTTTATTATTATTATAGAGTTATCTTTAAAAATCAAAAAAATAGTATGAAATTCAAAAATTAAAAAAAAAAGTATCTTGTTAGATTTGACATATATATATAAAGATTTCTTGAGTATAATAAATTGAAATTTAAAAATGATTATACATATTTTGGAGTTAAAGGTCCTGATGAGTTTACTCATGCTCATGCATGAATATCATTCATTTTTGTTATTTTTAGGCTTTTTCCATGACCCAAAAAAATGATGTGTCCAAGAGTGACGTGGAGGGTAGTAAATTAGTCATCTGGTTTATGTTAATGTATTTAGATCTTTTGAGAGAATTAATGCATAAGTGCTTTAGGTTATTTTTGAAAGTATAAGGTAATGAAATTTGGCAATTTTATGGGCTTAATTATTAACGGTATATAAATATGTTCCGGTAGTTGAGAAAATATGTTTAAGTATATTTGACAAGAGTTGAAGTTTATTTATTTCGGTTGATTATACAACACATAATTAAGCTTAAAAATAAAGTCAATTTATGTTTACTAAATCTATAAACCGGAATACTAATGTCCACCGATCATAAGTCTTAACGCCAGCAAAATTAATACTAAGGTCCAGAAGCAAAACATATAAAAAAAGATAAATTATCTAATTAAATTGTAATGTAGTTAATGCAACGGAAGTTTGTAGGCTTGTAGCCTAATTAAATATTGAGATAAATATAATGAGCTAATTTCGGCGGCGCTCTAATAAAGCTCTGTCGGAGATCCGATGGACGTCAGACGGCAGTGCTTCATTGAATTTCAATTAAAATATTTAAACTGATAACTAAAATCATATTGACTAAATATATATTAAGAATATCAATAATTAAGTTGAATATATATTAAGTAAAAAATGAACTAATAATAAGGTAATGCAATGTAAATTTGTTTCGCACCTCTTAATTAAGGCAAATATGATGAATAATAAGATGAATTCTAAAACCAATAAAAAAGTAATAAAAAAAAAAAATACACAGTTTTAAGTTCAACAGAAAAATATTACTGGAAATTTGACAACGCATCAACAAGTTCGATCGTCGGACCACTATCTTAGTTTAATTTGCGGGAGATAATGCAAGAAATGAATGACATGATTCACAATATATCTCAAAAATAAATTCGAACAACTGAGGTGTAGAAATATAAATCAAACATTTGTTTATGGGCCTCAGACAATAATCATCACTGGCCCATGAGAGCTCCCAATTTCTAGTCACCTCATCAATACCGTTTTTTCTTTTTCCCGTTAGTTACCGTTGGTACCATATTGATATCACTCATATAAATAGCACAACAGTGTGCATGTAATTAACAAGCATCAGCTGTAATACCATAAGAAAAGAGATAATAAAGATTTATCTGCTTCATCATTTAATTTTTCCAAAAATCTACATGAGGCCTCATCTTTAGCTCAATAAATAAAATTCGGACTAGCCAATTAAACTAGTTGGCATCTATGACGGTAGCCTGCGAAATAATAATTTTCAAATGGAATTTCTCGATAATACTATAATGTAAAAAAATTTCTACATGCAAACATATAAATTAATTTACTTATAGAATTTTTATGTTAACCCAATACTGTTTAATATTTAGGATGCAAAATTACTGACAAGTGACAACCAAATTGCTCCTCCAGAACTTGGGCAACTACATTCCCAATATTAGTTCTTTTTAAAATATTTCTTTCCATATCAGGCAGCACTTTGCATGGATTCGCGGCATCTCGTGGAAATAATATATATTATCACACAATACATGTCACCATCTCTTTTCTAGTCGTAATCTATCGAGAAATGATGCCAACATATTTAATTAATTATAGCTTCTACGCTTTACACTAGAAAAGGTAGGGAGTTTTATGATAGATCCACAAATTATACAATGAAACTTAGGCAACAGACATATATATTCGATTCTGATGAATTATGATCTATCTGCAGTGAAGGTAGTGCAATCTTACTAAAATACAGATTTTGTGCATATATATCCCCCTCCTCGTCTTTTCAATTTCTGATTTGATGGTACAAATCTGACACGAATCAGAAAAAATGAACCATATTCAAACAAAAGCAAATAAACTCAAGTGTTAAACAAATAATTATCCTGATCCGATTAATTTTTTTATGTATATATTTTTTTCTTTTTTTCTTTTTCTTTGTATTATTATTATGGTCATTATATTATATCATCTATATATATATTGTTACCGTTGTAGATATAGTAGTTGCTGTGATATTGTTATTAGTTATTATTTTCTATCATTTTAAGACTACTAATTAATTAAGGGGAATAGCAGCTGGGGTCGGTCTTTGTAGGTAAACGCAATAGTTTGAAAGTATATTAAAAAAATTGCGAATTATTCAAATTCTCGTATAAAATAAATAAATTGGTGAATTAGTCGGCAGTTCATAACTAAACAAATAATACACGATTTATTTGTGAATTAATGTAACGACTAAAATGCCTATTTTCTTGAATTCTTAATAACTCGGAAGTTCTAACTTATACACTAGCTAGCCGTCTAGTCCTTTGTGTTAGTTTGTTTCACGTGGGTTGCAGAGGAGAAAACCAATTGAGAATTGAGAGAGGAAATGTTAAAAATCAGAATACATGAAATGCTATGTATTTTGGAATCCGATGCAACATCTCAATGCTTTCTCTCCATTTCAAAAACCTCATGATAAGTATTCAGGATTTTCTTTGCCAAAAAAATTGAAGCTAATTTATAAAATTTACAAGTTTTAGATTCATTTTTCTGACAATTTTATTATTTAAATAATATTTATATTTTTGCAAAATAAACTTTTTCCAAATTATATTATCAATTCATGAATTTTAGAAGTCATCGAACTATTCCAGAAGAGCATCGCCGAGTCACCAAATCCTATTGTCCATTTCGTAATCATCGATTGGCATCTCCGATCTACTGGCTATATTTATTATATATAAAGTGCAGTGCTTTCGCTTATACATTAAAATTAACTAAACTAATTAATTGAAGACAAAATCATTTTATCCTTTAAATCTTTATCCACTAAAAAAATTTCTCATATGTTTTTTCATATAGCGTGATTTCTCATAAATCTCATGTGATGTTGTCGTTTTTTAATCTAAATATTTAATTCATTTATCAAAATACTTAGCTAATATATCTAAATATTTAAGATATATATTCAACCTTTTTTTTGTTCCTCGAGATTTTTTTCTCTCTTATCTGTCACACATGTTTTTTATACAATCCATACGATGTTTATCATTTTCTATCTAAACACCCAGTTCACTTATCTAAATACTTGATTAATATATAAAAATACTAATTTCATATATCTAAATATCGAGTTCATTTATCTAAATATATGGTTCACCTATCTAAATACTTAGTTCACATATCTAAATATCTGAGTCACTTATGACATTTGTTATTTTCTATCTAAATATCTAGTTCACTTATCTAAGTATCTAATTCATTTATTTAAGTACCTAATTCACTTGTGATGTATATCATTTTCAATCTAAATACTTGATTCACTTATCTAAATATCTAGTTCACTTATCTTAATATCTAGTTCATATATCTAAATATCTAATTACATATGATATTTATCATTTCTTATCTAAATATCTGAGACATATATATATATATATATATATATATATATATATAATACCTAGGTCTTTTTTATTTTTTTGAGGATTTTCTTCTCTCAAATCTATTACACATATTTTTTTCCGCATAACATATGTGATGTTTGTCATTTTCTCTTATGTGATTATATTTCACTGGACTCTTTTTCTCTCTCTTATTTTTTTACTAAATAATCGAGCTACATATTTAAATATCTAAGTCAAATATCTAAATACCTAAATTATATATCTAAATATCTGAGTCTCATATCTAAATATCTGGGTTTCATATCTAAATACCCGAGTCACGTATCTAAATATCTGAGTCACATATTTAAATATCTGACTCACTTTTATAAATACTTGACTAACTTATATAAATATCTGATCATGTTTATCTGACTCGCTCATGTAGATGGACGTAATATTTTTTTCAAAATGAAAAATTAGTTACAAATGATTTTTTTTTTGAAAAAAAAAAGTTAGATATGGAATTTTTTTTAAGCGATTTGCGCTAGGGGACTGTTACTCGATCTCTTAATTAAAACGCACAGTTTCTCCCATAACTAGGGGATAAACCTCACTTAATTGCTTCTCCTGCTCCGAGCCACTCTCGAGTAAGATTTTTTTAACATCAAATACATCTATAAAATAAAGAAGAAAATTCTTTGATTTAAAATCAAACAACACAAAATAACAAATTAATTCTAAATTAAATCATTTACTAAACTAATTTGAATAATTTTATCTCCAAGATAGATAGAGAGATTTTAAAAAAAAAATCATTTTCAAGTAACTGATCATAATAAATAATATTATGTTTGACAAGATTTTAAAACTTAAATTAATATATTTAAATTTATTGAAATTAAAGCTTCTTCAACGCAACAGCTCAGATGAACAAATTCTCGGATCAGATTTGCATCCATGCTTTTTCTATTTTTAATTGAACAATTTTCAGTTTATCACACATTATTTAATGCGCCCATATGTATGCTTGGAAGCTTCGCCACGTCAGTCGGACAGAGAACATCATCAGATGTTACCACTTACATGTAACAAAAATATTCATATCGGAAGTTTCCATCAATCCAAATTCCCAGTATAATTTATTCTCTTGTTGTAAATCTTCTTTATAGGGTTGTTGTGGATGCAGATACAATTACCTCATAATAAATAAGTCCAAGGAATTAATAAGCTTGTTTGCTACCAGCCTTTCCATGACTTCACGCGTCTTGTTAGTGTAAATGTGCCATCTTCTCATATTGGAAATTTTGTTTCCAATTTACAATGCGCCACCGTGATGATATCATGATAAGTACCTTAAAGAAAAAAGCAAGTTAAAGTAGGACTCTCATTTATATATATATTATATGCTATCTAATTCTAAGCTGGTTCCCTAGCGAAGGGCTAGCTAGCAAGATATGAGTGGAGTGGCATCAAATAACTTTTTAGATGTTTTTCATCAAATAAAATCACATCTATTTTTCTTCAATATCAAAAGAATGGTCCTGAACCTTTTACTAAAAATAAAGTTATTAAATATAACGCTTGTCTGAAAGGAATGTCAAATCTTGCCAGAACTACCCAAAAGTTGTTAGTGCAGAGTCGGAAAACATTTTGCAACTACCCAAATATTCATGTCATGACATCTCACAAACCAATTTCGAACCACCCACCTAAAATCACAGTAACTGGTTCCTTGACCCGTTGTACAAAATGTAACATGTCATGTTTGTGCCTTTTGTTAACTGTCCTACATGACAATGATGCTATTCCACAATTCCAACATTTTTGTTTTTTTTTTATCTTCCCCCCTCCATTGCCATCCTATCAAAATTGAAACTTTATTATCTCAGACTGGTCCCAATGCCACGTTTCCTTTAACAATCCAACCAGGAATATATGCTTTCACTCTGCATTGTGGAAATATGCGGGGGATTCGCTCACGATTTTATTTTTAAAAAATCCAAAAAATGTGACATATCTTGCTTTTCTACATGTTTTCTCCTTTCAAGATATATATTTTTTTTTCATTCATGGACGATTGAAAGAATTCCCATAATGTAACAGAGAGTTAGTGAACGTGTGAGAATAAAATAATTAGTTTCACAATCGATCGACGTCATTCATACTGATCATTCATGTAGAGTTTATTTGGAACATATAATTATAAACTTACAAATATGGTTTTGTACAGGTGAGTAATACGTGCAGAGTATCGATCCGTTCAGCATATAGATAAATGTAGTTGATTATATTTATTTTATGAATATCAATCCTGGAAATTTGCAATATCATTTGTTTACTGTTGTTACTTCTGATAAATTTGCAATATTGTTCATTACTACACATGATTAGATAGTGCAAGTTTGCAACACCAGGGGCGGATTCATGTGAGCCTAGATTTTAAAAAAAAAAATAATGTTTTTAGGTAATACTTTCGGTAATTTGTCCCCTCTCTCCATGATTGTCTGATTATTTTTATTAAGAAAAAAATTAATATCATGCATAATAAAATAATTATGTAAAAATGTCAAAATATAAAGTTCCGTAGAGAAAAACTTTATTCATCAACTTGATTATCTATTACTTTGAGATTTATTTTATTATTATTTTTAATATATAAAATGTTATTATTTTAATAATTTTTTATTAGGTAAGAATATATATTAAATTATTAATTTTTATTTAGTATCTAATTAGTTAATGGGTTTGAACTCGATAAACTATTACAATTCGATAATTGCCCCATGATCAAAATCCTGCATCCTCCCTGTGCAACACCAAATGTGAAAGGGCATCTTCACCATTTTTTTATAGTAACTAAAAAAACACAAGAAATGGTATGATTTCTTCCGTTTTCCCTGCTTATCCTCAACCAAATTTGAAACTTAGTCTCAACCTCTTTGGACTCAGTATCTGACTCGCATTTTTGTATTTTAGTCCCAAGCTCTTGAATTCAATATAAGGAACATGGCAAAAGAGAATGAGTACCTTCAAGTCTCGACATATAGCATATGACTCACATTTTTGTGAAAGAATTTTTAAGAGTTTTGGCAACTCCGATGACTTGACCGTCCAATGGTACAATTTGTACTTTCAATTAGATCAATTTTATAATAATTTAGTATGAATTTCTTCTAATTTTTAATTAATTATAGGTATATACGGGCATTTTGCTTGGATTTATTCGGGTCCATGATGTTCCTGAACAACAGTGCAGACACTCCTCCCAATGAATACTCCTCAGTTTTACATATACACTGTTAAAATAAGCAATTTACATAAATATAAAGTAAATAATAATTAAATGTGAGGTAAGTGATAATGAATTACATCAGTCTCTTGATCGGAAATCATGTGCAGGACCATATCTAAAGCAGAAGTGAAGATCTAGCTATGCATTTCACTGGCTCGAGACATGATTGACAAAGATTAAAGTACAAGCAAAAACGTATTGCCTGCCTCCAATTGTATCCAGTCTTTGGTACGTTGATCATGTCATGAAGAAATGAGAGGTACACTAAACCTCTATTAAGGTCTCGTTCGGTGTCAAATGATTGATAAGATACTTGTTCAAGTACATCCCGCGTCAAGGAAGACCTAGTTATTTTCAGGACCAATTTGAGAGTATGAGTGATAACAATGTCAATTGATGTCATACGCTAGTTATTACGACGATATGCTTTGGTTATATTACATGTATCAAAATGTGCAAGTTTTCAACATTAACTAAAATTTATTTACTGCATTTGATACATTAATTTAATTTCATTATATTTGCATATTATAGGTGGATGTGTTGTGTGTGGATGATTCACTTCTAGATGAATGATAATCACTATTCAGATAGGGTCATATGTTAGTTCAACCAAGCATACATTGGGGGTGATGAAGGTCAAAAATTGGATTAGAAGCAACATTATTGGTGGGCACAGAATGAGCTCGAGCTATCAATCACGGAGACTTGACCGTATGACTATGCCCAGCACTTTGTATACATGGGTTGGTATTATAAGAGATGGATGACTATAATCTTGTATGGTATGAACACTGACGAGCAATTGAGTCAGTCAGTGTTGCATCTCGAGGATCTATGGATGAGTTGGCATAGTAACAAGCTCACATCAAAATGCCTAAGTGGTTAGCATTTATACACATTAAACCAAAATGTGATTTTAATTTAAGTTATTTTAATAACTAACCACATTAAATTAAAAATGTATATGCATATATTTTATTTAGTTAGGAATATGATCATCGCTATTAGTTATCTTATAACGCCCGAACATACATAGTTCGACAAATATGAATTAAGATAAATTAAGACTTTGATGGTCGACGTAGGACATCCACACATTTTTCACGATGATGTTTGCATTTGTAGATCAATTTAACTTTTGTCCAATTTTATTTATAATTATTTTATATTGAATTGATTTTACTTATTTAATTCATATAAATGTGTCTAATTTAATTGCATAGGTCTTCCAAAAAACTTGAGGATATTAATGTCTCTACCGATGACCCTTCAACGACGGCCCACCTGACCTAACGCCAGAGTCAATGATGATTTTAACATATTTTAGAGAGATATCATATCGTACTCTCAGCTTATGAGTCAAATGAACAACGATCTAAGTGTTGGTACATCTGGTACCCAATATAAGGCCCCTTGTGCATCGTCGTATGATACCTCAGGTCTCTCCACCTGAGTTTCAGAGATCCAAGCACCTCAAGTCCAAATGCACGACCGCCCTCGTCATGAAACCCGACCAAGAGACACATACAACATGTTTCTTATTAGAAGAATGTTTGGTCGGCGTCATTGATGTATTTTATTTTATTTCAGAAACTATAGTTTTATTTTATAATATTACACTTTATTTTATTTTTGAATTAAAGATATTTTTGTTAAAGCTTTGTAGTTTAGCTAATTACTAATATTAAAACATAATAAAATATATCAACATAATTTAATAAATATTTAAATTTCATAAATCATTAAATAAATAATAAAATATCTAAAAATAATAATCTAAAATAAAACAGAAAAAAGAGGTCAGACCCCAATTTGAAACTCAGTCCAACAGTCTAGGACCGAGTTTGAAACTCGGTCCAAGTTAGACGGGGAAAACACAAGTAATCATATCATTTCTTATTTTTTTTATTTAATTACTATAAAAAAAATGCATCTTCACATGAGAAATATTATAACTAGGGGTGTGCAATTGATCAGTTTGGTTTAAACCGAAGTAAATATATACATCTGAAGATTTATTCGATTTGTCAAATTATGAATCGAATTAAACTTTTAAAAATATCAACATTGTAATTCGAAAACCCAAATAAACTGAAGTTTATTCGATTAAACCAAAATTATATTAATTAAAAAAAATAAAAAATATCAATAATTAAACAAATTTATAGATAGAAGAAATAAGTAGTTTATAAAATAAATAAATAACTAAATAAAACATATAGAAAATAAATATATTCAAATTATCTTTAATATGATTCTTATTTATATTAAATAAATTAAATTCACTTGATAAATTTTAAACTATTTGGTTTATCTACTTTAGAAAAATATAAACCGAACAAAAGAATAAAAAATTAAATTAACTAAAATTTTCAATCAAATCAAAATTTTAAACCGAATAATAAAAAAATTTAAAATTTAACATTTCACTTCAAAATCAATTAAACTGATTCATTTACACAATCTGAATCATAACTTCCTAGGTTTTCTGGATATCTACCACACGAGAACTGAGAAAGAGCAAGGAAGAGCGAACATCAACACATCAAAAGTCTAAATTATGTTCAATTTGAAGCAGGAAATGACCCGCTGCACCTGCGCAGTAACTCTACTCGCCACAGAAGTCCTGCTCCATGAAAGGACACGCGGTGCCAATCGAGGCGTCAGATCAATGAATCCGCCTGCGCTGCACTGCACAGAAAATTTCAAAAGGAAAGGCCAAGGCAACGAGGGGGGAGGAAAGGGGCTCACAGCCTCACAGTACAGTACAGTAGTCCCATAGCTTTATGCTCGTGCAGTATCTTTTTCGAAAGAGAGCATTACGGCTTGTTATTGATTGGTTGTAACAGAGGGAGCAAATGGCGGGCGTTTCATGCCTCCCTCACTTGACTCCAAATTCGTTTTGTTTTTTGAGCTTTTCTCCCACCTTTTGTTGCTTTCTTTGCTTTTTTTCTCAGTCATCATGCATGTTTTATTGTTTTGTGTTAAAAGCACTGTGTGCAACTGTGCATTGAGCACCAACCTCCGTACCAGCATAATTTTATTCTTGGCCCCTCAAATTATCACGAATTAGCGATCACGATGGGATATTTTTCTTTCACATGGGCTGCCTCGTACAAACGCAACACATGAAAAAGGATGTGGGTTCTGAGTCGATCGGGACCATTTCTTCCAGCCCAACTCAGTCCACTGGAGATAGGCTTGTTAGTTGTTAGTTGTTAGTTGTTAGACACCCTTTTCTCTTTGCATATTCTGTTCATTGAATGTACCTCCTGCCTTGCCTCTTATGATCTTCGAATGGAGACAGAAAGATGAAATTTCCTTCTCCTTCGTTTCTTTGAGACAACTGTCTTCGTAACTTCCATTTTGCTCTCCCTCATAATTCATAAACCACATTACTCTTCAATTATTTGACTCTGTACTAGCCCGATGATTTACTTCTTCTTCTCACGCAAATATCTAGATGGAGGTATTATTGCTCCGATAAAAACATCAAAATTGAACCAATATAATTATATAATTACGAACAATGATGAAGAAGTAATAGGATCTCAAATTGACACAAGCTTGACAAGTTCATTTGAATATCTTTTAGTTCTGACATCAATTTTATACTTTAATTCATAAAATGTCTTGGCATGAATCAGTTAGAGCAAAATTGTTGCAACCTTCGGCAACATGCATAAAGCATTCAAAATGGAGTTCCAAAGGAAATTTCGTGTATAAGGTCATCATCAAGATTTTGCTGCTCTATTTCGGTAATGTAGAATTCACCAAAACTAGAAATTCCTTGGTTGAACCTTGCAGCTTCTCCTGGTATGACAATTAACCTTACTAATTTGATATGGTAATTAACTTGTCAGAGATGTTATGTCCGTTCTGACCCTTAAATATGAATCTCTCTCTTTGTTCGCTGTAGCTTTTGACCCAATTTCGTAGGCACTTTCTGCCCTTTTCTTTCTAAATTCTATACCATCAGATTTTACATTGTTAAGGACCTTCGTCTTACGAAGAAGATTAATTAATAGAGTAAAACATGGGATTATGTCGTGGTAGTATCAAATTTAGAAGTAATAAATGAGATAACTTTTTGACCCAAAAAGTTTTTGACTCAAAAAAGTTCGCGCGGTTTATTGGCGGAGAGTTTTTTTCGACCCAAAAAATATATTTTTTGGATCAAAATATTCAGTTTTTCACCAGCAAAATCTTCATTGTTCTAGTTGTGCCTAGTTTTCTCCATCTTCATCCAAATGTTTTCAAAATGCTCCAAAAGTCCTGAAATCAAAGAAATCATGATAGTATCTCAAACTTTGTACAATATCTAAACTAAATCAACTAATTTAACTAAAAAGTGCATAAAAAGATAAAATGATATAGTTTTAGATATCAAGTCCTATCAAAATATATATGTGATTTTGGCTTATTATCGATCAAACCACTCAAAATATTTTTCATTTGAATATCTAGTTGAGGACCAAATTTTATATTTTTTAGAATTTTTTACTATTTTTTAAATAGTTAAAAAATCACTTGATTTAATTATTATGAGTCATCCAAAAAATTGATTTTCTAGTTATCTAAAAAATAGTAAAAAAAATATAAAATATATAAAATTTCATCCCCAACTAGATATCCATATGGAAAATATTTTGAGTGGTTTGAATCGACCATTTAGACTTTGAGAATGAAGAATCGGTCCATAGCATAGAGTCGATGCTATGCATGCACCATCTCTCTCTCTCTCTCTCTATATATATATATATATATATATATATATATATATATATGAAAATGTTTGTATTTCAAAGCCGATATGCAAACACATCTAAAAATATATTTTAAAATCTCAAAAAAATTTTAATTTATGATTTCATCAAATTCTTCATATGAAAATCTTATAGGATTCAAAAAAATGGAGCATTTTGAGTTTTTTAAGCCACTCTTTTGAATTTTTGAAAAACAACACAAATATTGAATATTTATTATTATTTTTAGGGTTGTTTTTTCAAAAATTCAAAAGAGTATCTTAAAAACTCAAAATGTTCTAAATTTTTATATTCCATAAGTTTTCATATGAAAAATTTAATGAAAATCATAAATTAAAATTTTTAAAATTTTAAAATATTTTTTTTGATGCGTTTGCATATCGGCGGTTGAAATGCAAACGTATTCAAAATAGTCTATCTCTCTCTCTCTCTCTCTCTCTCTCTCTCTCTCTCTATATATATATATATATATATATATAAAGTGAGGCTATGGTGCTTCGTGAAACATAAAACGTTGTGTGTTTTGCATCCGTATTTCAAATTTGAAAGTCTAAACAAGCGATCCAATCCATTGAACATGATCTTTATATTGAAATAATTTTGGAGATTCAAATTATATATTTTTTTAAATTGCTATTTTTGTAGATGGGTATAAAGTTTATTGATCTAGTAATTTCTACACCATCCAAAACTATTGATTTTGTACCCATCTAAAAAATAGCAAAAAAATTATAAATTTTGATCTCAAAGATATTTTAATAAGAAGATCGCATTCAACAGTTTGGATCGGTCTTTTGGACTTTCAAATTCGAGATACGGACGTAAAGCACAGGAGGTTTTGTACTACGTGAAGTACCATAGCCTCAATGGCGCTATGCATAGCACATATTGCTCCCACTGCTATGGATAAGTTCTTCTTTTGAAAGTCTAAATGGTCGATCTGAGTCGCTCAAAATGATTTCCATGTGAATATCTAATTATATACAAAATTTTATATTTTTTATATTTTATTTTTTTTAGATAATTTAAAAATCACTACTCATATTAATTAAATCGCAGTGATTTTCTAACCATCTAGAAAAATAGTAAAAAAATATATAAAATATAAAATTTGATCTCCAACTAGATATTCACATCAAAATCATTTTGAGTGTTTAGAACGACCATTTAGACCTTAAAAATGAGAAACTAATCTATAGCATCATAATCCAACTACATTTGTGTGTATAAGGACTGGCTACGGCGATTCCATAAGCATTTCGAGCCGAAATGCTTTAGGTTTAAATTTAAAATCCCGTACTCAAAATTTCAATTTAAATATCTCAAAAGATTTTTTATATCATAATCTTATAGATTATTAATTTTCATCAAATTTGAAAGATGGTTCTAAAAATAATTAAAAATACTAATTTTTATAAGGCAAATTTTGCTATCTTTTAAAAGTCATTAAGTATAGTAAATTAACTCCAAACATGATGAAAATTGATAATTTATAAGATTATGATATGAAGAATTTTTGTAGCTATTTAAATTAAAATTTCGACTGTGAAATTTTGAAATTCGAGCCATAAGCACTTGGCCGAAGTGCTTCTGAAATTACCATAGCCAAACTATATATATATAATGAAGCTATTGTGATTCGCGAAACATAAAATCTCCTATACTTCGTGTTCGTATCTTGAATTTAAAAGACCAAACAATTGATCTAAATGTTGAACATAATCTTCATATTGAAATATCTTTGGAGATCAAATCTTACATTTTTTTTTATTTTTTTTACTATTTTTTAGATGGGTGAAAATATAATAGTATTGGATGGTGTAGAAATTGTTAAATCAACAAATTTTATATCCATCTAAAAAATAAAAAAAATAAAAAAATATATATATAATTTGATCTCCAAAGATATTTCAATATGAAGATCATGTTCAACGATTTATTGGTCATTTGAACTTTTAAATTTGAGATACGGACGTGAAGCACGGGAGATAATTTGAACTTTTTGAGCTCCGTAGCCTCACTATATATATAGAGAGAGAGAGAGAGTATAAATACCGTGAGCTTAAGCTCACGGAGGCCTTCTGTGAACTTAACTCAAAAAGTACATCAAATCATCTCTAAATTTTAATTTATCATCCTCATTAAAATTTTTATATGAAAATCTTATGGGATGCAAAAATTTTGAGTGTTTTGAGATTTTTAAGTCATGATTTTTAATTTTTAAAAATTATGAACATCATTTTAAAAAATTAAAATCGATGACTTAAAAATCTCAAAACACTCCAAATTTTTGCATCCCGCAAGATTTTCATATAAAGAATTTAATGAGGATGATAAATTAAAATTTAAAAATGATTTGATATACTTTTTGAGTTAAACTCACAGAAGGCCTCCGTGAACTTAAGCTCACGTATTTTTTCTCTCTCTCTCTCTCTCTCTCTCTCTATATATATATATATATATATATATATATATATATAGTCTGGCTACGGTGATTTCATAAGCACTTCGACTAACTATTTATGGCTTAAATTTTAAAATCTCATGCCTAAAATTTTAATTTAAATAGGTTAAAAAATTATTCATATCATAATCTTGTATATTATCAATTTTCATCATGTTTGGAATTATTTTATTATACTTAATAATTTTTTTAAAGATGACAACATTTGACCTATAAAAATTAGTATTTTTCATTATTTTTAAAGTCATATTTCAAAATCATTAAGCATAATAAAAACTCCAAATATTATGAAAATTGATAATCTACAATACTATGATATGAAGAATCTTTTAAGCTATATAAATTAAAAATTTTGGCGCAAAATTTTAAAATTTAAACCATAGATTTTTTCGGTTCGAAATGCTTATGGAATCATCGTAGTTAGACTCTACATATATGTCAACCACTACTTACACAAGTAAAGAAATTATGTAGCGATCTCATACATTAATGGGTAAAGCTAAATTTATGAGTTCAAATCTCACTCATGTGTTTAATTTTCTAATTTTTTTTTAGTTTGACTGCACCCAACCGTATCAGAGACCGCACCCAGGGGACCCCCAGCCCCCTGGATCCGCCACTGGCCGCACCCAACCGTACCAGAGGCTGCACCCAGAGGGCTGGGCCTAGATCCGCCACCGGATCCGCACCCAACTTGCTACGGACCCGAACCATGTCGTATCGGAGCCCGAACCATATCGTATCGGAGGCTGTATCAGCCAGTTAAATATATCAAAATAATTGAATACACCACGTAGTAGTGTATCTAGTACGTATTGTATCCAATATTTATTCGGTCGGGTATATAAAATATCCGGATGTCATAGTTCCGTAAGAAAAATAAAAATCTGAAGTGTTTTTTTTTTTGAAGTAGCGGAGAATATACTATATAATTTTATTAAATTAAATTGAAAAAGAGTACAGATTGTGACTGGAGAGAAAAAACAAAAAGGAAAAACACAGTCAGAATTGAAATGAAATGCAAGCATCATCTCTAAAAGAAAAATCTGAAGTGTTAAAATACTTGAATGGTTCCGATGGTAGAGCAGCAGAAGCCTGCTAATAAAGAGCAACGGAATCGGATCCCACGAATGAATTATCCTCATACTCTTATCCTACAATAACCAGTAAAATTTTAATGCCCGTAAATTGGCACACAAAAAAACGCAACTAGTTTTCAACTTTACCCTGCGTTTTTTTAGGATCAGAAAAAATCGTGGCTCGAAATTCATTCGAGTTTATCATTGACTCACTTGTTAATAGATTAATATGTTAACAAGTTAATTCATTAAGAGAATTAATGTATTAAGCTTGAACTTGATTGGCTCGTTGACAGAACTTATTCGGTTTGTTAAATTATTGATATTTATTTTTTATATTATTTTAATGTGGATTATTAAATGAGTTAGCTATGTTAGTGTAACGCCCCAGACCGAAACGCTATAAAAGCGGTATCTTCTACATTCATCCAATGACCAGTAACCTACATCACCAATAAATAAAATAATAAAAAAACAAAAGAGCCATAAGAAACAAAATAGAATCAACTATAAAGCTCAGTAACCGATTATTTAATGGTGCAACTTCTCTATAATATGATTATAAATAATTCAATCCAAAGCATCTAAATTAGAATAATTTGTTCTTGGTATGCAATTAAAACCATTAAGTACATACTCAACAATTATACATATACATGGAGACCACAAGTCAATTTGGTGGTATGAGAGATATATCTCATTCATCTGCTATAAATAGAGCTCCGCAGAGCTTAGTATCGCTCACAATCTTTTATAGGTTATGCGAACCACCCCTTTCAGGTTAACGAAAGAATCACTTATGACATTTACAGTTATGCACAATTCAACCAGTTTTATTTATCGACATCCATTAAATTCAGACAATTCTAGATCATCGACCCATATCATAAATCACACATCAATTAATCCGGACAATTAAGATAAAACCAATAATCCAAATAACAGATAATAATCAATAATCAAATACAAGTTATAAAACCACGATTACTTTTTATAAAAAGATCCTATTATGACTCGATTATTGTTGATGCTGGAATCAAACTGCGCCATATCGATATCCTTCAATAAGTTTCTCAAATTAGTTTAAAATCACTCCTGATCACTTAATAGAAGGTTAACTTCATTCATTATATTAAATGCCTTATGAATCAAAATCCACTTGTTAATTAAAAGTTTCATTTTCAAGATCACAAATAATCTCGGTCCAAACAACTAAACTTATTTCTTTTTTTATTCCACATGCATATCCCTTGTTCTTTAATTATTAGGCCGATAACAACTCAGCTTATGATTATATGTTCTTCTTAATCATTTAATTATGAATTTTCTCATAGGATTGTATCAGGTTTGTGTTTCCATATAACATATGAACTTTATTTCATCCTACCGAAAATACAAATAAGAAGTGTCTAAAAGAAGGGAATAAAAAAACACCAAACTATCAGATCGGACCTGTGAGGTGTCAATGAAAAAGGTTTCATTTCTTTGTTTTCGTTTTCTCCCTTTGTGTTTTCTCCTGCTCCTTCAGTTCTCCTCTTTTTCTTGGGTTTTCTTTTCATTTTCGATTTTTTTTTTGTGGTTATTAGTAACGAGTGACAGAGAGGGAACGGCAACAGATTAACGTAGGGATGCATAAAAAAATTCGGGCTCGAGCTAATCTGTCTCGAGCTAATCTGGCTCGAGTTAATTTGGCTCGATAGTTAAATGAGCTGAGTTTGAGTTGACACTACCGCAAAAAAAAAAGAATCAGTAACAGATATTTTTACCATTTAATAACGGTTTATGGACCGTTATTGAATGAGAGGTTACTAAAGCTATATAAAAATCGTTAAAATTGTGTGGCGTTTAAATCCTATATAAAAATCGTTACTGAAACTGGAGAATCAGTAACGATTTTTAAATAAAAACAGTTTCTTTTTTTTTTTTTTAAACTTTTCTAACGGTTTATTCAAAATAACCTTTACTAAAACTGCTTTTTTTTATTTTTTAAACACTTTTGGTAATTGTTATTATTAAATAACTATTACTAAATATTTTTTAAAATAAAATCTTAAACTAAAATATTAAAAGAAAAGAGATTGAATAATTAAAAATAACAATATAAAATATTATTTATTCATTCAATAATTAATATGAAAGAAATATAATTATTCATCAATTGAAAAATATTTACTCAATAATATGTATATCTTACTCATGCAATAATGTAAAAATCTATACAATTTATAAGAAAAAACACAAGAAAAATACAAAAAAAAACAAAAAAAAAATTCAAATGCGTTTTTGAAGGTCAAGATGAGGTTTTCTGGCCCCAAAAATGGCGATAACAACGATAGCGGTTAACTCTATAGATCTCGTTGTGAACTTTTTGTGGCCGCGTAGCACACCTCAATCGAAGTTTCATATCAAAAGTTATGACCGTTTGAAGTTGAGATGGTCGGATTTTTATTTTTATTTCTTCTATCTGATCTCTTCTTTCTCTCTCTGTTTCTCATCTCTTATTTCTCTCTCTGTCTCTCATCTCTCCTTTTATATGTGAAAATAGATGAAAAGAGCTTGGTAATATGTGGAACTTCAGTTTTTGAATTTTAATTTTTTAATCGTTGGATTGAGATGAATGAATGGTGAGATGAAAATATCTCACAATCTGTGGAAGTAAATGTCATTGATGGAGAAAAGAACAAATAGTAACGAGCGCTAGGGTTAGAAACTTTTAATAACGGTTTATACTCAAAACCCGTTACTGAAATAATCAGTAACGTTTGTTAAACAATAATCGTTATTGATCTTTTATATTTAATAATGATTTTTTAAAAAAATCGTTACTAAAAGTTCTGCCGAAAAAAATATCCGAAAAACACACTTTTCAGTAATGATTTTTATTTATAACTGTTACCAAAATGTTATCAAATATTACCAAAATGCCACCGACCTTCCCTACTAACGATTTTTATAATAAATTGTTAGTAATTGGGCGTTAGCAAAAGTCATTTTCTGTTGTAGTGTGGGGTTGGCTCGGCTCGTGGCTCAACTCGGCTCGAATAATAATAGTCTATATTTTTTTTCTGCTAAACCCTAATCCGATAATCCTTCTCTCATTATTTCTCATCATCTCACCATCTCAGTGGCTTAACGACTTCTCGTACTCACTCATGACTTGGCTCATATATTTATTTTGATAGTTTTATTTTTGTCCATCTGTTCAAATTAGTGCAGCAAATGAGTCATTGAAAATATAATTTGTTGATATATCAATTTTGTACTAACTCATGTATCATTCTTGTAGATATACCAACCTTGTAATTTGTAGATATACTAAATATAAATGTCAAATCGAATCAACGTACACGCATTGGCTCGTGAGCTAGCTCAAATAGTAACGAGCCGAGTTTAAGCTAGTCTTTTAAGCTCAAAGCGTTTCACGAGTTTTACTCGACTCGATTCAGATTTTTATGAACCCAATTTGAACTAAACCTAACTCACTCAAACTCAACTCATTTGCAAACCTCATATCCGGTTTGCTCAGGTACCTTCCTATATTTACATGCTACTCGTACTAGATCAGTATTGATTCCATACCAGTTGTTTCCTTAATTTTATTACCTTAATGTATTAATAACAGTTGCAGTTTTCTTCCCTACCAGTACGACTCTCATTTAGATTTATTGCTTGTGGTTTTGATCTAATTGAACTTATTATGTTTCAGAATTTCTTTAGTTTCGCATCCTTCAGTACTTTTCTGATCGATGTCTTTAATTGTTTCAAAGTTCGTTGTCAGTAAAATTGAAGTCTAATTGTTCTTTGGTGTATGTACTTGTATTTGTATCTAAATGTTTCGTAAAAGAAAAAAAAAGTACTGAAGATGTCAATTCCATTTCTTACACTGTACTTATCTTTTTCTGAGTCAATTTAAAAGTTATTTTAATGGCAGTACAGTCCTGGAAATTGTGATTATGGAAGTTTAAATTTGTATTTTTTATTGCATATGATTGAATATTTATTTGTTAAATATATTGTTTGAATGAATGTGAAAATTTTTATTATACCTGATCTTTTTGTATGTAGTTTGTTCAATTAGGTGCTAATTGTGATAATACTCCATTCATCTCAGTTGTCAGTCATGGATTCTAGCATGTAAGTGCTAATTATTTACATTGTTTTTATATCAATTAACTATATAATTGTTGGTATATGCTTAAATGTTATGTTGCCCTTTTTGTGATGTTCTCCTTGTTGTGATGATAACTTTGTTATATTAGTAGGTGCATTATTGTAAGTTATATTAGTAGTATGATGATAATTTTATTATATTAGTAGTTGCATTATTGTGATGATAATATTACTCTTGTTATATTAGTAGTATGATGATAACTTTGGTCACACCAATGTAGGTGTAGTTATCTGATATCTATTATTGATTTATTATCCTTTACGAGTATATTATTGCTTATTATTTCACAAGGAAGTTGTTAGAGATATAGTTGAATTAAGTGACACTTTTGTTGAGAAGAACATGGTTAATATATGTGCTCCTGCAGTTGGGATGAGATTTAATCCTGAATTAAGTGACACTCTTGTAAGGCTGGATTTGGTATTACTCGAGTCATAATTTTTATGGTGTGAAGTATGATGTGACATTTTCATGTAATAAGAATCGTCGTAATACTGGGGACAAAAGTGAAGATCAAAATTTATATTTTTTTTGAATTTTTTTGTTATTTTTTAGATAGATGCAAAATCGCTAGTTTTGAATGGTGTAGAAATCGTTAAATCAGCAAACCTTATATCCATTTAAAAAATAGCAAAAACTTTTAAAAAAATATAAAATTTGATCTTTAAGGATATTTCAATATGAAGATGATATTCAATGGTTTGAATCGGCCGTTTGAAAAATGTCAGGGGAATTTTTTGTACTTTTCATTTCTCATCATGAGGATTTAACAGTTATGGTGCTTTTGCAATAATTTACATCTCTAATGATAACTAAAAGCATAAAAAAATGTTAATTTGTTATGTGGAATTCTGGGGATAAATATTGTGGGGATACTATTCAAAAGAAAACAATACATAATTATTTAGATGTTACACAGATCCTATTTGGACTTTATTACAGGGGAATGGCTTCAAGTCCCCTCAGAAGGAATTAAAAGGTAAATTTAGAATTTTTCGGGAAGTGTATTTGGTTGCTTTTTGTACCTTTCATTCTCTATGTTGTATTTCCTCTTTTGTTACTTTTTCCACAGATTTGGAGAAGAAATGAGACCAGTGAAGCTGACCACAAAGGTTTTTGGTACGGTCTTAAGCTTCTTTGTACCTTATCTACTTCTAGTTTTCTAGAAGTAAATTCACCCAATTACAGAAGAATAACAGTAGGAGACCATCTCTTATTAGAAAGCCTATGGGGGTGGGGGATGGTAATGAAGAACTGTGCACTACAAATAGTCACAACTACCAAATCTATTCAGGTATATAATATTATATTATCCAGCCCAGTGCCAAATCTTTTAGGGTCCATTTGGTAAATTAAAGAATAGCTTTGGAAGAGTGATAATTTTGGAAGAGTGATAGAATAATATTTTTTTTAGAAGAGTGGTATTTTTGACTATTCGGAAGAGCGAAAATATCGTTTGGCAGTTGTTACTCAGAATAGTTAAAATATGAATAATTATGATACTAATAATGATGATGATAATAATAATAATAGTAAAATAATAATCATAATAGTAAGATAATAATAATAATAAAGTAATAAAAAATAATCATCATAAATAATAATATTATAATAGTAATATAATAAAAATATAAACATAATCATAATATAGTAATATAATAATAAAAAATATATAATTACAATCATAATTATAATAATATAATAATAATAAGTAATCATAATTTTAATAATATAATCATAATATAATAATCATAATCATAATCATGATAATAATAATTATAGTCATAATCATAATAATATAACCATAATCATAATCATAATAATATAATAATAAAATATAATCATAATCATAAAAATAATTATATAAATAATTATAATTATAATAATATAATAATAAATTAATCATCACTATAATCAACATATAATAATGTAATACAACATAATAAAATAATAATAAGTATTAATGATTATAATCATAATCATCATAATATAATAATATAATAATAAATAATCTTGATCATAATAATATAATAATAAAATAATTATATTTATATTCATAATATAATAATATAATATTAAAATTATATTTATAATAATAATAAATAATATAATAATACTAATGATAATGATAATATAATAACAATAATGATAATAATAATTTAATAATATAATAATATAATAATAATAAATAAATAATCATAATATAATATTAAATTATAATCATAAATATAATATAATAATATAATAATACTAAATCTTAATCATAATCATAATATAATAATATAATATAATCAAACAATAATTGCTATTCGACGAGAGCTAATCCGGTATTCCACCTATAAGTTGGTATACCGGATTAGCATTATTCTGCACTCTTCTACTTAGTCTAAAATTCGTTTGGCAAATTAATTCGTCGGAATAGCTATTTTATTCTAATTTTTTGCTATTCCATTGAGTGCCAAACACTCCCTTAGTTATTATCCTCCAATGTTGCTTTTTGAATACAATTTCTTTATATTACTTGTATTTCTATTTGTCCAGGTTATGCTCCTCCAAAAAATGACTTCTTGTTTGAGAAGGTTTTTATTTCTTTATGTGTTATAAACTTAAGTTAATTTTTCTTGAGTTCATTTTGGTAGTTTGGCTATTTCTGTCATCTACCTACTTTTCTTCTTCAAAAACATTATGCAGAGGCTTCAGCATTTTGTTTTCGGTAACCACGGTTTGTTTACTGAATCTGAACAATTATTTTCTTTTATTATCATTTCATCATTTACCACGTTTGTATTTTTTTCACAGAAAGTGATTTTACCACCAATTTCATTAAAAATATGGAGTTTAATTGATATCACAACCCGGTATCTGAGTTAGCCTACTATCATCATCAAAATACCACAATCACATCTGATTTGCTACGTCCTACTTACTATTTATCACAGTTCAAACAAGATTAAAATCGTACAAATATTGTAAAGTTTAACAAAAGGAGAAGTATTAGAAATCCTTCCACAACCCGGAGGGGAGGTAAAACCAAAAGAACCACGATTAATCAAGTTTAAAGCTTTCTAATCTTCTTTTATGCTCAAGTCTGCAGTACCTTGTGATAGCTAGATTCTCAATACCTGCTGAAATTAAGTATAGCTCATACATTTACAAAATATTGTCTTAATACTAAATTTAACCTCACAAAAAAACTAATCTAGATTAAACATTCTTAATTCTCTTCCAAACCAACCCTCTTTCTCTGGTTGCTCTAAGCCTAACATATGATCTGTTATCTGCACTGGTAATGAGGAGATGTTAGTTGGAAGTATATTATGTAATGTGTTATGATAATAATTACCCTTAATTAAACACCAATAATGTGCTGTAGCGATAATAGATCCTCCTAAATTCCTAACACTTTTACTTAATCCCCTTTAAAAATAAGCATATTTCTTTCATTTCAAATGACCCATAAAAAACACCCCTTACCAGTTCACAAAGTTTAGGATCTTTATATGATATATTTGCATCTATTAACCATAGTTCCTGTATGGAATTACAATTAAATTGAAAGTTATTATAGCTAGTGAACCAATTTCATAAACAAACCGATATAGAACAATGGACAAAGAGATGTTCTGTTATTTCAAGTTCATTACAAAATATACATTTAGTATCTGCTTGTCAACCCCTTTTCCTTAAATTTTCTTTTGTCAGGATCTTCTTTTTCTGTACTAGCCATAAGAATATTTTTATCTTTAATGAAATGTAGGCTGACCAAGTAACCTGGAACTGAGGAGATTTAATTCCTCCAATTCTAGCCAAGAATAACATGAATTGATAGTAAATACACCTGAAATAGACCATCTCCAAGTAATGAAATCTTCCTCAGTTCCCAACTGAACTTGGGCTAACTTATTATATAAATCAAATAACCAAGTATTAAGAGTACCAGTAAGATTTCTATTGAAACTCAAATAAAATCTATTATGCCCTATTACTTGAGATACTTTAATTTTTGGGTCATATGTTATTTCATAAAGTAATGAAAATTATACACTTAATGTGCATTCTCCTAGCCATCTGTCTTTCCAGAATAAAATTTGTTGCCCATTACCAATATATTTATTAATACTAATGTTAAAAATGTCTCTTTCTTTATTAAGCTCCTTCCAAAATATGGATACATTTCTAAGAGTTCTTTTATTAAAATACTTATTTTAAATTATGATTTTCCATAAATCTTTTTCATTAGTGTTATTGAATCTCCAGAGCCACTTGCATAATAAAGTTTTATTCATATTTTTTAAATTTTTAACTCCTAATCCTCCTTGATCCTGATTATAACATATTTGTTTCTAAGAAACTAGATTATATTTTTTTCTAGTTGTATTACCTCCATACCATAAAAATTTTCTACAAACTCTATCTCTTCTAGATTAGTTACACTTAATGTAGATTTGTGGGATAATAATGAAAAGCTTACAATAGAACAAAACACTAATCTAGAAGTTAATTTTACTATAGAGAAAACTAAAGAAGTTGTCTTTCAAGCAGATGGGAACAATTCACCAGGACCAGATAGTCTATCCTTTCATTTCTACCAAAATAAATGGGATTTAGTTAAGGATGTTATTGTACTTATAGTTAATGCATTTTACAATCATAACTTAGACTTATCTAAATTAAATTTAGCTTCTATTATTTTAATACCTAAAAAAGGAATTTGTAATTCAATACATCATTTTAGACCTATTAATTTGATCAATTGTAGTTGTAAGATTATATCAAAAAATTTAGCTAACAGGATGACAAACATTATCGATCATTTAATAGATAACACACAGATAGCTTTTATCAAAGGCAGAAGTATTTATGATAATATTATATGTGCTCAAGAAATATTACACCAGGTAAAAATAAGTAAAATAAAAGAAATTTTGCTAAAACTAGACTTTGAGAAGGCTTTTGACAATGTTAATTGGGATTTTTTAATATAAGTCTTAAGTTCTAGAGGTTTTGGACAGAAATGGATACAATGAATTACTGAATTATTACATAGTGGACAAACTAATATAAATATCAATGGTAATCCAACTTCTTATTTTAAATGCAAAAAGTGACTCAGGCAGGGTGATCGTTTATCACCCTATCTGTTTAATTTGGTGGTAGATACATTATCCAAAATAATTACTAAAGCTAAACATCATGGTTATATAAAAGGATTAGGTTCTTTTGAAGGAGATATTCTAATTAATCTAAACTTTGCAGATGACACCTTTATTTTTTTAGCTGCTGATACTAAAATAGTTGATGCATTCAAAATGTTATTAACTGAATTTGAAAACCTTTCAGGACTGAAAATTAATTACAATTAGAGTGAGCTTGTTCCTCTTAATTTGACACAATCTGAGGGCACACATAGCAACTATAATAGGCTATAAAATAGTATCATTACCTATTACATATTTAGGAATACCTTTTCATTGGCATAAACTTAGGACCAAAGACTGGGATTTCTTAGTTAATAAAGTAGAACTCAAACTTGAACATTGGAAAGGCAAATTACTCTCAATAGGATGTAGATTGACATTAATTAAAGTTGTATTAAGTGATATTCTAATTTATTGGATGAAAGAAACGGATATGTTAGGGTCCAAACCAGCAACAACCCCAATCGATAGTAGTTATAAATTAAATATCAAGGAAGGTGAGAAATTAAAGGATATCACTCAATATCAACAACTTGTTGATAAATTAATTTACCTAACGGTAACAAGACCAGACATATCTTTTGTCGTAAACTAAGTTAGCAAATTTATGCAAGCTCCAAGAAAACCACATCTTGATGCAATAGATAGGATTCTGAGATACTTAAAAGGGTCACCCGGAAAGGGTATATGGATGAAAAATAATATGTCTAACGTTGTGTGTGGCTATTCCGATGCAGACTGGGCCGGGAGTTTCGATCGAAAGTCGACAACCGACTATTGCACGTTTGTAAGCGGGAATGTAGTCACATGGAAAAGCAAGAAGCAGAATGTCGTGGCAAGATCGAGCGCGGAAGCGGAATATCGAGCCATAGCATCTACGGCAAGCGAACTCATATGGAACAAGCAACTACTCAGAGAATTGAATTTCCCCGTAAAGGACCCAATGAAGATGTATTGCGACAACAACGCGGCAAGACACATCGCTTCAAATGCCATGTTCCACGAAAGAACAAAACATATTGAAATTGATTGTCACTTCGTACGAGAAAAAGTACAAGCGAAGGAGATAGAGACCCCTTATGTGAAGAGTCACGATCAATTGGCTGGTATCTTCATGAAGGGACTCATTCCAAAATAATTTGAAGACATTACAACCAAACTAGAATTAATAAATATCTATAATACTAGTTTGAGGGGGAGTGTTGAGAATAGTTAGTAATTAAGAAACAAAGAAAATTGTACAAATAGAATAGCATAGGAAAATGAGAAGGATCACTGACACTGTTAACGTTCATATGACCGTTACAGTGAGTGGTTAGAATAATTGTATAAATACACAAGAGAAGAAAGAGAAAGTTGAGAAGAGAAAAAAACAAAAACACTGTCTCACAATAAAATATCAAAGTTTTACAATGAGCAAGGTCAAGAGTGTTTTAAAAGTGTATTTACGTTGCTTTTTGATTAAAAGGCTTTTCTTTTTTCCAGATTTCCTCATTTGCTTAGAAACTGCACAAAATAACGTTTAAGATTCTAGTGCAATATAGGGTATAGTTATTTTTTGCTTCCTTGGGTTCAAACCCTTTCGAGTCCAGCGATTGAATAGAGTTTTCAAGTTGGAGACGCGTATGAAAATAATTGTATATGCTGCGATTACTATATGGTGTAGGGTTGTATTACATATACTCCACTGAAATGTGAAGTCTTTTGTTGTCAAATAAAATTAGTGAATTGGTTGGTCGATTGATTTGCACTGATCGGAATGGATTCTCGTGGGACAAAATAAGAAATGGATTTGATGAAATCGTCTCTCTCATGAACAGAATGAAGAATGACACTCGCGAGAATTGGAATCGAAGGGAGTTCACGGTGCTGAAATTGCGTAGAGAAATCGCAGCTCAAACCAAGATATTTGATGTGATTTTACTTCTCATCTCTGAGAAAGAGAATCCTTCCCTCTTCTTCCTTATTCGACGAAAACTGAGTGAGGAACTTGATCACTTCTTTCATGCATCATCTCCTGATGAAATAGCTATTTATTTCGCTTCCACTCTCTCTTCAGTTTGATATATTTTTTCTGATAAATTATAATATATAACACTGATTAGAACTAGAGTTTCAATAACATGAATTGTAAATTAAACCTGCAAATAGTTGTTTTATTACATACAGTGAATCAATTCGTGTTTACAGATAATTCATTCTGATTAAGAAAATTCAATTTGCAATGATTTCTAATATATTTTTTCCATTGAACTCTATGAATTCTCACTTATTTTTTATTTTTCATTCTGATCAAGGGGTTAGGTTCTGGACAAAACGAGAACCGATACGGAGTGTGGTACCAGTGAAATGTACAAGTTTTTTTTCATACAAGACCAAGGTCAAGATACCCCCTACCGTGTTTCTTTCCAAAGGTACATATCATTAGTTCATTTACTTAAATTATTCATAGCATTTCCACATGTAAAACGAAAACATGGTTTTAAAATTTTAATATATCAAGTTGAGAAATCAAATTGCTATAATTGTTAGTTCAGAAACGATCGTCTTTTAGGGGGCAAGAAAAGTCGAAATAGCAAATGAAGGAACTGAACTCAAAACCCTATGCAGGGGAAGTCCACAGGGCCTCCCCGCCTCCCCTCTCCTTCCCTCTTCTCTTTCTTCTTTCTTCCTCCTCTTCTATCTTTCTTCTACAACAACTATGTATATCAATGATTCAAGACTCCGCCTCCACACATATACAACACCTCTGCTTGCACTTTTGCCTGTGGCTCTCCACCGACTACGACGCCATCAGCAACCCCACCGACTACGTCTCTGCCTTCGACAGCCTCTGAATACAACAACCACCTCACTGTTCAGCGACAACGATCTAGCACCTCACCACTGACACACAATGAGATCAACTTCATTTTTTTACTTTTATTTTTAATTTTCTCTCTCTTTCTTTTGGAAAATAACTTTGCTGCATTTCCTCTTGTAAATTCTCTTTTTCTCTTTCTTTTTCTTTTTCTTCCATTTTCTTCTGTTCTGTAAATCTTTTTTAATGAAAAATGGCCTTCCTCTAAAAAAAAAAACAAGTTAGGCCATTGCATATCCATAACCATAAGCTTCATGATTAAAAAGTAAAATACTGAATCAATGATAATAAAATATGCGGTGTTAGTAACACGAAAAAGAACTTTACGACCAACTATGCAAAAGTATACCCAACTAAAAGGCAAGCCGTTACATACCCATATGCCTTCACAAGAAATAAAAATAAAGAGTAACAATAAATCCTGCAGGAAAAAGGCAAAACTAAAAAGAATTTTATGACAGAGCAACTGTTGAATTAATGGAAAAGGTCATGGTAAATCATATTTCACATTTCCCAGATAAAGCCCGCATGCAGGTGCCATTGGACTTGCAGCTGTTACTGTTTTTGCATCAAGTATCCTCTCCACTGCAGTTTCAACAATCCAATTAGTAAAAGCTCATTCTTATCGCCCACAACATATGTGAACATAACTAAACAATGAAAAAACCAAAAAAATATATATATATATCATACCATCACTAACTGTTAGGCAGCCGGTTCCAACAGATTTCAGAACTCCAACCATTAACCTCACCTAGGTCAGGTGAAACAGAGTTACAAAGATAAAACGTCAAAGAAAGAATAAACACATCACCAACTATTAGTGTATTGCATTTAGATGCTGACACCCACCTGATGATAAAGGAAGGACAGTGCTCGGGCAGTTACTACAAAGCACTTGTGCCTCCGTAGCTGGCCAAATTCCTGCCCATTCTCACTCTTTACAGTTTTCGCATCAGATGCATCAGATGAGGTAGAGAACCTTCTAGAAGTACCCAGAGCCAGTAATTCTGTAGCAGACCGCTCCACAATAGATGGGAAATATAGTGCTGGGAATATTTCAGTGACAGAAAGTTCATCTAGTGTTCTCATAGGAGAGTTCGCCTGCATGGATTTGACGTTTAAATCATACTTCAAATACAATAAAAAAAAAATTAATACTTTCAGATTTTTCAAACTAACAGATCACAATGTGTATTACATTGCAAATAACATCCAACCAAGTTGTTATGTAACGCAAAGAACAACGAAGGTTTCCTACAGTCTCTACTCAATACAAAACTTCGCATGGCACCCTGTGCCACCACCATCTTGTACAGACAACTAAGTAGCAGCATGTGCTGAAAAGAACAAACTATTGTAGCACATTATGGTAAGCCATTTCTGCTTTTTCTTGCTTAAGATCTCAACCAATTCATCAATGAAATTTCCAAATATTTTATAGGTATTTATTGTTAGGGGAATCAAACGTAAAAGGTAAGAGGAAAAAAAAAAGGACCTGGCACCCAGCTGCTCTGAAGGAACTGAAATCATGATGCCCAACAAGTATGCTGCATGCTCTCTGCGCCACAACCATAATAAAAAAATATATGAAAAAACCAGAGAAGACTACAGTATCAATATACTGAATAAAGGCCTTTTGTAGTGTTTTCAAAACATCCTCAAGGTCATATTGTCCTTGCCAGGACTTAATCCTCTATTTTCAGGGGCAAAAGAGGCACGAAATCCACAAATTGATACTACAATCTAAAACCTACCAGCATATACTGCACTCACAGAATCAAGTTCTGCCTGTTTGTCCTTAATGTTATATACTTGCATCAGTCCTTAAAATTAGTAACAGTAAATAAAAATACAGCAACACTATTAAAAAAACATGATGTCAAAGTCACAATCATTTTGTCTACACAGTTATCTGAATGACAAACCTTATGATACTAAGTTTCATGCCTTATCAAGCATCTTATCCCATTTTCAAATTAGTTTATTCTGCAGCAAAAAATGCTAATCATAATATGGGTTTAAACGAAGCTGATTTATTCATTATCTAAAGAGGAAAGGATAAAAAAATGCAAAATGCACTTGTTTTGTTTACCTCCTATTCCTAAAAGCAAAGATAAAAAAATTAAACAAAAATGAGTAAGAAGAAAACAGGACCTTCTAAAAAGAGCATTCACTTTAATTAATTTCATATGCTAAATCTGATACCTACGTGCGCTCCAGAGCCTTGAACCGAGCATGAAAATCTGGTGGAACACATCTCACATCTGTCACCATTATGTCACCTCCACTTTTCTACAATAAAGAAAATAAGGAATTCTCAAAAGAGGTAGAACTAAGCATTTGCTCACAAAGAGATACTAACAACTGAAAGCTATTAACAGAGTGCATGATTGCAACAGCAATTATTACTTCCAGAATAGTCAGACCCCAACCAAGACCAAGTTTGCACAATAATCATCACATTTTTTTGGTACAAAACCTCGAATTATGAAGTATACCTCTACAAGCATAGTGAGGAACAGATATCCATTGGCACTAATAGTTAATTTACGTGGACTGCTGTCCTATCTTATGAAGATGTATTCTTGTAGATCCAAAAATGTGGACAAAAGCAATGGAGAAACTGAAACTTCCACAAAGAAATATTTAAGTAATTGGTCCAAACTACTCCAAAAGGCAGAAACTAACCTGCAAGAAATGATTGACAGCTCGTCTTACCACTCCTGGTTCATGAGGTGGTAACTACACAAGTAGAGAGCTCACTTAATATCGACAATTATGGTAAGGCAATATGGCAAAAAATTAGTACTGAAACCTTATAATTCCAGCCTTGTATATAATTAGGGTTCAATCTCCTTGGCGTAAAACTAAAATTAAACAGTCAACATTCCAAGGAAAACTGAAAAGATAAACAAAGAAAAAGAAAAGTTCCACAGAGGGGCATACATGAAATTATTTCAAAACTGTCATTATTGTAAGAGTGGGCAAATGAAAATATATGTCATAATAGTACCACTTCACCAGGCTTTCTTTTGCTGATTCGCTCCACGTCAACATGGCATACATTTGACAAAGCATGAACCCCTGCATCCTAAATCATAGGTTCACAAAATATGAATATGTCATGTTCTTCTAATCAATACAAACTCAAAAAAAGTATAGAAATAGAAGTCCTGACATGAAGTAAGAGCTGCATACTTACTGTTCGGCTAGAGCAAGAGACAGGGACTGGCTGTCCAATAAACTTCTGAAAGGCCTCCTAAATAGACCAAAAAGTTAATAAAAAGAAAAAGAAATCAGCCTAACTAATCCGATCTGTTAGAAGGTTACTTCCAAGTAGTTCAGATTTCCATCCAAGAGCATATTATCACACAACTTGGTACACACCTCAAGAACACCAACGACTGTGCGACAAGCGAGTTGTTTCTGTGACCCTGAAAAACGGGTCCCAACGTACTCCACAGCGACGAGATATCTCTGCAATCCATGATTTCTCTGGCCCATTGCAACCTCAGATTGTTCGTCTGGAACACGTGGCGGTTCTGATTTGGGGAGCTTCGAGGGCCTTGAGATATCAAGAGAGAGGCTCAGTGGCCGCTTAGGCGGAGAGTGGTGGCGATCCACTTCGCCTTCTTCGTTGCTCATATTGGCATTTGAGAGATTGCGAATATGGTTTTCACTTTTTCAGTGGTCTGATCTGAGGAGAAACAAGCAAGGTTCACAGCCTCACAGGGTTTATGGGTACTAGTCACCAGATAGACCTAACCTCCAGGGCGGGCAGCCTCCCCAGTTCTTTTTTAGTGCGATGATCTCCGCATCGAGATTTTAATATCGACGATTGTGAAAATGTTTAAATATAAATTTTAATTCATAAGATTTATTATTATTGTTAAATTAAAACCATTAATTGATGATCAGATAATTTATAATAAAAAAAACTGTACAGCTTCAAAAAACCCTCCTCAGAAGATATCGCTCCCTGTCCTCCAGTAACTTCACTATATTTTAGTTTGCCTAAAGTATTTTATATTAATTATTCAGCGTTATGATATATTAAAATAGTTTTGTCATTTAATAAATTTAAAGATTTTTTATGTAATTTCATTATTTTTATAAATTAATCTTTGGGCATTAATTCCACATATTCAGAGGTCTGGACTAGAAGCCAATATCCACGTCTCTCATCTCCTGAATGCTTTCACCCCGAATAAGTTATAGCAATGATTGGTAGACAAAACTTGTCATACTATTTTTAATTTCCTACTTTGCAATTTCACATATTATATTCTACCATCGTCAACGATGGTGTCATATGCCATAATATGATAACATATCTTGAGAGGCCACAGTAAATATGGCACTTTCAGTTCCAATCGGACGAATCATATTGTTACGGGAGGTGGGTGGTATGAAATTCAGATGATTCTTTTTTTTTATGGATATTTAAAAATTAAGCAGTTTAAATTCTCATCTTCACTAACAAAAAAATAATAAAAAAGGAATATTATTGCTCATACCGACGATAGCATCACAACCATGGCAGCAAATTGAAACTCAACACTTTGTCATTCAACCCCAGAATTAGCGTATGGTACGGTACGGTACGGATATATCATAACACGCCGCTATCTCAGGTCTACAGAAAAAGAAAATGTACCACATTGTAGAACTTTCGTCCAAGTAACAAGAAACATCACAAATTCATCAACAACAACAGAAGCAAGGGAGCAATTCATACCTCAGATGCTGAATATTTCTTCATGTTACTGGCTGCACTATTCTGGCTTCATTTACAAATCTATATTTCACAATATTTCTCATTTACAACAAAACTGCTTCCACCGAATCTGACATATTAACAATATATGACACCAAAAACACCTGTTGACACATACGATTAATGTTCAGCAAGAGTTTGCTCCGTGGCTTTGTCATCCTTTAAATTGTTACCAGAAGACTGCCTTTTCATCTGTATATGGAGCACCGCTTGAGAAATTAATAGGCTGAATTTTGGATTGGGCTTGTTCGAAGAAGAAGGCATGGTGACACCTGCCTTTTTAAGAGCTTGTGAAATTCCTTTCTGGGATCGCTGATAATGTGCGTGGCACAAAGAAGGATTTGCTGCCCTCGACACTGGTTTCCCACAAATAATTGGTGATCCCTGTGGGCTACTGAAATAATATTAAAAAGGAAACAAACTATGATTATTAAATAAAATGTCAATAATTTCTGGCGGTCTAATATTCAAATAAGAAGTTATTTCGCAATCTATAATCATGATTCAGGTGTTACCATGGAAGAACAGTTTATTAACAATAAAAAAAATAACTGGCAACTGATAAAAAAAGGGATTTGGGATATCATTATACAATAACAAAATAATTGGTAAACTGATAATGAGAGATTTGGGATATTCTCAGCCAAGATGGTCTAACCACTAGTAGTGCCATAATATGTTTTAATAAAACCAAACAATTTAAATTCCTTTTATATTTGAATGTTCTCGAATACAACTAAAATGTCAACCATTTTGATTTTCTCTCTCTTCTTCCCAATATAATTTGTTGACACTTTTGGTGATCAGAAAACAAAATTACTTTTCAATTCTTATACTAATAACATAGACAGTTCAAAATAACTTTTCGTGATAAAGATATTAAGGACTAGGAAACACAAAATTGAGATAAAAAAAATAAGTGCACTCTTTTTGTTAATCATTGGAAGATTTCTTATGGCATATATCTAATTTGTGTGTTCAATTCTCCTCTAATAACAATAATACCATATGCAGGTTTAAAGATACACAAATAATCAGCACATACTTTTGAAATCAGACCATGCAAACATTTGATTTAGATGATATAAAACTATTATCACGTAGGAGGACGCTAATAAATTCGGATGATAGGACTTATAAAGTAAAATACCTTACCTCTTTATTACGAAATTACAAGGCTTATAAAGCGTCTGTTTCGGATCGGCCAATATATGCTGGTGGCAGAAGCTCGTCAAAGCCATGGCCTTAGCTTTACATCCAGAGAAAGCACACTTCATTCTGTCCGCACCAGTTCCCTCTTCGTCCTCTGTGGTAGCCTCCTGTCCTTTGAAGTTGCGCTTCTCAAGAGGGCTTTTTCCATACTCCCAGTAATAATCCCTGTGCTTGATCCTCAAATCTTCGATGAGGGACCAGTAATGGCGCTTGTAAATAGAGGCGAGCTGGTGGAGGCTCCGGGACCTACGACGGAGCATCTCGGCTCGCTCGAGCCGTGAAGCCGTTCTGAGGCACTCGTCCTCTCCGATCGTCACCGAAGGCAAGGATACATCACCGGAGCTAGCCTGCTTGTTGAAATTGGAATAACGACTGGGTAAAGAATTAGGAGTCGGTGCTGACCGCGAGCAAGGTTCCTTCTTCAAAATTTTCGACACCATGTCTAATTGGATGGGATGTCCTTCCTTTATTTTTTCTCCAATTTTCTCTTTTGATTTTGATTTTGATTTTGATTTTGATTTTGGGTAGTAACTAGTAACTACTAGTAAGAGCAGAAGAGGCAGGTGTCACCGTGTCAGGCCTCGGGCGTCGGGGCGTGACTGTTGAAACCGAAAACGCTGTTTCAACGTAAGAAAGGAACTCTCTGGAGCGGGTACCTGACAAATAGTGACCCAGGAAGGCGGAAGGGAGGATATTACTTGTAGCATTTTTCAAAGAAACCCTCTCCTAAAAATCAACCGATCTAATCGATTAATTATAATTTTAAAGTAATTTTATAATTTAGTATTAATTAAATCTTAAATCTACACTTATTATATATTAATTAAAATTAATTATAAATTAATTAATATTTATTACTTAAAATTATATAAAAATAATTAATAAATATTTAATTATTTTACATGAATCGGGTCGGGTCGACCCGTGACCCGATCGAGTCGGGGTATGGATTAAGATTTTTTTATCCCAATTTAATCAGGTCGGATCAAAAATAATAATAAAATAATATAATCTCGATTCAAACCCGACTCGACCCATTGACACCCCTAGCACGTATACACATTTGAAGGTGCAGCATGAAGTGGTATTTGATCACATTAAATAATTTCTTAAACTAATGAGATACAGCAGAAAGCTCAATGTTTTGTTCTCGAAGCAGCTTGAATCGCGTATTAGAGGAGAGTTTCTAAGAGTTATTAAATTTTAAGTGTCAGTTGATATTTCAATTTAGAATTAAATATGGGTTTCTAATTTAGAAATTCTCTTTCTTCTCTTCTTCATATAATATGTTCCATCATGTGATGAAAATCATCATGTCAAATTAACAATTCTTCTGAGAACGTGATAAATAAATTAAAATATTATAATTTAGATTAGATTGTCTCAAAACTTTATTTTTTAGTGTTAATTTAGTTTAATTAGAGTTTAAATTGTATCAAGTTCAAAGTACTATTTAGATTTTATTTATATTTCAGTTTAAGAGAAAATATTAAAAGGTTTGGAATAAATAAACGTGGAACGGGAACTAAATCGGATAAAAAATGAACACAAAAAAATCGAAACAATTTTCAGCAGAAGCTACCGTATTTCGGACCGAAGTTACTGTACACAAAAATACATCCACAAGTTCAAAAATATATCTTTGAACTTTTAAATTTATAAACCCTTTTAATTATAAACCTTTTCAACATTTCAAACTTTTCGAATTTATTTAAAGAAACCATCATCGAAATTGTCATTTGTCAAACTTATCACCGTCAATATAATTATCCACATATTCTTATACATTGATTGTAATCAATTTTATACGATTAAATACCATGTGACATTTCATTAAATATCATTAAATGTGAACCAATATATATTTTTTGTCATTTGATGAATGATAAAATTAACATCAAATTTTATTATTTGTATGTATATAATGTGTATGGAACATATATACTATATTTTCTAATAAGTTATTTTTTATGATTGTCAAAATCGTAGATCCTAACAATTTTATGAAAGTTAAAGGCTACCCGTGGATTGCATCGACCCTGATACAATAAAATAAATACACACTAACAAATGCGCAGTACCTACAAATAAGAAACATTTGTTCATTTTACACGAGAACACAAGGAACTTTTCTTCTACTCTAGTTTTTCTATTATTGTAACAAAAAGTAAAAATAGAAGAAAATCCAAGACTCCATGCCATGTGAAGAATATTTTAAATATTTTTTAGCTCTCTCACAGAAGCAGAGTCAACAAGCCTTCTGAATTGTGTGGCAAGGTTTTGGTAGAACTTGAGATCTGATGGTTGTACATTACCAACAGCTTTCTTAAAATGGCGTATGCAAACCTCATTTATATCAAAACTTTCCTGTTCGAGCATGATACTTTAGTTAGCATTAGCAATAATAAGTTGTTTTTAATGTTTATTTGAAAGAAAAAAATAAAAGAAAAAGGAATTTCCAAAACGACCAAGCTGTTAAACAAGGATTGCAGTTCTTACTCCATACTATACCAAACCATCAGTCTTTTAGAATACTGAATACTCTACTAGAAAAAGGTAAAAAAATCATACACACATAATCTGGGACAGATATACAAGAACAGTATGAAATTGTAGATAAAATTATAAGCAATGATTACCTCAAGTGCTGAAATGGCAGCTTCTCTACACACTAGTTTTATGTCAGCCCCAGTATAACCTTCAGTAAGAACAGCAAGCTCCCTCAGTCTTACATCAGGCCCGCATGGTATCTTTTTTGTGTGGATTCGAAAAATTTCCTCACGGTCTGCTTCATCTGGAGGTTGAACATCCAGAAGTCTGTCAAAACGACCTAAACACAGAATGCGATTTTAGGTTTAGTTCAATTTCAAAACAAACTTAAAAAGTAGATCCTTGTGGTGTATGCCCAAAACAGTGAACTCTTAAGCACATATGATACCTGACCCATAAGTATCATATGACTAAAAGTCCAAAGCACATTGTTTAATGCATGCAAAAAGGAAAAATAAGAGTATTTCAAGGTCAAAGCCCATATTGCTCCTACGCTCACTGACAAATGGGCTTCCCCACAAGATTTGATAGCATTAGGCCTGTGTGCAGCGGAAGTGGGTGAAATAGGAGAAACATTTGTAACATTGTATCAGTGCCCATGCACAAAATCTAGTTCTGGGAAGATTTCCTTTTCAATCCCATGGGCCCCACCAAGAAACAGAAACGTGGCTTGCTTTGCTCATTTCACTTGTAATAACAAATTACCTGTTATTTTACCTTATTTCAAGAGAATTTTCCTCTTGTTGATGACATTGTGTTATTTCCTAGTGTTATAGTGCTTAGGGTATAATTGGATGACATTTGAATTTCAGAGGGACACACAAAATTGCATAATTTATATTATACATAATGAAGTTCGAAGTTCAACTTCCAACCTGGTCTCAAAAGAGCAGGATCAATCTTGTCAGGGCGGTTTGTAGCAGCAATAACTGTCACACCAGTCCTCAAATCCAAACCTAATTTACTCCAATATTATGTTAAAAGATAAGTAGTAAAATCAGAATACAAAGGTCAAAATAGTATAATTACAGCCCATGTCAGCCCAGCTCATCCCTGACAACATTTTCTAGTAAAATTGATTTGCCCACCTGACAACAGTGAAACCAACCAAATATACCATGAGTTGAGGACTTACCATCCATTTCCACAAGGAGCTGGCTCAGAACCCGGTCTGCTACAGACACGCCATCATTCTCACTGCCTCGTGTTACAGCAAGTCCATCAATCTCGTCAAAGAATATGATTGCAGGCTTATTGGCTCTGGCCTTGGCAAACAGTGCCTTCACGGCCTTCTCTGAGTCACCAACCCATTTGCTGAACAGCTCAGGCCCCTTAACAGCTAAAAAGTTCAGTTTGGCCTCTGATGCTACTGCACGAGCCATAAGAGTTTTGCTACAGCCAGGTGGACCTATCATGAGAAGGCCCCGCGGAGGCCTGATCCCAATCCGATCAAATGCCTCTGGACACATTTGGGGCCACTGGACAGCCTCAATTAGTTGTTCCTTTATCTTGGATTGGCCGCCCACATCTTCCCATCGCACTTTGGGTAGTTCCAACATTACCTGATTAAAAAAATAATAATAATAATTCAAGAGAACAACTTTCCGTTACATTTTTAATACACTTCATTTTTTTTTTTTTGATAGCTTCCATTACCCATGGCATTCATTACTTTTCAAATGCCTTTTGCAGACATGAACCTGTGTCTCATCATAGAGAGGCAAGACCCATCACCATCTTTGCAAGGCCTACAATTCGACTACAAAATTAAATTAACTTTTCTGGCGCAATGTACATTACCTCGCGCATGGCACTGGGGCGAACTTTTAGTTTGGCCTTCTCAAAATCTTCAACCGTCACCACAAGGTTTACATCTCCATTTGTTCTCATTATGTCTTCTGATGCTACAGTAAGCTTAGAGAGAGAATCTGACAACGAGCCCATGACATCGACAGACTTTTCTTCTTTAAGCTTGATGTGCCGCCGAAGAGTGTTTAATGCAGCCTCATTACAGAGTGCTGCTAGGTCAGCACCCACAAACCCATGAGTCTCAGAGGCCAACAGATGGAGCTCAGCTTGGGAGAGAGAGTGGTCCATGTATCTTAAAATGGCGCTAAGTATATCCAGCCTTTGTTCTGGTGATGGTACCCCTGTAGTCATGCCAGTTAAATATTTATAAAGTTAATTACACAACAACTTCGAAGGACCTATCACCATGAATTCCAAAAGCTAAATATTCTTTAAGGATGCCCAAACTTAAGCAAGAGATCTTTTCGAAAAAAGAGAAAGGAAACCACTAGTTAAGAATAACTGTTTCCTTGAAGCTTTCAGATCACAATGCAGCTTCTTAATATTCTAAAAAAAATCATATAAAAGTATTCTTTGATCATGACAACAATACTGAAGAAGCTAAAAGATATTTCCAACAAAATTTTGGGTAAAAACTAACCCTTTAAGTACCTATCTCGATTTCTCGGTCAAGTCTCCCAGGCCGTCTCAAGGCAGGGTCGACACTGTCGGGGCGATTGGTGGCAGCTATCAAAATTACACGATCAGTTTGATAAATCTCATCCATTAGTTTCAATAAGGTTGCTACCATCCTGAGAGTCAAGTTCTCTGTGCTATCCTTCCTTGCTGGTGCAATTGCATCCAGTTCATCAATAAACACCTTTAATGATACAGAAAGGTCTTTTACATTTACATAGGTTATATTGTAAAAGATAGCCAGCTCTTTACTGCTTAATAATAGTTATACAATCATTTAATTGAGTTAGTGTAAGAGTAATTTGGTCATTTTTTGCAAAGATGCTGGCTGCAAATAATTGGAAATGCTGATCACTATTGAATATAAACTGGTCCAATAACCATTGAAACTTGTGCTTGATTTACAAATTTAAATTAAAAGAACAGCCAACAATCCAACTAGTGATGCAGTTTATAAAAGGTTCTCCACAGTGAACTCTTTGGAGTAAACAATAGAAATAGGTTCTTTATTCTGCTACTACAAATTTAAACCTAACAAGCATGAGACCACAAAATTAAACACGAGGTGATTGCATGCATAATTAGAATGGCAACGTGAATGAGCCTACAAAAAAATGACAAGAGCGAACAGATGAAATAAAAATAGCAAAAAAATTAGAAAAATAGAAAGAAAAAAAAAAAAATGACAACAGTAACAAAACAACTATTACCACAGACGGAGCGGCTTTCTTGGCCGAGATGAACACATCATGCAGTGCTTGTTCACTCTCACCATAGTACTGGCTAATTATTTCAGGCCCATTAATAGTAAAAAGCTGGGCACTGGCTATTTTGGCACACATAAAAGCAAGAGATGTCTTTCCCGTGCCAGGTGGGCCATATAGAAGCACACCTTTATACCTAGTAATGCAGGTGAAGAATATTACATACAAACAATGACAGATCAATAGCCTGCCAAAATTGGCAAGATGTGAAACACACAAGCACTGTAGTAAGAAATTATCCTACCTACTAACCATCCTGTATTGTAACCAAGTAGTTTGAACTCGTTTCCCATTGGTTTTCTTTTTATTTTGGTACCTTAACCTTACACATCAGCTCCATTCTTGATCCCACACTAACAACAACGATAAAAGAAACAACATCCAAAAAGACAGCTTGTGATACAACTAATACCGACTGGTACTCCATTAGTAATTGGACCTATACTACTATACTAGATCACAAGAAAAATAAAAATTTTAAATTCAAGAAATGATAAAATGCAAAACCTTGGCAATGTTTCATCTTTAGCCAATGAAAAAGAAATAATCTCCTTCAAATCCTCAAACTCCTTAGACAAACCACCTAATCTCGGAAAACCTGAATCATATTCAACCCCGACCTGGTACTCTGGCAAAGCCCCATCTTTACTAGGCTCATCACTATTGCTATCCAACACTCTGTCACCTGATAACAGCTCCACTTTGGTTGTACTATGCACCAAGAACACATCACTTTCCAAACCAGAATCTCTAACACAGAACATGCATATATTTCCACAAACAGGGATACCTACAACATTACCCTTTATTAAATGCCGGCCATATAACCACCGCGAGGCAAGAATCTGTACGAGTTCCTTGACTTTGTCATCTCCAAGCGCCAGATCAGCAGCTGAGGAGATATCAGGAGTTTCATTGATTAAACTTAGGCGAAGTAGTTCACACGTGCCTATATGCGATGTTGTGGAGAGAGAAGAGATAAATATGCCCTGGCCGATAGAAGGAAAACCCATTGTACAAGAAAGGCCCCAAGACAATTTGACTCCATCTTTTATAACCTAAAGATGCAGATCATTGTCACAATTTTATTCAAATTTCATTTCTGAAAAGAAAATCTAGCATTAATTAAAAGATATAACAAATTGCAACATTCTGTTTCAGCTTGCTTGCAAATGAAAACAATGTTCTCCAAACATCTACATCCAAAATTATCACCCATTTCCTCTGGGGAACACAACAGCACTGCTAAACAAGAGCAGCTAAAAGAAATCATAACAAATTACAAACCTCACAAATCAATGAAAATAAATAAAATTATAACAAAGATGCCAAAATAGCTGATGTTACTGCAAAAAAATAAAAAAAATCTGACTAAATAACAAAAAGTAACCTTACGAGAAGGGAAGACAGTTGCTATAGAAAACTGTCTTCCTGCATCAGCATCAACTGTGCAGACATCACTGCCATCCAGTTGGCTATCCAATGGAACAGAAGATACCTAATATAAAGTAGGCAAAAGCTTCCAATTAGAATAATTTCTCTTTTATTTTTATTTTTCATATTATTTTCATCATTGTTGAAAATCTTCATTATTTGAAAACTTAGAAGTTAGAAACACAAAACAATAGGTCAACTTTATATGCCAAAACAACTACTCAAAGTATAAAAGAGTTCCCTCTTAAGTTGTTTAGGGATAATCCCTGACTTTCTCAACCTACCTTAAAATTAAGGGCAGGGTCATACCACTTCTGTTAGAGGAATGGTACGGTAAAACTCTGAAATGATTGGTATTAACAAACTATTTCAATTAATCAAAATAACAGTCTGTTTCCATTTAAAATATAACCCTGTAAATATTGGTTATAGACATATACAGATTTTCAACTCTAGAGTGCTACATTCAGAGTTTGAGAGGAGGAGGCAGAGTCAAAGTGTAGAGGGGATTTAATCAAGTACACCCAAAATGAGGAGTAAAACTTTGAGGAATGTAGTTAATGATTCACAAATTCTTCTTCATTAGCACTCATTCATATTATAGCAATATACTCGCGCGTTGCAGCGGACTCTTTTATTTAAACATGAAAACATTATAAGATAGAAAAATTCACATTGATCTAATATTAAATTATAAAATTCACCAAATTATAGAGAAAACGTATAATAAAAATCATATTTTAATCTTGGATGAGATTTTTTGCACAATATGAGTTAATGATTCATGGTGTTTATGATAAAAAATAAATTAATTTTTTATATCATAACATAAATAGAAAGATATTGAGTATTCTAGTTAATAAATCATATGCATAAATGGAAATAATATTATAGATGGGAAAAAATGAAGAGAAAGAGAGGATCAATGGACGCGATTACATAGATTCGATTAATCAAAAATAGATATTATCTGTCTAATTGAGGAATAAAATGGATATACTAAAAAATACCATGATAAAAAATGAACCCTTCAATTCTTAGCTGCTTTATATAATAGTATAAACAGTATAGAATAAATAAGAAGCCCAGGAGCAAAATTACAATATGGAACATAGGAGCAAAATTACAAACTTTCAAACTTTACTTAGCAAACTACAAAAGATAGCAAGAAAGATTAAGAGAAGTACAGAGACAAGGGAGCCGGGGTGGAAGGCAGAGGAGACAACAGCAGCCTCAGATAGATAAACAACGGCGCGGTTGCCTCTAGAGAGAGATGCTTCACTCTCGACAATGGTGCCATAGAAGGTGGAGGATGCTCTAGGGAGGAGGGACGGGTGAGCAGAGGACAAGGCGGAGAGGACCCGGCATCGATGGTGCGAGTCGTCGCCGGCGGAGGAGGCTGAAAGCGGCGTCGATGGGGTTCGTGGAGAAGAGGAGGGAGAAGAAGATTTGTTCTTTTGTTTTTTCTTCCCTTTGGAAGACATCTCCGTACGCCGTCTACGCCAGAGAAACTCCCCTGGAGATGGACGGTGCGAGACGACACCGTGAAAGAGGTTTAGGGTTTTGGACGGGTCATTTGTTTTATACGATAAAAATGAAATATATATATATATATATATATATATATATATATATATATATATATATATATATATATATACTTATTTATATATACATAGCGTTAAATGAGAATTTTTATTTAAACATTAAAATATTATAAGATAAAAAAATTCACATTTATCTAATATTAAATTATAAATTCACCAAATTATAGAGAAAACATATAATAAAGACTATATTTAATCTTGGATGAGATTTTTGCACAATATGAGTTAATGATTCATGATTTTTATGGCAAAAAAAGTAAATTATTCTAACATATATTATCACCATTAATTCCTTACCAAATATGCACAAAGTTGCTAAATAAAAAACAAAAATTATGGAAATAATAGTATATAAGGGAAAGAAATGGAGAGAAAGAGGAGATCAATGGACGCGATCACATACGTTCGATCAACCAACAATAAATATTATCCGTCTAATTGAGGGATAAAATGGGTATAATAAAAATTTACAATGATAAAAAATGGACCCTCCAATTCTTAGATGCTTTATATAATAGTATAGATAATAATATGATCCGACGGATTAAATTTTTTTACCCATACCGATCTGATCAAAAAAGTTGATTGATCGACGACGACTCATATAAAATAATTAATAATTTGTATATAATTTTAAGTAATAAAATATTAATTATTAATTATTTGTATATAATTTTAAGTAATAAAATATTAATTAATTTATAATTAATCTTAATTAGTATATAATTAGTATTAAATCATAAAATTACTTCATGAAATATAATTAATCGAGTCGGATCATGTTAATCCCGATCCGACCCGATTCGGATCAAAAAAAATCAAACTCATGCCCGACTCATTTATTTTCGAAATATGTCGGATCGAATCGTGTTTCGGGTCAATAATTGACACCCCTAATATATATATATATAGTAAATATACCGTCAATTTAAGATTACGGAGATCTTCCGTGAGTTTAACTCAAAAAGTACATTAATCGGATCGGGTCATTAATCGTGAGCTTAACTTAAGATTACGAAGTTATTTCTTTAATATTTTATATTGTATATTAATTACACTTAAAAATCTAAAAAATTAAAATTAAAATACCAAATTAGTAAAATATAATTTAATATTATTATACAAATATAAATTAACATTAAAAAAATATAATCGACAAATATATATATATATATATATATAGTCTTTACCCGCTAACTCTTATCCGGCTCTTAGAGTCGAATGATTTGATAAGGACCGGATTCACCCTTTAAAAATTAAGTCCTTTAAACACAACTCACTAAAAATCTTTATCAATTCCGACTCTTACCGGACCCTTTGGTTGACATATTAAATCCACCCTTAATAAGTCTTACCCAACTCTTAAAAACGATGCTTACTGGTAGGCTGGTACATTGTTGATTAGTTGCGGACTTCTGTGTGTGGCCTTGGGCCTTGGGGACTACTGTCATTGAGCAAATAACATCAAATATAACAGGCCCAATTAGTACATTAAATTCAACGGTCGAAATTGCGCACTGCTCACTGAACAAGTGGGCTTCTCCGCTCTGGTCCCTGTAATTTAGCCATAGGCAGCCCATAAGTGAATCATTTATTCATTTATTAGCAGATGTTCACAAGTTAAAAGATAAGAAAAAGATGGCTAAAATATCCTGATTCGGCTTCGTATAATGATATTCTCATTTTCTCTCGCTGAATTATTCCTCTTCTCGCTTACAAGAAAGAAAAATCCTTTCATGGCTATTGTGACTGGCTCAGCATCAGCCATGGCAAGATGGAAGATGATGAGACCCGTTAATCTCTTTAACTGGGGAAAAGACAATAGAAGAGTAGAGGAGACGAAGCAGTTCAAATACCATGAAATTGAGCTTCCGTTCTCTCTTTCACTTGTTTCGGAAACGCACTTGAGAGGCAATCTATTATTTACTTCATTACCTTTTATTTGATTGCCTTAGTGATCAGACCACTTCAATTTTTCACATTAACGAAAGAGCTGATTTGACTTAGTCTGTCAATTGGTAGGGAGGGAGTTAAAATGTTGCTACAAAGCCTCCATAGATGGCTTTGGCGCGAATGATTTTCACCGTTGTAGTGACTTCAAGGGACCGTGTGTCATCATAGGATACACCAAGAACAACTTCAAATTCGGGGCATTTAATCCTGAGGGGTATAGGAGTACTGACGACTATTATGACACCTTTGATGCATTCTTGTTTTACTGGAAAAAGCCCACTTCTGGTAGGATTTACTTTTTAGTCCTAAATTGTTGAATTTATGTGAAACTTTGATTAATAGAGTCCTTTCATAAAATAAAAACAACTTTACTTGCAGATATTAAGCAGCAAAATATAGAATTCGTGTTCTTTATTTATCCAATGTATCTTTTTTCGTTATCTGAAAACATCCTTCATATACTTTCTGCATGGAATTTACATCAATCTACTGTAAAGCATTCTGGCAACTGTTATGATGAAAGATTACAGACACAAAATCACAATTTCTACTGCAAAAGCTTCCTTTTTTCTGGTTAACAACATCTTTTTCTATGCAGGAGATGCAGAGCATGATGAAGATCCCATAATTCTACCTAAGATAGGTGGAAGTGGTGCTGCATTATTCGATTATGCGCGTGGAGGACCTCAATTTGGGGCAGATGGGTTACTTATTGGGCCCCCACTCACCCCAGTGATGGGTGTATTCACAGGTCCTGATGCAAGTACAGGTATCGGTGACCTACGGCAAGCCAAGTCGAGATTGGGGCTGTCATATGCCAAAAGACATGATGGAAAGGAATCTCTATTTGGGGATGAAAGTAGAGCTGCTGTTGTTGAAGTGCAAGTGTTTTGCAGCCCCCAAATAGCCAGCTTGTACTGAGAACAATCAGGTTCTTGTTTCTGTTTGTAACTTTGCATTATGGTTATATTGCCGTGAGCATATTTGTGGGTGGATGTATGTCTTTATGCAAAAGTTTATTAGGTTGTATATGCATATGTAATTTGTAAATTTTGTACAGTATATTTTCAAAGCGCTCATTTGTCTACACTTTTTGCATGATGCGTTGAATGCCATTGATTAAATTCTTTTAAAACAGTCGACTGTGTTGAATTTCTACCGGGGATGTGTTGCTATATATTGCAGGAAATTTCTTTTCTTTTTTTAAAAAAAAAGTTACAGCAATTTATTCACTTTCATTTCTTCTCGAAAGTGATATCATGTTTTCTTACAAAACCAACAACAACAATGGTTGGAGATTAGAACAAATTAAAACCATAGCTGCTATATATTGCAGGAAACCTATTCCCTTTCATAATTTTGTATAGTATCTATACAACTGTAAGTTATGTTTTTATTACTTGAAAACCATAGCTCAGGAAATATCAGAAAGATCATGATTTCAAAAAATATACTAAACCATAAGAAGTTTTCAAGAGATACCGTTAATTCATATGAGCAAATTAATTGGCATTTTTTTCTTTCTACATTTTAGTCAGATTTACAAGGTACAAAAACAAAATGCATATTATATTACGTCTCGTCGGCTGATTAACATTCATTACTTAAAATTATGCACAATCTTAGTTCGTCAATTAAGAAATACTATTCCAAACGGGACCATGGGATCAAAAACGAATGCACCCGATGGATCCTGAAGATAGAATGTGGGAGAGAGGGGAGAGAAAAAAATAAATTAATCTGATCTGTTCGTTTTTCATCTAATGGTCCCGCTCGGGATAACAACAGAATCGGCTCCCTGATGAATAACAATGGATAATTCTTGTACCTTGGTGAAATTGATAGTGTATGCATGTTGTTATCTATGTACTATCACTATGTTTACAAATGCTCAAATTGTGAATTCTGAAAGTAAAAGTTCAGATTTGGTCTCGCAATAAATGAAGTATGGATTAATGTTAGTGAATCAATTATTTCAGTACTTGAATTCTGATTTCTGTGATTTGTTTTTCCTTCCCTTTTCATTCTCTCTTTTTATTTAGAGAGACGAATCTGCTTCAACTAATAAAAAGAAATAAATAAATCATAGAAAAGTGATGGAAAATTTAAAGGAAATAACCAGTGTGTATAAAATAGTCAGAGATTCGATTGAGAATTGTGAGAGAATAACAATTTGGTTGCAAATGGAAGGAGATTCGGGTGAGAATTGTGCAAGGTTAAAAAAAAAACAGATTGGTGGCAAATTAAAACCAAGGAAAGCGAATCTGCTCAAATTTTTTTCACAAATATAGAATCATAATTTTTTTTACACGAACTAGAAGAGACCTAAATTTTATCACGTTTTACAACTCAAAATAATATAAAAATAAAATAAATAAATAAATATAAAAATTATACAAAATTTATTCTTAATAAAAATAAAATAATAAAACTTTTTATTAAAAATATATTAATATTTTTTTAATAAAAAGTTCTCAAGAGTATATTGCCATTGTGTTGAGCTATTTATAGTTTATGATGCGTCATTTATATTAATTCAAATGTCTATTAACAATCACTATCAAAATATTTTTAGGATGCATGACGATATAAAGGTACTTATAGTTTTAAAGAACTATATATACTTATTTTTCTAGCTATTAAATGGGCATGCACTATAATAGTTATAAAGACACAACACTTAGTTTCAAGCTATTTATATTTATAACTTATTTTATTTATACTAATAGAAGAAAATATTATTATTGATAATTAATAATCTTTCTCATTGCAAAAATATATTTTAGAGTCAGAATTATATAATGATAGCAACAATTGATGGGTTTCAAATAACATATATATATCTCGAACAACTATTCACAATAAATTTTTTTCATTTGTTTGAGACAAAAATTGAATCTTCATTTAAGAAACAAATTTAAGGACTAAGTAGAAGCCAAAATAATAATACGACAAAAACATGGATTCTTACAATTTGCTAACTTCAAAAAATATATTCTTGAAAATGCAGATTTTCTCTTCCAATTGCAAAATAAAAATAAAAACTACTAAAATCGATGAGATGTTATTAGTTTTCTCAAAATCAAGCATGCTATCATTGTAATGAAAGGTATTTTGTATTCATATTCTTGATACATAAGAAATTCATAAAAAAAATAATATTCTTCACGATGATAATATGGACGGTGCACTTCCTTTTTTAGTATTTTCTTTCTGAAAAATATTAAGAATGAATCAATGAGGAGAGAAAGATATGCATACAAAGAGCACCGATGAATTTTAAGAAGAAACAAAAAATTAAAATTTGCAAAATTAAATAGAGAGATCTTAAAAAATGAACAACATGATGACAAAAAATGAGAATAATGGAGAAACCGAGCGAATATAAAGAAGAATAGGAGGGAGATATGAATTTCAAATAAGTAAAAGATTAAAAGACGTCTCAATAATTATTGACTAGAATTAGAAAGCAATTAATAAAATTATTAGTTAAATATGAAAAGTAATTTTTGGGGACAGCGCTTAGGGATTAGTTGTTGGAGACAATAATATTATTCATTTATTATTATTAAATAAAAATAAAAATAAAAAATATTAATTGTTGAATAGTTCAGATAAAAAACACTTCAACTGTGAATTATTTTTTTGACTCCGCACAAGATGCCGATTTGATTGGCATTACCCAAATGCACCCTAAACGATCCAGATCGTTGAATATTTTTTTGGATGGGAGAGATTAAGATAAGAAAACGCACCCTCCACAACCTTAGAAAACAGATTCGTCCGAAGTCCTAACTAGTTACCTTACCTCCGCAACCGCCAGCCGCTCGAAAACCCTAAACCCTTCTTTTCCTCCTCCCTCTCTCTGTCTGAGAGAATAATTTTCACGTAAGTCGAAAACTTTGCTGAACTTCTTTCATCATCGTGTCTCTGATAACTCAACCGTCTTAGTTGATATTTTTCTTTTGTTTTGTGCATAGAAATGGAACACGGTTCATTGACAGATCAGAGCTCGTCAACATTTTCTATAATAGACGAGGATCACACTTTGGCGAACTCCGTCAGATTTGTGCTTAATCAGGAGTGAGTAAATATTACCTTTCAACCTTTGATAGAACTAGCGAGCAAAAATCATGAATTAGTTTTCTCTACTGTATCTCCGCTATCAGCATCAATTATAGGGCTGATGGTTAGTACGCCCATTGAAACATTCAAAATTGCTAATTTCCCCATCAAAAACAGCAAAATATCCAGTTTGCCCATCAAAACAACAAATTTTATCGTGGTCACCAGAATTGTTCCTTCCCTTATTCTTTCATAGTAAGTTATATAGGCTGAGACAGTGAGGTAGCTTCGTGATGATTTGATTATGTAATTTATTCATTTGTGAAGCATTTTTTTATCAATTTATGATTATGCTTATGAATTAACTCCCAGCTGAATTTCAATTTCTTTTGTTTTTCTGTAACACTTAACAGTCCAAGAGTTACCTTCTCTGGATATAGCATACCACATCCTTCGGATAACAATGTCAACGTTAGAGTTCAAACTACAGGTATTGTTTTTGTTATCTTCACCTGCTTTTTAGCTTTAGATTTGACATGTATAATTGCAGTTTCTTCAATATGATTGCATCCATAGAGTTGCTATTTCATGTTTCAGAAGTCATATGAGAAACTGCATATATGGTATTTTATCTTGCCGTCAATGTGGAAGTGGTCTTTGGTTGTTTTAGATGTTTAACTCATTGCTTAATTAGTGCCTAAATAAAATAAAATATATTAATTAGTGTCGGCAGGAGTAAAGTAGTGTTTGCCATTTTCATAATTGTCGTCCCTGTACTGTACTGCAATTTTCATAATTGTCAAATGTAATTTTTGAATTATTGTTTTTTTTTCCATTCCATTTCTTCTGTAATTATTGAATAGTGCTGTGTCTAATCTGTACCAATTTTTGAATGGAAAGGTGAATCAGCAAAGGATGTCTTAAAGGATGCACTTCATGACCTGGTGGGAATGTGCCAGCATGTCCGATCTACATTTGACAAGGCTGTTGCTGATCATAAGGCAACACAACCAGCGCCAACGGAAGAGATGCGAATGGATTAAAAGTTGCTTGTTTGATATTTAATTTTTGTCCAATTAAAATACATGTACTTGCCAGGAATTATTTTGTATTGAACATTAGACTTCATAGTCCAGACTACAGGTAGTCCTTTTTTTTTATCTTTATGTGCCTGCATAAATTTTTTTTTCACTTCTTATTAACTTTATAATTCCATAGTAGTTATAACTGCAGCTTTTTCTTTGCTCGTGTCCATGGGTTGCTATTTTTTTTTTTTCACTTCTTATTTTTTTCATTTCTCATGATTTCTTCAGAAGTCATGAGAAACTGTTTTTGGTGCTGTACCTAGCCATCAGGTCTGTAGATAAGTCTGGGGTGAAGAGATTTCTAATCTTCAGGTATAAGTATAACTCATCCATTAATGAGCTTATTTAGTATCTGATTAAACTAAATTCACTAATTAGGTTCGGCACTAATCTGATTTCTAAAATGTATTAATTATGATGGGCAACTGCCCTTATTACTGCTTATACCTAAAATAAGTAAAATCTCATTGATTAATGTTAATTTTGGATGTGCGTCTATTTGTTTTTGTATCTTCTTTAGTCATTTTATAATACTTGGTCTTATCTGTACAGTTATTGGATGGATAAGTAACTGGCAAAAGATATCTTAAAAGATGCACAACATGACCTACTGACAACGTGCCAGCATGTCCCATCTATATTTGACTAGGTTGTTAAAGATTTTCAAGGCAAGACATTCAATCGAAGAAATGCTAGTACATGTTATAGTTGCTTGTTTAAGAGAGGTGTATTTGCCAGACAACTATTTAACCTTCTTGTCCACCAACTCATGTATTTGAATGTGATTCAAGATAAGTAACTTTCACTATTACATTTCTTAAACGAGCTTGGCATGCATGTTCGAATTGTATGGTAATTTGGTTGCTCTCTAGTATTCCATATTTAAAATCACTCTGGAAAAAGGATAATTAGTTTCTCCTAGGATCCAAATAATTTACTTTCTACTATAGTTTAGGACTGTGGGTCAAATTTTATGGGACCTTTCTGCTGATATGATAGACTGGTAGTGAGACCCTTCTCAAAGATTAGGCTAGAATAAAGCACTTGTTATTTTCCAAAAGTTAGCTGGATAAAATGATTAAAAAGATACTAACAGTCAGAAAATAAATGGCTGTAAATGTGCTTCAGAATACCGTGTATTTCTTTAATTTATATATTTATATATGAGAATTGGACTTTATTGGTTTCATGTTTTCGATTTCATCTTTTTATGGCAGATTTTACAGCCATCACCGATATCACTTAAGTAGGAAAATATACCTATGGCAATCCATCCACTAGTTGTTTCTATATGAAGAGACTTAGATGAAAGTGATGTTCAACCTGGATGATTAGTAACATTGTCCATAGTTAAGGTCGTAGGCTCAAACACTAGCAAATTTTGATAGGGAACACCTGAAACTGTTGCTACCGTTAAGATCATTCAAACTCTAGTGAAAGGAACATTATCACGTTAAAAGAATTAGGTGTCGAGCTCTTTATATAAGGAGCCTACCATAAAGAAAAGGGGCTTCAATTTAAGCTGAGAAACGTTCGAATATTTATCTTGTTTGATAAGGAAACAGCTTGTACATTATTATCAATGGTATTGATCTTTTAGGTAGTTGGGCCTTTCATTATCCCATCAAGTAGTTTCTTGTTTGTGCATCAATTCCCAATACAACAAACTAAGTATCGAAGTTTAAACACAACAACTCAACAATCCTGCCAGCTAACATGGATTGAATAATAAATGCAAAAATTAAAGAGGCATCCATTAGTTTAAAACGTACTTGTTGGCAGAAATTTACTTTCTTGCAAAATGCATCTTTTCTAACTAATTGTACTAACCTAAGATAAAAGTATGAAAAAACTATCATAATTGAATGGGCCAAAACAAGATGACAAAAAAAGAAAAAGAAAAGATTAGATCGGCAAAACAAGTCCCAGTTGCTCTTTATAAAGGTGCAAATATAAACGTACAGAGACCCACTCCATGGATCATGGAGTTCCTTTTTCTGTCCCTTTTCATAGCAACGTTCTCTTGGAACAAATAAATCTCATGCCCAGATCCATCATACACTAACCAGCTCTAGTACAAATGTTACAAGAAGAAAAAAATAGAAATAATTGGGAAAAAAAGAAGAAAAAAATAATAAATCCATGACAATACAGGGAGACGAAGAAAAGCATCATGCTAAGGTAAAGAAATCCCTACAAACACCTCAGACTGGTCGAGCATCAACAAATATACGGTGAGCTCAGCATGACAGTCAGGTGCAGAAATATATAAAACCCAAAAATATCATAACACTCTCCAAAGTTGTTGGTTTATTAACTAATCAATCACCTTTCTGCGGTGTTAATTTCACCCTCAGGCGAGAAACTCCAATGGTAAATACAGCTCTCACTTCTCTCTAAATCAGATTTTTCAGCACCACAACACATGCGAGGTCCGCAAGGGGAATTTTCTAGATGCGAAGTGGGCCGCTAACGGTTTCATGCCCAGAGTTAGCAGTGGGTTCTTTGTGCTTGAGTGAGAGACTTGCAAACTGAGAATCAAGTTCTCTACTGCTACTTCGGCTATGCATGCCAGTGGTTTGTTGTTGTTGTTGTTGTTGCATCTGCTGCTGCTGTTGTTGATATATGTTTCTCAGTCGTGCAACTTCTCTCTCAAACATCTCTTGTTGGACTAAATATCCCAAAAAAGAAATAATGATGAAATTAGTAATATGGAAATCAAAGTACAACTTAATAAACAATATATCGACAGATTCCATGGTGAGAACAATAATTTTCAGCCAGATGCATTAACGAGCATAAAATACTAGTTCAGCAATATCTTGAATTTTGATCAGAAGAGACGTACAACTGATAAAGAATGACTACCAGACCAGCACATTGTTGGTTAGGTGTTAAGACAATTTTGCAATTATGTATCCATTTGACTTCCCTATCCTCAGTTGTACAGGTAGACTCAAAAGAGAAGGTCAAGAAAAAAGATGAAAGAAATAGTATACATCTTTTGATGAGTTGCTCCTGATTTAAGCTTTCAAGCCGCTGGTTAAGTGCCTTATTCTCCAAATCCAACATTATGTTTTGTTGGCTCAGGAACTCCATCTCCGCTGACACCTCCATTCCTTCTGCCTGTAGAATATATTTTTTTTTTGTTGCATAAATAGACATCAAAAGTAAAATATAAAAAGAGAAGCTTGATTTTGAACTATAATTTACATATTTTATAAATGATCTTACCTGAAGTGCTTGAACCTTTCTCTCTAGCTCTGCAATGTATTGTAGCTTCCTCACTCGGGACCTTTGTGCATATTGCCTGTATCATTGCAAAATTAAACTTCATCTCAATTACACTTGTGTTATTGGTTTATAGGAAATAATCTTCACATTCTTACTACATTTGTTGCATGTTCTAATATATTATAAGCTATTTAAGTACATTAATGCTAAATTTCTATTAAATGACGCGTTCATTAATCAAAACATTTCATATTTGGCCACACCAAAACATAAATTCCATCTACAACATGATAATTCAGAAAAAGAATACATACCCCTCTAAACATGACGTACATTTTTCTCCTAATTCTTCAACAAGAAAGAAGGAAAAAAAAATCATCCAGACTACAATAAAGAGAGAAACTATGGGAAAAGAATTTAGTTTCATGTCTTTTAAATTAAATGGGTCAGAGACAGGTATCAAAGATTATTTACCGTGATCATTTAGTTTTTGACATTTCTTATGAGGTTCTATCCTATATAATGTGTTTTGGAGGAGTCCATTATGTTAGTTCTGAAGTGGCTTACACATGAACAATTTATTAGAAATTCTTACTGTTTAGCCCGCTTGGTATCAGCCTCTGACTGCACGTGCTTCCCTTGCGGGTTTTCCTTTCTCTCAGCAGAATCGTTTACTTTCTGTTCTTGACCCGACTCCTCTTTCTCCTTTTTAACCAATGAATCAGGTGCAACCACTTCAGCATCTCGTGGAACCACCTTCTCCTTGCTATTATTCTGCCGGGGGAATCCGGTTGATGCCACAGGGTTTTCCCAGACTCGGCCTTGGGTCCGGCCTGCCAAATTCAGATCCGGATACCTCAAATTATTTCTCTCAATCGTTCCTCCCCATGTCGACCCAGTAAGATCTGAACTGTAAATACTTGCCCCATCAAAGAATGTAAAAGAGTCACTAGATGACCTTCTGTGGCCGCCACGCCTAACAGGGGTCTCTGGCTCGTTCAGCAAGTCATCAAGCCAGGAAGGTTGCTCTTCTAGAAAGCTTTCAGATGCATTTCGGTTGTGAAATGGATGGCGCTGGCCTGGCTTAGGGTTATTCAGTTTGGAGCCAATTGTACTAGGGTCAATGTAATTTTGAGCAACTGGGGATGGAAAGGGGCTTCTCGGGGGCAGGAAAGCTTGCTTTGTTGATGAAGAATTGTTGTTTCGTGAATTGATACCTTTTATGCTGGCCATAGTTCAACCTGTAAACCAAATATGTAGTAAATCAATGCATATCTAGTCACTTGAGAAACTTGATTTGATACAAGTTTAGCAAGTAATGAGTTCTCAAAATGAAACACAAGTAACAGAGAAGAAGGCTCTCTAAATCAGTGGCCATAAAACACTGATCACGTGTAATTTTTTTTCCTTTTCTGATTTGCAACACTCAACTGTAAAGAAAGTATGATTGTAACATATCCAACAAATCAAATGTCAATGCTCGCAATTCCAATTTAAAACTACTATCGCCTCAGGGAAGAGATCCACGACATAAAAAAAGGACCAACAGATCAGCAATTTTAGCTGGAAGTTCAGCTCAGCTTCAATCAAAAAAAAAAAAAAGAACCACAGAGCTCCTATACATCTCTAGTCTGTACCAACTGGAGGAGAACCAAATCGCAAAGGTCTTTGTGCATCTCAGTTTATCAGTATGCACCAATAGATAAGAATAAGATCAATAACGATCAATTTAGAAAAATGGAAAGACAGTCATAACAATCAATTTAACAAGTATGGATCGTATACAAGAGTTTGTGATTCTTCAAGCAACAAAGACCAAAATAATCAATAATGAAAAAAGATGAAGTTCAAATAGAGATGGAATCACTCACGATTTCCCACCCTTGGAGAATCTGAATCGAACTACAAAACTAAACCTCACGGATAGGAGGTTGTGATATTTTTCCCCACAAAATAAATGGCTGGGGAGAGAGGAAGAGGGAACAGGACAGGGAGGAGGAGAGAGAGAAGAGGAGCGGCCAAGAGGAGGATAGGTGGACTCGTCAAAGAATCGGGTTATAACACTGCAATTTTTGTTATTTATTTTGCTGTAATAACAAGCCCACTTAACGGTAAACGAATAATAATTTTCGTATTATCTTTCTAATAAACCCCCAAATAAAAGCGAATTTAACAAACAATAGTCTCTTTATATTTTCTTTTTCAATATTTACATGCATTTAATGAAAGTACATTTTCTAACTTTTTGGCGTCGGATCATAAATTCCTTAACTCATTTATTTTCCCTTATTTAATACGTCTATTGAGAAAAAAATACAGATTACATATTAGAACCTATAAAATTTTATTGTTCTATTGTAATTTATATATATTATGAAGTTGATAAAGAAACGTATATAAAAATTGCATGAATAAAACAAAATTCTATTTATAGTTATAAACATAAACAAATGTATGATATAAGACAAGACATACTTGCTTCAAGTATACAATTAGTCTATTACTATTTGTTTTTTTTTCAATTTTATTACTATGCAAACGACTTCATTGTGCTTTATTAACTGAATTTCTATGAGCCATTTAATCAATTAAATAAAATTTGTCTAAATAAATATCAAATATAATCGAGAAAATAATTTTCCATTTTTATGCAAAAAAAACTTTGATATTTTTTAAAATACTGAGTAAAATATTTACTGAAACAGACAATTAAAGTAAACAAAAAGTTGAGGACCAAACCACAAGTTCATTACATACCAAAATAAAATAGCAGGGTGCGATGTGTAAAAGTGAAGATATTAATGTGAAAAAAGATGAAGGTGGGTGGGGTGTGGGGGAAACGGGGAAATGACAACAAGGAGACAGCTAATGAGGGAGTTGGGATTTGATAATTGGGTACTGAGCACAGCTGCTATTAACATCTCCAATGCCCCTTCTCTTTTTTTATCTAGCACACTATTTTTTATTTTTTTAGAGCATGTTTTGTGCTGTCTTCATGTTTTCTCAAAACGGACAAATAGCGGTTGATCCTCGTTGGGCCATTGTCTTAATTTTTTTTTCTTTTTTTTTTTTTTTAAATCATAGGAATTAGAATTTTTTATTAATTTAATTCAAAAAATAGAATGAAGATAAAAATCCAACCTAATATAATTTTTGGAGGAGGAACAATTTTAGTGGTTGAAATGGATAAAGCGTATTTGTATCTTATTTATTTTATTAAATGTAAACAAAAATGTTAAGAGCTTGAGCGAAGCATGAACGATGAATGGTCCAAATACTTGATTTAACAAAACACAAATTAGTTTGATTAAGCTGAATATATTTTTCTGACAACTTTTCTTTAACTCTTTCCATTTACTGCTTTCGTGTCCTCACATTTGAAAATTTTATTGAAAAAAGGCACAAAGAGAGAAGTAATACGAAAATTAAAAAAAATAAACGGGAAGAAAGAAAATCAACTGCTCATGACAATATTGGTGGACCAAATTTTGCTGTATGTTTGGTTTCAACCATGACCGAAATGACACATAAATATGTGACAATACTGTTTAAAACCAGTAAATAATCAAGCATTGTTAATGACGGATTAAAATCTGTTGTTATTCCCGAAGAATAATAGAGTTTTATTATTCAATTTAAAAAATATGAAAAAAAATTAAAAATGAAAAAAATTTATAAATATGTTCTTGTACTTGTAGATCGATAATCCGTCAAATATCATAAATTTTATTAATGTTTGATAGTTCATCAAAGATTATCAAATTTAACGGTCTTTTATTAATGTTTACAATGATTCTAATTTCACGGTGTTTGATGGACTATCAAACATTAATGAAATTGCACTAAATTTGATGGATTATCAATCCACAAATAAAATAACATATCTATAATTTTTTTATACTTTTAGATTTTTTTCATATTTTATAAATTGAATAATATAACTCTATTATTCTTTAAAAATAACAGCACATTTTGACCCTTGCCAGATCAATAAAGAAAGACACCTTTGCTTCGCAATGCAATTTAGGCAACGGAGAAATGCACTTTCCCAACTTGTAATGGGACTGCCTTGTGGTTTTGGGGAAAAAACACTTTGGGACCACATATTCCTTGATAAATTAATTGTTTGTCTGCGTATATGATTGATTAATTAGGAGGATTCTAAATTTCTAATACCACAAATGTTAATGCACAAAAACATCAGAGCATTAAATTTCCATTTTTTTATTTTACCGTTTGAAATCTAAAAATCTGAGTTGAAATTGTTACTTGTTTTCATTCTAGTCAGAAATATGTTTGTGGAAGATTTACTAATTTTGTTGAATTCATTATATTGGATTAATTGATCAAATAAATGAATGAATCTAGGTGATTATGATAAACTAAATGTGATGTGTCGTTGTTTGACATTTTATCTAGTATATAAAAATTCAAGTTCTTTTTTTGAGTAAAAAAAAATCAAGTTCATAATGGAGTTGTTTTACATCTTTCTTGACCATAAAATATCTGCAATCGGGATTTGACATTTGCACTTGTAATTTAATATAGAAATAAAAAATAAGGTTGGTTTTTATTTTGGTCGGGAGGTCAATAGCTTATCGAGTTTAAATTTATTAACTAATTGGATATTAAATAAAAATATTAAAATAGTATCTTTTATATATTGAAAATAATAAAAAATAAAAGTCAAAATAATAAATAATCATAGCGATAAAGAAAATTTTTCCTTTATGAGATTTCATATTTTAAATTTTTTGTATAATTATTTTATTATCCACGATATTAAATATTTTTTTCTCAATTAAAATTAATCAGACAATCTAGGAGGGGTCAGATTAATAAAACTTAAGCCTAAAAATATTATTTTTTAAAATTTAAAGAAGTCAACTGACGTGATTACACTTAAATCCGTCCATGGTTTTGACATTATGTGCGTAGAAAGCCAATGGCATAAAAATCCCCGTTGGGATTTCAACGCATTTCATACTAGCGGGGAGGTAAAGTACTAAAAGTTTCTATTTCATCAATGTTGGAATTTGTTATTAAGATATTTTATAAATACTAGGAAGATCGATCTATCACAATTACTATTATTTAAAGTAAGTTGAGAATCCATCTACTCCATTTTTTACTGTTTTTCAAGTAAATTCGGCGTTGCATACTAAATCATAAAACATGAACAAACAATTGACCTACCATGCCAAAAAAAGAAGGTGTGATCATTAATTCTTGCAAGTGAACATATGTTCAATTCCAGCCAAGCAAAGACAAAAGTGCTACCAATTTGTGGGCACATATACCATTGCGACTATGTAAAATTTAAGAAAGATGCAGTCAATCATGCATGCACGATAAGAAAAGAAAGATATAGAATGTTAAGAGTAATTAAACAGGAAAACTATGCCAAAAGATTACCTTAAAATAGTTCATTTCCCCATTAAAACTCAATTTTATACCTTTTATCCCTTTTTTATTTAATATATTATAAATATTTTATTTAAATGAAATTAACCAATATACCCCTTCTCTAGTTAGTTCTTTTTTTCATTTTACCATATTTTTATTTAAATGAAATTAAGCTCCACAATATAAAGAATTCGTGTCCTCTGACGCGCGGCCCGGTGCAACGTAGAATCGACACCGTTCAAATCCGTGTCAAGATCCGTGCTCATCAATTTCAAAACCCATCCGTGAACTACATCCGCGCTGCACGCGTGCAGTGCGTAAGAGGACGAGAACGCACAATACCAGTGGGTTTATTTCTAAAGAACATTACAATTAATAGATATATAAACTATTTTCAATGAAGCAAACAGGTGCTTGTTGCGTTCTACAGAAAAAAATTCCAAACTGCAGTAAGCTATCTTAGAAAGCATTCAATAAAATCTCGGAAGTTTGAAAATTAAATGCTCTAAATAGCTACATTTTTTTATTAATGGATAATGGAGATGAGGATGGCCCATTAGCTTAAGGGGTATATATTAATCAATTTCTTCCAAATAAAAGGTTCATAATAAGCTATCTTTGTGTCTTTATCCAGATTTTTTTATATATAATAATTATAAAAATCATATTTTTAATAATAAGATTGATAAAAGTAAAATTTTAAATCTATGAATGGATAGCGCCATTGTCATTTGCGCGGATTTTAAATCTACGAATGACAAACACGCTTGTCATCGCTAATGACGTCTTTGTGTAAACGTGACGTCTTTGAATATCTTTGTGTAAACGCGCCCTTTGTCGGTGACGTCTTTGTGTAAACGCGCATCGATGCGGTGGCGTATTTGCCTAAAAATGAGTTTTTGATCACTATAAATACACATCCAGATATCTATCTACGCGGTTAGCATTATTTATTTGTAGGAAACAAACACGTCACTCTCGATGGCGCGTTTCAAGAAAGACGTCACTACATAGTTGATGTATTTGTCATTCGTAGACACACTTTTATTATTAATAATGTGATTATTATAATTATTATATATAAAAAAATCTGATTTTTATCAGAAAATTAGTTACTCTAAAAAGTTTGAATTCATACATGAACAATTCTCCTTTTTTGGGGGGGAAAGAATAGACGATTTCCAACTGTCTTACTCACAGGGTGACAATCAGAAAAAAACAAAAATTTTAGACGATGAGGTTGTGCCGCGGGTCTCCCGCGCCACTCCAACATTCTCTCCTTCCTTCACCTTCCTCACCTCTCTCTCTCTCTCTCTCTCTCTGGGTCTCCTTCCTAGTTCTCTCTCTTATTCTCTTCTGATGAGTCCCCCCCCCCCCTCCATTGGTTTTGAACTTAGCATTGGATTACTTTGACTTTGAGAATGCTCACAATGCTCTTTCTGGTAACCCTCTAAATCGAATTTTGAAGCCGGTCGTGCCCTTCTTTTGCTTAGTGTTATTGTGGCTGGCCACGACAGCATCAATTCCAAAGACAGCCACCAACTCTGCCTCCTCTCCACCCTCTTCAACCTTCAATATCACCCCCTTCCTCAGAGATTTAGGATTTTTTCCTTACCAGCCACCGCTGGTAACTTTGCCCCCGACAACAGTGATTTCAATGACGACCCACTCTGCCTCCTCTCCATCCCTCTGACACATTGCCTCCTCTTCACACCTCCAACCCATTATGCCATGTCTGTCCTGCTCCACCACCTTTCCAATACACTGATGATTTGCTTCAACCCTGCTCCGTCGGGCTGCCACCAACTCCCCTCCACTCTTTTCTAACCCAATGTCTCTCCGCCATGTCATCTGGGCCAACTCCTCTCAGCCTTCATCTCCGAAAAAAAAGGTAATCTATTGCCATTGTAGCATGCGGAGTGAGAATGTTTGAAGGGTCTGTTGGCGGCTGATACTTATATGTGATGGTTGAAATCATAATCACAACATTCACAAATTATTCAGAAATAATTCAATTTTTACCTTATCTGATCTGATGTAAACATCTATTATGCAACATATTTTATTGCTAATAAATATTTATTCACAAATAAAATATTTTATTCACGAGTTATTCACATTCTACAAAATTTAAAATGATATTTTATACTTTTTATATCATTTCTAAACTTTTAATATTTTAATATATTTTTTATTTATATTATATGAAATAAATTATTTCTAAATTATACCCGAATTATATTCGTATTGTGAATTTTTGAAACTCGCCGAACGTTTTCTGAATAGTCCAGTTGTTACTATGGTTGAAACTACTTTTCCTTTTTTTATTTACATTTTTTTTATTATGCTTGTATTACAAATTATTTCTTTTTTTATCTTTTCTGTATTATTTTTTCAATTTAATTTAATGGAATTTATGAATTCTTTTTCAATTTGATCTAATAAAATTTATATAGTATTCCCCGCTATCTCAAAAATAAAAAACATGCCAAAAAAAAAGAATGATATGACGTGTAAACCAAAATAAAGGTCCCGTCATAAAGAAGCAATATTTCTAAGTTTGGGTTGGCCATCGTCCATTCAAACATAATTCGTATAGAAGTAATATATATTTGACCACTTGGAGGCGGCAAAAAAAAAAGAACACTGTGATTGAGAGCGAGGTTATTCTATAAAATCAATTGGTAGTTGGGATCCACTTGTTAATTAATATAAACACAATCAGTTAAAGTCATCTTAATTTAGCTTTAATTGAAATTAATCATTCAAATTGAAATGATAATTTTATTCATAATTACAGTTTAACATTTCAAATATCTATAAAAAATATTTAGAGGGTTTACTTTTTACCAAGGGTTTTAGTCACCCCTTGTCGCAATAAAGTCTTCACACTCATGTATTCCCCCCATTTATCCGTGTTAAGCAGAGGATCAACAAAACAGGAAAAGAAATAAAAAAATACATCGAAGTGCAAATTATAAAATATTAAAATAGTTTTTTGGTTAAATTTTTTCAAACGATGTCAAGATTACGAGTTCATTTTTTTCTCCATGAAAAAAAAAAGATAACCAGTCATACTCCTGAGATGAAAACCAGATGTTTAAATGGCAATAACAATGTACATATTGTATCTTCTCCTCAAAAAAACTTATGTACATATTGGATTGTTTTTCTTGGTCTCCATTTCTTAAGTAGTCGCAGTCATGTTCGACACACACAAATAATAATGATTAAAAAAGATAAGAGGAGCTACCTTTCAATTCGATGAGAATGCAGCACTGTCTCAATTGTCCCCGTCAAATAGCCACAAGTTGTCACTTATTAAACAGAAGAATATATTTTTCTTTGTAGGGGTATCTTGTACTTCTCTGCTTGATCTTTCTGAGAAGGAATGTAAGCGCATATAAATATTAATGTTCCTTACTAATGAAGAAAATTAACAATAAATTAACTGTTTCTGAAATTATTTTTTTCAATTAAGCATGCTAAAATAATTAATTAGTATTATTGTGAGTCATATCTTGATGGGATCATATAGGGTCACTTTTTGAAGTAACCCTATATGGATGGGACATTTCTTTTAGGGAAAATTAGTTTTGTGTCATTTCAAAACTTTAAAATTAGCAAAATGCCACTTTAAATCTCTCTCTTTGTCTAATGCCACTACAAAATCAATTTATTCAGAATTTTGCCACAATTATATACTTAGTGTATAATTTTAATTTAAAAATCTGGTATTTGTATTTAACATTTCATATTTCCATTTTTGCCCTTTATCATATGTATAGAAACTATTTCTTTTTTTCCTCCGATCCCAGCTGATCTGACAGTATATGGCAGCCCCAAATTCATTCTAGTTGGATACTTGACCATTTTTAGAAATTTTTGTTGCATTAGGATCGCCTATATAAAGGCTAACGATTGTATGGAACTGATTATGCGATTATGATTAACATAATCTCAATTTTATCCCCTCTTTCTATTTCCTGGTTTGTACCAGTGGTATCTTAATTTTCTAATTTCTTCGACTTACCTGTCAATTGGCCTCTGATTATTCACGAACACCCTTGATTCTAATTAAGGGTGTTGCACTTGCTATCCAGAGCCAAAAGGTCGATCGCTGGGTGTTGATTGTTATCTCCGCAATTCCAACACTTCACACAACCATGGCAAGAACTCCCAAGAATAGCAACTACACCGATTTTGATGAACGCCTACATTATGTTGCGACTATGGAGCAAAGCAATTTTCAAGTTTTGCAATTTGAAATAAGGGATATCGAATCAAACAAGTATACCACTCAATTGTCGATATCAGAACTGAACCAGTATACCTCATAACCAATTGACATTCATTGCAAGCAAGGAGTTGTACCTTGAATTGCCGAATTTCACCCCATCTATAACACTTGATTATGCTAATCTTGTGTTCAATTACGGGGTTACTCAACTAATTTCAATGGTACACCGGAGAGTCACCTTCTTACATTCTTCATTCAGCATCAACCTTGGTGTGGTACAACTAATTCCGATCACTTGGTAGCTTCATCAACACGTCTCATATATTCGACGATCTCTCTCAATCTTCTCGCATGGGTCCCTGATGGCACTTTGCAATACATGACCCAATTTATTTTTTCATTCATATCGACTGTCAGATCAACTGGGATCGGAGGAAAAAAAGAAATAGTTTCTATACATATGATAAAGGGCAAAAATGGAAATATGAAATGTTAAATACAAATACCAGATTTTTAAATTAAAATTATACACTAAGTATATAATTGTGGCAAAATTCTGAATAAATTGATTTTGTAGTGGCATTAGACAGAGAGAGAGATTTAAAGTGGCATTTTGCTAATTTTAAAGTTTTGAAATGGCACAAAACTAATTTTCCCTTTCTTTTAATATATCATGATCTCTAACTATTGTCCACTAGAGTCTGAATCTACTGTTATTCTCACAGAAAAATATGACACTGTTATTTCAGTCTAGATCGCTAGATTAAAACAAACTGATCATATCAATTCATTACACTGTTATTTCAGTCTAGATCGCTAGATTAAAACAAACTGATCATATCAATTCATTTTAGATTTTGAAGGCCATTTTTTAAATAAAATTTATCCATTCATTTTGATCCAATAGTCCAGAACAAATTTTCATTTCTTGTCAATGTAGCATTGTCTACTTGTCTACATTTCGCACGGTGCACGATTAAAACAAAACTTTTAATTTGTCAAAACCACTTTAAAATTAAGTGTTGCTATAATGTCACTCTAAAATCAATTTAATTGTCAAATTACCACTTACATTGTATTTTATACATTATAATTTATAAAAATTAATAAAATAAATTAAAAGCTGAATTGTATTTTATATTTCCAAATTTACCCTTCTCACATTATAATACAAAAGAGAAGCATCAGATGAATCCTCAAACAATTTCTCCTCTATTTTTTTTCTTCTGATCTCCTCCTCTGATCGCTAGGCCGATTCTGATCTGCTTCTCAGATTTTCCAGCATCTCCTGCCCTCCAGAGCATCGCCATTCTCCTCTGGTCTCCTCCACGCACGGTTCTTCATCTAGCGCTGCTCAGGATAGCTTTCTGTTGATCAAGCCATGCCGAGACGTGTTTATTCAATCCGAACAACTTAGCTGAGGAGACTCCAAAATAAAAATAAAAATCAAATATTTCCCCAGTCGAGGATTTTTGGAATGCAACAATCCAGGTTGCTGATGGTATGTTTGCTCAAATTGTAAAGCCTGAAGCAGATGGTGACAATCTATTGGATGACAAGTCTTGTGCTCAAGGTGGTAGCACCAAAGATTGAGTTTTTTTTGTTGGTTTGGTAAATGGTGACGACCAGTAACAATGTGAAAATAAGAGAAGGAGAATAAAGGGGTGGTTAGTGAGACATCTTCATTGTCAGTTAAGCATTTAGATTTTGTTCATGAAGAAATTAAATCAGACAGCCCGACTAGCTTGATGAATATAAAGGATCGTTTGAAGCTTAGTAATTAGTTGCCATAAGAGCTTTGTGGGGTGTATAAGAAAAAAAAAAGATGCTACCAGTGAATGCTACCAGTATCAAAAAAGAAAATAATTGTGTTAAATTGTTACTAGATGCTAATTTCATTTGATTTCATATAAGCACCGGATGTGATTTTGATTTCATAAGATGAGAAATTTCATTTGTCTGCATGCTACCAGTATTGAAAAGGAAATATTACTGTATAGCGTAGTGATGAAACTCGGAAGTGTATAGTAGTGCAGTAATGCTACTAGATTTTGTTTTCATTTGTCTACAACATTTGTTTAGAAAATTATAGCAAATTTCAACACTGGCTATAGCATTTGCCTAACAAAATTAATGTTTACACCAGCATTTCAACAGAATTAAGTTTAATGCTTCAGACTGGAATGAATGTAAGTAACAACAAAATAGAAATTAGAAAACTTGGAAGGGTAATTAGGTCTATATAAAAAAATATTTGATTTTGAATAATTTATACTATATAAGTGGTGATTTGACAATTAAGTTGGTTTTAAAGTGCCAACGCTTAACTTTTTTTTGGCTGGGGACGAATGGCGTCTTTTGACAAATTAGAAATTTTAGGATGGTATTTTTGACAATTTCCCCTTTTTTTTTACTAAAAAGAAGTAACAATCTATTCACGTAATCTGAACAATCATAATCATTATTCCCATTATCCTTTCAATATTACACCTAATCGATTATATGTAGTTATATTGTCTTTTACATTAGATTTTGTTTTTTTTTCCTCCTATTTTCAGCCTGATAAGTACCGGGGTGTCAATGGGTCGAGTTGGGTCCCATTATTTTTTTTTCTCCGATCCGATTAAATTCGGGTCAAAAAATTTTGACCCATATCCGACCCGACGGGTCACGGGTCGACTCGACTCCACATGTGTAAAATAATTAATAATTTATTAATTATTTTTATAAAATTTTAAGCAATAAAATATTAATTAATTTATAATCAATCTTAATTAGTATATAATTAATGTATATTTAAGTTTTAATTAGTACTAAATCACAAAAAAATTTCAAAAAACATAATTAATCAGGTTGGATCAGGTTGACCCGAACCCGACCCGATTCGGGTCAAAAAAATTTAATCCAGATCCGACCCATTTATTTTTGAATCATGTCGGAACAGGTCGGGTTCGAGTTAGATCGGATTAACCTATTGGGTCGGTCAAAATATTATAACGTTCTAGTCCCAAACGTTAAAACGTTCAATGCTTCTTGTAATCATTATAATGTCTTTGTAGATAGACAAACTTGTCATTCCATTCATTTCAAATATTATAATGTTATATAACGTTTCATAAATTTCTGATAATGAGGTATTCTTGACAAATCCTAATTAAAATTAAAATTTAAGAAATCAAGCATTTTAATAGTTTAGAACCGTTATAATGGCTTATTGTGCAAAAATCTTGATTGTGTAATTGTCTGATGCTCTATATAAGAGGATTATTTCAAAATTGACAATTGAATTAAAAAAAAATTTCACAATCTGAAACCAATCTAAGCAATCCCAAAACACTCTTTAGAGTATGTAAACTCTTCCCTTGCAAACACATTAAAAAAAACTTCTAAATTATTGAATCAAGCAAAATATTTAGAAGATCTTGTTTGTAATTTTGAGGTTGTAATGCTCCTTTTATCTTTGAGCGTTTGGCTAATTTTTTTGAAGTTTTTACTCATCATTTTTTAAGCCTTGAGTGCTCACTTGCTCTTTATTTTTTGATAGTTTTTAGTCTTTTTATTACTAGTCTTGTAAAGAATCTAAAGATTCAATTGTAAAATACTTTTTGGATATTAATAAAATCGGCACTCCAGTAGTGAAGGAGGACCCAAAGACATAGATTTCATATTGAACTCCGTTAAAATCCTCATCTTCTTTAGATTTTTAGCACATGCATTTTACCACCTCGTTTTATCTCTATTAGTTATCATTTACAAGTTATTTTCTCAAAATTATCGGTATATTATTTTGCACTAATTATTTTTTATAGCAATTAGTATTTTAGACGATTATCTTATTCTTGCATCTGTAGTCATCTTACTGAAAAGTTTTTGACTAAATTATAGTTCACTCTCTTGATATATTTTTATCTTAGTCTATTTTCGTATTCTTGTAATTGATACCTACTGGTTTACTTTTTTGACTTGATCATGATTAAGATTTGGTTCTACAACATGAAAGTGAGAGAATTAAAAGTTAGCATTGGACTATGAAATATATCAAGTTAATGACGTTTAACATAGGTTAATATTTTTTTAAGATAAATAATGGGGTTAAGTTTTAAATTTTAATATTTAGAAGAAAACTTTTATTAAAATTTTGAACATATAATCTTTCACATACAAAAATATCGTAGTCTAAGGTTATTATTTTATTCGAGAAAAAGAGTTTTGTTTTAGAATTAGAGTTCGTGGGCTCCGTTGTGTTATGCTTCGTAGCAGCTTTACAGAGAGGAACAAGAACAATTATGGAATGCACATCAAAGTTCAAACAGTACTCTGGTTCTCTGAATGCTGCCTCTTACTGTCTTAAGAGTTACTGTTGTCTAGTTAGAGAGCAGCACGTGATCTTTGCGTTTCATTGACCTTGTAAAAGGAAAAAAATGTTAATTATGCATAAAAATATATGTGAGGAGCACAGACTAAAAATTTCAGATTACTATGTATAATTAATTTTCATTCATCTGTCCATGTCTTCGACTTAGATCAGCGTGAAGAGAATATTGTGAAATATTTTTTTGGGGAAATTAGTGAATTTTAACACTCGTGAAAAATAAAATCATACTCCTGTGCTCTAAAACTCGGTCAGAGCAAAACGTGCCATTTGATTGTTGAGTATGTACATATATAAATGGTTAGAAATATAAGATGCGTCCAGATAAAAAAAGAATTTTAAAATTGTAGAAAAAAATGAAATTTTATATTACTGTAGGTGGTGAGAGTGGAGTCCAGTTCCAAAATTGATTGTGCTATCAATTATCAACTTACGGTCAATCCATGCAACTGAGCCCACGCTATCAGTAGTCCAATGTACATGGGCGAATCATCTCCAAAATCACATGAAACAAAGAGAGATCACGTGCCTTGAGATATTTCAAATTATATTTGATTAATTGAAAGACAGGGCGATTGAAGGTGCACAGATATATTCATATATTATTTTAAAATCTCAAGTAAAATATAACTTATTCCAACCGTTCATTATTATCTTCATATAAACTTTTAGCTGATCAAATTTTATGTTTTTTATATTTTTTATTATTTTTTTATACGGAGATAGCTGTTATTATTAGACGATCTAGAATCATTAAATCAAGTAATTTTTTCTTCATCCGCAAAAAAAATTATTTTTTTTAAAGATATAAATTTTAATTAATTAGTAGAGTATGATATATCATACTCATCAGCAGTGCAGATTGATTATTTTTTACTTAAAACTTAAGATATTGCACGTATATATTGCATTATAATATAAAGAATGCTTTTTTTTTAAAAAAAAATACCTGACCAATCGACTCACGTTATGTCTCCATCAATTTGTACGGTAAGGGGTTGCCCCCTCAACAAAAGTCTCAAGACAGCCGTGACATGTCAGTAAATTTTTTTATTTTCTTTTCTTCTCAGCCTTTGGTTGCATCGGAATTTACAAAGCCATTACTTTTACCCGGATTTTCAGTAAAGAATTTAAATTTTTTTATACAAGTAAAGAAAAGTATCCGATAAATAATATTGAGAGAGTTGGATATGAATATCTATATTTAATTTGTCGAATGCAGAAATTAACGTTCAATTTGAGTAATGGAACTTATCAGATGATATTCAGAACTAACCCTTGATCTCAAATAAACACAACGCCCTAGCAGATTTGAAATTTGAATGAAATATTTCTTATAATTATTCAAAATGATGGACTTGACTTTTTTTGATGGGAAAGATGAGAGTCAAGTTCTTAAATTTTATAATTATTCATAAAAATCTTTCATCCGGGTTTCGAACTCATAACCTTCTATAAAAAAGATGTTGTCTTTTGTCATTGGACATGACTTCATCTTTGCTGAAAAAAAATCATCCCATGAACAACATATCCATTTCTGAATATTTGTAAGATGAATTCTTATGTTATCAATAGTTTCTTAGTTTAGCACCTAGTTTACAATTCTAGAAATTATATCATGTAATTTGTGATTAAAATTATTTGACACTTTTCTTAAATTAACAATTATCCAACATCCTTAAAAAAAATGAAAATAACGAGTTTTTTGCTTGATTGTATGGATTTTAGAAAACAAAGATTCCTGATTTCTTATATGATGCGAGGATAACTCATTAATAATAAATTAAAAAAAAAAGTATATAATTCAATTTACCATTTGCATCAATCCAGGGTATTTGTAGTTATCGAACAAGAGGAGTAATAATTTGACCTCTTATATGTACTTTTTATCTGCACTCAATGTTATGTCTAAATAATTAAAAAAATATATCTAGTCCCTTACTTAATTTTTTTTTAATTTGAAATATTTATTTTAAAAATGTATCTGTATTTCCTACTATCTTAAAAAGCACGGAAGGACTAGACAGTCCATTTGTTTTGGATTTTTTAAGACGTGAAATGACTATTTTACCCATTACATTATACGTTTAACGCTACATCTCATATGCTATTTCCTCTCCAGTTTTCCCCACTTCGTCGCTGAAATTGCTCGCTCGAATAATTAAAATGTTAAAACCGCTCACTGTTTCTCCGCCAACGTAACCATTCATTTCGACATTTTTCGCAACTTCTCCGTCGGTGTGCTCTCTTCATTTCTCTCTCAGTCGCTCGCGCCACTGCCATCGCTCGCGTCACGCCACCCTGCTCTCGGCCTGTCCCATCCGCTCTGTGTCGCAATACCTCGCGCCTGTCCCCTCCACTTCCGACGATCGTGATCGACGGCGTATAAGTGTTCAACAAGGTAATTTACCTTATCCTAATTTCAATTATTGCGGTTATACAAAGTGTCCCGGCTCCTGTTAGAAAATTAAAAGCTCCTGTTATAATCTGATCGTTCAAATGTAATTAATTAACGCTGGAGATGGCGGTTTATTTTGGACGTCTTAGCGATCCGGATCAACAAAATAATTATATTTTATTGGCTGTCAGCTTTGTTTAATTGATAACGTATCTCTTCGTTCCAATTAAAATTGCCGCCAATAATTTAAATCTGTCCAGTTGAGTATACACATAAATGGTGCACGATATGGACTGTTTTACGTATTTGTCTTTGTGGGTTGCCATTTAATATCAATAAAATATACAAGAAGACATTTATGCAACATGACAAGGACAAACTTGAGTTGCCTCTCATCTTCGGATACTTCTGAACAAGAATGTGATAGAAAGCTTATCAATGATCTTTATTATTCTCGAAGCAGGGACGATGGACAAGGTAACTATGAATTGATTATTGGGCATAAATAAAATACATGAACCAATTATGTTCACATTTGATATGTTTACACTGGCGACAATGTTGTGATACACAACCGAGAACCAAAGATACAAGGAGCTACTATGCTCGAAACAGAGAAAAAATACTTCAAAAGTTACAGGATAAAAGGAGCAAGCAACGAGGCGAGGGTTGTAGTGATTTATCATCCACAACAAATGGTAATAATAATTATGTTTCTATATTATGTAGCATTGCTTTTCTTTGAAACTATTGCATTGCTTTTCTTTGCCCTGATTGACAAGAAAATAATGGCAAAAAATGCTACCTCCATGAATGATTCAAGGCAACTATCTAATTAGATACATGCATATGATCATGTCAACAACTGATAGTTAAAATAATTCGGGAGTAATTGAGAAACAACCCCAAATAATCGGCAGATTTACCCTTTTGCAAGTAATTATAGGTAAACTAATCTTTTTTAAGATAGAGATATTTTCTTTTCATTGGTTTTTACTGGTTTTATTTTATTTTAACAGATAATAAAGTAAGTTCAGTTGCACATTATTATTATTGGTTTATGTGGAAATATGTCAGGAGCAACTTCAAACAAAATATGTGCAAAAAGGTCCAGTTTAGCGGAATACTCATAAAAGAAGTTAATTGTGAATTTACATCCTTTATCAGTCCTCTCTGTTTATTGTTAGTTTAATTAGTGACAGATTTATCCTTTCCTTATAATAGGTGAGATCCAATGCACTGGTTCTATATATACATTGATATTGTTTCGTTAGTATTTTATTGAAAGTAATTTGCAATAAATAATAATTTTTACAATGCCATTAACAGACCATAATTCAAACCAACCTAGACAAACAGACGCTACTCACAATTTTAATGCCTCCCAACGCTCAGATGCTATTTTGCCACATAACATACAACCAAGTATTACTTTACTATATATCATTGAAACAACATTACATTACACCACACATCTACTGAAATTGACGACGTGTTAATTAAAAGACTGAAATTGACCTGCTTCATAAGCCTGTGTTGAACTTGTCATAATTCAAATATGTGCTTAACAGTCTTGATATTTACCAGATTTACTTATTGAATTTTTCCTTATTGCTTTCTAGCTATAACATGCAAACGTAAAAGAGTTCAGTCCTCCAGAATAATTACGGGAGAGCCAAATAGACATCAAAGATGACATCATCAAGGTCTTATAGATCAAGATATTGGTACAATAGATGAAATTGCATGTCAAGTATTTGATGATATTGCGCCCGAAGCTATCCCAGATGGTATATAAAGTTATTTTAATAAATCCATTTTCATTATGTTGTTTATTTTATACTCTCTTTTAATATTTTGGAAAATAATTTTGTTATCAGGTGAGACATATGTGGTAGATGGATCAGATGAGACAATTGACATGGCTTCATTCGTCCTTGACAATATTGAAGGTCTAAAATTATGATTATTATACAAAATGGCTTAAAATTGACTTCGAATCACAATTTGACGTAACAATAATACAAATGAAGTCGGTCAAGATGGATACGGAAATAGTGAGGGGTCAAGTCAAATTGAAGATGATTTCGACCTTGAAAATAATGATCCGTACGCTTTTATATATGATGGTCTACCGACATCACATCATGTCTTAAGAAGCAAGCCTGATTGTATTCATTGTGGGGCAATAAGATTTCAGTATGAGCCCCCGTCTTTTTTGTTGTATGAATGGCAAGACACATTTGGCACCTCAGGATATCCCTGATGACCTGCTCCATCTCTTTACCACACAAGAGGAAGAAGGCAAAAAATTCAGGTACAATGTGCGTTCTTACAACACTGATTTCTCATTTGCATCAATGTGAGTATGCTTAGATGAGAGGATGAACAATATGAGGTCAGGAGTTTATACGTTCCGTGCTCATGGGGGGGGGTGTATCATAGACTGGATCAGTTAATTCCTAGAGATGGTACACCTAGGTACTTACAACTATACATTTATGATGTTTGGGAAGAAATTGAGCGTAGGCTTGGTGCAAAGAATAGTCTTCATAGGCCCATCGTTCAGAGGTTGAGGGTTATTCTTGCGAATAATCCCTATGTAAAAACATTCAGACGTCTTGGTGAGCTTGGTCCGCTCGACAATTACAGGGTTGCGTTGAATTCCTTAGCCCAGCTTGACCAAAGAACATACAATAAGCCAGATTCAGATGAGGTACATGTTTGTCACCCATGTATGTACTTCAATTTATTAGCATATTCTGATGGTGTCTACAATACTCTATGTTCATTGCACAATTATATTGTTAGGTAGCAGCGATCTGGGTTAAGGAAAATGATAACATCACCGTCTTTAATAGAAGTATCATCATATATGGGCGACAAAATTATCCTCAACGAATTCAGCCATATGATGCATGCTATGATCCGTTATGTTATCCGTTATTTTTTCCTCATGGTGAACCTGGTTGGCATAGAAATATTGCAAGGAGAAGAGCATCCATCAATGATCATGAAGTTGAAAATGCTGAAGATGGCCCAGGTATATGGTTTCAGTGGCAATGTTTTTTTTGGGATTTGTTTTGTAAAAAATTTGTGAGTGATACATTAATGTTTTTGAACAACTTTATCCGAAAAAATGTCAGGAGAACATTTCATTTTTATGAAGTTTTAATTTGATTTTTTTTAACACAGATTTACGCTAATATTTGTTAAAGGGTTAATGTGGGGATTAAAGAACTGTCAGTACTAATCAGTCAATTTGGTGATCTTAAACATAATATTTCGATTTGAAATTTTAAACTTAATCTTTGTTTAACATAAATAGTTAACTTGCCTAATAGAAAGCAATACCAAAAAAGTGGCACTGTACATCTATGAGTACTATTGTTAGTGTCATTGTTGAAGAGGAGATGAGATCTATCCTTTGAGTAAATTTAAATGGGTCATTCATTCATTCATTTGCTCCCTTTTCATTGAAATTATAGAACGCATCAAGTTAAACATTCAATTATTTAATTTGAGTCTGCGCGTAAGAGCGGGTACATGTACTAGCAATACTAAATTTAAATAAGAAACGCAGAACTTGAAGTGCGAGAAGAATTTTAGAATTAAGAATATTACAAATAAGAACAATACAAAGGATGATGGAAACGTGGAGTAGATCTTATCCGGTCAGCTATCAAGAGCTTCACTCATCAATTATCATAAGTCTTAATCAAAAGTGCTGATTCAATTAATGAGTGATCTCCACGTCGGCAGCGAGATCAACTACGCTTGATCTATCCAAAGTTAATCTTATAATTCATATTTTATTCCTATTATATTTTTTAATTTAGAGAGTGATAAATGATAAAACGGATCATGACAAAATATTTTCATAACTCAAAAAATTTAACTACAAAGCATAATAAAGTAGATATATTATTTTAACTATATCGTTTACATAATATAAAAAGTATTATTTTTATTATTGTTTGAATCTTAAAGTTGATCATAATTTTATCTAGTCTACTTTAATGGAGAGAGAACCAATTTTTAATAGAATAGTTATAAAAAAATTCTCTATTTATTTTTTTTACATTGTGGTTCAATTATTGCCATAGCAAATTACTATTCAAAAGGAGGATTCAAACTTCAAATGCCTCATTTTTTTGTGCCTCAATTATGTTTTCACTTTTTAAATTTCAGTAACTCAAAATTTAAAACTGAAATATCAAAATAATATTATTATATTTATTCTATATTATATTTTCTTCTTGCACATAAAAAAATATTCATTTTTCACTTTCATTTTATGTGAATCAATAAGTCAGAAATTAATCATATTAATATTTTTTACAAGCTCTTATTACCACATAAAATAAATATTTAAAAATCATAATTTTCAATCTATACATAAAAAAATAATCTAGATCAAATCTAACGGTTTATTTTGATATTTTAATTTTCAATTTTGAGTTATTAAAAATAAAAAAATACATGATTGAGGTAAAAAAAATTGAAAATTTTGAACCTCCACATTAAAAAAAAAATACTATAGGCTAGCTAGTACAAGTACTGACAAGCGTCATTTTCTTTATAGACTCACTGCGTGATTACCAAAACCACATTTTGAATGGATTGAAAATCAAATTGCTAATAAGGCCCATCATTACTGTCTAGAAGGATTAAAAAACATCGTATGAGAAGTCTTCTTTGGTTCGGTTTAACGGAATCCATCAACCGGATATCATGTTAATTAGCACGCTCTTACGACTGTACTATCCAAACTCTATTTTAAATAGGCCCGGTGATTTCTAATTTGGGGTGTGTAAACGGTCGGTTGAAATGATTATACGTTAGATGTTTTTTTAGTTTGTCAAATTATAAACCGAAACAAACTTTGAAATATCAATCGAATAAATCGAAGTTTTTTTTGTTTATTCGGTTAAACCGAAATTATATTATTTAAACAGAAATAAAAAATATCAAAATTTATAAAAATTGATAGAACAAACAAATAGTTTAAAAGAAAAAAAATAATTTAATAAAACTTATAGAAAATAAATATATTTGGAATATCTTTGATATAATTCTTATTTATATCAAGTAAAATAATTTTTTTTAATAAATTTTAGACTATTCGATTTATTCGGTTTATTCGGTTTATTCAATTTAGAAAAAATAAAACCGAATTAAAGAATAAAAATCAAATTATTTAAAATTTTCAATTGAACCAAAAATTTTAAACTGAAAAATCAAACAACTTTAAGGTTTCAGTTCAAAACCAACGACCCGTTGCGCACCCCTATTTCTAATCACTGTTCGTCCTTCCTTTTCTATTTGCTGATCACTGTAATTTTGAATTTACAGTACTACGATTCGGAGTCATTCAGTAGAGAGCAAATACAGAAAATAGGAGACGATAGAAACGAATATCTGAAATTCCCAAATTAACCCTTTTCGTGATTCCTTCTCGTGGCGTTGGGATTTCCAACAACCACATAAAACGAAAGAAACTGCCAAAGTCCAGATCAGCGTCCAAATATTACAAAGGATTCTTTTCTACCCAAATCAACCTGACCCATCAGATTCTTTTTTCCATTTCTTCTGTCTATGAATAACGCCGATAATAACATTATTTTGATTTCCTTGTATCATTGAATTTTATATATTCCTAAACTCCTACGCTTATTCTTTATACATATTAACTTTACCCTTCAATTTTTTTAATTTTTAAAATAAAACTCCCAATAACACAATATATATTATTTTTTATATATCTCTCGAAATTTAAAGCTGCGTCACTATGTAGAGATTTCAGATCAATATCATCTATGCTAAGCCTGCAGCTCAAGATATATTAAATTCAAATATCACAAAAGCTAAGCTTTCACTTGTCTTCTTATCCAAAATCATGACTAATCACTAATTAGACATTGTAGTTTTTCCCATCAATAATTAGGCACAGATAGGAAAAATAACATTCTCTGCTTAATATTTGCCGAGTTTATCATTTGCAAGTTCTAACAATATGTTATGGCTTGGGCTTTATTTTCTAAAGAGGCGCCCAAATTACAGCCTTGATTTTATTTCAGTAAAACATAATTGAACAACACTACAAATACAGGGGGGGATTCAATAACTGTTTATATCACTTAATCACTCTAACATCCTCTGTTTCGTTGTGCTTTCTACAAATCTCTTTATATCAAAAGCATCGTCAGCACTCTTTGTGATGACACCCTGCATATATGAAATATTAACTCAGTGAAGTTAGAAATTTTGCTTCACGGCTAAACTATTTAGTAAAAATAAATGTTGAAAAACTAGCAGCACTAAATAATAGGGTAATGCTGCAGAGTTGAAATTTTTGTCTCATTATAATCATCATAAACTATCAACAACTCACAAAGAAGCGAGACCTTTTCAGTTATGATGGCAGTTATTAGGCTGGCTGGAGTAACATCAAATGCAGGATTCCACACTGAAATTCCACTTGCCGCAACTTGTTTTCCAAGACCTCCTTCGGAATTAAGCAACTCTTTAGGTGATCTCTCCTCTATAACTATCTGCTGCCCGGATGATAGTGACAGGTCTATAGAAGTTAAAGGCGCTGCCACATAAAATTGCACGCCATGGTGCTTCGCAGAAAGTGCAACGCTATAGGTCCCAATTTTATTAGCAGTATCACCTTCAATATAAAAGAAAGAGCAAACATCATTTGAAATAAATGTACTACTGCCTAGTGGTCATATGGTATCTGGGGATCTATAACTGGCAGCCCTGGTATAACACACTAGCAAGCGGGGTTTGTACCATATTTTTTCAGTTCTTTCTGTTGGTTATGTTTTGAACATAATTTGCTTCCATTTGATTAAATTAGAAGATGAAACTCTATATGACTACCATTAGCAGCAATTCGATCAGCACCAACTACAACGGCATTGACACTTCCTGATTTCATAAGTGCTGCAACTGCAGAATCAGCAACTAGAGTTGCAGGTATTTTATCATGAACCAACTCAAAAGCCGTAAGCCTTGAACCCTGCAAGTGATGCATGGGAACTAGATCTAAGCACAATCCTTTGAGACTCCAAATATATACCTAAAAACAGTATAAACAAGTAAATTTGAATTTTACCTGGTTGAATGGCCGGGTCTCAGTGCAAAAGGCCTTATCTAAAAAGCCTCCTGCATGAAGAGCACGGATTACACCAAGTGCAGTTCCATAGCCAGCTGTTGCCAGACTGTCAACATATCAGAGTTAGATTAAGAACTCTTATCCAATAAATGTTACTTGCTGAATGTTCTTGTGTGGGAACTACCTGCCCGTGTTGCAATGCGTCAGAACACGTAATTTTTCTAAGCCCTCAGATTTTTTACGAAGAAAGATGGCACCATGAGATCCAATTGCCTTGTTGTCTGAAACATCATTTTCAAGCATCGCCTCAGCTGCCTCAATATAAGCCTGATTAAATTAAACAAAAATAACTACCTATGAATAAATTAATGAAGCAATACCTTGTAAAGAAATTAGGAGTCTTTGCTACCTAAATAGTTATTTTAGATTCCTGTGATTCATCTTTACAAGATAGGTGAGAACTAGCTTTTGGTCCAGTAGCAAAGACAATGCTTTCCATGTGGGAGATCGGAGGTTTGAAAACCGAATGAGAGATCTTTTATGGATATTAAAGTTGAGAAGATTGATTTCCATCTTTATCTCAAAAATCTTTGTAAAATAGGCTGGTGTGACACAACCTCAGCTGACTTGGTGCAAAAATATTGCATTTCTCACAGGTATGGCAATTCGGACAACAGCGACCATCTTGGAAAAATGAAAGTGCTTCAAAAAAAAAAAATCTGTACAGTTGAAAACAATAACTGCAAGTAGATACTGGGATATGAAAAAAAAATAGTACATATTCTGTCAGTTATTACCTTAAAAATGGTCTCAACCTCTGTCATAGTTTCGGCAGTCTTTTGAACTAGATCACCAAGTTTTGTTGTGGCATCAGAGAGATTCACAGCAGTTGGTCGGCTGCCACATAAGCAATGGTCAACTAAAGTGTCAAATGAGTTAAATAGGCATCGCTGCCAAATGGTCATATTTTAGTAGAGACTTCAGAGTTCAGACAACTTGGTAGATAAGAGAATCTAGCACTGCTTTTATCCAGTAATGCATAGGAAGTCAGGAAAATGTATGTGTTGTTACTTGAACTTCTATTTTCTTCTTTTGGCTTACTTTCTGTACATTTCAATCTACTCAATGTAAATGAGGAGATAGGAAAAGATTTCCTCATTTCAATCTACAAGTCAGGTTGAACTCAAACTAGATGTTTCATTATGAGTTGGTTTCTGGTTTGAATGTATTCAATACAAGGTACTCCTCTATAGAATTTACAAGAGGACTTGAGGTTAAACTGCTGCTGGTATGAGCTTACCTTGTACCAAAATGAAATGGCCACACAGTAATCTCTTATGTAAGTTGATAAAGATTTGGTCAAATTGACATTGCTAAAGCAAAACATCATCACCTATAACTATAAGAATTCTATGAAGGCTTTCACATTATCAGCATTGTGGTGATAGACACCAGAACAAACTGGCAGCTGCCAGAAACAGATAGCTAGCATCTGCAAATTTGGTTTCTATTTCAGGTCCTATATATAAATTTACCTTGAAACTAAGAACTCTAGTTTCTTGATGATGAAATTAGCCGCCTCAGCAGGAGATCCTTTAAATTCTAGATTGTAAATCTCCACGGCTAAAGAAAGAGCAGCAGCTATTGCAATTGCCGGGGCACCTCTAACCACCATATCTCTTATTGCATTCCTTTGTTGTGTATGTCACAAGCATGAGATAGTAAGCATATTGATTAGCCCCAAATGAAAGGAAAATAGATTTTATATCAGAGACTAGCCATTTATATTAATATCAAGTTTGTTTTGCAATAGAAAAGAAAGGTGTAATAAGCGCCAAAAAGTGCAACTACTTAAATTCACATTAACATTCAGAGCCAAGTAGTTATTTACTACGATCATTATACAAATTGTGGAGAAGGCATATAAATGATTTTTACCGCTTATCTTCTCTTTTGGTACTCGGTCAAAAGAAAATTATCAATTATATATTTTATCTAGTGCATCATCTTTCTACATTGGATATTCTAAAGAACAATTACTGAAATCATGTATACTGGATTAGATAAAAATAAGGATTTGTAGCCTAGAGGACCCAAATCAACAACTAGCTTTGATTAGAAAAGGTTTCCGAGAGGTAACAATTCGCAAAGTATTAGCCTTGCTTTTATTCACGTAACAGGCAACGCTCCTAACAAAATGAAATACAAGAGTGGTACAAAGTGAAAATGGAGGTTTATGAGAGGTAACAATTTACGATTTAATTATGTGCCTCATCTAGAGTAACCTGAATATTATGGACTGAAGGATTCCAACATATTGTCTGATTAAGAAGACTTAGTAGGCCCGACAGGTGTAGCGCAAGAAACACTCCCTAACAAGTACCGAGGTTAAGAAATGGCGTAAGAATATTTGATTCATATGTCACGAATTAACTAAATCAGGATGCTACATAAGAAACAAAGATTGATCCACAGACGTAGCTTTGTACAACTTAAGTTACCAACTCCAAAAAATTTTCCCCAATGGTTATGAAGCCATGATAACCACTAACATGCATGCTAAAAGGATGGAAACTAAAATTAATAATCAACAACTAGGGAAAGTTGGCGAGGAACAGTAAACAAACCATCCATCCTTGGAATCCTTGATATCAAGGTAAACACTCTCCAGAGGCAGTTTTCTCTGTTAAAACAAAACAATTTTAATCAAAAGGGGAAAAAGGAAGAACAAAGAAAGAAAGAAACAGTTTGATATCTATTTGAACAGGATTGAATAAGAAGTAGGCAAAAAAAATCGGACCTGATCGAGGAGGCGGAGCGAACCACGCTCGTAGCAAATTGCTTGGAGAGCTTCTGGCACACCTTTAGATTCTCCCATGGTTTAATTTGTAGAAAGGAAATATAATATCGCTGGCTGGAGACGCGAAGTAGAGCGTGAGAGTGAAGCCGTGAGTATTATGTTGTTTGGAATTAAATTAAAATTCCGTGGAGATTGGATGAGCTTTGGGTTGTGCTCCGGCCAGAGAATGATTGCGGGATTTGAGGAGCCGATAAAATAAATAAAATTATAAAAAAAAAGCCAGGGATAGACAGAAAAAGTAAATGCGCCACAGGGATCAGGATTCTTTGTGGCTCTCGATAAAAGAAAAAAGGTCGTTGCAAATCTGAGACTTGAAAGTTGGAAGCATAGTAATAAATTTCGGATTAGGAAATTATTTGACGAAATTAAAAATTTATAATTTAGATATAATATAAGTATAATTTGGGAATAATTTATTTCATATAATATAAAAATATATAAAAAAATTAAAAATTTAAAAATATATTATAAACTACAAAATTTCATTTAAAATAATATATATTGTGTTTTTTTGCTAAATAATTTACAAATAAAATATTTTTTTACTAAAAAATATATTATATATTAAACTGAAGAATTATCCGTGAAACATCCGGTTATGAATAAAAAATAAAATTATTCGTGAATAAAATGCGAAACTGATTACTATGGTTGGAAGCAGTAATAAATTAATAGTTCGAAAGACATTTGGTGAAATTAGAAATTCAGATATTATTCATTTATAACAATCTAAATTTAATAAGTATTGATGAAGTAACAAATAACACTTAAATCACATGAAAATTTAAAACACAATATATCTATAAATGTATAAATTCAAGAAAATATTTGTTATAAATTTTCTATATTTATTTTCTTTTCTAATTTATTTCATGATTGATTTTCAAGATTGTAATAGTATTAGTTGTCAAGGATTCCGCTCATTTTTTATCTACATAACTTGGGCAAACCGTCAAGTATCAACCGTTGAACCAATGAGACATCAGCATCAAGTATAAACTACACAATTAAAAGTTGAAAGATCAGATAATTTAAGACTGGACTAATGTTACAATTGCTGTATCAATATGTTTTCTTATTCATAAAAAATCTTAAAATGGAAAAACTTTATATAAATATTTTTAAACTTATAAATTGATTGTGTTTTAAATTTAATATAATTTAAATATCATTTGATATTTCATCAAAGATCAAATGAGATGATAACTATAAACAATTTAAATTTAATTATCTTTGTTTGAACATCAAATGACATTAGAACAACAACGTATAAGTTTAATAATATGTTTATAAAAGTTTCTTTTTTATTTTTGTGTTTTTTTTTCAATTTTTTTTAAATCGTTATCAACATAGTCAAAATAAGCAGCTGTCAAGCATTCCTGCCCTTTATTATTGTCCTATTTAATCAAGATTTCGTACAAAATACAAATCTTTGTTCGAAATATAAGATGTAGCGGCAAAGAAAAATAATAATAAGAGGCAGCTAGTGTTAGTTCGTCTGTGGGACGAAGAAGGATTGAATCACGTACTAATCTCGAGATTAATTCGACGGTAAGAAAAATGTTTATACAACTCAATGCTGATATTGAAAATATATTATTCAATTTGTAAGTAAAAATACGGTATGATTATGATGCTCTCCAACTTCTATTCTATGCTGAGAATTTAGTCAATTCTTTTGCAAATGTTCCCCTGGGTACGTAGAAACCGACTTCTATTAGAATATTATTTTTGAAATTGTGTATGCCTCTCCAGTATATTTGTTATTTTTTACCCAAGTGAGAAATAATGCCAAAAAATAAATATAAATAAAGCGTACCATGCATAGGATGCTCGTCACCATGTCAAGCCAATAGGTGGCGATGCTGCCAGAAGCGCACAAAGAATAAAACAATGCCACTTAACTGGATTCGTCAATCGTCACGGGGAGCAAGTGTTCCCTCGCGTTCTTCGTTGGCGCCGTTCGACTTAACAGGATTAAGACAGAGGATAAGCGTCAGTACAGTAGGGCCGTGCCCGTGCTGTCAGCTAATGTCTAAATAACAGAATCTTCGACTGGGCCAACTCCATTACTGAATGAAATCCACAAAACCCCAATGTGGCCTGCGAAGAGAAGCCCCGAGCTCACACTCAAAGATCACTGAGCTAAACCCTAGTTGTTGTTGCGATCTGACCATCCGGCTTAAACCCTAATCGTTCTCTCTCGTTTCCCCTGCCATGGCGCTTACTCTCTCTCGCCACCTCCGCCGCGCCATTCCGCTCTCCTTCTCCCTATTAAAGCCTCCCCTTCGCGCTCCTCCTGCGCCTTCTCTTCCCATCCGTCCCCTAAATTCACTTCTCAAAATCGTAGGGTTCAGATCCTCGCCCCCTCTGTTCAGTTACCGATCTGAATATAAAGGAGAAGAAAGCAAGATATCTCCAGAGGAGATTCTGTTTGAGGGATGTGATTATAATCACTGGTTGATCACGATGGATTTTCCTGACCCCAAGCCTACACCGGAGGAGATGGTAGAGACCTATGTACAGACCTGCGCCAAGGTCTTGGGAAGGTATACTTAATTTTTTCTGCTTATTTGTTGTATCAGTATGTACACTCCGAGTATTAGATTAATTGTAGTGCAGTGGTTCTGCTACTGGTATGTTCATGTTGTGTGCTATTCTAAAAATAATTGGACTGAGCCATAGTTTAATACAAGGGCTTCAATTCCAGATTTATGTGTTTCCTGATGAATTCAATCTGTTCATAAACTTGCAATGTTTTCTTTCCTTTAGTGTATTGTTATATTAACTATCTTAAAGCAAAGTTATTGGTGCATAAATAATAATTGCTTTATTTTCTAGCATGGAGGAGGCAAAGAAGAGGATATATGCATGTAGCACCACCACATATACTGGTTTCCAAGTTGAAATGACTGAAGAAATGTCTGAAAAGTTCAGAGGTGACGCATTGCTATTTTTCTTTTTTCAATTTTTTTTCTGACACAGATGACTTGGAAATAAAGTGTATGTTTTCTTTTTCTTTGTGTTGTTTCATTTCAAAACAGGCTTGCCTGGAGTTGTGTTCATTTTACCAGATTCATACCTATACCCTGAAACAAAGGAGTACGGAGGTATACTATACTCTTAATCTGACCATTAGTACTCATGTTTGAATCCTTGAATAAAAAAGAGTAAACACACACATCAAAATCTGTAGAAAAGGTTTTAGTAGAGAACTTAAATGTACCCATTCTTGTTTATGTACTTATTCTGGACCTGTTAAATTAACCCTCGCTGTGAAAGTGCACAAACAAAGTGCGGGAAGATAGGCAAGGGAAATAGATGATCCTATGTTGTCTGAGATACCAGTGACATGATATTGTTATGGCAACCTTTTTATTGTCAAGTTAAATAATTCATATGTATTTTCTAAATAACATGTATACTAAAGCTGAGTGTTTTTGTGTCTCCAAAAGACTTACACCTCTGAAATTAACAATCCTTCACTGGAATCTGTGGTATAGTTGAATAATTTGTTTCCCTCAAACAACACAGGGGATAAGTATGACAATGGGGTGATCACCCCAAGGCCACCTCCAATACAATTCGGGACCCAAAGCAGACGTAGAAATACAGTTAGATTTGAGCGGAACCGTCCTTACAGCAACCCTGTAACTCAGCAACAACAGGGTAATTTCCAAAACAACCCCCCACAACAGACAGGAAATTTCCAAAACTACCCCCCACAACAGACAGAAAATTTCCAAAACTACTCTCAACCACAGGGGCAGCAGCCTGGGAATTCCCAAAAATACGCCAATCAACAGTGGAAACAGCCAGGTAATTTGCAAAGCTATCCTCAACAACAGAGGCCACAGCCAGATAATTTCCAAAGCTATCCTCAACAACAGAGGCCACAGCCAGGAAATTTCCAAAACTATCCTCAGTCACAAGGTAATTTTCAAAACAATCCCCAGCAACCAGGAAATTTTGAGAACTACTATCGGGAACCCAGACAGAGCTATGGCCCGCCGCATGGAGAGAGAGATGATGGCTATCACAGGGATTTTGACCAAGGACAGAGAGGCAACTTTAGCCCTCGAGAACAGAGAAACTTCTCTCAAGGACCTCCTGTTCGTGGCACGGGTCCTGCTGGTAATGCGCACACGGGCCCTGCGCAGGTGAACCAGGACCCCTGGAAGGTATACGCTTAACTTTTTACCCTTTACTCTTTAATTGTGGCATGCTGATACTTTCTGGCTACCATATGCCACTTCCAGCTAAATCAGCACAGCTTGTATCCTGCATGAAACTTTTTGTTGCGGCAAGTTTTTCAATGTATTAAACGTTCTTTTGGTCGACCCTTTTATTTTCAGGAGCAGCAGTAAAGAAAAATAAAAATCCCTTGGAACTTTGATGAGGAAGAACGGAAATATAATATTCCTCCCACCGGGCATGGTACCTTTTCTTTTATCTGGGTGTTCTGATTTGTAAAGAAAGTTTTTCTATGTAATAGTAACCTTCTATCCGTGCTACATTTAAAATTTTAACCATCTTTCTGTTACCCCACTTTTCCAGAATAACAGAGATGATTGAACAAATGGATGGTTGCCTTTTCTGATCGCCATAATTTACCATATTACCCTTTTCTGATCATTGTAATTTACCGTTTATCGTTAACAAGTAGTTTCAATGATGGCTAGCCCCGATCAACACTTTTGATTTTTCGAATGTATTTTTTTTTTCTGAATTTTACGACGTTTGACTATAAATATTGGTATATAATATTGTGTCCAGGCTTCTTAGGTTGAGTGAGCAAAATACAGAGGAGACCCATTTTTTAGTTATACTAGGGTTTTGTCACCCGCGCTTCGCGGCGGGTTTGTACACGCATAGGGGTTGGTGTCTATCTATTTGATGCTAATGCCTGGATGACGTGTTGATGGGCAGTAGAGTTCTAAATAATAAACTGAACCTCTTATAATAGACCCTTAGATTTAACAAAATAACAAAGAAAATTGATCCAATTTGCTTGAATTATGTGGAACAACCTTTAATGAAAATTGCAGCATGATGCTATAAAATAGAGAACGGGATGAATGATGCTTATTGTTGATTCATTCTCTCAAGCTATTGTTGATCCATTGTGCGCATCGAGTTGGTTCTGAGTGAAGGAAATGGTTAGGTATATCAGTGTCTCAGAATGGATTATCATGAGATAATTGAAAATAAAATAAAATAAACCAAGTTTTAATCAAAGAGATAATTAACCTACCAAATTCATTCACCAAATATTTTTAGAGCATAATCAATTACCTCTCTTTGACCCCAACTAAATTAGATAAAAACATAATCAATTAGCTCTTTGATTTGCATGACCAATTATAACGACCATTATAAGAAGCATGGTACTTCTGTTACTTTGTGTATTTATTCTTATTATTTCTGAATGATAATTTAATTCACCAATCTCCGACCTTGCTTCGTAAAAGGAAGTAAAGACAAAATGCCTTTGTTAGCGCTAATTTTATCCTAAAAGAACATTTGGAATTTAGCTCCATCTGTATTTCTTCTTGAAGGTCAGGGATAATTATCTTTTCTCTGAAATTCTCTTTTGTGACAGAACAAATTAAAATATCTAAATTCAAATGATGTGAAATTAAGCAGGGAAAAACCTGGTGTGGTGAAGCTTCTCTTTGCATATCATTTTCTAGAAGCATCCACATAAAAAAGCATAAATTAATTCAAATGAGAACATGTTAAAGATTTGATCATTTAAATGCTGAAAATCAGCTGAGCTTATTCCAACCATGTACAATAGAAACATACCTTCGGTTAGAAGATCATAAGTGAAAACAATAGGTAATTGTCTAATAACAAAAATACTTCTCACAGCTTAGATGCTGAACTGAAAAAACATGTTCAGCTGCACTCATGATAAGCTTATGAGGCACAATGCTTTAGTTAGTTTAATGATTTGAAGAAACTCACTCCTATTATTCTAAGTTTAAAGCATTTATAGCTCAAGAATAGTAAAATAAAAGGTACAATAATATGAAATGTCTAGGGGGCTAACCTTGGGTGTGGATGATATCTGTGCAATTGAGATCTGACATGAGAAGCTGCACATCCTCAAAATAAAGTGCGTTGAAAACACTAATACATATAAAAGTGACAAACTAATTAAAAAAAATAGAATATTTTGTAAATACTAATTTTTTTATAAAAACACTAATACATATAATTTATAAAGTGAAATGGGACAAATCTTGTTTGTAGTGAATAAGTTTGATGATGTGATATAAATTGTGGTTAGATAATAATTTTGATGTCATGATATATAAAATTAGATAAAATTAGGGTAATTGACGTTCTTTAATAAACATAAGGAGGTGTTTGTTTAAAATTTAAATGAACAGATATTTGAACCTATGAATTAAATGCAAGTGAGTGTTTGTACTTTTCCCTCTCCTTTTTTATTCTAAGCAGTTGGCGATATTTTTGGAGCCAAATCGAGAAGTAACAGGTTACACGTTACAGGCATCGTATAATAAAATAATGCTTTGATTTTCAGGATGTTTTTGTCGATATATTGATTTTTATAAGATTTTATTGGGCAGTTCCGTAACAAAGGTAAATTGCCTGGAGACCACTGACTTCAAATATTCTCGAGTACATAAAGTGCTAAAATAAAATGAGCTTCATAAATCTGAAAGAAAATTTAATTATTTTTGTTCGCGGTATAAATTCGAGGGTCTTATATTTTGGAAACGTTATCTTGAAAAATATTCGACGAGATTAAAAATTTGAGATTAAGATATAATACGGATATAATTTAGAAATAAATTATTTCATATAATATAAATAAAATATATATTCAAATGTTAACTTTAAAAATATATAAAAAATGTATAACACTATTTGAAATATTATATAATGTGTTTTTTATGAAAAATATTTCATTCACAAAAATATTTTTATTAAAAATATATTATATATTAAACTGACAAATTATTCATAAAATATCCAGTAAAAAAATAAATTATTCATTAATAAAATGGGAAATACAGAGTCGAGAAAAGTATATTTTTCGTAAAAAAGAAAAGAAGTATATTCCGTACAATACGTTTTCCAGGCTAACTCCCAGCCAACCAAAATGGAAGACAATGAATATGGAAATGGAAGCATTTATGTGGTGTGCATTACTTTCCCCCAACTCAAAAACAGTGACGTGTCCCCCATTTCAACGCAAGTATGCTTTTAAAACCAGAATTACCAAGCAAACTGGAATTTCCGTTACTCTCTTTCTCTCTCCCTCCATTCTCCACATCAGCTGTTTGGATTCCACCAATTGGCATCAGTTTAGTGCCAATTTTACACCATCGCAGTTTCTTCTTCCCAATTGATTTGGGATGACAACGTAGCCAAGAGTTGAAATTCTCAGCTCCGTTTCGTCACTCACGACCTTTTGACCAGCCATTTGGGAACTAGAACTATGGAGCTGTACCCGATTTTTCGACCGGCCACTTCAGATGCGTCGTGCCTTCTGTTACGTAAAAGGAATCATCAATCTTCACTTGTATCAAGAAATAAACAGCCTAGATTGTTTCGAGTTGTAAATGCAGCTTCTGGAGCTGTTTCTGCTTCCCCAAAAAACTGATTCCACTGGAAAAGAGAGATAAAAGTGCATTAAATGGTTCTTCCAGTAGTGCACTGGAACAGCTCGATATTGAGCGTGGTGTTTGTATCCCGTTCCGAAAGTATACCCCTCAGATGGTAATGTTTCACTTTTTCTAAAGTCATATATATGATAATCTCTTATATTGTTACGAGAAGGTCAGAAAAATGATATTTTTTAAATTATCACATGATTCTTTTTTTCCAGCCAAATACCTATTCGTATTCAGTGAGTACATAATCCAAATTTAAACTTTTAACAGCTATATTTCTTTATCCAAGTTACAAGTAGTTTTGACAGTTTTTGTTGTAATATGTTCATTTAATTGTATATTTTCTTAATCATGATTTTGATTAGGTGAGGGACAAAGTGCTGGAGTCAAGAGGGTCAATATTGGGTCTTATGGGTCGAGGAGTGAAGATTATTTGGAATTTGGGACTTTATTGGTCAGCTCTTATGTATGATTTTTTGGTTGGAAGAGATGAAGAGGTGGTACCTTTTCGAGCCCGCCAGCTCAGAAACCTTCTGTGTGATTTGGGACCATCCTTCATAAAGGCTGGTCAGGTTAGTAGTTGATGTACTGCACTGCTACTCCTTTTTATCTATGAATATACTATAGAGGATTGTAACATCATTCATACTTTTGCAAAATGAGAGATTTCATTTGCTTGTTGATTATGTAATGATGAAAATATCACCTAAGTTCTCCAAGTGCCAAATGTACCCTTCTCCTCATTTTGTACAGATAAGTAGAAATGGGAAGGATTAATTAGGCATATTCTAAAGTGAATGAGCAACTATGGATATGGACCATTGAGGAGTACATATGCCAGGGCATAATGATATTCTTTTCTTTTAGTAAATAGTATTTATCATATTTCTTGTTTTCTTGAGATATACATCATATTTTAACAGTTTGCAGAAATATACCTGGAATTGTCACTTTTTTCTAATGTATTGGTGCAAAATTTATTAGTTTTGTGATGTCATCACTGTGTTTTCCTGATTGATTTTTATTGCCCACTTTCACAATTTGTAAATTCAGTCTAAAAAAATGTAACTCTACTTTTCTTTTTTCACCTTTCTAGGTTTTAGCAAACAGACCTGATATAATCAGAGAAGACTACATGAGTGAGCTATGTATTCTCCAAGATGATGTTCCTCCTTTCCCTAATAAGGTGTGTACTGGTAATCAAAGTTCTAACTAATTTTAAAAAGATCTTCGGCCAAAAAGATTATTGGCAAAAGTTGATATGCACTGAGTGTGTTGTTTTGCCTGCTGTCTTTCAGGTTGCATTTGCAATAATAGAAGAGGAACTTGGGCTACCTTTGGAAGAGGTGTTTAGTCAGATTTCTTCACAAACAATAGCTGCTGCTAGCCTGGGCCAGGTGTACCGTGCCACTTTGAGGGAAACTGGAGAGGATGTTGCCATTAAGGTTTGTTCATCTATTAATTAATTACAGTGCAATTGAGTTCTTATTGCTCAATCTGTAGCCAGCTAATTGAATTTTATGATCATGATCTAAATTTTCATGGGGTTGAGTAACCTGAATTTTGAAATCTCAAAGTTTCTAGTGCTTATGGCATAGACAATCATGAACAGTTTTCCGATTAATTTTCTAAGGATAATTTTTTTTTTCCATATTTTTGACTTTTTTGGAGAACTTGAAAAAAAGAATTAGCAAATTCTTGTTTTGACTGGAAATACGATTACTTATTATGTTTATACTCCATGAATTCTGGTTTATGCAGGTACTGAGACCTGGAATAGAGCCAATAATATACCGAGATCTATTCCTTTTCCGCACCTTGGCTTCGTTTCTAAATGGAATCAGCTTGCAAAAATTGGGATGCAATGCTGAACTTATTGTTGATGAATTTGGTGAGAAACTCTTGGAAGAGCTAGATTACACCCTTGTAAGCTTCCCATCTTTTTTTTTTAACTTAATTGTGAAGACCTGAAAAAGGGTATTTAAACCTTATCTCAAATGGAATTTTGTGTTATATTCTCCAACTTTTACAGTTACTTGACATTTTGGTAGATGCACCTTAATCATAAACACCCTTCCTAGTTTAAATTATTAATTTCAGAACTTCTGGAGTTTTATTGAGATCATTCATACTTAAATTATAAGGACAAAATAGTTACCTAACTCACTGGTCTATGGAAGCTCAAGTATCAGTCATATCCATCAAGAAATATTATTACTCAACACTCAAGCATAGCAGAAGAACTTTTAACTTCAAATTTACTCTGTTTTATCTATCATATGAAAAAACTTGCAGGAAGCTAGAAATATTGAGGACTTCTTGGAAAATTTCAAGGATGATCCAACTGTGAAAATTCCAAGAATTTATAAGAAATTGTCAGGCTCACGGGTTCTTGTTATGGAATGGATTGATGGAATCAGGTGCACCGATCCTCAGGTTAACAATTTTATGTTGAGCTCTTATAAGCAGTATGCTTGTATAAGATCGCACAGAAATATATTTTTCCTCTCTTAGAAGTAGTGGAAATTAAACTGAAATAATGTAAACAAAGGGAAAGGGAAAGAAAAGGTCTTCAGAACAGAATCTGTCATTCATCGTATACATCTTGATTGATAGATTTCTTAGACAGGCCATAAAAGATGCTGGGATTGATGTAAATGGTTTTCTGACGGTGGGTGTAAGTGCTGCCTTGCGACAGCTGCTTGAATTTGGGTTATTTCATGGGGATCCACATCCTGGAAATATTTTTGCCATGCGTGATGGCCGTATTGCTTATGTTGACTTCGGAAATGTAGCTGTTCTAAGCCAGGTATATTGTTCTATATTTGTGCATACATGTATGTCTATAATGAATAATATCTCCAATAAGGAGGAGTGGATTTATTCAGATTATAATACCAGGGTATTGCTAGCTTGTTCTTTAATTTTGTTTGTTGAAAATCAAGTAAGAAATTATGATTTCAGAATATCTTAAATACAAGATAGCACATGATGTTGCTGAATCCCCTAGCATAAGTGCATGACTAATAACGAATGTGATTTCTCTAAAATGACCAGTTTTGAGTTGATATTATATACCAATACTGAATGCACCCTTCTTCTTCTTTTTTTAATTTGGACCTAATTGCTCTCTATAGAACTTGGTCTAGAACAGGTTTGGATTTTATTTCTCTGTATCAGATTTCTGATGGCTTATCTTTTATAAATGATTCTAATGCTGAAGTTACTGTTTTCAATAAATTTCCTTTTTCAAAATTTCAGCAAAATAAGCAGATTTTGATTGATGCTGTGGTGCATGCCGTAAATGAAGATTATGCTGAGATGGCAAATGACTTTACCAGACTTGGCTTTCTGGCAAGTGACACTGACGTTGCTCCTATAATTCCTGCCTTAGAAGCTATTTGGCAGAATTCAGTTGGAAAAGGACTGTCAGATTTCAATTTCCGCAGTGTTACTGGTGAGTTTTGCTTGATTGTAATAGTAATTATCTGTGTTGCATCAGTTGTACCTTGTACCCATTTCAAAACATTATGTTTAATTGTATTATATCTGATGCTCTGCTCTCACTTTGTGCTCTATGGCAAATCCCACCTTCTTTGAATACATACTACAGAAAGCTTGTTTGTTGCAGTAGTTGAAACATATTTGTTTTTTCATTGAATCATATCAATAGGACACCTGGCAATAAACTAGGGTAATATTTGCATATTAGGGGTATTTGTTCAGTAAAGCAATAGGGGTTTACTTGCAAATTTGAATCTTAATTGTAGCCCCCAACAATAACAGCAACAAAGCCTTTAATCCCAAAATAAATTGGGTAGGTTAGCAATGAAACCCAATCTGAGATTATGGAGATCCGAGATCTCAAATATCAAAAATCAATGATAGTAATAATGATGATGATGATACTGATAGTAATGATGATTAGAATAATGACAATGATAATGATGATGATGATAATGACACGATGATGATATGATAATAATATACTAATGATAGTAATAATAGAGTTATGTTATTGTTGGTCGTGAAGTACAATTTTTTTTTGTATTTCGCGCCATATCTTTCATTTTTTAATTTAAAATATCGATCCAACCATTTAAAGTGTTCTCCATATTAAAATATACTTGAAAACCAAATTTTACATTTTTTGGAATTTTTTTCTATTTTTTTGATGGTAGAAAATCATTATTATTGAAAATCATAAACTCAATGCATTTTCTACCCCTAAAAATAATAGAATTTTTTTTTCAAAAATAAAAATTTGGTCTCCAAGTATATTTTAATATGGAGAGTACTTTGAACAGTTGAATTGATGTTTTGAATTAAAAAATGAGAGATATGACTCGAAATATAAAAATATTTTGTACTTCGTAACTAACTGTAGCATAACTCATAATAATACTAGTAGTAATAGTATATACTATAGTAATAGACTAATAGTAATATAAAAATAATAATACTACTAATAATAATGACATCCATAATAATAATATTATTGTTAATAATAATAATAATAGTCCTTTGCTTCAAAAAATAATAATAGTAATCCTAATAACAATAGTCATAAGCAAAGAGCGTGCACCAAGGAATGTCTTCTAATTAGTTTTTGTATCATCCTTCTAATTCTGTTTCTGGGTTAGTTATCAGCTTTCAAACAGAATGTGACAATGCATTGGAAGATACATGTAGTTCATGAAATTTAAGCAGGAAAATTACACGCCTAACTCATGAATGCCCATTTGAAGGCTACAAACATTTTCAATTTAGACTTTTGTTTTAATCTTTTTGACACCATATGCCTTGTTGAAATCATATGACAGGGAAGTTCAACCAGCTTGTGTATAACTACCCGATTCGCATCCCTGAAAGGTTCTCCCTTGTCATTCGGTCTTTATTGACTCAAGAAGGAATTTGCTTTACACTTGAGCCAGACTTCAAGTTTCTTGAGGTTTGACTAAATTTGGCAACTGCTAGTTGCAGCCTGTCGATTTTACTTTTTCTAGATATATTTGTAATATTTTCAGAGTTCCCTCCAATATCTGCTTTTTGTTATTCTTTTCAGGTTGCTTATCCTTACATAGCAAAGCGGCTTCTGACAGATCCAAATCCTGCCCTGCGTGAACGCTTAATCCAGGTACTTTTGTTGAGATGTCATGGAACTTGTAGACTCATTTGCGCAAAACTGTTGGGCCAGTGGTTAAATGATCTCTGATTTTTAAGTACACCAGCATAATAAAGTGAAAGCACACATTAAAACTAATAGTTTCTTATTAAGTAGGTACTCTTTAAAGATGGCGTATTCCAGTGGAAGAGGCTTGAGAATCTAATTGTTCTTGCGAAGGAAAATGTTACTAAAATGAGCCAAAATCCTGCATTGCAAGTAAAAAGCACGTAAGCTATTTTCTAACTGTTTTATTTGTATTATATTACTGATTGCATTTATCCAATAATCACCATATAAAGGAATCAAAACCTAGTAGTTGGAAAACTCCGACCTTATTCAAAATTTAATCCTGACTGACCTGATACAATATTTAAATGAAAAGCCAATGACCACAACCTGACAAGACTGAACTTTGATGAACCTGTGATCCCAGTAACTGGCAAAAGCACCTACAAGCTGTAACTAATAACAAATCATAAGCATATGAACCAACAATATATATAATCTGATGAAACTAAAAATGAACTTAGCTGTAACTTTGTCAAAAGCTTCATGAAAGGGCCCAAATGTTCACCTAACCAACCCAGAATGTAAACTGAACTGGAGCTCTGAAAAACCGAAGGTGAAACCATAATTTCATGATGACCTGAAATGCTCCAGACATGATTGGACCAATTGAGCCTAACATGACTGCCCCATTCGTCATCGATCTACTAATTCTTTGATCATTCTTTCAAATAAAACCATTCACACTACTTTATATTCGATGGTGATCATATACTTGTACCGTGTTATTTCTTATCTTACGATAAACATGTGGAACCCCTATTAAGCCTTGGTCCACAATAGAACACCAAGTAATTAATTGATCCTGGCAAGATTTCTGTAGATAGCTGCTTATGTTGTCTGCTATTCAGATTAAACTGTCATAAGAATAATGGACTATGAATTCTAAATAATTGTTTCATGTGGAAACAGGCAAACTGATAGAAGCCGGCAATTTGAGAAGAAACTAGACCTGACAGAGACAATAAAGGATGGGGCCCGCATGTTTTTGGTTGATGCAGGTATCAGAAGGCAGCTCATTATGGCCTTAACAGAAGACTCCAAGCTTCATATTGAAGAGGTATTTAACAATTAAAAATCAATTTATTAGAAACTATTATCTGTAATATATCTTCCTTTTAGGAGGTTAAAGATTGAATTTTTACATTAAAATTGGACTTATGAGTTCCCAATTATTGGCAAATTGTTATCGCCATGATACTGATATTTGACATTTGAGGATTGGGATGGCTTAATTCCATTTGATTTACTGTTTACGCAATTTTTAAACTTTTGCAGCTATTAGATGTATATAAATTGATTGAAGATCAAATTGACGTGTCATCAGTTGCTTTTGAGGTCTTACAAGGTAAGTTGGTATCTTTTTATATATGGAGGCTCCAAATACCATTAATTTTATGAACTGCAAAAGATGCTTCAAACTTATTTTAATTTATTTTTAAAATTTGACACTCAAAATTCGAATTCAAACCGTTAATTTTGTTAAAATTTATATGCTCATAAATTTTTATGATTTTTGTAGCTCATTTTATATTAGATTAAATGATAATAAAAATAAATAAATCTAATAAAAATAAATAAATCGAGTTAACTATGTTTAATTAATTTTTATGCATTTATTTTATTATTATTTAATCTAGTATAACATGAAATTTTACGAGCGTATACATTTATTGCCAACGCAGACCTACCTTCTTTGTATTTTAGTCTTAAAATATAATGCATTGATTTCATTTACTGCCAATGCAGATCTGCCTTCAATTACTCGAGATTTTATTCTTTCATGGAGTGAGTCTATACTATCTGATCGCCGATAACGTCTAGAGCTAATATAACACGATGACATAGGCAATTTTGTATACATTAGTTAATCATGTATAGTGTGGTTGTAATATAAAACAGATTTGTAATTCATTAAAATATCAAAACGACCTTTCATATGTGAATTATACACCATCAACTTATCAAGATATTAAAATTAAACATTAATAATATATTTTTTTTCAAAGTTTCAATTTTGTATCTTCGATCTATTAGTAGTTGCAACTATTGTCATTCTTTTTTAAAAGAAAGGTTCAGTTAACATTTAAAACGCGTCGATTTTGGTATACACTGCGCAATCATGGAAATTGTGTACATGCATATTACAGGAGGAGAAAATATTGTACGCCAACTTTACTTGCCTGAGAAATTGAGAAGAACAAAGTGTCGATGCATCGTTAATTCTGTAGCATATAGTTTCCATGTTCTCTGTAGACCTAGTTTGTAACATGTTATAAAAACAGAATATATAAGAAAGTTTAGAAATTAATAATATCTCACTGCAAGTTCAACATAGTTCAAGTCTGGCAGCAGCTATACAAATCCATTTAATAACTTGTTATTGTAACATATACCTTGTCATTATCCTCCGATTACTTCTCTTAAACTTAATTAAAACTAATTTCCACCTCAGTCTTCAAACTCTTAAATATTCTCAGGATATCCAATTTCTTCCCTTAAAGCCTCAAAAGTATTTCTTGGGTTGAGTAAGCACTCAACATTCATGAAAACTAGCTGGATTACATCTTTTATGAAATTAAGGTTGTTAATATTTAGCACTGACATACAAAGGAGGCTCGCCTAGATAATTTCTTCATCAAATGACATACAAACTGTCAAATGACATACAAAAGAGGAATTCACTAGAGAGACGGAAAGTGTAGAATCTGTTATCACATGATGGCACGACTGTCTATGCAAAAGGAAATTCACTTTGTTTTCTTTTTGAGCTTTGACCCATATTGAAAGTATTTGTGAAATAATTAGTTCATTATCAAATACATTTCGTGAACTCTGTTAAAATTAGAAAATCACAATCCATTATAAATACATATGAACTTATTTCTTATTTTCATTATTTTATTGCAGTAATAGCATTATTTCTGATGGATTATTTATCTAAGATTCGAGAAAAAATGATTTTGTTTCTACTAGATTTTTTATGAATACCTTTTTCTATGATGATGTTTAAAGCTAATATTTAAAAAATATAATAGAGATATTTAAAGCTAAAATTTTTCACAGATGTTCCTTTTTTACTTTTATTCGATTTAAAAAAAGTCAAACCGAGAAAGGAGAAAAAAATAATAATTAATATTTTATGACAGCAGAAATAATGAAAATATCTCTACACATAATCAAGATTTTGTTTATTGTGCAATTTTTTCTAAATTTTTTTATTCATTTTGAAAAGATTCAAATTCCATTATCTATCTTTGATCTTTCTTAACATAAGGTTTATTTTTTCTGCTACTTGTTTAAACATTCAGGCATTCACAATTTCCAAGACAAAAGAAGTTTGCTTCGTCATGATTGTCATCACTATTTGCATTCAAACATTCAACAGGAGAGAGACAATTTCCAAGTTTGCTTTATATCATCACTATTTACATTCTTTTACATGATAAGTTGATGTTTGTTATTTTTAATAAATCCCTAAATTGTATGTTTGAAAAAATTCTTCTACTTTTATAAGCTCAAATATTCTAAAATATAATAAGAAAAAGAAAAAAAAAAAAAAGGATGTTCAATGGCAGCGCTGAATTCATAGATAGAACATAGATGGAACAGATAAGACTAGTAGATAGCCAGGAACTAATAATCACAAGTTCCCATCCAGAAAACAAGCTAGCAGCCCAATGCCTCTCTAGGGTATTTCTTTGAGGTGCAAAAGCCCAACACCTGCTCATCATTCTCTATCTTGTTGAACTCTTGGTCTGATCACAATTAACGAAGGGGCTAAAATATTGACTTCAAGCTCATTTACAATATTTTTCAAATAAATATGTAATATCTTGCACTTCTACCATCTTATTTTTACTTAACAAAATAGAATTCAATTTAACTTATTTGCAAACTAGTGACATTCATGATTCATACATTGCATATTTTAAAGGGTGGACGAAAAGTGTAAGCATTTCCCCCTTAAAATCAGGTTTTAATTCTTTTTCTTTTTTTTGTTGGGGGGGACGGCAATATATTTATAATAAATAGTGTAAATCATTAATACATGTTAATGATTTTTGAAAATTTTGAGGGTCTGTAGCCCTCCTCTGAGGATGCTGCATGATTGCATCTGTTGCTGTGGCGCTGTATTACAGAGATGAAAACGATTATAGAAACTTTATTCTGTGAATGTGCAAGAGGGGATGTAGCTCAAATGGTAGAGCGCTCGCTTTGCATGCGAGAGGCACGGGGTTCGATCCCCCGCATCTCCAAACTTTTTTGCATTCTTTTTTGTCCCAATCTTCTTCTCTCCTGAACCAAAGGAAAAAACGTGTGGTAGAAAAATAATACAGGAAATGTCTGTCCAACCTGGTCTTGTAACTCGAGGGGCCCACAAGACCGCTCCAAACCTCAATTTTCTTCAGTTAAAAAACACTAACAAAGCTCCACAAAAAATCGCTCAGTATTATTCCTCTTTGCTTGCTATGGCTTCAACGGCCTCTTCCTCTTTCCTCCCCCCGCTCCTCCACACACAAAGAAAATCACGATTACAATCCATCAGGCGGGAAGTGAGAGTCTTCGCAGCTGCTGAGTCGTCCGATGAGCCAACTGCGACGACGGAGAAGAGGAAACGGCGGGTGGATACGAGGATACACTGGGCAAACATGGACGAAGGCTGGATTGGCGGTACAACCAAGAAGAAAACCGAGGGAGGAAACAGTGACGGAGGTAAAAGCGAGAACAAAGAGGAGTTTTTGGGTAGTAAATTCGCAGATCTCCTCAGTCAAGCCTCTGAATCTCATTACGAGTTAAGTATTCTGATTCTTTCTGACCTTCTATTGTGTCTGTTATTATTTTTTTACTCCGAGAATATGGTACATGAAACTTTCTTTTATAAAATCTGTGACTACTATAACAGCCTTTACCTAAGAAATTACATGCTTAATTTGGAAAATTGAGTGTATGCAGTGTTTGTCTGGCAAATTGGCTTAATCCATTCTAATTTGTTTTTTCATACAATAAACATGTGATTTGATCTTCGGTATTTTATCACACAGAAAGAACATTTATACTGACCTTTCCCCCCTTCAATCAATACAAATAGGTTCTTAGGAGTGCCTGTTGATGCAGACATGGAGGAAATCAAAGCGGCATATCGTCGCCTATCAAAAGAGTACCACCCCGATACAACCACACTACCCCTCAAATCAGCATCCGAGCAGTTCATTCGATTGAGAGAGGTATATAAAGTGTTGAGCAATGAAGAAAGTCGGCGATTTTATGATTGGACTTTAGCACAAGAGGCCGAAAGCAGGCGATTACAGCAGATGAGAGCAAAATTGGAAGATCCTTATGAGCAAGATGTTATAAATTACCAGCCTGTTCCTGACATGGTTGATCGGCTTGGTGGGAGGAATATGAAGCTAAGTGACCAGGCAATGACAGCTCTGACCATTGATATCGGGATTATCATCTTCTGTATTTTTTGTCTTATCTACGTGGTTTTCTTCAAAGAACCTTATTAGAGAGTATATAATGAATTTGAAAACAAATGGAGATGTATAGTTCTGTTATCAATATTTATACCAGATTTTTAATTAGTCACTCATTTCTAAGAGTTTCCATGTTAGGCAGGAAGTACTCACGTTTTGGTGGACTGCTTCTCTTTCTTTAGATGTTTACTTGGGAACTGAGATTAGATGTTATCATGTTGTGACTAGAGGGTAAGAAATTAAATTGAATCCCAGATAAATAGTCTTTAATCCCAAATAAATAGTCTTTAGGGACAAGCAACCAGCCACTCTATGTGTTTTTTTGCTATATGATACATATAATTCCAAGTTTAATCGGTACCAATCAGACATGCTTGTCCCTAAATTTTGAAAATATATTTCAAGATTAATTATTAATTCTAGATATTAAATTGTGCACACTAACTTAAAGTTGGTATAGAAAGTGGGTTAAGAATAAAAAAGCGGTGAGATGTGAAATTTAAACACAAGATATGTTGAAGAACACTCAAGAAAATATTTTATTAACTCTCAAAATATAAATAAGGCTACAAGCGGTGAGATATTAAATTGTGCACACTACCTTCTTATTTATAATCCTCACAACCTCACACTTCTCAACTCTCTCTATTATTTATTTTTTTTTTCAACTTCAGCTGAATTTTTCTCTCTTATTCTCTTTGTTTCTTGCTTTTCTCTTGCTTAAAATGAGCTAGAATGCATAAGGAAGGTCTTTGAGTTACAAGTGTAATTAACTTTAACACATTCAATTCTATACTAAAAACTTCAGCTTTTAATACAAAACTTGAACAGCTACAAAAGTATAGTTTGAGATGGTTTAGGTTACTATTCAATGAACAAAGGTTTTTAGTAATTAGTTTTCAGGTTTGCATAAGTGATAACTCCAACAGTTGGTTGATCAAAATTTATGGGATGAGATTGAATAGAATGATGCTGAAAAAGGCGATGATATCAGTTTCTCTGCTGATGAAACTTTTTCTTCTTTGAGATTGTTGAAATTGAGAGATTACAATGTGAAATGAACCGTTTTTGGTCTTTAATGGGTGGTTTTTAATTATTCAATTTCTCCATTACTTTGTGGGGGTAATTAAAAGCTTTTACAAAATTGGGCATATATGTTCAAGTGCAGAATAGTGTACACATAATTTTCATTTTTTACATTTCATTTGCTGTAGGTGTTATCATGTTCATACAATTCTGATTTTTTTTTGTTGATGTGTAATTGACAACTTGATTTTTAATTTTATACTTCTTAATTTATTTTGACAAGTTTCTGAGTGTGATTGATTTTTTCCTTCTTTATTCATTTAACAGTAAATAGACATAACAACTTATCATGCTCTAATACTGGAAGCTTAGGTGTGGCAATCATCAGCTGTTTTTTTTTCTTTATTAAAAGGAAAAGGAAGATAGTAGTTCCTTTTTCTCTTTGAGGTTTTTCTTTTTTGCAATATATATGTTAGATATGAAAACTTGCTTTCTCTTGGCTTTCTTCTCTTCTTATTTGTTCTTAGAAATAAAAATAAAGATTAAAGTAACAACAATGATCGTTTTTGTTTCCGTGTTCTTGCCTTACACTTCCTCTATACAGATAAGCTTCTCTACAAACATCACAATTAGTTAAAATACATAATGAGTGTGATCTTCATCTAATATGAATAGGTTAATACAAAATTTCTTTTGGCTAAGAATGAAACATAGATAAATATACATTTACCCTCAAAAGCATGTCAATTATTTATTTTCCATTAAGATATTAGGCATTGAGAACTCATGTCAGGTTTTGATGGTCCAGACCCAAACCCATCTTCACTTCTGAACCTCTTTGCTGCCATTGGATTTCTTGACGACACAAAAGAGGATCACATGAACAAACTGAAACCCAACCCCAATTAGCCTTTCCATGTCCGACAGTGGAAGCTCCACTGTCGGGTCCGGCTATATCTGACAAGTCTAACTGGAATATTGTTTCATATGTTCTTCAATTTTGTTTCTAAAACTTCTTTATAATATTTTTTTGTATGCATCTCATTGTTTCTTTTGTTTTCTATTTTTTTCTAACAAGGTCCTCAAACATGTGGCTTTAGCATGGAAGCTGCGAGCATTTCCTAATTTGGATTTCATAGGATACACAAGCACTAGAAATACAAATGATGCTTAATTACTGTAATATTTCATCTTCCCTTTCTTGACAAAAGAAGCAACAAGTGCCGGTACAAGAGGATTAATATAGGACTTTGAATGTCCAAGCGGGTTATTTTCTCGATGTATATGTTAAGACAATCACTCGCAGATGTCAGTATGTATAACGAAATTAAGAGTGCACCGATATGTGTAAGGATTGAAAGGTTTTAATGAACATTACGAATTCAAATTGTGTTTCGAGTTCATATGTAATATATTGAAATTGAAATTGAAATTGAAATATAGGATGGTTTTCATACTCAACGTATATATATTTTAGTACTTGGTTCGAGAGATTATATGCTATTATAATGGTCCTCTAACAAGTGGAGAAAAAGATGAACAAGTGGAGTACAAAGTGTGAGGCTGTGCAAATGATTGCGCTTTCAAAAAGCAATATGAACAAGTAGTACAAAGTGTGAGGCTGTGAGCTGTTCAATTTTGTGGAGCAGATAGTCACTGCAGAAGATTAGTTAGGGTCAAATTGGGTCAAATTGTCCCTCTATGTATATTAATCCGTTAACACAAGCCTTAAAACAAAACAAAAAAACAAAGAAACAAAAAAACAAAGAAACAATAAAACTGATAATCTTGTTAAGAAAGGATGGTAAGAAGAGAGTGTCCAACATTTATTCTCACTATGTGATTATACTCTTGGAGTCAGGTAAGAGCTCATATAACAATATAAACGGAGAATTATAATAACAACATCATTCACGCATGATAGATTGTACGAGCTAACACAATCGAAATGACTGTACATTATTTAGTGCTTTGTCATTTGGAAAAAAAAGATGTGCTCAATTATTTAGAGAAATCTATAAAACACCACAATAAATGAGAATTGAGATCACGAAGGAGATGCAAAATTGGGTCCAAGATGGCCATGGTTGATTGTAAAAGTTGTATAATTTTTAATTTCAATTGCAATTCTTTTCGTTCTTTTCGTTTTAAATTTTCCTGTAAATATAACATCGTCGGTGTTAATTATTAATATATAAAATTTGAGAACGCCACCCTCATCTTTTCATTAAAAAATAAAAATAAAAATCATGCCAAAACCAAATGCTCGAACAATTCAAATGCTGGAAACCAAATGCTTTGCCAGAAAAGAAGACAGAAGTAAAGTAGCAACATAATTTGAGCACAACAACATACTACCACTAGAGGTGACACCGGTAGTCTTGGTCTTGGAGGTGACCCCACCATCAGAGGTTGTACCGCTGCTAGAAGGAACACTTTCATCAATAACCGCGTCACCACTGGATACATAAAGATCAACGTCTAATACCGCATCGGCCGTAGCAGTATTAGCAGTGTTGGTCTTAATTAGCATGTACCCACGCACCATCCTAAATTTCCCGCTACCTCCAATCACCGGCAACTCGCTCACCGGATCAGCCAAATTATTCCGTCCGAACACTGTAATCGTACTTCCATTATAATCACCTCCTGTCAACACAATATTGGCACTAAACAGCAATTCAGTGCCCGATAGACCCGCGTAAGCGTAGAAGCCTTGTGCCCGGCCAATGGTACTGGAAGTGAGATTCGGACCTTCAGTCAACTGATCATCTATCATAAACATGGATCCGAAACCATAAGCACCCGTACCCTTCAATTTTGTTGGGCCAGTGGTTACTTGGACTGCTGTCGGGTTGGAGCCACTCAATGTGTCGTGCAGATAGAAATGCAGATGTGTCGTATTAGATGATGAATCGGTGGTAGTATCAGCATTGATTTTGAGTAGTGCTATGGATGTTAACGAAAGAAGTAAGAGGTGGGGAAAGGGGGAAGCCATGGAGAGAGAAAGGTGCTAAGGCTGCACCAAAAATGCAGATTTTAAGCTGTGGAGTTGGTGTAGAATGCTGGTGATGACTTTCTCTCCCCGATTTATTTTAATTTCTTTTCAAAAGTTGATTAAAGAGCGTCCTCTAACCCTTTTAGTAGATATAGTTTTGGCAAAGTAGATATGGACTTGGTTCGAGGAAAGATGATTAATTGAATATGTTTAGTTTGCTTTAGTTGGTAGATTTCTTTAACAGATCATGTAATAAATATATACGGTGTGAGAGCGAGTTTTACCTTCCATCGTCTACCATCCATCACCAACTATTTGGAAATTGGAATCGAGGAGCTTGTTAAAGGAATAACATGCTTTGGTGGAGTAGGAGACTGAAAGCGATGTCGCACCAGTTCTCAAGCAAAAGAAAAGAAACCAAATTATTTCATGTCCCAGGCAAATGGGGATTATTCGGATCGAAGAGGAGGGACTTACTGAATCTGGGTCCCAGACCAAAATTCCAATGTACAACAAGACTCCGAGGATCAATATTTCATAACTCTACACAAGATAAGTGCAGTGATTGCGCATCAGATGATCCGAGACCAACTTTGCATCTGCATTCATTGATTCCATTCAATTTGTTATGTAAAAATTAAAATTGGTTAGAAGAAGACATTCATTGTTTGACTCCTTGTTACACGGTTATCAGATGATTTATAACTGAAATAAAAATTTTGAGTAGAGACAACATTAAGACGTTAATAGGCTTAAAAGACGGTCTCTTTTTTTTTTCTCGAAAAAAGAATTTGGTGGCCTAAAATCGACATCGAAGATCATCATCCGAACGTCTACCTAATTCCCTACAGCTCTTTGTTTTAATACTAGAAAAAAAACCACCCATGATGCGGAAGCTTTTTAATTTTAAAAAATAATTATACGCAGAATTATTTTTTTATAAATAAATAATATATTTTATTTAGATATAATTTATATCTAAATTAATTATAAAGACTTTTAAAATTTTAAGTAAGATCAATTTATTATTTCATAAAGACAATTTAGAAAATACAATATTTTTTCTTCTCTAAGTAAAGTTGTACACTAGTTAAATAAAAAATAATAATAGTTAATGTTTAATAAATTTGATGTACAACTTCTCTTTTTAAACCTCTTATTAATTCATAATAAAAAATAGTAATTAAATGAAAATAAAAATTGGTATTATTATAGATATTTAATTCTCATTGTTAATTTTAAAAAAGTTGAAAATATTGACACTGAATATTACTGACAGAATTCAATACATACAAGCGTCCCCTATAACAACGAGATGAGAATAGATGAGCTTGTCAAATGAACATTTTTTTTTCCGAACTGAGAGCATCCACATTTCTACAATTATCAATTGAATTTATAATTTGGTATGTCATTTTAAATAGATAATAATTTTTGGATTGAGAATGAAGACATCGTTGAAATTGTCAAATAGATTTTCAAAGCCAATCATTTTTTTTTCTATTTTTCCCTCTCTGTTGCTGACGTGAATTATCAAAATGATTGTCAATTTTTAGAACTTTTTTTTGCATACTCTATGTATCTCTCAAACTAAAATAACAATTATCAAAAGACAAAGAGCGATGCGAATTCTATGAGTACACTCCAAAATAAAATAAAAATATTTTTTGGATGCTATTGATAAATGACGTCCATAACTAAGGCTGTCAGAAAAAAATCCATAACTCGTGGGTCGATCGTGGTTCTCTCAAGATTGACTTGAATTTGACTCGCTCGTATAATTAGTAAGTTGAGCTTAAGCTAGGTTTGATTCGGCTCAATAAGAATGTGTTTTTTTTTTAAAAAAAAATCTATTTTTAAGATTTTTTATGAATTTATATGAAGTTGAGTGTCAAAATTAAAAAAAAATCATTGATTGTCAGATCCCACCTTTCTTTAAAGTGATTTATCTCTTTACTTTGCAAATTATTTCAAACGTGAACTATGGAGAGTCTTTTTTCCCTTATTTTTTGTATCTCTAATGGAATAAGAATTTAAAATTTATTAACTAATTAAAAAGTAAAATTATTTAACAATGAGCATAACCTTTTTTTTATTCGTAAGATGACAGAACGTTGTTACGCACATATGTTGAAAACTATTTTTATATGTCATGGATAAAAACATTACATTTTCATCATCAAGTATGTAAATAACATATATTTAGTTGAATTATGAGTATTTGTATATTTGAACATAAAACACCTAATTCTTCATAAAATTCAATTAATAATTTTGGCAGTACCCGTGGTATGAAAATTTTAGTATGGACATGCTCAATTTAGAACAAGTGGTCCAATATAGAAAGGTATAGTCTATTTTCTGTTTCTTCCTTGGGTGGGAAAATTCATTCTCTCTTTGTTATTTTGCTCCAAATATATGCAACATGAGAGTCATGGCTATGGGCTATGGCTCGTCAATCGTCGACTGCAAATTTGGGCTTGGGCTACGTTGAAGTCCTACAATGCAATTATCAAACCACATTTGTTTCAGCCTCGATTAACACCGTGGGCCAAGATGTCAGTGACGTAACTTTCTGCTCAGTATGTAGTATTAGTGCTTGATTAGCTTTTACTGATTTGTGGGGTTATGCTGTCAGTATTAGCCGACACGATATGCATCATTTCTCGCATACTTTGGGGAATCACGCAGTAATTAAACATGACGCCTCGAATCGCTGGTCCAGTGTGAGGCGAGTCGCTTCACTCACCCACTCACCCCCTCCCTTTCTACTTCACTCGCTCGAATCTAAATCTGAACTGAAAACCGCTGTGAAAACGAGGTTCTTCCATTCTCCTACTTCTTTATTATTGGTATAGTCCTTGAATCTCTGAAAAATTAAATTATTTGCTATTGTTGTTTGCAAATCACCTAGAAATTCCCTTTTGCTGAAGTTTGAAGAACTGATTTCAAACTGAGGATTCTATTTAATGTACTAATCAGATTAATTTTCGACTCCTTTTTAGAACTTTGGAGTGATCCAGCAACTAGGAGCAGTATTTAGGAAATCTTTAAACTTGTACAGAAGAGACGTATGATTGATTAGCTAAGGCCTTAAGGGGAAGGGGATAACTGAAAGAATTTGTTGATAGAGAGAGAATGATTTTTTTTTTACTTATTTGATATTAGACACTCCAGAACTAGTAGATCGGTTTCATTTTAACTAATATACTGTAAGCATTACACGTTTGATCCTTCTTTTTGTTACTACAAATAGTATGTCAACCTTCCAGTCAACTGCCATGTCGGAGGAATTGACAGTTCGTCCCAACTCGACAGACCCAGGATGGCAGTATGGGTATAAGAAAGGGAAGAATATTGTCGTTTGTGGTCTTTGTGGGAAGAAAACCTCTGGAGGCATCTATCGTTTCAAGAAGCACATTGCACATGTCAAAGGTGATATCACTCCATGCCCAAATTCAACTGAGGAGGTGAAGAGGGTCATCAGAGAGCATCTTGAAGCATTTGAAAAGAAGAAATTGAAGAAAGCTGCAGGACATAGTCATGGTATTTTTCCTTATCTATGAAGATTAACAAAATTGTTGTGCTGTTTTAAGTGTAGATAGCACCTGATATGTCTTGATTGATTTGAATGTCAGTTTTTGAATCCTTAGTTTCATATGGTTTTGGGGTGTACTATGAATCAATGGGTTAATTGAGCTTCTGGGTTGACCAGCGCAGTCAGTTTTCTAGAGTTTGGTTTTACTATTTCTACATTAATGGCAGTCTCAAGTGGAAGTAATTTTTGTGCAACAATTACTAGGCCTAATATACAGAATTTTCTCCTTTTGGTTTTTGTTTTGTGAATATAATTATATGATAATTTTGTGCTTTAATTTGAATAAATTATCACTGTCCAATGTGAAGTATATGTTTTCTGTTTCCTGATCTGTTGGCATAGTGTTTATGTTTTTCTGTTAGAGGTTTAAAGGTTTTGTGGAGCTGAGCCACGATCAAATTCTGTATTTATGTGATTAAGGAGAACTTGAATGCTTATCTGCCACACTTATGAGAGATGTATAGTATCTTTTGATGATCTCATTTACCACACTTGAATCATTGTTGTGTACTTTGGTTAGAGACTGGGTTTTAGGTTGTACTTCAAAAACTTTTGTAATTTTCTTCTTCTTCCTGTTGTTTCCTGATTTTTAAATCTTTAATTGTGCCTTACATAAATGGAGGAATTTCATTTCAAGTGTCTCAAAGATAATATTTTTAACAAAGCCAAGAAGGCTTGATATCCTATTTTCTGGTAAATTCAATGCAGATCTTCCATTCTCAACAGTAGAAATTTTTTATGCAGGCCAGTTTTGCCTTCAGTGTAATGGTGTCATACTTGATTATGACAGATTTGTTTTTTTTTTTTGTTATAGCATCCTCTAAAAGAAGCAAAAATAGGAGCAGTGAAGATGCTGAAGACGCTTCTCCTTCTGAGACTGATAGTGCTGAATTTTACTCTATTCCCCAGATTAAACGCACAAGGCAGCTTAGAAATGCAAGAAGATCCAAGGACGACAAGAAACTAGATACTCACGTCTTCGAGTCATTCTTAGAGTGAGTTCCTTAAATCTTTAAATGATGCTTCTTTAAAGCTATTTGCATTTTGAAGGTTCAACTGATTGTCGAAGGTTTGATACCAATTTTGTTCATTATTTTTGCATTCTATAAAGTATTAAAAGTTGACAAAAACTCTTGGTAAAAGCTACTGTATTAAAAAAAGACTCATGTTCTTCTTTTGGGGACAATCTGCTGTAGAATTTTGATGGACAGATTTAAATTTATAGAAGCACTCTTGCAGCCAAAAACAATTAAATGGAAGCTTGCATCCTTGATAAGATCTCAAAAAACCACTGGAGTCCTTTCAATTTTTTTTTTCACTTAAGAAACTAAAATATTCAAGTTGAGAAAGAGATTTCAGTTCACAATATTTAGGAAATGGAATGACTATGTAGTAGCTATCTGCCTTGTGCTGTGCCTGAACCATCTTTTTCTTCTGGGCCGAATTTCTTTTCAACCCTCTGACAGGTGATATATGTTTTCAATTTAGTTCACCTCTGCTACAATCTATCCTCTTGTCCAATTATTTTGTTTTTTGCAAGCAGGGACCTCTGGCAAAAGATTTCAGAAGAGAAGCAGAAGTCATGTGCATATTTCGATTCATTGTGGTTCTCCCTGTACAAAGAGGACCATACAAAAGCAAAAGTTCTTCAATGGGTAAAGAACAAAGAAGTTTTCTCAAGGAATTACATTTTTATTCCGATAGTTCGTTGGTAAGTCTTATACATTTGCTTTATTTTTTATTCATTATCAATCTATTTATAACTAAACTTATACAGTTATGTGAGGTCGGCTAGCGAACAAATGTTTGTATATTTGCCAAAATACAAATGACTCAAAATTATACTTTTCTGTATGCGTGATGTCAATATAAGATGCTAAATCAATTCTCCAAATCAAAATCTTGTAGAATACCTCTTTTTACTATTTTTAAGATTTTTGAACTTTTTTTCAGAATTTTTAAAGAGGAGCCAAAAATAAAAAGAAAATGAAAACATTTGCATACAAAAGGGGTCATTTTCCAAAAATCTGAAAAATAGTTAAAAAATCTTTAAAATAATAAAAACCGGTATTCTACAAGATTTTGTTATGGAGAATTTATTGAGTATCTTAAACCGACATTTCAGATATGGAAAGTATATTTTAAGCCATTTGAATTTCAGCCGGTATACAAACATTTGTACTCTAGCCCACCTCTAGTTATGTCATATATATATAAGTTTGTATTTCAGTCAAAATACAAGTGGTTGCAAATATGGGCAGTCAACCCAGGTTGATCAATCTGATCTCAATATCAATACTTTTAGATGACAGTTTTATTATTTTAAGATCCTCACATTTTTTTAGACATTTGAAAGAAGGCCCTACAATTTTACAGTAAAATACAAATATTTGCATAGACATAGGTTCAATTTGCAAAAGTCTGAAAAAGATAGTAAAAAAATACAACTTGGTATCCTGTCAGATTATTTATATGTTGATCGGGTTGAGCAGCTTGGATCTATTATATGTACATGAAAATACAGATGTTTTTATAATGGTTCGACTCAAATTTAGCAAAAGAACTATAATGGTTTGTTGTTTGCTCATTTCTTCAGTGATGTTGTGTGCTAACAGGAGTCACTGGAATTTGCTTATTTTGTGTCACTTTGGAGAGATGGATCGGTTGAGAACAAGAAGTCCATGCATGTTATTACTTGATTCACTGTTGGATACTGAACCAAAGAGATTGGAACCTGATATAAGAAGGTTTTCTATCGTCTTCTCTTTTTCTTGTTCATTCGATTCTCTCCACTATGTGAAAAATTGAAGTAAGCTGCTAAAATTGTCAAAATCAGGTTCATATTGGATATATTTGAATCTGAAGGGAGGACAGAGAGCAGAAAGTGCATATCAGATATCCCACTTCTAATTCCAAAGGTGTCTATTTGAATGTTCTTTTCTTTTCAATCTTAAATTTGAAATTTGAAAATGAATGGAACCAGTATTGACATATTTATTACTTTTGTAGGTGCCACAGCAAAGAAATGGAGATGAATGTGGCTCATATGTTCTTTATTTTATTTACCGTTTTGTAGAAAGTGCACCAGATAATTTCACCCAACAAGGATACCCCCACTTTGTAAGTATGATCTTATGCTAATTTGTAGAACGTGCATCAGATATTTTACTTACCGTTCTGAGAGAAAGGATGATATTGTCAAATACTTCATACTAGCCTAACTGGCATCGTTAGGCTATTCAAGTAAATTAATCACTGCAGACAGGCTATTCTGATACTAGCCTGACTTGCTAACTGAGATTTGCAGTTGTTAGGGCATATTTCAGTCTTCAAGTCAGATGAAGGCACCAGAACTACATTATGTAAATTATTTTATGTTTTTTTTTAATCTACATCCAGCTTACAGAAGATTGGTTTTCTCGGGATGACTTTGACAACTTCAGCCAAGAAATTGAGTCATTTTCAATGTTAGATACAATTCCCTCTCAACTGATTATTATCTTCTTCTTTTTTTGCTTTATTCAAGATTATGTCATTGACTCCCCCCCCCCCCTCTCTCTCTCTCTCTCTCTCTAGAAACAAGAAAAAATCAGATGCAGAGTCGCAAGAAGTGGATACGGAAGAATGCTCTAGCCTTAGTCCTGTAGAGTGCCAGATTCATACTGGCAGCAATATCATAGAAATAGACTGACAATGTTGTCTTTTATGCAGCCCATTGTTTCTTGTTGTTAGAATGAATTATGTAGATATTAGTATTTTCATTTTTTTTGTTGATGGGGCATCATTACCTGCCTATAACTTGTTTCCTTCAAATATCCTTTGTTAGGGTAAGATGTTACTGTGCCTCGATTTTATATCCAAAACCTTGCATGTTTAGAGCTTGTAGCATTGATCTTGGAAACCCCTTGGGATATATTAGTGAGAATTGGAGTTAAGGACAACAATCTGGTTTGTTATTTTCCCTCAGATTAGATGATTTTCGTTGATTTTTCCCATTCATCTTGATCTTCATATATATTTCGGTCATTGTCATTGCCTGCTGACTTGGTCATCAACGACCCTTCTGTATCACAGACATAATAGGAATCTGAGATAATATTTATCAACATTTCTTATGTTTATCAATTAAACAGGAGTTCATTAGATATTTCCTGCAGATGTGAGATGTTAAATTTTAGATTTCATGTAGCAGAGATAATATTATGATGTTACTTTCTTCTACATCCTTATTCTGCTTATTTTAACTATTTCATCCGATGTAGATCGTTTGATCTAAAAGAGAATACAAACTATGTGGGATCATCATATCCATCCTGATGTATTGGAGTTGAATTTTATGGCTGTGGATAACTTTGACAAGGGTGAAATTTGCATGTTCAAGCCTTGGAAGGGGGGAATGCTAGTTGTTCAGGTCTCATAAAGGTAGGCTGAGCATTTTCATATGATCTCTCTTTGATTCAACAAGCATGAAAAGAGGGCCCATTCGAAGTAATATTGTGTAGCAGTCCTAAGGACTAGGGATAAATATATTAGACCCTATGTAAAAAATAGTTGTTGTTTATTAGGTTTTCATAAACAGGTGCATGACTAAAATACTACACTTCATAAAATATCCCATAATATGGTACTTGGGAATCATCGTGCTTATTAATGTCTTATACATAATTATTCTGCCATCTAGTTTGTTCTATTATCCCAAGTCCTAACACAAATCGCTTATTAATGTCTTATACATAATTATTCTGCCATCTAGTTTGTTCTATTATCCCAAGTCCTAACACAAAGCACATGGGCGTGAACAAGCTAAGAAGCATTAACACCTTTGTTTTCATATATATAATTAATTTTTCACCAATTACATTTGCTTCATCATAGGGCAACCTTCAGAAGGGAAGCCAGTTCCTGTTTTTGATCCCTCTGATAATGGGCCCTCGACAAGCCCAGATAGCAGTTCACCACGGTCGAAGAAGAATTCTACTTTCTTTACTTTCCATTTGGCATCAACCTATCATATTAATGATGCAGAAGAAAATTATACCAATGGGAGGAGAAACTTAGGTATTACTGTACCTTATTAATTATGTTTTGTTCATTATTATATATTTAATTTACTAGCTGCATTTATTCACAGATCAGTATATACAAATTAGCAACCTGATACTGACTGGATATATATACAAATATAACTACAAATGTTATAATGAAACAATCAAACATCATCCATTCTACTGTTACCTCAAAGTGTGACATGCCATAGAATTCAACTTTCTTCCCGGTGGGGGCATGGTCTTGGAAAGGTCCCTCCATGTAAGCCCAATGCCGAAACTTGTATACTATATTTGGGGGCCACTATATACATGTAGAATTTCTATTGCAAAACCACGTGGAAAAGTAGTTGTAAAGGTTTTATGTGATGATTCCTCTGTCTGTTTCTTCGGGTCATAAATTTTGAGTTCATCTGGCAGTGATGTCTGTAGGAAGAAATTGTAGCCGCCACCTATTTCCCTTATTTGATTGAAGTTTAATGGGGCTCTCCCTATGTAATGAAACCATGTCATATGAGTAAAAGATGTGCCAAATTGCACAAACTGTGTATTGGATTCCAAAATCTTAAGTGTGCCTATGGGCTTTATTCAAGAAATAAAATGAAGTAAATAAAGGAAAATAAACTTAACTGAATGCATCTACTTTGGACACCAGATCTAGTAAAGGATTAGGAACCTATATTTTTATAATGTTCACGATGGATCAAATCAGTGGCTGTTAATAGGGTAGGCTGGAACAAGCCCGCTATTGCTTAGCTTAATATTCATGCAATTGAAATACAAGTTATTCTTCTTTGACCAAGTTCTAAATCATTAATGGGAAGGATCCCTCCATCCATAGTGACTATTTTGACAGTATTAACGATAGGATTTTAAATAAATTTTAAAAAGATTATTGATGTATTCTTGAACTTCTAGAATGATTATGTTTCAAATTTTATACAATTGAAGTTTTATTTGATGGTTCATTAGATACTCCATCAAAACTTTATGTAATAATGCAATGGTTCTCATTTTAATGGTATTTTTTAAACACTACTTAAATTGTATGAAATTTGACACATAATCAATCTATAAATTCAATGACATTTCAACAAACTCTTTTATATTTTTAAGATTTTTTTTTAATTTATTTGAAATCTCATATTCAAGATTGTCAAAATTGTCCTTGTCAAAGTTATCCCTCGCCATTTTCAATTTAGGAAATTTTTTTATTGAAATAAAACTTCAAATATGTGGAAGATGATATCTAAAGTAAACACAAGTGCCTAAAAATTAGTCACGTGGATTGGCTATACCTTGGTTGTAAATATTTTGTACAGAAAAGGCGCTAAAGTACCATCAGAGAAGAAACTAAAGAGGGTGAATTATTGTTTTTGTTTTTTTTTCAAAAAATTACCATTGAGGCTGAAAGTGAAACCGTTGGGGTCGATAGTCTTGTAGTCCTCAAATCGAACTTTGTGAAAGAGTTCCATCTCATGTGTTTTCAACATTCGCTGCACTCGCTCCTCCAATGATCCTTTCTCCCATACCTACGTCTCTAATTCGAATTAGTTCAACACGATAATTCCATATTAATGAGCTCAATTTTCAGAATGAGAAATGTATCCTTCATCATTGTATGAAATATTTGGAAGTGTTTGTAAAAAGTAAAAACTCACGTAAGTTCTTTCTTCCTCGAATAGCTTGTTGACAACATCATAGTTGGGTGGAGCACCATGTCTCCATACAGTGTTTGCTTCCCCTTCTCCGTAAATATGATCTCTGTACTTGTCTTCTTTCACCTCGCCCATTATCTCCCTCTGCCTCCCTTTCTTTGTTAATTCTTACTGGAACTCTCACTTCATTAGTCCTCTTATGTACTTGTACGTTTGACACTTAGTGGAATAGCAAAAAAATAAAATAGAAAAACTATTCTAACGAATTAATTTGTCAAATGAATTTTAGACTAAGTAGAAGAGCATAGAAGAGTGTTAATCCGGTATACTAAGTTATAGGTGATATATCAGATTAGTTCTCGTCGAAATAGCGATTATTGCTTGATTATGTTGTATTATATTATTGTATTATGATTATGATTTATTATTATATTAATATTATAATGATTATTTATTTATTAATTAATTATTATTATATTATAATAATTATGATTTAGTATTATATTATTATATTATGATTATTATTTATTATTATTATTATATTTATATTATTATGATTATGATTATATTTTATTATTATTATATTATGATTATGGTTATATTATTATATTATTATGATTATAATTTTGTTATTATATTATTATTATATTATGACTATGATTATTATTACTTACTACTATTATTTTATTATTATTATAGTATATTATATTATATTATTATATTATTATAGCTATGATTATATTATAATTATATTATTATGATTACAATTATTTATTATATTATTATTATTATATTATGATTATGATTATGATTTTTTTATTATATTATTATTATGATTATGACTATGATTATTATTTGATTTTGTTGTATTGTATTATTATATTATTAGAATTAGAATTATTTATCATTATATTATTATGATTATGATTATAATATTTTTATTATTATATTATGATTATTATATTATGATTATGATCATTATTATATTATTATTATTATTTCATCATCATTGTTAGTATCATAATTATTCATATTTTAACTATTCTGATTAACAACTGTCAAACGATATTTTCGCTCTTCTAAATAGTCAAAAATACTACTCTTCAAAAAATACACTATTTTATCACTCTTTCGAGATTATTTTTGATTTGTCAAACGAAACCGTTTTATAAACAAAACTATCTTATTGTACGAAAAAAAATGTTATTGAATAATAATCTAATTTTCACCACGTGTAGTGAGATTATTAGTGATAGAGCTCCATTTGAATGGAAGATCAACAACTCCGGCCCATTGGGCGGCTAATTTGACCATTTGAGTATAGTAACTAATTGACAGAGCAAGTTAAAGTTGATTTTTATTTTTTTGATCCTGTCCTTCAACATTTTGTCAATTTATTATTTTTGTTCGGAATTTATTAATATATTAAACTTATCATTCCAGCTCACTCCAACTACTTTTTTGTTCATGGGATTTTAAAAAGTCATCTTTGTAGAAATACTTAATTAACTAGTGATTAATTTAGATTGTTTCCTCCTTCCCGTGAGAGTTGACCATAGTTTAATAAGTGGCCATAATGCCCATGAGAGTTGAACAGTTGGTTGTTTCCTCCTCCCGTCTCTCTCACAATTACGTGTTCTAAATATGTGTCTATCATGACTGAGTACGACACGGTCTAAGGTAGTACGACACGGTTGTCAGACATGATACGATACAACATGATTTTGGATCCACGTTTAAATTGTATTATGTCTAATTATTTAAAAAATCGGTATGGTACGACACACAACGGCATAGAAACTAAACACAACATGATACGATATGAAAACACGACACAAAACGAAATGAAAATACCGCATGACACAACACAAGTTCAACATTTTGCAATTTTGACATCAAGTAAGAGTATGTTCCTAAATTTTAGCATCCATGTGATATTTTTTGTCATTTTGGTGTCCATAGTATCTTTTGAATCATGTTTTAGCGCAGCTAATAGGGTTTTAACTGACAAAAGAATGAGATTGGATGGAAAAATATTTCAGGCTTTGGTTTTGTTGAATGATTGGGACGATGCAGAAAATAGGTTTCAAGACTAATCGTAAATGTACTCAATTGATCGAGAAGAAATTACCACTATATCAAATTCTAACTCAAGTGAAAAGATATCAGAAATGAACTAGCACTGTGAGGAAGAATTCATTCATTTGTGAGATACTCAAATCATATGTATACAACTGTGAAGAATATGATTATATATTATTAAGATATGTTTATCACAATTAAGTCGCATTGTATTGCATAAACATGATGCGATTAGACACGACACAATTAAGCATGACACTGTAGGCATGACGTGCTTTATTTGTGTCGTACCGCCCTTCTACCAATTTTAAATACGATATGACATGACATGAAAAAAATAAAAAAAAAAAAATATACGACACGACACGGTTACGTGACACGGCGTGTTTTAACACGGCATGACACAAAACTGTATGAATTTAGAACATTACTCAGAACCCTCCATACTTTGGAGGATGAAACCAAAATTGTATTTTAGGGAAGAACCTCAATACAAAACAAACCAGCGAGAGTTAAAACCTTAGTTAGATTGATCTCTACTTCTATCATCTCATTTCCCATGAATCTATGTGAAATTTCTAAATGTGGATTGTTTTCTTTATAGTTAATACATACAGAAACTCGGTGTTATTTAAGATGTTTATGCAAGTCATGGCCACAAGTATAGAAATAATCTTCTAATGACGTAATGTAATAGACACGAACTACTAAATACTAAAGCTATGTACTGAAATTTTGACAATTACATTACATAATAGCATAGACATGGTATGATATAGTTGCATAAAATTTCCATGAAAGAATACAAAAATGTTGAAATATTTGTGACCATGCTACCTAAGCTCGAAATTCACATCCTATGCAGTAACTCAAACTTTCTGAACCTTAGTTTTAAAGAGGCGTAAATCTAAACCTTAATCCTTGTGACCGATCTGAAATTCGAACCCCTTGATACAGCTAGGAAAGCCATTAAATAATCCCTAGAAAGAAAATATCTATATTAACTTATAAAGGCTTTTGGTTTCTTGAGTCTGGATGTCTGATTACAGGAAAGGTAATAAATGGAAATGGGCTACATTTTATAAGCTGAGTTTTACAACTATTGTACCCGGTTTAGGCAAGGCCCAGCCCATTAAATGTTTGAATTGGGTTCTGTAGGTTGTTAAATAGAGGGGCTAATGTTTCAAATTTCTAAGTACTAGGTCGTCTATAATCTATTACGCGCCTCAACGCTCAACAGTTAATACTACATTACTACAGCCTAGCTTTGTCCATTTGCATTAAATACCTCGCATTAATTTGTGACAGTCTGGCAGACATGCATACAGCGTGCCTCGTTCAATACATAGATAGGGTAATTTTAATCTGGGCAATTTTATTTTCCAAATTATATAATTTGTAAATTTATTATCTAATACTCAATTTAAAGAATGAAATAAATCATAATACTTTGTATGTTTATAATATAACATTGAAACTATTTATATTCTTTTTCTAAAAAAAAGGTGACGAGAGCCACCCGCAAAATATTTGTATTTATGTTTTCAATTTGTCAAAAGTTATTAACTGATTAGAAATATAAGCACTTAATGTCCGTAATACATAATATATTTTGTTGTCTCATTTATACTTCGATTTATATGTTTATTTTATAATCATATGATGAATATAATAAAAAAATAATTGAAGTTGATAAAAAAATTATGATTTGTTGTTATAATATCTTACAGTTTTCGATATTAATTTTGAACTGACATAGTCTTTCTTACTTCATAATGCTTTATTTTAATTTTTAAATAAAAGTATCAATTTTAGTTATGTTGTAGCTCTGTATTTTAATAGTAAAGGTAAAAATATATATAACCAAAATGTAAAATAACAAATATAATGTGTACTATGAAATTTTAAGTGATTACTTATATTTTTTTTGTAACTTAGTTATTTAACTTTTTGGGAATTAAAAATTCATATAATATAATTATTTTCAATATTTAAATATGTAAGATATTTGAGAATTTGAAACTTTAAATTGAGTATTAAAAAACGAACTGTGGGGTATAGTTATCATAAATTGCATAGTTTGAAAGGAAGAAAGATATTTATACAGATGAAAAGTTTGCTAATTTGTCACGACCAGAAGATTTAATTCGAAATCATTACCTAAACACCCCCCCCCCGAGAACCCACAACCACCAACACACAAAAAAATACATCATTTGATAAGAAAATTTCTATAATGCAATAAGACAAATGTTCAGTAAGAAAATTTCAAATTATTTCTCGCAACGTTTAAAATTAGGGTGGGATTCCTTGACATTGGGTTATTTTGGCAATTTTGACAATACACTTTTTAATTAATACCAAAAAATCCTAATTTTTTTTATAGATACTTTCTTTTATTTGAAATTTAATAATGTTTCAAATATCATATAATTTCATTATCATTTGATAGTCTATCAAAGTCTGTTAAATTATAACCGTTATAAATTATATAAAATTTTGATGGGCTATCAAATGATAATAAAATTTTATAAAATTTGAAACAATATCAAGTAAAATAATATATATATATATAAATATAATTTTATTTTTAATTCTTTTATATTTATTCTAGAGTTCATTATTGCCACCATTGTCAAAATAAACTCATTGTGAAGTGATTGCCCCTTAAAATTATCTTTCTCCAATTAATAATAATCATATTAGACAAGTTCAAACGGGATGCATGACTGAAACGATCTAAGAGCATTGTATCTAAGATTTTGAATCGCTCTCCTCTTACAGGAATTCACGCGCGAGTCCAAAACTCCAAATAGTGACCGAGAAAGCGTCAAAGCGACCAAAGGAAGGGGGGGGGGGGGGCGTGGCGCAGAAGGGACCGCAATAATTAAATGAACGCACGCAAGAGGACAAGGCCACAAGGGTGCACAGTGCACGCAATGTCACTATCTGCTGGCAGCTGGCTGGCGGTAAGGGACTAAAGCGTTGAGATCTAGTAGCACGCATCTCCAAGAAATAGATTAGAGGATACCAATTATCAAGAGACAAGAGTGAAGATCTTTATATATATTTTTTTGGAGATTTGGAGAAGAGAAGATCTCCTGTTGCATTACATGATCGTTACTTTCATTGGGAGGGGATCCGGGTCGGGCCTACCGTTTAACCTTTGCAGTTCATCATTACTGCATCGCTATATTGCTCGGTCCCCTCCCTCGCACCTAGAGCCACGCCCAATTTTGAGGTAGATCTTCTGCGCACAAACACTAATGTCTGATACTCTGATGTCCGGTTAGCACTGGGACTGGAGAGCTTGGAACTCCGCACAAGTGGTGTCAATTAATTAATATAATCTTAATCTTAATTAATTATTTAAATAATATTTTATATTTTATATATATATATATATATATATTTCTGTATTAAATTTAAAAAATATACATCTCAAATATTTTATATTAATTTTTTTATCACAAAATCTTATTCAGATACCATCATTATTTTAATTAGAATTTAAAAAAATCATTCTAAAGATAATAAAAATATTAATATCTGTGTGTTCATAGCTTTTCTTCAAAAATCATTCACAGGAGGATCACCCATCGTCACAAGCTCAGACACCGAGGTCTTCACCCAAACCATAAGGCAATTTGGATATGATTAAAAAATATTAAATTAATAAGAGTTTCTAAAAATATTATTTTTTATAAAAATCATTATTTTTTAAATAAATCATTTTATAGTATGGAACATGCTAATTTATCCTCTCATTACAAAATAAAAAATATATTTTCTTATTTTCATTGTCAAAAATATGAGTTGGATCAATAGTGATAAAAAATGTTATTTTTGTGAGTACTAGAGAGATAATAAATATCGATATAAATATTTTGACATCTATGAATATGTCAAAAGTAATTTGAAAAATTATTTGTGTCAACTGAAACCACAATCACAAATATATCTCCATCATTGTCGGTTAGCAGTTACATAACTTATGTTGATTAAGAGAACATGTCACACAACTAGAGGTCCACAGTATTGGTGGACAGTCTGTGGAGAGTTTTGTCCTTTGTGGAGAGCTTTTCAGAGATATGAACTGTTTGTTTTAATTATAACGATTATGATGAAGTTTAAATATGAATTGATGAGTAATCGAATAATTTACGATAAAATAACCGCACAACTCCGTAAAGAAACCCTTCAGAGAATACCGTTACTAAAACTGATACCAGAGGAGCAAAACACCTCACAACCACCGGCCACATACAATCCTTATAAATTTAGCAAGCAGAGATCAAAGATCTGACAGACTTCATCCCCTGCGCGATTGCTCCTGAGTCCTGACCTTTCCCAGATCCTGATCATTTGCCATGTGGCAATCAGCCATAAGCCTACGGGCCTTTTCTCAAAAAATAAAGAGATCAGCCATAACCCGTCTCTGGTGTTATTCCTCCTCCCGACGCCAATGGCTCTTTCAGTCTTTTTCCTCTCCTCTTCCCTTTTGACTGTCTGTGTTTTTTTTTTTGAAAAGAAGCCCGTAATTCAGTAGACAGTAAAGTCAGTAACTGCGTTTTCTTTCTCCATGCGACCAGCACGCCCGCCCAATTACACGCCAGTGAGAGAGATCGCCTAACAAACAAAAAAACAATTTTGAATCGATTATTTAGTAACCGAATATTTTATTGGCTGCCCCTTTTTTTTTTTTGTGTGTGGGGGGGTGGGGGGTTCCTTTCTCCATTTAATTCACCTTCACACACACCAAGCAATATCCATCCTGACCAAAATCAAAATAAAAAATTCTGATTACTTCGTCAGGCCGTCGCCAACTTATATCACTCATCGCTTGCCATTCTCTGGGAGAATCAGCTTTTGCTCTAGTCTCCCTGTTCTCCCCAATTTCATTGTTAAGATTGTAAAGAGAGAGAATTCTTCCGCTTCTACAGGGCTAAGAGATGTGTACTCTGAAATGCGGTGTGATAGTCATCTGTGTAGTAATGATTTTAGGAGAGAAAGGTAATGTAGGGGGTTTCCCTGAAGAGGATCTGGTGGTTGGTCTACCGGGGCAGCCAAAGGCCAAGTTCAGGCAATTCGCGGGGTATGTGGATGTGGATGTGAAATCCGGGAGGAGCCTTTTTTACTATTTTACTGAAGCTGATGGAGAACCTGAGAAAAAGCCTCTCACTCTATGGCTCAATGGAGGTATAATTTTGCTCTTTCGTCCTTCTTTACTTTGTTTTTTTTAAACAAAATATTCTGTGTGTTAATACTGTTATGTTGAAGATGCATGTGATGTGTTTGTTTATTTCAAAATTATGGGGTTTACTGTGTCCCTATTCTCTAGCGTTGTACAGGGGAACTTGGGTCACGAAACTCTGTTTCTGTTTATTCATCCTCCTTTTTTCTACATTTTCTGACTATCAGGATCATTTTATGTATTGTTGAATCACTTAAATTAGTTAGAAAAAGAAAATGATAATTGTGTCTGTTTGCATTTTACTTAAATTTTAAATTTTATTATTGATGGATGAATATTTAATTTTGAGAAAAGTACAAACACCCCATTTGCATTTGCATTTGACTCGTAGGTTCAAGTACCCCTACATTTCAATTTTAAACAAACACCTCTTACATTTTCTAAAAGAGTGTCAATTACCCCTTTTATCTATTTTTAACTATGCTATGACATCAAAATTATCATTTAAGCACATTTTTTTCCACAACAACAACAAAGCTTTTAATCCAAATAAATTGGGTAGGCTAGAAATGAAACCCAATCGGAAAACATAAGATTAAAGATCTGAAATATCAGTGATAATAATGAATATGATGAAAGAAAAAGAAAAAATAATAATAATAATAAATAAATAAATATGATGATGATGATGATAATTTGCTAATAGTAATAGCAATAATAACAATAATAATAATAGTACAATAAACTTTTATTATAAAATATATTTCTAAATCCTAAAATTCTATTTTAAAACGTAATTCTAAATACTAAATCCTAAAATCCTATTTCTAAACCTCTATTTCTAAAACCAATTTCTAAATTCTAAATCTTAAAATCCCAAAAATCAAAAACATGAAGTCTATAACTCTACTATTAGATTCTAACTCTTAAATCATTGTTCAAGTACATAAATTGCCATCTTCCAAGATAATTTTTTTCCGCATCATGAATTATTCACCACAAGAAAAGATTGTACCATTTCACTTTATAAATTATGTTTACCAATATATTGATTAAACAAAATTATTATTTAGAAAATTCAATACTGACCTGTGGGAAAATACAGCTTTTATTCTAGAGTTTAAAGGTTGCAGGGGCTTTTCGTTCTCTCTTTAATTTTGAGAAAAAAAATTGTGCTTCATGGCAATTTGATGTCGTATTAAAGCTAAATTTAGGTAAAATGAGGGTATTTGATACTCTTTAAAAAATGTAAGAGGGCTATTCGTTTAAAATTGAAATGTAGAGGGATATTTGAACCTATGAGCCAAATGCAAGATGGTCTTGTTTGTAATAGTAATTATTGAGCTAGCTTAACGCCTTAACCTGTAGTTTTAGTGTTGTCTTCATCTTTGTTTTTTCTTGTCAAACTTGTTAGGTTAGATACTACACTGACATATAGCTATTTTGGTCAGATTATGTTGCAAAGATTATAATATAATACTGATATTGTAATGTTAACATGTATATTATATGTTCTATTATTAGTCTTTAAGCTTTTACCAACATCTTAACTACTGCAACAGGAGTATTTCCTATCAATGAAAAATAATGTTTACGATGCCCACCTTGACATTTTTGTTTGCTTTTTATTTATTTATTTTTCTAATTGCATGCTTTTCTCATTGATGTCCGAGTTGAAAGGCTCGGACAAAATCTCTCTTAAAGCCTACTGATAAAAGAACAATGTAAGATTGAGAAGAGGTCCTTTTTTGTAGAAGGAACAAACAAATAAAGCTTAGTTTAATTGATCATTTCTTCACTTTATGAAGAGAGGAGCTTTAGTTGGATGTCGTGCAGAACAAACAAATGAAGAGAAGCACAATTATCTTTACTATTTTCACCAGAAAAAATATGTTGGTTTTACTTTTATCCCTTTGCCTTAGAAAGTCTGTTTTGTAGTTTGCTTTTATGTGAGCCTTTTGCATCTACAGATGATAACAAATTTTGTAAGGGAATGCAGATTCTAACTATTTACAAGTTGAAAAAAAGAGAAAGATAATGTGGAGATTCTGTGATTCTGAGACAAATTATCTTTGTCATTTTTGTTGAGAAGAAATATAATTTGTTATTTTGGGCTTACCCCTTTATTAGATAAAGTCTTCTTAGAAGATTGCTTTTATGTAAATCAATCTGTCTTTTGCAACTATTAAAAATTATTAATTTTGTCTAATATAATGCATATCCTAATTATTGACTGAGGCAATTTGAAAACAAAAAATAAGCTTCCATCAGTATGCCATATCGTGTGTGATACAACTTTTATGTCAATATCTGCTTTAAGTTTACATAGTATAAATGACAATACTTAAATCAAATTCAGATATTGACAACTGTGTTTATTGTTGCTGCATTAGAACAGCCTAGTTTATGAGGCCGGGGTTTAAAGTAACATTAGCTTTTGCAATTTGATCAATGGTCAGGGCCTGGTTGCTCCTCAATTGGTGGAGGTGCTTTCACAGAGTTGGGTCCATTTTACCCGAGAGGAGATGGAAGAGGACTTAGGCTAAACAAAAAGTCATGGAACAAAGGTAAATAGTCCTTTTTGATCTCCAAAGTAATTGGAACTATATTGCTGGTCCTCTCACACTTGACTAAAATAGTTTTACCATATTCTTCTAGTATCAAATCTTCTCTTTGTTGAATCTCCTGCTGGTGTTGGTTGGTCTTATTCCAACAATACTGCAGACTACAACAGTGGTGACACTGCTGCAGGTATGTTTCAAAAGTCCTCTATGTTTCGCAGGAGTCTGTTTAAAACTGTACTTCAAATTTCTGAAAGAAAGAAAAAGGCCCCTGTATGGTTGACTGAATGGCAGGCAGAGGAATAAGTTCCTGACTTCTTCACATTTGTTAAAATATTAAAATAGGTCCAATTACTTAGTCTAGGCTCTACAATACTTTGTAGTCTTCCGTAGAAAATACCAGCCACATTGCAGACACATTATTGTCATTCTTGATAACGTTGAAGTTTTTTAATACAGCCCTTTTATTATTATTCAAAAACATTATGTTACTCATGTTTGTTGAGTATCTTTGCTCTGACTTTTATGTTTTCTTTTCTGTTGTTTATGGACTGAAGCCAACGACTTGCATATTTTCCTCCTGCGATGGTTTGAAAAGTTTCCAGAGCTTAAAACAAGAGATTTTTTCTTAACAGGAGAAAGCTACGCAGGTTAAAAAATTAAGAGAAAATTGTACCTATTTTTAGAAGTGAGTTGATATTTTCCTTGGCTAATTTACTAAATGGGAACTTTATATTGTAGGGCACTACATACCCCAGCTAGCTGATGTTCTTCTCACTCATAACAAGAACTCAAAAGATTTTAAGTTCAATATAAAAGGAATTGCTGTAAGAATACCCACTTCTGCCTCTCATTTAGATCTTCCTTTGGTTGACAAAACAAATAAATTTAATGAGGAATTATGGCTTGAACTAGTTCCAGAACACCATTAAGAGAAACTGGTTACAGTGGTTCAAAATGGCACAAAAATGCGTAAAATGATGTCATCCTTGTAGCTTTTAAGGATTATTTCTTTCTCAGAGAAAATACACTCTTCACTTGTATATCTATTATCTTCCTTTTTTTTACTAAATAATCTACTAAACAGATTGGAAATCCACTGTTGAAGTTGGATCGTGATATACCAGCAACTTACGAGTACTTCTGGTCACATGGCATGATTTCTGATGAGATTGGCCTTGCCATCATGGGTGATTGTGATTTTGAAGATTATGTCTTTAATGCCCCACATAATGTGTCTAGAAGCTGCAATGATGCTATTGCAGAGGCTAACGTTGTGGTCGGGAACTATGTGAATAACTATGATGTCATTTTAGATGTGTGCTATCCATCAATCGTAGAGCAGGAGCTGAGACTAAAGAAATATGTAAGTAGTGTATCCATTATCCTTTTTTATGGCTAGTACTCTGTTTGGACCTTTATATACTTATGTTCATGTATCACTTTTTCAAGTTATATGATAGTTAATTCTTAAGTGCAGTCTATATGAGTTGTGGTAACTTGGGTTCATTCTTGTTATACTGCAGGTAAGCATATCCATATAGCCCTGCCAGCAAAATAATGAAATCTGTTTAAAATGGTTTTGCAAGACCAGTTTTGAGATTTATGAAAAAATGAATCATCTGATACTTTAGTTGAATTGCTGAACGTATTTGACTTTATATTGCATCATTTATTATCTAATATGGTTCATGAAATTGTTGTGGCATTTATTTTCATATTGAAGTTTGAAATATTATTTTTAATTAAAATTACATGAGGTTAAACTTTTGATATTTGTTGGTCTTACTTGTATGCCATGATCAGAGCTTAACCTGGCTGATATTATTGGCTCTTTTTTTTTTCATTTTGATTTGATTAGGCCACAAAAACCAGTGTTGGGGTAGATGTGTGCATGACATATGAAAGACGTTTCTACTTTAACCTTCCAGAAGTCCAACGTGCACTTCATGCAAACAGGACAAAATTACCATATAGCTGGAGCATGTGCAGTCAGTAAGCATTTTATTTTAACATAGCCTCAAATGCTCCTTTCGTTATGTTTTCGTTGGTCTTCAAAATCCAAACCAAAGAAAGGGTTAGTATTCATTGCTTTGTGTTCTAAATATGTATTGGTAGCTAAGAATAGTTTGGTTGCAGTTTAAGGCCTATTCATTTTACCATTTTTACGAGCCGAAATTTATTATTTGAGGTGCCATTTGGGATTTATGATCTGATAGCATCAAGCATCATACATATTCCAGAAAAGCTCGTGACCAGAACTGATTATTTCCCCTCCTTCCTTCCACCACCTCCACCCCACACATAAGAAAAAAGGTGCATGCACCATGGACAGGAGTGGAACCAGGATTTTGCCAAATTGATGAAATTCTCCAGAAAAATGTGAAATTTGCAGGATTTTCAAAATCATTTGTGTGTGTTGGGGGGGGGGGGGGACCATGGAGTTTGGCACCAGTAAAGCAAACTGAATTGCTGGAACTGTACTCGTTCAAATGTTGGAACTTTATGTTGCTGTACCTGTCAGTACCACTTTCGTGTTCATGGTACATGGCTGGACTGGACCAGTAATAGCTAGTCATGCTTGCTGATGTTCATGCCTCCACCTTGTAATTGCTGGTACTATGTGTTGGCATTGTTCAAATTAGTTTGATACCATCTGTTCTATAATTTTTTTTTTCAGGGTTCTGAATTATAGCAATACAGATGGCAACATCAACATCTTGCCTACACTGGGGAGAATAATCAACAATAAAATTCCAGTGTTGGTTTTCAGGTAAAAAGAATTTGCATCCATTCCATACATACTTTTTCATTGCTCCCATTTATATGGTGTTTCTATTCATTTTTTCTAAATGCAGTGGTGACCAAGATTCTGTTGTGCCATTGCTGGGCTCTAGAACGCTGGTGAGAGAACTTGCACATGACATGAAACTAAAAGTAACAGTATCTTATGGGGCATGGTTTGACAAAGACCAGGTAAACATTGTTCAACTTAACCAGATCATTAATGCTTTTAGGAAACTTCTCTAGAATAATATATGTTATACTATTTATGGAAGGAGATAAACCAATATAAACTCCTGGTACTGGACCTTGTTTTATTTAGGTTTCTGCCTTTAAGGAAACTTCTCTAGAATAGTCGACATTCACGCTATATAAAAACCAATATTTCTATTTGTTATTAGTATTTTATACACATTATGGACCATCCTTAAATAGGTTATTTCAAAAATACTAAAAAACTAAGATGTACAAATCTGTCAAAAAACCTGCCCTACATCCGTCCATCATCCATCATAGATATATAAACACCTGGTACTGGACCTCGTTATTCAGTTTTGTGTATAAAAAAAGATATTGACATTTTCAATTTTTTTTTTTTCTAATTTTACTGAAAGGTTGGTGGCTGGTATACCGAGTATGGTAATATATTGACATTTGCGACTGTGCGAGGAGCTGCACACATGGTACCATTTGCCCAGCCTGACAGATCCCTTCGTCTCTTTCGATCTTTTGTCAACGGCGAAAGATTACCAAATACAACGAGCCTTTTAATGGACTGAGGTTGTCAATTGTAATTTTTTTCATTTTGAAAGAGAAATGAAGTCGAAAAAAAGGAAAAGGAAATATAACTAATAATAAATAGTTATCTTTCAGGTTTCATGTCAACCTTGATTTTGTTCTTATTCTTGAAGATGAAGAAAAAATCCGAAAAAGTTTGCAGTAGACAGCACAACATTTGAGATGAAAATAAAATAGCTTTAATGCTGCAAGACTTGGCCTTCAACACAAAATGATAAAGATTAAACTTAAATGTTAAGCCTGCAACGTTCCCCCGAAATGAATATCATTTTAACATTTCAATTTTCAAGATCGAACCTCAAAAAAAAAAAAAAAAATCATGACCAGCTGTTTTACTAAAAAAAAACGCCTTAACAACGATGTACGATGAACTTGCGTCGTGCAACAAAGCAAGAGAAATAACACAAAATTGCTGAGTTCCACTCTTCCACCCTCCAATTAGTATATTAAAAGATGAGACTTAACTATTCTTCACGAAATATCATATATATCTTGTGGAGCATAGGATTTCTCTTGTCACTTCAATATCCATTGCGTGAATCTTTGGTCAATTTTTTGAACCAGTCAAACCGTTCCTCTTATCAAATATTAGCCATTGTTCAAAGATTAGCTAAAACCATGACGAAACTTTCGTAGTGTGTAAAACAGATCACTAGTTGAATTTTGAACGTACGACTTTCTTTCTTTTTATATAAATCATATCTTTTTCTAATAAATTAAGAGTATATTTTTCTACACCTTCAGATATAAATTAAACATTTTTCGATTTTGTTTAAGCTCCAAAGTGGAGTTCTGCAATTATTTACAAATAATATGTGAAATTGTAAAAATCAATCTTTATGCATTTTCTTTGTATATATTTAAATTTTGTATTTTCAAACGTAAATTAAAACAAGAAGTAGATTAATACAAAAATCTTTACACCCGGTTGAACGTGCAAACACCTTAAAAATATATTTTATCATATCCAAAAATTTCAATTTATATTGTTAAAAAAATATGTACATAAAAATTTCACGTGGCTCAAAAATTTTATATTTTTTTATAGAAAATTTTATTTTTATCTTAAGTGGTTGTTTCTGAATTTTACAACCCATTAATTATATAAATATTCGTTATTTTATTATAATTTTAATAACATCTTAATAAAAATCTATAAAATAAAAAAAATCGACACCCGAGAAGATGTTAATGTGAGAACTTATTGAACAATACAAATATACATTTTTATACAACAAATGATTTTCACAATAATATATCTCACTAAAATTAATTAATAGTTAATAAATTAAAAGATGTTGCCCCACTTCAATATTATTATGAATAAATTTGTTCTATATTATAAAGAACATATAAAGAACGTACGTACTAAATTCATCTATTAATATTATCAGATAATATATAATGATCAAAATACTTGTATCTCAATTTATGATTAAGATTAATTAATTTTATAACAAAGACAGTTCAGATTTGATCAAAGCTAATTTTTCTCTCAATTTTATTTTTTTATTTTCTTATCATACATTAATAGGAGATCTAAAAAAATAAGTACATCAACTATTTTTAAGTTTTGTTGTAAAAAAAAAGAACTATTCACTGTACATAAAAAAAGAAACTATTCCAGTGTACAATCTTATTCAGAAAAGAAATTTTATCATATTTAAAAAAAAGAAACTAAATATTGAATTGATTTTATTTAATAATTTAGAGTCTTGTAATTGATCTAGACATAACTTATATCTAAAATAAAATTTATCATTTATTTATAATAAAATTAGTGATATATATAATTATTTTTAAAATTAAAAAGATTTCGCACAACGGTCAGATTTTTTTTAGTAATTTTAAAAGAAGAGCCATTCAAAATTTTTAATGAGACATTGTTATCTGCATCAATCTATATTGAAAACTGAAAAGAAAATTTCTTGAGATTTACTGAAAAGCCCTTTTGGTTTTAGAATTTAAGACGGCTTGGACTGGGAGCTAGGGTTCGGATCAAAAGGAATTGATGAATAATTGAATAAGATGTTGTATCCGGTTTTCCAGAAGCGCACTTGCGCTCACTTAGTCCCACAAGAGCCGCGTAAGAAAATCGGAGACACAGAGGTGCTATAAATAGGCGCCAGAGACCACGAAGTAAGGCATGATCCTTCAGGCAGTTAACGGGATGTGATGAGTGGTAAAAATCTCGCTCCAATGCGAGAGGTGCGCCCGCCTAAAGCCTGTTACGACAGTATTGGGCGCTCTCCTCTTTACCGATCTGATCCCAACCCTTAAACCAAATTTAAAACTTTTTTAATTTTATTTTTTTATTTCGTCGCTGTCTATGGTTGCTGCTAAAGCCGCCTCTGTTGGGCCTTTTAGGTTATGGGTCTTTATGAAGGTCTCTTGTATGGATAAAGTAATAATTATTATGGGCCAGATTCTACGAATTTGGTCTGATCTGTTTTCTGTGGACTCGTTGGTTTTTAGAATGCAAAATTAATGGAACGAAGTGCACTGCGTGCAGGTTGCTTTTTCAGAAGAAAAAGAATGGGAGATTTGGAGTTTTGGACTTTTGGTGGTCCTTAAGGTTGCCTTTTAGAAGAAAAAGAGAATGAAAAAAAAAGAATTCGTCAATTATGAGGATCATTAAAATAACTTAATTTCGACAACAATTTTGGAACACGATTATATTATATTATATTTATATCGTTCATATATAAAAATTGATTAAATTGACTATAAGTTTTTTATTCATCAGATAAGATTTTTTCATATTGAGAGCCTAAAAAAAATACCTAAATGAGAGGTTGAGAAATTAGTTTATTCTTCCAAGCATTGTTTTGCATCATCAGCTGCGATGCTGTAAAAAGTCAAAGTATGAATCTCAATGGCATTGAAATTCATATGAGATTTAATACAAACTAATTCACATTGCTTACAAAACATAAAATTATCCAGTTTCAAAGAGTTTTTTAGTTTTGAAGAAAAATATTACAGATTTGAAAGATAACTACTGTAAAACCCAAAACCTCTAATCTATTTTCTTTCAGTAAAAATGAGATTTTGAACTATTTAACTTTTAAATATTAATAAATTATCCTCTATCAACCTCCCACACGAAGAGCTTTTGTCACTAGATCAGAGATTGAATTTCAAATCTTCAATCTAGTTAAAGTATTAAACTATCATGAATCATAGACCTAGACATCTAAGAGTGTTAATAAATCGATTATTATTATTTTATTATTTGACCCCATAGGGTGAGGTAATTCATACAACATTAGTCTCTTACACACAGCCACACTACATTCTGCAAAAACCTTACATTTAGGGTTGTCAATGACATTCTTTTGACCGTTTATTCGATCCGTATCGTACTCAATAATAAATATGGATATAAAAATATCTCCACCTGTACTCTACCCTACCCATTAACATCCTTACTTATGCCGACCTAAAGCTAAAATGAAGCATTGTTCAATCTATACATCAAAACAGTCCGCAATAAACAACCATACGGTACCCAATCATAGTTCGAGGTGCATGAATTAAACATGTGGAAAGTGAGATAAAATTAATCAAAAAGATGGCCTTCGTTCTTATCCATTTCTTCTAGATCCAAGCTAGAAGCCAAGACAAATCAATTTTGAATTTTTAGTTTTTAATTCATATACGCCGTCATTTATGTTGACTCTACTTGTTTGCTACTTTGCTTGCGTATGTGACTGCTTTATGCACTTTCGGAAATATGTTAATCGCTAATTTTGTTAATAACTCGAATTGTAATGAGGGAGAGTAGTGCGCCATTAGAAAATTAAAATAATTCGGTATGTTAATGTATGGTTTTTGCAATCGGTGATATACTGATATATTTGACTGGATTGTGATAACTGATAACCGTTGCTTTCGTATCAAACACCTAACGAAATAATCACATAAATATTACAGTGCAAGACATTGAACAGGGGAAATAATCAAATAAAAGACACATGGGAAAAAACCTAACGAAATTTGATATGCAAGCACTGAAATAGAAATCACAGTTTCTGTCATATTTTTTGTAGCAGATTAATTATTAACATCAATTGCATTAAATTTAACAGTTTAATCAACATGGTTGCATGATGCAATTGGTGTTGTCAAAATTTGACTTGATTCGTATCCAAAATTTCTGAGAATAAATGAATCAGATATAGATCAATTTTTTTGACCCGTCATGGGTCAAATCGAGTATGAGTCAACCTGATCAGATCCAGTTTTTTGAATTTTTTTATGATTTAACACTACTTAAAGATTATATACACTAATAAGATTAATTATATATTAATTAACATGAAGTTACTTATATATATAAATAGATAATATATACTTAATTATTTTACTCAGGTCAGGTCGACATGTGTCTCATTCGGTTGGGGTCGAGTCGACCTGTGATATGTTCGGTTCGGATCAGGTCAAAAAATTTAACCCAATTTTAAACGGATCGGATCAAAAAAATAATAAAATAATGATGATCCGACTCGAACCCGATCTGACTTGACCCCTTGACACCTATAAATGCAAACATTTGATTTAATAACAAGGTAGAAAATAACTTTTTTAAATAAAAATATTTAAAATAATTGATCGGCACGATGTCAAAAAAAAAATACTGACGGCTTAAAAGATTTTAAACAAAAATCTTAATTGGAACATTAAATTATACATTTTTTGTATTTGAGTGGTTGAAAATTTTATCTTTAATTTGGTTTAATTCTCAAAAGTGAAGAGTATATTAAATACAATAATTTTATATGAAACAAAATTTGTAATAGCTTTTAAATTTAAATGAACCACTACCATTCATTTTGGATTGATCTCCTCATCTCGAATATAAATTTTGATTCATAGAAAAATTCATCTCTTAATTTTGAATAGAAAAATTGAAGTGAACCATCTCCATGTATTTACGAAATAATACACTTTTTGAAAATACAAACAACGGTTTGCTCATAAGTTAATTGAATTTGCACCTTTGTGGCAAAATTTCATTAATTGATATTTACAAACCCATGAATATACCAGTTGAACAGTACACAGATGTGACTAATCCAGCGCATTAAAACTACGAATCTTATAATAATAATGATGAAGTATCATTAGGAACCAGGGCCCCAGAATATACCAACAGCATTTGGCTTAATCTCCTTGCTCCACAAGCACAGAGAATATATATAAATATTATGTTTATGCATCCTTGACAGAAAGGAGGGGTCCACCCTCCACCAGTCCAGACCTTGACAGAGAGACAGGACAGGTAGAAATCATAGAACACTTACAAACTAAAACGCAGGTGGAAATTTTGAATCGGACCTGTTTAAAACTTTGAATTCATTGGCCACTGTATTCAATGTTTCAATCCCATGCGCAAAAACAAGTGGCGATGCAAGTCGCTGGAAATATCTTTTGAGCGGACCTAATTCCAGGAACCTGATTCCACAGGATTTGGCTTTGCTGTCCACCTAAGCACCTTCCTAATAATAGAAGCACCAAACGCCAAACAGGGTTCTACACTTCTACTGTATTTAATTAAAAATTAGAGAACAATGATAACTTCGTTTGGGGTAATGGGATCAGCTGCGTATCAAGAGGGTTCGGGGCAGCTGTTCTCTTTGGATTTTAAAAAATAATATTTTTCAATAATTTATTTCTCCTAAAAAATTTTTTTATCCCCATAAATTGTCTAATTATTTTTATTGAGAAAACATATTTAATATCATACGTAATAAAATAATTATGTAAAGATATCAAAATATAAAGTTACGTAGACGAAAACTTTCTTCATCAACTTGATTATCTATTATTTTGAGTTGTATTTTGTTATTATTTTTAATATATAAAATATTAATATTTTAATATATTTTTATTAGGTAAGAATATATATATTAAATTATTATTTTTTTATTTAGTATCTAATTAGTTAATGAATTTAAACCCGATAAACTATTATAATCCGATAATTACCTCTCTCTCTCTCTAATCAAAATTCAGGATCCGCCCTGAATGGGACTAGATGCATGTCACATGCGGACGAGAGAAAAGAGCAGAAATGGAATAGATTTCACATGCCCAAGAGAGAATTAAATGGAAATGTGATGCTGATCTATCATCTATGTTAACAGTGAACAGGAGATGTGATATTTGGCGCGTTGGTTGGTTGTAAATAATTTAATGGACGAATGGGCAATATTAAGTGATTAATTATTATGCGATTAATTTGACATTTATATTTTAATATATAAAAAATAATAATTTATTAATTCTAATAAAAATCAGTTATTTACACACTTGATGATATTTTATTTATTGATTTTTTAAATTATTAATAGAAATAAAATTATTGAATACATGGTATTTTCAATCATTTTGAAAAAAAAACAACTTAATGAATGTCCAATTGAGTAAAAAATAAAATTAATGAAACCTAATTTATATAAAGACTTCAATTATCAAAACTAGATTTCTGATAAAATTTATATTATTTAAATGTATAATAGTATGTACATTGAAAAGAATAATCGGCTCGCTAATCGGTCTTTGCGGTCATGTTTACAACACTGGTTGGTTTGAAGTTTGAACACACTATTGTTAAGGGATGCTAATTTCATTCGAGAAATATTATTTATTATTTAAGTATAGTTTTGTGATGTTGGAAAGTACTTAATTAGATGTAGAGATCCCTTTTACCTCTTCCCGTTTGGGAAAAAAAGAGCAAATTTATCATTGAGAAATAAAAAAAAACAAGGACTTGGAGGTTATTTATTTTGATAAATTACGGAATAAAATAAAGAGTACATTTGTTCATTGAGCAACTGAAAGAATAATGCAAACTTTGTTCCCAGAAGAGTGATCTCTTAAATGATTTTGAAACGATTTTGTAAATTAATTTTGATAAATCATTCCGTCAAGAAAAAATAATATATAATCAAGATTTTTTTAATGGAAGGAAGGAGAGGGGCGCAGCTCACTTTGGTCCCATAAGAGGTGTTAATGGCATATTATTTTTTCACCTGTTATATCATTTCCCTCAAACTTACGGAAACATTCCATAATAAAAAGAGAAAAGAGATTAAAAAGATTAAAGAAGATAACTAAACTTTTGATCTAGTAGTAAAAATTGCTGTCGGTATGAGAAGTCAGATTTCAAACTATACATTAAAAACTAGATTATTTGATGCTTATCTTTATTTCAACAGTTAAAAATAAAATAATAAGTACACATTAGGTAAGACACTATAACATTTAAAATTTTCTTTGATGCTTCCGTTTGTTATCTTGTTGTGTGCATAATGCAAGTCATTATCTATACTATTATATAAAGCATCTAAGAATTGGAGGGTCTATTTTTTGTCATGGTAATTTTTTATTATACCCATTTTATCCCTCAATCAGACGGATAATATTTTGTGATCGCGTCCATTGATCCCCTCTTTCTCTCCATTTCTTTCCCTTATATACTATTATTTTCATAATATTGTTTTTTTACTTAGCAACCTTGTGCATATTTGGTAAGAAATTAATGGTGATAATATATGTTAAAATAATTTACTTTTCTTGCCATAAAAATGATGAATCATTAACTCATATTGTGCAAAAATCTCATCCAAAATTAAATATAGTCTTTATTATAGGTTTTCTCTATAATTTGGTGAATTTATAATTTAATATTAGATAAATGTGAATTTTTTATCTTATAATATTTTAATGTTTAAATAAAAGAATCTGCTGCAACGCGCGGGTATATAGCTAGTTTTCTTAAAATCTTAACTGTAGTATCAAAAGTTGCAACAGTTTTATTTCAGAAATTGTTATTCCTAAAACAGTAGTTAATTAATGCTATACACTCAATTGTTATCTCTTGCTATGGCAATAGTTTTTTTTGTTGTATGAGATTACAAATAGCTTTTTTATCTAGCAACTCGGGTAATATCCTTTATATGAAAACTGTAGATTTAAAATTCACATGAAAAGATCCAAGCTATGAAAATTATATGGCATGATATATGATCTTTACAACACCAAAGCTATGGATATATCATCTTTATTTTAGGAAAATGTTAATAGTACAAGAATCCAAGCTATGAAGAAGATCTCAATCGGTTACTTATATCAGATATATATTTTTTTATATCAATCTTTGAGTATATTTTTTGGTCTGACATACATTTTGACCTAGCGATCTGGAAATAAATCATAGACATCCTCATGCACAGGTGGTCCAAATCTGCTATTATTTTTGGATAATAGTAGGTTATATTTTAAATCTAAAAAATATTAAAAATATTAAAAATAATTTTTTTTATAGATATGTTCTTTTATTTGTAGATTAATAGCCCGTCCAATTTTATATAATTTCATTAACATTTGATAGTCCATCAAATATCATTAATTTAGAACCGTTACAAATATTAGTGAAAAATCATTAAAGTTAATAATCTTTGATGAATTATTAAAGATTAATGAAATTGCATAAAATTTTAATGACCATCAATCTAAAGGTAGAAGAATACATCTATAATTTTTTTTATATTTATTTAGAGATCCATTGTCAAAATTGTCAAAATAACCTATTGTCAATGGATCCGCACTGTACTGTAAAAAAGGATAAAAGAGAAAAGAACAAACGTCTTAAACGTTTTAAACATAAATGCCATAATTAATCGCGGATACGCTGGATGGAATATGGGAGCTGGGGGGCCATACCTAATCCTGTGACCTCCATCCCAACTCCCAAGTCATTTGCTCTCTCTAAATTAAGAAAACAAAAAGAAGAAAAAAAAATTCTTCCCACACCAAAAAAAAACCAGGAATAAGAACAAGCAGCTTGAGAAAACCACGGCTGGTTTATATGGGCCGGTGCTCAGGTTTTAGATTTGCGAGTCCCAATCGTTGTTGCCGATTCTGAAGAGTCAGAGCACTCGAAAGTCGAAACCCATACCGTGGTTTCTCTCCTCTCTATATATACTCAGCATCTCTAACCCACTTTCTCCATCTGAAAGTCACTTGTTACTGTAATACATTCGACAAGACTATCCAATCTTTTCTTTCCCGAGATCTTTTTGTTTGTGCTTGAGAAAAACTAGCCAGCAAGCGAGCAAGCGATGGCAAGCACTGCTGGGCAGGTTATCAAATGCAGAGGTTTGTGCTTACTTATTTTTTTCGAAGAAAATTTACTCTACTATTCTGTTTTGAAGTTACAATTCTTTAAGTAGTACAATTTAAAAGTAATTTCAGTTTGAAAACATTCGATATTTGAGAGGGTTCCGAGGGATTTTATTTGATGGTTTGTACAGAAAATCAGTGAAGTTTCCATAATGATTAATTTGCATAAGATTTGAAGTTCATTCAGCAAAATACTTTTGCGTAATGATTTTTAGCCATTTTGCTTTAATTTTTTTTCCTTGTGTTGAAAAAACCTTTCTTCCCGCATACATACTGAATGATTACTCTCCTGGATTTAAATTTGCAACCACTGGGCCATGGGCCATGGCTCCAGTATGGCAGTATACTACAGGGAAATAACTGAAATGCATTTTACTTAATTAGTATTAGTACAGTGGTCAGGACGAAAAAAAAAAATTTTGTATGTTGCAAGTTGATCCAACAACATTTCATATTTTGGTACAGCTGCTGTGGCATGGGAGGCAGGGAAGCCACTGGTGGTACAAGAGGTTGAGGTGGCCCCGCCACAAACCATGGAGGTTCGCATTAAGATTCTTTTCACCACACTTTGCCACACTGATGTCTACTTTTGGGAAGCCAAGGTTAGTATTACTTGTAATTCTGCTTTACTCACTTTGATTTGAAGTTTGTTCCCTTTTACCGAATTGTATGGAATTAATTTGTACTGATTCAAGAGGTTATCATTTTTCCAGGGACAAACACCTGTGTTCCCACGGATCTTAGGCCATGAGGCTGCTGGGTACGTTTATATTTTTCTCCTAAACTTTATTTTGTTTTGTAGTTGTAGATCACACCAACCAATTTTATTACTATTACCATTTGTGCATTTTATTCAAGATAAAATTTAACCTTACACCCTCGATGTATTCTACTTTTGGAATTGAAGTCGAAATACTAAGTAGTCTTTATATTGTGTGTGTCTGTGTGGCCTTTTCTTTTTAAAAAATAGTACTTGGGTCATACTAGTCAGTACTAGTCAAATAATGTTCGAATGCAACATGAACCTCGTCTCATCACTTTGTGACTCGTTCTTCTTATCATCACTCTAGTGCACTATGGATCTTTAACATGGCTATGCTGATGATTTTATTGACTTGTCTGTTTAAACTACAATGCTCGTATAATGACAGGATTGTGGAGAGCGTGGGTGAGGGGGTGACGGAGTTGGCTCCAGGAGACCATGTGCTCCCGGTGTTCACAGGAGAGTGTAGGGAGTGTTCTCACTGTAAGTCAGAGGAGAGTAACATGTGTGAACTCCTGCGTATCAACCCTGATCGCAAGGTTATGATTGCTGATGGTCAATCCCGCTTCTCCATCAATGGCCAGCCCATCTATCATTTTCTTGGCACCTCCACCTTCAGTGAATATACTGTCGTACATGCTGGTTGCGTCGCAAAAATTAATCCACAGGCTCCCCTCGACAAAGTCTGTGTTTTCAGTTGTGGCTTTTGCACAGGTCAGTGTCTTAATTAGCTTAAGTTTCAACTTTCTGCTGCCTTTTCTTTTGGTTTGTCAAACCAATTTCTAAAGTACATTTTTATCGTTTCAATTTGTTTAGGCTTTGGTGCTACTGTTAATGTTGCAAAACCAAAGAAGGGTTCGACAGTGGCAGTTTTCGGTTTGGGAGCTGTTGGACTCTCAGTAAGTGTAGTTGTCCTTCAATTAATTTTATAATATGTTGGGTATTTTTGTAATTTTATATTTAATTGGGAATTACTCTAATTATTTCATTAGGCTGCTGAAGGCGCTAGAGTTGCAGGAGCTTCTAGGATCATTGGCGTTGATTTGAACCCGGCTAGATTTGAAACAGGTATAAAATTCTCTTTGAGTTGTACATAGTCTGAGAATTTGTAATTAATTCATTTTAATTGCTGAATCAAACAAAATTTGATTTTACAGCTAAAAAGTTTGGTTGTACGGAGTTTGTCAATCCACTTGACCATAAAAAGCCTGTGCAAGAGGTTAGCAACTAGGACAATAATTTTCATATAAAAAATTAAATGATTAATCAAACTTGCATTATAAATGTAACATAAATTTATAATTTGATTTTGCTTTTGCTTCTAGGTTCTTGCTGAGATGACCAATGGTGGTGTTGATCGGGCCGTAGAGTGTACTGGAAACATCAATGCCATGATTCAAGCTTTGGAATGTGTTCATGATGTATTATTCTACCATTTTACTTGCATACTACATCATGATTTTTAAAGGAAAAAACTCATATTTCAATTTCTAACTAACGTGGTATATATTTTAGGGTTGGGGTGTGGCGGTATTGGTTGGTGTACCGCACAAGGATGCTGTGTTCAAGACTCACCCAATACACTTTCTTAATGAGAAAACACTCAAGGGAACTTTCTATGGAAATTACAAGCCCCGTACCGACCTTCCTGTCGTTGTGGAGCAATACTTGGCTGGGGTATGGAATTTACACTTATTTTCTTAAAAAAATTTAGCAATTGATTTTTTAATTTACATCTGGGGTTTGGTTTTATTTCTAGGAGTTGGAGGTCGAGAAGTTTATCACGCACAGTGTGTCTTTCTCTGAGATAAACACTGCATTCGAGCTCATGCTCAAGGGGGAGGGTATTCGTTGTATAATTCACATGGATAGTTGAAAATAACTACAATTCTGCATGGAACTTGTGGCTCATGCAAAGAATTATACTTCATACTTGGATGCTGTGGGGTGCTCAATAAATGGCGCGGATTTTGTTGATTGGTCAAGTTTTATTTTGAATTTCTGTTCTAGCTGCGATAGCATCTGATGTATCTTTAGTTTTGTTAGTTTCGTAATTTTCTTGTGCTCTGTAAAGAGAATAATTTTGGATGTTATAAGAATGGTTTGTCTACTGGTAATCAACATACCTTGGTTGTGCTTGTCCTTGTCACAATTTAATCTTTCAGCATAGTCTAACCAGGAAATGGGTTTTGTTAACGATATATTAGTCTGAAAACCGCAGCAAACAATCAAACGGTCATCAAACTAAAAAAATAATATAACTAGTTGTATATAGTTTGGACATGTAAATTATTTAGTGCAATTTAGGACAGGTGATATTTGTACTGTATTTCTGTCGTTGTGTGGACTGTGGACCATCTATTAGTCTATACTCTATTGTCTTCTGTGTGGCATCTCGCAAACCATACCATTTGTGCGTTTATGGGCCATAGCATGGCTACGCAATTCACAGTAGCTTTCAAACAAAACAGGAATGGCAAACAAGCAACACAAAAGACAACATGTTTAACTTGTTCCAATTATATTGACCTTGCTTCAGTTACAAATTAATATGATTAAAGAATTTTGGACGGGTCTCTTAAAAATGTAGTCGCACTTAATCAGCTGATGTAAATATGTTTCTTCCTATTAGATACATTTTCGGATTGGATTTCATTTCTAGCCTATCCCTTACTACCCTGCATAGCAGCCTGGCAGAATGGAAAATTTTGTCATACTTTGGGCCCACCAAAAATGCAAAAACCATATCAATCAAGAATTTGTATATGGGCCATTTTGTTCAATAACTCTGTAACAGTAAGAATGCTTCTGAATTTGATTCATAAGTAAAAATCTACAGATTGAAACAGGTAATATACTAATATTGCTTCAAAAGTTTGTGCAGTATTGAACCTTTCTGAGAAATTACCTATTATGAATTCAAAATTAAGCCATAGTTCAGGGAAATTATGTCTCTTTACTGTTTGTATCAAACGAAGGATGCCATATCAAGCATTTATACTATGTATTTTTAAAATTTCTGTTATCAACAAATTATTTCATTGAAATATAGAAAAAAACTTAAAACAAAATTTTATCAGCGTAAGTTCATATATATTTGTAAATTTAATTATTTCTGTCAAGGCTTTGAAATTAAATTTGTTTTGAAAAATATATATGAAAAAACTTAAATCCTTTTATCTTAATTTTTATTTTCAACAATATATCTTTTGTAATTTTAAAATTTTGTATGCATTTGTGTGCAGATACAAAATCTTAGTTGGATCCACCAATCTATGTGGGGATCTCAATGCCAATTCTAATTTTACAAATCAGTAGCCCAATTGACAAATTGAAATCAAGTATCCCCCGGTAATGCGCAAATATATGAAGCAATTAATCTATTGAAATTCAAATTGAAAAGTACTCGAAAATAAAACATACTGATAAATGGTTCCTGCAATCAAGTGACAGGCAGTCTTAAACAAAAAGAATCAAACCTGATGTTTTCATGAACTATAATCAAGTACAACACGGTACCAGCATAATGACACAGGATGCTTTTCATTTATTATAAAGATATATGTGACACGATGGGAAAAAAACAAAAAGCAAATTAACAAAAAACAAAATACAACATAAGCATAATGGACCAAAAAAGAAACCACAAATTGAAGAAAAGCTTCAAAAACACAAACACTGGGCAAAATCAAACCACACTTATATAACATCAGACCAGTTTCTCAATTTGCATTGCTTATGTTTTACCAGTACTATGTTTCCTCAATCATCCATGCGAATTATACAACGAAGGCCCTGTCCAGCAAGCATGAGGTCAAATGCCTTGTTTATTTCTGAGAATGACACGCTGTGTGTAATGAACTTCTCCAATTCCAGCTCCTAAGAGAAAAAAAATGCAACTTAAACATGTAATTTAGGAACTCAAACAAGAAGAAAGTAAAACAAGAAGTTCTTGGTTGAGAAAAGAAAAATAATAAATCATATACCCCTTTAAGGTATTGCTCAACAACAACAGGGATGTCGGTCCGGGGCTTGTAGTGGCCGTAGAAGGTTCCCTTGAGTGTTTTCTCAGTGAGGAATTGTATTGGGTGAGTCTTGAAAACAGCGTCTTTGTGCGGCACACCGACAAGCACCGCCACACCCCATCCCTACATTGTGTAAGATGGATGTTAAAAAAAAAGAAAACAAATATTATTATCGGAAGTATTGATGTATTATTGATGATATGTAGTTGTACATCATGAACAGATTCCAAAGCTTGAATCATAGCATTGATGTTTCCCGTGCACTCGACAGCCCGATCAACACCACCATTAGTCATCTCAGCAAGGACCTAAATCAGAAATTGAAACAAGATGTTTGCATTGAGGTCAAAATTATAATGTACATTGTTGTTGCTAGACTTGATAAGATAAATTTAGTTGCTAACCTCTTGCACAGGCTTTGTGTGGTCAAGTGGATTGACAAACTCTGTGCATCCAAACTTTCTAGCTGAAAGCATTATAATTCAGAAGTTATACGATGCTGTATTTAATATATTTTTAGCTAAAATGAGAAAAAATTTCCCAATGAAATTATACCTGTTTCAAATCTGTTGGAGTTCAAATCAATGCCAATAATCCTAGAAGCTCCCGCAAATTTCGCTCCTTCAGCAGCCTACTCACATAAGTACCAAATTACCAATAAAATACAAAGTCCCAAAATTATTGAATTCATTGTAATAGTAAGTCAAAGAATTGAAATGACTTACAGAAAGTCCAACAGCGCCTAAGCCAAAGATTGCCACTGTCGAACCCTTCTTTGGCTTTGCAACATTAACAGTGGCACCAAAACCTTAACAAACGAAAGAAGAAGCATCTTTTATACTTGTTTTATTTATTAATAAATAAAAACAAAAATAGATTGATTTAAGATACTAACCAGTGCAAAACCCACAGCTGAGAACACAGACTTTGTCAAGGGGAGCTGCTGGGTTAATTTTTGCGACGCAGCCAGAATGTACAACTGTATACTCACTGAAGGTGGAGGTGCCAAGAAAATGGTAGATAGGTTGGCCATTCACGGAGAAGCGGGACTGGCCATCACTGATCATGACCTTGCGATCGGGGTTGATGCGCAGGAGGTCACACATGTTGCTCTCCTCTGATTTGCAGTGGGCACACTCCTTGCATTCTCCTGTGAATATTGGGAGTACATGGTCCCCAGGTGCCAGCTCTGTTACTCCCTCACCAATGCTTTCCACAATCCTGTCAATTTATATAAGCTACCATAATTTAGAGACAGATGTCCAGATAATCAGGAAATTTGTGAACTAGTTATATTTTTTATAATCAAGGGAACATGTTTCTCTGAATTTAGTTTGAGACAATATGTTAAAATATGAGAAGATAAAAAGATTAGAGTGTTACGTCAGATTGAATTTAAATTTTTTTAATTGAAATGACATGATTCGAAAATTAAAATATAGTAAAATTCTGAAAGTACAATAATTTAATTTTGATTTTGACTTAGTTTTCAGTGAAAACACAGGCTATTTTAAGAATCAATTTTGATAATTTAAAAAATTGATGCAGGATTCTGTGCGGTTGTTCTAAATATTATATTTTTATTTCAGGAAAAATGCTTGAGAATGAAATCTACAGAACCCAAATTAAGGTGGAAGAAAGTGCATGTGTGTACCCTGCAGCCTCATGACCTAAGATCCTAGGAAACACAGGTGTTTGTCCCTGAAATAATAACAGAAAAAAAAATCAGCCATGAAACATAATATAATTACACATATGGAAAAAGAAGTAGTAAAGGGAATAGCAATACAAACCTTGGCTTCCCAAAAGTAGACATCGGTGTGACAAAGGGATGTGTAAAGAATCTTGATGCGCACCTCCATGGCCTGCGGCGGGGCCACCTCTACCTCTTGCACCACCAATGGCTTTCCTGCTTCCCATGCCACAGCAGCTGTAAGCAAAATTTAGACAAATTAGTGGATTTATTTGCGATGAGGAAAATAACTTTCTTCTTTAACTTCAGCCAAAAAATTTTCAAAAATAAATCCGTTTATGCAGTACTTTGCTTGGAGAAACTAGCACAACTGGAACTACATATTCTAATGTGAATTAGAAACCTCGGAAGGTCTAATCAGTAAAATATGCTGTTGCATACTTGCATTCCGAATCATATTAAAATACTGTCGTATATATGACTAGTTTACCAAATAAGAGGCAGAATGTCTAATACAATATGGCAAAAAAAAAATGTGGGGAATCTTTGGGAAAAAAATAATTAGATTCTATGACCAACTACTGGCTTAATATCATACAAAGAAAAAACGATTGTAAAATCTCAAAGATGTTTGAATCAGTAAAACAAAAGCTTGAATGGAACAAATTTATTTCCAGAATAGTCTATCGATCTTATCCATTAACCTTGTACCCTCTTCAAAGTCAAAGCCCTTAAATTGACAGCAGCGTCGGCAACAAAAAAATATCAAAATAATTTATCATTTATGACTGTTATGGTTGTATTTTAAAATCCAAATTACATAGAAAGATTACCATTTTCCTTTTGTTAGAATAATCATATCGAGTAATATTTTTCCTGAACAATAAAAATCATATTTGAGTAACTTCAAAACAAAACAAAACAAAAATACAAAGATTAATGGAACTAACCTCTGCACTTGATAACTTTTCCAGCAGTGCTCGCCATTTGAAGCTAAGTAATTACAAAGAACGGTCAGAAAATGTATGAAGCTTGATCAAATTTCTCTCAAGTGATTGAAGATGGAGAAACATTGATCGGAAGCACTGAGTATTTATAGCTTGAAAGTAGAAGGGGGCGTGACGTGATGTATGGGTTTTGGGTTTGACCCGCTAAGGAGTTCAGTAGTACCAGGGGAACAAACCAGTTTTCCTGTGGTTTTGCAAAACAGGGTTTCTTTTTCTGATTTTCTGTGGCTGTAGCTGCGTTTCTTATTTATGATCGTCCATTCTGTTGAGATGATACTTTGATAAATCTTCATCGATCCAAGAAACTAAATTTTTATGTATATAATAGAACGGAAGAGTAAATATTTTTTAATATAAATTTTTTATAATTCATTTAAACTTCAAGACTTAGTAATTTTGTAATTTTTCTGTATATCATTGTACATTTGAGTAAATGTTTTTTAATAATACAAAATTTACAATGTTACATATATACATGTCCGCCGCTTGAACAAATTTCTTGTGGATGAGAAAATCGTTTCTCATATTTTTAATATCTTGATTCTCGAATAGATGTCTCTTGAAAGATGATAAGTCTTATAGGATTTCACACAATTTTTACGTTAATTAATTGAACTTTTGAGATTTTTTTTTGAGGTAGGCAGATAAAAAACCTACTTTAATTTTTTTATTAAGCAAAAAAATTACAAGAACAAGTAAAAAGACACCGTGTACAGGAGAAAAAGAAACTCGAGAAATCTTTCGTGCGAAGAAGGCGACCGCTAATGCAACTTTTATATTAAAAGACAATTTATTCATGGCCAATACTCCTTTTGAAATAAAAAAAAATGAGTTGGTTTGATTTATATCCTTATACTTTAGAATAGGGATTTCTATTCTCTCCTCCGTTGCACCGTATAACACAACTTGATGATCTCATCAAAATTTGCATAATGCAACTCTGAGAAACTGCTCCCCATAAATCATCGTCAGAACTTAGAATAGGGATTTTCTGGTGGGCCCGTTCTTTGTGATTTATTTACAACCTATTTTCTTGTACAAAACTCCACGTCTTCTTTCAACTTTGGAAAAGGAAATTTAGTTTATTTTTTGGCTAGCTAACCTTCCATGAAAAATTTAATTCCAAACTTAGTGCATCAGTTTGGCCAGCTAGCCTTCCAAAACAAAAATGGAAACTTTAATCCCAAAATTAATGCAATTTTGGGCCATCAACCTCCAAAACAAAAAGAATAAATTAATCCCAAAATGTCAACTAAAAAGAGCTAAATGAAAAAAGAAGACAATTTTGACAATTCATTCTCCCACTGTTATCAAGAATCTAGGAACTTACGCCTTCTAATTTCCTAGTTATCTTCTTTAATCAATAAAAGACAAAATGTATAAATAAGGTGCATATATGTCAATATGTGCATGGCTGGTTGTCTTCTCCTGCGAATTAAATTAATGGTTTTGTTTCGTCTTTATAGAACGTGATGGTCAACGACTCGGCATCTTGTCATGAGATTCCAAGCCAACGGATATGCTTTTTTTAATTTTTATATATTTCTCTCTTTGAAATATCAAACCGACGGACATGCTTTCTGCGACATGCTAACAGTTTTGGTTAGCTTGGGAAATTAATTAAGAACCTAAGATGCATGCAATGATGCAAGATTGCAAAGCCGACGAATCCACAGTATAATTCACCAAGTCAAACCCACTCTTGGTGCACACAGGCACATATAATATAAGTCCCCTCTCAATCTCTTTCACGTGATCTTGCTGTAAATACTCGGGGATTCTGATCTTCTCCTCTTCATAGGCAATAACTTGAGAAATTTGGGTTCTTTACTGGTCCGATCCTTTTTTCCTAAGATACTTGTTTTCTGACAAGGAAAGAAACTAGCTTCATCGATCGGAATGGCAAGCACTGCTGGAAAGGTCATCAAATGCAGAGATTTGTGTTGAATTTGATAACAATTTTTTCAACACTCCCTCTCAAGTTAGATTCTTATAAATTTATTGAATCCAACTTGCCGAGTATATTCCATTGGCTCAACTTATCAAGAGCCTTTGTAAAAATATCAGCTAATTGTTCGTGATTTCTAACAAATTGTGTTTTTATTTCTCCTGATTGAACTTTCTCCCTCACAAAGTGATAATCCATTTCGATATGCTTTGTTCGCTCATGAAAAACTGGATTTGAAGCAATATGTCGCGCAGCTTGATTGTCGCAGTACATGTCCATAGCTCCCTTGACTTCTATCTTCATGTCCTTGATTGACCTTACCGATACCACACTTGACCTTACCACCACGTTTTATTTTTTGCTTTTCCAAGTAACAAGGTTGCCACCTATAAAAGTGTAAAAAATCGTGGTTGATTTTCTGTCACAGCTTCCGACCTAATCCACATTAGAAAAACCAACCACATCATTAGCATCATTATTGTTCATCAAAATTCCTTGACCCAGTGTGCCTTTGAGATATCTAAGAATTCGATCAATGACATTTAAGTGACCAATGCATGGAGCATGCATAAATTGTCTTACCATACTAACTGCAAATGCGATATCGGGTCTAGTGACTGTGAGGTAAATTAGTTTTCTACTAACCGTTGATATTGTTCTATGTTGGGTAGTGGTTCACCATTATTGGTTCCAAGTTTAATATTGGTTTTCATTGGAGAATCGACCGGTTTTACTTCTAATTTTTTCATTTCCTTTAACAAGTCAAGGACATATTTCCGTTGAGATAAAAATAAATCTTTACTCGATGTGGCAATTTCTACTCCAAGAAAGTATGAAAGTTATTCTAAGTCTTTGATATCAAATTCTTTTTTTAGATATTTTTTAACCTTTTCAATTTCCTCATTATTGTTTCCGGTTATAATAATATCATCGACATAAATAAGAATAATAATGATAAAATTTTGAGAGTGTTTAACAAACATAGAAGAATCCGCACTACTTTTGATAAAATTAATTTTTAAGAGCGAAAGACTTAATTTCGTGTACCATGCCCTCGGTGATTGTTTTAAACCATAAATAACTTTTTTTAATTTACAAACTAGGGATGAGTTGGATACATTTTTGTGACCCAAGAGTCATATAAACTTCTTCATCCAATGTACCTTGAAGAAACACGTTTTTTACATCCATTTGAGATAGGGTCCATCCTAGGTTGGTAGCCATCGAGAGTAAAATTCGAAATGTGTTCATTTTTTATACGGGAGCAAAAATTTATTGATAGTCAAGACCATAAGTTTGTGTAATTCCTTTAGCTACCAACCTAGCCTTGTACCTCTCAATCGTTCCATCACAATTATATTTTATTTTATATACCCATTTGCATCCCACGGGTTTTTTATTTTTTGATAATGAAATAACTTTTCAAGTATCATTTTTCCAAGGCTTGTAGCTCCTCCTCCATTACCTTACACCAAACCGGGTTTATTTTGGCTTCCTCAAATGTAGTCGGTTCACTTTGATTAGCGAGTTGGCTTAAAAAGACTTGATATTGATTCGATATTTTATCATAAGAAATAGAATTTTGAATAGGATACATAACCTGATGGGATACATAATCTCGTAACCAAATTAGAGGTTGAATTTGTCGAGTGGATCTCCTCAAAGTAGCCATTTGAGTCGCTTCCTCACTCGAATCATTCTCAATTTCCTCTTGAGTCGCTTCCTCACTCGAATCATTCTCAATTTCTCCTCCTGAAGAAGTTTCGGCTTCTTCCCTAATTGCGCTCGTCTCACCAATATGCTCCTCCATTTATCCATCTTGTACTTGATTTTTTCTTGAGGAAAAATAAAGATATTTAGAAATAACAAACTATGTTCATTTTGCATATTTAATGGACTTGTTGCTTGATCATCCAATTGATAATATGGTTGATTTTCAAAGAACGACACATCTCTTGAGAAATATATTTTTTTATTTTTCGGATTAAACACTTGTACCCTTTTTTCAGTATAATATCCGAAAAATATTGTTTTAATTGAGTTTTTATCAAATTTGTTGTTTCTTTTTATATGTACAAAACTAGTACATCCAAAAACTCGAATATGATCCAAGTCTATTTTTCTTTCTTTAAGAATTTCTAAATGACTAATATTTTTTAATCTTGGACTCGGCAATCTATTTATGAGATATATAGCCGTTAATACGGCATCCGACCAATAAATATTTGGAACGTTATTTTAAAAAAAGATTGCCCTAGTAACTTCAAGAAGATGCCTATTTTTCCTTTTCGAAATTCTATTTTGTTGAGGCGTATTAACACACGTTGTTTGATGTACAACTCCTTTTTATTTGAAGAATTCAAAAACAAATTATTTACATACTCTGTGCCATTGTCGGATCTAAAGATCTTAATTTTAGCATTTTATTGAGTTTTCAACAAAATTATAAAACTCTTAAAAAATAAGAAAAAAACTTCATTCTTAGCCTTTAAAAGATAAACTCATGTAGTGCGAAAAAAAAATCATCAATAAATATAACAAAATATTTAAAATGATTATACGAATCAATTGGTGCCGAAGCCCAAACATTAGAATGAATTAAACCAAAATATTTTTTCCGATACACTAGTAGATATTGGAAATGATAATCTAGTTTGTTTTGAAAGTTTACAAATATCACAATCGCTAGAATCTAAATTATAGCAAAAAAGTTTGTTTAAAACTTGATCGGATGGGTGCCCAAATCTTCAATGTAGCAACTTGTCTCAAGATATCATATTTGATGAAACAAAATAATTATTTGAGTTACTATCAAGATAATATAATTCATTTTCCAAGTGTCCCTCATCAATCTTCTTCCCTGATAATCGATCTTGAAATACGACTTTATTTGATGAGAAAATCACATTACAATTTAAATCTTGAGTTAATTTACTAACAGATAATAAATTTGATTTAAATTCAGATAAACATAAAATATTATTCAAATATTTAGAAAATATTTGTGTAGTGCCTATGCCACGAATTTAAACACTATTTCCATTAGCAATGGTCACATGTTGGGATTTCTTTGAGTTTTGATAATTTTGTAGTATATTTTATCCCATATCATATGATCCGATGTACCGAAATCGATAACCCAATTATTTTTATTTTGACATAAATTAGCAATTTTCAGAATAAAAGTTGAATTATGCAAGGAATTTAAGGAATCAGATTTATATAATACAAAACTTGATTTTTGCTTTTCTACTAGGAGCTAAGTTAATAAACGTGCTAGGCTGCACAGAGGCTGCCTCACCGATCCAATCCCCTCAACGCTGGAATTAGAAGAGTACGCTGATTGACCTGATCCCTTTGCATTTGAGTCCTTCGAATCGAAACCCATTTCCCTCAAATACGCTGCCTTGCCTTTCTCCCCCTTTCGCGTATTGCTCCATTTGCCCCCTTTATCGCGATTTTCTCGATTCGGTCGGAGATGAGGGTGCAGGATCCAGCACCTGTCCCGGCTATGTCTTGCTCTATTGCAGTGATCATATCGTTCAGAGCTTGGTCCGCCTCTCTACCGCGCCGAGTCTCAGAAGCTTAGGTTCACGAAACTAAGTTTTATTTGTGGGTTTGATTGTTGGACTTGAAATGCTTTGTTCTCTGTTGGTTCTGGCGCTTGAGGGTTCATCAAGGTGCGTCTGGTTTCTTCTTGATTGATGATTGCTATGAAATCATCAAAGTTTGGCATTTCTGTTAAGAGCAAGATTTGAGTCCTAGCTGTCTCGTAGCTTAAGTCTAATGCCCCCAAGTAAGTAAAGATTAAATCTTGCTCGATTCTCTTTTGTGCTTCAATTGGGTCCGTTGTCATGTGGGAGGTAAGTTTGAAGTTCTTCCCATTTCGATGACAAATTTCGGTTACAAGTTTCGAGTTGCTTTTGTTGTCTTGCTTAATTCGTGCAATTTCTTGCTTGAGACCGAAAATGTGAGCACAATTTTTCTATTTGTCGTATCTCCTCTTTGCTATGTCCCACAGTTCTTTTGATGACTCACATTATATGAGCATGTTATGAACTGGTGTATCCAGTGTATTTAGTAACAAAGTAAGAACAACATAATCTTCAACTTGCCAATCTTCGATTTTTGCTTGTTCGGCTTCTGTTGGTTTTTTTGGAATTTCTGGTATTAGTTTTTTCTTAGTTCTTGTGATGAAATCCAATCTCCCTCTGCCTTTAAGTGCTACAAACACCGATCTTGACCATGGGACATAGTTTTTGTTGCCTCGTCGACTTATTGAAGTGCGTCTGTCATTGGTTTGAGACATTTTTGGTTTACTGGTATTTGTTGAAATGGGAATTGTGGCTTCTGGTACTGTGTCAGAGGTTTCACTGAGATCTACTAGTTTGTTATTAAGATTGAGATATGACTAATAGTAATTTATTTCTTCTTGTCTCTGTGAGTTGCTGAGCCAAATACTTATTTTGGTCTTCTCTCTGTGAGTTGCTGGGCCAGATACTTGTACCGGTCTCCTCACTGTTGACAAGTGAGATTCAAAACTTAGTTGGCTCTAGTTTTTACTGATACGGATTTACTGAGATAGAATCTTAAGTCTGCTCTGATACCATGTTGAATTTGATAACAATTAAGAAACTAAGTTTTATTTGTGGGTTTGATTGTTGGACTTGAAATGCTTTGTTCTCTGTTGGTTCTGGCGCTTGAGGGTTCATCAAGGTGCGTCTGGTTTCTTCTTGATTGATGATTGCTATGAAATCATCAAAGTTTGGCATTTCTGTTAAGAGCAAGATTTGAGACCTAGCTGTCTCGTAGCTTAAGTCTAATGCCCCCAAGTAAGTAAAGATTAAATCTTGCTCGATTCTCTTTTGTGCTTCAATTGGGTCTGTTGTCGGTGGGAGGTAAGTTTGAAGTTCTTCCCATTTCGATGACAGCTCGGTTACAAGTTCTGAGTTGCTTTTGTTGTCTTGCTTAATTCGTGCAATTTCTTGCTTGAGACTGAAAATGTGAGCACAATTTTTCTATTTGTCGTATCTCCTCTTTGCTATGTCCCACAGTTCTTTTGATGACTCACATTATATGAGCATGTTATGAACTGGTGTATCCAGTGTATTTAGTAACAAAGTAAGAACAACATAATCTTCAACTTGCCAATCTTCGATTTTTGCTTGTTCGGCTTCTGTTGGTTTTTTTGGAATTTCTGGTATTAGTTTTTTCTTAGTTCTTGTGATGAAATCCAATCTCCCTCTGCCTTTAAGTGCTACAAACACTGATCTTGACCATGGGACATAGTTTTTGTTGCCTGTCAGTACTATTGAAGTGCGTCTGTCATTGGTTTGAGACATTTTTGGTTTACTGGTATTTGTTGAAATGGGAATTGTGGCTTCTGGTACTGTGTCAGAGGTTTCACTGAGATCTACTAGTTTGTTATTAAGATTGAGATATGACTAATAGTAATTTATTTCTTCTTGTCTCTGTGAGTTGCTGAGCCAAATACTTATTTTGGTCTTCTCTCTGTGAGTTGCTGGGCCAGATACTTGTACTGGTCTCCTCATTGTTGACAAGTGACAAGTGAGATTCAAAACTTAGTTGGCTCTAGTTTTTACTGATACGGATTTACCGAGATAGAATCTTAAGTCTGCTCTGATACCATGTTGAATTTGATAACAATTAAGAAATGATGAAGACTTGCTCTTTATTGTTGTATTCTAATCTTTACAGATTGTACATTCCCTAGTATATATACTTGACTGATTGTACAAGTATTTAACAGTAACTCTTAAGTTACCAACGATAACTCTAGTATGCTACAGTATGCTACAATTAGGAAAATAATTGAGTGACTTTATTTTACAATATTGATGCTCTTATTTTCTAACAATGGGTCAATGACGAAAATACCCTCACGGGTCTGAGGCCCATAAAAGCCCATATTGCTCTATTTCTCAACATTTTGCAACATTACCAATCTGATAAAGTGATCAGTTTGTTTAGTCTCGTGTTTATCTAAACATTTAAAACTAATGAAGAGGGATTTGCGAAATACAACTCATTATTCATGTATTGAGTTGTCTCATGCTGGCTCTATATGATCTGTTATGATGTAATTTACGCATTAGACCTTGATTTGTTGTACTGATCTTCATGCACATTGCACAAAATGTTGCATTTCTATTAAAAAAAAGTTCTCCAGCATTGTTCTTTTTCATTGTAATGTAAAATTGACCCAAAATTCTGAAAATTTCGGGTACAGCCGCTATGGCATGGGAGGATGGAAAGCCACTGGTCGTACAAGAGGTAGAGGTAGCCCCGCCACAAGCCATGGAGGTTCGCATTAAGATTCTTTTCACCTCACTTTGTCACACCGATGTCTACTTTTGGGAAGCCAAGGTGAGAATAATTACTTGTAACTCCGTTTTTGATCCTTCGAATCCCTGTTTGTTCTTTTTTTTTTTTAAATATAAGGAAATGATTTGTTGCTTATTCAAGTGGTCTTGATACTATTTCAGGGACAAACACCGGTGTTTCCTCGGATCCTTGGTCATCAGGCTTCCAGGTACATATGCGCTTTCCTCCAACTTTTGTTTAGTATTGTACAATTTGAACTTAATTATTTTACCTTTCCTAAAAAATATATGTAATAAAAAGAACGTAGCTGAAATCTAGTAAACTATTGAAAATCTGAAAATTGGTTTTCAGATTAGCTCTGGTTTGCACTAATAATAATATATTATCTTTGAGTACCTCTTCTTTTCGAAAAGGCCAAGGTCAAAATATTTAATAATATACTTGTACCAGGAACATTTTCTCCAGGAACAAAATAACCAGTACAGAAAATTCCTGATTTTCTCAGCACTGCTCTCTAAATTATGGCGACTATTATAATGACAGGACTGTGGAAAGCGTGGGTGAGGGAGTAACAGAGTTGGCACCAGGGGACCATGTACTCCTGATATTCACAGGAGAATGCAAGGAGTGCGCCCACTGCAAATCAGAGGAGAGCAACATGTGTGACCTCTTGCGCATCAACCCCGATCGTAAGGTCATGATTAGTGATGGCTAGTCCTGCTTCTCCGTCAATGGCCAACCTATATACCATTTTCTTGGCACCTCAACCTTCAGTGAGTATACAGTTGTACACTCTGGGTGTGTCGCAAAAATTAACCCAGCAGCCCCCCTCGATAAAGTCTGTGTTCTCAGCTGCAGGTTTTGCACTGATCAGCATCTTAATTGGATTCAATCTATCTTTGTTTTTATTTATTAATAATTAAAACAATATAAATGATGCTTCTCCTTTCATTTTGTTAAGGTTTTGGTGCCACTGCTAATGTTGCAAAGCCAAAGAAGGGTTCGACAATGGCGATCTTTGACTTAGGAGCTGTCGGACTTGCCGTAAGTCTTTTCATTTTTGGTTTATTATTTTTCTAATTGATTGGATAATGTTAGGAATTTCATATTTAATTTGTCATTTCTCCAATTATGTATGCAGGCTGCTGAAGGGGCAAGGGTTTCAGGCGCTTCAAGGATCATTGGTGTTAATTTGAACTCGAGCAGATTTTGAAACAGGTACGGTTGTACCTAAAATATGTTATCACTAGGCATAAGTTAAGCACTTGTAGTTTATCTAGTTTTATCTACAAGATTGCCTAAATTCTGACTTCTAATTCTTCAGCTAAAAAGTTTGGCTGCACAGAGTTAGTCAATCCACTTGAACACACAAAGCCTGTGCAAGAGGTTGGCTACTAGCTAGAATATTATATATTCTCATATCATGTCAAATAATGAAAACTATTTATATGACATGTTTTACTAATATTCCGTTTTCTTCTTCTAGGTTCTCGCTGAGATAACTAAAGGTGGTGTTGACCGGGCTGTTGAGTGCACAGGAAACATCAATGCTATGATTCAAGCTCTGGAATCAGTTCATGATGTACAATTCATCTCTTGCCAACTATAATACTTCTAATTCAAATACATGTATCCTTATTTAATTGTAGCATCCATCTTACACACCGTAGGGATGGGGTGTGGCGGTGCTAGTTGGTGTGCCGCACAAACATGATGAATTCAAGACCAACCTGATACAATTTCTTACTGAGAAAACTCTCAAGGGAACCTTCTATGGCCAGTACAAGCCCCGGACCGACATCCCTGGTGTCGTTGAGCAGTATCTTAAAGGGGTATATTTTTTTGCTCCTTTTCTTAAACAATATCTTACTGCTGCGTTTCTTTTGTGTGAATCTCTAGTTCACATTTTTAAAATTGCTTATTTGCTTTTAGGAGCTGGAATTGGAGAAGTTCGTCACACACAGTGTGTCTTTCTCAGAAATAAACAAGGCGCGTATTTGATCTCATGCTTGCCAGACAGGGCCTTCGTTGTATAATTCGCATGGACGCTTGAATTATGGAGACAAACTACTTCTGTGTGAAATCCTCTTTTGTTTGGTGATGATTAAATGAGTGCTCTCTGGATTTGGTTTACTTGATGTTTGGTCTCAGTTCTATACTTCTATGGGTTTGATATGTAAGATGTACATTGAGTTGTGATTTTGACTTCTTCATTGTTTTCTTCATTATATAAGTAAATCGTTTTGAGAGTAATGCGTATTGTTTTGTATCATTTGTTCACATATGGGAGTAATTTTCTGTGTTGCCATAGTACGTGCAAAACCAGTTTATTGAATGACAATCTGCGTCGTCCGCACAACAAAAACAAATTAAAGCACCAATTGCCAAGGCAAAACCATGAATTATTAATTTGTAATGTCAAGGCAAAACCATGAATTATCCATAATTTTTTATTTTGACATACGTCTTTTGTCTGAAATATTTAATCCGGATTAATTAGCCCAAATACTACATTAGCTTTTGAACATGAAATACCTATTTAATCAATTTTATCTGTACTAAAATTTTCGATATTGAAACTTAATACTGCAACTTCCTAATAAAAATTGATTAACCTATATTTTAAGAGGTTCGCTACTAGAACATTTTTTACTAGTATTAAAAAATTTATAACATTCATGTGCAAGAGGTTAGCTACGAGAACAATATATGTTCATATCAAAGTATAATCAAAACTATTTATATTATATTCTTTACAAACATTCTAGAAATCAACTTTTAAGTTAATAATAACTTTTACTTCATATAGTTTTGCTATTTTTCATTAATAAATAAAATAGTCTTATCAATTTTAATTATTCATAAAATTATAAGTTTCCTTCTATATACTCATTCTCCCCCTCACCCTCTAACCTATTACTTTTTTTAATAAAATAAAATATAAATATAGACTTAAACTACTTACCTAAAAAAATATAGAATGAGTCTACCGTACATCATAGGAGAAAAAAATTCAAGTGATTTGCACTGCATGATGAAATAAAAATAGTATGAAAAAAGCAAATACATATATATTTGGAAAGTAATCCATAATTCAGAATTAAATGATTAATTACATCTTCCATTTTAAGTTTCACATGATTTAGCTAATTTAATTTCAACCATTTGATCAAAATTATTTTGACCGTTCAATTTTTTATTGTATACTAGAGCAATTCTCAAAATTACAAAATTAAACAGTTTATAGTAAATAGTTTTTTTTTAAAAAAAAGTTTATTATATGAATTTTTCGGATTTTTTTTATTTATGCTGGACAAAAAAAATCTAACTTATACATGTGAGCCACTACAAATGAAATTTTAAAATGCAAGCGTCCATAAAATTCAAGACACCATATAACAACGAGACAAACTTGTCCAATGAACTTTTTTATGAACCGAGTACACTAAAAACAATAAAAATGCTTCTGGACGCTATTGACAAATGGCGTCCATAACTTTTTGATAGACGCTACTAATATTTAGCGTCCTGTAAGTATTTAGACGATTTTGTTTGTTAACGTCCAGCTCAAAACTAGAAAGGCTCGGATATATATATATATTAAAAAAAAGCGCTATTTTTTTGTTCATACTTGTATTATAGTGTTGACCCGTTAATCCGCAATTTTGAATTGAAAACAGTTCATACAGTCCGGGCTAGATACGACCTCGGAGCTAAATTCAGTGGGTTTGGAAATGGTTTTCAACTTAATTTATTCCTTCTCCGTATTTTATTTCCGCAATTTTGGGCTTTGAATACTACAGACTTCACATGACCATAACAAATTAGCAATAACTGCCAACAGAAACGGTCCCGACACAAGTCAACCAATCATGGGTCAGGACTCCATTTTCTATTCTGCGGGTTCTCGGGTTCAAAATCCGGCCCATCTTTCCTACTAACTTCACTTTTTCTCTATTAAATCAAATTAATTTTTAAGTTCTCCCTATCAGCCACGGAGCAAGAATTTTAAATTGGAGGAGTTAAGACTGAAAGGATTAGATATTTATTATAGAGAAAAAATTAAAGGAATAAGACATACAAATTTCTGATTTTTTTAAGAAATTATATATATTTTTCGAGACGTTTCTCCGACTCCTTTTGGATCCGCCACTGCTCCGTACAACTGACTATATAATAGTACTACTAGTATTATTGAAGAGAGATCCATCTTCAATCACTTGAAAGAGACATTTCGTTCCAAAACTATGAATTTTTTAATGGGAGGATAGTTCTAACATAGATTAATATTTTATAATACATTCATGTGATATCTTTAAGGCATCATTTGCACCAGTTCTCTAAGCCGGCAACTTTGAATTAAATTATTCATGTTTTGATTCAAAGTCCATTTAGTTACATGCTCCAGTTAACGCACCTAGCATGAATTGGAGTATGTAGTTTCTGTTATCACTTTACTAAACATGTATTTATGTATAAAATTTATAATTTCCATCCGAGAATGGTTGGTTGGTTCTTTCTAAGAGCTGGAATTAGAAATGATACATCGCACGCAGTGCAACTCTCAAGAACAAACGGCAGTTGAGCTAAACATTAATAAAAATTTACAAGCAGTCGATTTCAGCCCAAACTTGAAATTTGGGCCGAGTTTGTAAAATGCAGATTTTGAAGCAATGTGTCTAGCCATCCATTATAGGCCAATTGGTGGGCTCTCTTAGTCCTTAGCCCATCCTTTATATACTTTATAGGCTTAATTCTTTTAATTATTAACGTTGTGATGATTTTGTTTGTGGGGATTGACATTGACATTTTACTCGAGAACTAGTGAACTACCTAGTAGGGACAGAGGGCCAATGATCCTCTCTAAATTTTTTTTTTTAAATACGCTTATGATTTGATTTTTTTTTAAATATATTTAATTCTAACAAAAATTTGTAAAAAATATGTGTAAATATTTTCAAAAATACATCTCCAAAAATATATATTCATTATAAAAAAAATATAAAAATATATTTAAGTTTCAAAATATATTTAACTCTTGGTGTGGATTAGTTTACGACCGTCCCTGCCAAAGAATAAGGGAGGAGGGTTGCAGTGGGTGTGGCAAGCCCTGCACTAAAAACAGTCAATCTTTATGGAAATGAAACCCAATCAATTTTCATTGGGGCGTCATCCTCTTAGCGACGCGCCATATTGGAACCCGGATATGGTGATACGAGAATAAGGGTCGGGTCGTCACCGCCTTAGTGGCGCGCCATATTGGAACCCGAATATGGTGACAAGTGAGCGAGGGTCGGATCGTCATCACCTTAGTGACGCGCTGCATCGGCGCTCGGATGTAGTGTCAAATGAACAAGGGTCTTCGCACTGGACTCGACGAGTGCGAGGGGCAAGGAAGCTAGTCGGAGAAAGTAGGATTTGTTTAGGTAGTTGGAATGTAGGGTCCTTAACAGGTAAGCTAAGAGAGTTAGTTGATACTACGATTAGGAGACGGGTCAGAAGGCTAAGGAGGTGGAGAATACAGGCTTTAAATTGTGGTACACGGGAAAAGAACGAAGTAGAAATGATATAGGCATCTTAATTGATAAGAGCCTCAAGAATGAAGTTGTCGCAGTTAGGAGACAAGAGGACAAGATCATCATGAACAAATTAATTTTTGGAGATTTGGTCTTAAACGTCATCAGTGCGTATGCCCCACAAGTAGGTTTGAGCGATGATGTCAAGAGACGATTCTGGAAAGACTTAGAGGACATGGTTAGAGGAGTGCCTAGCAGTGAAAAACTCTTCATTGGAGGTGACCTTAATGGTCATGTTGGCACAATTAGAGGGGGGTTTGAGAGGGTACATGGAGGTTTTGGATATGGCGAACAGAATCAAGAGGGAGAAAACATCTTGAACTTCGCTATAGCTTATGACCTCATGGTAGCGAACACTTTCTTTAGAAAGAAAAAATCACATTAATTTACTTTCAGCAGCGGCCAACACTCGAGCCAGATTGATTTTGTCCTGACTAAAAGGGAGGAAAGACCAAACTGCATGGATTGTAAGGTTATACCTGGCGAGTGTGTTGTCACACAACACAAACTTTTGGTGGCTGATTTTTGTTTTCAGGTATGCGTTCGGCGAGATAGAGGTATGAAAATAATGAGAACGAGGTGGTGGAAGCTCAAAGCGGACGTTTCTCAGGTGTTTAAGAATAGAGTTATTGCAGAAGGATCGTGGAACGAATGTGAGGATGCAGATAATATGTGAAAGAAGATGACACTCACATTCGGAAGGTGGCTATAGAGGCGTTTGGAGTAACTAGAGGAAATAAACGTGAACCTAAAGACACTTGGTGGTGGAATGATGAAGTACAAAAGGTTATCAATGAGAAGAAAGAATGTTATAAACGTTTACATCACAATAAGAGTGATAAAAATATACAGAAGTACAAAGAAGCTAGAAGAAACGCAAAAAAAGCTATGAGCGAAGCAAGGGGTCAGGCATACACGGAGTTGTATCGAAAATTAGATACGAAGGAGGGCGAAAATGATGTCTACAAGATAGCTAAACTTCGAGAAAGGAAGATAAGAGACTTCCACCAAGTTAAATGTATTAAGGATGAGGTTGATAGACTTTTGGTGAAAGATGAGGAGATTAAGAACAGATGGAGAGCATACTTCGACAAGCTATTCAACGACGAGAGTGAGAAAACCGCGATCGAGTTGGATGACTCAATTGACACCAATAGACGATTTGTTCGGAGAATTCAAGAGTCGGAGGTGAAAGAAGCTTTAAAAAAGATAAAAACAGGTAAAGCATTAGGACCGGATGACTTCCCGATTGAGGTATGGAGATGTCTTGGAGATATAGCAATAGTGTGGCTCACTAAACTATTTAATATCATTTTTCGGTCCAATAAGATGCCTAATGAGTGGAGAAGAAGTATATTAGTACCAATCTTCAAGAATAAAGGAGATATTCAAAGTTGTACTAATTACAGAGGAATTAAACTCATGAGTCATACCATGAAGCTTTGGGAGAGAGTGATCGAGCACCGTTTAAGAAAACTGACAACTGTCTCTAAAAATCGGTTTGGTTTTATGCCTGGGAGGTCCACTATGGAGGCGATTTTCTTGATAAGACAACTCATGGAGAGACATCGAGAACAGAAGAAGGACTTACATATGATATTTATTAATTTAGAGAAAGCATATGATAAAATTCCGAGAAATATCATATGGTGGGCGCTCAAAAGGAAACTAGTCCCAACAAAGTACGTTACCCTTATTAAGGATATGTACACAAATGCTGTGACTTGTGTCAGAGCATGTGACGGCGAGTCCGATACATTTTCTATTAAGATAGGATTACATCAAGGGTCAGCATTGAGTCCATATATTTTCACCTTAGTGATGGATGAGATCACAAAGAACATACAAGAAGATATTTCTTGGTGTATGCTCTTTGCTGATGATGTGGTGCTGATTGACGAGAGCAGAATTGGAGTCAATCAGAAACTAGAGTTGTGGAGACAAACTTTAGAGTCGAAAGGTTTTAGGCTTAGTAGGACAAAAACTGAATATATGAGGTGTCAGTTCAGCAGGAAAAACTTAGATGACGGAGATGTTAGTTTGGATGGACGAGTAGTACCTATGAATGACACATTTCATTATTTGGGATCGATGTTGCAGAGTGAAGGAGAGATCGATGAAGATGTTAGTCATAAAATAAGAGCTGGATGGGTAAAATGGAGATAAACATCTGGTGTTCTTTGTGACAAGAAGGTCCCAAACAAACTAAAAGGCAAGTTCTACAGGACGGTGATTAGACCCGCGATATTGTATGACGCAGAATGTTGGGCTACAAAAGGACAACACATCCAGAAGATGAGTGTAGCTGAAATGAGGATGTTGCGCTGGATATGTGGTCACACAAGGAAAGATCGAATCAGAAATGATGATATTAGGGACAAACTTGGGGTAGCACCAATTCAAGAGAAGCTAGTCCAACATCGTTTGCGATGGTTTGGTCATATCCAATGAAGGCCTCCGAAGCATCGAAGACGCAACGGTATTTTAAGTCGTTCTGAAAATACAAGAAGAGGAAGAGGTCGACCGAGATTGACATGGGAGGAAACAATAAAAAGAGATTTGAAGGAATAGAATATACCTAAAGAGCTTGCTTTGGATAGGAGTGCGTGGGAAGATAGCGATTCATGTACCTGAACCATGATTTAGGAGTTAGAGTCTAATAGTAGAGTTATAGACTTCATATTCTTAGATTTTTTAGGATTTTAAGATTTAGAATTTAGAAATAGATTTCAGAAATAGAGGTTTAGATAGGATTTTAGGATTTAGAATTTAGAATTAGGTTTTAAAATAGGATTTTAGGATTTAGAAATAGATTTTATAATAGAGGTTTATTGTACTATTATTATTATTATTATTATTATTGCTATTATTATTAGCATATTATCATTATCATCTTTATTTATATATTATTATTATTATTTTTATTTTTATTTTTTTTCTTCCATCATATTCATTTTTACCACTGATATTTGAGATCTTTGATCTTATGTTTTCCGATTGGGTTTTATTTCTAGCCTACTTCAATTTATTTGGGATTAAAGGCTTTGTTGTTGTTGTTGTATATTTAAGTTTCAAAATAATTATAATATTATATTTATAACAAAAATTGACCCTCGTATCATGGAGGCTGACTCCGCCTCTGAGTAGGCTAATACGAATTCATATATTATATTTTTTTTAGACAAGTACCTTAATTAATGTCAAACTACTACACATCTGTCAGTACAAATAATATCCTAATTTACAGAATTCGCATATATTTTACAGATTAATGTAAATTCAATTCAAAACAAAAAGGTCTAATAATTTTAGCTTATTTTGCGTTTGCGTTGAAGTTTTTCTTTATTTTAAAAGAATTAAAGTGACACTTGGATTTTTATCTTAAAAAAAAGAATTGTCTTATTTTCTACGAATAATCTTTCTGGTGTTGAGGCAAATCCGAGATAATCAGTTCCATCTGAACAATTCTGAATGCAGTACTGCTTAAGGTGCAGTGGACAGATGGGTCAATCTGAATCGTCGGTAACTCATTTAATTTGTACTAATCTTAGGATATTAAGTTCGAAATGACTCTATTTTTTATTTCATTTATCATAATTTTAGTACTTACATTTATTATTTATTTATGTTATAAAAAATAAATTATTTTTGAACTATATTTAAATCGGAAGTAGTACCCCAAATATTGCATCCCATTTCTCCACCACAATAAGGGTAAAATTTTCAAGGTCACTCAATTTCATATGAATTTCATATTTCATCATTAAATTTTAAATTAATTATTTTTAGTAATTGAATTTCAACATGTTTCAAATTTTAGTCATTTTGTCATTTTTTTATCTAACATCTAACGGTATCGACATCACATCCTATGTAAAGTCTGCATTTTATAATTATATTATAATAAGAATTTATTATTTAATTCGATTACATAAAGTTAAACTCCTAGAATAAATATTTCTATTTTTTATATCATTAGTTACAGTATTACATAGTCCGTGTAAGATGCCATGTCGGCATGTTAGAATTTTAATCGAACAAATTAACAGAGCGACTAAAATTGAATACATATTGAAAATCAATGACTGAAAATGAATAATTTAAAATTAAGTGTTCAAACATAGATTTCATATGCAGCTCGGTGACCTCCCAAAAAAGTTACCCCTACCATCACATGTGGGTCTCATGTGTTTAAGTATTTTAGAGGCTCATTATTTAGTGATGATAGGAAAATTGGTGTGGATTTGATGGAAACATTTTTTTCATTTAAATTATAAATTTTTAATCTCGTCCAACATTCTCTAAATTATTATTATGCTTCCAACTAGATCTGTATTTGTTGTCATTAATTTTTTATGTCATCACTTTGTCGTAAAATCTGAATGACCCATTTTAATCTAAACGTCTCATATTTAATTAACAGAGATATATTTTTATTTTTAATTTAGTAGAAAATGGAGATACAAATTCCTTCCTACAAAGATCATATAGGTACCGTACGTTCATAATTCAATGCTCTTTGAACTTTTAAACCGTGAAGAAGAACTAATCGGAACAATAACAGTCTGATCTGAAACGACAGTCAATTCAAATATGCATTAGACCCTGCAATGACGAGACAACTAGGGAGGGAGGACCACAGTGCGTGTGCGTGGCTAATTTTGCCATAGAATAGAAGACGAGAATATTCTTTGACTCTTCGTGCTATCAAGATTCAAGAAGGAGCTTCGCTGCCAAGGAACTGGTCTTTTGTTGCTGAAGCTGAACTATACTTTCAAGTCAAATTTGGCTTCGCTTGTGCTCCTTTCGCAGCAAGACAGCCACTCTTTACCTTGTCTCCTATATAAAAAGGAGCGATGTAACACTACTCACGTTATAGAGATACGATCAACTAATATTCAGACACAAGCATCAAAGAGGGAAGAGAGAAAAGAGGAATGATGGGTCTGAGTTCTTCGTGTTTTGTTGGGCTGGAGAGTAAAGTTGGTCCTTTGAAATCTGAAGCAAGAAACAGAGGAGGATGTGAGAAGACTTGTGAAGTATTGGAGAAAGGTGGTGGTGGTAGAACGGAGAAGACGAAGAGGAAAGAGAGCGCTCCATTGGTAGTGTATTACTTTCCGGTTCAATCTCGGCCTGGCCTTCTCTGATCATTTTGCTTACTATTGAGCTGTGTTTCAGGATTTGAGAATTTTGTTAATTAATTGGGAGTCGTTTAGGAATGAGATCAGGAGGTTTTCGTGCATGCCTACGAATTAAGCAGGTGGGAGAGCATGGGCGGATCCAGGATTTTAGTTAGGGGGCAAATATCAGATTGTAATTGCTTATCGGGTTTAAATCCATTAACTAATCGGATACTAAATAAAATAATAATAATTTAATATATATTCTTACCTAGTAAAAAATTTATTAGAATAATAACATTTTATATATTAAAAATAACAATAAAATAAAGCTCAAAATAATAGATAATCAAATTGATGAAGAAAATTTTCATCTATAAAACTTTATATTTTGATATCTTTGCATAATTATTTCATTATACATGATATTAAATATTTTTTTCTTTTTTTCTTAATAAAATTAATCGGACAATCCAGGGAGTGGCGTGTGGAGAGGAAAAAAAAATTTTCCAGAGGGAGGAGCAAACTACCAAAAAGTATTTGAATGCATCTAAAAAAATAATAGTAATAATAAATATAAAGAGAGAGTGAATTTGTACGGAAATCCTATTTTTCTGTAAAATTATAAAATTGAATTTATTTTCAATGAAATATTAAAATTTTATAATAATTTAAAAATCCAGTTGTATTTATTTATGCAAGCCCCGTGGCTAGTGTGCATCCGCCCGTGTGGAGAGGAATGTGTAGATATAATTTTGTAATTCTCTTTTCCTTCTTTGTATAACAGAGTATTTATTTTTGTTTCTGGTAAAATCCTAGGACATCTAGAAGACTGAAAGTACCTAAAAGAATATACTCTGTCCTCAATTTGTAATAATAAAAGAAGAATAACCAAGTTTGCTTGAGATCGTCTAAAAATTTACTGTTACTTTTAGAATTTTTTTTGTTTTTTTTTAGGTAAGAAGAAGTGAACTGGTCAATTCCAGTTTTTGCTGCTCGGTCTACAGAAAAAGAAAAGAAGGATAAAATCATAAAATGTATTATTTTTATCTAAAAACGAAAGTCAAGACAATATGTCGAATCCCTTCGGATTGCGGTCGATTAGGAGTCGGATAAAGTTTGAGATATTGTTTTAAGATTAACTCGTTGTCAATGAACAAGCTGAGCCGATTTATTTACAATTCGTTTAATAATTAAAAATATTTTATATAAATATTTTATATCAAAATTTTAAAAAATAATAATAATAAAAGAGAATAAAATTTTATAATATTTTATGTAATAATTATATATATATATATCGATTTATAACTTATATAACACGTTAAAATTTTATAATAAAATAATAATAATAATAAATATTAATAATTTTATGAGCCTAAAAAATTTAGCGTTAATTTATTAACTCAACGAGTCAAATTTAAATTCTAGTTTTTCTAACAGCAGTTGAATGATTCAGCAGACCTTTCGGATAGAAATGGCCCAAAGAGCTTCAGCGATCTAATTTGTTATCGTGAGCAGTGACCAAAAGTCCAAAACCTTTCCAACTTGCACTGGTGCAATTGCGCTGGCCTGTGTATAATAAAATCAGTAAAGAGACTACTTAACATATAAGAAGATTATAAAGGCCGGCCCAGAAAAGACTTGGCCCAAAATTATGCATCCTGATTCCCGACCAAATTGGCTTTCAATCGTGTTTATAATTGTGTAATGTCTTGATACCCCCAAAAAATTTTATATATACATCCTCATAATGATCAATTTTGAATTAAAAAAACGAAACTACCCATTAACTTATATTGTAATTATTTATAATTAATATTTATCTAATTTGGAAAATGAAATACTTTTTAGCAATAAAAAAATATTATGAAAATTAATTATTTAAATGTTAATATGCCAATTCAATATATTTGATTTCTACTTTATGACCATATTTTGACTTATACGCTTAATTTATTTTCGTAAAACAATTAAACAAAGAAAATTCATGTACAAGTGTTTCATTTTATAAATAATAGCCAAAAATAATATTAAATGAAAGGCAGTTTGCTATGGATCAGAGAAAACCACCATATATTTATTAATCAACAATGATGATTTTTATTATACTCACTTTTGTAATCACATCAGACAATACATCTTGATCATCCAATAGTTGAGAATGAACAGCCAAAGCTCTTTGGATCCATAACAAAATCAGCCTTAAATGAATTTGTACTCATTTGAAATTTTAATAAAAAATATACATTAGTTAAATTCATATAACTTCAATCAAAATAAGATTACTACATTTTTGTTTAAAGTTAGTAATCTAGAAAGATGCCATCTTTTGTATGAATTAGTAATATATTAATATAAATAGTTAAATTTCAATGTTTAGTAGTCCACTCACACAATATTTTGAATATTCTTTAATTATATAATTAAACATTTATTGTTGAAAAATATTTTTATTTTCAAACTTGATAAATATTATATTATAAATAATGACAATAGAAAGTTGAAGGATACTTTGGTCATTTTTATTAAAAATTGATAATTATGAATTTAATTAACAAGTTAAGGGCTAATTGTCTTGAATTAGATATATAGTTTGGGGTGTATGTCAGAATGATAGTTTAAAGGGCATTTTGTCACAAATGAAAAGTTCAGGGACTCTCAACACGTACCTTTTATAATTTGATGATAAGACGTTAGTTAACTATTTCAACGAGATACAGGACAGGTGTACTAATTATCCAATAATAAGTCACTTTATCTTAAAAAAGCAGTTGGATAATAAAACTCTTAAATTCATTAGTTACAAATCTTAAATGCTCGCTTAGGTACTTAGGTAGTTTGGTGTATGCAATTTTCATGTTTGTTGTTATCTGCCACTTGTGAGAACAGAGCTGCATATATTATTATATTCCCTGATACATAGCACCCAAGAGGTGTGCGCCGTGCAGGCCCATTAAATTTGAGATTCTGATTTCTGACACGGCATGAGTTCCAATGCCAGAAAAATGTATCTGATCAGCATTGGAATTTATGTATACGAGGGTCTACTCTCTAGCCTCTACTGCTCGGTGGCTGCTGAGTGCTGAGTAACTGAGCACTGGCAAAGTAAAATACAAATCGACAAATCGTGCTAGTTCAGCTTACTTCAGCAAGTCCCTGTTCGGTGACAAACTGACAACCAGCGAATAGAATAGAATTATACAACAGTTTTTATTAATTATAATTATTATTAAATTAATATTATTTAAAATAAGAGTTAATTATAATTATTATTAAATTAATATTATTTAAAATAAGAGTTAGAACCGTAAATTTTAAATATACGAACGACAACGCGCCATTGCCAATGACGCGGACGAATCGCGCCACTGCCGTTTCATTATTTTTATGAAACGCGCCACTGCCAGTGGCGCGTTTCGTCCAAACCCGCGCAAGTGAGATGGAGAGGCGTTGCGCGTTTTGTATATATAAGAAGCAAACACGCCACTGGCAGTGGCGCGCTGCCATTCGTATATTTAAAATTTTACGATTCTCACTCTTATTTTTAATAATATTAATTTAATAATAATTATTATTACTAAAAACTGATTATACAAGGATCATAGGAATGGTGTGATGAACTAATGAATAATTAGATAAAATAGATTTAATGGACAAATAAAATAAATTTGTTTAAATGGACTAAGTATAAAAATCATAGAAACTGTTTATATAATAAGAAACAAAAATGCAAAAGTACTTGACCGAAAATAAAATGTTGAGGGGGGCATTAGACCTCATTGGTATAGTATAAATCGGCATTTCAACTATTTGATCTTGTTCATTGTTCAACAGCTAATAAAGACAAACTAGCTAGAGAGAAATGCCAGATAGGCAGGAATAGAACTAACAGCAATATTTTATTTAAATTTCTTTTTTAAAAATTTCATTAAACTTATACTAACACAATTCTAATTTTTTTTTTTGTTTTACTCCCAAAACAAACAAATAAAATTAGTATCCGCGGAATAAATTAATACGGATTGACTATTGAGGAGGAGCGTGTAAGCCAAAATGGGGAGCGTCGACGATTGCAAATAATGCCATATATACACATTGGGAGTTGGGTTATGGTGCTATATATAGTACGGATTATTTTTGTATTAGAAATTGATTTTTTATTTTTAAAATCTAAATGATTGATCTGAACCACTCAAAATATTTTTTATGTAAAAATCTAGTTAGAGATCAAATTTAATAATTTTTTAAATTTTTTATTATTATTTAGATAGATAAAAAATAACTTCTTTTGAACGAAACATAATAATTAAATCAAATTATTTTTAAACTATCTTAAGAAATAGTAAAAATATATAAAAGATATAAAATTTGATACCCAATTAGCCTTTCATATATAAATCATTTTGAACGGTTCGGATCGACCATTTAGACTTCGATGATGAATAAATGACCCATAGCAAGGAAGCGACTCGTGCTATGTATAGTATCATAGTTCATCTATGTGTATATACACAACTGCTCAAAATGATTGTCATATGAAAATCTAATCGGGGACCAAATTTTATATTTTTTAGAATTTTTTATTATTTTTAGATAATTAGAAAATCACTTCTTTTGAACGGTTTATATAAAAAATGGTTTGGATCAACCATTTAGACTTTGAGAACAAAGAAAACAATCCTTAGCACAAGATGATCCGTCTTATGCATAGCACCGTTTGCATTACAGCCGATATGCAAACATCGTTAAAAAATATATTTTAAAATATCAAAAATTTTAATTTATAATTTTTATTAATTTTTTCATATAAAAACCTTGTAGGATGTAAAAATTTGGAGCATTTTAAAATTTTTAAGTCACTCTTTTGAATTTTTGAAAAAATAACACAAACATTGAATATTTATTATTATTTTTAGGATTGTTTTTTCAAAAATTCAAAAGAGTAGCTTAAAAACTCAAAATGCTCCAAATTTTTATCTTCCACAAGGTTTTCATATGAAAATTTTAATTGAAATCATAAATTAAAAATTTTGAAATTTTAAAATATAGTTTTTGACCTGTTTGCATATCGGTTAAAATGCAAACGTTTTCATAATAGTCTACCTCTATATATATATATATATATATAGAGAGAGAGAGAGTTAAGTTAAACTACGATGCTATGAATAACACGGATGATCTATGTATTATGAATCGTTTCTTCATTTTTAAAATTTAAATGATAGATCCGACTGATCAAAATATTTTTCATATTAAAATTTAGTTTGAGATAAATGACTTGGACTAGTGCTATAATCATCTCTACAAGACTTTTCATTCGGATGTAGGTTCCAGAATCCTGTCTCCCCCACCATCCAATGAAATGAGCCGAGTTAGATAATCGACGCAGGTCTCAATAAATACAAATATCTCATCCAATTTTAGGTACTCCAAATTACCATACTAGACTGGTTTACCACCCGACATAACAAATGTTTTCATAATAAAGGGATATAAGAAATCGACGTCATAATAATACAGATTTTCACCATATGACTAGTACGTATCTGCATGGCCTAATTTTTTTTTTACTAGAATTGGGTCGGTTCGGTTTCGGGTCTATTCAATCCGATCCAATTAATTGTGTTTTTGAAAGTATTTTTATAATTTAGTACTAATTAAATCTTAAATATATATTAACTATATACTAATTGAAATTAATTATAAATTAAATTAGATTTAATTATTTAAAATAATTAATAAATATTTAATTATTTTACATGGATCAGATCTGATCAATCTATAATATCGTCGGATCGGATATGGATCAAAATTTTGACCCGAATGTAATCGGATTGGATTAAAAAAAATAAAATAATAATGAGTCGAACCAACTCGAACCATTGACACTCCTACATCTACCAAAAAGAGAAATATTAAACGGTAGAATTTTCTGCGAGATCAAGTTACAGAATTGTGAATCTATTTGAATTGGACTTCGATCTTAATTTAATGGTGAAAAGGAAATGTTTCACCAAAGAAGCGGATATACACTAATCATTTGTTAGTTAGGACACAAGATATATATTGACTAGGCGACGAAAGTTCTATAATGAAAATATATGACATAATGGCTTAAATGACTATGAGTCCAGCTGCGGGTTGGGACCAGAGACATGAGTCCAATGACGACATACATATTTATTCATGCATAATCCTAAATTTGTATGCATAATCCTAATTTGACTTCATATTTTTTTCATTTTTTCCGGACACACGAACTTATATTTTTTTCTAGTCATCTCCAATCGTGTCGTTGCCTTGCAGTTTCAGTCTCCAAGTTCCAATTAAAATTTATAAATTAATTCATTGTTTAATTAAACTCTATTAATAAAAAGAATTGCGTCTCATTTAATGTAGTTTGCATACATTTCAGAAATTTGAACACAGTTTAATTTGTAATATGGTCTGATAAACTGAGAAATTCACGACTTATATGTGATAGCATCAATTCTGAATAGAGAAAATTTCCTTAAACTACCACAAAAAACAAGTTGGTCATTGAATTGTTTAAAAAATAACAAATTGGTTCTTGAATTTCTTAAGTAAAATTAAGTTGCTTCTTAAAATTAGACTACATTAAATTGATCCTTTTGTTTTCTTAAAAATAATTAGCTAATTTATCCTCATATTTTACTATTTTTTTAATTTTTCTAATTCATTTTTTATGTCTGTTTTATTTAGTTTTAGGCAAAAAAATTAAAACAAATTTGAATAAAAAATTAAGGATTAAATTAGTTTTATTTTTAAAATTTTAGGGACCAAATTAGTTATATGTCAAAAGTTTAAAAATTCATTAGGTGTAATTTAAAGTTAATTAGTTAAAGGATCCATTTGATTTTTCTGAAGAAGTTGAAGGACCAACTTGGTATTTTAACAAAATATAGAGACCAACTTGATTTTCTTAAAAATGTTCAGAGACCAAGGTTGAAATCGCCCTTTTAAGTATTTAAATGAAACCTGCAAAATCTAATCGCCTAATTGCCTAGAAAATATTGATAATTAATAATTCATAACGTAATAATACAATTATAAATGGAATAATATTATAATTGGACGAGTATGATAACACGCGAATTAAACCTAACCTATTTAGGATCAGTTACATCTCTATCACGGAAAAAGGATCATTCTATTAGCCTAAAAAAAGGATCATTCTATTGTTTTATTTTACTTATTACTGGCGCAGTGGTGACTTTGGTTATAGGCTTATAGCAATTGGGAGACCGATAGCAGCACTCAGTCAATATCTTTAGAGACGCAAAATATGGACAGCCAACGTGGTCTCCAATTAATGAAATCGCTGTGCTAATTAAATGTGCACAAGACATATGAAAGGGTAAAGGTTGTTGACTCGAAACAAAATAAAATAAATTAATAGAAAATAGTAAGAATGCTATATGCAGGATTTCCAGTCCCTGTTGCGGGTCAGAACATGTCACTTCGTTATCATCTTTTTTTTTTTTATATGTTTATTAGTTATTATTATATTAATAAGTTCGTGATTCGGAAACGTTCGGTGAAGTAAAGAATTCGACGTTCGGGTATAATCGTATATAGATATAATAAATAAAATATATATTTTAATAATTATATATTCAAAATATAAAATTCCATTTAAAATAATATATCACATATTTTTTTGTCTAATAATTCACGAATCTTGTCCATGATTATTATTAATGAAGTAAAGACAAACAAAAATAACAATAGAGAAAATTTTATGTAAAAAGATAATACCAACCAGAGGGATTTAATCCTTAAAATTTTGCATATTACTAAGTACTAACTAAACTGTTGTCGACTATTTTCTTATTATTGAATTACTTAATATATAAAATAATTATGTAGCAAAATGAAGTTTTGTAATGAAAATAAAATAATATTTGAAATTAATTTTATAAATATTATTACTAATTCGTAATAATATGGGCTCACTGTCTTTAATAAATGTACACTGCAATAATACATATAAATAAAAGGAAGGGGAAGGAGAAGAAGTTCATTAGTCTTTCTTACAGTATATATGTATACAAAATAATAATCTCATGTCTCCTTTAATGCACATTTATGTGTCAAAAATTATTATCATTTTTCTGATAAAAATATGTTATTGAAATGAAGTTAGTGATGTGAATTCAGAATTCTATCGTTTGTTGTTGTCGTATCGATCATTTGATCATATTGGACTATTCGAAAGTTGAATAGAAAGTTTAAGGGTGTTAACAGATCGTATAATATTTGATCTTATCTATGATCCGATCCGAATAATAATAAAAATTATTCGATCCGCATATGTATCTGAAGATATCCATATTAGTATTTGTATTCGAAATTTTTTAATAAATAAGGATATAATTTGGCTATTACCTATCCGTATATAACCGTTTAGTTATTATCCATCAATATCGACTTTATCTGAAGATATCCGATCCAATATTATCTAATTTTATCCGAATACATATCGACAAATTCACATTATATATTTTTAATTAGACTTTTAGTATACATTATAAATTTAATAAATTTTATATTTAATTTTTGCTAATGTATCATTTTTATAATTCATTAATGCATTTGAACTACTAATATAATGATAATTAATATTTATTTTTTATAATTACTGATTTTATTAGAAAATAGTATGTGATTATTTTTTAACGATGCATACAATAGTTTTATTTAATATCTAAAATATATTCATATCTGTATCTCTATTTGTTCGATATCTGATCCGTATTCAGATATCTATCGAATATCTGATCCTTATCTGTATCTGAACTATCTATATTCGAATCAGTATCCAAAAAATATAAAAGATGTGAATATGATGAAACCATAATTCATCTATATCCAACCCGTTTACACCCCTACTACCGTAAGTCCCGATCATAAGGTCATAAAAAGCCAATAAGATGAAGTATCGAAAATAAAGCCTGAGAATTCAAAATGACTCGCCACATAATATGATATGTAGTTCCAAACCACAGAATTTGGACTTAAAAAGGTTTGCATGATATCTCAATTTCCCAGCTCACCATCAGGTGAGCTATCATATTATCATCAACAGTCATCTAGTGTGACCCCCAATCTCAATCATCGTAAACTATATCATATAGATTCTTCTTATATAGTTTCTTTTAGAATAAAAGATTATGGTTAATTAAGTTTGGACTTAAATTTAATTTCTAAGAAAATCTTCAATCGGATAACAAACTGTTTGTTTTTTAAATAAACAAAAAAATAATAAAACAAAATCTTAAATAAAATTAAATGTTTTTTTTTTTAGATCTAAGTCGGTCGTGATTGACAACCCGTCCCAGCATCACTCATGTCGCATCCGCTAACCACCACTAGAAAACCCCACCCACAACCCAAGATTAGAAAAAAAAAAAGAAATCTTAAGGTCGGATTTAGCAACAATGACCCAATCAATGAGCCGTTAATCCCAACACGACCACATGTGATCAAAATTGCCACCCCAACCCCAACCCTCGTCTCAAACCCTGATTGCGAAAGAAGAACAAAGGAAAAAAAAATACACATCGCTATAAGAAAAATTCATAATTTATAATTCGTTCGGTGTTCAATTTGATTTCGGAATTGTTCAATTTGATTTAGTCTCGAATTCGGTTCATTCGATTCGATTTTTTATTAGTTCGATTCGAGTTTGATTTTGATAATTTTTTTAATTGGAGTTTGAGTTTGAGTCCCTCATATCGAGGGAGGTCGCCAAAGATAATTAATAGGTTGTAAACCCTTCGATTAGTATTAGTTCGGTACGTAGTTATTTACATATATTTTTAACTATTTAGTCAATAATAATGTAATTATTTTATTATAAAATTACTAAATTATTAATTTATTATCAAATTAATAAATATTAGTTATTTTTAAATTTTAACATAAAATTAATAAAATATTAGTTATTTTTTAATTATTTATGATAATCTGAAAATAAATATAAACATTGAAATAATTGAGTTCGTTCAGAGTTCGAGTTTAAATAATTTTAAATCAAACTCAAATACTAATTAATTAGATCGAATTCAATTTATTTGCTGCCCTAATCCCACCCTATCGCACCCACGATGTTCTCTATTGCCAACAGTTTCGGAATCACTGTGAATGTGAAGGGTCGGTGCCATTCAAACAAACTCCCTGTTCCTTTCTCCCCTAAACCCCCGATTACTAAAGAAAAACAAAAGGAAGAAACACACACACACACCCACCCTATCGCCCCCCACCACATTCTCTATTGTTAGTAGTTTCGGGACCACTGTGAAGGGTCAGAGGTACCAAAGAAGAGAGCGTGGTAGAAAATAAAGTCCTGAGTCGAGGATGAGAGTCACGACCCATTGCTGGGTCGGGTTTGGCAATCACGGCCCAAAAGTTTTTGAAATATTTTCGGCTCTCGAGTGGATATTTCTAGGACGTAATTACAGGTGTGATATGAGATCACTAGCGATGTGGTTTAGCACCCTACCAACTTAGATCTCAAAATAAGACACGAATTTGTCTAAAATTTTATTCTTTTTAATTTTTTGCCCATTTAAACAAATAGCGATAACAAATATATCGTGTAACCTAGCTCAGTAGCTTCCGCTTCAATATATTGCTGCCATGTTATATAATCGCTCCCGCTTCAATATATTGACGTTGAATGATTAAATAGTATATAAAATTTTCAAATTTCTTATATAACCAATCAGATGATAGATAATATATTATCATTTTCAATTTACATAATTCAACAAAATTAACAATAAATATACTATAATAGAATTTACACAGACATTAGGGCTATAACTCAGACTTCGCTCCAACAATATAGTCCTCAAATAAATAATTAATAATATAATTTTTTTAAATATATTTAATAAAAATGTCACATTGAAGAAAATTTAGACACAATATAAATAAATACATAATAATTTATAAATGATCATATAAAAAAGTTAGATCATTTTAAAAGTTATGTTTCACTTTAAGTATATTATACACATTAAAGGAGAGATAAACTATTTTATATAAATCTTGAATTCAAGAAGATGAAAAGATTTAAACAAAATTAATAGTAAAGAAAAATAATAATGTAGTATGCTTGAAAATTTTGAAAGTTTAACACTCTTTATGTATTAAAAATTAGTATTACGGACTATCATGAATTAGTACCATCCACACAAAACACTATATATAAATTTGAGATTACTTTATTATATAATTAACCATTAAAGGTAGGTTTTATCTTCATTATATATTTAATTTTGAGAAGGATATATGATAATTATTGTTAACGTACATAATGGCCAGCTTTAATTCAGAAAAGGATGTATGGCTCCCAACTCCCAAGTCACATGTACATATCCAACCCTAAATATAAAATTCAAAACCGTGAACTATTCAGCTAGATCAAATTATTAGTAAAATAGACTCTAAATCTTCTGTTATTTTCGTAGAAGAATAGGTTTCCTATTATTTATTTCAAAAAAATAAAAAATTTAAAAATAGAAAAATTTTTTTTATAAATATATTCTTTTATTCATAGATTGATGGTCCATCAAAGATTGTTAATACAAAACCATTATAAATATTAGTAAAAGATCATTAAATTTGATAATATTTGATGAAGTATCAAATATTAATGAAATTATATAAAATTTGATGGACTATCAATTTACAAGTGAAAAAATATATCTATAAACTTTTTTTTTCTATTTTATTTTTATTTTATTAGAATAAACAACAGAATTCTCTTCTTCTATCATAATAACAGCATATTTGGTTCCAGTAAAGTGAAGGAACCACCGACAGTCGTATGTTATGTTTTACGCTTATCTCACCATTTCAAGTTTCTGCAATCAACAGCATCACTTTCTGTTATTTTTCTCAGAAAGTATTAGTAAGCTGTTTAGTACGATTCGGTAATGTTAATTAGTTGTCTCTGTAAGCTTTTAAGGAAGTTTCTATTTCTATTAAAGGGCATTTCTATATAAAAAAAATTGTTATATTGAAATCTGATTGTAATCCAAGAATGTAGAAAAATGCTCTACTTAGTAACTTTTCCTTTTTTGTTCATTAATGAAAAACTGAATTCATATATCATATTATATAATTTTCCTAATTATAAAAGCTAGATATATCATATCATACTCCAATACTAATTATTGTAGTCAGGTAGCGTGTCACAATAAACTCAAGCCATTTATAGCTAAGTTGGTGTTTAAACTTTAAAGAGGGCAATAAAACCTTTCTTCTTTTCTCATGAATCGAACGAACTACATTTCTAAATTTTAGCGTACTGCCAACTTCTTATCAAATCCATAAGTAGTTTGCGTTTCGCACATCAAAAATTCATATTCAGGATTGCAACATAGTTGGAAAATCGAGAAAAGGATACATATTCATTATTCAATAGTGTGATCGATGTCTATGCTCTTAAAATAATTTGCTTAACCCAACCCGATATTTGGTTAAGCAGAGCAATAATATGAGGTGCCAAAGCCTGGTCAGATTTTTTGTTCACCTCCGATTTACTCGGATTTTAGCAAAAGAAAAAATTTACTATACCCAATTTTTATATCTCATTATATATCTTAACTTTCTTAATTAATTTAACTACTTTCTAATTATTATTCAATTTAGATTTGAAAGAAAAATAAAAAAATGCGGGTCATGTACTTGACCCGTTTGAACCAAAGCTCCAATGGTATCTCCATCATCTTTGAGAGTTGCCCTTCATATTATATATCGTTGAAAAGCTAGCGACGAGGAGAACAAAATGAGCTAAATTACATATAAAATGGATAAATAATTTGGGAAGAAATCAAGGAGAAAATATCTCGATTAGAAATTCAATTGAAACGATTTAGTGCGGGTGAATCTCAATCGATTGATTAAATATTTTCTCTAGATCAAAGAGATGATATGTGAAGCTTTACGCAAGTGTTTTAATGTTCTAAGTATTTGGATCATTATTTCACTTATTATGCATAAAGAGAATGTGTTAAAACTCATATTTTGAAACTCATTTGATTAAAAAATAAAGTTAGATCAATTTCTGAGAGTAAGAAGAAAAAAATTGAGTATATATTCGAATGAATTGTTAAGAGATAGGAGAGAACACAAGAAAGATATTTTGTTACACTAAATATATGTGTATTAAATTTAGTATAATAGATATGAAAACTTAATTGTATTAAGTATAAAATATTATTATACAAATTATAAGGACTTGATCGTAATATTGAGAATTGAGATTGAAGGAATTTCAACACAAAACTAACAGAGACTATATTATTTGTACTAATAAAAATTAAGACTAAACTATAAATTATATTTTGAATGATATATTAATATAAATTTTATCAGTAAATGTACACTATATATTGAAGTGTGTATGTAATATATATTTAGATTTATTTATAATATAAAAATTAAGACTAAACTATAAATTATATTTTGAATGATATATTAAGTTGTGTTAAGATATCTATTTTTGTCATAATTATTTTAAAAATATTATTTTGTGTTACATATCTATTATATATTATTGATAATATTATGACTTAATGATATGAGATATAAAGATAATTTTTATTATTTATTGAGATTATTTTTTTATAAATATAAATTATAAGGTCTTAATATATTAAAAAATACTAAATATAAATTTATCAATTGTAAAGCCTTAGTTAAGATAATAAGAATATCTATATTCAGAAAATATTATGAAATTTTATATCCTTTAAAGTTAAATATGACTTATTAATCAGTATTAAGAATTTAATTATTAAGTCTTAAGATGAGAACAATTATATATAGAGATTTGGCTCTAGTAGTGTTTGATAAATATTTTTTGAATTATATATTATTCAAAGTTAAAAGTAAGATTTGTGTTAATGTATATTAAGACATCGGATAAATAATCTTAAGACTTTTAATGCTAACTTTTATGACTTTATTTATGAGATTTTATATCGAATATAAATTATAAAAATATTATTTTACGTAAAATTTATTAAGACTTCATTTCTTAGTTGTTACATTAGATATAAAGATTTGGTTTAAATAATATTCAATAAATATTTGAGATTTTTATATCCTTTAAAGTTAAAAATGATTTTTAACATTATGTATTAAGATATCATATGACAGCTCTTAGGACTTTCAATATTAGGTATTAAGATTTTAAATATCATCTATAGAACATTCTAAAGAGTTTCAGAAGAGCTGTTATTATTTAGTGAGCGTTTAGCTTCATCGGGTGGTTGTTTCTGCCTTTATGTAATCGTGGACATTATATCCTTATTATTATCGATTTATTCAAAATAAAAATTTAATTGTATAACTCTTTTTGATATTCAAACAAGAGAGTAAATAATTATTATTGACTTAGATTTTATGACATTATAGTTTAGGAATACAGACTTATTCATATCATGATGACCGTTCAAATATAAATTTAAAGTTCAAAATTATAACTCATAATATTGGATATTAATACATTATTTTTTGTATAGTAGGACTTGGAACATTCAATTTTAGCACATTAAAATTTATATATATAGACTTGTCTATATCCTGATGGATGCTCAAATATAAATTTTAAGTTCAAAATATGATTTGTAATATTATTAAGACGTCATATTTCTCGTGTTAGGACTTGAGATATTCAGTTTTAAAATAATGAGGTTCAAGTATAAATACTTGTCAATATCTTTATTGTCGTTCAAATATAAAGTTTAGTTCAAAATATAATTTACAATATTAGTATTAAGACGTCATATTTCTCTTGTTTAACTTGAGACATTTAATTTTAAAACATTGAGGTTCAATAGATATGAAGAAAGGGAAAGTGGTAGATCAATAGATACGTTCTTTATAATATTAATGGACAAATTCAGTTGATAAGTTCTTTATAATATAATATAGATATAGATAAATATTTATTTTGAATATATAAATTTTAAAATTGAAGGCAACATCTTAGTTACTAAATTAAACGTGATTTTAGTTTGGTTCAACATTTTAATCGTTTTGGTTTAATTTTTAAAATTTTAAACGTTGGCAGCTTGTTATACATTTCATCAATTTACCTAAAATTGTATCGAGTTCATCAGTATAGTTTGCATCAGAAATTTAAGACTTAATTAATTGCATTGGAATTTGAACATCATAAATTTTCAAATCAAATCTTGTTTTGGATAGGGATAGATAGAATAAGGCGGGTTTTTGGATCAAGCAAGTTTTCGCCCCTCTTTTAATAATTACATTGGAATTGAAACTGCATGAGCTTGTTGAAAAACTATTTTTTTAAAAACTAATCTTAAATGTCATTGTAATGCAGTAATGTTATAGCTAAAAAAGACCCACTACTCCTTGTTGCATGAAATTTCACTCTCTCATTTATTTATTCTTTTTTGAAGTAACATTTATTTATTCATTTTGAAGTAACATTTATTTATTCATTGGACTTATTATTTAATGCATTTATTATTTCATTCAATATATATATGTTATCGCTCTAATTAATTATACGAGAAAGCTCTTTTCTTCGCATAAATTGAATATTTCTGAAAATTTAGTTCATAACAGAGGCAACAAATATATATATATATATATGCACTCCAGAACCTATTAATTTCCAAAATCATATGCAACTGTCAAATACGAAATGCCTCCACAATTCAATGAGATAAGAGAAATTTTCCAATACTGCACGCATCTCTTCCTCCTATTTATTACACGATTCTTGCCCTTTATTTAGTCCTTTGGCTTTGGGACCACGCTAGCTCCATTCTATAATACAACACTAGCCGCTTTAATTATGTAACTACTTTCATTGCTGTCTTCCTTATATCTACGGTTGTAATATCGCGATTATAAATATATTGTATATATTTATTTCATCAAAATCATGAACTGGGACAGAATATAACTGTATGTAGCCCAACAAATTGACAAGTGCAAAGTTTATCTTTCTGTCCAGCTTGACCTGTCGCGCGCTGCTCTCTTCACCGAACAAAGGCTATATATATATATATATATATATATATATATATATATATATATATATATATATATATATATATATATATATATATATATAAAGTAAAGCTGTCGTGCTTCTCTGCGATCCTAATTCAAAAAATATATTAAATGATTTTTAAATTTTGATTTATCACTTTCATTAAATTTTTCAAATTGAAATCTTATGAGATACAAAAATTTGGGGCGTTTTGAGTTTTCTAAATCATTTTTTTTCAATTTTTGAAAATCAACTCTAAAAATAATAATAAAATATTTAATATTTGTGCATTAATTTGAAAAAAAATGAAAAGAATAATTTAAAAAACTTGAAACATTCTAAATTTTTATACTCCACAAGATTTAAATATGAAGAATTTAATATGAGTGATAAATTAAAATTTAGAGATCATTTGATATATTTTTTAAACTAGAATCACGAAAGGCCTCAGTGCTTCTAGGATCATATATATATATATATATGGTACTGCCACTTCAGTGCTCCATGAGCTCTCTTCCTCGCCAATTTGAATTCTGATTACAAAACAATGTCTTGGGCAATTGCGTTGGTTTTGGTTCTCTTCGTTTCGCTCAATTCATTCTCAACTGCTCAGTTCCAAGTAGGGTTCTATCAGAATTCATGCCCGAATGCTGAGTCTATTGTGACCTCGGTTGTTAGACAAGCTACTCTATCAGACCCTACCATCCCTGCTGCTCTGCTCAGGCTCCATTTCCATGATTGCATTGTTCAAGTATTTCTCCCTATTTCTCTCTCTATTCCCTGCCTAATTTATGTTTCCTTTTTTTTGTAACAATTTGAATACTCCACCCTAGCATAGGGCTTGTGAAGGTCTTCATATCAAATAAGGAAATTTCTGAGTTCAAGTATTTCTCCCTATTTGCATTTTTCTTGTAATTTTTTATACTACTCCTATTATACTAATAATAAATATTATTATCATTTTTATTATTGTTAAAATTGTAACTATTAGGATTTATTATTTGTATATTTTTTTTTGTCTTATAGGGTTGTGAAGGGTCAATTCTGATTCAGAGTCCAGCGACAGGAAATCTGGAAAAGGATTCACCAAATCATGCTGGTCTGAGAGGTATGGATGTGATTGACAGTGCCAAGGTGCAACTCGAGTCGCAGTGCCCTGGAACTGTATCTTGTGCTGATATTGTAGCTCTTGCCGCCCGGGATGCAATCACTCTGGTATTCCATTTTATTTCTTTCATTTTTTTTAAACTGTTTTTGCGTTTTTAGTCTGATTTGCAATGTTGTGGTGCAAAATTAAACTTATTTTGAGGAGAAAAAGAAGTTCAATTTGGTGAAACTAAACTTCAAATGTAACCATTGCACATTGCGTCTGGCCATTCAACCAAATGATATAGAAACACCATGGTACCATTTACAATTTCATAACTCAATGCAGACACAAGGTCCACAATATGATGTGCCCACTGGCAGAAGAGATGGCCGGGTGTCAAATATTGCGGACGCAAACAATATGCCTCAGGTTCGGGACCCGATCAATGTGCTAAAGTCTAAATTTGCTGCAGTGGGACTTTCTGACAAGGATCTTGTTCTCCTATCTGGTAATTAGTTCATAACACTGGTAGTTTCTTTGAATCCCTGGGAGAAAATAAATTGTATTTAATTTTGTTTAATCTGAATACTAGAATAGGTGACGCCGTACTAAATTAAATGGAAAGAGTTTATTTCGTATAGTTAATGTTTTTGTTTAACCTTTGATGCTAATATGCACCAAACACTTGTTCTACATGGTAAGCTGGATAGGAGAAGGAAAGGACAGTTATTTCAGTTATTTGTTACAACATTTATTATAATTATGTATATCAACAAGTCAATAGCCTTCCATATAATACACCTTGATTAAAAACTTTAGAAAATTGTAAAATGTAGCGGCACATACTATTGGGACAACAGCATGTTTCTTCCTTGAAAACCGGCTTTACAGCTTCTCAACAAACAGTCAATCTGATCCATCCATAAGCCCTAGTTTTCTTCCTGAGCTCCAAGCCCAATGCCCGATGAACGGAAACGTGAATGTACGGGTCCCACTTGACCGTGGAAGTGGCAACACGTTTGACATACAAATCTTGCAAAACATAAGATCTGGTTTTGCAGTGATCGAGTCTGATGCAGCATTGTACCAGGATGACTCCACAAGAGCAGTAGTTGATTCATACTTTGGATTGTTTGGAACACTTTTTGGGCCATCATTTGAGCAAGATTTTGCTGAATCAATGGTCAAGATGGGGTCGATTGGTGTCCGAACCGGATCAGACGGCGAGATTAGGCGGGTTTGTTCGGCTTTCAATTAGAAGTTGATTTTGTTTTTTTTGTACACAGTTGGGTGATTCATGTTTATGGTGTGGAGGTTAGTGGTGTGAAGTAGATACGTGACGGAAGCATGTGTATATTATCGCACACAAGTTAGTGCATGTTTATAATATGAAAGGTTTGGAGCAAGTTAAACTTTACAATATTGTGACCTTTGTAAGGAGTGACATAATTGGTTTAATGGACAATGTAAATTGTTTTTCTCCTTTTATATTTTTTTAAAATTTTCAGATTTGTCATCTCTATTTCTTTTTCTTGAGCGTCATTTTTGTGCGTAATTAAGTAAGATAAAAAATATTAATCAAAAGTTTCAAGGTGTATTATATTTGATCTTCAGACTTCCAATTTTGGATGATATTAATTTGTCACAAAACATTATAATTCTGATGTACTTTATCGTCTGTATCATATACAATACAAGTTTTTTAAACTTTTGGATCCTGTTATTAACATTATTTTACCGCTCAGCAAACATTTGAATCCTATTTTCCTGGAAAAGGTACTTCCCGGCGTTGATGCAGATCAAAATGAAGTCATGTAATCATGAAGGAATTAAAGGAAAACACCTATATGGGCTTCCATTCCATACCTTGGGCTGAAAGATATTCTGGACTCAAATAATATTTTTGGATCAGACTGGTAATTGAATTATCGATGTGGAATTGCATTAACAACTGTTCTCAATGTCTCCTTCGATCCATATAAGTTTGACGGAAAGATGAAACGTGTTGTTGTAAAGTTGCTTTCATAACTGTTATGAAATAGTTGGAATTGTTTGTACTTTTCTTGAATTTTATTCACATTTTGATAAAATTTGAATTAAGATTGGAATAAAAATCGCTTAAGCAATTAACAAATTAACATAGTATGTTCGCCCATTTATACAGAGGCGAATTACATCAGTGTAGCTGTCAGAGTGTCAATAAAGGATAACAATTACCCAATTTATTTGAGGTCTCTTTGTAACTTCTACCAACTTGGTACTTCTCATTTGCTGTTTATCAGTTGAGACATCAGATGCTCTAGTTCCCCTTGATTTCCCTCGCTTCGGGACCCACACATCGAAACTAGAAACTCATCAGGCCAGTGCCAGAAAATATATTAATTGATGTTCCCCCATATGTACACATTTGCACAAATACATTCTTTTCAGATATATTAATTGTGTTTTCTAAATGCATATTTCCTGCTACTCCATATGTGATAGAGGTAATTAATGGAGCAAGCTGGAAGGCCTGTTTAATTGAATTCCTTCTATTTCTGAGCTTATAGAAATGCATTTTTGCTGAAATTGAACAAAACTGTGAGATTTTAGGAGCAGCTTTATCCGGACTAAACCTGACCATGCAAAATATGAAAAAGAGGTTGGTTCCATGTTGATAATGGAAGCATATTTTCCTGCTATCAGAAAGCAGGAATATTCTTCCTCTCTCTTTGAACAATTCTGAATTTGGCTATCGTACTATTTCTGTTTGGTTCCACTTTCACTTCAACCACTCAATTCCTAGAAATTGCTTTCAAATTATGTCAGCTCACTTTATGCAAATTCCACTCTGAGAGACCCAATACTATTAATTAGTTTGATAAGGGAAACAATTTATACAAGTTGTCACCGACTCACCTTAAAAGGAAACAATATTAATCTATTGAACCGACCTATAGCTACATAGTTGTTCTTTTCAAAGTTGATATTAAAAAGGATTATTGGTAGCTACTCTTTTCCTTATTTTTTCAGAATTAGCAATTTAGGGGCAAAAATATGCAAAAGCAAATGAAGAAGTTGCAGCAGAAGGTGCTGTCCAGCAATTCAGTAACAAATGTACTGCCAGTAGTACAGAGATGTATTTAATTATACGCAGAAGCATGAAGAGGTGCGATGCTTTTGACCTAGAATCAAACCCTGTTCAGCTTTTTTGAGGTGCTACCATTGTTAAATTGTTTGTTGCATACACATACTATATATTTAGCTAAAATAATATCAAAGATCATTTTATTTACTCATTTATATTTTCTTCAATAGGTGGAACAATATGGTGCATAGCACGGAGGTTATCAAAAATCGAAAATCCTATGAAATTGATACTGTTGATATAATTTTTTTTACATGGATTCTTATTGGCTTGTTAAATGGGGCTTGCAAAGTAGGAAAGGCTGATGATTATTGGGCCAAGCGTATAAAATCAGTGCTCAATGCATTGGTCCAGATTCTTAGTAATGTACTGATGGTTATTGGTTAGCCTCGAACGTTCGAGCACTTCATTATTCTCACTTTTTGAAAATATGCCCGTTAAATAGACCCACCTAAAAATGAAATTTTAATTTAATAACAAAAACAGTACTTTATTTACGAGAAATCGTAGTTTCATGATCCGACAAATAGATATGTGATGTATGAAAATTTGTTCCCTTTCTTTTTATTAATATGTGATGTATGAAAATTTGTCCCCTTTCTTTTTATTAATATAAGATAATTTATTTTAATATTTTGTTGACCAAGAAATTAAAGGAGGTTGAAAAATATTAAATAAATGGGGGAAGGGCCAAAGGGGCTATAAGCATAAAACTAGACGCTATACAGTCAAAAAGACAAACGCGTCAGTTTGTCTTGTATTATGTCAGTTAACAAGGTTTCTACTATGTGCAACCCATTTCCATTATTTTTTTACAAAATAAATTCGAATTTCAACAGAACTTTGAGTAATGGTAAGAGATGTTTCAATCGGATTTTGCACACGTAATCCTTCACTAAGGAAGCGTTAACTTCAACTTCAAGACTAAAGTTCGGTCTTTAAACAAACTTTTATCTTAATCAAAGGTTATGTTCTGGTTTGAACTGTTCACAGTCATTCAAATCAATAAGCGTACATCACAAGTACTAATCACGTTAACTTTATTTTAATCTAAAACAAAGAGGGATACAAAACCTTACACTACAACATTATTAGTGAAAAACCAAAAAAAAAAGAGAGAGAAGTACACACTAAAAAAGTACCAACGCTAGGCAAAAGACGTATGGCACTAAGTAATTAAGCAAGCTAATATACAGTGATTATTGCAACCAGCGCCACACAGCTGAAAGTTGCACAATCTTAGGTTGGAGGGGTGTTGTGACCAATGCTGGGGCTATGCCCTGGGATAGTCGGCTGATAAGAGTCTATCCCATTTTTACCATTCGGAACAACGGCTTCTCCCGCATTGCCAGAATGACGACACACACGGGAAAAGCTACAACCGGATGCTGCAATCTCCCTGGTTTCGACTAGTCTTCTTGCATTACATGGACACACCGATTGCACAAGGAGGAGAACCGCTAACACCAACACTGTGCGGACCACCATGTAATTCTTTGAATCGGATGCCATGTTTGAGCTGTTTGTGTTGAAAAACAGCAAAGCTTCACAACTTCAGTAGGCTCTATTGTGTATTTCCTCCTTTTATAGAAGAGAGGAAACCACTACGACCACTGAGTTGCTCTAGACTCCAGAGCCATGAGGAAGTTAAGCATATTTCATGAGATAGGTTTTCTGCAACAGACATATCTGCAATTATTTGTGTTGTAATTAACCACATTTACTATATTATCGCCTCAATTTTCCTTTATTTGATTATTGTATTGGTTGGACTATTCAATAATATAATACGTATATCACACATCGATCAGTGATATAAATCTACATCTTCATTTTTAAAAGTCTAGATTTAGACCGCTCAATATGATCTCAATAAGCAAATTTATATAGACCAAAATTTATATTTTTATAGAAACTTTTACATTTTTCTAGATAGAAAATCAAAATGGTTAATTTCACTTACATTTTTTATAGTTCATAATGATTAAATCAAGTGATTTGTTAATTATCTAAACAATAAAAATTTTAAAAATTGATCAACAAGTAAAATTTATGAATAAATTGCAAATTTAAAGGGATAGACAAAGCCATAATGATAATATTGTGAAAATTTTGTCATTATACATAATTCACAAGCTACTATGATGTTAAAATTTTTGTGTTGGATCATGATAGTAAAGTAAAAAAAATCCAAATTAAAAGCAAACATACCCATGCGGTGTATAGTCAATTTTTTGAAGATATATTTCTTAAGAAAATTTCATAATATTTTTAGTACTGATTTAATATACATCAGAGCATACGTTTTAGTATCGTATTGATACAGTAAAGAGCATAATGTTAGTATCAAAAATTAAATAAATATCGCTTAATAGCTTATGCTTGAAAAATATGGTCCCAAGAGCAAAAGTTCCTGCCTAATTAATATATTTGAGTAACCACGCTATTAAGTGTTCATTTCTTGCTTCAGAGGATCAGAATAACCCCAGGGGCTTTAATATCAGCCGCTGATTTCTGTTGTTTAGAAAGTACACCTCTTTAATTCATGTCTCTCATTGTCTTATTTTATATAATCGTGGAAGTACAGAGCAACAAAATATATAAAAGGGTTAATGAAGGCTGCTAATGCTCGCAACTACAATATCTCATGTTTATTGCCGATTTGCTGGGGTTACGGTATACGAAAATATAAGATATATAGGGGATAACTAAACGAGTAATGGTATTAGTATATTTGAAAATTTTGATAAACTTCGAGAATGAATTTATAAATTTATAAATTCTAAAACGATCCTAATTTGTACTTTTAATTAATTAAAGTTTTTTTTTTCATCTCCAAATTTCAATTTATATTGCTCAATAAATTTTTATATAAAAAATTTATGGGTTGAAAAATTATATATTTTGCGACTTTGTTAAGTATTTATTTCAAATTTTTAAAATGATCTATTTTCATATGCAAATATTCATTATTTTATCATTGTTTCAGAGTCATTTTAAGAAATCTTCAATGAATAGTAGAAAATTTTAAAAATTTTTTTTATATCACATAAGATTTTGATATAAATAAGTTATTGTGCAACATAAATTAAAATTTAGAGATAACGAAGTATATTATTTTAGTGAAGAGGATTAGAAGCTTTAGTGCCTAGCTTTTAAGTACACTAACTTTACTCTTCTAACATTGTAGGCATTATAAAAATATGGAATTTGATATATTTTAATATAAAATAAGTGACTTGAATTTCAACTGTCCAAAATTAAATATCTTGAATTTCTTAATTTAAATAGTCAACATGCAGAGATTCAAATTAAGAAATACATATCTTGAAATTGTGTTCATTTTCATCTCGTGATGATTGCATAGGACACGAACTCAGATTATGAAGGTTGTGTGGAACAGTGGAAGAAGTAAACTTTTTTTTTTCAACTTGTGCTGTATATACTTTAATTAAACATCTTCATCATAAGAGGCATATGCTACTACCATCATGAACCATATATATTTTCTCAATCTCAATATATAGCATGTGGGAGAAAAAAAAAATGAGACCACAATCATTTCCCGATATATTATGTACAGCGCTAAAGATGTATCATTTCTAAATCTGGCAAATTCTATGTTGGGGTTACTAAAACAGACTCAACAATTCGTGGGAGTCCAGGTCAAGTTGCAAGGGGAATATTTGCTTTAAATCATTTAGAAATGACTTCATGCGATGCACTAAGAAAAGCCATTGTCCATTCCTATCCTTGGAGGTCATCACTGGTCAGGAGTTGGCACTTAAAATATTTGACAAATCCGAGATACCTCCCTGTTCTAAGTTCTATTAATGGATTGCTGGTACGAAGTTGAAGGTCTAATATTACAACATATTTACGACAACAAGGCATTATTTATTCAATATTATTTGGAAAATGAGCGTCCGTACCGTGTTCGCTGGAGAAGACCGATGATAAATTTTGATTTAATTTGAGAAACTCATTCGATCTGTTTAGATTTAAATATGATCTAAGTTGATTTAAAAAAAATCAAATTGATCTGATTTAATAAGAACTCGATCAGATCTAATTTGAAATCAAATAATTTACATTAATCCAATTAAAATCAATCTGAAATCTGAAATCTGAAAAAATCAATATATAAATGAATCTGATCCGATTTCTTTCATAAAATCAAATTGATATTACTACTGATTGCAACCTCTAACAGTATAGCCTCCAATTGACACTAAAATTAATAAACATTTTGCAAATTGTCACAATTTTATCTTCTCATCTGTCCCATATTTAATGACATCTTATCACACTTTTTTGACTTTTCAGCGGTTGCTCATCGCGAATTGGATAATTACAGCACAATATATTAAATATGTTCCAGTCATATGAAGGCGTTGCATGCACAATATTTATGTGACAAGTTTTGGAACTACAAATAATTTGTTGAATACAAAATATCCACTATATCTGTAAGAATGCATGCAGATCAGAGACTTGAAAGCTTGAGATTGGTCTGGTTTCCCCTCACTATTTTTTTTTCTTTTTTTGTCTTCGATTCTTCTATATTCCTTCAAAATTTCAACTGAGCAGGTATATATGATTTGAACAAGCAGTATTCGTTCTTTTATACCAAGAAACGAATTGATCAGGTTGGGTTTTGAATGGATATCGACTAGGGGTGACAATTATTAATTCAACTTGATCCGATTTGAATCGATCGTTCCGACATGATCTAAAAATAAATGGGTCGAATATGTATTTAGTTTATTTGATTTTTCAATGCATTCTAGTATTTGTCGGAGATTCAATTTCAGATTTTAGTATCAAATTTATACTTTCATGGTTTAATACCATACATAGAAAATTCAGATTTTTCCTCTCGGTGCATCACCTTATAAGTCTAAGTCCATTATAATCATTGAATCACTTTGGCATAATCTAGATTTTTTACTTCATCTTTCGGTGCCTAATATAAATTGTAGGGTTTCTTTGACATTCCCTTAGGTGATAGGTTTCATGTTTCGATACATGACCTACAACCTAAATTTTGGGTCAGAATAGTCGGTTCCATTTCTCAGTTTCAACCTTCAATTCTAGAGTAATATGTAGTTGATTAAAATAATACATTCAATTCAATCAAAATAGTAATCACAAATAAAAAGAACTGAAAAGATAAACTAACGAGTACAATTAAACTATTTGAGTTATATAGTTTATATCTAGACCCTTTGAAGAGTGTCTAGCCACACATCAGAGTATCAAGTACAAATAATATCATTGTAAAAATGAAGTTCCACATGAGAAGAGAAAGAGTAAACCAAGAATCGAGTCGATTTCCTATCTGATTCTCTGTTTCTCGTCCAAATCCTTTATTTTCTTCAAGTTCCTCCTCTTTTAAGTGTTTGAGATCTGTTTCCAAAGGGATCTAATGATGTCTGGGATGAAAGGTGTAAAAATATTTTAATTTCAATAAATAACTACTTTCAAAATATAAATTCATGATATCAATAATTACGGTCTGCAATTTGATAATTGTGGTCCGTAATTTTGAGCATCGAGAAATATAGAGCCAGTAGAACTTGGATTTCAGAATTACTTATTGTAATTTTTAAATTGCGAAATGTATGTTTAGAATTCTGCTATGCACTGATTGTATTTTGATCATAATTTCTTCATCCAGGACTCTGATTGGGTTGATTTTAAGTTCGTTTAAAAGTTAAGAATGAGCTTTATAATATCAATGCTTAATCCTAATCATTCTATAAGAGTTTGTGATCACCACTTGATGTGATTTATTATCCATGTGCTTTTTAGATCTCATCTGCATTCGGGTTCTTCACTGCCATACTCTTTTGCTCTAAAAATCTTAAAAATATATAAAATACAACAGTATCTTGAGCTCGATATAAAGGTTTAACCATGTTCTAACAATCAACATAAAAAATATAATTTTAGAGATAAAATCTTAATTGAAAATATGTAAATTGAGACTTATCACAATCATTTCACCATCCAAACACACACTTAGAGTACTTTGGAGAGTACAATGGGCTACTCAAGAGAAGAAAAGAGAAATTGTCAGGCTATAATATAGCCGGCAACATTTAGATTCATGGAGCTCTATTTGATTTTTCATTCGAACAACACTTTATCATTTAGAGTACTTCAGAGGATATAGATTCATTAGTCCATCACTATTTTTTTATTTTTATTATTAGCTGATAGGTAGTATCTATGAATGACACATATCGATATTTAATATCAATATTGCAGAGTGATGGAGCATGAATATGTTAGCCATATAATAAGAGCAAGATGAGCTAAATAGGTATATGCATATGATATTCTCTGTGATAAGGTCCCAAATAAATTAAAATATATATAATTTCTACAGGATGATAATTAGACTTACAATGATGTATAGTGTAGAATGTTGGGTTACTAGAGGACAATACATTCAAAAAATGAATGTAACCGAAATGTGAATGTTGCACTGAATCTGTAATGATATAAGGTGAGATCCTACAACTCTCTTACATGTTACCTTCATTAATGACTTTTACGGAAGATTTGGATTTATTTCTTAAAAGAGAAAAGTGATGTGTTTCTCACCTTCAAAGAATGAAAATCACTTTTGGAGAACCAAACGAGAAGAAAAATTAAAAGGTTAATAATTGATAATGGTTTGGAGTTTTACAACCATGAGTTTGATAGCTTTTGTAAGATCAAAAGGATTGTTCGGCATAAAATTATGGTCAACACTACTCAATAAAATGGTGTTGCAGAAAAGATTAATAGGACACTACTTGAAAGGTCTAGGAGTATGCTTTCGAATGCGGATTTGGATAAGGAGTTTTGGACGGAAACCTTTAACATCGCTTGCTATTTGATGAATCGATCTCCTACCACCTTGATTGAATTGAAGACACCCAAAAAGTATGGTCGCAAGCCGGCCGATTATTCAAATTTGAGGGTGTTTGGTTGTCCCGCTTATTCTCATATGAATGAAGGGAAATTAGAGCCTAGATCGAAAAAATATGTTTTTGTTGGGTATTCAGAAAATGTGAAGGGGTATAAGTTGTGGTGTCCAAATCATCTAAGTTTTTATCTCTAGAGATATTATTTTCAATGAGTCCGTAATGTTGAAGGCAAAATATATTGTACTAGAGCCAACTATCAATGAAAATGAGACAGTTGCAAAGAAGGTGGAGTTCGAGGTGCCGATCTAAGAAGATGATGCAATTTGGTCTAGTGGACTATGTATCTGTATATATACTCTTTTGTATCAACCAGTAATTGAATTCCTCAGAAAAATCAATTTCAGAATCGTGTTTTATTTTGTCTCTCTTTCGTGCTTCCCCTCTTTCTAAACAACATCAGAAAACTCACTAAAAACCCTAACATATTGGAATAATGTTATTGACACAACTATAAAAGAGGAATGACATAATGGACATGACCAAAGAAGAATAGAAAAAGGAAAAATGAACAATTAAGTAATGGGCACGTCATGATTTAGGAGTTAATTTAGTAGAGTTATACACTCAGATTTTTTAGAATTTATGATTTAAAATTTAGGATACAATTTATAACATAAATTTACTATGCCATTTATTATTAAAATATTATTAGCATCAGCAGTGTATCACCATCATCATTATCATCATCATTATTATTATCATTATTATCAGTATCATTCTCATCATCATTATTATAGTGTCATCATCACTATTAATATCATAATATTTTAATATTTAAGATTTTTTATCTGATCTATCATTACGAATTGGATTTCAGTTTTAATCTACTCAATTTATTTTTGAGATTATCTACTCAATTTATTTTTGAGATTAAATGACGTCGTTGTTGGTATGATGGTGGCTGGCGGCCGTGATCAACACCTTGTTTTTTTTTTTTTTAAATTTCCTCTGTTTGCCATGGGGATAACTATTTTTTTTCAACGTGCTTTGGTGTTGCAACGCGTCCACATTGTACAAAAAATCCACAGTTCCGTGAAGTCGCATACAGACCACGCATGCAATCGCACTTCTTTTATTGCACATCCAAACCAAGCAGACCAATTCAACCTTTCTAAGTAGTTAAGTACCAACCCGAACCTGTAAACTCCCCCAATATATTTCTCCTCTCGACCATATGTAAAAAGAGAAGAAAAAGCAACACCAAATAATAATTAAGAAAGTTCATACGAAACAAAGCTAGACAAGAGATGCCATCTATTAAGGGGACCAAGCCTCACAAGGAATCGTGTGATAATTGTGATTCGAATGTAATCTCTTCGCTCCATGATGTACCAGCAAGAGGCAAGACCATGGAAGATAGAATTTCTTGGCTTCAGTCTCAACTGATTGGCAAAAACTCAGAATTTGAGACACCATTTGGAAAGCGCCGTCTCACTTATGCCGATCAGACGGCATCAGGCCAGTGCTTGAAGTACATTGAGAACTATATAATTCAAGAAATTCTTCCTTTTTATGGTATGAAGATGTTTTCTTGAGACCAGATTTTTTTTTCTATATATGAATCTTGTTTCGGTTTAGGGGAGTTTCTTTTGCAGTTGGTGAAGTCAAAACTCAAAAATTTGGTTCCATTCAAGAAGTTTTGCCAAGGGGCATACGTTGGTTATTTCTGCATGCAAATCTTTCGTTTAAGATAAAATCCGTGCAAGTTGCAACCCCTTTTACGGTATCAATAGTTGCATGCATTTTCTGCACAATGTGTAAGATGCTTTATCACGTCTTTTGTCCCATCAAGCTGACAACTACAACAGTAACTGTGTGGTGTCGCTTGCACATTCAACAATTGACTTGATTAATGCAAAATATATTGCAGAGTTACCATCTAGGTATTGCCTGACTGTCTCATTAATTGAATGAAGTTGAAAGGCATTTTCAATATTTCCTATCACACTAAATTTATAATCACTGATAAAAAAATTTCACATCTATCTCCCTGTGTAGGTAACACTCACACTGATGACAGCTACGTGGGAAGCAAGACAACATGCGCGGTACAAAAGGCATCTTCCTACATAAAGTGGTGTATGGGAGCAGGGCCTGACGACGTGCTTCTCTTCTGCGGTTCCGGATCGTCGGGGGCCATTAAACATCTCCAAGAAGTAATGGGAATAACTGTGCCATCTATTCTTAGAGATAGAGTAGTGCAAATGCTGACGGAGGGAGAGAGATGGGTAGTCTTCACAGGACCTTATGAGCACCACTCGAATCTTCTTTCATGGCGAAATAGCACCGCAGAGGTTGTAGAAATAGGATTAGACAAAAATGGTCTGATTGATTTGGAAGAGTTGAGGTGCCAGTTGATGAGCCCGGAGTATGCAAACCGACCCATGTTAGGTTCATTCTCTGCTTGTAGTAATGTCACGGGAATTATTTCCGATACGCGATCCATCACACGGCTTCTCCATGAGCATGGTGCCTTTGCATGCTTTGACTTCGCTGCCAGGTAATGTACATTTTTCATTTTTCTGCTGGTAGACCAGAAGAAAGAAGAGTGTATAGAAGATACTTCTATAATATTGTTATTTACAGTGTAGCGGTTTTTAGTTTCTCACATAGTTCATGAATGGATGGCATCCGCAATATTAATTCCAAGTCAAGGTACATGAATTTCAGTCTCTACAACCAAATAACAAAGCATCACGGCATATTTTATTATTGTTCGAGTGAACAATCCTTTTCAATAGCATCGAAGTAGGCAGAATAGAAGGAAATTAATCAAATAAATGAGGAATTATATGTCATAGTTGAGTTTGACACTCAATCCAGTTCCAATCAATAAATTTTCCAATTCAAGTACCAGATTGCACTATACATAGAAATTATATATACATCACGAAGCAGTTTATTATTATTTATTTGGAGACAAAAAATCAAGAAATAGTTCATGTAAGTGAAAAATAATCCAATGTACGTTAATCCAGATAATTGTACACAATATAATATCGGCCAAATATTGATTTCCTCGTTAAGTAAAGACGTCGGTGCGCTCAACTTGGTAGTTAGAACTTAGAACTGATCTCACAATTGAGTTTTTTTTTCATTGAACTTCATATTCGAATCAATTCACCATAAAGGATTCATTATTTTTTGAATTCATCAAAATTTATGAATTTGCTATTCCGTAATCAATAGCAATTTTTTAATTCATATGAAAAATATTATATGATTGTTATTATGATTAATCAGTCATTTAATTAGACTTCATTCCATTTATTTGTGCTCATTCTAATGGTGTTGAAATCATCTTAATTATCTCACTCTCTTCTTATGTGAACAAGTATTGATTTCTTCTATAGAATAAATTCATTAATACATCACGACACAGGAGTATGATCTCATGTAGTCATGTTCCATTGAAGAAATGGATGCTAGGTTCTCAACAAAACATGACATCATTCCAAGAACTTTTGTCATTTTTTATATCTGAAAAATGATACTAGTTTTCTTCACCAAAAATCCAAAATATTAACGTAACATTTGTTTTTTTAAGAGAAAATTGACAAAATCAGGTAGATACAGCTTTCTGTTATCAGAGAGCAATATCATGTTAGCTCCAAACCAATGTTTAATGTAGGGGAGCACAAAATAGATCAAGCTCGTGGTTCAGCTCGAGCTTAACTCGGGCTCGAGCTAATCTGACTCGATAGTTAAATGAGTTGCGTTTGAGTTGATGTTAACTCAAATAATAATAGTTTATATTTTTTTTTCGGCAAAACTCTACTTGAACTCATGAGCCAGCTTGAATAGTAATGAACTAAACTTGAATTAGAATTTTTAGCTCGAACTATTTCACGAGCTCGACTTAAATTTTCATGAACCGAATTTGAGCTAAGCTTAGCTTGCTCGAACTCGACTCGATTGCAGCCTTAATTAATGCACTAACTATCTAATTTAAAATTCTTTTCTCATAGCCCCTCTATATTTACTCTCTCCTATAAATATGACACAGTGGGCCCTATGTGGAGATAGACATGAGGTCAGGGGACATAGAGGGATATGATGCAGTATTTCTTAGCCCACATAAATTTGTTGGAGGCCCAGGAACTCCTGGAATTTTACTCATGAACAAATCTCTTTACCAGCTCAGATCTTCCGCGCCTTCCTCCTCCGGCGGAGGAACCGTGGCCTATGTCAACAACTTTGATGAAAAGGTATATATATTTACTAATTAGAATTAATATTTTTCTATTGTTTATCCACAGTTTGTACTTAACAGGCAGACCCACAGAAGAAAACTTAGGTTCTGCATATACCGCAAAACAAAAACATTTATTACATTAATTTGCAAAGATAGATGAAGTGCACGAGTTTCACAAATTTTAATTTTCTAATAGGACACAATATATTATGATGACATAGAAGAGAGAGAGGATTTCGGGACCCCTCCGATCATACAAAAGGTCCGTGCAGCATTGGCATTCTGGGTGAAGGAATACATAGGATATGATCTGATAAAAGTTCGTGAACATGCTTTTGCTAAAGAAGCCATGAAACAACTCTCGCGGCACCCAAATATTGTCATCTTGGGCAACACTCAGGTCGAACGACTACCAATCTTCTCATTCTTAGTGTATCCGGGCTCAGCTTCAAATCTAGATTCTAACAAAATGAACCCGCTACACGGCCGGTTTGTTGCCAAGTTGTTGTCTGATTTGTTCGGCATTCAGGCAAGAGGCGGTTGCGCCTGTGCTGGTCCATATGGACACCACTTGCTCGATGTCGACAAAGAACTGTCTCTTTGCATTAGATCAGCCATCAAACAGGTATTTCAAATTTTTTGCCTTTGATTATTTTTGTTATCATACGAACCCAATGTGAGATTGTGCTATTAAAGTTCTCAACTATACTCTTCAGGCAATGTTTAGAACTTGGGACTCATTCTAATGTTTTTTCTTTAGTTTATTTACAACACCATAATTAACTGATGAACTTGATATGCAAGTTTTATTTGAAATTATTTAATTATTTAATTATTACAGCTTCCATATCGACAAATTATTTCATGTTAAAATTTCATATTATAGGGATATAACGGGATAAAGCCAGGATGGACACGGATAAGCTTTCCGTACTATATGCCTGAAGAAGAGTTTACATTTATTCTCTCTTCGATTGAGTTTGTCGCCACATACGGACACCGATTCCTATCTCTCTATAGCTTTGACTGGGTTACTGGTAACTGGACTTTCCGTAAACGTGCTTGCAAGTACCACCTCTTGAAGGAGAGCCATGATCTTAAAACAATGCAAGGCCTGCACATGGAAAGTAGAACAAAAGAAAAGAATGTAATGCTCAAGGTGTTCGATAACTATTTAGAATGGGCGATGAAAATAGCTATGTCACTGCACGAGAGCTCTGAAAGCTGCGGCGTACCAGAGGACATTGATCCTAGTCTGATCCTTTTCAGAGTATAGTTGAGAATGATATCTACAGTGAATTTTCTTTTATCTTGCTACTTTTATATATGAATATTTGGAAATATTGGAGAAGAGCATGCTTAATTTGTTTGATTAGTTATATAATTCATTTAGTAAGGGGTAAAAGAAGTGAGTGACAACATTCAATTGGGTTAGAATTAGATAGTCCTAATCCGAAGAGAACCGTGGGATATTTTCCATTCAAGATAGTCAGAGTTTGGTCTTAGTTCTCCCAAAATGCCATCATAATATCATTAATTAGCATATTATAATGCTTAAATTTTGGAAAGATAAACTCATGAATTTTCATTTTCTTAGTTCCACTTCCCTTTTTGTAGGAGATTTTCCATTTCATCTGAACTCTTCATTTTTTAAGGGATCAATCCTAATGTCAGCTGCCAAATAGGTGCCTACTATTAGACATCGTCCTTAAGGATCAGGTCGGATTTTTCAAGGGCCGAATCTAGTAGGTCTACTAGAGTGTCGGGTTTGATAAAGTTTTTAAAGGGTCAAATTCAAAGAACTTGATTTTTAAGAGTTAGGTCCAGCCCTTAAGAAGGCCGGCCCTTACCAAGCACTCTGGGCTCTAAGAGTCGGGTGAGGAGGGGGTAAGGACCTGATATATATAAATATATTTTTTAATATTAATTTATATTTGTATAAATATATTAAATTATATATTTCTGTTTGGATATTTTATTTAAATTTTCTATTTTTTTCAGATTTTTAAGTGTAATTAATATACAATATTAAATATTAAAGAAAGAGTTTGGGAAGAGCCGGATAAGAGTAGAGTCAGAAGGGCTTAAAAAAAACTGGGTCAAACTTATGAGGGCCGAATAAGTACTGAATTTTTTTGAAGAGTCGGCCGACTCGAGTTTAAGCAGGGGCGAACCTATGCATGGACAAGCCCTGGCCAGTGCCCGGCTTGATTTTCTAAAATACATATAACATAATAATTTTTTTATTTTGAATCAGAAAAATATAGTTCATAACTATATGTGTGCCTAAACTTAATTGAAAAAAATATCTTTCATATCTAAAATTCTTAACCTTTAATTTTGAGAGTTAAGAATTTTAATCCCCTCTCTTACGTTGTGTTCCAGAGTTTGAGCAGAATGGAAAGAAGTGAGTTACAAAAGTGTTGGAGCACATAATATCTTTGTGCTATATTTGTCTTACATTCACATGTTGAGATAATGTAGGAGTAGGATTTATATCTAAGTAAAGAAGGAAACAAGATACAATAAATGCAAAGCTAGAGGTGTCATTCTATAGTTGGATTATTCTCATCAGTACCAAATTTGCAAGAGCAAATTTGATGATAGCGGATCAAAAAATTTAGAGAAATTATAGCAATGGCACCATTATTTAGGTCATCCATCTTTTGATTATTTGTGGAAACTCGTATTTGATTTGTTTAAGGATGTAGACATATCTAATATTATTTGTGAAACTTGCATTAAGGATAAAAGTCATTGTGTACTTTACAATCTAGTTCATCTGTTTGTAAAAATTCATTTGATCTCGTTCATTCTCATGTGTGGGGTCCATACCTGATAACTTCTATGAATGGTTTTAGGTGGTTTATCAAATTTGGGGAAGATTCTACTAGAATAACATAGATTTTCTTTTAAAAAGAAAAGAATGAGGTACCCAAAATCATAAATGATTTTGATTTAATTTAGAACCAATATGGAAAAGTTATTAAAAATTTTCTAAGTGACAATAGAACTGAGTTTGTTAATAAAGAAGTTTGAGATTTTTTTTTATATTCTCTTGCTTCTAAATTTGAACTTCTCAAAATAGTTTTGATTGATTCAAAACTGATTACTCCAATATTTATTTTTTTTCGCAAACTTCTTTGCATTAGTCTTGGTGACGATCGTCTCCATTAGAATTGGCAGGTGCTACCTCTTTTTTCTTCTTGTGGCTTTTGGCCCTCCTTTATGCTTCGTCGGGGCTGCTTTCTCTTTTGATTTGACTGGTGATGGTGTTGCCTTTGTCTCAACCTCTTTGATCTTGATAGATTTCTTGATGACACGAAAAAAGACGCTCAAATTTGAGGAACTCCTCTTTGTACCTTTCTACTATTTGTACAAAGCCTTTCAGATTCTTCACTGGTTTGCCATTGGAAGAAATCACCTGAGTGTCCACAATATCTTTAATAAATTCATCCAATTCAGCATCACTTCTTTGTTCCTCTTATTTTTTTCTCCTCTATACTTGTTAATTCTAATACAGCTCTTAAAGCTTCCAGTTGCTTCTCTTTCTTGGCGGCAATGTGGCGACTTTGTTTATCACTATACATCTTATCAGATGTGCCATGAGCTCTTTGAGATCCACCAACTTCAGCTCTATCAACATCTATTTTCTCTTGACAGAGGGAAACAATGAATTTGGAGTACTCATTTATTTTGTTACCAACCAGCTACACCAACAATAATTTCAATTTTTCAACACAATTGTGAATTACTTTCTCCCCCAATTTGAATGACACTAATGACTCCATTTTGTCCTTTCTCACACTTTAAAGGAGACAAGACATGAGCTCCTTCGAAATCTCTTCACTCCCTTCTATGACGAGGGACATTATAGTCTCCATTGATGAAAAAATGTTCTCATGATGCTTCAAACTTATTATCTTGAAGAAGTGTTGAAACATCTCCAATATCAAGTCATCACACTCTAGTGTTGAAACATCCCTTCCCCTCATTCGAAAATTCTTAGTTGTTAAAAACAAGATTGGGTGTTTGTTACTAAGTGAAGAACGACGGGTGTATCATTTCTTTCTAACTTATCAATTTCAATTCTCTAGCGGCGTAAGCCTATGTCTCGCCCCCTATATTAAAATTCTAACTCCGCTCCTAAAATGCACAAATACAGTTACTAAATTTTTGCATTTGTGCTTGTAAGGTTTCAGGATTATTTCTTTGTTTTTCTTTTTCTTTTTGGTTGGTTGACTGGGTTTCGATAATTCCATCGTACCATCAAATTATAATTATTGTAAATTATATAAAATTTTGATAATCCTTGATAAAGTATCAAACTGTTAATTTAGTGATCTAAATGACCAATCATTTATGATGGTGCTCTTATTTTGTTTTATGTATTAGATGATTTGTATCATTTTATTCCTTTTTTTAATATTTTATGGATTATTTGAGTTGATGACTTGAATTGTGAAACTCTATAATTGTTATTAAAACTCTTAATTGTCCCTAGTCTGATATCATTAACATAGAACATTGAATGATAATATTGACTACTATGTGGATTAATGCGTGGTCATATTTCACATATCACTAATACGGAGTATCTATTTAATCACATAAATATATATGTATATGTGCGACCCTTTTTCGCGTCTCTCACCGCCCTGAAGAGGAATTGGGCGATGAATTGCGGAAGAAGGACACAAAGATCCCTCTAAGTGTGCATTGGGGTATATTTATATGAATTTGGAATGCACATTTAAATATTTTTTAGTGATTGTGGGGTCTTTAAGATTCCAATGGGCGCAAACCCTCATTGTTAATTATCTTGGGCTTTGAAGCCGATGAACCTCTGATTAAGAAAGAAAAAATAAACAGAATAGTTAAGCAATTTTAAGTGGTCGCTATGAGAAAAGGGCAGAGAAGATATGAACTTTTTAAGGTAGTCTACACCTTGTGAACCTCAATTAATGGCAGTTCAGATCATGAGTCTCGATTAATGGCAACTCATACCATGAGCCTCGATTAATGGCAGCTCAGACCATGTGAATATTAGTACGCAAGATGTGAAGCTTGAAGCGCTATACCAGCTCAGCATCAAGGACTGATTATCAGAAAGACGGAGAAGATTTTTGATCGTCTTTAACTGATCTTCTAGATCATGAACATGAAACACTATGCCAGCTCATGGACCTAGGCATTAAGATATCTCGATGATCCATATCGAGATACTGAATGATTCTCGAGATACGAGATATTGAGTTAAGGCTCCTTACCAACTCAAATATCAATATCAAGGTGAATCTTCCGAGATACAAGATGTGAACGCAAGCGCTCTGCCCGCTCAACATCAAGATTCGGCGAATCAGAAAGACAGGATTTTGCCCCTTTCTTGGTCTTTACTAATCTTCTAGACTATGAATCTGAAGCGTTGTGCTAATTCATAAATCTAGGCATTCAAAGTCTCAATGATCCATATATAGACTTGAATGATTTTTAAGATACGAGATATTGAGTTAAGGCTCCTTACCAACTCAAATATCAAGATCAAGAATTGATTTATTTTTGTTTCGGATTTACTTTGATTTATTTTAAATTGATTTTTATTTTATTTGATATAATGATGTATTCATTTATTTATTTTTATTATTTCTTTTTTTACTCGTGTTTTATTTATATGATATTTGAATTTCTTTTTATTTGATTTTATTTAGTTTTTAATGTTGAGTGTTATCTTATTATTATTTTTATTTATTTTGATTTTTTTAGATTAAGATTGATTTAATTTTAAAATCTAATTTTTTTATTTAATAAAAAATATAATCTTTTATTGTTTTGTTAATTTTAATTGTCCTTTGTTTTATTTATTGATATTTGAATTTATTTAATTTTGAATATTGAGAGTAACTTTCTTTTTATTTTATTTTATTTTGATTTTGATTTTAAGTGAAAGTTGGTTTAATTTTGAAATTATTTTTTTTAATTTGATAAAAAAGATCTACTCATTTACTTTCTTATTATTACTTCTTTTACTTATGTTTTTTTATTTGTGTTTAAATTTATTTAATTTTAAAGATTTAATTTTATTTTAGATGAAGGTTTATTTAATTTTGAAATTAAATTTGTATATTTCATAAGAAAGATAAAGTCATTTATTACTTTTTATTTGTGTATTTATTTATTTAATTCATTTTTATTTGAAGTTTATTTAATTTTGAATAAGAGTTATATTTATTATTTTCATTCTATTATTTTATTATTATTTATTTTTATTTTTTTATTTGAAATTATTTTATTTAGAAATTTATTTAATGTATAATTATGTTATTTTATTTTATTTTTATTTTCAATGAATGTATTTTAATATTTTTTTTATTTTAAACGGCAAAGAAAATACGATCAGTGAGGGATTATTTTCATTTTTTTTGAGAAAATATATTAGTAACATACTAATTTTATTTGATAAAAACACCAATGACAATGTTATGAACAACTTTTATTTTGAATATTTTTTAATTTGAATCCTTTAAAATATTATTTCGGGAGGAATATCAGCAACGGACAAATCTGAAAACTAACGAAAACTTCAGCAGATAATACTATTTTTTATTTTTTTAGAGTGAAACGAGTTAATAACATACTGATTTTATTGAACAGAAATATAAAATGGGATGTTACGGACAACTTTTATGTTGAACACTTTTTCATTTTGAGCTTTTGAAAGTACTATTTTGAGCAAAATACCAGCTGTCAAGATTATTTTACTTATTTGAAAGGTATTTACAGTGTATTTTTGCATGAAAAATTATGTACCAACTCCTATTGATATGTATTTTATGAATATAAAATAATATATATATATATATATATATATATCACATTCACAGATCGGTACAGCTTTTTTAATTCTTTTATGATAAAGGGCTGAACTGGACATCAGAGGATATTTTAGGTATTTTTGAAAAAATATGCTTAAGAAACTTTTCGAATCAAATCATGATACTATCAATAAGGCTATGATGAACAAAATAGCTAGAAAGCTCCAAATGCTAGGCAAATTTATAAAAAGATGCATTATGATACTGAAAATATATTTATAAAGTTTATTTTCTTATTTATTTATAGAAAAACTGAAGAAAAATATGAATTACTGAAGTGCTGTCAGCAGATCTGATACGAAGCTTGAATATGATTTCTATTTCAAAATTACTTTAAAAATAGATATGAATCTTAAAAAATTATGAAAATTTATAGAGAGATGAACTATAACTATATATATATGTACACAAAATTTTAATTAAATCGGAGTAGCAGAGGTATGATTTTTTATTTTCGAATCAGACCAGGGGCAAAAGAGGAAAATGCTGTACAAGTATTTACTGATTTTCAGATCTAAAAAGGCTATAAATTTTTACAGAAAAATCAAAAAAATATAAAATCAGTTTCTATAGATTCATATGACTTATTTTTACGATATTTAAAAATTGTATAAGATTTGGACTAGATCTCGTCCCATTTTTCTTTTTATTGCATTTTCAGCCATTTTAGGGCTGATTTTACGTTTACAAGGGATTCATTGATCTTAAACGGTTTAAATATATCATTTAGTTTTAATCTAACATTCAATGATGTTTGTATGCATATTTGAGCCAAAAAAAGAAAGAAAATGAAAAAAGATCGAATTGCAACATAAGAACATCAAGAAAAATAAGAAAAATCGATATTGCACATGAAAATTTTCACTTTTATTGCACGAATCAAAATTACAAGCTCCAATACACTCTTGATATCTATATTTAGAGAAGAGAGACCTACCTAGGCCTAATTTGTAGCTTGAGTAGAAGAGAAATTAATTGAATTTTATATCTTTGGGTTTGATTTTGATCTCAACTCAAAGATTGGATCTTATTTTGTATCTAATTTGAGTTTCAATTGGTTTTGGCAACGTTTTGGATTAACATTCAGTTTGGGATGGATTGCGTCTTTTGTGTTTGAAGGAGAAGATGAGTTTAAATAGGCCTAGGAGTAGTAGATGAGTGTATGAGATCGGTTTGACTTTTCTTTGACTAATTTATGCACCAACTCCCTTCATTCATCTTCTCATATTCTTCTAAACGTTTTGTGGTGTATTAGACCAGTTCTAAGTGTTTTAAATGTGCTCTAACAGCTGAGAGCACAAGTGAAGTTTGTTATGTTTGCAGAAAATTTACAAATTTGTCATCCATAACCACCACTTGTTCACCAGATGATTCTAGGGACTTCTAGAAGGTTCTAGAGCTTCAAACACATTCTTGCCACTCCCTTACTGCATTTTGGACCTTGCTGGATCCCAATTATGCACCCGAGACCCGTTTTTGCCCTCAAACCCGATTTCAAGTCTCATAGCTGTTCTCCTTCATTTCTTCACCATTTCTTGTGTTTCAAAGCTTGATTAACATCTAATTGATCCCAGAAATTGATCTACAATGTTTATTCAATCAATAGAATGCTCTAGTATAGAGTTTGACGAACTCGGTTTTTGAACCGATTTGCGAGTTCGTGGTCTCACCAATTTAAAGCTTATGAAATTCAACCAAGCTCTCAAACAATCTCTTGTGACCATAAACAAGGTGTTTGAAGTGTCAATTTGATCAATTATGGCTCAGATTGCTCGATTTCATTTTTGGATCGAAAACTTCCCCTTCAGTTTTCTCCCAAACCGCTCAACTATTTTACAAGTTCTTTATCTCATTGTAATATCCTCTCCGTGCTCTTTCCAACGGTATATAATATGTGCATTTTCATCACACGGGACCATAGGCTCCATTTTCGGTTTTGAAACAGTGGAGCAAGCTCGGTACTGTAGCGCAGGTTACTGTAGCAATTGGGATTTTCGAATTTTTCTCTCTCCATTTTGATTTTTAATTGAAGCCCTCCATTTGATTTTTTTATTTCTCCTTTGCTTTTAAATTTTTTCTCAAATATCTCTTTTTCCAAATTGCACCAAAATTTGCTCAAAAATTCCTTAAAATAAAAAAAATTATGATAATTTTTATTTACCATTTTACCCCTTGATCAAGCATCAATTAATTTTTAACGCTTGATCAATTAATCTTTCATTATATTAATAGATAATTTGGAATTTCTTTGACTTCCGTAACTCCAAAAATATCAAGTAATATATGAAAATTCTCAAAATTTTATGGAGAATTTGATTTTTCCATAAAATTTGAGTTTTGAGATTTTAGGTTTCGAAGAGGTTTTCGATTTAAATTTGTAGAGTTTCGGCATTTAATTCTTTTCTTAAGAATTTTATTTTTTGAGCATTTCTATGAATTCTTCTTTTTTCTTGGTGCTTCTGGACTTGAATTAAGTCTCTCCAGGGTTTTAAAATTTCTCCTTGAATTTTTAAATCTTTTGTCCCAAGTTGTTTTTTAATTCCCCGAATTTTCAGGGGTAAACAGTATGTGATACATGATATTGGAATTGATCCACTTTGACTTGCTGTATGGATTGTGTTTGTGTCATCAACATGATCATAAATGAGTATTAATTTTATTATATGAGATATTCTATTAATGTATATTTTGTACGATTATCAAACACTACTTTTAACCGAGGGCTATAAAGGTAATTTTTGAATATACATGAATTATGCTATGAATTATGGATAGTCAATAGAATATTTTATCCATCTTATTTCTTATGAGAATAGTGATATCTCTGAACCCTTGATGCAGTGATAATTATTATGCATATAATTTATGATTATGAGATGATCACATATAAATAATTATGTACCGAGGATCAAAAAAATAATTAATGGTTAAGGATGACACATTCTGACGCTTGACATTAATTAATAGATATTACGTAATAAAAGAATTAAAGGATCAGTATTTGTAAATGTTTGATCGGGTTATTATAATGCATTGCTAGATGTCAATTATGATTTATAAATTAATATATATTAATTTATTGCTGATCAAAATATGGATCCTATTGGATCACTCTATTTGACAAGTTAAAGCATAGAATAATTAATTAATTTTGTGGGGCATAATTAATTAAATTAAATTTGAATTTGATCAATTTGGGCGAGGCCCAAATTATGAATGAGATGCATTTAGACTCAGGGCGAGCCCAAGCCTAAGAAATTAATTTTTCGGTAGAAAATTAAGAGGAATTGGAGATGGTAATGGGAGGTTATAACCTCCCACCTCTCATTAGCATTAGTGCTAATCATGGAGTTAGTTTTTTCTTAATTTTTTTTGGGCTTCTGCGTGGTGTGCCGGTCTCCTGCTTGCTGGCCGAACACCAAAAAAATTCCTTTTTTTTTTGCTCGCTCTGGTTCGGCCAAGTGAGAAAATGGAGGCAAAAAAAAACAAACGAACTTTTCTGCCGAAAAAAAAGGGGCATCTATTTTCATTTATTTTGTTTGATGTTTTCCAATTGATTAATCCCTCTCATGTCTTGACAATCAAAGGGATTTGATATTTTTGTTCTATTGAAGGTCTAACAATCTCAATTCGACATGTCAAGGAGTGCATGCGGTAGAGACTTCACGTTTGGGAAGCTTTTGAGAGACGAGATCAATACCGACGTCCTTGCGTTGATTGGTGAAGGCGCATGCAACCACCATCCAAAGGAAGTCGTCGCGTTTGGTTACGATACCAAGTAAGGTATATTATTAACAAATTCATTTGTTAGATTCAAATTTTATATACATTGATTCTTAATTTTCAATTGGGTTGCATGAAAAGTTTTAAAATTTCACATCTTATGCATGTCACGAACCCAACACAAACGATAATAAAATTATTTGAAATTTGAATTACCATCAATCTATAAGTAGAAGAACATATTCATAAGATTTTTTTTCTATTTTTTTTTTTTTCTATTTTTAAGATTTTTTTCTATTTATTTAAAAATTTATTATCAATATTGTCAAAATAACCCATTATCAAGTGATCCCCACCCTTTAAAATGCCTCTATTTTGTTTCAGATGATATCTCAATATTTTGTCTCAAAAAAAAATCAAATTAACTGTAATGTTCTAATATAAAAGTTAACAACACCTTTAACAACTCATTGAAGGAAGGGTCCTTGACAATGGGTTATCTTGACAATTTTAATAATCAATCTCCAAATAAATATTAAAAAACTTAAAAATAGATAAACCTTATGAATATGTTATTCCACTTATAGATAGAGGGTGATTTAAATTTTATAAAATTTTTAATTTTATTTATTAGTCCATAAAAAATCATTAAAATGTGATGTAATTTACAATGATTTTAATTTATTGGCCTTTGATGGACCATCAAATAATAATAAAATTGCATAAAATTTAAATCACCGTAAACTATAAGTAGAAGAACATATCTATAAGATTTTTTTCTATTTTTATAATTTTTTCATATTTATTTGAAGTTCCATTATCAAGATTGTCAAGATAATCATTGTCAAGTGATCCCTTCCCCTCATTGAAATAAATACTTTTTCAGTCCCATACTATTTATATGAAATATTCAGATTATTTACATATTACAAAAAAATAATTTATATTAAATATATAAACACAATATTATAACTACAATACAACAATATAAACTCAGAAACTCACTAAAAGTGCCTACTACTCGCTCTTTTTTACCGATGCTATTTTATTCCAAATATTTTGACTATTTACATCTTACAAACTAATTATTTATATTTTTGTATACAAACACATTATTATAACTGCAATGCCTACTATGCTCTTTTTCGCTCCAATGTTATTTATATCAAATACTTTGACTATTTATATCTTATAAAATAACTATTTGTATTAAGTATATAAACACATTATTATAACTACAATACAACAATATAAAGTCAAAATCCCACTAAAGTGCATACTACTTCCTTCTTTTTCATTCCAACTTTACTTATACCAAATACTCTAACTATTTACATATTACAAACTAATTATTTATGATAAGTATATAAACCTATTATTATAACTACAATTCAAAATTCTCAATAAGAGGATTAAGTGTTCAAGTTTTTTATGTATACCACATCATGATTTTTTTGCTATCAATTTTGTTTAAATCTTTTCATCAACTTAAATTGAATGATTCATATATAATTTTCTCTATGCTCATTTAAAATAATGGGGTATAATATACTTAAAATAAAATTTAACTCTTAAAATGATTTAACTTTATTCGTTATCAAATATCATGTTTAATTTTATTATTATTATTATTTAGAAAAAATATATTAAAATTTTTCTTAATGGAAAATATTATTGAAAATGTTTAAAATATTTATTGAATATATTTTAATTTTTATATTTTAATTTATTTATTTGGGAAGTATCTTTTCTCTGTGTTATAACCCTAGTTTACTTAAAACTCGTATATCAGAATAAAACAGAGATACTATGTTCTTGAGCCTCTACACGCACAAATAAAATTTTAAGACATTTGACTTGAGTTTTTTAATTAGCATTAAAGTGTTTTAAGAGGTGAAATTTTAAAATTTTCTCAATCGTTTTAAGAATCTTATCGTTATATGTTTATTCAGATGCACATTTGATGTAGTCTATTCAGTTTCAATCCTGAACTTTTAATCTCTTTTAAAATTCAAGGATTGAACGACCATATCAGTATGTCATCATATGTATGATTGATTAACATTATCTCATCTATTATCAACATTTTATTATTAAACATGTTTTTATAATTAAAATCTCTAAGACAAATTAATTATAAATTTTATTTTTTATTTTAAAAATTGACACACAACATATTTGTTTTAAAATATTATTTTATTAATATATAATTTATGTTATAAATATAAAATATTTCTGAATTATATTGTATTATTCTCGATTTACGAAAATTTTGATAAAATCAAACTATTTCCGAATCAATCATTTGTTCCTACGTGCAGTGTTGTTAATTTGTTATTATCTTATCATATACGATATCAAAAACTGTAAATTTTACAAAAAAAAATCCGACCAAACCCGACCCGAAGCGTAGCGTTTCCTTTTCCCTCTTCTTTCTCTCCCCCGGCCGATAACTCTGGCGGAGGAGGAGACAATATTTTGAAAAAAAAAGGGCTGGAAATCTAGTCAATACACGCCAGTTGAAACACCTGTATCACTTTCTCCCCCACCAAATTTTACACCTAAGTCCCTCGAAGGATTCGAATTCTCCTCTTCTTCTCCAGCTCTATCCCTATCCCAGCTAGGGTTTACTCTGACGATCTTCCTGCCCCAATCAACTCCGCCAAATTGCGCAAACCGCCACTGTAAATTCACAATTCCCTTCAAGCTTCTCTGATTCTTCCCAGCTCGATCTAATCAGTTTTCCGTCGACCTTCCATTTCAGAATCCTTGATCCAGGTCAGCCCAATTTGGGGATAATTTGGGTAACAAAGCTCAATCTCACTTGTTTATCTAGGGTTTAGAATAATTGATCTGATTCCGCCCCAAGTGGCGCTGTAGTCAGTTTTCCTCTTAATTTCAGATGGAATTACGCATCTTATCAATGCCGGTTAGTTGCACACACCACTAGCCACTTCTTAATGGTGCGGCTCCTGAGCCTGGCCCGTTTAGGGCTGGATGAGCCGCCCAGGGAGATAACCCGGTCAGGCCCAGTTGGGTCCAGCGAAGTGGGTAGCAGTGGCTGGTTGATTCGATTCTTTGACTCTGCCTTCTTCTGTGAATGGATTGCTGTGAGCTACCTTTACAAGCATGAACATGTTGGTGTGCGTGACTACTTGTGTAACCGAATGTATGCCCTTCCCCTGACAGGTCTGGAGTCTTACATGTTACAGATCTGCTATATGCTGGTGCACAAGCCATCTCCGTCCCTAGACAAATTTGTGATTGATGCATGCTCAAAATCTCTCAGAATAGCTTTAAAGGTGCGTTGGATACTAATGGCCGAGTTAGAGGATGAAGAAGGAGATGAAAATGTTGATGGTGTTGCAAGATTACAAGAGCAATGTCAGATTGCAGCTACCCTCGATGCTGAGTGGCCCACACTCGTCAAACCTCCACCTCCTTCACCTTCACCTGCTAGCCCCAAAAGCAATCCAGTCATGGATAGGATACGTTCTTCAAAACAGAAGCTCCTTTCCCTGGCCTCTCCTGTTGAAGATGGAAATAAAAAAAATGCAGTTATTGATAGTGCTGGTAGGAATTTGTCTGTCGAAAAGGTCTCCTCAGAGGATAACAAATTGCTCAGGAGACTGAGTATTGGGCCTCAGAAGGTCAGAGATGCTCTATTTTCTAAGAAGTCGATGGAGAAGGATGAAGAGGAGCTGCAACTAGATGGGAAAGATAGAGATAAGGATGGATTTTTTAAAAGGCTTCTTAGAGATAGTAGAGATAAAGAGGATGATGGAGAAGATAAAGAGGGTTTCTTTAAGAGGCTGCTGAGAGATAGCAAGGAGGAGAGGGAAAGAGATAGGACTGGGGATGAGGATGAGGATGAGAGAGAGGGCTTTCTAAAGAGAATGCTGTTTAAAGATAAAGCAGAGGAAAAGAAAGAAGAAAGAGATGAAGATCGAGTTGGTAATAAGAGCATTGATGAAGAGGAGAGAGAAGGCAGTTTTTTCAAAAGGCTCTTCAAAGATAAGATTGAAGGAGGAAATGAAGAGAGAGAAAAGATGAATGGAAATTTAGAGGAAGAAGAGAGAGATGGCTTCTTCAAAAGGCTCTTCAAGGATAAAAATGAAGAGAGTACAGAGGAAGAAAACAACTTCTTCAAGCGACTTTTCAAAGACAAAAATGAAGAAAGAAGAGAAGAGAAAAAAATCAATGAAGAGGAGAGGAGCAATGGCATCATTAATGGAAATGGCAATACTGGGCTGGATGAAGGAGAGAGGAACTTTTTCAAGAGGTTATTTAGAGACAAGCATGAGGATGGGACTGATATGAAATTGAGTACAACAGGAATTGGAGAGGAAGAGAACTCTGAGTTTCTCTCATTTCGCAAGTTGTTTAGAGTTCATCCAGAGGAGGCCAAGAGTGGTTCCAGTACCAGTGGTATTGAGTGTAGTACTGCTAGTCTGGAGAGCAGTCCTGGTACTGAAAGTTTTTTTAAGAGGTTGTTTCGTGATAGAGATCGCTCTGTTGAAGATTATGAACTGTTTGGCTCAAAGTGTATGAAGGAGGTAATGTGCTTCGTCTTCTTGTCAATTTTACTTTCTGTAAAAATTGTACTCATGTTGCTTACTTAACGGTGTCTATGTGACTAATAGCAATCCATAAGGCCATTCCTTTTTTTTTAAAAAAAAAAAGAAAGAAGAAAGAAAAACTGTCCATTGTACCTAAATGCAAGCACATGGAATAACTTCTAAATTACCAAAAAGGCAAAAAGAAAACACAAGAATAGCCATTACCAAAAAGGTAATCACTCATTTCTAAAACCGGCATTCTTAAGACCAAATAGTTGGGCGGAAAATAGGGGTAATAATATTTGATAATATAAAAAAAGGAATTCACATATCACAGAATAGGTTCAGAATGTAGATTATGATAATATAAAATGTCCCGTATGAGTTTAGTTTGCAGAATAATAACCGAAAGATCATCTTAACCGAAAGCCTATGATTCATGGTATGGTAGAAGATGTCCTTGACGGAGCAATGAAAATAAGATTCTCTGCAATATGCTTATTGGTTAAATTTTCTACTTTTGGTCTCTGGAAGATGAGTTTTTGAAAAATAAGTATCTGTATGGTGGTACAATACAAGTTAGAAATGGATAACCCTGCCCAATAACAGTGCAGAGCAATGGGTTACTAACCCTTTTCGTAATTAGTATCTTGTCTATACACTCTTGTTCCGAGTACTTTCTTTAATACTATTATGATTGTGATGTTCATTTAGTTCTTTCTTTGTTTTATTTCTTGTGAGCACAGAAACACCCTGGTTCACCAAGAAGTGACAAGCAATATGGCAAGCCACCTTTACCAAATAATATAATAGCAGAGCTGCGGAAAGGATCATATCATGCCTCTTTAGAGTTCGTGCAAACATTATGTGACACTTCATATGGTCTAGTTGACATTTTCCCTATTGAAGATCGTAAAATAGCTCTACATGAGGTAAAAATCTAGCAGTATTATTCATTTTCAGCATTTTGTATACATCTGTTTGTATAATGTAACAAATATAACTAAGCTGGCTCTTGAATGGAAACAATTATGTAATTTTGCTATTGTTAATAATTTAGTTTTTTTTAATTTAGAGAGAGGTTCAGGACTTCTGAACAGTAGATATTTCAAATTTTCCATTTTTGAAATAAGGGCTCCCATTAACCCAGCATTAATTTGTTTTTAATTGCCTCTTGTGGAAATGGAACATTTGTCTCTCCATAGAGAGGCAAGGTCCATCATTTGTGCTAGGCCTAAACCAGTAGTTTATTTTGGAAATGACAGAATTCATTTTACTTCATTTGTGATTCCTTTTGATTTCTTGTTCCTCTCATTTAGAAGTCATGAATCTGAAGTAGCTTGTTTTGTTGTCTTTTGTTCTAGTCTCTTATAGAGATCAATATGCATCTTGCTGAGTCTCAGAAAAGTGGAGGTATGTTCTCTACTCTTATTTATCACTTCCTTATCAATTTTGAAGTTCAACATCTATTAGTTCTATGCACAAAGTTCTTCATGAAATGGTGAGCAGGAGTGTGCTTTCCTATGGGGAAGGGGATGTACAGAGTGGTGCATATACCAGAAGATGAGGCTGTTCTTCTTAATTCAAGAGAAAAGGCACCTTATCTTATCTGTGTGGAAGTATTGAAAGCTGAGGCTCTGAGGTTTGTTCTCACCTTATCTAGCACTATGGCCCTGATGCTGGGAAGCATACATGCATTGTTTTGATTTGAGGCATCGATTGAACAGTAGTTGCTTTGGTGCATTACTGGGTTTTATTGAAACTAAATTAAGCCTTCCATTGTATATATAATATTCTGGTCTTAAGAAACTAAAATGTGCAAACAGGCCATTTTTTCTCAGAGTACGTGCGAATTTGAGTCTTTTTAAATAATTATCCACATGTTCTTCGAACTTGAAACTGTGTAAAATTGCAATTGTAAGAAGAAATCCTTCTAGTTAATATGTTAATCTTTGCTTCTGCAATGAGTTTAGTTCGGTTTGTCTCGTAGTCCTGAAACAGTTAAAACTTTACAAATAGTGTTTGTCCACCTTATTAGTCAAATAATCACTTTAAAATATATACTTAAGCTAACTTTTGATCTCTTCAGAGCAATCAACATTTCCCTCATTTTGTTTGGTTGGTTATTTCTATGCTGTCTGTTTTTCTTGTAGTAGCAAAAAAGCCTCATCCGACAATCAAAAGCTCTCCAAAGGAGGTATCCCTTTGGCTAACGGGGACGTTCAATTACCAAAACCGCCCCCTTGGGCTTACCCTCTCTGGAGCCGGCATGAGTCAACCAACTATGACTCAAACCAAATGTTAAAATCAACCTCTCAAGCCATTGACCAGGCAATGGCCCACCTGTGGGAGGCAAAGGTCAAGTTTGTGACTGTCGGCTTCTCCATCGAGAATCTGGGTCGGCCAAGGAGTAATAGGGAGTCAGAGGAAGGTATGAATGCAGGAGAAACTATGGAGTGGGTGAAAGTTAATCTGACAGCTGTCCCTGGGGTGAGCATGGAAGATGTCGGGGTTGATCACAAGCCTGTTAGGAAGAAGGAACACCGTCGAATTCCTAGCACTATAGCCATTGAGGAAGTGAAGGTCGGTATGTGTGCGTGTGTTTAGGTACTTGGACCAGGGCTTAAGACAATGATTTGCAGTGAACCAATATGGCTTTGTATCAGCACATACTGCCTGATACCAACACAAATGACTATAGTTTATTTTAAAGGAAATTTTTGTCATGAGAGCTTGATTTGCTTTCAATTTTGGTATTGTTCATTTTGAACTGCCAAGTCTTATTCTTTTTTTATTATTATTAAAATGTCAGGCTGCTGCAGCCAAGGGACAGGCTCCACCAGGACTTCCTCTAAAAGGAGCTGGTCAGGATTCACAAGACATTTTGCAGAAGGTACAAATCATGAAACTTCTCTCCTGAAGTTGTATTCTACTTGGTTTTTTGTGCAGTATTTACTATTTCATTTTGTTCCAGACTCAGCCCAGCAATGGTGGCATTCCAAAGCCAACGGATGCGTTGTCAGGTGAGCTGTGGGAGGTCAAAAAGGATAGAATAAGGCGATCTTCTCTTCATGGCAAATTACCTGGCTGGGACCTCTGCTCTGTGAGAATCTTCTGCTTTTTTAAATTACCTGGATAGAACAGTTTTAGTTGGATGACCATATTTTTTTTATCCCTGTAGATAATTGTAAAAAGTGGTGATGATTGCCGGCAAGAACATCTAGCAGTCCAGCTTGTTTCTCATTTTTATGGTAACTCTTCTTATTTTCACCACTTTATATAATGGGTGGGGATCACTTGACAATGGGTTATTTTGACAATCTTGATAATGGATTTTCAAATAAATATGAAAAAAATCTTAAAAATAGAAAAAAAAACTTTATGAATATGTTCTTCTACTTATAGATTGACGGTGATTCAAATTTCATGCAATTTCATTATCGTTTGATACTCCATCAAGGACCATCAAAATTTTATATAATTTGCAATGGTTATAATTTGACGGTCTTTGATGGACTATCAAACAATAATGAAATTGCATGAAATTTGAATCACCATCAATTCTATAAGTAGAAGAACATATCCATAAGGTTTTTTCTATTTTTAAGATTTTTTTCGTATTTATTTAAAAATCCATTGTCAAGATTGTCAAGATCCTTCCCTTATATAATACTCTCCTTCTAAATATTTTATTTCAAAAACAATCTTCTAATACTTGATACTAATGCCAGATATTTATCAAGAAGCTGGGCTGCCACTTTGGTTGCGCCCCTATGAGGTCCTTGTGACATCTTCCTACACAGCTCTTATTGAAACTATTCCTGACACTGTGAGTGGTTATGGACCTATCTGGACTTTCTCCATTTTTGTCTAGTTTGGAATGTAATATACATCATGTCACCTCGTGTTGTAGGCATCCATCCATTCCATCAAGAGTAGGTTCCCTAATGTATCAAGCTTGCGTGACTACTACATAGCCAAATATGAAGAAAATTCCCAAAACTTCAAACTTGCACAGGTCTGTTCAATGTGATCGTAACTGACAGAAAAAAAAATGATTGTATTTACCATAGCTGAAAGTCAGTTGTCATTTATCATAGCTAAAATTCTTTTGAAATAGCTGTCTTATACTTGTTTGATATGGATCTTTTTTTATATGAGAAATTAGTTGTTGTTAGATCACTTTGTAAGCATATTAATTAACAAATATGGCTTTAAAATCTAAACATCAAACCATATAAGACGATGAAATAATATCATTTCCTTTGGTTAGTACATGAAAGAGTAAGAGATAAATAATCACTTTTTCTCATTTGACCGGTGAGAGGACATTTTGAAAATGTTGAAGTTTTATCTCACTGGTTGTATGTTCACCACATATTGAATACTTTGAATCACTCGTACTGACTACAGTACAATATTTGTGTTTTTTTCAAGTCAAAAATCAGTTTCTGGTACGAATGTTAGTACAGTAGCCATACTTGTTATTAACACCTCACTGTAGCTGTAGTTTGTGACATTGGAGATGACTGTCAATTTATATTTATTAACTAGTGTTACTCAGCTTCCTTATAAATACTAGAAAAGAAAATGCTCTTTCAGTTGTCTTATGTTAGAGTTTATTTATGTTTCTTTTCGGTTCTCTTTTCTTCCTTGCTGTTTCTGTGCTTCTGGACATTTTATTTAACTACTGGTGTTCTAAACAGAGAAACTTTGTTGAAAGCATGGCAGGATATTCTATACTGTGTTACCTACTACAGGTACATTAAGTTCACTCTGTATTATTGTACTATATTTACATATGGATCTTTTCTTGTACATCCATCTCTTGTTGGAATAACTCAATGCAGGTTCTTTTCTTTTCTTTTCTTTTTTTGCTAAATCTATGATAACTTTTGTCATTTCAGGTAAAGGATCGGCACAATGGAAATCTTTTGATTGATGAAGAAGGCCACATTATTCACATTGATTTTGGTTTCATGCTCTCCAATTCACCTGGTGGGGTCAATTTTGAGAGTGCGCCTTTTAAACTCACTCGTGAGCTCCTTGAGGTTGGTAACTTTCATAGTTAGAAACATGGTTTGCAAACTCATCCGAGTCCGAGTTGACTAGGCCGAGTCGGATCGGAATCGGTCAATGACGTGATGTTTTACCCGAGTTCCTTGGATCCTCCCAAATTCCTCTAATTTTCTTGAAATTGACCCCGAAATCTAGTGAAATTGGGTTCTTAATTGTGAATTTGATTGGAAATTTGTATTTTTACCGATCAATTTAGTCTCTCCATCTCTCTTTTGTTTGGTTTTCAAACAAGCAAGTGGAAGAACAGAGGAGCAAGAGAGAGATTAAAGGGGAGAAAGGTTGTTTCGCTGAATGAGCTTGGTTCACGGTGAACCAAGTCGATGAGGTTCGCACGGACAAAGTTCACAACACCCATTTAATCAAATGAACTAGGTGTAGGATGTTTAATGCAAACCAGGAGAACAGTTCTGCTGACATGTGGGTCCCACCCATGCTTGGTCCATGAATTAAATGAATACCCTTTGTTGTTTTTTATATTTCCTTTAAAGTTCCTCGTTTGAATTTTTCTTGAAAGACTTCTTTGTCCAGATTTCACCAAAATTTAACCAAAAATCTCATAAATCATGAAAACTTTTATTTCCATTTGTGCCCTTTCATTAAGCATCAATTAATTTATTTAATGCTTAATTAATTCAATTAATTGTGCTAATTGATGATTTCTGAATTTTTTTGGCATTTGTAACTCCAAAAATATCAAATAACATATGAAAATTCTCAGAATCTTATGGTGAACTTAATTCTCTTATAAAATTTGAATTTTAAAGATTAGGGTTTTGAGTTTTTCCAAGTTTTTTGATAAATATGTATTTAAATATTTCTTATTTTTGTATGCTTTTGTACTAAATGCGAAAATGCATCAGGCTATCTGATTAATTTGAATATTTGTATTATATTAAATCAGTGAATTATTTTAGTGTAATTTGTTGCTTGAACATCATTTTGTGATTAAATAATTTTTTTTTTACATTTTTTCTATTTTTTTTAATGCAAAATAAGATTTTTCCAAAAAAAATCTGAGTCTCTGATCTGATTTTGCCGATTCCAGTCGATTCTTCCAATTCCGATTCCACGGTCAACTTGTTGATTCCGATTCCGACTCCGATTTTGCGAACCTTGTTAGAAATGTGTACAGCTGAACTTGTTTGCTTTACACTTTTATGTTCAATGAACTGATCCTATTGGCTTTCTTGCTAGGTGATGGATTCTGATGCAGAAGGAACTCCCAGTGAATTCTTTGATTACTTTAAGGTATAATGTAAGCTCTGTTAACATTGCTCTGATATCTGTCATTGAATTGATTTTTCTTTTCTTTTTTTATTTGGTTTTTTTTGGAGGTGTTGTGCATCCAAGGTTTTCTCACTTGTCGGAAGCATGCTGAGCGTGTCATTCTTCTAGTGGAAATGCTGCAGGTAGCATAAGCTCCTTAGAAGTTATCACAATATGACAAAAGTCACGATCATTCTTAGTTTCTTACTTTAACAAATTGCGATTTTTTTCTCATACATCTAAAGTTCTAAACAATTTTTTGCAAGTAATAGTTTGTAATGCATTTCATATGACTTCTGTGTTTTCTTAGGATTCTGGTTTCCCTTGCTTCAAGGGTGGGCCCCGTACTATACAGAACTTGAGAAAGAGGTTTCATCTCAGTCTCACCGAAGAGGTTAGCTTCTTTCATACATTATTTTTTTGGCCCTTGAAGCTGTCACTTTTGGAAGCACATCCATTAACCATTTTAATGTGATTGAGAATACCACATGCCTACCTAATCTGGTTTCGTGGAGTAATTAACTCGGACCCTAGAGCACCATGTGCTTCCTGTTTTGGTGACTTCAGTGCAGAACTTCTAAATTTCACCCTTCCTATCAAAGTATAATGTCTCAAAGTTGGAGGATTTGCAAGTTTCAACTTGGCTAATTATGTGATTTTCTTGTTCCTATTCTGTGAATTACTTTTGAGTTTAAGGCCAGTGTTGCTACCAGTGGCGGAGCTTAGTGGGGACTGGAGGGGGCTGCAGCCCAGAAAAAAAATTGAGAACTAGCATATGTACTAAGGATTTAAGATAATTTATTGTAATTATAATATAATTTTATTAGTTCAGCACCCCCCCCCCCCCAAAAAAAAAAAAAATAAAAGAAAACAAGAAAAAAATAAGATATGGTTTCCAAAGTCTATACTAAATAACTTTTAGCCCCCCTCATGATTTTTGTTCAAGCTCCGTCACTGGTTGCTACCATCAAAGGGAGGTTTCAGCCATAATTCCTCTCTTGTTTTTATTGAAGAGTCGTTGCACTTCCTTTCCACGAAAATTAGATGTATTCATTATTTCTGTTGTCTCCTGGAAGGAAAAAAAAAATCAAGACACTTGTGTTGCATGAGTTTCTAGTATTTGCCATTTCGCCTCACATTATTGTAAATTTGATTCTTCTTGGTGATTTCAAACAGCAATGTGTCTCTTTGGTTCTCTCCCTCATAAGCAGCAGCTTAGATGCCTGGCGCACCAGGCAGTATGACTACTACCAAAGGGTTCTTAACGGCATCTTGTGACGCACTAAGAGAGTTATCCAAATTTGCTCCACTTGAAAGAAGTAATGCTTCTTAGGCCAACCTGACTGTTGATTTTGCTAAATCTTATCAGGCGGCCTCATTAGAGTTAGAACGTCACATTGGTGAAGTTGTAGTTTGGTTGAGCTACATAGTACCCAGATTGGCGTGCTTAAAGCACAGTCCAGCTTAGGTTTCTTTGTCTGTACAGAAGAATGTAATTTTGGGCGCAGGTCTAGGGGTTTATGTGTGGTGAAGGCTTCGAAGTGGTAGATAGGCTATCCATCTGAGACTGCACATTACAGGAGAAATCGTGTTTGTAAATTCTATTTTAGGGTTGAGGAATCTTGATGACTTGAAAATTGTGAGGTTAGACGGTACAAAAGCATGAAACTGTCAAATGGACAATATAACCTCCGCCATTTCTCTTTTTTGTTATAGGGACATTGTTTGGTTTCGGTAATGAAATGTACATTGTCTAACAGCTGCCCCTATTGTTTGTTGTAACGTGATGAGGTGTTTGTGTATTTCTTAATTGGTCCTGTTGGGATAGTGGTTTGTTGATTCCTACAATTAACAATTAAAAGCTAGCCATTTAGCTAGGCACTATCTGTATGAGGTTTCATATTTTTAATATGTACAATTTTTTTTTGATGTGTTTAAGAAATTTGATCGATGACTGCGGAGTGTTCCGGCATCTTTTTGTGTTTGTTTTTTTTTGCCTCCATTATGCTTAACTTTTAAATTGCGAATTATTTAAAATTTTAAAATTGAAATATCAAAATAAAATCATTTGATTTGATTTATATCACTTTATGTATAGATTAAAAGTTGCGGTACTTGAATATGAATAATTTTCTGGACGTTGATATTTAATTTAAAGTTTATGGATCAATTTGATGTTTTTTTTAAAAAAAAAATAATGATAAGTGTCTTTGTAGAGGTATAATATATTGAAGGTTTAACTTCTAATGAGGGCGTCTGCATAGACTATGATTGAGATCCTTCTCTTAGTAGGTTTAAGGTTTTTATTTATATGTCTCCTTCGAGACTAAAAATGGATATATTTAGCATTTGTACTTATTATTTTACTGAATATATGAGATAAATCTTCAATTGAGTTTGGGTCGTGATGAGGCCCAATCATATTAGACCTTATCATTAGCCATCGAGGTTACACTCCTCAGTTAGAGGAGGGTAAGCTATATTCTATGTCGATCGAGTCTTTTCGGCTTCAGGCCTTTAAAAAGAACGTAGCGTTGTCTGAAGCCCTCGGCTCTTCTTTGAAGTAGTGATCGGGTGGTCGTAGGGTGCATTGTTGCAGTCTCCAACTCACGCCCTTTGTTGCCTTTTGATATATTCTTGTGTTTTGTAGTTGCCACTTTCGTTTTTTTCCACCTTTAATTTTATTTTTTGTCGTGTCCCTTCGTTGTTTCTCCCCTCATACCTTGGTCATAAGAATATGCCCGCGTCATCATTAATATCTGCTAGACTTGTCAAACGTGCGAAACGATAACGAAACAGAGTTGTTCCGTTTCACGTTTCGTTTATCCAATGTAAAAAAAAAATTTGCGTTTCATGTTTCGTTCGAGCGAAACGTGAGATTTTCACGAAAATTACATTGGAACGTAAGAAATTTCGTTTGCGTTCCAAGTTTTATTGTTCCAACGTAATAAAAAAATCTTTGCGTTTCACATTTGGTCTGAGCGAAACGTGGAAACGTTGAAACGTTGACACCCTACCTGCCAGTATGTACCTTATATCAGCATCCTTTCGTCTCTTGTGTCACCTGAAGTGTCCCTTGGTCTTCTTCTCCATTTTCATAAATGACTGGACATCTCCTTTCGTCTCCTAGGTTCGTTTTTATTCTTTACCCCCCTCATCTTTTTTCTTTTTTCTTCCATTTTCGTCTTTCTCCTCTGCACATCAACCATTTTCTCCTTCTAATTTTTAGGCTGTTTTATTTAGGCCCATCCGTTAGCAGACGTTTTCTCTTCTCATCTCTTCTATTTAACCTTCATTTGTCTCTTTCTCCTCTTCTTTACGCCATTAATCATCTCAGCCTTATGCTTTCTTTTGAGCTCTTTCTTTCTGACCTTCTTTTTCCTCTTGCCTTCTACCTTTTTTTACGCATTCTCTTCTTCATCTTTCTCCTTGTGCGATTTTGCTCGTCAAGCTCCTTCCTCAACCCCTATGTGGTTCCGCTCGTCAAGTCTCTTCCACCTCGTTGCTTCAGTTTCCTTCTACATAACTAGGTATTTTGATTTTGCAATTATCAGTTATGTTTCATTTGGAGCTTGCAATTGCTAGTGAATAGTTTTTTTTACTTGCTGTAAAACAAAGATAGCTTATTGTATAGTAGATGGATTTATGAAATATAGTATGTTGATAGATTTGACTTGCTGTAGTATAAAAATAGTGCTCACTGATATGATCTAAAATATTTGTTGTCCTTGTTGCATGTAAGAATAAAGCCAATTTGCTTGTAAGTCAATTTACCACTAGTGGGTTGATTTTGATATGTAAACTCAATATCCCTTTGTAGTAGAGATATGTATGTCGAAATTATAGCTACGTAGTCATCCTTGTAGATTAGGAAGGTGTACCCGGGTCTATCCCTAGGGTATAGGCTCGGTTAGGAGGCTAATAGGGTGGTTATTAATATAGTTTCTTTTCTCGATTTGTCTTTTATCCGTAGGGATATTTTATGGAAATTTCGGTGAAATTTTGTATGACCGGAGAACTCCTTAACCAACCAAAAAATAGTGACTATGATAGCGGTGGCTCTATTTTTCTCAAAAAATTCAGATCCACCGCTCAATCTTATGTATCATCTTCGGAATCGAACTCCTCGATGGGGGAGAACATATATGAACCCTCAAATAGCAATGATTTTATTCCCATAAATACCAATCTTTCCTCTGATGGAGTTTTTTGGGAGATGATAATAACCGAGGATAGCCCCGAAAGCATCTCCTCACAACTTCCTTATACATCTACTTGACTTCATGTAGATTTTGTCAGAAATATGCCTTTGTCGAGATTGTTAGTGTACCTTCATCATTTCCGATCAGAATATCCTTGAAGCGAATTCTCTCGAGATCATGTGGATGGTGGGGGTTTCTTCTCAGACATAATTGGTACGATAGGTCTGCACTCTTTCGGGCGTCCTCTCCTGTGGAGGTTCGCACCCCAACGTGGATTATGCTACCGTCTGTTATCATAAGGTTTGGCACGTCAGCCATTATTTTTTCGGACATAATTTGTGATAAACTTCTAGATTAAGGCCCACATATTCTTATCTCGGGTCAACTTTTCCAGTTCATTCTTTAATGTTATACATTCTCAGATATCGTGACCTTTGTTATTATAGAACTCGCAAAACCTGCCTGGATCCTTTATCTCGAAAACTTTCGGGAATTTAAGGTTTGGGCCTGCTCGTATTTCACAGAGAATTACTTCTCTCAGCTTAATCAATGAGTGGTATGTGTTGTATATCGGCTATTGATCTCTCCTGTGCTAGTTAAATAACGAGAGGTTGGAGGAGGTAAGGCTACAAGATGAGGTTGCTTGTCTCTACTATTTTGACAATTTTCGACTATTGTAATTTGGATAAGGACGTATTCAATTACCTTGCCTTCTATCTTCCTCTGAGCTGTAGGCATTATCTTCTCCCTGAATATAGACATTTGCTAAGGTCACAAACTCCCTTAAGGTAGAAAAAGTGTGCTTGCACGTCTCGAAACGTAGTTGACATTTGAGTAATCCTTTCCTTAGAACTAAGATGAATATCTTCTCATCGAAATCATATCTTATACGCTGATTCTACAAATCTATTGACATACATCCGGGTTGACTCGCGGGGATCTTGATTAATGGAGAGGAGGCTATCACAAGTGATTTTCGGCTTCTTAATTGTCTCAAAGTGAGCTAAAAACTTTTATGTAAGGGTCCCGAAGTTGAAAATTAAACCCTTCAAGCGAGAGACACACATTAATCCCAGATTGCTCCTTCGAGATATATCGGGAAGAGTTGGCACAAGACGGCATCGGGATATTCAAATAACCTCAATCGCTCTCGAAAGTTGACAATGAAGGTCGTCGGGTCGGTGAATTTGGACTGCGGGGTCCCGAAAGTCCTCACACTTAGTAAATCTAAAATGAGGGGATAAGTGAACGCATACAGATGAGGTGCCAACGGTCCCTCGGTAGAAGAAGATTGTGGAGCCGTCATGCTTCCCGAAGAAGCTGTAGGGGCACGGCTTGGGCAGGTGGTAGTGGGATTTCGAAGGGGTAATAGGGTGAGTGGTAGACGGGAATAAGTTTTAGCACATACTATCCTCGGGATTTACCCCTCGAAGTTGTTAGGGATCAGCTACCCCTGAGGATGGTGTTGTCGAGGGAAACAATAGCTGAGTGGCATATTAATACTGGGGCATGAATGAGTGGTGTTGATACAATGTCGGGTGGGGGTAAGAAAATGAATTGTTGAGATAATAAGGTGGGTAAAAATGTAGGTTGTAAGGTGGTGGAGGAGGAAATGATGGGATGAGTGAAGTTGGCATTGTGGCTGTGATTTGGTTTTGAGGGGTATATTGTGGAGGTTCTCAGAACAAGGCATTCCGAGACTAGGGTTTAGCCGGGTCCTATGGGCGTAGGAAAATTGTCACACCCCAAAATAAATAAATAAGATTAAGGGTGCTTAATCATGTCATGTACGGACGATGAGACGTGCGTACGGAAGGCTAAAAGAATAAAATAGTACAACCATAGAATAAACAAAACAATAATAAATATAAATACATGACCATACAGTCCAGAATGAACAAAAGAGTACAACGCCTGCATCGGCGGGGGTTGGATCCATCGGAATGAGCCGTAAACCTCTCAAATAAAACCCCAAAATAAATAAACAAAAACCCGATGGATCCTATCAACTACCCGGCTCACATTCAAATACAGCGAAGCATCTCTGTCATCGTGCAGGACTGTCCCTAGCACTCGCTCCAAGAAAATCCCGAACCTAAAATACATGGATCCCATAACTATCGTGAAAATGTGAGTAATTTTAATAATTACTCAGTACAGATTTAGATTCAGCCTTAAGATTTGATTTTCTTTCCTATACTGGACCCAAAACCGATACTGGTGTTTAAAATGTAATATAATATTTATATGTAAATGAAATAATATTTTATGTACATTTTGAGAAGTTTGCCAAATGTTATGACATGAAATGACAAAGAAACCCAAAATAGAAAATCCGTGAAATAATATGATATAATATATATAGTACGAGAAGGAAACACTCTTAATAGAAACCTAGTTTGTAATTTATCAGATCCATCCCGAGCGGGCACTATCAGGGTCCACCTTACTAACTCGGGCATTGCCTAAGCGGGCATTATCAGGGTCTAATTTACTAACTTAGGACTTTATATTTGTGCAGCGACAATACCGCACAAACGGCAATTCGAGCTCCCGGGGCGATATCGCCCTAGGAGAGTGAATGGCTATAAAACATGTATTCTGATCTACTGAATCTGGTAATTTACCTTACAAAATAGAAGCAAACGGATATAGTATGTCTTCAGTTGCCATATCACCAAATGAGATAATTACCCGTGAATTAACAAATCGGAAACAAATGAGAGCCTACACTGTACCAACCAAGGGTCAGAGGACCGCATCCCGTAAAAGTATCAAAATGAAATATAAACAAATGAGAGCCTACACTGTACCCACTAAGGCCAGCGGACCGCATCCCAACTTTCTCTGTACCAACCAGGGGCCAAAGGAGAAAAGCCCTTCAGACAATATCATGATCCTAAATAAACCGGATAAATATAATAATATAATATCATGAAGTAGATTTCAGTCTCGAATATGGCCGCCCACACTAAACACTGAATGACATGGTATCCTAATCGCTCAAATTTAGATTTAAAATTAAATCATATTAAGAATAATAAAAAATATAATATTGATCAAAAGAAAATACTATGACACAACCGAACTCGCCAAATGATGGGATCGGTGGATAATTCGACAAGAAAATATGCGTAATATATATACAGACCGATGGGTCCCACGGGCCTATGGGTCACCATACGTAACCACAATGGTCTAGTTATGCAAGGCAACCTCAGACTGAGAATTATTCGGTCCGCCTCTCAGCACTCCCATGTATTTAATGCATGATTAACTACTTGACTTAAATTAATAATTAGTGATAGTAATATTTTTTTCCTAATAATTATAATCTACAACTTGATTATTTAATTCTATCTAATCCTATCTCGGGACTATTTTCTGAGTCAAACTCTTATCATGTCTACATGCAATATGACATGATATGACATGCGAATGCGAGTAGGCTTCAAAAATGCTGGTCAATTTACCGGATGCATATGATAGTTCAAATTTGGTCTCTAATCAATTTGGGTCAGAAAATACAGCAATTTAGATTTATTTTAAAAGTATTTTCATTTTCGGTTTGGGTTCCTATTTTTGAAGAAGGAAAAGCAAATCCCAGGAAATCGTACCTGGGAGTGCTAGTGAGATCGTAAAATCGCTCTACTCGGAGGTGGTATGTCCGCCTCGAGACTGGCGCGTGTGTATCTGGGGTCGGGATCAGCCTCGAACTTCACGAGTGGATCCGAGTCGACTATATCACCTATTATTAATTTAAATTGAGCGTTTGTTAGTTTCTATGTGATTTAGTTCGGAATTAACAATTAATTAAAGTGGTGTTTTAATTTACGTACGTTCGGGTTTTATCGATTTTTAATTAAAATTTTGGCAGCATTTCTACTGTATTTAGAGGCGTCAGAAATTCACTTAATGTGTTTTCATTCATTTTTATGATGTTTGCTTTGTTAATCCTTTTCATGTGCGTCTTATGAATTCTTTTATGATTTCATTGATCCATTTTAATAATCAGGTTAAGTGTGCATTATTGATCTTTTTTTACTTGTTTATTAATTTTATTGTGTTTTCCGTTAACCGATTTAGTTACATCGTCCGACATTTCAAATTCGATAAATCGATAACATTCCCAATAACCACACAAGCACAAAGGATAAATGATTAAATTCATTTTTTATTGATTTCATTTTGATTACAATTACTATTACATCGATTATAAGAAATAAAAATCTAAAATAAATAGAGAAATAGAGAAATTGATTAATATATATTATATATTATATATAATATTATATTTTAATATTCTTTTATTTATTTAAAAATAGAGAAATTGATTAATATATATTACTTATATCCTAATTATTATTTTTATTATATTCTTAAATTATATATATTTTACTTTATTATATATATAATTATTATATTTTTATAAATTAGAAAAATAGTTTAAAAATAAAATAAAGGAAAAGAAAAGAAAAGAAAAATAAAAGAAATTAAATTAATTAAAGAAAAAGTTATTATTTTGTTAATGTGTTGGTGTTTTAATGAACGAGATCATACGCTGACTACCGTGTCAATTGTGCCTGTGCAGTGGCAACCCGAAACAGGGGCAGTTAGGGAATATAATCATTTCCCGTATATTTAAGTTTACATTTTAGTCCATGGATACCGCCGAACCTTTCGGGGCCGCCTCCAATTAATTAATCATAGTATTATTTTAATCAGTTTTCATTATCTTAAGACTTTTAAATTATTGGACCTCAATTTAATTAATGTTAATCCTAATTAGGTTTTAAATTAATTAGATAATCATTTATTGGCCCAATTATTTGAGTTAAATCCTGATTAATCTAACTGGGACTTAATCTCCATTCTTATTGTCCTAAATTCCTTAGTAATTAATTCTAGACCCACTTAGTTTAAAATTTTAATTAGCCACACTCAATAACCCTAACCAGTACACATCACATAGCAAGTAGACAAGTCATGGCAATCAACAAAAATCGAGTAACCAAGTCACAGACAATAGACAAGCAACAACCAAACCAGGACAACAAGCAACAATAAAGCAACAAAGGTAACACAAGAAATCCAGAGGTGCATTTTTAGTCAACAAGGTAGACATGTAGGAGAGGGCAGATAAAACAAAGGCAACCAACAATCAATTAGTAAGACCTATACCAGTACATAGGGGGTATGAGCCATAACAGTGTAATACCAGTTCAAATACCAGCATGCTAGAAAACAGGTACAGAGTCACAAAGGGCAGGACCAAGTGCAGTATCAAGTTATACCAGAGATCATAGAACATCAGAACCCATTACCCAAATAATACCAGTACAAGTTAACCAGCAACCAGCACCTTAATACCCCGAGCAACAGAACGAGCAATTCAGAGTACCAGATGAGGCAACAAGTCTAAAGGGGACCCCACAAAATATGAACCAGCACAAGTCAAGCAAACTGACAACCCGAGAAGCAAACTCACAACCATCATAACCCTTCTCAAAAAGCAACATTTAATACCCGCACACACAAAAATGGCTAGGTAGCACCTGCCTCACTGGTACCAGTGGTACCAATGTACCAGAGGTTCTACCAGTACTCCACAAACCAACCCACAAGGGAAACCGACCAGCCAACTTGGGATCTTCTGTGACAATTTCAGTAAGTCATTGGGTGTAACAAATCTGTTCGGGTCGTATTGTGTCGTTTTATTATTCATTTTGTCTATGCTCAAGTCAGAATTTCGGGTTAATGGATTAATTAGTGAAATCAATGTCATTCTGTTCGTGGGTATGATGACAGTATGTATTTATTTTTATTATTTTAGCCGTTAATTAGCTATATTTACTAATCATATTTATCTCTTAGATTATTATTCCCCGTCTATTTGTTTTATTCATCATTATTAATCATTTTATTATTCTTTGTTATTATATTATTATTGATTATACTACTATTATACAACAACAACAACAACAAAGCCTTTAATCCCAAATAAATTGGGGTAGGCTAGAAATGAAACCCAATCGGAAAACATAAGATCAAAGATCTCAAATATCAGTGATAATAATGAATATGATGGAAGAAAATAAAATAAAATAATAATAATATATATATAAATAAAGATGATAATAATAATGATAATATGCTAATAATAGTAGCAATAATAACAATAATAATAATAGTACAATCAACCTTTATTATAAAATCTATTTCTAAATCCTAAAATCCTATTTTAAAACCTAATTCTAAATTCTAAATCCTAAAATCCTATCTAAACCTCTATTTCTGAATTCTATTTCTAAATTCTAAATTCTAAAATCCTAAAAAATCTAAGAATATGAAGTCTATAACTCTACTATTATACTCTAACTCCTAAATCATGGTTCAGGTATATGAATCGCTATCTTCCACACACTCTTATCCAAAGCAAGCTCTTTGGGTATATTCCATTCCTTCAAATCTCTTTTTATCGCTTCCTCCCATGTCAGTCTCGGTCAACCGCTTCCTCTTCTTATATTTTCAGGACGACTTAAAATACCGCTGCGTACTGATGCTTCAGGAGGCCTTCGTTGGATATGACCAAATCATCGCAAACAATGTTGGACTAGCTTCTCTTGAATTGGTGCTACCCCAAGTTTGTCCCTAATATCATCATTTCTGATTCGATCTTTCCTTGTGTGGCCACATATCCAACGCAACATTCGCATTTCAGCTACACTCATTTTCTGGATGTGTTGTCCTTTTGTAGCCCAACATTCTGCGCCATACAACATCGCAGGTCTAATCACCATCCTGTAGAACTTGCCTTTTAGTTTGTTTGGGACCTTCTTGTCACAAAGAACACCATATGCTTGTCTCCATTTTACCCATTCAGCTCTTATTCTATGACTAACATTTTCATCGATCTCTCCTTCACTCTGCAACATCGATCCCAAATACCGAAATGTGTCATTCATAGGCACTACTCGTCCATCCAAACTAACATCTCCGTCATCTAAGTTTTCCCCGCTGAACTGACACCTCATATATTCAGTTTTTGTTCTACTAAGTCTAAAACCTTTCGATTCTAAAGTTTGTCTCCACAACTCTAGTTTCCTATTGACTCCAATTCTTCTCTCGTCAATCAGCACCACATCATCAGCAAAGAGCATACAACAAGGAATATCTTCTTGTATGTCATTTGTGATCTCATCCATCACTAAGGTGAAAATATATGGACTCAATGCTGACCCTTGATGTAATCCTATCTTAATAGGAAATATATCGGACTCGCCGTCACATGCTCTGACACAAGTCACAGCATTTGTGTACATATCCTTAATAAGGGTAACGTATTTTGTTGGGACTAGTTTCCTTTTGAGCGCCCACCATATGATATTTCTTGAAATTTTATCATACGCTTTCTCTAAATCAATAAATATCATATGTAGGTCCTTCTTCTGTTCTCGATGTCTCTCCATAAGTTGTCTTATCAAGAAAATCACCTCCATAGTGGACCTCCCAGGCATAAAACCAAACTGATTTTTAGAGACAGTTGTCAGTTTTCTTAAACGATGCTCGATCACTCTCTCCCAAAGCTTCATGGTATGACTCATGAGCTTAATTCCTCTGTAATTAGTACAACTTTGAATATCTCCTTTATTCTTGAAGATTGGTACTAATATACTTCTTCTCCACTCATCAGGCATCTTATTGGACCGAAAAATGGTATTAAATAGTTTAGTGAGCCACACTATTGCCATATCTCCAAGACAACTCCATACCTCAATCGGAATGTCATCCGGTCCTAACGTCTTACCTGTTTTCATCTTTTTTAAAGCTTCTTTCACCTCAGACTCTTGAATTCTCCGAACAAATCGCCTATTGGTGTCAATTGAGTTGTCCAACTCGATCACGATTTTTTCACTCTCGTCGTTGAATAGATTGTCGAAGTATGCTCTCCATCTGTTCTTAATCTCCTCATCTTTCACCAAAAGTCTATCAGCCTCATCCTTAATACATTTAACTTGGTGGAAGTCTCTTGTTCATTATTCACATATAATTTTTTTTTGTATATTTTTACTCTTTAATTATTAATTATATTATTTATTATTAAATTGATTGTTATTAATACTTATTTAGTTTTCATGGTTTGACAGAAATGGTTGATATGTGGTTGGTGTGGAGGGGTGTATCCGGATGAAGTTGGGGAAGGGTTACTATCAGGAGTTAAGGTAGGCTCCCGAATAGGGTTGCCGCAACCATTCGATCTTACGATTATGTAAGTACTGAAATGGAAGTTGCACTCGATGAAAGCATCAAATGATAAGTGTCTTAATATAGATATAATATATCAAAGGCTTAACTGTCTAATGAAGGCGTGTGTATAGGCTAAGATTGTGATCGCTCTCTCAGCAGGCCTAAGGCTCTTATTTATAGGTCTCTTTTGAGATCAGAAATGGATATGTCGGGATCGAGATCCGGCTAGGCGGTTAGCGTCTGTATTTGTTGTTTTGCTAAATATCTGAGGCAGATCTTCAATTGAGTCTGAGTCGCGATGAGGTCCAATCGCATCGGGCCCTATCATTAATTTATGAATGAACTTAGTGCAATTAAAAGTTTAAGAATTAATTTTATTTTTTACTGAAAGTTTCGAAATTAAAAATGAATTCTTCCAAAGAGAGGGATACAAAGAGAAGGTGCTCTTAGCTGATGATGTTTTCAATTACAAATGGAGTCGCTCCGTCAAAATTCAATATTAGAATCATCCATAGTATGAATATTGACAAAAGTTTAAGGGTTCATGTTCCGAAATATACTGGCCAATGTGTTTTGCAAAAATCCATTAAATATAATTTATTAAATTGTCAATATACACATCAAGAACACCACAATATCCTATATGTCATCAAACTCAATGATTTTTTTCTTTATCCCATTTTCTTCAATTCGTCAATAATTAATATTTCTGAAACTTTATATTTACAAATTTAACCTTTCTTTCAAATGGACCTCTCTTCTTCCGTCATGATCGGTAACTCTTACTAATGTTTATATATGTTATTTTGTTAAGTGGGTTTCTTTAGATTGCACATATTTTATTTACAGTTCTTCCTTTTTATTCTTTTTGTTCATTTGCTCGTGGGCATTTTATTTCCAGTTCAGTTATAAACATGAAATGTCCAATCATATTAAAAAAAAGCTACTATAACTTGAATTTACGACATCTTTTTTTGAGGAGACCTGCGACCATTACTTGAGAGCATACTATTTTTTTTATGATTGATGAGAATGAATTCATAAAGATATGTTTTGCAAGATGAAAAAAAAAAGGAGCTCTTCTTCGATGAGGACTTGAGCTTCTAAAATAACAAAAGGACAAAAATGTAATTGAAGGTGTTAACCGGTTAGCAGGCTACAAGCATTCTGTCAAGAGCATTATAAAGGGATATCATTTATCACACCTCCTCCTGTTCATTCATACCCTTTCAAAAAATGGTAATTGCCACCAAACGGAGCAAAATCAGGAATATATTCAGTACAATTATCTAATGAGGCATCTGTATTAATACCATCGAAAAATATTCTAATGTGATTTTTTATTTTGAAATATGCTACTAATTTGAAAATTTATCGCATCTAATTTAAATATTAAAAATAAAAGCGAACATTTTGCCAACAGAAAGAAAAAAATAAAGAATATATTTTTGTTTCCAAACATGAAAAACGAAAAAAAGAAAGAAAGGTAATTGTATAATTTATCTTCATTTGAAAAACTTGAAATAAATTGATCTTTTCTCCAAATTATTGAATAAAAAACCCTTATTATTATTTTCATCCGCTATGTTCCCATTCATCTGTAGTACCTCCCTTTTACCTTCCCAAATTCATATGATGTAAATTATCAAATAAGAAAATTTTTAATCATATTATATTTTCTTTATGTATTTATGGTTCTTATTATTTGAGTCTAATGTGACGTGATATGTCATAAAATAAAAATATATATATTTTTAGCATTTAACTTTAACTTGTAATACTATGTAATATGTAGGTTATTATTCGCTCCTTATGAAGAGAACCATTATAAATTTAGCAACATATATAGTTTTATTATTTAATATATCAAATTTTATATGAACAAATTATAGAGCACCATAAATAAAACTTTTGAGCATGGTAGCGTATATTTTGAGCATTTGAGCATGATAAGGTATATTTTGAGATATGTGCACTATATACCTAAATGTTAACGTATCTAGTATAATTTAATCACCTTATTTTATTTTTTTTTTGAAAATTTGCGCCAAATCTCCTGCTTTATTCATCAAATATCCTGACTTATTATTATTATTATCCTATGATAATTATAAAATATAAACAACAACATTTCAATATGTCATCTATAATTTTATCATCTTGTTGATTTGAACCATCAACATCACCATAATGAAAAACTAATATATCAGAGGAAAAAAATCATCAACTTTTTCTATAAGGAGATCACCTGAAAGAATAATTGATTAAATATTTAATATAAATAATCCTTAAAAATAAAATTACAATAATGATTTTTTGTTCACCAATTACGTTACTTCTTTATAAAAAAGTTTTATTATTTTGTTTTTTTTTTGATAAAGAATAAACTTTGTTAGGAGATTTTAGAATTAAAAAAATTACACATATAATATAGGATTGTCCTAATATTGTTAAAACTAAATTATTTTATAATATTTTGATGTTCTGCAATAATAATATAATTGAAGGCCTTTCGTGAAAATTCAGGGGGTCAAATAAAAATTATAAATAATATATTTATTAAAATAGAAAAATGAAAATGTTGACTCAATTCATTAATAGAAGCAATATTTTGGTTTTTGTTTAAATTCTTGGTGCAAAAATAACATAAATAGATCTGATATATTAAAATTATTATCATAATCTATATGCAAGTGGTTCTGCTCATAGAATAAGTTATCAAGTATTTTATCACTAATTCTAGATATCGACCTATATATAACACTTCATCTATATGCTAGTTTATATATTATTGATAAAAAACATGTATATAAGGATACAACTAGTTTTTTAATAATTAAATGCAAAAAAATCAAAAAAAATAACAATAAATGAAGGAAAACCTAAAAATAACAATATTTATGCTTGTTTCAAAAAAAATTATATATAAAATATTATGTATGCAGTAGTATAATACTACATAAGAACATATGCGTTACTCTAATATATCTGAATAGAGTAATATTTTGAAGAGAAAATAGAATAATAGTCCATTATAATTTTATAACTGCTTGATCTATATATACAATAACATGCTACTGAAAATCTATGTATTGAATATCTTTTCAAATTTGATTGGTTGAGATTTAATTATGTCATAATTATGGCAAGTAATGAGCATGATTAGCGCCTCGCAATATAACAAAATTTGTTGCTAAACAAAGAAATTGTGAAATGGAGAAGCGACTCAAACTTTTTGTAATGAGCACAATTACCCTTTTTTCAAATGGCAATGACTGGCTGTTACTCTCTTAGAAACCGGCTGTTCCCTCTAGTGACCGGCTCCAGTTTAATTTACACCATCTGATTGAGAAAATCAGATGGTTGGAAAATCCGATCCTCATGAAAGACTTGCTCAAAAAAAAAAGACATCAGGATTCGTAAGAACGCTGTTGTCACTGGCACGCTGTCATTCTTAGTATTAAAATTATGATTTTTTAAAATCTTATTATTAATAATTTGATTAATTAAATTATAAAAAAATCACTGTCAAGTTCGTTAACCCCAATCATGATAGACGGATGATCTTTTTCCCACAAGAAATGTAGTCAATTAAGGATAATTTCCAAATTTTATTTTAAGTCCTTTTTAGCGTGTAATTTTGTAATTTATTTATGAGAATTTCACTATAATTGTGATGAAGGGGAAAAATAGGACAGAATGCTAAATTCAAAAAGTAGGGAGGAAATAGAGAAGGTACTCTGGGAAATAGTTTTGAGGAAATGAAAGGGTTGTCTGAAAAATATGTAACTTTAATGTTTAATTCAATGCCCGGAAGTTAAAAAAAAAACGGAGATACGAATACAATAGAAGAAGAGACGGGCTGGAAGTTAAAAAAAAAATACAATAGAGGAAGAGACGAGGATTATTAATCCACATATTATTTTTTTCCTGATGGGACAACTCCATTTTAATGAAAGAACATAAATGTAAATTTAATATATCATAATAAATTAACTATGAATTAGAATGAAGAAAAGGGGATAAACAAAAAGATCTTTTTAATGGGGTAATAGAATATTATGTTATTTTGATGCGCGTTCAATGAATACACTGAAAATTAAACCTTTTATCTACCACCCTTTTAATACACAACATGTTCCATTAGCAGGACGGAGTCACCCTTTGGCAGAGGGAGGGTAACCCTTGATCTAAACTTTTTTTTTTTCAAAAAATACTTTAGGTTCAGAAGAAGTTCTAAAAATATGTTTGATTTTTAAGAATCTGTGATAATATGTCTTAGCCTGAAAAATATTTTCAACAATGTCTTTCACACTATACTTATATTACAAAAAAATATAGAAATAACTTAACTTTCAAAATAATTATAATATTATGTCTATTCTAAAAAAAAAATTATCTCCTGTTTGAAACTAACTCCGGCCCTGTCTATTAAGAATTGAATTAAATTAAGCTATCGTCTTCAAAGCCACGATTATTCTAGTGACAGAAGCATCGTTTCAATGTACTAAGAATAATTCATGTACTAGGAGTAATTTAAAACATCGTTCACTCCATGCTTAAAAAAATTGCAGTTTTAACCATGCATGAAAACTGCAGATGATTGGGTCTTGATCACTCTTTGATGCCACACATTCATGCAGCTTTTAGATATTAATTATATTAAAAATAGAAAAATATTTCTTCTAAGTAATCTAACTAATCTAACTACTTTTTATATCTCATTCTATACCTCAAATATCTTAACTAATCTAACTACTTTTTAATTGTTATTCAATTTAGATTTGAAAGAAAAATGAAAAAAAAAACACGGGTCACATACTTGACTCATTTGAACTAAAACTTTAATGATATCTCCCTCATTTTTTAGAGTTACCCTTCATACTGTATATCATTAGAAAGTTAGCGATAAGGAGAACACAATGAGCTAAATTATACATAAAAATGATCAACAATTTGGGAAAAATCAAGAGAGAAAGTATCTCGGTTAGAAACTCAATTAGAGAGATCTAGTGTGGGTGAGTCTCAATCGATTGATCAAATATTTTCTCTAGACCAAAGAGATGATACGTTAAGCATTAAATAAGTGCTCTAATGTTTTAAGTATTCAGATCACCATTTCACTTCTCATGCACAAAGAAAATATGTTGAAACTCACATTTTAAAACTCGGTTGATCAAGAAGTGGAGCTAGACTAATTTTTGGGAGTAAGAAGGTAAAATTTGAGTATTCATTTGAATGAATTGGTTGAGAGATATGAGAGAACACAAGAAGGATATTTTATTATACTAAATAAATATTCGTCAAACTTAGTATAATAGATATAAAAACTTAGTTGTATTAGATATAAAGTTTAATTATTATACAAAATATAAAGACTTGGATCGTAATATTGAGAATTAAAATTGACGGAATTTCAACACAAAATTAACAAAGGTTATATTATTTGTACTAATGAAAATTAAGAGTAAACTATAAATTATATTTTGAATGATATATTAATATAAATTTTAGTCAGTAAAATATGAAGAGTTATTTATAGTACATATTGAAGCGTGTATGTAGTATATATCTAGATTTATTTATAGTAGTGAAAATTAAGACTAAACTAAAAATTATATTTTGGATGATACATTAAGATGTGTTACGGTAGATATTAAGACTTATTTATAATAAATATTAAATCTATTTTTATCATTATTATTTTAAAAATATTATTTTGTGTTATATATCTATTATATATTATTGACAATATTATGACTTAATGATATGAGATATAATGATATTTATTAAGATTATTTTTTATAAATATAAATTATAAGGTCTTAAGATATTAATAAAAAATACTAAATATAAATTTATTAAGTATAAGATCTTAGTTAAGATAATAAGAATATTTATATTTTAAAAATATTATAAAAATTTATATCCTTTAAAGTTAAATATGACTTATTAATTAGTATTAATAATTTAAATATTAAGTCTTAAGATGAGAACAATTAAGTATAAATATTTGGGTTTAGGAGTGTCTGATAAATATTTTTTTAAAATTTTATATTATTTAAAGTTAAAAGTAAAATTTATATTAATATATATTAAAACATCATATGAATGATCTTAATACTTCTAATGCTGAATTTTAAAACTTTATTTATGAGATTTTATATCAATAAATTACATAAAAATAATATTTTATGTAAAGTTTATTAAGAATTTATTTTTTAATTGTTACATTAGATAAATTTTAGTTTAAATAATATTCTACAAATATTTTAGATTTTTATATCATTTAAAACTAAAAATGACTTATAGCATTATATATTAAGATAACATATGATAGTTCTTAAGACTTTAAATATTAGTTATTAAGATTTTAAATATCGTCGTAGACTGGTCTAGAGAGTTTTAAAAGAGTCGTTATTATTTAGTGGGCAATTTGACTTCATCAGGTGGTTGATTCTACCTTTATGTAAAGTGGAAATTAGATCATTATTGTTGTCAGCTTATCCAAGATAGAAATTTAATTGTATAACTCTATTTGATATTCAAATAAGAGAGTAAATGAATATTGTTGTTTTATATTTTAAGACATTGTAGTTTAGGGATACAGACTTATTCATATTATGTTGACCGTTCAAATATAAATTTCAAGTTCAAAATTATGACTTGTAATATTGGGTATTAAAACGTAATTTTTTTGTGTGTTGATACTTAGAACATTTGATTTTAGCACATTAAATTTTAGGTATATAGATTTATCTAAATCCTAATTGCTGAAATATAATTTTTAAGTATAAAATATGACTTGTAATATTAAATATTAAGATATTATATTTATCGTATTAAGACTTAAGACATTCAGTTTTAAAATAATGAGGTTCAAGTATAAATACTTATCAATATCCTGATTGTTGTTCAAATATAAATTTTAGTTTAAAATATATTTTGTAATATTAGAATTACACATCATATTTCTCTTATTTAGACTTGAGACATTCGGTTTTAAGAAATTGAGATTCATATATAAATACTTGCCCATATCTTGATTGTCGTCCAAATATAAATTTTAAGTTTAAAATATGACTTGATATATTATATATTAAGACTTTATTTCTTCAGTATTTAACACTTAGAACTTTCGATTTTAATACTTTGATGATCGTCTGCAGACGACAGTCTGTTGATGTTCGAGAATGTGGTTAAAATTTGAGATACAGTTAGTTAGTCTCTTAAAAATATTATAGTTTTTAACTTTTAACCATGAAAATTCAATATAAAATTTGGCCGTAGCCTTGATACCTCATACATGCGGTTTTTATATATCAATTATTGTTGTTTGGAAATGTTCAGGTTGCAATAAAAAAAAACGCATTTTTGCAATTTTACTAAATAATCTATACTGGGTTCAAAATTCAAAGAAGTACTTATGAGCTGACGTACTAAATAAAGTAACCCAACAGATTGATATTTCGTTCAGTGCAACGGACATGAGCGGATCCGGCCTAGGTATAATATTATAATTATTTTAAAGTTAAGTATATTTTATAAATTTTTATAATGAAAATATAATTTTAGAGGTGTATGTATGCAAATATTTTTTAGGATAAAATATATTTTAGCAATTGTTTTAAGAATCAAATATATTTTTAAAAATACAAATTTATTTTTGAAAAAAAAAATCAGAGGTCAATTGTCTTCCCCTGCCATAACGCGGCTAGCCACTGGTAGCGGGCTGCGACGCAACCAAGTACAAGTTTTTGTTTTGAGAAAATTACTATGAGTGTAGACGACGCTGTTCAAACAAGCGAGTTGAGTCGAGTAAGAGGCAATTTAAACTCGAGCCAACAGTTATACGAGCCGAACCGACTCAAGCTAACAAGACTAATCCGAGCTAGAAGCTTAACTCAAACTCGGCTCGTGTCAAGCTTGAGCCAGCTCGCGAGCTCATCTAGTTGACTCATTTTAATGTTTTGATTTGTTAGTTGATTTCAAAATAGAAACTGAAATGAAAACAACTGATAAATTAAAATAAATAATAAATAAATTACATAACATATAAATAAATTATATAAAAATAAATATATTATATAACCAAATAAGTTTAAATATTAAAAATTATACTTAAATAGAAATACGAAATATGAGAGGCCCAAGTATACGAGCCAGTTGATGAGTTGCCGAGTGAGCCAACTCAGAAAGTATACGAGCCAATCAGTTCGAACTAGATTTAGCTCGAGCCAGATTCAGCTCGAGTTATGACGAGCTAAAATCTGAATGAGTAACGAGCGAGTCACGAGTTATTTGTCCAGTCCTAAGACGGATCAATAATTAGAAGCCAACTTTTGTGCTCGACGGTACTATATATCATAATTGCAACGTAGTAAGATAGAATATTTAATAATCAAATAAAAGAATTACATTTTATTGCTATAATGAAATTTAATTAGAGAAAGTAACTTGATGCACAGGTGGAGGCAGGGTGTATTGGGGGTAATAAGATTCCATGAAACTGCAAGTTATTCATTAGATGTTAATGTTGTATATGATTTTCGGTGAAATATTTGTAATTGGTCCCCTTATAATACGTACATGGGTTTTTTGTAGTTCTCTTTTGTTTCTGACACTCCCATGACTTATTCCTATCTCCGTCCCTGATTGATGTGAAGAGGAGAAAGTAGGAGTATAAGCGGATCTAATAGTCATAGAAATTAGCTAAACGATACTTATGTCAAATTCTAATTATCAAATATGAATATAGATATAGATATTGATCAGATATTAATTAAATATGGACATAGATCAAATATTAAATGAATACAACGATACAAATATAAATACATTTCATATATTGAAGTAAAATTATCACATACTGAAACAAAGTTATCACATATTTCGTATAAAAAAGTTGCATAATATTTTTCATATTAAATTTACTACTACAAATATTATATACTAATTAACAAAAAATAAGTATTAGTTGTTGTTGTTGTTGATGATGATGTTTACTTAATTTAGTCAAAATGTACCAACAAAATAATAAATCTTCATCTTTCTACAAAAAAAAACACATGATAAATATCAATGAAACATGAAATATGAGTCCAAGTTAGATCTAATATCAGAAAATCATATCTACGGATGATGATGATTTTTTTAATTCATGGGTGCATGATTCTATTTTATAACATGATTTTCATTATTAAGAACTGAGAAACTTTTTTTATATATACAAATTGTAGTAACCTCCCCGGTCCGAAGAATATAAGATACAAATGTTCAAGACAAATTGAGTACTGAAAGATCAACATTTCTGTCATCCAAAATAATCAAAATATCTTTAAACTCTGGCCTGGATTCAAAACTTTACTAACAAGAACCATTAAGGCCACACGTGAAATATGACATTTTCTCCCTTTTTAGGTACCAATGTACGAGTGTAAGCTGTCAAGTACTACACACTCTGCATGTCCAATATAATTACTTAATTTGTAGCTGAAGAACAATTCAAATTGAAAAAGTTGCGTGCTTTTGCAAATAACTACTTACCCCTCAAACTGTTAAACTCCACACTGAAAAGTGAACCAATTGACTCATTGACTGATGAATGGATTATGGCAATAATAGAGCATTCATGTGCCCAAATTCAGCAGCCATACCCATATTCACAAAGCGCAACAAATTCAAACGATGGGTATCTACAATATTATTATATTATGCAGGGAAGTAGCCGAGCAGTGTCAAGAATGATGCTTATGATAGGGATGTAAATAGACAGGACCAATTATATGGTTGAAAATATATAGCTGCTGCCTGCTGATTGGCAAGGCAAAGAAGTGTCCAAAAACATTGGAATGAAATTAGAAAGCTACAACTGTAAGAGGGGAGGAATATACCACGTTACCTTTCTTCCTAGCGCTTATTTCTCATTGGATCGCCTCCTTCCACATAGTATTTTTTATTTTCCATGCGTTTATTTTTTGGAAACAAATACGTAGTAAACGAAGAAAAATATCAGCTGATATATTAACTAAAATGTGTATTTATGGGTAATTACGCATAGTACTACTTCCCACCTTCAAACCACCATAGGATAAGATGACACCAAACTACATGAATCAAGCAAAAGATGTAAGCTAAAGGAAGCTTCGTCTGGCAAAGCACCTCAGCTAATAGGATTTAATTACGTGCAAGGATAACACTTTTCGTTGTCTTAAAAGAGGGGCAATATAGACTTTAGTCACTTCAAATTTTAATGAAATGATAATAATGAATTAAATAAAAAAGGGTATAAAAGAAATAATGTTATGTTTACTTGGACAAATAATGTTACCTTCATTATTTATACTTTATGTTCCTTTGAGGTCACTACACCTTAAACCCTAAAATAAAATTAGAAATAAAGGGGATTGAAGTTCAATGTTCTCAAACTAAATTGAATATATCATCCTTAAACCATCATTCGGATCATTTTCTATTCCCATTTAACAAAATTCTCATGTGTGTCTTTAAAACTAAGCGGGACATCATAATATTTGAACACTGTATCTCTAATTATTTTAATAAAAAGGAGGAATAATATTGACACTCTAAAAATTTGAAGAAAAAAAGAAGAAAAATAATACCCCAATCTATATAAAGAAAGGATCGGTTGACAATGGGTTATTTTGACAATCTTAACAATAAATCTCTAAATAAATATAAAAAAACTTTTTATAGATGTATTTTTTTACTTTTAGATTGATGGTCATTCAAATTTAATGTAATTTCATTATCGTTTGATGGTCCATCAAATACTATTAAATTTCCATGTAATTTACAACGGTTTCAATTTAACGGTCTTTGATGGATTATCAAACGATAATGAAATTGTATAAAATTTAAATGATCATCAATCTAAAAATAGAAGAACACATATGTAAAAAAAATACTTTTAATTTTTTTATATTTATTTAGAGATTCATTATCAAAATTATCAAAATAATCCATTGTCAATGGATCCCACTCATCTATATATCCTCCTATTGATGGCCCGGATATTTTATTCAAATAATCAAATAAAAAACGTGTGATCTTTGTTCCTATTTCTCGATGTAGATTGCGGTCCAATTTAGCCGACGCCAATCACCATGGACCATAGAAGTTATTCCCAATTTTATAACTGAAAATGAAATAAAACGACTCAAACTAATCCACAAAACCACAAATTGGTATGCATACAGCATACTATTTTTTTTAATAAACAATTAATTAGGTACACAAACTGTGTGGCCACAAGTTCACAAAAGGGTTGGCATTTTCTTGTTCAACTATGATTCCCCGTACGTATGTGGTCTGACCAATTAGTTTTTTTCTTTTTTTTTTTCATTTTTGTATCCGTAAGCTTTTTTTTTCTTCAATTAAGGTCACTTCTTGTATGATGTTGAAAGGTACTTGTATTTGTAGAGTTTGCATTTATTTGTATATTCCTTTTATTACCGAGTATAGATAACTATAAACAATTAATTCAGAATCAATATAACTAAATTTTTTTTTTCAAGATGAGTACAAACTGCTCTAACAATTATTCTTGAAAGGTACAAACAATTATTCTTGTATGATGTTGAAAGGTACATGTATTTGTAGAGTTTGCATTTATTTTTATATTCCTTTTGTTACCGAGTACGATTAGATAACTATAAACAATTAATTCATAATCAATAGAGCTAAATATTTTTTTCAAGAGTACAAACTGCTCTAACAACATGCATAATATATATTAGAAAATACATGTAAAACTTAAATATATTAAAAGTCCAAAAACCGTATCGAGGTTCCCTGATAAAAGAAAATTTGCAAGCTTAAAATTATTAAAAGTAAAACTCGAAGTTGAAGTTAGAATTTTGTCCATTTATCATTCGTAAAAAACATTCTATTTTTACTTCAGAATCCATTTATTTATTTAAAGAGTTAATTATTTGACTACAATATTCATCAGATCATGGCATTTAAATTACCTGCTTAGGGGATTTCAATTTATCTTAATTCAGATTGCAGAAATTGTTCAGCTCCCTATTTTCAATTTTAAAAACAAACATTATATTTTAGGGAAATTTGGTTAGGTGTCATCCCAAAGCCTCTAAATATCACTTTAAATTTTGATGTTTATTAAATGCCACTCTAAAATTAAATGAGTTATTTTTTTTTTGCCATAAATACTATATAACTGTAGACCGAGATGATCGTTTCTTCAATTATCTTTTATTTTCAATCATTATATGAAATGATGACTATTGCAATTTGTATCAGTCTGAACCAATTTGTATGGATGCTGTTTCTATGAGCAATTTGTACAAATCTTTTATTTGAGCTTTCTATTAGAACTTTGTATAACTGTTATTTCTATTAGAACTTGGCATGAACCTTTTATTTGACAGAGGAACTTTTACAATTATCTTTTAATTTTAAGCATGGTCTTTGTTGCTGCCATTATTCTAGTACACAGTATGTGAGTATTGATGCACAAGTAATTTATCTTCTCATTTCAATAGTGCTTGGACCCGTTTGTATGAACATGTATATATATTGGCTTCTTGCGCAAGAAATTTGTCATAAACTCTCTACTTCCCTATGTATGCTTTGATATATTTGCATATCCAAAGCAAATAATTATTAATTAAAACAAAAGGAGATGCTCCAGTAAAATGCTTCAAAAGGGCATGAGCCCCTAATGTTGTGACTTAGAGCACTATGCATTTTGCAAGAAAGGGGTATCGAGAGCAGAGAACATTCTCATCGGGCTCCAATAGAGCTCTTTTTTTCCTTTTTTAAACACTCAAGTTAAACACAATACAGTTGGAAAAAAAAAACTTATTTATAGAGAGAAAGAAATACCAAATTTCTATTGAAGGAACTGGGAGAAAGAAATACCAAATTTCTATTGAAGGGTAAAAGAGGAAATAGGATTAAGAAGATTCAAATATAATCTTTTTTTAATTAGAATGATACTAGATATTTTTTTCTAAACAAAACGAATTTAGAGTGACATTAAACTAACTATAACATTTAGAGTGATATTTTGTTAAATTACAGGTTTTGTGGTGGCTCTAAATCAGATTCCCCTATATTTTATCATTTTTATATGGGGAGGGATCATTTGATAATGGGTTATTTTGATAATTTTGGCTATGAATTTTATAAATATACATTGATGAGGATTTTTTTTTATGAACTCTCAAAATCAGAAGATATCAAATGAATCAAAATACTAATGACTACATCAAAATTGTTCACAAAAAGAAGTCACGATAAATGCTCAAAAATTCATGTACTAAATTATCTTTGTATTTTTTTGCCAACAAAAATAATTTAAAATACTCATAATCATTCAACCCTCTTTCTTATTTACAACCATTGAAGTCATCAAATTATTTGAATGCCACTTTAAACTAGACCACGTATTTATATACCAATAAAAGGCCCAAAGCGTGGGGTTCCTCGTGACCCCACAAAATTTCTAATTAGAATTTCGATCCTAGAAATACGGGTCAAAATATAATTCAGCGATCAAGAGGTGAATTTTCCCATTCAAATATACATGATCAGAAGGAATAATTTATGTGCAAAGCATATTATATTATTTCCCCCCCTTCACTGAGAGGCTGCAATTGAATTAAAAATAGTTCATGGCAGAGAAATCGATTTATTTTTCTATTGGAAACCTATTTGTGGATATGAAATCAAAGAGACGTGTTTCATGCCACAGAGTCCAAAGTATAAGGATCTCAATTGTCAGCCCTTCACTCGTTTCTCACTCTCCAGCCTCCAAAAATATAATAATATATTAATTAGACATTGGTTATAGGACGAGATGTTACTGCTCCTGGGTCCCAACACGTTTGACCCTAAAATAGAAAAAGTTCCTCGGCGGCTGTGCTTGTTCTTCCTCTCGTCTCGTGCTACCTCGTCGAAAATAGTTCTCACCATAGAATAGAAAAATGGACAAGTCCAGTGCTACTGAAATGTTAGATAGTAATCCAACGGATCAGAATTAACATATTAGTTCCATTTGGATAGGGAAATAAACAATTGAACAGGAGAATTACACACGAACCAACCACCACCTCATCCGCTTCCTATAATTACCCTTCTGCTCTGCATTCCTTTGCTCTCAACACCACACAGGAAATCATAAGGAAGGCCATTATCGCTGGAGGGGGAGAAAGAGAGAGAGAGAGAACGGAGCTCCTCAGTAAGGCGCTCAACCAATTGTTAAAAGGATCGTTCAAGTTGGGTAATCACGGCTCATCTTGTGTCCGACGGGTGGGGACCCCACCACATCCTTTCTTCCTGCTCGTACACCCCCGAAGTGGGGATCTCCGGTCGTAATCTCTTACTGGAGAAGAACAGCAGCCCATCTCCGCACGGTGGTCGAGGCGCTCTTCCTTCAGCCGGTGGAAGCCCCTCCGACCTCCTCTTTCTCGCCGGGGGCGGTTTCTTTTTTCTCCTCATCCCCTCCTCCTAGATACTGATTATAGTCTAGTCTTTTTCTCCAATTTCGAGTCCCAAAACCTTTTTTCTACAGTAAAAGTTTAAATTTTGAGATATTGTAAAAGAGAAGATGCTTACAATCAAGAGAGTCCCAACTTTGCTGTCAAACTATCAGGAGGGGTCGGAGGAGCCGACTGGGTGTGGCCGCAACTGCCTCGGCAAATGTTGTCTGCATGGTAAATAATCTAATATTTTTCCTGAATTCTAGTCAATTGTAGTTTATTAAATTGCATGTTAAAGTTTAACAACATGATGGATAGGAATATTTTGTTCATGTGCATAAGACTTGGATTAGTGCTTGTTTTTTTATTCAACTTGATTATTTGTTTTTTCAAGTTTTTGAACAGTTTGGACAGGATTTTGTTTATTTTAGATCTCCAAGCTCCTGATGCAAATCACCATCTACTGAGCTTTATTATTCTCTTCCCCAATTGATAAATGTATTTCTTTCAAGCTTATACTTTCTTATTCTAATTGTTTATTTTCTTTTCTTCAAATAATTGCAGTCTCAAAGCTCCCGCTGTATGTCTTCAGCTCTGATACAAATTCACCCAAATCTGATGTTTTCCTTTCCCAAATTCTCCTTGCACAGGTAAATTGAGGGTAATTAACTATTATTATGCAATACCCTATTTATCATCATCGATTATTACATCAACAAAATAAATTGGGGTTGACTAGAAATGAAACCCAACCCATCATTGATTATTACATCATTTGATTTTAATGGAAGCTATATCAAATTGAAAAAAAAAAAAGGAAAAGGATCAGAATAATTTCTGTGCCTGGAAATTATACCTACTAGGTTTAAAAGGTGATAGCAGTATGAACAAGTATGCTGAGAATGAGAATTAAGTGATATATTGTAAAAAAGTATAACATATCCAGAACAGTATGTTAGAACATAGAAGGGTAGTCAGGTCACAAAGATTCTTTTGCTTTCTTTTCTTGCCAGAAAATACTCACTACCCATTTGATGCTAATCAGGCCAGCAAACAATAATTTTCATTTTATTTTAAAATTTTCTATAGTGGGAGGAAAGGATGGAGCGAGGTCTGTTTCGCTATGATGTGACAGCTTGTGAGACAAAGGTAATTCCTGGCCCGCAAGGCTTCATAGCCCAACTGAATGAAGGCCGACACCTGAAGAAGCGGCCTACTGAGTTTCGTGTGGACCGGGTGTTGCAACCATTTGACCCAGCTAAGTTCAATTTCACGAAGGTCGGCCAGGAGGAGGTGCTCTTCCAGTTTGAAAATGGAGATGCAGCAGACAACTCATATTACCTGGAGAGTGCTGCTGTGGACCCTATCAAGGCTCCTAATGTCATTGCAATTAATGTATGGATCTCTTGATATTATTCTCTGGTTTCATTAGTTAAACTATTGTATATGCTGGATACACCTTTTCTTTTTTCTAAAACTTGGAATTTGTCTTTGATTGGCTAAATTTGATATAGTTATCTATTTAAGTTGCATGTCTTGTGGGGGGAATTTATTGGAAAAAGAAAACAGTTACTTGCATTTGCAAAATATTTATGGGATGGAAGAGTCTCTCTTTCATTTAAACAACAAAATAGTTGCATGCATCGTGCTTTATTTTAGCATTGATTTTCAGTTTTTTTCATAAAAACAGATGTTGCCAACTTCTAATATTAGAGCATTTGTTTCTTTGAAGAAATGCTGGTATCCTTGTTCACTCTCTATATTAAACTTTCTTGGGTTTCTTTGGATAATATGTAGGTGAGCCCAATTGAATACGGACATGTGTTGCTGATACCACGTGTGCTGGACTGTTTTCCACAGCGAATCGACCAAGAGAGCCTTTTACTGGCCCTCTACATGGCAGCTGAGGCTTCAAACCCTTACTTTCGTCTGGGCTACAACAGTCTTGGTGCATTCGCCACCATTAATCACCTCCATTTCCAGGTGATGCATATTAAAACTGCATTCTTCTCAGATAATTTGCTCTTATTTTATCATAATTAACCAGTACAAACATTTCCCGGGATTAATATTGGAAAATAACTTAATTCAAAATTCTCACATAGCCAATTAATAGTTCAGCTTTTTCCCAGGAATTGATGGGTAACAAATTATTTTGAAATTGCACCAAATATAGTACCCAGCCCTTCTTTGTTGTAAAGAATATGCCTACAATACTGGTTTTACCATTTGTTTCCAATATTATAGCATCATGCAGCATTTCGGCCATATTGTTTAAGTTTATTTGAATTATTGTTGAAAAGTTGCACCGATTATTTCTGCAGGCTTATTACTTGAATGTGCAATTCCCTGTGGAGAAGGCCCCAACTGAGATGATAAACCTCACTGGGCCTGCTGGTGTGTCAGCAAATGGTGTCAAGGTCTCTAAGTTGGTGAACTACCCTGTCAGAGGCTTTGTTTTCACAGAAGGAAAAACAGTCAATGACCTTGCTGAACTTGTGTCTAATGCCTGCATCTGTCTCCAAGAAAACAATATTCCCTTCAACGTGCTTATATCTGACCATGGCCGTCGGATTTACCTCTTTCCCCAGGTATCAGATTTGTCATTTATATACATCTTCTCATATGTATTGGATATGCTTTTTTTAGAATAAAGATGAGCAAACATTTGTTTTTTAAAATGGTTCATAATTTACCAGCCATTGAATTTTGAAAAATACCTTCTTGATCATTTTGGCTATTTGTTCTTCTGCAAATATTTCTTTTCATAATCAATCATCTGTAAAAACCTGTTTTCTCCTTTCCAGTGCTATGCTGAGAAGCAAGCATTAGGAGAGGTGAGTCAAGAACTTCTCGACACACAAGTGAACCCAGCTGTATGGGAAATCAGTGGCCACATTGTGCTCAAACGAAGAAAAGATTATGATGAGGCATCAGAAGCCTCAGCTTGGCGTCTTTTGGCTGAGGTGTCTCTCTCTGAGGAGAGATTTGACGAAGTGAAGGCATATATCTTTGACGCAACTGGTCTGGTTGAAACCAAAGATGAAATACCAAAAGCTGACAAGAAAGAAGCAAAAGAAGAGAAGTTTGAAGGACAAGTTGTAGAGCCTATGGCCACACCGCACTTTCAGGAAGGTTGCCTTGTTCTTCAGTGAAGGTTTTGGGTATAGGTTTGGTCATTATCTATGTTGCTTAATCATAATCCGTGGTAATAAACTCACTTTGGACAAGTTGCTGTGTTGGTGCTTGTTTGTATTTGCTTGATGCTAAGTTTACGTTTGTTGTCATGGTATGTAGGTAACTTTTACTTGCATTATGTTCAGATTTGTTGGGATGTAATGGAGTTTGTGAAAGGACCTTGCAATGGATAAAAGTTTGCTTGTAGATTTATTTGTGATTAGTTGAAGATTTAATTTTAAATTCCACTTGTTAGAAATATTGTGTTACTGTGTTTCAGGCTCCTGGGGGTGCCAGCAGATGCCGATTTTTCGGCAAGGATATGTTCATGTTCATGTTCTATAAAGTATTAGTTGCCAAGAAGTTTAAATCGATTAAAAGGAGTTGTAGTTTAACAAGAAACATATCAACAAGTCCTGATACTTCATTTAGGATGGCAAATTGTTTTGAATAATTTTCTGTGTTCGGAATTTGGACAGGTCACAGGTGGGCAGCTGCTCAAAATAGTAATTAGTTCTATCATTTCATTGTTTCTATCTTTTAGATGAAGTTCGTGACTATTACTCTATCTTGGAAAGTTGCTATGCGTTAAAATAATTTTAGACCGTTTAATTTTTTTTACTATCTGATGGTTAAGTTAAAATTTTCTAATATGATTAAAAAAAAGAGGTGAAGTAAAATTCATTGTGGTTAATTGATACTCCTTCCAAATCATAGCGGATTATTAATTAAATTTTTCTTTTTTTAACACATTTACTTCAATTATATCATTTATTTATATCACTAATATCAAAGGGCTTGCCCACTCGCTCAATCGGCATTTGCCTCACTTCTAACCCACTCGTTCAATCGGCACTCAATCTCACAACAAGTAAGAAAATAATCTCAAATATCGGTGGGGTTATGCTCATTTTCCTTCGCCAAACCTACTAGACTTAAACACACATGTGCGTTACTTTAAAATAATTTATTATTTATTCCACTTCAATTGTACTTCGCTTATGAGACGGGATATACTTCCTGTCTTCAATGTAAGTTCTCACATTCTCTTAATCAACCAACAACAACAACAAAGCCTTTAATCTCAAATAAATTGAGGTAGGCTAAAAATGAAACCCAATCGGAAAACATAAGATCAAAGATCTTAAATATCAGTGATTCTCTTAATCAACCTTTAAGAATAAACAGCATTCCATAACATCCAAATTTATTTAGTGCAATAGTTATCTGAGTACTTTAGGAATAGTCTGGACAATTGATGTGAATGTCAAAAACAATATAACTGCACAGTTTGTATTGATAGAAATCATGAAATGTACTTCAAAAACGTACGAAAAGGAGTCTGAAAATTCAAATCAGTTATTGTAACTAACTAAATATTAATGGTTGTATTTAATTGAAAACATGAATTTATCTCACACGCCCTATTCACCACACATCATTCACTAAATTTTATAAGAGTGCTTGTTAACTTAGCCTTCTTCCCAAGTAAGGGATCCCCTCTACGCCCAACTCTGGCAGCACTAATAGTATAGCCTAGCTTGCACAAATATTCATTCTAAAATAATTGAATCAATAAAATGTATTTTATAATGCATGAGAGAGTATAGCAGAAATATTCTTGGAGGATGAATTATGGAATAATTAGTTACTTGTATCCGCCTTTCTGTAAAAAATAAGAAAGTTATCCAGACAACTTCTAATTATAGGGATAATGTTTTTTCTCTTTTTAATATATGTGGGGCTTCAAAAGTGGATTGACACGGATCCATGATTCATTTATATAATGAACATTTATTGCACATATAAATATCAGAATTCTTGAAGAGATGCATATTTAATTCTCGATAAAGTATTTTAAAAAAAAAAAGAAGATTCCGCAGTGGATTTCAAATCGTTCAATTTTGAGTTTTTGATAGTTAAGATAATTTTTTTGATGTGATTAAAGGATAAAAGTTGATGAGAAAAAATTCCTATCATTGATTAATAAACTAACGGCAACTCACTTTGATCTATAGCAAAATTAGCTAAAAATAAATATCAGATTTCATGAAAGCCCTTATTTCGAAATAAAATATCAGAATTAGTCAAAGATCTTATTTCGAAATAAAATATCAGAATTTTTCAAAGACCATATTTCAAAATAAAAGAAAAAAATTAGTAAAATATGAATATTTAATTGTTCATTTTTTTATAATTTTAATGAACATAATAGGAGATGTAGATCCACACCTAGCTCAATCAGTTAAGAGTGACGACAGTAATCTCCATATAAACACAAATGTTGAACTGATAAGTCTGATACAATATCAAATCAAAAGCTTATTCTCTCCGAACAGTAAAGAAAAAGAAAGAAACAAAAAGAAAATCAAATGCTGACTTGACCCCAGTCCCTGGTCATTGATTTTCGTCATCTAATTATTACATGAACGCATTTCACAGAGCTGAGAAAATTTGATTGGACGTAGCTGATTAACCTTTTAAATTTGACTCTTTATTTTGTTTTTCTGTCCATGACGTCAAACCTTTTTTAGTAAACAAAAAAAGTAAGAAAATCGAGTTTATTATTTTGTTTACAAACATAACGTAATCAGATTTGAATTTTATATTTGGGTTCATACAGCTGGGATCATACTTCAAACTCAGATTCAAAAAAAAAATCATTTCTATTTTATTTTGTTTTGTTTAAAATTTTAATAATGATTATTGTGTGATTAACTATTTTTTATTTTAATGGAACAAAACATAAAAAAATAGAAAAGAAAAAACAGAGAGGTTTAATTAATCATCCAATGATTAATTATCACTAAAATTTTAAACGAACAAAACAGAAAATTTAATTAATCATTCAATGATCATCAATAAAAATTTAAACGAAATAAAAAAAAAAAATAATTAATCATACAATAATTATCAGTAAATTTTAAAATAGAATAAAATAAAAACTGGATCTGAATTTAAAATTCGGCCTAACGACTTGTCAGCTTATAAGACTTGCGAGGTGTTGTGTCACCGACAAACAAATGAGGTTTTTCGTATATATAGAATGTTTGAGTAATGCATTCCTGCGGCCAGCGAGTAACGTTTAATGCTGCTGTGTGGTTGGTGTGCTCAAAATGAAATTATCATTTTTGACTGAACCAAAAATAAAAAAATCGGGTCAGATAGTGTCAATGAATCAGACGGGTAGTTATATTAGTTTATTATTTTCTTGATATGGTTCGAATCCGATTCATTTATTAGATTTTATTATTTTCGATATGATCTGATCGATCCCTTTAAGAAGGGTCATTACCACAATTAATTCATTTATTTAAATTTTTCGGATTACCGGAATCGCAACCCAAACAACACAAAAATGACTCATATTCTATTCGATCTAACGTGTGTAAAATAATTAATTATTTATTAATTTTTTATATAATTTTAAGTAATTAAATATTAATTAATTTTAATTAGTAGATATTTAATGTATATTTAAATTTTAATTAGTACTAAATCATAAAATTACTTCAAAAAATATAACTAATCGAGTCGGTGTGGTCGGGTTGATCTGAACCCGACCCGATCCAATTCGGATAAAAAAAAACTCATATCTGACCAATTTTATCTTTGAGTTATGTCTCAGATCAAAAAAATTAAACGTCTCATATCAATAACACTAAGTTATTATTATTTTGTTTTCTTGTTAAAATATCTATGTAGGTGCCGTGAAATACATGTGCACGTTCATTCAGTATAAGGGGCTGTTCGGTGAAATGGATGGAATAAAAATAAAAATAAAATTTGAACTAAAAAATTATTGTGCGGATGAGAAAAAAAAAATCACTCTTAATGAATTTATTATTTTCCACACGCTTGCCGAACGGTGCAATCCCTTGGGAATTGGGAGTCTGGGGACTGGGAAACAGCCGAAAAGAAGACTAAAGAAAATATAACTTGCTTCAGATATGAGACAACTGCTTGGAAGTTGAATTTTGGATATTAATTAATATCCAAAATTCCAAGCTGGATCACTGAAATCCTTGCAAAGAGACAAACCAAAGCTGCTGCTGCGCCCAATCAAAGCGTAATGCGTGCTCTGGGCCTTCGGCTGTGAAAGCCTTTAAGTTTTGGGGGCACTGTCTGGTATCTACCAACAACGTCGCATTGAAACTTCAAAGGGGGCAATGTTATCCAATTTTCAACATACAAGAAGATGTAATAAGAAAAAAGGACTCAGAAATCGCAAATGTTTTAAAATATTTATTGTTATCGTGTCGCTGTTTCTTCTAGGATGAGTCATATTAAAAAAAACATTTATATGCAAATATGATACGCACAACTAGACGTACAAAAATATATTTTTTAATTCATTGTTATAAAACAATAATATTTTAAATTTCACTCAAACTTCACTTACTAAAAAAAATACATAATTGCTTCAGACAACTGCTTGGATTTTGGATATAAATTATCTTAATTTCTTTAAAATAAGTTCAATAGAGTATGATGGTAATATTTAGTGTTTACCTCTTATCTTGCAAATGTCAAGTATCTAGGGTTGTAAACGAATCAAATTCAATTGAACCAATTAGTGTTTGAATTTGATTTAAAATTAATTCAAACTAAATTAATTCAAACTAAATCAAATTCAAACTAAATTGAACCGAGCTAAAGTGAATTTGATTTAAAATCAATTCAAACTAAATTAATTTCGAACTAAATTAAACTCAAACTAAATCAAACAGAGCTAAAGTAAATTTGAACTGAAATTAAAATTTAGACGAACGCATTTATTTTAATATTATCACAAATAATTAGATTTAAAATAATTTATATTTTATTGATTTTATAATAAAATTTCAAAAAATAACTAATATTTATTAATTTAATAATAAATTAACAATATCTTATTAATTTTATAATAAAATAATTATATTATTATATATTATTGACTACATAGTTAAAATATATACAAATAACTATTATAAAATGAACTCGAAGATTTGATTAAATAGTTACAGTAATGATATTTAAAATATAATTTGATTCTTAAAATTTCAAAATTATAAATTTAATCCTTAAATAGTTCCGCGCGTTATAATTTTTTTTTTTTTTCCAATAAAATGTTCTTGTTTACCCATCATCATCATCAATCAAACTCATAAATAGAAGTTCCATGCATATCGCCACGATATATCTTTCTGACAAAATACACATAAATACTATTATAAATGTAATTTAATACAAATAAAACAGTATATATTAGTTCTACTAATATTTACTATCATATATACCAAAAATAATAATATTTATCTTCGCATTATTTATGCCGTTGGACGACTGCGTGCATACTTCATCGTTAAAAAAAAAGTACTATGATATATGAAAATATCGTTTTTTTTCAAATGAATTTCGAATATAGCACCAACTTAGTACAAATCAAAAACTTGAACTACATTCTTTTAAAATTTCATGGATCAAAACAATAAAAATAATTAATGTTTTAAAATCGAATGAAACTTTGAAAAATTGCAATCCAACACCAGAAATATCTTTATTGTTTACATCACAGTGTCTTTAAATTAAAATTCGAAAATTAAAAGATTTGTATTCGGACTGTTGCAAATATTGTATATCGATATATATATTTCAACACACGAAACTAGTTTGCATAATTAAGAACTTTTCATAATATATAATTACCCAAGCTCCAATTAAAGGTCCGGAAAAGATCTAATAATTGCCCTCATGACCTTAAACCAATATGAAGATGATGTTCAACGGTTTGGATCGGCCGTTTAACTTTTAAATTGAGATACGGACGCCAAGACAAAATTTTTTTTTATCACAAGCACCATATTATATATATATATATATATATATATATATTTATAACGAATGAAGTGTGTTCACCGATAATATTAATTAGCTTCACTGCAACAGTGATACCGCAGCTCTATCATTCCTCATGTACTATTCGTAATTTACACATGATGGCAAAATTGTAAAGAAAAACGAAGTCAGAATAAAAGGGAAAGAAAAGACGAAGAAATATTAATTTGAGATCAGAATGGAGCCGTCGCTATTTCTCCAGATCTAGATTGTTGCAAGCCATGTGCATGACATGTTGTCATGCAACAATCGTAATCGAACTTCTCTTCTTCATCATTCGACTTAGCATCATTATCTCTCTTTATATTTATAACTGGCTTTAGACCCTGTTTTTTGTTTATAGAAAAAAGAAAGAAAGAAGAATTAGATGCTTCTTACGAATTAAAAAGAAGATGAATCCTGAGATCTGTAAATATAATCCTGTAAGATATAGTTATTTCATTTTCTGAGAAAACTCACCTCTGTGAATATACTGATAGCTTTCTCTGGTGTTGTTGTGCTTAGAATATATAATGCTGCCTCCTGACATGATGAGCAACACGGTTACCATTTACAAAACACATCCAAAAGAAATTATACGAAGTAGAATATATCATATATAGTTCAAAGAAATTTCATCAAAAATATTAAACAAAAGAAATTTGAAGATATATAGCAAGCTTAGTAATTACGTACCCTGGCGCCCTTAATTTCCTCCAGTGTGAGAGTTCTTGGTTCGAGCTCAATGGATTCCTGCCTCCTTGATAACAAAGAATCCATTAATCTCTCTCTCCAAATTTTCTTGTAGCGAAGAAGTTGCTCTCTTCTTCTTCTAGTTCTCTTGAGAAAGAATGAGCATCGAAGCAATGGAGGAAAGAGAAGCCTCAGAGTCACTATATACGGAATCGATCAGAGCGACATGAAACACGTGGCGGGAGCGCATAAGCCTGATGCCGTACACGTGCCAGCACGGAAATGTGATGCTGGACACGTAGCTTTGACATTTTCGAAGCTGATAGAATCGGTTAAGATTTTTCTCTCGGTGTGATCATGGTGAAATACCAAATTTACTTTAACTACTTACCAGACTACTCTTTTCGCGTGCTTTCTTTCTTCCATGTGTTCGACACATGGGCTGCTAATGAATTTAATTCGATGCTAATTTGATTTCAAATTAATATAAATTAAAATAAATTTGAATTAAATTGAATTTAAACTAAACCAATTCGAATCCAAACTAAATTATAAATGAACTTAATTATTTTAATTTTTATATTATTATAAATAATTAGTGCTAAAAATATAATTAGTATTTTCTAAATTTTGTATTAAAATTTAAAAAATAACTTATTTATTTTATTAATTTTGTATTAAAATTTAAGATCAAAGATCTCAAATATCAAATCGGTGAAATAAATAACTAATAATTTATTAATTTATGCTAATAGTAATAATAATAATAATAATAGTACAATAAATCTCTATTATAAAACATATTACTAAATCCTAAAAAATATTTTAAAATCTAATTCTAAATTCTTGGTCACATATCCAACGCAACATCCGCATTTCAGCTGCACTCATCTTCTGGACATGTTATCATTTTGTAGCCCAACATTCTGCGTCATACATCATCGCAGATCTAATCGTTGTCCTGTAGAACTTGTCTTTTAGTTTGTTTGAGACCTTCTTATCACAAAGAACACCAGATATTTATCTCCATTTTACTCATCCAGCTCTTATTCTATGACTAATATTTTCATCTATCTCTCATTCACTCTGCAACATCGATTACAAATACCGAAATATATCATTCATGGGTACTACTCGTCCATCCAAACTAACATCTCCGTCATCTGAGTTTTCTCCGTTGAACTGACACCTCATTTATTCAGTTTTGGTCCTACTAAGTCTAAAACCTTTCGATCCTAAAGTTTATCTCCACAACTCTAGTTTCTAATTGACTCCAATTCTACTCTCATCAATCAGCACCACATCAACAGCAAAGAGCATACACCAAGGAATATCTCCTTGTATGTCATTTGTGATCTCGTCCATCACTAAGGTGAAAATATATGGGCTCAATGCAGACCCTTGATGTAATTCTATCTTAATAGAAAATGTATCGGACTCGTCTTACCTGTTTTTATCTTTTTTAAAGCTCCTTTCACTTCAGACTCTTGAATTCTCCGAACAAATTGCATGTTGGTGTCAATTAAGTAGTCCAACTCGATCGTGGTTTTCTCACTCTCGTCGTTGAAGACTATGTATTCTTAATCAATTGAGAATATGTATTCAAGATTAATGCATATTTTTAATGAATTTGATGAAGTTGAAAAATCCTTGTCTAACTCTAAGATTGTAGGCAAAGATTTTAGAGTAATGATGAGAAGATCAAGATGGGAGAACATGATAAACACTTTAGAAGTAATGCAAGGCTCTTTTGGTGAATTCACATATGAAGAAGTATTTACTCATCTTCTATGCTTTGAGGAGAAGCTACGACAAAACGGAGAACTCACACCAAAACATAAAGAAACCACACTTCAAGCTCAAAGATCTCCATCGCACCACTATTTGAGCAAGACATCATCTAGCTCATCTTCTATGAATGATCAAGTCATTACGAATATGTTTGAAAGAATGTTAAATCTTGAAAAGGAGCACAATGAGGGGCGAGATGAGAAATGAATGACATGTATATGCTTCTCATGCCATAAGGAATGTCACACAACACACGATTGTTCCTTAGTCTTTCCAAATAAGAAGAAGCAAAACTTTGAGATAATTGATGCTATGCTAGCTATAAGCAACCATGTTAAGAGAAAGAAAGATTAAATAAATTCACTTAATTTTGTCCTAATTGCGCAAGTGGAGGAGAGCTCATCCGTGGTGATGTTGATGAGATTGTAGCAAGAAACAACATCACCGACTTGTGCACATTGGAGATCCTACACGATATTGTAATATCTAAGAATATGAAGATGAACTCATATGCACCTAAGGTACAAAATTCTCAAGAATTTTAACTGCACAATCAAGTAGTACTTTGCATTACATCCACTTGGGATGATAGTGATGATGATTATGTTGAGAATGATAATTTTTTTGTTAAAAATGTAAATAATTTTGATGATAAGGATGTAATTGAATCTTTTGTATCTAGTTTAGAGAGTCTTATTCATGATTTATCTTCTCAAAAAGAGATAATTGAGAGGCTTTAAAATAAAATTTCCGAATTTGAGTTAAAGGTTCAATCTTATGAGTTTAAATTATAAAATCTGGAAAAGAATTATCAAATGCACTTAGGTGAAGTTGCAACATTAAAAGTGAAAGTACAAATTTTAGAAACTGAAAATAGGGCATTAAAATCCTTATGTATTTCAACAAGCTTTACTTCAATGGATTTAGACAAAGTTATAGGTCAAAGGTTTAGCAACAAGTCGGGTCTTGGATATAAGAAATCTTCTAAGACTTCAAATTGCCCTAACTCAAAAGAAAAACAAAATCAAGGGTCAAATGCAAAAATTGTGAAATCTACTAATACTAAATCTTTCAATAAGAAACACAATTATGCATTTCAATATAAGCAATTTAATAAAAATATTAACAAAGAAAAAATAAATTTTTGAAGCAACAATGCTACATTTTTTTAATCCTAGTTGATCAAATAAATTGTATTTTAAAAGACCCGATGGTTGGTTTTATGAGTTTAAAAATTCAAATAATTTTCAAACCAAAGCTCAAAAATATGAGCATAAACGAATTGTTTCTCAAAAATATAAAAATATTTCTAAAGAAAAACTCAAGACTCAAGCTCAAGGATTAAAAGAAAGCTACCAAAATACATTTGTTAAAAATAGTAAAAAGTCTCAAACATGTGTATTTTATAATTATTGTTGTCATATTAGTCATATCTCACTTGATTGTAAACTTAGAAAAGAAAACAACATCGCAAATATTGTTTGGGTTCCTAAAATTAAAAATTAGATATCCACAATGCTTAATTGTCCCTTCAAATCATATATGTAACATATTTAGCGGGATTTAGCTAATAAATTATATTTTTTTTTGAAAGTATTTTAATTTTTTTATCTTATACACGGTGCATATATTAAGGGGGGGCAATCAATTAAGGGGGGGCTAAATTGAAATAAATTTTTTATTCGCACTCTTTTGCTCGATTTCCAAAAAGGGAGAGAAATTTTTTGGTGAAATTCACATTATATGTTATATCTATGCACCCATGTATTATTTGCAAATCGACAAAAGAGGGAGATTGTTACGCATAATATCTTCTTTGATTTGTCGATTTGCAAAACAATCTTGAATTTTATAATTTATCTTGTTTGAATTTTGTGTAGGGATTAAAATATAAATGGACTAGTGCACAAGAACTAAGACTAGTGCTGGGATACAAGAGCTTAATCAAGACTACATTAGGCTTAGGTTTAGTTAGACTCAAACTGGGTTGAATTGGTCAAGATAAATTGAGCTTAAACAACAAGAAAAATATTTTTGCCAAGTGAATCATTATAACAGTTCAGTAATCGTTATAACGGTTCATCTCAATACTAAAAAATATTCTAAGGCAGAAACATTCTCAAAGAAACCATAGTGTATCATTATGTAACGATTCAGTAATCGTTATAATGATTTGTTAACCGTATAACAATTCTATAATCGTTATAATGATTCATGAAACGTATAACGATTTGATAAATCGTTATAACGTTTCACCTCAGTTGATCTAACGGCTATTCTTTCTAAATCGTTATAACGATTCATAAATTGTTATAACGGTTCATGCCGAAAAATAGTTTCTTCAGTTATTTTAGAAAATCTATTTAAAAGAATCACATCTCTCACTTATAGGTGATTGAATCTGATCTATCTAGCTAAATCATTACTACAGAGAACTTACTAGCCATATATAAAGTGAGAGAGATAATTCAAAAGATTGATACACACAATTAGCCAAATCTGTGTACAAGCTCAATTTAGATTATCTCTATTCTCCCAACTTGTTCCTTCGTGAAAAGTCTAATCAAATGAATCGAGTTCGAGCTAAAATCAAATCGAAAATTGAATAAATTATGAATTATAAATTTTTTTGCACCTTTGACTATCTGCTCCAAGCTTTGTGAAAAGGAGGGATCGCTTTCGGGTTGTCAATATTAGACCGTTATATTTACAAGATAAATTTCGTGTTCAAAATAGAGATCAATATTTATTAGATTTACAATTGACAGGTTGCAAAATATTTTATTTTCTTTCTCTTTCACCCCCCCCCTGAAAATCACCTTTAGAGGCGCCTAATGGAAATAATCCTGTTTCACAACTAAAAAGGACTCATTAGAAGAATACAGTATTTAATTATGAACTAAAAATCAAATTTTAAAATCATATGAGCAAAGTATTTCATAATATTTACATAGAAAATATATTGTTTGTGTAAAATAATATATGATCTAACATGAGATATATATAACTTTTTGTCAGGATTAAGAGAGTATTTTATACATATTAATTTTTTGGATGGTTATGTGTTTTTCTTTTTTTTTATTTTGTTGTTGGTTTAATTTTATTTAGCATTGTTGAGGAATAAGAGATGAATAAAATATTTTTCTGTTCCTGACAACAAATTAGTCTTTTATATATGATCATTGATTCATAATTGTTGAACGTATATATTTTTTCCCTTTTTGAATTTCTAAAGAAAAACGACATCTTTACGTTTTCACATGTTCACATTATTCTATTATATATTTTCCTTAGCCCACATTAAAAAATTTAAAAGGTGACGTTAGCTTTTTGCACATGGTGGTTAACTAGTGATAGATAGAAATAATTTATAAGGGCTGAGTTTTTAAAGTTAGTCTGATCGGTCTCATCGAGAAATTTAATGTTTATTTGACTCTTCTTCAATATGATCTAGACATTTTCTCTTATAAAGATCAGATTTAATAAAAATCGGTTTGGTTTTAATTCTAGAGAAATGAGTTTTTTGATAACTCAATTATTATAAAATCCAACCCTTAACAAACTTGATCTGATCCTTCTTAAATTCGATCTTTCACAAACTTTAAGTGATTTGCAAATCTGATAATTTTCAAACCCTTATATTCTAATTGTATTTAGAGAATCTCAAAATTAGATTTTTTTTAAAAAAATACTATTTTTTACATTCAATTATGAATTTTATTTTATTTTTTAATATTTTATGTTGTATTTTAATTATATTTAAAATATTTAAAAAAATAAATAAAAGATATTTTTTTAAGTTCGACTTAAGATCGAAGGGGACGGACCTGATAAGAATTAATTTTTTTAAAAAATCAGTCTCATCCTTAAAAAATTAAGTCCTTTGAATTCTAAATTTTTTTTATTAAATTCGGTTCTTATGCAGCTTTTTTATAAGTCTGTTAGGCCCATCTTCGAGAAGACCGGGCTTACCCTTAAAAAACGATATCTAATTATGGATATCAGTTATTGATCACACATGTCGACAGTACAGCATAAATAATCTGAATTCTGAAGAATGGAAAAATCGGATACCTCCAGTCCCTTTAAAGTGGCATACATAAAAAAAACAGATGCAAGTCGGTACAGCTGCCACATCACGTAATTCTAATGATGTGCTATTGTTTGATGTATTTTAAGAAGAGAAATTATATTTAAAATTGAAGTGGGATTATATTGATTAGTATACAAACACAAAAGATGATACAGATCAACATCTGTCCTTGTGCATTTACGAGAGACAATGTAAGGTTTAGTATTGACTCATGAGTCATGTCCTGAATTATTTTTCTCACTCGTGTTTGGTTTAGATTGGATGATTAATGATCTCGTAGAACGGTTTGAAAGTTCTTGTCAGTCACTAATGATCATGGTTAGTTGATTACGTTCTAGTATATTTGTGTTCAAAGATTCAATTAAAAAAACAATGTTAAGAGTTATGATATTTTTATTTTTTCCTAAGGTTTTGAATAGCATGTTATAGCATTTTTAACTTTAAAAACTATGATATTAGTTAATATTGCGCTATATCAAGTTATGACCGCTATAGTGATAATAGCGGTAGCGCGCAATAATAAAATAGTGTATTAGATAAAACTTATTTTTGTTCAAAATTGATTTTATACAACTTAAGAGAATTAAATTTATCTAGTTATAGTATTGTGCTTATTTTAATGAAGAAAATAATGCAGTTTGTGGTTATTTAAATTATTTTGAATATAAAAATTATTTAGTTTTTATGATATTAGTGATATTTTAAATAATAACTTTCAATTTATACTAATTAATTATAAGTTTATAATTTCTTACTTAGTCATTGTATGAAACTCTAGTTTATGAAAATTAATAGAATTATAGATTATAATTTTTAAATTGGAGAAATGCGAAGTATGATAACTTCTTTTATAGCGCGATAATGACTATTTAGAACCTTAATTTTTTTAAGCATTGTATTTCTTATAATTATTCATTTATATTCTAATTTTCAGAAAAAAAATAAAAAATATATGTGTTAGTGGATCAATTTGCCCAATCGAATTGAAAAGGTGATGTACTAATTGCTTAGATTAAGTAAAATTCTAATTTATTTTAGGCAATAAACTTTCATATCGCATTATCCTTGAATGTCAATCATCTACTCGCACAAATGCCGACTGCCAATTACATAGGAATTCAAAACAATTAAACAAGTCAATACTTCAATTTTTAAATTAACAACTTCATAGATCAATTACGTAGGAACTTTATAGTGGTTGGCAAGCCCAAATCATTCGCACCATCAACAAATTCGATGCAACTCAACTTTTTACTCCAAGTATCACTCATGTATAATTAATTGAAAATTTAAGATACTAGAGGATATATTTAAATTAAGTTTCATGGACAAACAAAAGAGAAATCAGTTTAATGAAGGGGCTGAGAGGAAAAGCAGTCTTAAATTATGGGCACCACCACCAATCTCTCCTAGTCCTGCCACATCAACGGGATTTTGCTTGTCCATACACGCAAGTATCAGTGGATATTAGTATCACTAATTAAGTCTTAGGGATCATTCTGTGGTCCAATAATTCTGAGTAATTATAACAAGAGACATTCCGGAAGAATGGTCCAAAATCTCAGAAAGACACAAAATCCGATATTATCAAAATTATGTTTCGTGAAATGAGACAATATTTGATAGGCATCTGATAACTTAGTATCCTTAAATATCACAACTGAAATATATTAACTATGTGTTAAAATAATTGTTAAAGACATTTCACGTTCTGAAATATGATCCGTCCAAAATTATGATGTTTTTATATCTAATGACTATACTTTTAATATTTAATATCATATGTCTTAAAAGATACCAATATAAATATTTTTTTAATATATCACTTCACTTGTATTAATAACTATTAAGAATAAATAAATATGTCATAATATTTATTGAACCAAGTTGCATTTTTGTCTGTATAAATATCTTTGTTTTTCTCAATAATCAATTTTCTCATAAAAAGAAAATAAATCTCAATAAATTATAAAATAACAATTCATAATAAAAACTCTCTAAAGATAAGAATTCTACTCTTAATGGTTGTTAAAATATATTTTAATATCCATTAAATAAAATCTTTTTTTGTCTATAAACATATCTTCATTTGTATCAATAGTCAATTTTCTCTTAATATCTAAGTCTTAATGCTCAATTCTCTTAAAAAAAATAAATACTAATAAGTTATAAAGCAATCATTCGTAAATAATAACTAAAATTTTATTATCAATGATTTGAAGTGTTAAAATTTACTTAAAATACTTTAACTCTTAATATCATAACTTATAATTTTTTATTAACAATTGAATCATTGTCAATACTTTTATCAAGCCCATGGCATACTGATTATTTGAGACCAACTAATAGTACCCCAAATTTATACCGGCTGAAAAATTCATTAACCATATTTTGAACATCTCCTAATGACTGTCCTGCAAGCAACCTTTGAAGTCTTAAAATCTAAAATCTCAAGTCTTAACACTAAAAAATGAAGTTTTAGTACCTAATATTATAAGTTATATTTTAAAAAATTTGGACAACCATCGGAATATAAGCAAGTCTCTATATCTAAACTTTAATGTCTTAAATTTGAATGTCTCAAATCTTAATATATAAATTATTATGTCATAATATCTAATATTATAAGTCATATTTTGAACTTAAAATTTATATTTGGACGGTCATCAGAATTTAGATAAGTCCATATATCTAAGTCTTAATGTCTTAAAACCGAATGTCCTAAGTTTTAATATGTAAAATACGATGTTTTAATACCTAGTATTACAAATCATATTTTGAACTTAAAATTTATATTTTGACGACCATCACAATATAAATAAGTCTATATACCTAAACTATAATATCTTAAAACCGGATATACAATGTCTTAACTCTTAAAATTCAACGTCATAATACATATTATTATAAGTCATTTTATGAACTTAAAATTTATATTTGAACAAGTCCCTAAATAATATCTTAAACTATAATATGAACAAGTTTGTATACTCAAATTATAATGTCTTAAAACTAGAGGTACAAAATCTTAACACTTAAAATGCAAACAATATATAAGTAAAAAAATAAAGAACCTAAAAAACACACACTATATATCTATATCCATCCCTCACAATGAGCTAACAACTTACATGAATACAACAGACATCTAAAACATATATTACATTCCCAATTTATCATTCTTGTATAAAAATCTCAATAAAAAAATATGACATACAAGTCTCAAAATATCAAATAAATTTTAATATTAAATTTACTCAGAAACAACTCTCACATGCAAAAATATAACAAATAAGTTTTAAAAAATACAACAGATAACTCTCGGTACCATAAATTTTAAATCTCAATACTAAAATTATAAGTCTCACTACCCCAAATTAGTAGTATCAATACCATAAACAATTCTGGCATGCTTTTTGAATTATTTTTTCGATGGGGCATTGTCATCCTTTAGTGTCTTAGTGATGTAAGACGGTTTTTTCTTCTCAAGAGGGCTAGTAGAGGTTTTCATGGTCTTCTTAAAGGAAATTACCCTAGTTTCTATTGAACATCAGTATCCTAAATATCTGCATTTATTATAAAAATGAGTGAAGTCATAATACTTGGTCTGAAGTCTTAATACTTATAGTATGAAGTCTTAATATTTATAATATAAAGTTATTATACTTGTAGTCTAAAGTTTTTATACTAATTATAAAAAGTCTTAATACTTACAGTCTAAAATCCTTATATTAGTTCTGAAAGTTTTAATACATATAAGTTATAGTTTTTAAAAAGATACTGAAACAATCATAATATTTTTTTATTAAAATCTTGTTACTTAAAAATATGGGACTCTTTGTCCCTTTAAGTGTAGTAGTTATTTGTACTATATATGTCATCTTATATAGTCATAAGTCTAACAAATGTCAGGTCCATAAGAAATTGTAGTAAAAATTAGTATGTATTGTTGTTGCAAACTACCTTGTATGCATCAATAGGATCAAGATAGAGCACGTTAAATAACAAATGTCGATATGCCTCCGCCTCTTGTGGAATAAGATCAATCGAGATAATCTACATGTAATTAAAGTAGTAGCAGGTTTCTCTGTTATTTTTGCTATCATGTGATTAAAGTAGCAGAAAGTTCAATTATTTTTGTATGTTTGATCTCTATTGAATTTCCCCTCGTACAACCCATCTATTCAGAATTTTGATGATTGCATCATTAACATCTTCCCGACCATAACGCTCTCACCTCTTATTTGGCAAGACAAATTTGTCAGTAAATGCCCCATATTCTGAATCATAACAAAAGCTATATAAATTGTAAGTCTTAATGCATATGCCTTTATATGTTAATACCTATACTCTAAATTCTTAATAATTATATTGATAATTCTTAATACCTATATAATCAAAGTTAAACTATATTTATTCATGTCGGGAACTTACTTTGCTTTCATCTAAAATTTTCAGACAATAAGTCTATTTGATTAAGAGTTAATACCTCAAATAATTTGTTATTATATCTATCTGAAAATCTTAATTGTAAGAACTATAAATATACAATTTGAAGTAATAATTCATGATTGTAGCTATCATCAATAATTTAAAGTCAGATGCAAGCAATAATGATGTTCACAAAGTTATAGACTAAAAAAAGATGATTTGCAAACTAAAAACCGTCTAATATTTATCAAACAATATGTCATTATATCTATCTAAAAAATTATAATTATAACAACTATATATATACAATTTGAAGCAACAATTCATGATTGTAACTATCATCAATAATTTAAAGTCAGATGCAAGCAATAATGATGTTCACAAACTTATAGACTAAAAAAAGATGATTTGCAAACTAAAAACCGTCTAATATTTATCAATCTAAATTTTATCACTGACATATTTTATACTCTATGAATGTCTTTATATCAGAATAATAAACTCTTAATAACAAACATAATTAGTCATAATATAAATCTATTCCTTTAATCAATAAGCAATAATTAATTTGTTACATGAAAAGAATCAGACCTCTTAATCAAAAGAGAAAGAGGAGAGTAGATCACAATATAGGACATTATTTAAATCACTTTATTAAAATATTTACAATAAACAATTACAATATTTAAAATATTTACAATAAATAAAACGTGAATAAGGTTTTTTTATCTCACTCCATTAAAATTTACAATAATAATTAGAGTATGTTTGCTACAAGATACAGAAAATGAAATTTACCGTGCAATGGAGTGAGATTTGTGAGAAAAATAAATTCATAAAAAGCATCGAGTCAGGGCGTCTCTCATCTCTGCTCTAGATCGGTCATCATTTCCTTCCCCAAATCCCCTTCGAGCCCTTCCGTGCAAGAGTTATAGAGAACTTGTGGACTCAACCGCCAATGCTAGATCTGATAGTGTTCTTCTTTGTTCCCTTAACGACATCTCTAGTGGTAGTGAAAGAGGTGGCAAAAAGAGAATCAATAGTGACACTACTACACAATCAATCTGTATTTAATAACGGTCAAAAACCATATTTTATAGCGGTTCAAGGGTTACTATAAAAAGTTTTGAGAACTGTTATTAAAGAATACCCTTTAATAGTGTTCTTCTTTGTCACATCCGTCAGCTTTTAATTTTTTTATTTTTTTCATTCTAAAACACAAATTTTAAAACTAATTTGAACAAAAAAATTAGAATCGAAAATAATTTGAACAAAAAATTTAGAACATAAAAATAATTTGAGTTTAAATTTGATCACAATTTGAATATAAAATTTAAAACAGAAAAGTAATTTGAATTCAAAATTTGAAAAAAAATAATTTGAGTTCAAAATTTGAACAGAAAATTAAAAAGAAATAATAAATAAATAAATTTAAAAAAAAAATGTTGAACTTTTTGTTTGATATTTTGTGTTTGAATTTTGAGAAATTGGGAAGATGAAGAGAAAATGAGAGATGAATGGGGGGTGAAGAATGATATATATAGGTAAGAAAGGGATGAATTCGTGAGAATTTTTTGAGTGATTTCTGAGCGTTGGATCGATTAAAATGGACGTTGTAGATTAAAAAATATATTGGTGATCCGTGGACAGTGGTGCGTATTCGTAGGACCCCTTTTATAGCGGTTGCTATTGAACAACCGCTATTAAAGGTTGATCTTTAATAGCGGTTTTTTGGAGGGACCGCTATTAAAGGTACTCTTTAATAGCGGCTCTTTAGTAGAACCGCTCAGTTTTAATAGTGGTTGCTATTAAACAACCGTTATTAATGTCTTTTATAACTGTTTTATTATATAACCGCTATTAAATAGGGCTACAAAACCATATTTCTGTAGTAGTGTGATCGAAGAGGCGGAGGCGGTAGTGTCTTTGGGAATATGGATTAGTTGTCATTTTTTTATGACAGTCAATTACCATTGAGTCATTGACATATAGGGCCTAATAAAAAGCTCAAAATCTTAGTCGTTCAAATATGAGGGGATGGTGTAGATTTTATGGTAGCTAAGTTACCATTGAAAAGTATGGCAGTGAAAACTGATTCGTGACTTTGGAGGAGCAAGACTAAAGATGGAGATGAGGAGAGTACAACGAGGTGAAGAATAGAGAGAAAAGAGGTGACCAAAAAAGTCAGATTGAAAATGGAGAGGAAAAAAAAAATGGGGATTGATTTGAAATTAAATAAATTAATATGTTGAGTGGATTACGGTAGTTAGTGGTTAGATAATTTGGGGTATGAAATAAGCTACAAAATACTAAGTAAAAGAAACTTTTTTCTATTTGATATTGTCAAAAGGAAGATTATTTGTTAACTGGAAAAATGAAGGGTTCAGTAGGGCTTAGAAAATATGTGGCGTTATACGGTATTTATGTCAAGTACAAATTAAGTGACACATCTAGAGACAGAAAAGACTATGAGCCAATGATGCATGCTAACATTTATTGTCTTTTTTTTAACATACATTTTTTCTTCTATAGTAGATGCATAAGTAGTATGGAAAATAAAGAAATTCAACGAAATTGAAATCTTTTTCTGACATATTAGTTGTAAGCAACTCTATGTTTTTTTTTTTTTTTTTGTAATTTCTAGTTTTTCCCATTTTCCTCATTTTATTCCAATGCTTCAAAAAATATTAATAATTTTAAAAACTAGTGTGGACCCCGACTCCTTTTTTTAGATTAAGCTATGAAGCTATTGATATGAATGTGATGCTATATTATCAGCTCATGAGTGATTTTTTTTTTGCTAATGTAATAACTTTAATAGTACACTAATTTTTTTATCTAATAATTTAATTAATCAAATCATTAATAATAAAAATTTAAAATTATAATTTTAATATTAAGAACACATCACGTCAATGACAGTAGTGCTTTGCAAACGCATCAGCGGGACTAACGTTTTTGTGCAAAGACGTCATTCCCAATGACTTTTTTATTCCGATTCATACTCAAATATGTTGCAAAGTTTGCAAGTTTGTATTTGATGCCGGTGGAAGTGGCACACTCCCACTGGTGTGGTTCTCTTTTTAGCTAAAAGTAAATAAAAATAAAAATAAAAAAGATGTCAATCCCAGTGGCCTCTTTGTAGAACGTCACTGTCATTGGCACACTATCATTCTTAGTATTAAAATTATATTTTTTTTAATTTTGATTATTAATAATTTAATTAATTAAATTAGTAGTTAAAAAATCAGTGCTAATAGTCATAGTTACATGATTCGTGAATAATCATTTTTTTTCATAACCAAATGTTTCATGGATAATTCGTCAATTTAATATATAATGTATTTTTTGGTCAAAAATATTTTATTAGTGAATTATTCGATAAAAAAAAAATATATATTATATATTATTTTATATGAAATTTTATATTTTTTATATAATTTTAATATTTTATCATTATAATATATTTTCATTTATATTATATAAAACGAACCATACCCAAATTATACCTGAATGTCGAATTTTTAACTTCACTAAACGTTTTCAGAATCATTGAACTTGAATAATTTTTACCTAGGAATCACAAACTTATAACTATACTAATTAATGCAAATATATCATGAGTTGTCTGCAGAATCTAAGAAGAATAAAATATTTGTAAGAACATAAATTCCTGAGAAACTAAGAGTTAAAGATAAATTGTGAGAAAAATGCTATATGAGGATTGGAGGACAGGAAATTAAAGTTCCTTGCGCACAAAAGGGATCAAGTGTGCTATTTGATTAATAAATCGTAAAGTAATATTTCCTTTTTAATATATTTTATATTTTTTGTTACATTTACATATTAAAATTGATACATGTGCACTAATTTATTTTTAAGAATCGTAATAGTTTGATTTAAATAATTTGAAAAAAAAAAAGGAAAAAACATTTGGAACGGTAAAGACATATATCATAACAATAAAGCAAAAGAAAAAAAAATTAAACGCTTTAAGAGTTAAATTATATCGTGGGCGTACTACAATACTACTTTACATGAACAGAGAGAAGAATGATACATGATTCTATCAGATCAAGATAGATGGAAAACTACAAATAAAATCAACGGTATAAAATATCGATGATAACATAGCTAAAATATTCGGAAGTCTAACCCATTTTTTTTTATGTATTATGGCCAATGAATGCCAATGCATTTCCACGCTATGTACCTCTGTCAATGAATGCCAATGCATCTCTACGCTAAAAACTCTCTTATGATTTTATTTGTATTTGTGGTCATAGAATTTCTTCGGATATTAGTGAAATCCACAAATCTAATCATCCAATGAAATCCGATCAAAAGAAATTCCTGTTTTAAGGTTTATTTCAGCCTTTTCTTTCTACTGATCTCACTTGGCCCACATACATTTTTTTTAAGCTTTCGAATTTCAACTAGGAAATACGGCCTAGCCCGAAGAGCCCAAAAGCAAATTACTTCAATTTTTCCACCAAGTTTACAAGATAGTCCTCGCATTTTGCAGACATGCAATATAACTGATATTGTACCAGTAAGCGAAACAAGCGTTGGTACAATGGTACAGGTCGGTACCAGTGCCATAGAGGCCGGAAATAGTTTAAAATCAAGGCTCAGTGAGCATGCACACTGCCTTCCTGGCCAATGATTAAGAAAAATCCAGATTACCCTTTTGAATTAGTTAAATTTTCCAACGAGGATGCTATGGGAGTTGGTGGAGACTGTTTACTATTTTACCCAATTAAGAACAAATTGAGTTGAAATTAATGGGCGGGTCTCTGCTAGTCAGAAAATATGATGTAGGCGAGTCAGGTTTAGAGCAATGATTAATACTCTCATTTTTATTAACTAGTAGCGTACATGTGCGTTGCAGTGAGATAATTTTTTATTTCTTATATCCATTTTAATTTGCTTTTGAAAGAAATATGATACCACAAATTTATGAAAATAATATAATTTTTAATTTTATTATATTATAATAATTACAAAATTGATATAATTTCAGAGCAAAGAATAGCTGCTTCAGAACTTGAGATGAACTTGATGCTTGATGCTGCATACGAAAAGAATAAAAAAATTAAATTAAATTAACAAAAATGAAGATAAAAAGTTTTTTCATCAATGACATAATATAAATGAATTAATATTAAAATATTGGATAGTTTCTTTTTTTTTACAAAAAAAAAACTTAAAATAAGTTGATGGTTAACACATTTGATGGACATTTTTTAGATCACCTATTAATGCATAGCTATGTGCACGGGTGCGGGTATCGTATCCGATACGGTACGGATGCGGCGATATGGAAAATTTAAAATACTTCGGATACGGGTACGGCTATAAATAATAAATTATTATATAAAAATATAAATAAATTATATAATAAATAAAGTTGGAGAGAAATTATTATATTCTATTGATATATAAATAACTGAAATGCTATAGCAACACAAAAGACATGATATAAATTTCACTCAGAAACGTATCAAAGGAGTATCGGGGCATATCGACGACTATCGGGGGTGTATCCTTGACCGAATCCATCAAAATACCTTGAAAAATATTATTGACGTATCGGGGGCGTATCGGAGGCGTATAAGGGCATATCGGGATATCGGGACATATCGGAGTTGTCAAGATACTCCAATACGCCAGCTAGAGTATCGGATACATATCGCACGTGAATCGCACCCGCACCCGTATCGAATACGTATCCAATACGGAATATATGAGTAAAGGGCCGATATCTGGATAACCCAGATGCATTGTTAAAATAGCAAACAAATTGAGAGAATACATTGGTTTAAATCTGAATTATTGGTTTGTGAAAATATTAATTTTATATCATTCATTTAGGGGCATTTTCATCATTAAAAAGCTGAACATCATTGAACATGTCCCATACATACACTCTTTATATATTATATAATATAGATAATTGGATAAATGGCGGTAGTTGGTGATGATTTATAGACTAGCTCTACTTGTTCCATAGTTAACTAGTAGTTATATTAAATTAAAATCTACGTTAATATTATTTTACAAGAAATTCTATTGTGATTTGTTGTTCAAATAATTTGTTCTTTACAATAAAAACTACAATATTGAAATAACAGATATAATTGGATTCATAGTGACGTACCACCATTTACAAATTATTTGCAAACTCTTCCCAACCCATAATTGTTCCTAAAAAGTAATTAAGAACTTTTGTTACTTCCTTCAAAAGTTAATTTTCATAGTTTAAGATCCAACTTTTTTTTTCTTTGGTATCAACTATCAAGTTCAAACTTTGTTAAAGGTGCTTAAATATATATATTGCGAATGGTGGGTGCATGTTAACAAAGTAATTATTCTTATTCTTTGAAGACGATGCTTAAACTAAAAGGAGTTGTTGGTTATATTCCAAATCAGCCACAGACACGCACAAACTAATTAAATAACCCTATAATGGTTTTCCTATTGTGGATGGTGGAACTAACATTGATTAATTTTTAAACTAACATGATTGAAGCATAAAGAAATCATTAGTGTATTATTAGTATATGTTCCAAACTATGAAGGGACTGCTCATATTAGTCTGTAGTGTTGAGGGGTGTTGATTGAACAGTTAATGGAAATCAATGAAGAGATTAAATGAATGATTAACAAAAAGTGGGAAAATTTTGAAAGATGAAAATTCAAAGGTAAATTCTGCTATAAATCATAAGGGTTATTATTAATTTATTAATCAATAATAATGTCTTTACTCAGTAATTTTTCTTCTTAAATTACATAAAAAAAATCTTAATCATCAGATACTCAAGATTTGAACGGTTCAAAATTGAAAATTGTTTTGATTCACAGCAAAATCTTCCAAATTGAAATGGTTTGTCGTTCTACCAGATATGGCCAGTGCACAGGAATCTAGGTATCTAGCTCCGTATATACAGCAGCACCACTTAATGTATTAAAAACGGGGCAGTCGGGTCGGGATGGAGCGGGTTTGCATGGGTCGGCGGGTTTTTTACGGGAAAGGATTAGGATGGATCCATTTGAGGGTTTGGCCGCGACCCGTCCTAGATCCGTCGGGTCGGCGGATCGGGACGGGTCGAGTTCAAAGGTGAGGCGGGTCGGCGGGTTTTTTTTTTTTTTTTTTCAAAATTCAAAAACAATCCAATAAAATTCAAATAAATTCTCAAAAAATCTGAAAAATTCAAAAATAATTATTAAGAATATTAAAAATATATAACTATAATATATTTTGACAAAAATTAATTTTTCCGTATTTTTTCACATTTTTTTAATTTTTTTTGAATTTTCCGGGTTACTGGGTATTGGGTCGGGTCTAGCACGGATTTTTTTCAATTTTTTTGCCTGCGCCCGTACTAAACCCGCCGGTTCTAACGGGTCACGAATTTGACGGGTTGGATCAATTTTCGGATGTCTGCGCCAATTTTTTTAACACACTAGCACCACTTAAAGGAAAAAAAATCCCTTTTCTTCTTTCTTTTCTTTTCTTTTCTTTTCTTTTCTTTTTTTTTCTTCTTTTTTTGAGGAAAGAACACAGTTATGATTTATGAATCAATTCATATCTTGCTTAATGCCCTTGGCCCCTTAGATACTTCTATACTTCGTAAACAGTTTATTATAACTATAAGTAAAAAAAAGCAACAAAGACCAATTTTAAGACAACACGCTTAACATATTTCTCAAATTTTAAAATTAATTATGTTCTCCAAAAAGTCGTCATTACGTAGCTTGGATAATTCTCGTTGCTCATTATTAACGAGATTACGTTAGTGCTCTAAAATGAGAAAACTAGACTTTGTATATTATGAAGGAGAGTGTAGCTTTGGTAGGGGTTTTAATGGGTCGGGTCGGGTCGGGTCATTATTATTTTATTATTTTTTTAATTTGACCCGAACGCTAGCCGATTATATTTTGGTAAAAAAATCTAATTCATATCCGACTCGACCGGATTACAGATCGAACCAACCCATGTAAAAAATTAAATATTTTTATATTATTTTAATAATTAAATATTAATTAATTTATAATTAATCTTAATTAGTGTATAATGAATATATATTTAATATTTAATTAGTACTAAATCATAAAATTACTTTAAAAAGACACAATTAATTGGGTCGGGTTGATCCAAACCCGACGCGACCTGATTCGGATCAAAAAAATTAAATTCATATCTGCTCCATTTATTTTCGAATCATGTTGAGTCCGGTGTTTATATAATTTATGAAATCACAAATTGCATGTATTAAGTAATTTGGACTTATTTTGAATTCAAAATACTAACCTTTTATACTATATAAAACACCATAAACTCACTCATTATCAAATAAAAACATATAATTGTCCAAAATGATTATACATAAAAACAAGACTTAAAATAATTTATACATAAATATTTAATTTTCTGATAGAAAAAAATTTTTTTTATCCAAACTGTTCAGTAAATAAATACAACACAAAATATCTTTAGAGACGATCACAGAAAACAAACATAACATTATAACAAGAATAAATGATATCACTCAAAATGAACTTTAACTATAATTGTAAAAGTAGAAAATGACTCAAATAATCCAATTTTAACATTATACAAGAGCACATTTATGAAAAATTGCATTGGATAGTTTGTCCACAGAAGTAAATTGCAATTTAATGCGTCCATTAGTCTATCAAAAGAGAGGAAACAATTTGCATGCTTGCAACCACCTTCCCCTTTTTCCCGCTTTCTCTGTGAGACTGCGAGTCTGTGACCTATTTATTGCCTCCACTGTTCAGGATCAGATTCCCTGTGCATGACTGACAATACAATATTCGTGTTGTACAGACAAAGTTGCCCTCTATGAAAGATTAAATGCATGCTGGTCCCAGTTTTTAGTAGAAAACACATACTAAGATATTTTCTATTCGACACAGAGAAACAAATCCACTAAGCCTATCCTTTTATCTGAATTTTTTTTCTCACATGTATTTGGCTATTATTTCAATTTGCGTTCAGACAGAGAGGATAAAAAATCAGAACCCGAAAGCGTGAGAGAGAGAGAAGCTCCGAACCTCTCCCACTCCAACCACAAAACCAAATGCGAAGAAGGAAGAAGAAACCCTAGCACGAAACCTACCTCGACCTCTTAACTTCACGTCCTTTTCACGCAATGTCGACCACCTCCGTGGGACTCCGGCGAACTTCCTCTCGCCGTCCGGCCATACGCCCGACTTGGTGCTGTTCCTTCTCTCTCGATCCTCAAACGCCCCAGTCGAAACCATACTCGCCTATCTGCAAGCCTCCTTCACTCACCTCACGTCGTATCCTCTCCCCTGGTCGGGTTTCTCCAATTGATTCTGACCATATCGATCCGGATACGATCCATGATCTGCAGGAGAAGAGGCTTTCATCCGTGGAGGAATCAAGAGATGGGGGCTCTTTCCGAGGTTTCAGGGTCAGGCTGAAGGGAAGAGATGGAGAGGTGCTGATCTTAAGTGAGAAAGAAAAGGAGATGATCTGTGAGAATAGTGAGGTTTTTAGAGGCTTAATTGGTGGAGTGGACTTGAATAGGGGCTTTGAGATTGAATTAGATGGAGTGGATGGTCTAGAGGGGTTTAAAGCTACAATTGGATTGATGCGAGAAACCGTTCAGAATGAGATGCGGTGGCTTGCTAAAATCGGTGTTTCTGGTGCCATTGAGATGCTCGAGGTAAACAAACTGAAGCAATTTTTATTTTCGAGGTTAAACTAGTAAATTATGATGATATATACTGAGCCTGAAGCTATTTGTTAGCAGTTCATTGCTAGTACACAATTATCAAAAATAGCAATAGTACCTAAACTTCGCAGAAAGTAAAACAAATGAATAATTTCTTAGGGTATGTTTGGATCGTGAAAAGAATAGCGTAAGAATAGAGGAATTGAGAATAGTAAGTGAGGATAGTGAAAAAATAGTGATTTTTCGGTTAGCACGAGGATAGTAAAAAGTTGATGTTATTCCAAATGATAGGAATGTTGTTTGGATTGTTTGTTTGGAATAGTAACGGAGAGTTGAGAAGAACAACAACTATTTCATCTCCCCCTCGGAATAGCAGAACAACAGCTATTCTCACTGTTCCGGAATAGTAGATTTGTGTTTGGTTGCACCGTTGTTATTCCTATTCCGAGAACAGCAGCTATTCCGCTGTTCTCGTGTCATCCAAACATACCCTTAGTGTATATACTGTCGTAGTTCAAAGATTCCTAGAAAGCCAACCAAGAAGAAACCAAAGACCAAAGAAAGGAATGAGATAATAAAAACAATGCATTATTACAACCACTCATGGCAAATAATAACTAAATATGTCATGGCTAATAAGTAAGTCGTACCTCATGACTTACTCATTTTGAAAACCTAACCAACTTCTGGGGACACTTAACTTTGGCAATACAACAACAATCCTGTTGTTTAATAGCCAGACTGTTTTTGTGGTGCTTGGTTGGAATCATCATTGGTTCCACTGCTACTGTTATTGACCTTATCTCATTTGACTGGTAGAGAAGCTGCTGAGTTCAAGACTTGTTCAGTTGTTCATCAGGTTAAAGAGCAAAGGATTAATGAGGGAGGAGAGAGGCATGGTTTGGGCCTTCTCCAAACAAATAAATTAGATGGAGATTTTTGTATTTTTACATTGACTTGGCAAGATAAAGGAAGCAGGGACACAACCAATCCTGTTTATTGTTCTGTTTTAGACAAGAGGGAACTGATATACTGAGCAGCACAAGATATATATACCTTTTGGTGGAGAATCTTTGTAGTATTCAAATTTAGTTTGGCATTGTGCAGAAATCATTATGCACATAATAAACCACATGGAATACAGTGAGAGTGCTTTTGATAAATTGCAGAATTTTGTTTCGGAAATTATTTGGTAGTAAAAATAGGTTTAACTTGGTTGAAACTGTCCCTCAATGGTGACTTATTCACATGTTAAATGGGCTGGTAATGTAGCAAAATATGGCTGGTATTGTATTCATCTAAAGACACTAGGTGTCACACTTACACACCCAGAAACCGAAGTAAAGATGCAGTAGGGAAGCCAATGGGGTAAACAAATTAGTAGTAGAATGTAAGAACAGGTGCATTACAACTTGTTGTCACTTCAATGTTAGATTTATGCTAGTTCCTAGTGACTCTTACTGACAGTAATATCACAGCATGGAGCAAACTTTGATACAAACAGGGAATGGAGAGGCCTTGCAATTATTTCATGAAGCAAACTTTGATACAAACAGGGAATAGAGAGGCCTTGTAATTATTTCATGAAAAATATGAATTCTGCAACTAAATTTGTGTGATAAAAGATAAAAGGAAAACACATTATTTGAATATTAGAAAGGAAGTATAAAGTTTTGTGCTGCCTGCTACTTTGTTTTATGGAAGAGCATGAGATACTAAAAACTTGGTTGCCCTGAGTTTAAATCCTAGCACTTTCATTTCAACTCTTTTCTATATGCACCTGAAACTTTTTTATTTTATTTTCTCAGATGTCCTTCTCCATTCAGTTTGAAAGAGGAGTTGCCACATGTCTTAAATATCTGGAGGCTGTTCCATGGACTGAAAATGAAGAAGAGAAGCTCAAAATCTTACTCACAACCTACTCATTTAACAAAACTCTCACACAAGATATTGTTTCTCGGCTTTATGCTGCAAGTCCCACCTCTTCTGACAGTCTAATAGTGCATCTTGTTCAATCTGTTACAAACGGTCCGAACTCCAAATCCCGGAAAGAGCTGCATTCTGTAATGAATGGTATTCTATCTTCTAGCTCCATGTACCAAAAAGACACTGTGGTGCCAAATAAAGAGGGGATTTATGACCTTTGCCGCTCTATTTTAGATTCTCTTTTGTTATTATTTAAAGAAGAACAACCTTCTGCAGAGAAAATTTCGCAACAACTCGAGAACCTAAATTGGTTGTCAGAAATTCTCATAGAGAAACAAATTGGAGAAGAATTTGTTGATTTGTGGATAAATCAAGGTGAGTTGGTTAGCATGCATGAAATAACCTCTCCTATGGTCAGATATGAGCTGAGTCGGGTCTCTGCCACTATATTTATTTCTCTGGGGAGTGGGAAAATTCACATAAATGGAGAGAAGAGATTTGAGTTCTTTAATTCTTGGTTTGGGCCTATGTTAGCAGATTTTGGATGGTTGAAACGGTGTCCGAAAGGCCTCGACATGAGGATGTTAGAAGAAAGCATGGGCCAGGCACTTTTGACTTTGGCAATACAACAACAACAGAGATTTTTCATGGAATGGTTTAGGGTTTTTAGCGAGCGGGGGAGGGAGTGTCCCAATTTGACACGGGCTTTTCAGGTCTGGTGGCGTAGGTCATTTGTTAGATCTGTTGGTCAGAGCTAGGTTTGGTTCTAGATTTAGAGCGTTCCTTATCTAATATTTTGCCTCTTTTCTGTGTCTAAGAGTTTAATTTCTTATTTGGATTGATTTTTATTTAAATGGCCACGGTAACAATCAGCCTGTTTCGCTCAAAAAAGTCAATATCCCCAACCTAGTGTCTAGAGATGGGAGTTTGTTGTCGGCCTTTGTTTGTATTGTGATGATTGTAAACTCATTGTAGGTTTTGTACAGAGCAATGAATGGTTGTGGTTCTTTGTTCTTTCTTACACTTATTGTGGTTGAGGTAGTAGTCCATGTGCATTCCTTGCAAGTTCTAGGCTGTCGTTGCCTAAACAAATAGAACAAACAATTTTGGTCTAGAACAAATTATAAACTCGTGTCCGGTAGCAAGCGTTCAGATTCTATTTGGAGCAAAATGTGCTACAATTCGATCTATTATTATGTATAATATCACTTTCTGTCAAATAAAAATTTGTCATAAGCTGATTGGTGCATTTGTATGTTATATTATTATGGTAATAAGCATGCTTAAGCTTTTCTTTTTATTCTGTTGGCGTATTTTTTTGAGCTTAGTTATCAATTACGGGGCAAAACATCTACATCGAACAACAGTTCTTCTATTCCGCATGACCTCGTATCATCATTTCATTTCTCCGTAAAGCATCGTAAGAACCTTCTCTTCTCATTGACTTTGGTTCGTACTTGATTTTTTTTTTTTTTGAGGGTAAAAGCCCATAGGCAAGGTTCGTACTTGATCGTTGTTGTTTTTTTTTTCGAGGAAAAATCGTTGTTGGTTTAAAAAAGAACAAGTGAGGTGGGGAGCAATGGAGAAAACGAGGAGCGAGAAAAGAATAATCTATGCACTCCGTTTGCCTCTTTGGTACTAGACAGAGAGAGGGAGAATTCTTTTTTTTTTTTTGTCTTATTTGTTTTATTTTATTATTATTATTATTATTTGGAATAACTCGGAGGTTAAAATTTAAGTGGCCACGCATCATTTTTGTCACAATTTGGCGACCTCCAAAGAAATCCAACCGTTGGAATATAGTTTAGCCTCCTACAACCCACGTCATATCGTCATCCAATGAATCAATTACATCTCATGTCACATTGTTAAAGAAAGAGCAAAATAAATACATACACGAGAGATATCAAAATTTGGGGGCATAGTACCCACAAATTGTGAAAATCAAAATTTAATGATAAAAGGAAATAAAAAAAGAAAGAATTTCCTGAATTGCAAGTAAAATGATTAAAATTACATAACTGACTAAGCAAGTAAGAAAGAAACGAGGGTACATTAATTCGAGGAGAATTTTATCTCAAAAAAATTGGAGAGAATGAACGAAGGAACAATTTTTTTGAGTAAAAATAGGATCAAACCCTTATAATTTTCCAAATTTTATTGTCAATAAAAATGTTTTTACATTGGTACAAAAAATATTGATTTTGGAGATCAATCAAAACTTAAACAAAACAAAACAAAGGTATTTCTAAAACATCAAAGTTGTTTTAGAAGTAGACACGCAAAATAAATTATAGTTCTGCTGTAATTTCCCTAAAAAGAACCTTTGCTAGTGGCAAAGTAAATATTGAATCAGATTATAATCAAGAATTTATCAGGCTACTGTAAACAAGCCTTAAAATACGGATGTACATTCAGTATTTTTCAAGACAAAATAACTTGAATTTTGGAGGCATTCATTATGAATACGCAGAAATCTAGATGAACTTTCTTATGTTTAAAATACTTGAAAGCCTCGAATCGTTTTCGTTCAAAAAAATTTAGATAACAAGTTACATGTAATCTTCTTCTTTCTTTTAGTGTTGTTCACTTGTTCTACTATATACTGATAATTTGTATGTCGCATATAAGAAAGCGATTTTGACTTTCACTTTAATCCGTCATATGTAAACCCAACACTTGTTTCCAGAAAAGATCTAATTTAACTTCTACACTTTTTTTTAATCAAAATTTAACTTCTAAATTTGTGGAGAATATCCGAGGATTCCTACATACTTGGACCTTTTATTTAAACGCTACTCGATCTATTTCACAGTAACTAATATCTACACTTCCCTTATTTATTATTTAACATGTGAATTTGTCGATGAGGTAGTAAAATCCGATTTGATTCGACTCAAATCCGACCTAACCAAATTTGATTTTTTTTTTTTAAAAAAAATCAAACTACTTTAATCTGATTCGAAGACAAACCCGCAATCTAACTAAAATTAATAAAACATGTGAAAAAAAAAATATTTAAGTTAACCAAATCTGATCCTTACGTGATCCATCCTGTTATTTTAAAAGGTCACACTAAGTTGACCCGATGTGCACGATCACCACTTCTATTTTATTTGTTGGTGTTATATTTTTTTTCATTAATAAAGCAACTGGTGCGGCATTTGGTAATTGCAAACATTCAATAAAACAATCTAATTCATTTATTAGTCAAGTCATATAGGGCATTGACTCTTCAAATATCACATATTATGATGATTTGTTCTATATGTTTCTTTAATTGGGTCAAATAAAAACGGCTTATGATTTGGACTATTAAAAATTCTACTGGTCAACTGGTGACCTAAATTTTCTGATGTCAGTTGGACTACGGTGCTACACGTATCACTGAAGTTTGTGTGTTACAAATCTTTTCTCATTTTTAAAGTTTAAATGATTAATTTGACCATTCAAAATAATTTTCATATGAAAAATCTAGTTGTAGACTAAATTTTATATTTTTTTTAAATTTTCACTATTTTAGATAGTTATAAAATCAGTTGATTTAATTATTATGATTTATTTAAAAAAAGTGATTCTCTATCTATCTAAAAAATAGTAAAAAAAATTTAATAATATGAAACTTGGTGTACAACTAGATTTTATATGAAAAATATTTCGAAGTGGTTGGATCGATAATTTAAATTTTAAAAATGAAGAAACGATCCATAACACACATAGCCCAACTCTAAATTAGATATCATTATCTAGTTATTCAAATTCAAATCGTTGAATTTGAAGGGTTCAATATTATTATTATTATTATTATTATTATTATTATTGAAGTAAAAGTTTTTGAAAGTGGGGAGGTACAAAGGGATTTGAACCAAAAAGTTAGTTTAAAGTTCTCTGGAGCTGTTGATTTTGCATTGAGATTCGTAATAATTATTGAAAGTATGAATTTTAAATTTAGAATTTATTAAAAGTACAAATCTTAATGCAAAATCAACGAGTTCAGAGAGTTTCAACTTTTTAGTTTAAAACACTTTGTACCTCCCGACCTCCAAAGTTCCTTTCATCAATTCTGCTACCAGTTTCTTTTTGGATGTTATACGAGAATTTAACATATGCGATGTGCCTCTTTGACCTTTGTAGAGAGATCCGATTTACATTATTTGTGCCAGAAAAGGATTCGTCATTAACATTCGTGAATCGTGATTCCAAAATAATTGTCAAGGTCTAAAATTCATTATTCGGAAATAATATCATAGTACTAGTTAGTTCTATTATAATGAAACAACATTTTTAAAATTCGATATTTTTGTAAACGTAAATGAAATACCATAAATTTGTAAGTATTATATTATTAAATAAATAGTTGTTATCTTTATGACCAATAAAATAAAAATTATTCAAAAAATAGTTAAAATTAAATTATACCCAATATTATGAAAAACCTCATTACTTTGATATGATGAATAACGATAGCTGCTCGAATTAAAGCAGAATGTATAAAAAATGTAAACATAATAATTACCAAAAAAAATCGCATTTGAATGTTTATTCCTACTGAACAATTTCTCGAACTTCGACAGTTTGATTTTTAGTCTTTTTAGTTTTTTTTAAGAAAAATGTGCTCGGGGGACACCGATTCCACTGCAACAAAATCATATAAATAAATAGATTTCAGGAGCGTTTTAGCAATTCCCATAAATGATATACATAAAAATAAACTAAAATCCTGTGCTAAGTCTTAGCCAATCAGCCAGCAAACAAAAAGGCTGATCAATCCCAAGTCATCCTCTACTCATTCTCGAACTCTGAAGCGGATGAGTGATGCTCTAAGATCCTCACACTTCCTCCAGCTTTGCTACCTGTCCACAAAAGAAAGTGAGAAAAAAACAAGGCTGACAATCATCGAGCTGATTTGGGGTAGCATCAGAGTTAAAAATAATTTTCTTTCTTTCCCCCATATGACCCACAGAATTGCCCCCAATAACCCAATAAACCTCTTCTTTTGTTGACCATGGAGTTGAAGAACCCCTTACATCCTGTAGAGAGTTAGTTTGATAAGGCTGTTCAGCAATGCTTCCTATCTAATTCCACAACTGTTCCACAATCTCACATTAAGATAACATATGTGAAGCAGCTATGTCATGATCAGGTTCTGGACCTTAGTCGAGTGATCTTGTTGGGTTTTGGTAAAAAGTTTGGAGAAGCTGATCTGAAATCTGATAGCAGCCCATGTCGCCCATGCTTGGGCTACTGTTATATTTGGTTGAGATGCCACCATAAAGAGAGAGGGGAATAGATGTGTCAGAGCCATATCACCTATCCATTTATCCATCTAGAATTTGATATTTTGTCCATCTCCAAAATGCATCTGAATGCCCAGATTTACCAACTCTCTCTCTAGTTCCACAGATTTTCAAAAGGGGATTTGAATCTAGAATTGGAGGGTTTGGCTAAAACAACTTCCTTCATAGGTTATGGTATTGAGGATATCTATGGTGCCACCACCATTTGCTCAGCAGGGCCTTATTCATTTTATCCAGGTCAAGGAATCCCCAGCCCCCAGACCTCTTAGTTATGCATAATTTACTTCACCTGATCAGATGTTACTTGTGCTTGTCAGAAGCCCTCTGCCAAAGGAATTTTGTATTATGATGCTGTCAATTTTCTTCTTCATCCAAACTAACATCTTATGAATGAATAGAATGTAAAGAGAAACTGCAGATAAGGTATCATGTAGCACGTTCATCTTATCCTCCGGTGATAAAAATATGCCCTTCACCTTCCAATTACTCAGTTTCCTTTGTATTTTAGAGATAAAGGAATTTCAAACCTCCTTAGGTGATTTTCTTCAATGGATAGGCACTCTCAGATATGTGAGAGGCAAAGAGTCACTCTTGCATCCCAATCTATCTGCAAATTAAGTGCTAAAAGAAGGAGAGAGGTTGATAAGGAGAAAATCACTCTTAGCATAATTAACCTTCAGCCTAGATATCATCTCAGATCCTTATAGAGTCTACTTAAGGGCTTCCATTATGTCTGAATTGGCTTGCAGCAGAATTAGGGTGTCATCAGCAAACTGGAGATGAGTAATATGCCTCTCAGCTCTAAATTTAGACACAATATTTTTAAATGCTAAATAATAATGATAATTATAATAATAAATAATATAATTAAACACACAATAATTTATAAATGATCGTATAAAAAATTGAATCATTTTAAGAGTTAAGTTTCTCCTTACGTATATTAAACACTTTATTTTAAATGAAGAAAGAGAAATTATTTTATATGAATCTTTGGATTTAAGAATATGAAAAGATTAAAATAAAATCAATGGTGGAGAAAAGTGATGATGTGTCATGTTTGAAAAGCATGAAATATTAATTCTCCTTATGTAATAAGAATCTTATGCGTTATTGTTAGGCTTATTTTTCTACAGTAAATTCTATCAACTTAAAACAATGCGTTAAACACTCAAAATTCAGGAATTCAATGTTCAATTAATAATAACTCAACATATTTTCTCACTAGGTTTGGTGAATTCTGTGTGGATAATTCAGGAGATGAATATAATTTCTTTAGTCTTTTTTGTGAATTTGCCACCTGGAACCAACCTACGTAGGTCGGAGACTTGCATATTAAAAAAATGTGCTGGCATCTTCATAATATAATAAAATATAATCTAAGCTGGTACTGGCCTCTGAATTTAATGTTTGATCCTTTATTGAGAAAAAAAATTAATTTCCGTGGATAATAAAAAATAAGAGTCCCGTGAAGAAAAATTTATTATTTTTAAATATATAAAATAATATTATTTTGATAGTTTTTAATTAGATAAAATGTATGTTAAATTATTATTTTTTTAATACTCAATTAACTAATAAATTTGAATCTAATTAACTATTATAATCCTATTAATGACTCTTTCCCGGCTCAAAATTATGTATCCGCAAGTTGCCATTCTATAAAAATGTTTGAATGGACGAGTCATGAGAAATTGCAAGAGAACTTGGCTGTTACATTCCACCGTACTATTATTAAGTGATCCAATTACTAAAGTTGGAAACTTCACCTCATCACTCTAAAGGACAAAATTGTTTGTACGTCACCTCGGAAACGCACTCGAGCACCAACCAATTTTTGCCAAGTGGACTAGGTGGTTATCTTCTCCTTTTTCTGATAGGCACCTCCTATGGTTTGAAGTTGTGTGAATGCTAGCTAATTCAATTTTAATATCAGCACCGAGGAAAATTAATGCCTAGCTAGAAGAATTAGTTATTTTTATGTTTTTTTGGTAATTTAAATAAATAAAGATGATATTTTTTGAAAAAAAATATATTTCATATAAAAAATAAAATAAAAGAAACTTTCTTTCAATGGTTGTTCCAAAAAAAAACATACTTTTGTGTTAAAAATGTATTTGTAGGAATATTTGGAGTAAAAATTATCTAACAGCAGTAAAAGCCTCTTCTTTGGCAAAATCACTTTTTGTTGGAAATTCAAAAAAGTTTTGTGAAACAAAAACCACATAAATCTCCACAAGACAATAAAATCACCAAGTCAGTTATGAAAAACAAAGAAAAAAAACAAATAAGTCTAAAAAATATAATCTGCATTTATCAAGACTATATACTACATAAAATTTCATCTTTTTTCATTTATGTGACATGTTTGGAAGTTATTTTGTATTTGTAAATTTTTAAATATATGAGTTGTTTTACAGTTGTCAAGATTGTCCAACTTATTGATTGAATCTCCTACACACTTTAACTGGATAAACATTAATTTAATGCCAAAATTTTGGTTGTTTAGAGAGATAATATTAGAGCGCGCCTGATTTATAATAGAGTTCTTCCAAAATAAATTCTCCAGCAAAATATTATAATTTTTTTTAAATATAAATTTCTAAACACAAGCCGACAAACAACAGTAAACTGTATGCCTTCTATAAATTCTTCAGTACCCCGAAGTGTGTTCTTTATTATATCTCCCGAATCATTTTTTATGGCAGCGTGTCTTTGTTTAAGCCACTGATAGAAACATAACCTTTTTGCAATTGGGACAGCCTCCCATGTCTCAGGTATTGATAAATATGCATATTATGTGTGTCAAATACGAGCACGTGACGTATTTCATACGTAACGTATCGTGTCAGTATGTATTGACGTATTTAGACGTGTGTGTTTTAACATGTTAAAATTTTGAAAATTCAAACACACACGTCTAAGATACATGATATGTCTAACATGCCGTATTAAACGTGTTCGTGTTTATACGTATTTAACACGTGTCAACGCTTATAGCAGTACAAATTCAATAAATTTCAAAAAAAAATGGAGAAATATATAAGAAAAATCAGAAAAATTAGAGTGGTCCTAGTCATAAAAAATAAAATTAACATGCTATATTCAGAAATGTCATATATGTTAGAGTGATTTTGGTCTCTAACTTCAGTATCAACCCAATTTTTTAAGCACATAAGCATTTCAAAAGTCTGATATGTTGAAGTATTTTATACGTGTTACACATTGTGTACACATATTACACGTGCGTGTTCGTATTCAACGTATTAGACGTGTCATAATTATATATATGTTAATCACGCATGTTTAACAACACGACACATGAATATGTCACGTACAGATACGTTCAGACATGAACACTTATTCGTGTCCGTATTTACACGTGTGTGTCATGTGTCTTACATATTTATCATTACCCCTACTTGCAAGTTTGTCCTGATCCGACCCGCTAACTACCAATTTACTAAGGGTGTGTTTAGATGGTGAAAGAATTAGTGTAAGAATAGCACTGTTTGGGTTAGTAGTTGAGAATAGTGTGAGGTTAGTGATATCTCAAAAAATATGAGAAGAGTCCTAATTTTTAATATTCCGGGTTAGTAAAATGTTGTTTGGATTGAAACTTGAGAACAATGGAGAGAATAGTTAAAATAATTAATTATTTTTTAGTATTTTATTTAATAATAATATTCATTTAATATTATTCCATACTAATATAAAAAAATATTTTTTTATTATTTTCACTACCCTCATGGACGCTAATTCGCTAATCTAATATTTTCTATGGGTTAGCGGATTAGCACTGTTCTGAATTATTACTAATCCGAAAACAATATTACTATTCCCAAACAGTGTTATTCTACACCATCCAAACACACCCTAAACAAAGGTGCTGACGAAGAGGTAAATCTGTTTGACTCTTTGTTGCAAAGTATAACGGTGATTTCATACCAAATCAACATTCATCTTTTGGTTGCAACTTTTGAAGGGAGAACATTTGTCCAAGTCAAAATATGCACAAGTTGTTGGAAACTAGACCTGATATGCTGGTCAAAATTTTGCCAGAAGCTGGGGCAGTTTACAACTTTACATGGTCATATGAGAAGCTGTTGGAATTAAAATTTTGAACAGTGTACTGTCCGTTTTATTTAAAACACTAAAAATTTGTACTTTGGGGTGTAAAAAAAATAAAACCAGAGAAGACCAGTACTAATATATGGCTTTTATGGTACCAGTTGAAAACTAGTTCTCAATCAATACCGGTTGCAAAACTGCTGGAATTTGTTATGGTAGTCTTACCTCAATATAATAAGTATAATATTTTAAGGGAAGAGATTCCTTGACAATGTGTTATCTTGACAATTTTGACAATGAATCTCTAAATAAATAGAAAAACAATTATATATATATGTTCTTCTAGATTGATGGTGATTCAAATTTTATGTAATTTCATTATTATTTGCTTGTCCATCAAAAATCATCAAAATGTTATGCACTTTTGCAATGGTTCTAATTTAATAGTTTTTGATGGACTATCAAACGATAATAAAATTATATAAAATTTGAATCATCATCGATCTATAAGTAGAAGGACATATCTATAAGGTTTTTTTTCTTTTTTTTCTATTTTTTTGAAGATCCATTGTCAAGCTTGTCAAGATAACCATTATTAAGTATAGTAACAAGTTCATGATTCGAAAAACATTCAACGAGGTTAAAATTTTGATGTTCGGATATAATACGGATATAATTCGGGAATAATTTATTTCATATAATATAAGTTAAAAATATATAAGAGAAGGGATCGGTTGATAATGAATTATTTTGACAACCTTGATAATGAACCTCTAAATAAATACAAAAAAAATAGAAAAATAGAAAAAAGTTTATAGATGTGTTTGTCTACCTTTAGATTGATGGTCATTCAAATTTCATGTAATTTCATTATCGTTTGATAGTCCATCAAAGACCATCAAATTTTCATATAATTTGCAACGGTTCCAAATTAACGATCTTTGATGGACTATCAAACGATAATGAAATTTGAATAACCATCAATATAAAGGTATAAGAACACATCTATAAACTTTTTTTTATTTTTAAGATTTTTTTGTATTTATTTAGAGGTTCATTGTCAAGGTTGTCAAAATAACCCATTGTCAATGGATCCCCACTCAATATATAATTCCATTTAAAAATATCTACTCATTATTAAACATGTAAGTATTCTGATCCTGCAACAATCTAGAATTTTTATTAAATTTTTAGAGCTAATATCAATCATCAGATCGAGTTATTTGTCAAATATTGTTACTATCTCTATGACCATTTGTGTTGAAGTTATAATTTTCTTTCAATTTTGATTGTTACATGAAATGATACATAATTTAGGAGTACAAAAATTGCTCTACTTTGTTTTTTTTTCTTAGATTACCATCAATTATAAATTTCAACTTTCTTTAAATTTTGAATGTCAAATTTTCTCTCAATTCTGCATTTATTTCTTAGGTTACATGAAAAGTTTAGAAGCTTAATCTTCATGTATTAAGAATTACTAAATTATCTTTATTTTTATTTCCTTTCTTTGCACATGAAGATATATTTTTTTATATTTTTAAAAAAACATCACCGTAGTAATGCACATACAAGGTACTAGTAATATATAATATGTTTTTTTTGCCGAATAATTCACGAATAAGATATTTTTTTGATAAAAAAATACACTATATATTAAATTGACGAATTATTCTCAACTATTAACCCAAAAATATTATTCTTACACTAATCCTCTCACCATCCGAACATGCCCACGAGATTAACAAACTCCAACTCTAAGCTAGCTTATCATATAGTTTAAAAAATATTTTAATTTACTAATTGAAACAGAGATTAGTTTAGTAAGCTCCTTTTTTATCGTTTGACGATTATTTTAAATTGTTAAGTGTGAAAATATTAGTGTTAAAAATCTAACTGAATTAATCGAACTCAAATTAAGTTCAAATCAAATCCACGCAACTAAAACTACAAACTAAACTTAGCCACCTGCTAGCGTTTACTCGGTCCACAAAATGATGACTCTTACAAAAAACAATAAAATAATAAGTTGGGGGGCCATATGCCATTTACACCGCTCGCTTTTGTCCGACTTCCATTCCCGGTGCATTCGTCGGGATCCCAAACGCCGTGTCTATCCAGGAAAAGTTTAAACACCTTCGCGTAAAACCCGAATGTTCTTCCAGGAATATAACCCTCTGTGGCCGATTCGAATATCCAACAGAAGTTGTAACATTCTGACACCGGGTCCATACTTTCCATGATACATAGACTTCGTTTAATAGTATATTTCTTAGATTAACACGTACTACACGGTATAGCTTATCTGTTATCTGGCGCAGAGAACTTGGATTCTTCTTTTATTGGTGCATATCCTCTGGAATTATTTAACTACAATTACCACTTCTGCAGCTAATGGAGAAGGATTCTAGAGGACTCGGAACTGTTTCTTTTGCCGTTATTTCTTATATGTTGTGTTATCATTTAAAACGAGGATACAGGATTTCTTGCGTGTTGCCTGAAGGTGCTTTGCTTGTGTAAAGGACCCGATATTTCTTATAAATTCGGCATGTAGAAACATTTTTTTTATTTTTTTCTCTCTTGCATTAACCGATTGCATCAGGGGCGGAATGAGACTTTGACAGTTGAAGACAAAAATTAAATCTTTTTTAGAGATCAAAATTTAAAAGTTTTCTTCATTCTAAGTATTTTTTTTTTACTTTTTCTGAATATATATATAATTATAAGCATATTTTTAAAAAAATTTCTAACCTCATACAACTTGTATTATTTGATGATATATCATGGACTGTTAATTTCAAATTGTTGAAATTTTAAACCACTCAATGTATGATGAGACAAATACCACAAATATGGACACATTTAATAGACACTATATGTATGTTATAAATGTGTAAGTATTTTGTTGGATATATATATAGAGGGAGAGTAAAGATACCGTAAGTTTAATCTCATAAAATTTTAATTTATCAAATCATCTCTAAATTTTAATTTATCATTCTCATTAAATTTTTTATATGAAAATCTTGTGGGATGCAAAAATTTGGAGTGTTTTGAGATTTTTAAGTCACCATTTTTAATTTTTTAAATGATGTTCAAATATTAAATATATTGTTATTATTTTTAGAGCTGATTTTCAAAAATTAAAAATCATGACTTAATAAGCTCAAAACACTCTAAATTTTTGCATCCCATAAGATTTTTATATGAAGAATTTATTGAATATGATAAATTAAAATTTGAAAATGATTTGATATTCTTTTTTATCTTTTCTTTGCTCTTCTCTTATTTCTTTGATTGCTATATTTTTGTGACAATTGAATCGAATTGAATTGTATTCCGCTGCCATTACACCTGAACACTAAGCCCCAAATCGGTTTATAATTTTTTACCTTAGGTTGTTTACATTCTTGCACTATTTTGACCTTTAATACCACCATCCTAGGTCTATCAAAGTGGTATCGGAATTGTATTCACTGCCATTACACTTCAACACTAAGGAGCTCAGGTCTATCAAAGTGGTATCAGAGCAGGAGCTCAGTTTTAATTGCTTTATTTATGATATTTTTGGTCTAAGATGACTTATTTGATGCATGTAAAAGAACCCCCAACTCTAAGTCTTAATTGCAAAAAAAATCAGCTTTTAGAAGAAATGTATGGTGAACTACCTCAACATACTAGACCCTTGGGATGTTGTCCAACATAGTTATGTACCACATTATGATCCTAACAACCTCACATTGACACAAATGTCAAAGAACTGAAATCTCAAAATGATTATGCCGTCAATATTATCTTAAATTCGGTTAGTGAAAGAATTCTTATATTATTTGGTACTACCGAAATTACTAGTAAGATGTGAGAGACCCAATTGAATAGATTTGAGGGCAACTTTCAAATGAAAAGAACAAAATTAATGGGTCTAGAGTCCGAATTTAAAAAATTTCATATACAGGAAGGAGAGTCAATTGAGAATGTGCATTCAAGATTAATGCATATTCTAAATGAATTTGATGAAATTGGAGAATCTTTGTCTAACTCTAAGATTGTAGGCAAGATTTTTAGGGCAATGATGAGAAGACTAAGATGAGAGAGCATGATAAACATTCTAGAAGCAATGCAAGACACTCTTGGCGAATTCACATATGAAGAAGTGTTTACCCATCTTCTATGTTTTGAGGAAAAGCTACGATAAAATGGAGAGCTCAAAGAAACTAATAATTAATCGGATATATGAATGACCATACGTTCTCGATCACAAACAATCTGATCGAACCAAAGTCAACATTTTTTCCTCTTTTCCTTTCTTTTTCTTTCTTTTCTTTCTTTTCATTCTTTTCTTTCTTTTCTTTCCCCTCTCTCTCTCTCTTTCTTTCCCCAGCCTGTGATTGTTTTCCCCTTTATTCTCTCTTTTTTCCCCTATTCCACTCGCGACAACCCCATTCCCAATTCCCTTCCTCCCTTCTCCTTTCCGTAAATCACTCAAACCTACCCCCCACCTCTCTCTTTCCACTTTTCGTCGAAGCCTTCACTCCCTCCGCTGGCCTTCCCTTTCGGCGCGACGCCAAGACTTACACTCACACTCACGAGCTGGGTCCCCTTTGAGCTCCCTTGCTCCCTAATCTCCCTGAGGCCGAAACCTAGGCCATCTCTCTCCTCCTGGTACCGCCCCTCTACTCTGGCTCCCTCTCCAATCCCGACCACCACATCAGCAAAGACAGCACCAGCGACCCCTCATCGAGACCTCCTGTGCCATTTCACCTTGTTGGCAGCAGGCGTGACAGAGGTCAGCCTCAACTTTCGGGCTCGCCCTAGCTGACGATGACGAACTCGATCTTGCTTCCTCTTCTCTGACTACTAAATCGAGTAGCCATCTATCCCGTCCTTGCTGTCTTGAGCTAAGCCGAGCCCTCTCCTTGTCCCCTCTTGCCGCCCCTTCTCTGACTGTGAAATCAAGCAACCCCTAATACTCCTCTGGTTTGCCCCATAAAATACATGGTAACCTCTTTCCTTTTTAGTTTCGGCTCTATGGGTCTCTATGCTTGCTTGACACTTGTTACCCTGTTAGTCTTGCTTAATTGGTCTGGCTTGTGCTGATTTCGTGGCTGCTTAACCCTTGGTACACTGGTACCTATTAGTACTAGTGAAGTGAGGGAGGTTGCGGCCTTGTAGTATGATGATTGTTGAGTTGTTGATTTCGGCCCTTAGTTGATTTGTGCCTGCTTTTGTGCCTTTGTTTGTTCTGGTTGTGACTTTGTAGTTGCTTGATTGCTTGAAATTATGGTATTGGTACGGGTTGTTATGCTGATTTTGGGACTCTTGGTACACTTGTAATGATTGGTACCAGTGAAGTGAGGCTTTTCTTAGGGCTTAGTCGTTGGATTGAAGGCTTGAATTATTCTCTTGCTTATGATGCCTTCCTAGGACATGAACCCTTGCTTTACTCGGCTTTGAAATCGGTTATGTTGTCCAGTGTGGCTTGTGCCTTGTTGATTCCATTGCTCCACTGTTGGCCTAGCTTGGTTGTAAGGGCTGGATTATAAATCCAGTATAAGTTAAGGCTAAGTTGTGAAATCAAATAAGTGAAGGGGCTTAAAATGAACTTTTGTGGTAATAACTTTTCTAAGGGTTATATGCGCAAAATATCACCTTGACGAATATTTATGAATGCAGAAAATAAATTGATCTTAACTAAGTGGGCCGAAAGGTTAATTTGGATAAAAGTGTAATTAATTAATTAATTAGCGAGTGCCGTAAACTAAAACGTGCGCAACTAATAATTAATTAATACTTAAAGATAAAAATGGGAAATGATTAGATTCCCTGACTGCCCCTGTTTTCGGGATATCAGTGCATTGGCACCAACGATTCGATAGTCAGCGTATGATCCCGAACATTTAAAACATCAGCACATTTTAAAGTAAATAAAAACATTAATTGAATTTATTTTCTTTCATTTTGATTTTTATTTTTAATTCTAGTTCTATATAATATATTTTCTAATTAATAAAAATAATATTAATATATGAAATGAGATATAATTAAAGAATATGATATAAATAATTAGAAGTTATAAAATAATAAATAAAGTATAATAATAAATTATAATATAAAATATATATTAATCAATTTCTCTATTTTTAATAAGAGCAATATTAATTATATAATATTATATATTAATCAATTTCTCTATTTCTAAATAATTAATTATCCTAATTATAATTAAATTAATTAAGTAATAACATTAAACTAACTTAATTAATCTAAATAAATTAAGTTAGTTACATTAATCGAAATAAATAAAATCTCAAAACATGAACACTAAATAATAATAATCATGATTCAGAATCTGGTATACCCTGACCTAACCAGACCAAACGTGAATATGATGCTCGTCAATTTAATCTATTTTGAATTCATAGGTTCTCGAAATTTATCTTGACGAGCTGACAAACCAGTACACTCAGGAATGAGACGGCTGACGAGATCGTGAGCGTCACCGGAGACTAAGCAATTTGACGCTACCGACCTGATCGAACTATTCCCAGGTATGGTTTCCTGAGATTTGATTTTCTTTCTTCAGAATTAGGAACCTAAACCGAAAATAAAACTGTTTTGAAAATAAATCTGAACTGCGGTGTTTTTTGACCAAAATTGATTAGGGACCCAATTTGAACTGTTATATGCATTCGGTACTTGACCAGCATTTTTGGGGCCTACCCGCATTCGCATGTCACATCATGTCATATTTCATATAGACATGATAAGAGTAGGATTCGGGAAATAGTTCCGAGATAGGATTAGATAGAATTAAAAGATTAAAGTTGTAGATTATAATTATTAAGAAAATATTATTACTATCACTAATTATTAATTAAGTCAGGTAGATAATCATGCATTAAATGCATGGGAGTGCTGAGAGGCGGGCCGAGTAATTCTCAGTCTGAGGTTGCCTTGCATAACCAGACCGTTGTGGTTACGTACGGTGACCATATAGGCCGTGGGACCCGCTAGTACGTATATATGCACTGCGCATCCCTGCCTGTCGGATTATCCACCGACCCCGTCATTTGGCGGGTTCGGCTGTGTCAGAGTGTTTTTCTTTTGATCAATATTACATTTTTATTATTCTTGATATGATTAATTTTTAATCCAAATTTGAGCGATTAGGATACCATGTACTTCAGTGTTTAGTGTGGGCGGCCATATTCAAGACCGGAATCTACTTCGTGATATTATATTATTATATTTATCCGGCTTATTTAGGATCCTGGTATTGTCCGAAGGGCTTTCTCCTTTGGCCCCTAGTTGGTACAGAGAAAGTCGGGATGCAGTCCAATGGCCTTAGTGGGTACAGTGTAGGCTCCCATTTGTGTATATTTCGTTTTGATACTTTTACGGGATGCGGTCCTCTGACCCTTGGTTGGTACAGTGTAGGCTCTCATTTGCTCCCATATGGCAACTGAAGACATATTATATCCATATTGCTTCTATTTTGTAAGGTAAATTACCAGATTCAGCAGACTAGAGTACGTGCTTATATAAGTTGTTCACTCTCCAGGCGTTGTCGCCCGAGAGCCCGAGTGTCATTTGTGCGGCGTTGTCGCTGCACAAACATAAAACCCTAAGTTAGTAAGTTGGGCCCTGGTTGTGCCCGCTTAGGCAAGGCCCAAGTTCGTAAGTTGGGACGCTGGTGGCGCCCGCTTGGGATAGATCCGGTGATTTGTAATCTGGGTATTTATTTCGGGTGTTTGATTTTCGTACTATATATATTTATATTATATTATTATTTCCATAGAATTTCTATTTCGGGTTTATTTGTCATTTCATGTCATTCATGTAGGTGTTTTCTCAAACGTGTATAAAATAATATTACATTAATATATATTAAATTATTATATTGCATTTAAATTACGGTATCGGTATTTGGGTCCAGTCTAGGAAAAAAGATCAAATCTTAAGGCTGGATCTAAATCCGTACTGAGTAATTTAAAAATTACTCACGTTTTCACGGTGGTTGTGGGATCCGAGGTTTACGGGTGCGGGATTGAGTTGCGAGAAATCACACCTCGATTTAATTTTTTGTGACACAAAACACCTCCCATAAGATTTCAATATGAAGAATTTAATGAAAGTGATAAATCAAAGTTTAAAGATCATTTAATATATACTTTTTGAGTTAGGATTATGGAAGAGCTCCGTGCTCCTAAGAGCACGTTAGTCTTACTATATATATATATATATATATATATATATATATATTGAATTTTGAAATTAAACTTTTTTTGAAGTCTTTTGAAATCGGCCCAATAAATTATCTAAGTTATCTTGATCCCTTCAATAAATATGATATAGATCACATTCATAACTTTTTGGTCTTGACAATCTGAAATTATCTTTGATGTTGGTAAAAAAATATTGAAGTAATTCAATGTTGTTGTCTTTACCCTATATTATATAGTATGTATCGAATTCATACAGTGTAGACTTTAATCAAATTATTTTGTCAAATTAATGATTTGAGTTACATATTTCATATATTTAATAGGCAATGCGATTTCTTTTCGAAAGAAGTGAAAATAATATGAAGTGTGCAAATGCTCAAATAACACAAATAATAATAAGTTTGAAGGTATAATGTTAGATTTGTTGTATTTGACTCCAGCAGTAACCACAGAAACGTGTTAACTGTTAACTATCACAACGGACGTGGAATAGTCCAAGAAAAAAGATTAGTTGAAGGTCATGTATGTAATTATGATTTTTAGTTTTTTACGAATGTTATGTGATTCTTTGAACTGACTATATTACTATATGTGATGGGATGGATGTATGGTGTTGCAGGAAGGTTGTTTGTATAATTGTATGGGCTTGGGAACATGAATCACAAGGCGCTCGCCTATGGACTCGGTCCATCCACTATCTGTACACCAGATCCTTTTGACTTCTTAGAGAGAGAAAGAGCAGACTACAGTGGAAACTCGAGAGAAAGAGCAGACTACAGTGGAAACTCGAAAGAAAGAGCGTCGAATCAAGAGAGAGAATAGTGTAGAGAGAGAAAGAGCAGAAAGAATTTAACCAAATCCAATGGAACTTTGACGTCCGCAAGGACAGAATTTAGAGAGAGAACGAGAGCAAAAACCCAAGCTAATCACCTCTCTCTCTCTTCCTTTCTCCTGGTGAAGAAGAAAGCAAAAGAAAATTCTATTAATTATACAAACCCTTCTATAAAAAAAAAGAGAAAAGCGAAGAAAAAAAAATACCCGGATTATTATCCAGAAACCCTAACCCTAGAATCCAAGCTTTCTCTCGATTTACATATATTTAGAGAGAGAAAGAGACACTCTGTTAGAGAGAGAAATCGAGAGATTCTACTCGGAACACCTATCGTGCTCCGTCTAAAAGTGAGGTGAGGTTTCCCTTTCGTTTTTGGCAGGAAATGAAGAGATCGATGATAATTACTGTGGTAAGTGGCTGAAAGATTTCAACTTTTTTGGGGGCCTCTTTGAGTATAGAGGCGCGAAGATCCCACCTTCTTCTCTTTTTTTGTTTTTGTTTTCTACCTCTTTTTTTAGTATTGTTTACAAACTTCTATAGCTGGTACTATACCTCTATTTTGTTCTCGGTTTCTCTAAAAGAACAAGGACAAAAATTGAAATTTATTGAAGGCAAGTGACAGGATTAGAGAGAGTGTGGGTGATTACTCGTCTAAATATGGATTTTAAGATCTGAGTCTAGTTCTCTCAGCTAAAATGGAGGGAAGAGGTTGAATTGTAGCTTCTTGCTGCTGGAACAGGACAGAGGCCTATCTTCGGAATAAACACACCCAATTAACGAGGCAATCTCGGGTCAACTTCAATTTCGCTTCAATAATGGTGCCATCAGGTCCCTCCAACCAGCTTGGTGGCACTCCCTCGATGAATCCTTCTCTACTTCGTACGAACTCCAATCTGATTGGTGGGACCCACCCACCCAATTCTGGGATGCCAGGCCAGAGCCCTTTCTCCTCACTTGTATCTCCCCGCACCCAATTCACCAATACCAATCTCTTAGGCAACATTTCCAATGTATCAGCTCTTCTCAACCGGCCAACAATGAACGGTCTTGGACCTGGAGCTGGCTCAGGACCAGGAGACTTACCAGGACCCAGCTCTTCCATGCCTGACCAGTTATCCTTCCCCTCTTTGAGTGGAAACCCACATGGACAAAGCACCTCCCAGAACCTTTCAGAGCACCAACAAGGTAACCAGCTTGAACAATCTCAAGACCCATCACAGCATTTACCAAATGGGGTGAAGATGGAGCTTGGTGATGCTAATGGGTCTGGATCTGGACCCCCGCAGCTGCTACGCAACACGAGTTCAGTGAAACTTGAGCACCAGCAACAGCTAAATCAGATGAGGAATATTGGACCCAATATGGGGCCTGTTAAGATGGAGCTGCAGCATAATGATATGATTATGCAGCAGCAGATGAGGCATAACTCACAGGCTGCAGCAGCAGCTGCACAGCTGACATTGCTGCATCAGCAGCAGCGGCTGATGCATCTGCAGCAGCAACAGCAGCAGATGGCGAAGCAGCAGAGAGGGCCGCAGCCACACCTGCCACAGATGATTCCGCAGCAACAACAGCAGCAGCAGCAGCAGCAGCAGCAACAACAACAACAACAACAAAGAGGGAAGACTCATTATGAGCCCGGAACATGTGCCAAAAGGCTTACACTTTATATGTACCATCAACAAAAGAGACCTCAGGTTTGTGTGGTTTATTTGTTTCACTATTATGGAATTCTACGGGCACAGAACCTAGTATAATGCTGTAGAACTTCTATGAGTGTCTTGGCTAGGTCCCAGATAAGCTTTTCAAAGATCCTTGTTCTAATTAATGAAAGATTTTTGTTATAGTATAATGTTGCATTAGGTTGGGTAAAAAGAAAGTTTATTGGTATTTCTCATTAAAACCTAGAAATGTTACAATTCCTAATTAATGATATGTTGTGAATGGTTTGGGTATGTTCTGTTTGGTTAATGGTTAGTTTTTCATGGAATACAGTTTGGATGGTCATGGGATTAGCCTTGCTCTGTCTGTTATTCTTTTCCGGGGGATGTTACTTTCTTAGGTCCAGGAGAATTGGAGCAAATCCTTTTCCTAAAAATATATAATGTTCATTTCGGATATTTTATTGGAAAATCTGATTGTATCAATATTGTTCTGTGTTCAATTGTTATAATCAATTGCCATTTATATAAAGTTGTAATATTATTTGTTTCTTTTTATTTTATTTGTTTCTATATCATATGTAGGATAATAATATAGAGTTTTGGAGAAGTTTTGTGGCGGAGTACTATGCACCAAAAGCAAAGAAGAGGTGGTGTGTATCACTTTATGGAAGTGGCCGACAGACTACTGGTGTTTTTCCTCAGGTAAATTAATTTATTTTCTTTTATTTTGCCCTAGTAAATGCTAGAGGAAGCTTGAATTCTGATAGTTTGTCAATTTTCAATCTCAAACTAATTCTATGTGCTTATTACAGGATGTATGGCACTGTGAAATATGCAATCGTAAGCCGGGTCGAGGTTTTGGTATGTACATTTTACTACCTGGTGTTTTGTTTTTCCAATTACTACGCTCATGCGGTGTTATTTTTAATTGTCTTGTTTTATATTTTTGTTTCCATTCTGAGTTAAACCTCATCAAGCACATGCAATCTTAAACTTTTAATGCAATGCTGCATGTTTTCATGCAAGGAAATTCTTACTTTTTGATCCACAACATTTCTCATGCTTTTTTATCTAGGTCTTTGAAAAGCGCACACATTATGACCTATAGGACTGTTGTATAATAACTGTGTTTTCAGATTTTCAAAGTGTGTCAATTTCATTTTTCCTTTTAATCAAACCTAATTATGAGAAAGTTATCTCATACTTAATCTCTTCCTTTGTTCTAGTAGAGGTAGCTTTATTCTCCATCACATGTTGGTCTTATTATTGTGGAAATGAGTTCACTGAATGTTTTAGACTGTAGATTTCCTTAGGGCCGACTCCTTTTTTTTTTGCTTTCTAATTGAAGTATGTACCCATGTCAGGCAGATGTGATTGTAGTGTTTAATGTCACTTCCATCTTTTTCTTTCCATTTTAATCAGAAAATGAACTCTTAGGGTAGACCACATAAAAGAAGAAGCCTGATTGACGTCCCTTATACATGGATTTGGCATTGTTGTCCTCCTGTAGTTACAAGTGCTGGATTATACATCGTTTTATAATGGTGGTGCTTGTTAATGATTTGTATGCATGCATGTATGTGGTGGACCAACACAATAGTAGGCCAAAACTGTCCAATCTGTTTTGTATGCACATTTGTTAGAGGAATGGAATGTGAGATCTGGTTTCTTTATTTTTGCAAAATTTAGAAACCACAGTGGAAGTTTTACCTAGGCTCTGCCAGATTAAGTATGCAAGTGGTACAATAGAAGAATTGCTCTATGTGGACATGCCCAGGGAATACCATAATGGATCAGGTCAGATTGTACTTGATTATGCAAAAGCTATCCAAGAGAGTGTGTTTGAACAACTTCGAGTTGTACGGGAGGGTCAACTCAGAATAGTTTTCAATACTGATCTTAAGGTATACTTGAGTACATTTGACATTCAATTTGCTCCAGATGAAAGTCGTCTTTTACCTTTATTCTAAACTTGCTGAGCCTTGTCAAGATTTTGACTAGTGCCTTGTCTTTTTGTTTGTTATAGATTGCTTCATGGGAGTTCTGTGCCAGACGGCACGAGGAGCTGATACCACGAAGATCTATTATACCTCAGGTAGGAATTATCACTGAATTAACTTTGAAGCATCATATACCCTCGCAAAACAAAAGTATCTCATCTACCTGAGAGGATTGCTTGCAGACGAATTAGTCCATAGTCCATACTACCTTTTTTTTTAGGTTTTTTTATTCCTTTTTTATTGAGATTGAGCCATGGAATGGGACTAATTTGGCATTTCGTCTTGCTTATTTATAGGCAAGCATTTCTTTGTTTTCTTCAGGCCGAAATGAAATATCTCATTTTGCCGGATTTCATGATGCTTTTGCATTTATCAGGGTTTATGCAACTATAGTCAATTTAACCGTCACCATCTTCCGAAAAAAAACACACCTGCTAATTAGATCTGTTGGTGCATTTTCTGTCTTAAATGCAGGTAAGTCAACTCGGTGCAGTGGTACAGAAGTACCAGACTGCTGCGCAAAATTCTGCCGCTCTCTCGACACAGGATTTGCAAAACACGTGTAACACGTAAGTTGATTATCATTCTATTTTTTACTTCACATTTTCCTCTAGCCATGTAAGTATTTCTAGCTTTTTTGGTTGCTTGCTGAAATTTTCTTGGCTTGTGCCTTGTTGCTTCCCTGCCGGTGTCATAACTTGAGTTACATTGTCGATGATGAATACTGATTTTGTGTGGACTTTTCTCAAATTTGCTTATTTGTACAAATACAGTTTGTATAGCACATTTCATATTACATTCCTACATATTCTTTGTTATTTAAATAGGTTTGTTGCATCAGCACGGCAATTGGCTAAAGCATTGGAAGTACCATTGGTTAATGACTTGGGATATACAAAAAGATATGTGAGGTGCCTCCAGGTATATTTCTGTCGAGAATTTAATAATTTTTTTTATTTTTGTGATATTTTATTTTTCAGTTATATTGTTTTTACCGCTGGTTAATGACTTTGGGTATAAATGACAGATAGCAGAAGTGGTGAATTGCATGAAAGATTTGATAGACTACAGCAGACAAACGGGGACTGGTCCTATGGGTACACTTTGTTTTGCTTTTTAACATTCAGATTGTTCTACGCAAAACCTTTACATTAAATAAACATTTATTTTTGCCTATCTCTGATCACTACTGTTATTCCTTTTAACATAGTTTATCTAATTATTCTTTTGTAAGGATGCAATCTTGTAATTTTGAGTAAGTTTTATCATCGCTTGTCTTTTCTCTGGTAATCTGTTAGTCTCAAAGATTGCTATTGGATATAATTCCTAGAGTGCCTTATTACTTCAATAAAAGAAGTTAAGATCCTGTTATTTGTTGCTAATACAGAAAGTTTGAACAACTTCCCGAGAAGGAATTCTTCTGGGTTGGCTAGTTCATCGCAAGCACAGCTGCAGCAGCGGCAACAACAATCTGATCAGCAGCAAAGCCCCACGAGTCAAAATCTCGTAAATCAAAATCCCAGCATCACGAATGGACCAAATTCATCTCATATGACACCCAATCAAATAACAAATCCTAACCAAACTGATCAGATTTCTGCTAATGCCCCTGTAAATTCCACACTTCCAACAGGTCCTGGGTCAGCACCTTCCCCATATCCTCTGGTACAGGTTAAACAAGAAATCCAGAATCCAAACCCAAATCCAATCCCAAATCAGGTTCAAATGCCAAACAGCAATCCAAATCAAATGGCATCCCCACTTCCATCCACGTCAAATAGCAATAATAGCATGATGCCGCCAACTGCACCTGTCCAAGCTCGAGTCTCAGATGCAGATGATTCTCAGAGCTCAGTGCAGCGCATTTTACATGAAATGAGGATGTCATCTCAGTTAAATTCATCTCAGTTGAACGGGGTTGGCACAATGGCAAACACAGAGATGAAACCAAGGGTCAATGGAGTCATGCCTGGGCTTAATGGGTATGGTTCCAACATGATGGGTGCGCCTAGTCCTGGTCCGGGCTCCTCTGGCATGAGAGCTAGCATAAGTAGTGGTGCTATGGTAATGAATGGATGGGCTGGGATGAATCAGAGTCATGATCCAACAGTAATGTCACACGGTAACAATCACCAACAAGAAATGGGTGGTCAGATGATGGGTGGGCTTAGATCTGTTAACAGTTTTAATAACCTTTATGATTGGAAACCAAATCAATAGAAAAATCAGAAGTGATGTAGGTCCTGGGTTCTGACATGTTGTGGATGGTAAATGATAAGTTGTAACAGGTATGGTGTGCGAGCATGCTACGTGTGTGTGATATTTAAGTCTCTCTCTTTATTTTATTTTAATGTGTTATGGAGCTATGGCATTTTATTGAGTCAAGTTATGATAGGAAGGGAATAGGGTTAAAAAGGTTAGGCGCCAGTGTTGTAGTCTTGGTTTGGCTACGTACCCAATGCGAGAGGAATAATAGTATAATTTTCCTTTTTTTTTTTTCCATTTTTCCTTCTTTTAACCCCTTCTTTTTGAACTTTGTTAAATGACTTGTATCTGATCCTCTTCATAGTTGTAATCTATATCCGCTGTAGTTTTGCTTAGACTATTTTGCTCGAGTCAGAACTTTGGACTTGGCGATTCCTTTCCTGGGATGTATTTTAGCTAGAATTATGTGTAGCATAATTGCTTGACATTAGAAACTCGAGTTAATTGTATATCACACTATTAAATTATTACTGTTAACCTCTACAAAATACAAGTGTATAGATCTTTGTACGTTGCATGATTCATGCCAGATGAAATAAATATCTCGAGGACACAAGTAGGATAATATAAGCATAATATTACATCTATTATTTTCATCTTTTGTACATCGGACATTGACATGCAATGACGATTGTAAATTTGGGTTAAGCCAATCGTAATGAGAAAAGAAAACACACTGATTAATCAAATTAATGATAACAAGAATGAAAAAATTATAATTTTAATACTAAAAATGTTAACACATCAATGGTTTTCTTTTAGTGATTTTTTATCAAAAAAAAAAAAAAGAATTACACCAGTGGGATGGTGCTCTTCCACTAGCAGTGAACCAATTTACATTTAAATATTTATTCAAACTTTTGAATCTGTGTGGGAAAAAGTGGCGCGCTCTCATTTTTTAATATTTAAATTATGATTTTTTAATTCTTATTATTAATAATTCAATTAATTAGATTATTAAATAAAAAAATCAGTGAAGAAAACATAGAGAATTAGTTGTTCCCTCCTGCAGCACTTGGTATTAACTACATATTCTTCCTTATGAAACACACAAAAACTAATTTCTGTTGATATAAAATTTAAGAATTCAAAGAAATGAACATAAACCTGAAAGCTTTCATTGTGGTTACACTTAAAGAAATTTTTAAATGATTTGTTATTTTAAATCATATTGAAGAAAGGTATGAGCTCGGTTTGGTCCTTGTGAGAGTGAGATCGGGCAGTATGGAAATGGAACGTGTCTGATTATTTATATAAGTCATCTAATATGAACTAGACGGTCGGGATCTATTTGGGGTTATCAGTAAATTACATACGATTGGATAGGAGCTAGACCGATGAGGCGAGGCCATTTTTTTTCTGATTAGGTTTCATCCGTAACCTATCGTAATTTACGATACCACACCACCCGAGTAATCACTGATAGTTAATCGCACAAGAGTAAGCATTGTGTCATATCCTGATCTATCGATAGATAACTCGAGAGAGTAAAAGGGAGGGAGGGAGCCCGATCTGTCGACAACCACACTATCAGAGTCGAATCTGTGTGTCAAGACCAAATCAATCGATAGTTAATTCGCGAGAGAGAGAGAGCATATCCACATCTGTCGACAACAACATCCACCATAGTCAGAACCGAATCTAAATGCCAACATCAAATTCGTCGACATAACTCGAGATAGAGAGGTAGGGAGGGAGGAAGAGAGGGGGAACATAGCACATAGCCGGTGGAGGGAGAGATGCAGAGGAAGCAAAAGAAAGGGCCAGAGGCGGTGGCGTCACTGTTGCTGGCGAAGGAGAGGGCCAGAGCCAGAGGCAATGCCAACACCAGATCTGTCGTCGCGATCGTCGACCCATACCTGGTGGAGGAAAGTCATTGTAATTGGTTGCCCTATGCCGATGAGTTGTTACAAATCCATACCCGAAGAAGAAGCTAGGTTTTGTTTGTATTTCAAGGTGAGGAGAGGAGAGAGAAAGTAAGGAAAGTAAAAGTGAAAACAAATCGGATATGATTGGATAATGGTCAAAATCATATTCGTATTCATTTTAATTTTTTAAATACAAATACGAGTACGGATATTTTCGGATATAAATATGAATCAGATATTAAACAGATATAGATACAAATCGAGTAATATATGAATACAAATACAAATACAGATATATTTCAGATACTAAATTAAAATATCACCAACATAATTAAAAAATAATTACATAATATTTTCCATGATAGATCACTAATTATTAAAGTTATATTATTATAAAAATTAATTATTGATCATTATTATATTAATTATTTAATCAATAATTATCACTATAAATATCTGTATCCAAAAATTTAAATGTATCAAAAACTATAAAAAATAAATTATAAGAGCAAATTATATATAATTTAGTTGAATTTGTAATATGCATTAAAAATTCAATTGAAAACATATAATGAATCTCATATGAATATCCAAATTTTAAAAGTATCCGGATCCGAATAATTATCCGCATTTGTATCTTTATCCAGTTTCAAACTGAAAACTATACTCATGTTCGTATCCGATTAAAAATTATTCGTATCCAAAAATATCTATATTCAAATATCCATATCCATTATTATTCTCATTCCAATTCGGATATAATTGAATAATATCCGATCCATTTGCATTCAGAAGAGAGGGAGGACGGAGGAATGGGGAGGCTGACGGTGCTACCTCTCCGTCTAGATTTGCTTCTCTTTTTTTCACCTGGCTTTTTCAAATTTTGAAAGGATAAACATGATACGTCTTGTTTTGGATGAGAAATGTAATATTCAAGATTGTATGGGTTTAGTTTAGATGAAATTCAACCCAGCCAAGCGTTTAGTAACTTTTTTGTTTGCTGAATTTTCAGTATACAGCAGTGTACTCGCATTATAAAATAAACATCTTAGATTTTATCCTAAATGGAACCATCAAATAGAATTTCTTTCAGCATAAGGATGAAAGGCACGCCAAATATAAGCATTATTTTTTCAATAAAATCGTTAATACTAATCATGCACATCTCAATTAATATACATCTGCAATACAGTAATTGATGCACAATGCCATTCAATCATGCTTCCAAATACTTACTTATCATTGAAATAAAGGTGTCCTTTCCCACTGCGCCAATTATGCTCTCTTTCTTCTCACCTTTTTTGAAGAGCAGGACTGTTGGAATGCTTCGGATTCCGAAATTCGATGCAATGTTGGGGCATTCATCGGTGTTTACCTTGCAACAAACGACTTTACCGGCATACTCTTTTGCTAGTTCCTCGATTACAGGTTCAACCATTCTGCAGGGGCCGCACCATGGGGCCCAGAACTCAACCAGTACTGTGTCTCACTACTGACCACGAGGTTGTTCCAGTTTGCATCATTCGCGACCAACACTATAAATTTTAGGCATCCAATGTAAGAAGAAATTTTAACCTTTACTAATTGTTCTAATGTAGAGAGTAAAATTTCAATCTGCTACAGCTATTGTAAATGCCACAATTGTGACTATCAGTTCAGACCATCTGATTGTACAAAGATTATTCTTCATTTTATTCAATATGAACCATCTCGCCACAGACATCTGATATCCCTGTCATTTCCATACCAATTAGTGCATGAACCGATTTATTTCATCTCATCTTTTTTAACATTTTGCTAAATTATTTATAAAAATAATCCTAATTTTTAGTACATTGATAATCTTCCCTATTCCATCACCAAATTGAATTGTGCAAAATTTTACTTTCATGAACTGCAATATTTGACACAAAAAAGAATCACATCATTCAGAATCAGGTAGTTGGATGATTAGCAAATCTCTCTACTTAATTTGGAGTGTCAAGACAGGAGGGTGTATTTGAATCTGGTGCAGCATTGGATTTTGGAAATTTTGAGTATTAGGAAATGTGGAGAATTTAAATAGGAACTGAAATTTGTGTCGATCTTTAAAAATATTTGAAAGGTCATCAGAAATGATAGTTTCTGCACACTGAACGTTTCCGGTTCAGATAAAACAGAAATTCAGTAACAGATGAAGGACATATACTGTGCATTAATAAAACACTGGTGCAGGAGTTATACCTTGATCCACAGCATTCTTGGCCTGACATACAAAGTGAGAGAGCCGTCTTCTTCCGTTCGGCAACGAGAGCGATGGCACTGAGATTTTCCTCGATCCACAAGTTCCTAAGTTCAATTTCTCCTTGTTATAGAGATTGGCACATACTCTGGCCCTGTTGTTAGTCGATGCAATGGTGCTCACTTGGAAGCAAGTCTCCAGGGCCATTTTCAAATTGCAGGTCCTTCTTTGGCTTGCTTCCTTTGCTGTTCTTCAGTTTTTGGTGAGATTAGATTTGATTTGTTATTGAAATGAGGGCAGGATAGACAGGAGGGCTAGTGGCTGAGGTGAGATTTCCAATAGTTATCTTTAACTCCAGTGTGGTAAAATGGAGAGGTTCCGTACAGAGCGCTCCGTTGGGGGAATTTTTTCTCAAAGGACCTTGAATAGTAATTTATTTTCAGAAAGGGCCACGCTCTGAACTTATTTTCACAGAGGGCCATGGAAAGGGCGCAACCCGGATTCACGCCCTTCAAAGGGTATTTTTCATGCCCGACAGCTGACCGTGTTTAACCAGCATTGAAGAGCGCAAGCCCAGCTCACGCCCTTCAGTTCGTATTTGAAGGGCGCAAGCCCGCTCACATCCTTCAATTGAGTTAGAAGATAGACCTTTTCGCAAGGTTTCTGAATTGTATTTAAACGTCCCGATCGGAGTTTCCTATCAAAAGTTATAACCGTTTAAAAATCAGATTTTCAGCTCATCAACACAGATTTAGAAATTTCTCAGCCCACTACGCATTATATATAACAAATAATTAAAATTATATTTATATTTTTAATAAAAATTTAAATATATTTTTAGTTATATATATAGTTAAAATTATATTTAAATTTTTAAATATAATTTGATTAGCTATTAATTATATTTATATTTTTAAATTTCGTTACTACAAATTATAATTTTAATTATTTACATATATAAATAACTAAATTTATATTTATTTTTTAATTAAAAATAAAAATATAATTTTAACTATATATATAAATAACTAAAAATATATGTAAATTTTTAATTAAAAATATAAATATAATTTTAATTATTTGTTATATATAATGAGTAGTGGGCTGAAAATTTTCTTAATGCATGTCGATGAAATTTGAAAATCGATCTTTAAACGGTTATAACTTTTAATAGGAAACTCCGATCGAGACGTTTAAATACAATCGAAAACCTTACGAAAAGATCTATCTTCTAGCTCAATTGAAGGACGTTAGCCGGTCTTGCGCCCTTCAAATACGAACTGAATGGCGTGAGCTGGGCTTACGCCCTTCAATGTTGGTTAAACGAGGTCAGCTGTCGGGCATGAAAAATACCTTTGAAGGGCGTGAGCCCGATTGCGCCCTTCCCATGGCCCTCTATGAAAATAAGTTCAGAGCGTGACCCTTCCTGAAAATAAATTACTATTTAAGGCCCTTTCAAAAAAAAAAAAAATCCCCGTTGGGCGTTGGTGCTTAATTGTACTTAAGACTTATTTTTTGAAAGATTTAGAGTTAATTATGTAGCAATTGTGTGTAGTGAGTCCCTTTCAGTTATATTAAATCTCTGGTAGGTTATAGTTTTTTTTTAATTTAAGGTATTTTATAATGAGTCATTTGAGGTCAAATCTTTTCAAGTTTCAATCATTTTGGTTTGGAGGCGGATAAATAAATGGACTAAATATATAAATAACAAGTTTTAAAATAATGCGTTTAATAAATTTATTTCAAAAGAATGACATATGATCTTTTCTTTCTTGAAACTAATTTAATTCATACGAAGTTGGATTCAGCTTGTTAGAATGTTTTATCGTTTCAATAACAATTGTGTAAAGATTTAATATAAAATTGAGTTGGTTATTTATTTGTGGGAAACGTATCAGATGTCATGTTTGCAGCGATATCATTTGACACTGATTGTGATTCTCACTCATTAATAAATACCCATCGAATATAATTTGAACGGTTTAAATCAATCTGATGACCGTTGTACTATAACAGCGAATTAAGATCCTTTATTTGTGCACATTTTTGTGTGCCAACCCCAAACTTTGAGTTCCAATGGCGATGCAACTCCACTTCTCTGAAAATGGAGAGGATAGATTTCAAGTCGCCGGTCGATTTGTATCGCGTGTGATTTTCTTTCGCTATGGGATATGTGCGAGCAAATGTAAGGTGCAAGACTGGGCTGGTGATGTGTGGATGAGGTGATTTTTTACTTGGACCACCAACTTCTTCTTGCATTTTTAATTTTTAATTTTAGTTTTTGTACACTAGCTTGCTAATATCTTTTTTGGATTAGAAGAGATAAAGTGTCAATTGGGTCATACAAGTTCTACACAAATAATCGCCGCCTATAATCTGTGGGCTGAGACTTTTTATATTGCGTTGTTTGGTTTATTTTGGGTTATTATCTAATAAAAGAGGCCGAGAGCATATTGTTCGGTATAGTGGCGACTATCCATTTTGCAAACACCATTTATCATTTTGCTCCACTGGGCCCAAAAAGTTTATTAAAAAGAAAAGGGAAGAAGGAAGAGAAAGAGAAGGAATTAGGGTGTTAATGGGTGGGTCATTATTATTTTTTTATTTGATTATATTCAGGTTAAATTTTTTTATCATATCCAATCCGATCGGGTTACGGATTGACCCGATCCGATCCGATCCGTATAAAATAATTAAATAATTTTATATTATTTTAAATAATTAAATCTTAATTAATCTTAATTTATACATAATTAATATATATTTAAGTTTTAATTATTACTAAATCATAAAATGACTTCAAAAAATATAATTAATCGGGTCAGGTCAGGTTGACTTGAACTCGACCCAACCCGATTCGGATCAGGTTGACCTGAACCCGACCCAACCTGATTCGGGTCAAAAAATTAAATATATACCCGGCTCATTTATTTTCGGATCATATCGAGTCGAGTCGAGTCGAGTTCAGATCGGATTAACCCGACGGATCAGATCAATAATTGTCACTCTACAAGGAACTCTCTCTCTCTCAATTTTTTTTTTCCCCTTTTTGGGTAACTTTATTTTCATTATTTTGAATGAAGAGAAAATTTTATTATTTTAGAAATTATATTTTTTCTCTCTCTCGAAAATAACGAAATTTGTGCATTTGAAGAATAAACCATACATGTTTTGAGTGAAAAAAAAATCCAAAATTTCATGTTAGTATTATCCATCTAAAAATTTTAAAAATTTATATGAATTTCTAAACACAGTTTTTAATTGAAGTTATATATTCAGACAACTAAAAAATATTGCAAAATTGTTTTTGAAGCACAAAAAAAGTCGGAGCACATGAACTAGATTAAACACTGAATGTACGTATCAAGGCTAAAGATTTGGTAAAGATATTTTAGTGATTTGGTGCATTTTGTGCAATATATCAAACTGTGACCTCACGTCGTTTTGTCCTATGGGCAATGGGCAATGGCATGCAGCCCTTCATGTCTATTCAAGCCTAGTCATTTAAAATGAGAATTCGCCAATTTGTACGCTTTAGGATTCTGTTCTACAGTAACCTTTTTAATTCTTAACTCAAATCATTTTAGTATCAATTAATTCAATCGACTTGTCATAAGCCCATACAATTTGTTGGCGTGACACAAAAGAAGCCAACTTTTTAATATTCTAAAAGAGTGAAAGAGGGCAGTTGTTAGGCATCTATCCTCGCACAACTGTAAATTATATATTTGGTATTTATATTTGTCCTCTGCACTCGTTTGGAAATATCTCGTTGTTGTGAATTGTTAGGTATCTATCCTTGAGAGATAGCTTATGCAAATTTATGTCATGTTGACTTTAAACAATTGAACTTAATCTTATTGTATTAATTGTATATATATCCGCGTCAACAGATTATTCGTCAAGCAATTACCAACCATAAACACAAAAAAGCTACCAACCACTCATAAGCACTGCTCAACTGAATTCGATGAGACATATAATATATATCCTCCAATCAAATGACCAAATAAAATAAAATTTTACACATGGATCCTAGTACAAAATAATATAATTTAAATTACAATTTATCTTTCATTTCAAATGTAGAAGTTAACAATACATGAATATAAGGGGGAAAAACAACATTGTTGTAGTTAATAGGATAAATTACAATTTACCCTGACCACATCATACCATCATTGATGGACATAGTCATCAACATGGACTATTTGCAAATTATTAATAAAATAATAATGCAATTAAATCATCCATATGCGTAATTTTCTGCATAAAGGAAGCCAATTGAAGGCCAAGGACGGCGCCAAATCCCTAGAAAAGGACATCTCATGCATTCACTAAAAAAACTGGTAGTAAATGTGGTTGTTGGTACTAACTTTATTATATATGCTAAATGAATTATAATGTAGTGATTTCATTAAACAAATCCATTTTATACAATAATATCATTATTCAACTTAAATGAGTTATTTTGCATATTAGTGAAATTTAAGTTAAATAATAAAAATATTGTACAAAATAAATTATATAATAAAATAAAAAAAAACATATACAATTAAAAACAAATTAATAACGATGTCTCAGTAATATATTCCAAAGTTTATTTAAGAACAAAACAAATCACACAATTGCGGGCCAAATCTTTTATGACCTCATCTTAGAATATTCTCTATAAAATATTTCTTCGATTATCTTTTTATTATTTTTCTCTTATTTATGAATCTAAAAAGTTACATTTAAACGGATGGAAGCAGGATAAGTCATATACATGCTGAGATATTCTAAAGAGTGGGGATCCACAATGGGTTATTTTGACAACCTCGACAATGGATTTCTAAATAAATACAAAATAAATCTTAAAAATGAAAAAAGTTTATAGATGTGTTTACTATCTTTAGATTGATGATCATTCAAATTTCATGCAATTTCATTATCATTTGATAGTCCATCAAAGACCGTTAAATTAGAACCGTTGTAAATTATATAAAAATTTTATGGTCTTTGATGCACTATCAAATAATAATGAAATTGTATGAAATTTAAATGATCATCAATCTAAACGTAGAAGAACACATTTATAAAGTTTTTTTTCATTTTTAAATTTTTTTATATTTATTTAGATATCCATTATCAAAGTTGTCAAAATAAACCATTGTCAACCGATACCTTCTCTATTCTAAATAGGTCAAAAGATTTAGACAAATATTCAATCCTTTCAGTAATCAAATAAGTCAGATCGGATCAAAGGTCAGTTTAGTAATTCCATGCCGCAATCTCTTCGTCAGTAATCACTGCATTCCTGACGTTCCAATATTACCCCCGCCGAAAAAAAAGAACTAGAAAATCTTAATTCTACTAATTCGATATTGTAAAGTACGGAATTGAGTTCTCCTTAAATTAGCATTATTTTCTTCTATATTTTGTATAATATTTATCGGGTATTTTTAACGTGTATCCAATTATTATGGTACATTCAATTTTATGCTACATTTTTATAAATATTAATTGGATATAAAATTATGATGTATTCATTAAGATAGAATGTATACCAAATCGTAGACAATTTAGGATTTATTTCGTCATTCATAAAAAAATCATTAAAACTCCATTATTAGATATTTTAAATTACTTGATGGTGTTGTACTAAATAATTTCTTTGATTTGTCGATTTATAAAATAATACTTGAGTTTTATAATTTATCATGTTTGAGCATTATACAGGGATTAGAATGCAAAATAGATTAGTGCATAAGAACTAAGACTAATGATAAGATGAAAGAGCTACATCAAAATTGCATTAGATTTAAATTTAGTCAAATTCAAACTGGTTAAACTAGTTAAGGTAAATTACGTTTAAACAACAAGAAAAAATATTTTTGCCAAGTAAGGGTATCATATAAAAATTTGGTTAAGTCACAAATGCTTTAAAAAAATCAGAGTATATTATTGTGTAATGGTTCATAATCATTACAACGACTCATTCAACTGTTATAACAGCTCGTCAAGCCGTTATAACGGTTCAGATCAATATCTCAAGATTCATTTTTAAACGACTATCATTTCTAAACCGTTACAACGACTCACAAGCCGTTATAACGAATCAAGCCTAAATTTGTTTTTTGATCGGTTTCAAGAAATCTATATAAAGGGTTACTCTCTCACTCCCACTCAATAATTTTTATATTACTAAATCCTAATTTTAAGAAGTTCATTAACCACATCTAAAGTGAGAGAGATAAGCCCAAATTATTGATAGTTCTTGCTAAGTCAAATATTTATTTTAAGTTTAGTTTAGTTTAGTTTTTCCTCATTATTCCAACTTGATCATTTGAGATCAATCTTTTTAGTTGCTTTTTAAGTGTGTTGTCACTCACATTCTTTAAGTGTATTGTCACTCCTTATTTATTTTGAGTGTGTTGTCACTCTTTGTAATCGTTAGGCTTGACAAATTATTTTTATGTAAGAGGTCAAGTTCTATATTTTATAAGAACTTATTTTTAGTGTATCGTTTCAACCTTGATGGTTAGAGGTTGAGAGTCTTGAAAACGTAAGCGTTGTATGTTGAACTCTGTTACATCTTATGTTTGTGTTTGATTTTTCTTTTTTTCTCTCTCTTTTTTTAGTTATTATATTTTTATAAGAATTGAATTAAATTTTTTTCGCTACCATTAAAATTGAACAATAAATCCCAAAATAATTTTTACATCTCTTACCATTAAATTCTTTATATTCTTATACCATTTAGTCTCTTAGACATACAACTCCCAAATTCTAACAGATGGAACATGAAACCTTTCTCAAATTGATCCAAATCCAATACACACTCTACCTAATTAATTAGAGATATATTTATAATTTTAATTTTCTAACTTTAAATTCTCAAAAATTGTAATATAAGTGTCGATGTACCATAAATATATATTGAAAATATCCAAATTTATATAATTTTTAACTACGTAGACATAACAGTGAGACCTGAAAATATTGTGTTGAGGTCACATATTTAAAGCTAAATTCTTTGTACTGAACATGAATCCAAAGATGTTTTTATTTTAATAGAAACTTGTGAGACTTTTGCTCTCAAATTTTAGTTTACGTCTATAAAAAACTGTCTACATGTAGCGTGAGTTACATGTTGTCATAATTAATAATATAAAATTTTAAATATATTTAATAAAATTTCACATTAAAGAAAATTTATAATATTTTTAAATACTAATTAATTATAATAATTATAATAATAAATAATATAAATAAATAGATAATATTTTTGAACTGATCATATAAAAAAATTAGATCATTTTAAGTGTTAAATTTCACCTTAAATATATTACACACATTATTTTAAATGAGGAGAAAAAAATATTTTATATGAAATCTTAGATTCAAGAAGATGAAAAGGTTGAAACAAAATCAACAGTGGAGAAAAGTGATGATGTAATATATTTAAAAAGCTTAAAAATTTAACTCTCTTTATATATTAAGAATTCTCATTTTAAAATTTTTTAACAACGCTATCTCTATTATCTATTAGGTCTGCTTTCAGACCTAATAAAAATGATAAAAAATTTTCTAAGTACTCAAACTATTTTTTGAACACATCAATCATGCTTTCATAATTCATTATGATTGCATGCATCTAGAATTGGTGCATTTATAAAACTATTTCAGTACTTAAAAAAAGTTTCATCATTTTTATTGAGTCTGAACATAGGTGTTCACATATAATTTATGAACATATATGTTATTAAAAAATTTAGAACAAGCGTACTATTATTAAAATTTCAAAAAATAGGGATAGAAGAAAAATAAAAAAATCGACCAGCTCCTAAATGATGGATAAATATCCTTTATATAGTGATCAGTTCAATGAATTTTCATTGAGTTCTTCAAAACATTCTGTACGGATGTTGATGTTGTTTAAGTACTGTAGAATACAGAAAATCTAGCCACTATACTCTCTAAAATGACTGTCCCCTTTAGAGAAACTCCTACATGACACCTTAAAAAAAAAAAAAAAACTCCTACATGATGACAAGAATGGACACTCCACTTTGCTTGACAACTGACAATAAGGATTTAGATGTACCTTACAAACAATAATTACATTTTCATTAAATAGCAAAATAATTGCCTTTCCACTTGCAAACGATAAATAGTTATCACAAAGCCGCCGCCAGTATTTTAAAAGAGAAAATAATAAGGGCTTCAGAATAAAAAAAAAAGAAAAGAAAAGAAGGTAGTGCACATGTTATTCAATGTTTTTTTATAGGAATTAGGGGTGTCAATTATTAACTTGATCCGATCTAAACTCGATCGATCCGACATGATCTGAATATAAATGGATTGATATGAGTTTAATTTTTTTGATCCGAATCGAATCAGGTCGAGTTTGGATCAACCCGACCCGATCCGATTAATTATGTTTTTAAAGTAATTTTATGATTTAGTACTAATTAAAACTTAAATATATACTAATTATACACTAATTAAGATTAATTATGATTTAATTAATATTTTATTGCTTAAAATTATATAAAAAATAATTAATAAATATTTAATTATTTTACACGGGTCGGATCGGGTATGGGTCAAGATTTTTTTACCCGAATTTAATCGGACCAGGTCAAAAAAATTATAAAATAATGTGATCCGACCCGACCCATTGATATAGATCTTATTGCATGCAATTTTAAGCTCTCTGGCGAAAGTATAAATGCCGTGATTCCGTGAAATCTATTTCCGAAATATAAACAAATACAAATACAAGGTACATGTTTGACATATATGACGGATGATGTTTATGCCATGATATGTGAAATGCCACACAGACGTTAATACAATTTTAATCAACATTTAGTCATCTGAACTTAAATAATTTAAGCCGTCATGTTCCAAAAATCTAGCACTGGAGTATATTAAATCACACTAATTGCAATACTGCATGCTGTTTGCATGATTGCATCTAAAGTCCAAATGACTAAAGAAATTCCAATAAACAGGACAAAATTAAAGCGTTTTGTTTGAAGAAAAGGAAATATTAACTAATAATGGTATTAAGAAAGTTCATACTGGTAGTTAGGAAAGTACTGAATAATGATTGTTCCATATGCCAAACTCTTTTGATTGGGCCCATTATGATCTTGATGGAATGAAGGAATCTTCATGATTGATATTTCATAAATTACAAGTCATTTGATAGAAAAGTAGTCTGCTTCCAAAAAAAAAAAAAAAAAAAAAAGAGGGGATACAAAAGTAGTGGCTTGGACCTACAAGAAAATTCCAAAATTTGTAATTGTTGTTGGAGCCCATTCTTGGGCCTTCTAAAAATGTAGTTCTTATGGGCCGAAAATTTATTTTATTCATTTGTTTATACTTTATACAGAGTTTTCTGAAGAGAGAATTTTTGTATCATGTATGTTCTTAATTAATATTGAAATATTGAAAAGGGAGCATGACGTAGCTAAAAATAGTAGTATAATACCCCATGATTAGTTAAAGAAACTTTATTTTTCTTGGAATATAAGCATGCATCTAAACAGATTGCACTTGACGATGCTTAATCACGAACCACCCAATGATTGATTAAAATTAATTAATCGGGCAGTTAGTAGACGATAAACTTAATCCAGAACCATAATGTTAATTTCTCATGAAAATGGTTATACTTAAACAAGTTGTACCCATTTTTAGTTCAGTAAATTGTGTCCTGTTAATTTATGCTCTCGATCAACTCTCTTGTCATGTATTATGAATTTGCTGAAGAAAATATACACATTTGCCAGAAGAAAATGAGATGCATAAATTAATATTTCCTTGATGATGAAACAGCATAAGAGAATTTTGGACGGCTTCTTCAGTATAAATTAATTATTTAATATTGCCTAATTCGTTAAATTGTGATCACCATTTCATAGGACAAATTGTGCAATATATATATATATATATAGAGAGAGAGAGAGAGAAAGATTATTGTGAAAAATATTTGCATTTCAGCTGATATGAAAACGCGTCAAAAAAATATTTTTAAGTCTCAAAATTTTTAATTTATAGTTTTCATTAAATTCATCATATGAAAACCTTATGAGATATAAAAATTTGAAGTGTTATGAGTTTTATAAGCCATTCTTTTGGTTTTTTGAAAAAATGGCTCTAAAAATAATAATAAATATTCAATGTTTATTTTATTTTTTTTTAAATTAAAAAGAGTGACTTATAAAACTCAAAACATTCCAAATTTTAGTATCCAACAAGTTTTTCATATGAAGAATTTAATGAAAATCATAAATTAAATTTTTTGAGATTTTAAAAATATTTTTTGATGCGTTTACATGCAAACGGCTGAAAGTGTGCAATGTAAATACTTTTTTCGATAGAAATATTGTTTCGATGCACTAATAAAATAAAAAAAAAAATGCAGATTGTGGATCATTGTGACGAGTTTCAAATTTGCATGTAACATATTAGGTTATACACAAATGAAGTTGCCTGAGGGGCAAGCTAGTATCTTTTTCACTCATGACCCTACTTTTCTATAAATAAAGCTTCAGCTAACTACTTCACTGAGTGAGACAAATGATAAAGCATTAAAGCGCGATAAACAAATTGAGCTAGAAAGAAAGTGATGCGAAAGGGCGAATGCCAAAAATATACTTCAATCGGTGACCTGAATTACTTGGCTTGTTTTGATCCGTTGTGTTGAAGTACAGCTTATAGTTAATATTGCCTACAACAACTTATGACAATGTTTAATTACTAAAAACTGTGATATAGACAGGAATATAATTTCATCTTTTTGCGAGGTAATTGTGTAGTAATTCTTCACAGAAAGGTTTCATCTCCTACTGAATTAGATTCCGAGGGAATTTTAGCTATACATTAACAACTGTACAATATATCAATTATAAACAACAAGTTGTGTACGCAATCATATCTTTGTAAAGGATGATTCTAAGCATAGTCGGTGTGGGAATAATAATAATAATATAAACAATCATGACACGTTATCCTCCGTGTGTCATGACTCATGAGGTCCCTTTTTCAGAACTTGAATGTTTGTCACACAAGATAATTCTAGTATTTTGATGTTTATCTTGTGCTGGAAAAAAGTATATCATGCCAAACTGATGTTGCACGAGATCAATTATTTGTACTAATATAATACCCATATATTCTTTAAACCTTTGTCCTTCGCAATATACCTGCTATATGGTTCTATGCTAAAACGATATAATTGACATAATCGTAGAGTTGGGGATCACCTGTCAAGTCCATTATCGACTCTGCCCATGACAAAGCACTATCATGCATATAAATAAAATTTTAATAAATAATAGTGTATTTTGACTGTGGACAAAATATATATGCTGGTTCAGGATGTATGCATAATTATTTTCAAAATTATAAATTTTAAAATTCAACTATATATATAATTGATGGATTAATTAAATTCAATTTATGCATATTAAATCAAACAAAATTCAAATATGTTGTTTGATCTTATAGCTCATGTTAGACGGATTATTTGTACCTTTTAAGGAGATCAAGGGTAGGTAGAAAACAAAAAGAGATATAGAAAATAACATGAAGATAGAAAAAAAATATATTTTTTTATCTAGTGGCAAAACACAATGCTCTCTACGAAGAAGATTGATGAGATAGTTTATGGATATTTAAAAGTTGAGTATTTTAAAATCTCATATTTACTCAAAAAATAAAAAAAATACAGTTTTATGTAAAGAAGCTCCTTAGTGATCTAACTGAGCAGATAATGTTTTTTTATTATTTATCGTTTTCATGCTATTAAATAAAAAATCCTGCTCTGATTAAAAATTACATAAAATGAGAATTAAGTCTTTGGTTTACTGGCAAAAAGTAACACCCTCTATGTAAGAGGTTATGAGTTCGAAACTCTGAGAGATTTTTATGAACAATTATGAAATTTAAAAATTTAACTCTCATTTTTCCAATAAAAAAATTGACCTAAAACATCCATTTTGTACCGAAATTTTGGGGGGATATTTTAATATGATGACGTGCAATCTTATAATTTCGAGTTTTTCTGGTAGTGTTTGCGCCACAGAATATTTTTCACGCCTATCTACGAATGACAACTTACTTTTTTTATACTAAACGATTTATTATTAAGATGTAATCTTGAATATCAATTTTGATATATGTTTTTATTTTGAGTAATTAATTAAATTAATTTGGATGTCAAAAGAAAAAATATATATATATATATATGTGCCCATAAAAATGTGTTGAATTGGATTATTTGCCCATTAACATTCTGAAATTTGATATTTACCCATCCAAATGCAATATCTTTATGAATATACGCAGTTTTATTTAATTAACAAAGAATACGGATAAAGATTAATAAAAACGAGTAGGCTAATTAACATTATGCCCTTATCCTTAGATGGTAATAAGCAATGAAATATTATTTCATTGTTTTTGTTCCTCTACTGCACCCTTCGCACTCATGATAGAATGAATTTGGAAGAATCAATTTCAGGGGAAAAAATATCGAGTCACTCTATCTATACCAGCACCAAAGTTCATGTGTCTTCTATATTCTAAAATTTCATTAAATATACTCGATTCTTTAGAAACAGTGTCTCCTATTTGGAAGAGATATTGGTGTGCTTCAACTTTGGGCAGAGAGATGGAAATTAAGAATGAAAGGGAAATAAAGACAATTTATGAAGAAAGCAGGAAAGGATACAATCCTTTTCGATTTATTATCGTCTGTTTAGAAGGACGTAATCGTCAGTTTACTTATTTCTATTACTATTTATTCGTATTTCATATTAATTGAACAAAAATGGGTACATCTATAAAATATTGGATTGAGATGGGTAAGTATCAATTTTCAGAATTTTGATGGGCAATATCTAACTAAAAAAATTATGATGGACATACATATAAGTTTCTTAATAAATTTTAGATAAGCAACGCCAAGTTGTATTCTTATTGATAGGCCACGTCTCTGAATCTGGTCCAAGTTGGCGTGTGGGCCTAAATATATTTATATAATATAGTTTAAATGATTTAATTTTTTGTGCATCAATTATATTTTTATTTTTAAAATTGTTAATAACTCAAAATTTGAAATAGAAATATCAAAATAAAAACGTTAGTTTTGATCTGTTTTATATTTTTTATACATAAAAAATATTCTTTTTTTTCTATGTAAATCAACACGTTATAAAATCAACTTTCAGAAATTAATCATATTAATATATTTTTTATAAATTTTTATTGTTATATATAATAATACTCAAAAATCATAATTTTTAATTTATATATAAATAAAATGACCTGTATCAAATATGATGGTTTTATTTTGATATTTCAGTCTACTCAAAATTTTAAAAAATAAAAATATAATTACAACACAAAAAATTAAGATATTGAACCTCATCTTCTATATAATATATATATATTAGATGGGATATGTATACATGACACGTTTTTCATTCACGTGTTTGAAACTTAAGGCATCCGAAAAGTAGCGTCGAGTTTTTATCAATCGCAGACATTTGGAAAAATGGAGAATCTTATACAGATAAGCAACGCCAAAACTAGGATAACGTTTTAAAATGTCCATTATACTTCAACTCTTAAATATCTGGAACGCTCTTCAATGAGGACAGGATTTGTAGGCCGTACGATTTTTTATATCGGACAGTCCAAAATGAATTGAAACCGGTTTTCACATAAAACAACCGGTCACCTAAATCTTAGTAAAGGACAATTTCGTCCTTGAAAATGCTATCACTTTCTCTTATATTTTCCATAAATAGAAGAAATAATTATTGACGTCAATACAATCTGATTTCTAATCATGCAAAGAAAGAAATAATTAATGAGGATAACGAAGAGCCATTTTATCATATATAGCAAACTACAGTGGCAATCTCCATCGTAATATTTTTATAAGGAAGTCCATTCAAAGAGGCAAATTTAAAACTTGGAAAATTAGTGGCATGCCACCTCAAAACTTTAAATTTAGCAAAATACCACTTCAAAATTTTAACTCCCTCTAATGCCACCCTAAAATAAGTTCATTTAGTCTTTTGCCACACTTATATATTTTTTGTTCATTTTTAATTAAGTTCAGTAAAATATCACTGTATTTTTGGGATATATTTTTTTAATTCCAAAAATACCCTTTCATTTCTGTCTGATATATCTTTTCCTACTAATTTCATCTGTTAAAATCGTTGATATCTCTGCAAAATGCGTAATTATTTTAGCAAATGTCAAATCAAACACTTTTTTATTTTATTCTACAATAGAGAAAATAGTCAACAAATAAATCATACTAAAATATTCTATCCAAATAACCCATAAAGAAAATTACAAAAATACATTTATATATGCTTACGAATAGAATTTTCACTTTTAAAGTTCTGAGTCATGATGCTCATAGTCTGAAATTTCCTTTCTGCATTACGCATTTTGCAGAGATATCAACGATTTTAACAGACGAAATTAGTAGAAAAAGATATATCAGACAGAAATGAGGGTATTTTTGGAATTAAAAAAATACATCCCAAAAATATAGTGATATTTTACTGAACTTAATTAAAAATGAACAAAAAATATATAAGTGTGGCAAAAGACTAAATAAACTTATTTTAGGGTGGCATTAGAGGGAGTTAAAGTTTTGAAGTGACATTTTGCTAAATTTAAAGTTTTGAAGTGGCATGCCACTAATTTTCCCTTAAAACTTCGATTATATGTAATTTTAAATAATAACAATATTAGCAATATGTTCCCTCAATATTTATTTTAATCCAATTTCACAATAAATATATAAAATTACAATCATATATTTCTAGCACCAAGTAAAGATCAACTTTCTGAATAGTACTCAACACCATTACAAAATTATCGGCTTAAATGTTAAGCAAAATTATTTAAAGACGGAATTGTCAAATGCATAATCACATCATGCATGTCAAACAAATTTAATATCTTTAACATTATCTTTATAAATCTCTATCCACAATAGTTATGAAAGGAAAAATAAAACGCATTATTTCTAACTTCATGTTATATCCTTCATCAAAATATGACGTGTCTAAATAAAAAAATAACAAAATATATTATCATTGCATTTCTATCAGAGAAAAAGATCTGTCGTATGTCAAATTACTACTATTCGAAAATCGTCAATTGACCTCTTAAAAAAGCTTGAACCTAAACTATTCAATTTTAAATTAATTGATGGAATGCTACAGTGAAAAATCACTTTGACTATGATTAATTGTGTTGAGGGTCTAAAAGAAATAAAAATGATGATTTATTTTCATTGAAATTCTATCGGATAGGATACTTCGATATTTTGTTAACGATCTATGAACGAAGGATGATTTGTTGATAACAGTTTATTGTGAGAATATTTTTAGAATATATAGTTTCAAAATTTTAAGTATAATTTATGTCCATAAATTATGATGAGAGTATAGTTCATATGCATTTCGATTCCTTTGCAGTTTCATTTGTAAGCTGTTAATTAAAATACTTTTGTAAGTTAGATTAGTTTATGATAAGTTATCTTAAGTAGGATAATTGGTAGATATTTAGATAAGCATTAATAAAGATTAAGTAACATTTTTAATTATACCATAGAACATAATTTAAATATGATATTCTTGATTAACTCCCCTTAATATATGTACATATTAATAATATGAATATTTATGAAATATTAATTAAGATAATTAATTTTAAAAATATATAGTATTAATTTAAATGATTCTATAGATTACTAGTATCTTGCTTGTGCATTGCTATGGTGATGTTTTTAAAAATATAAACATTCATATTTTCATGTGAAAAGAAAGGAAATAAAAATAAAGATAATTTAATAATTAATATAAATTTTAATCATAAATATATAATTAATATAAAATAAATACAGAATTGAGAGAAAAATTATCATTTAGAATTTTAATGTATGACAAGTCGAACAATTATTTTATTTTTATTATGTGAGAATAGCGTGAGAACAAAAATCTAAAAGTATATTTGTTTCAAAATATATTATTTTCAAAAACTTGAAATAGAATGTCTAGACGTTCCATTATAGAGCTTGGCTGGTGGAATTGGTGGAATTTTATCTCGCAAAGTCTTTTGTATTACTTGTTGGATGATAACATATATTATGAACTTATTTATTTTCTTATCATAAATAAATGATTTGTGTTTATTTAAAGTCTTTGATGCACATGTATCTTCATATACACGTGACGGCTATCGCAGCCTGACTGTATCCTTTTAGTTTGAAGTGTTACATAAGATCAAAAATTATATTTGATAATTTCGAAAAGCATATAATTTTAGGTTATTTAAAATTTTAAAATAGTCTTGGTAGTTCTTTTATTTGTTGATTCCATATTTCTGGATAAGGAATTATATCCATCTGTACTAAGTTGATAATTAAGTAATTTGTATGCATATTAATATATCTATTTATTTATTAGTCATACACAACGAACACATTCTTAAAATAATTGATTAAATTATATAGACATAAATTTCTTGACAATGAATTATTTAATAATTTTGACAATACTTTTCAAACAAGTTAAAAAAAAGCTGAAAATATATCACTCGAAAGATAAAATGTTTCTAGACATCTAATTAAGACGAACATTGTACTTGTGAGTTGTGTTTAAAAAATGTCCGTTCAAATATTGGTTTATTCTAAATATTTATAAAAGAGAAGGGATCGGTTGACAATGGGTTATTTTGACAATTTTAACAATGAACTTCTAAATAAATACAAAAAATCTTAAAAATAGAAAAAAATCTATAGATGTGTTCATCTACCTTTAGATTGATGGTCATTAAAATTTAATATAATTTCATTATCATTTGATAGTTCATCAAAGACTATCAAATTTTCATATAATTTGCAACGGTTTCAACGGTCTTAGATTTCTATTAATTATGAATTTCAGTTTTCCTTAAATTCTAAATGTCAATTTTTTTCTCAATTCTATATTTTTTTACATTAATTATGTATTCATAATTGAAATTTATATTAATTATTAAATTATCTTCATTTTTAAAAGATAACACCTAGTAATGCACGAGCAAAATACTAATATATATTAAATTGTATAATCTCATATAGATTTTCATTATATTTTCAGGCATCATCCTATATTGTGCGTAGAGATTTTTTTTTCTGTAAATAGTGTTTGTATACATTTATCTGTATAAACATTTATGGAGAAAGTATATTTGAATCTCTGATGATTTTAATTTGTGTCATTTTCTGAGCGAAAAAGAGTCTGAAACTATATTTAGCCGATTTCCAAATACGGAGTGAGAACTAAATTTCCCCCTTCCGTATTTTGGATTGAGCAACCGGCAACAATCAGTTTTTATAAAAATTCCAATTCTACCCTTCTTTGCTTTCAATATAATTTGGTCCTCATTGAAGCAATACTCTAAATATCTCCCGTAATAAGTTCTCTTTAGCACATGTAACTTGCATGTGATACTTACTTTTAACCTTTAATACTAATATATATAGTTGCAAACTTTCACAACCGATTAAGCACAAACAAAGAAAAGAAAAGAACATCGTTGTGTATAGTACATTAAGGTTGATGCTATTTGTAACGGAAATTTGGGATAAAATTGTATTATAGCTACAGAGAGGTCAGATCGAGATTCATGATTATGATTCATCTAAATAGACAATAACTGTTAAGAATTTTTGTTCACGGAAGAATTCCTCTTATAATAATAGCGTTTGTGATTGAATGAGGTCTTAACTCTGCCACTAGTTGAAAGTTGAAAGTAACACAATAGTGCATGTTGTATATACATGTAGATATATTATATATATAGTGTTGTGCCTTCGATCAAATCTCGAGATATGTGGAAATTTTAATTATAGATACGCTATATGAAACATAAACTATAAAAATCAAGAGGAGCTGTCAACATCCGACGAGCAATAGGTCATATCTCAATGTACCTTTTTTATAGCCATTAGAATCAAAACTGAAACACTAACTTCACCCTCTGCTAGCTTTAATTATTGTAGAAGCATAACCAAAGCTTGTTAAAGTTGGCATGTCTTATCAAGAGGCCCACAAAATCAATAAGTTGGCATGTCTTATCTCTCCCCAGATACAATCTCTTTCAATTATCCACCATTACTCTTGCCATGCTTATAATCAGGCTACTTTTCATTAGAGATTTGAAAACGAGATGGGGCGGGACGGTCCGGCTGAAACATTTTCGGGTCACAGGTGGGGCGGATTGGATTTGAGCGGTCTAAAATTAGAAAATTTTGACTTGACCCGTGTTGGACCCCCACGGATACGACCCTCACGGGTTGGGACGGGAGGACCAAGAGCCGGTCCAGGTGGGTCATGACGGGTGGGACGGGTTATTTTTTATTTCGTAAAAAAAAACTTGATTAGATAAAGGTTATAACGTTACACATAAACTTTATAACGTTACACAGAAACATTATAACGTTATACAGAAATATTATAACGTTATAACGTTACGGGTAGCGGGTGAGAGCGGGGTGGGTGAGCGCGGGTCACGGGTATGACGGTTCCGTTTTCAAAATTTTTATACCTGGTCATTTCTAGGACTGGACCATTAACGGATCTAGGTCTACCCCGGGACGGTCCGAGACGGATGAGGGGTCGTAGATTTGCACGGAGCGAGTGTACCCGTTCGAGTTTTTTCAAACCTCTACTTTTCATACATGTAAAAAACTCGTGTTCAAATTTTTTTGAAGGAAACAATTTATCCGTATTCATAAAATTAATGATTTGAGGAAGACACTCTCAACTTATGTTGAGTTCTTGTAATTCGCAATTCATAAAAAACATTAGACTTCTAACATTTCTAATTTTGTCATATCACTAATATTATCTAACGTTGATTTTATTTTTCTCCTCGTCTATCTTGATTGGATATTTGGATGAATCATCTATTATTCTTTTATCTCCCCATTTAAAAGAGATAAAAGTTATATATCTAAGGTACAAATTAACACATAAAACAATCAAGATTTTTAGCATTTTAAAAAAACACGTATTGAAAATTTGCCTGATAAAAATTTTGTTATGAAAATTATTTTCTCATTGCAAATATATAATAACTTATCCAGTAACTATTTATTTTCACGGGGAAGTCCAAAAAATAACCTAATATATCACAAGTTGTGGTCTATTGGAGCAAAAAAAAGGGATGATTCGAATTGAAGAATTCGTCATATAGTTAATATACCAAAAACACTAAATCTAAAAGATATTTATTTTTTCAATGTTCCAAATGATTAATAGTTAATTTGAATTATTTTTACACAAACAAGTATATACAGAGGCATGTTTTATTAAGTGTATGTCATGCGTTCTCTTGGACTTGGACAATACAACAGAGTCACATCCAAAAGAAAAGAAAAACATACACCAGTCCACTGTATGTTTTTTTCTTAAGTTCAACGGGGGTTGATTTGAGATGATATTTAATTAGAAGAGGCAAAACCAGAATAGAAAAATATAAAAGGAAAACGGATATGCCTTCATAAAATACGTTAAATGCTGATAAAAAAAAATCATATAATTTATCTAATCCAATGGAACATGGAAAATAATCATCATCTAGAGCATTTTATCTTGCCAGTTGCTATTTGCTAATTTAAAGAATTTACATCCACCGGTGTACTCTTCTATGAAATAATTATGCCATAGATTTTTCTTATGTGAGACCCACAACACTCTTATGACTAAATTTGAAACATATAAATTAAATCGGACGATTTAAAAACTTCGGAGAGATCATATTTTTTTGAGTAAAATGATATGAAACTTTTTATAACACAATTTTTACTTTTTGAAAACAGAAAAAGAAGAGATCTTGAAAGCAAGGTGCGTGTCGCTGTATATTCTTTTGGGGAAAGAGATTTATTAGATTATTGGTTATCCTGACGGGACAGCACACAAGTCACAGATCAAGTTGCAATTAAAAATGCAACTCGGCTGCGGTGCAAATCCACTTGCAATCGTTTGGAAGTTCTGCCCAGTTGCTCCCAATTCTTATTGCTTGCTATGTAGCATCGTACAGCGCAAATATAAAATCTTCTTATAATTCAAGTCGGTACTGATTCAACAAATTACGTATTGTGCAGTGAACTAGAATTAGGGTAACGGATCGGATCGGATTATTTTATTTTTTAATCCGATCCGATTAAATTTGAATCAAAAATTTTTAATCCATAACCGACCCGACGTTCCCGGATGGCCCATGGATCGACCCGACCCTACCGGTATAAAATAATTAAATATTTTTTATATAATTTTAATAAATAAAATATTAATTAATTTATAATTAATCTTAATTAGTGTATAATTAGTATATATTTAAGCTTTAATTTGTACTAAATCAAAAAATAACATAAAAAAAAAAAATTAATCGAGTCGGATCGGGTTGACCCCAACCCAACCCGACCCGATTCGGATCAAAAAAATTAAACTCATATCCGACCCATTTATTTTCAGATCATATCGGGTCGAGTTAACCCGTCGGGTCGGGTCAATAATCAATAATTACCCCAATAATGCGGAATCCTTAGCCTTTTATTATTATTATTATTATTATTATTATTATTATTATTATTATTATTATTATTTTAGAGTGAGACTATGATGTATTATAATGTACGAATACATTTATATATTATAAATTGGGAGTTTGGCTATGGTGATTCTATAAGCACTTCGCCTAAGTGTTTACGGCTCGAATTTCAAAATCTCACGTCCGAAATTTTAATTTAAATAACTCAAAACATTCTTCATATCATAATCTTGTAAATTATCAATTTTCATCACGTTTAGAGTTAGTTTACTATACTTAATGATTTTTGAAAAATAACAAAATTTGACCTACAAAATTGGTATTTTTGAATTATTTTTAGAGTTATCTTTCAAAAATTATTAAGTATAGTAAACTAACTCCAAATTTGATGAAAATTGATAATCTACAAGATTATGATATGAAAAATATTTTGAGATATTTAAATTGAAATTTTGAGCACGAATTTTGAAATTTGAGTCATAAGCATTTCGGCTCGAAATGCTTATGAAATCACCGTAGCCAGTCCCTTATAATGTATCATAATATCACCCATTATTATTATTATTATTATTATCATACATTACATTTTCTTCTCAAATATATAAAAAAGAAAAATCTGACGAAAATCAAGCTTTATTCGTTTATTCTCTTTTACGGATTCACATTTAGCATTTCATAATAGATTCACAATTGTAATATATTGCAATTCGACTAACACTGCAATCAAAATGGATTCTCACATGATTTCAATAGAGTTCAATGAAGTTGATTTCCTTAGAGTTAAATTAGAATTAAATTTTCACGATAAAAATGAATACAGATGAAGAAGAATTCAATCTTAATGGATTTCTAAAAATCACATATTATTATTTTATTTACTATTGAATTTTCTCAGCACTGCTACAAAATAGAAAAAAAAATTAAGAAGGAAGAACGAACTGATGAGAAAGATGATTAGGAAAGTGAACTTATCAGAAGAAAATAGAGGAGGTTTGATGTTGCACTCGTAGATCAAAACACGAAGAAGAATGAAGAGCGACGCGAAGAAGAGGAGGTTAGTCCCGTCATTTTCAGAGTTGTTTGTACGAATCGCGTTAAATACCATCGATTTTCAAAGAAATTCACCACGTGACTTCGCCTCCTTTAAATCACATCGACTGAAATCGTTTCTAGCTTCTTCTCTCATTTTGATCACGACAATGACGAGAATTCTATTCCTAACTCTCATTTGAAAGGGTGAGAAACCATTTTGATCACAGCGTAATTGTCCATTTTTGGTTGAAGAGAATCGGGGCCAGTGTAGATTTGGATTCATTGCTCTTTCGCGGAACAGGTAAATATTTGGGCTAATCTTTAAACAGAGACAGCATGAGTGTGTGACGTTTGACATTACGTCAGACCTAACGTAATCAGTTACCATCTTCTTCAGTTTTGTACTACTGGAGAGCATCGGTGTATCTAGAACCGTCCGATGAGCACTCGCGAGTAATTGGAAGTTTCGGATTCTTTGTGGCACAGAAACTTACAGAAACATACCGATTTGTGTAGTGTAATTGTCACGCAAACTCTGAAAGACTTCTAACAATGTCATTAACAAAACTTTAATCCTAAATAATTGGGAGGTTTCATGTATCAAGATTCAAGGTGGCTTCTCAACTCACCATCATACAAGCGTCAGACTCAAACATAATTGGAGGATCTATTCATTTAGTTGAGATGTTATTTTATTTTATTTTTATTTTTTATTCAATTCATCTCCTAAACTTATGCAATTGATTGAACTAATTGTATAGATGACGTGAACGTTTGTCGCGCTAGTATGACATTTTTTAATTAGGTGCGGGTGCTAAATTCAAATCATCTCAAATGTAACTTCAAACTATTTAATATTTTTTAATTGAAGATGGGGGCTTTTATTTCACTCAAAAATAGGAATTTATGAATCTTATCGGACAATAAAAAAATAACTAATTTAACCAAGAGGAGGGATCATGACGATGGCGATTTCAAGATTTTGACAATAATTTTTCAAAACAAAAATTCAAATTTAATTAAATTGAAAAAGTAAAATTTATAACATCTTGTTGGATATGCTAGAAAACCTAACAGTCAGTATTAATACAGTTTAAATGTTGTTTGATGATGCATCAATGATCAGTAATTTTTATTTTTAGATTTCAAATCATTGGATGAACGATAAAAAAATACACTAAATGTCATCATATTATTAAAGGACATGGTATGTAAATAATACAGATAATGTTAAACAACATCATAAATTTATTTTTATAGATTATTGAGATTAATAAAATAAGAAATTCTCAAGTATTCAATTAGTCCCGCCTTGGTTATAAGTTGTAACACTTAGCCGCTTAGGAACCTACGACTACAGTTTTTATTAATAATAATTATTATTAAATTAATATTATTAAAAATAAGAGTGAGAACTGTAAAATTTCAAATATATGAATGACGGCGCGCCACTGCTAGTGGCGCGTTTCGTCCAAACGTCGCGAATTGAGATGGAGAGGCGCTGCGCGTTTTGTATATATAAGAAGCAAACGCGCCACTGGCAGTGGCGCGTTTTGTAAAAATAATGAAACGTGACACTGCCAATGCCGCGCTGCCATTCGTATATTTAAAATTTTACGTTTCTCACTCTTATTTTTAATAATATTAATTTAATGAAACTTATTATTACTAAAAACTGCAACGACTATATAAATTAAATGTAGTATCGTCGGAATTGTGCTGTGCCATTTAAACACGTACAATTCATATTTAAATCATGTGTACTCTTTAACTATTCATCTATGTGATATTTTACCCGTTAATTTTCTATATATTTCGCAATCCATCAACTTTAAATAGTTCCATAATTAATCATGAAGCTACATGTCACACTCCAGAATAATTAAATCGGATTAGGGGTTCTTAATCCTGCCATGTACGTACGATGAGATGTGCGTACAGAAGGCTAAATGAATAAAATAACGCAATCACAGAATAAATAAAACAATAATAGACATAAATACATGACCATACAGTCCCGAATGAACAAAGAGTATAGAACGCCTGCATAGGAGGGGCTAGCTCCATCGGAATGGGCAGCAAATCTCTCAAATAAAAACCCCAAAGAAAGAAATAAAATTTAAAACCCGATGGATCATATCCAACTACCCGGCTCACATGCAAATGCAGCGAAGCATCTCTGTCATCGCGCAAGACTGTCCCTAGCACTCGCTCTAAGAAAATCCCGAACCTGAAATACCTGGATCCCACATCCACCATGGAAACGTGAGTAATTTTAAAAATTACTCAGTACGGATTTAGATCCAGACTTAAGATTTGATCTTCTTTCCTAGACTGGACCCAAAAATCGATACTGATGTTTGAAATGCAATATAATATTGATGGGTAAATATAATAATATTTTCATGCACATTTGAGAAAACACCTATATGGATGACATGAAATGACAAATAAACCCGAAATAGAAAATTCTGTGGAAATAATAATATAATATAATATAAAATATACGGTACGAGAGTCAAACACCCGTAATAAATACCCAGATTTGTAAATATGCTAGATCCATCCATATAGGGCACAACTTACTAACTTAGGATTTTATGTTTGTGCAGCGACAACGCCGCACAAACGATAATTCGGGCTCCCGAGGCGATAACGCCCTAGGAGAGTGAGCGTGCATAGGCACGTACTCTGGTCTGCTAAATCTGGTAATTCACCTTACAAAATAAAAGCAAACGGATAAGTATGCCTACAATTGCCATATCGCCAAAAGGAGATAACTACCTGTGAATTAACAAATCGAAATCAAATGAGAGCCTACACTGTACCAACCAAGGGCCAGAGGACCGCATCCCGTAAAAATATCAAAACGAAATATAAGCAAATGAGAGCCTACACTGTACCCACTAAGGCCAGCATACCGCATCTCGACTTTCTCTGTAGCAACTATGGGCCAAAGGAGAAAGCCCTTCGGATAATATCAGGATCCTAAATAAGCCGGATAAATATAATAATATAATATCACAAAATAGATTCTAGTCTCGAATATGGTCGCCCACACTAAACATTGAAGTACAAGGTATCATAATCGCTCAAATTTGGATTAAAAATTAAATCATATTAAGAATAATAAAATATAATAAAGATCAAAAGAAAACACTCTGACACAGCCGAACCCGTCAAATGACGGGATTGGTGGATAATCCGACAGGCAAAAATGCGCAGTACATATACAAACCGGTAGGTACCACGAGCCTATGGGTCACCGTACGTAACCACAACGGTCTGATTATGCAAGGCAACTCAGACTGAGAATTACCCGGTCTGCCTCTCAGCACTCCCATGCATTTAATGCATTATTAACTACCTGACTTATTTAATAATTAGTGATAGTAATAATATTTTCTTAATAATTATAATCTACGACTGGAATTATTTTAATTCTATCTAATCCTATCTCGGGACTATTTCCCGAATCCTACTCCTAACATGTCTACATGCAATATGACATGCGAATGCGGGTAGGCCCCAAAAATGCTGGTCAAGTACCGAATGCATATGACAGATCAAATTTGGTCTCTAATCAATTTTGGTCAGAAAATACCACAGTTCAGATTATTTTAAAAACAGTTTTATTTTCGGTTTAGATTCCTATTTCTGAAGAAAGGAAATCAAATCCCAGGAAGCCGTACCTGAGAGTGCTGGCGAGGATCGCAGAGTCGCTCTACTCCGGAGGTAGACCACCGGCCTCTGGGTCGGCGTCCGCGTACGTCGGGTCAGGAGTGACCTCGTACTCCGCGAGTGGATCCGAGTCGACTATATCACCTATTTAATTTAAATTAGATGTTTATTAGTTTTAACTTTATTTATTTCACAATTAACCATTAAATTAGATTGATAATTTAATTAAATATTCGTTCGGGTTTCGTCATCTTTTTCTTGAAATTTCGGCAGCATTTCTACTGCATACACGCGGTGTCGAAAATTTTATTCGTTCGCATATTAATCCGTTAAATTGTGTTCGATATTTATTTTATGTTGTTTGTCATATTATTCATCTTTATACGTATTTCATTATTCTTGTTTTGGGACTTCCTTAAGTTATCCAGTTTTTTATGTCAAGTGTGCGCCGTAATTCTCTTTATTAAATTCAAGTCCCAATTACCCTTGTCATATTTATATTTGTTTATTACTTATTAGTGTGTTTCTCGTTAAGTGATTAATTTTAAGTTATTTAATGTTTTAAACTCGATAATCAGCAATCACTCAGAAAATGACCCAAGTATATAAAAATTAAAAACACTGATTCATTTTATTATTTCATTTCGATTACAACTATAATTTACAATTACAACGAGAATCAAAATAAAAGAAATAAAAAATAGAATTATAGATTTTAAAGAGATAGATAAATTGATTAATACATATATTATATTAGATGTATTCTTTATTTCTAACATTCTTTTAGTTTAAAAATAAAGAAATTACTTTATATATATATTTATATATTTATTAATATCATTTCATTATTAATTAGATGAATTAATTAATAAGTAATTATATATATTAATTAATGTTATTTCATTATAAAAATAGAGAAATTAATTAATATATATTTTAAGATTTTTATTATTATTCTTGTTATTTCATAACTCTTAATTATTTATTTTATATTCTTTAATTATATTTCATTTATATACTAATATTATTTTATGAATTAGAAAACATATAATATAAGCTAGAATTCAAATAAAAACAAAAATGAAAGAAAAGCAAAGAAATTAAACCTACATTTAAATTAAACATTTTTAATTTATAAAACCGTGTTGGTGTTTTAATGTTCGGGATCATACGCTGACTACCGAATCGTTGGTGCCGATGCACCGATATCCCGAAATCGGGGGCAGTCGGGGAATCTAATCATTTTCTGAATTTAAGTTTACATTTTAATCCATGGATACCGCCAAACCTTTCGGGACGGCTTCCAATAAATTAATCACCCTTTTAATTTATTCACTTTTAATTATCTTGAGACTTTTAATTATGGAGCCTTAATTAATCACTTCTAACCCTAATTAAAAATTCAACTTGGTTTAAGTCCAATTACCGGACTATATAATTTATCTTAAATCCTGATTAATTTTTATTATTTAACCTAGGCCCATTAGATCATTACCCACTAGCCGCATTTGAAAACTCAACTCACAAAACAATTCTCATAAGCAACATCCATAGGCAAAGCAATAGAAAAATCGAGCCACAGAGGGACAATGCATGTACCAAACAAGATAGTACAAGAATAGAGGGGCAACAAGCAACAATCATTACCAGAAAGGGTGGGCTAAGTCAAGTGCATTATCAGTTCAAATTACCGGCCTAAATTGAAACGTCCCAAAAGCCACAAAACCAGATGAACTCATTTACCAGCAACAACATAAGGGGGTATATCCAACAATCAGATGATTAATGCAAACCAATAACAACAAGACAATACTGGTACAGACCAGTAACAAAGCAAGCAAAAAGGGGCATGTTCAATAATCACAACACAATAACCAATAGTCATCAGAACCCACATTAGCACAACACAGGTGGGTGTAGAGAATCAAGTAAAGTAGGTTCAGGCTAGAAATCAAGCAAGTATCACCACTAACCAAAAACAGTCCAGAGAGTCAACTAGTACCAGTGGCGCCCGTAAGGGGTGCAGGGCTTAACACACTAGATAAGGCAAATTTCAAGTTGCAAACAAGGCTAAGAATACCATAATTAGAACCAGCATTGAAAGAAAGTCAAGTTTAACCCAACATAGCCAAATAAAAGGGCATTAGGGCCAATTAACAGCAATAGACTTCCTAAGTAGTAACCAGTCAATACACTAAGCCAATAACAGTGAGATAGAATAACAATACCAAAACCATAAATGAGCATACTAGTTGGTTTAAGTGTAGTATTAGTTCCCAGATTACTAGTATTAAACTCAAACTGCATCAAACCGCACCTACCACAAACAAATCTCAAAATCCCCAAAGAACCCAGGGCTCAGCCCCCAAACCAACCAGAACCTAAATTAAGCAAGCAATTAGTATATCACACAAATAAATCAAGCGATCTCACAATTAATCAGTCGAACAAGCAAACAATCTAGTTTCCATCAAGCACGGTTGCAAGACACAAAAGCGATTTAGGGTTTATCAGTTAGTGAAACAGGCAGTAAGCAAGTATGGCACCAGAGAGCAAGAAAACAAAGATAAGCGACCTTTCTCTTTGATCCCCGGCCACCACCTCTTTCCCCTATCTCAAAACCCTGCTGTTCTTATTAGATTTCGTTAAAAAATTTCTCAGCGCATGAGATGCAAGGTAGCATAGAGGGGAGAGGCGCACGCACATGGTCCATTTTATAGAGAGAGTCGAGGGAGCGATGATAGGCACAATCAAGGGGAAAACGGCAAAGGTCTAGGAGAGCCTAGGTTGTGACTGATGTGACATCGGAGTGAGGGGCACATAAGAGTGGTTGCGAGCGAAAATGATAGTGATAGAGGGTGAGGCGGAATGGTCGAGAGGAGAGTTGTCGCAAGCTCGACAGGGAGAGAACAAAGTCTTTGGGAGAGAGAGGGGGTCGAGGATGTGACTGAGGGAGAGGGGAGTCAGGGGTAAGCCGGTAGGGTAAGGGGAGAAAGAGAGAGAGTGTGTGATAGTGGGGACAGTGAGAGTTTATTGAAGAGAGAGAGAGTGGGTGTAGGCTCGGGTAAGAAGGGAACCGTGTGGATTTTTGTGCGTGATGTGTATTTTGCTAAGCTAATAAATATCCTAATTTATACTTAATTTCAGCCGCAAGCGCACGACCTAGTCAAGTAGTAGTTGGGGTGTCGAACCACAAGGACAAGGATGAATTACCGGTTCTAACAAGTTTCACTAATCTAGACAATCGAAATAGAGTTTTTGTATCAAAATAAAAGTGCGTAAATCTAACAACAATGACTGGAAAGTTTATCAGATTGAGGATTCTAGGGGTTTTCGGCTTCACTCTCACTCGTTTGGTCAATTCACTCAATTTGATCTTTTAATATGTTCTAGTGTTTGTCGGGGATTCAATCTCAGATTTTAGTACCAAATTTACACTTTCGTGGCTTGATTCCGTACCTAAACAATTCGGTTTCACGATTAAGTACTTCACCTTACAAGTCTAAGCCCATTAAGATCGTTGAGTCACTTTGGCATAACCTAGATTTTGTACTTCGCCTTTCTAAGTACCTCACACAATTTCTAAGGTTTCCTCGATTTTCCCTTAGGTAATAAGTTTCACGGTTAAGTACTTGGCCTACAACCTAGATCACTATTTTGGGTCGAAGATTCAGTTCCACCTTTCGGTTTCCGCTTTCACTTCTAGGATAACATGCGCTTGATTAAACTAGGCATTCAATTTAGACAAAACAAAGAATCACAAACAACAAGAACTAAAAGATCAACAAACGAGTAAATTAAACCATTCGAGTTATCGAGTTTACACCTAGACCCCTAGAAGGATGTCTAGCCACAGATCATATCAAAGATTGTATCAAGATTCATGTTTAAACAACAGTACAACATGAGAAAAGAGTAAAGAAAAGAATAAACCAAGAAAATCTACGATTTCTCGCCCGGTTCTTGAGTTCTTCTTCAAATTCTCCCTCTCATTGTGTTCTTCCTCTTCTTTCTTGCTTTGGATCTCCTCTCCAGACAGTTGAGAGATGTCTGGGACGAAGGGGTATCAAAATCTATTAATTCCAATAAGAAAACCGCTTTAAAATCACTAATTGCGCCGCCGCTGCCAAAAAATCATGGTCCGACATTTTAAAATTGCGTCCGCAATTTTTGTCATTTTTTCCGTAATGAACTGTAGAGCATTTGCGGTCCGTAATTGATAATTGCGTCCGCAATTTTGGTATGGGAATGCTTTTAACTTGATTTCTTCGTGTAAATCCGACCCATCTCGTTCCAAGCATTATTTCTCATGTTAACATCTTTGTTTACACTCAATGGCCGCAAAATAACAAGAAATGCAGCAGTATCTCGAACTTGACATAAAAACTAAATAAATTCTTAACAATTAACATAAAATGCATAGTTTTTGAGATAAAACCCTAATCAAATATAATATATAAATGAGGCTTATCAGTGCGGTGAATGGAACTAAGATTGTGTTCTGACCCGCCGGGCACCCTATATGGTCATACAAGGCTGCATCATTCATAGACTCATTCTAAGATTTATTTTTATTTTTCATTATTATTTTGTTTTGGATCCATTTTGTCCTATGTTGAGTGACAATTGGTGTAATAAGTCCTAGTTAGCCTTAAAACAGGTTGAGTGACTCGTTACATAACTTTTAGCACTTTATTTCAATTATTTATGTAGTTCTATATTTATTTATTTTAGGTTATATAGTTAATTATAATTTAACTTCGTAATTATATTAACTAGCTAGTTTTTAGGGGGTTTTAAATCATGATTTTTTTTGAATTAATTAGTATTATTATTCCCATTTGTATCTATTACTTTTGAGTTAATATTATGTTATATTTAGTTTTTGTATTATTTAACTTTATTTAAATTCTTGTTTGATTGATTTATTATTTGTTTCAAACTTATATTTATTTTTATTTATTTAGTTATTAGTCTAATTATTTTAGTTTATTTAAAAATTGGGTTTTCATTTACTAATATATATATATATTTATTATTATTATTATTATTATTATTATTATTATTATTATTATTATTATTGACCTTCTTAATTGTTTATATTATGTTATTTTTATTTATCGATTTATTTAATCATATACATATATATGTTCTCTGAATTATTGGTTTAGGTTATTTATTAATTTACGTTAAATCATTATTATTGCTCAAATTAAATTTCATGATTTGACACTACATCTATAGATTAAGTGTGTTTTAAAAATAATTGACATACTTATTGTTTTTAACCCAGGGGAACTATATTTTTCCAAAGTTTTCGAGTTCATTGTTTATTTTATCTTGTGAAAGGATTTAAGAAGTGGAAGACATGCAATTTTTATTAAAAGTTTTATAAACAAATATGAAATAAAGAAAAATTGAGATATATGTGAAATAAAGAATTATTTATTCTTTATGTGGAACAAAGAATTATTTATTCCAAATGGAAAAATAATATTTTTTCTCAAGCAAAGTGGCAAAATAATTGTCGAACGGTCTTAAAAATATATATACAAACCTCTTTCTAGATCAAAATAGATCAAATAAGCTGCACTAAAGCTACCCTCACATTGTGTAGAAGCACCAGAAATATAGGTGTAATTTACAAAGTACTACATATGAAAAAAAAAAAAAAAATTCTCAGTGGTTGGAAAACATGATATGTGAGGGGGGATGAACCCATTGCTTTCATCAGAGGCCAGCACAAATGCACTGCGGCGTGTAGAGAGGTACATCTGGTCCGTTTCATACCAGGCAGATTTGTGACTTTGTTTTCTCACAATCAAGCAAGTAAAATTCCTTTTTACCATTTCTAATTACTGACTTTAATTCGGTGACAAAGTCAAAATGCGTATTTAAACATAATAAAGGCAGGAATTTGTTGGGAAAGTAACCCCTTTTTTTAGCAGTAATCACACTGTCATACCAATTAATTGATGTGATCAGTGGCGGATCTAGGATTTTGATTAGGGGGCATTTGATTAGGGGGATAATTATCGGAGTGTAATGGCTTATCGGGTTCAAACCCATTAACTAATCGGGTACTAAATAAAAAAAATTAATAATTTAATATATATACTTAACTAATAATTTTTTTATTAAATAATAACATTTTATATATTAAAATAATAATAAAATAAAGCTCAAAGTAATAGATAATCAAGTTGATGAAGAAAGTTTTCGACTAAGGAACTTCATATTTTGATATCTTTGCATAATTATTTCATTATGCACGGTATTAAATATTTTTTTCTCAATAAAAATAATCGACAATTCGGGGGGGGGGGCAAAAAAAAAATTTTGGGGGGAGGGGGAATTACCGAAAACATTACCGAAAAACACTATTTTTTCAAAATCCAGGGTGACGCGCCCCCCGATAAGCTCTGGGTCCGCCCCTGGATGTGATATTTGTTAATTAACTTTTTTCCCCATTTGTCTGCTTCTTTAGAGCTTTCATGAAATAATTAAGAAATTATGTTACGCTCTTCTGTTGGGTTCAATAAATTATTAGAGGTTGAAAAGAAATATGCAAAATCCCTACCAACTTATAAAAACAAAAAAAAAAATAGGAAGAATTACGTGGTTCCAATTTTATTTATTTACTTATTACAGGGTAAGAATTTTAAAACTCAGACTACATTAAAATCATAAATATGTAGCAGATGTACGGTGTATCACGTATATGATATACCTACAAAAAATTGTGTTTAAAATATGTAAATTTTAAGTAGGAAAATTAAATAAAAATGCAAAACCCCTCAAAATTCTAGGAAGTTTCTATTTACTGACGAAAAAGAAGTATAATTCAGGAAAGTTCGTGCAATGCAAAATGCATTTTCTATGTCCTTACCAACGCGTGCTATGCGGCACAAAAACGTGAGTAGCTAAAAAGGAAAGGCCAAATTAAAAAATCACGTGGGAAACGAGATCCAACGGTCCCGCAGTCACCGCCTTGGGCCCCTCCATCCAACCAGCGGGCTCCCAACTCAAACTACCGTGTTTCTCTTTAGAAGGTTCAAGTTTGGGGGTGCTTTGCATATCCTCTTATATATCTCACTTGTTGAAATTGATGATGTAATCTACCTATTTAATATTTAAAAGAAAAATGTACTACTTGAATTCTAATATTTAAACCGCACGGCATCCTTTATTAATCTCATATGTATCATTTGATGATGTAATGTATTTGATATTTAAAACGAAACACAAAATGCTTGGATTCAAATATTTAAATTATACGGTGTCCTTTATTAATTGAAGAGCGACAACGAGCCAAATTAAATATCGTTTAGCATTTCATACAGCTATCTAAATGATATATAACATCACATCTATAAATTTATATTCTATTAGTTTGAACAATACTTTTTTTAGAAAATAAAATTGGTGCACTAGAAAATTTTATTATATGCTAGAATCCATATAAATTTAATGAAGATGACTATGTTGCATATAAGAAAATTTTATATACTGTAGAACATAATATTTAAACTATATCAGAGTGATTTACTAGCTGTTGCTCTGCTCCCACTTATAACTAACGTGGTATACTTTTTTTTTGTTAACGTGCTAATTGATTATATTAGAAGCTTTATATAGAGTTTCAAATCAAATTAAAATATTCATTTCTATTTGATTATTAAAAAATATTTCATGAAGAAATATTAACATTTACATTTATTTCAGTATCAGTCGTTTATGCTTTTTGGACACTAACTGGGGAGAATTCGGAGATGTTTAGCAAAGAAGCGTTAGACTCCGCGCCCCGGTTTCATCCTCCCTTCCCCGCTTGCTTCTCGTCTCCGCAGTTTTTAATGAAAATAATTATTAGTAAATTAATATTATTAAAAATAAGAGTGAAAAACGGATAAGTTCAAAAATACGAATAGCAACGCGCCACTATCGAGCAGTATGGCGCGCTTATGCGCGCGCGTTTGAATTTACGAAACGCGCCACCGTCGATGCGCGTTTTGCTTTTTTTTTTTTTTTTTTTTTTTTTACGCCACGCGCCCGGCGCGCGTGGCGCGTTTTTTTTTATACAAAACGCTGAAACGCGCAAGTGAGATGGAGGCGCTTTCCTTCTTTATATACAAAATGCGCGCAGCGCAAGTGAGATGGAGGCGTTTCATTATTTTTGATGAAACGCGCCACCGAGCAGTGGCGCGTTGTCCGCGCCATCGATGACAAATAGCCGCCATTCATATATTTGAAATTTTACGATTTTCACTCTTATTTTTAACAATATTAATTTACTAATAATTATTTTCATTAAAAACTGTCGTCTCCGCCTCTCCATCCCCTCCTCAGATACCGACAAAAAGGAAAGAAGATTCCACCGCCCTTCTCTTATCTCCACTCCATTTCCACCTCAGCGCCCTCCTCTTCATACGCTTGCTCTCTCGGAACTTGAAGCTACGATTAAAGATTTTAAAGCAGAAGAACAATTATTTTTATTATTTTATTGTTTGTGGGTCACTAATTGCTACATATAATTATTTTATAAAATATGTAATGATTATTGTTGGATCATAACATCAACGGAAGTTAGCAATTAAATTTTATAATTTTTTAGTTGGTAAGCTTTAAGCCTTTAACTGATCATATATCTTATAAGATATGATTAACAAATATTTTTTAAATTACTTTGTTGTTAGATAGTTGTGAATGCAGATCAAAACGGTTCTCTCACCCACAGATAACCATGCTTCACCAATTGTTTTCTCAAAAAAAAAAAAAAAAAGCTTCACCAATTGCTTGAATAAAAAAAAGAGAAAAACAATGCTTCACCAGGTCTAGTGCCACCATTTTCGTATTATCATATAGTTGTCAAATAGTTCTCCTGTTCAATATGGACAGTGGCGCAACTTAAATCTAAAATTAGAAGCTAAATTTTTTATATATTATATCTTAAATTTTGAGCATTATATTATAAAATATAATAAATCTTTGATAAATATATTAATTTTTAAAGAAGCCACGGTCCCAATCTCCATTAAGATCCGCCCTTAAATATGAATCAACATTCAATAACAATACCACTAAATTATTATACTTTTTTGCTCTTTACCTCAACAAGATAATGAACGTATTTTCTCCATGTGCTTCAATGTTGATTACATTGTCGGACGTTTGTCAAATTTAGTAACTTCACTCCAATGCACCAACAAAGTGCACATTTAATTTACTCTAAACGTTCTTTGCTAATGAGACACTTCACGTCCAACCAGTTAGTTGCCTCCATCCATCCCTTCCCCATCTATTTATAAATTTAGAATTTTAAAAAAACTTGAAGAGATCTAAAGTTCCTAATTCCGACATAACTTGAGATTTTTTTTAAACAGAAAATATTTTTTAAATCCTGATATTTTTAAAAATAGAGCATAAATTGCCATAGTATTGGTATAGTTCATCTAAGCAACATTCACAAATAGTGTTAATATAATAAATTTCTCTGATTTTCAAATAGGTGCTGGAGGATAAAAAAAATACAAATATTGTCCAAAAAACTTGCTAGTATGCGCCAATAGTTCCTATTATTATTATATTATGTTTAGTTTAACACAAGCCCACCTCATATTAAAGAGTCATGTGATCGTTTCAAAACTTAAAAACTCGACCGTTATACTTGATGATAGGGACTATAGTGATTTCATAAGTATTTCGAGCTGAAAATATTTATGGCTTAAATTTTAAGATCTCCGTATTTGAAATTTTAATTTAAATATCTCAAAAAAATTTCATATCATAATCTTATGAATTATCAATTTTCATCAAGTTTGGAGTTAGTTTAATATGCTTAAACTAATTCTAAATGTGATAAAAATTAATAATCTATAAGATTATGATATGAAGATTTTTTTGAGCTATTCAAATTGAAATTTTAAGTGCGAAATTCTGAAATTCGAAATGTAAATATTTAATCGAAGTGTTTATAAAATTATCGTAACTAGATTCTCTCTCTATAAACATATATACACACATATGGACATATACGTTAGACATCACAATAAGTTATTTTTTAAATATTATACAAACAAAACTCACCAATTTTAATAGCCTTTTGTTTTAAGATGCAGACAAGTCGACAAATTAATTATTTTTGAGGAGCATATTCCGGGCGCATCTTTGGAACGCCATAGCAGCATGCCAGCATCCAATTGAGCGGGTCCCACAAAGGGGGAGACACGAGTCCCATGCAGGGACCCTCTTACCCTTTTACCGGAGTCGTCGTCGTTGCAGGTTTGCATTGCAGCTGTTAATTATCGCTTCATTTGCTCCCAAGTCCTCACATTACAGTGCACTTGCCCCCGTCTGCTTATCTGTCATCCATTTGAAGTCCCGCCTTCTGTTTACACCGAGCTTTAGCATTTAATATATACTCCGGTCAACTCCTCATTTTCCTGCTAATTTGTGTTTTACTTTTCTTGAGGTATTTTGAATCGACTTTGTTAGTAAAGAAAAAAGTTTAAATTTCAATATTGTTTAACTATTTTAGGTAACGTCCACATTTTTATTGTGCAACCCGTGATCGATTAAATATTATGTCAAACAATTAAAGAGAGAATTAATAACTTACTTTCTTAATATATATTTTTATTTTTTTTAATTAGAATAAATGGTACTAAATGCTATAATTAAACAAAAAAACATATTTATGTGTTTATTATGAAGACATACAACACTTATCATTAAATTTTGATTGCATATGCTATATAGTATGAAACACTTTCGAAGAAACATTTTTTTTATTTTCTTATTGAAAAACTAACTTGCTGCAAATTTAAAAGTCTCATGGCAAAATCGCATTTTCTTTCTTAATAAAATATAATTGATCTTGACATCACTCTATGCCACTCCACTATTAAGACAACCAATTGCAGCAGGTCTTTATTATTAACAAAGTATGTATATAATTAATGAAAAAAATATGTATATTATAATGATATTTGAGATCTTCGATCTCTATGATTTTGAATTGAGTTTTATTTTTTTGTCAAGTTATTTAAAATTAAAGAATTTATTGTTACATAATGTAAATTATAATTGCTTTAATGTACATTAAGGTTAATATATATTTGAAACAGTTATTAAGGTTTGTTTAGTATTTTACTAAGAGTTGACTTCTTTTGTAAAATAGACCTCCGGTTCAAACACTAGGCTATAGACCTATTATCCTTTTGATGGAACGTTGCTTTCTCCTGATGGACCCCAGCACTGTAGCTCGCAAGCCACATCACAGTATCACACCCCCCTTGCCCAAGCCTGTGCTTTATTTCATCCTTCTCCATCTCGCTCTTCAATCTTCATCCTCTTCGTCTCTATGTCGCTCTCCTGTGGCTGTGTTAATGAATAAGGAAAGTAGTAGTTTAGGTAATCCAAAAGGGAAAGACCACCATATCCCTTCTCTCTTTTCTCAGATAACTCTTGCCTAGCTTCTCCTCCTTAATTCAAAGGTTAATTAGTTTCCCTCTTAAGTTCTGATCTCTGTTCCTCATTGCCTCCACTACTAATTAATCTTTCTCTCTGCTGCTATCCTGTTCTCCATATCCCGAAATTAATACACTCTCTTGGTAAAGATGCCAGCTTGGTGGAAAGGAAAGTCTAAATCAAAGTCTGCTTCCGGTTCTAGTGCTCATGGAAGTAATAACAAGGAGAAGGCCAATATTTTTGACGGGGCTCTCATTATTGGTAAAGGGAAGAGCCTAGACCGTTTACCCGTGCACGGAGGACCAGGTTCACCTCGCAAAGGTCCTACCTCCCCGCTCGCTCACCCTCTCCCCAGGCCCGCCTCTTCGCCTCTACCTAGAATTTCTCCGGAGCAAGTGGCAGCTACCACGTCTGCGTCAACGTCAGAGTCTAGTGTTAGTTCGTATGGATCTGATGAGGCACCCGATCTCGGCTCATACAGGTGGGTGGATTAGTTCCAGTTAGTTAGCTTTCTGTACCTTTGTTATTCATTTGGTAGTTGTTAACATTTGTTCAAGTTTTGTTTAGTCAATAATTCATGGTTTAGTACACAAGATGAAAATGATCGTGGGGGTTCTGTCGATTATTTGGTTCCATGACACAGGTTAATTTTTGGTTTTGAAATTTCGAATTTTGGTTGAAAATCTGCTTTCTGTGGGGGTAATTAAGTTGTGGTTTTGTAATTTTGCATAATTGATGTATTATATGCGGGATCTCATTGGAGATAGAGATATTTAGGCTTAGGTGTTAGTTGGTTGGACTTGCTTTAAAGTTATCTCAACTTGCTTCTCTCGTATGAAGACTATTTATTTCTTTTGTTTTTTAAATACTTGTGGTTAATCCTATCTATTTTAAGTTTGGTTCAGCTATATGTGTCATTACTTTTTATTTCTTTTTTTCGCTCATGGTAATATTATGGCCAGCCACACTCTTAATTATGGCAGCGCCTATCAAGTAGCATTTATCAAAATTTACATAGCCATGATGTTATTGTTGTTTGATTTTTTAACTGTCGGTTTTAAGGGGGGCTTTGTCAGACCACCTACATTTTGGACAAATTATACCTTGTTTCTATAATAATCTATTCTTAATATCTAGAATTTATTTTATCAAATCTAAGTGCTTCAAGGTCTGACCCCATTCTACATTAAATTCTCATATATTTTTCTTTTTTTGAATATAAGAATTGATTCTTAATTGTTAGAAATATTTGTTTAGTCGTTTACAAAGAATTATTGTTATAATATTAAAAAGGCTTAAAGCTTAACATCATTGACTTATTGTAGTGTAACAAGTCTTCCTTTCCCTTTCTAAATTACTAGGTTTCCTGATCAATCTCATATGGCAAGAGAAAGATCCATGCCATCATCCGTGCAACATGTGCATACCCAACATAGGCATCTGTCAGTATCACCGCGTAAGGAGCCCTACCTGCACATGTTCGAACCAGCTGCAATTGGAGTTGCAACTACTGGAAGGAAGTCGATGGAAGCTATGTTTGGCCATAGGCCAGGTTCATCTACCTCACCTGTTCACCCAAAAGGATCCCCTGTATGGAAAGATGATCTAGGAACAAAAAGTTCCGCGCATCCATTGCCATTACCTTTACCACCTGGTAATATGTTAAGAGCACCTCTCCAGTCCCAGTGGAAAAAGGGGAAATTGTTAGGCAGGGGCACTTTTGGCCATGTTTATCTTGGCTTTAATAGGTAATATATTGTTCTAAAAGATGTGAATTTTCCAGTCCGTAATTTGGTTGGGTAATTTTATCTGAGAAGCGGTGCTCTTTACTTTTGGAGAAAAATTGACATAGTACCTGAATAGGTCTGCTTTGGTGTTCTTTTATTAAACTCAATGCTGGCAGAGAGTTAGCTTGACTAACGTTGTGCTCTCAAGCTGGAAAAAGAGGGTGAGTGGAGGGGCAGGGAAGAGAAAGCAGAGTACTTGCTCTTGAGTTTTGTAACGAAAGGTTAAAGGTGTACTGAGGTTAATAGAGAACTTTCTTCTATTCAATCTTCTCAAAATTCTTCACTTCTGATTTTGGGGTTACAAAACTCCTCTCTTCCCATCCCTTCCCAACTCGGGAGCACAGCGTAAATGCCCAAGAAACATCCCAGGACCAAATATTCTACGGCACGGTACTGGTACTTAAAACTGAAACCATTACAAGTAGTTGTCTGCTAGTCTCTGTATCCAAGTGTGTGTCATTGTGTATAGGTTTGTTCTAAGACCTCTTTGTATATTTCAGTGATAATGGGCAGATGTGTGCTATTAAGGAGGTGAATGTAATATCTGACGATTCAAATTCAAGAGAATGTCTGAGGCAACTCAGCCAGGTAAAACTTCTATTAATAATTTCATGCTGATATGCGTACCAAGCTGAAGTTGGTTTTGTTAATGAGATGTTTTTTGCCTTCTGACAGGAAATAACGCTGCTGAGTAGTCTCTCGCATCCAAATATTGTGCAATATTACGGCAGTGATCTGGTAATATTTGTTGCAATATATTTTTAACATTCAAAATATTCTGTTTCAAAATCAGAAACTAACATTTTGGTAAAAACTTAGGCGGATGATGCACTTTCGGTTTATCTAGAATATGTTTCCGGGGGTTCGATTCATAAGTTGCTACAAGAATATGGGCCTTTCAAGGAGCCTGTAATTCGAAATTACACAGCCCAAATTCTCTCCGGGCTTGCTTTTTTGCACAGTAGAAATACCGTTCACAGGTTATTTTGCTAGAGAAATGGCATGTTTAGCTTTTTCATTCAAAGAAAACTTTCTTTTTCCAGTTTTGTTCATCTTTTTTTTTTTTAATCTTCTTCAGGGATATAAAGGGGGCAAACATACTGGTTGACCCTTGTGGTGACATCAAACTAGCCGATTTTGGCATGGCTAAGCATGTAAGTTAATTACCTAATCTCCAATGTAATAATTTTATTATTTCATTCAGTTACAATATATAAGTTGTACTAATTTGTTGTTAACTTGTGCATAGATATCATCATATACTTCAGTGCGTTCCTTCAAAGGAAGCCCATACTGGATGGCTCCTGAGGTATTATATTTTATTTATTTATTTATTCTTGAACCACAAATTATGCTTCACATTACTCTTCTATTATGTTTTACTTGTATTTAAGTATTTTTTTATTTCTTTTGGCAGATAATAATGAATGCCAATGGGTACAACCTTTCGGTAGACATATGGAGTCTTGGTTGCACAATTCTGGAGATGGCGACCACAAAACCTCCTTGGAGCCAGTACGAAGGGGTAATTGCATCTTTCATATTATTTCACATTTGAGTGCATAAATCCTGATACAACCAGTGATAAAATTACTTTGTAACTTCAACTAATTGCAGGTGGCAGCGATATTTAAAATTGGGAATAGCAAGGAAATACCAGAGTTGCCTGAGCACTTTTCTGTAGAGGGAAAACATTTCTTAAACCTTTGCCTACAACGGGACCCAGCTGCCAGGCCCACTGCAGCCCAGTTACTGGATCACCCATTTGTGCGGGACCAGTTGACAGGGAACAGGGTCATTAAGCTGAACAGAGACAATACCCCTTCATCTTCATCTCCATTTCAGACTGCAATGGAGTTTCCCAGTAGAAGCATTTCTCCTTTGCCTGAAAGAGAACTTCGAGTGCGAACCGCAGCTGTGTTTCCTCCATTTAGAAATTTCAAGTATGACTTTTCCTTCTTTAATGTCATATAAGTTTATATCACTGTGTTTACTGAAAGTTATTTATTTTGCTTCTATGACCCTTAAACTTCAATATTTTGGAGAAACTAATAAATTTCTGGTTTCAATGATCTTTGAAGTTTTGTCTGCATGCTTGCAAATTTGAGAACCTATATTTATCTTTTAATAGTGGCTAATATATATATATATATATTTTTTTTTCACAGTGATGCATTTGATGGGAGAGCAAATTTTTCTTTACCAGTTTCACCCTGCTCAAGTCCTCTCAGACAAAAACAATCCAACAGGAGCTGCATGCCTTCTCCACCTCACCCGGCATTTTCAGCTGGTGCAATAAATTATAGCCCCATCAACATCTCCCTATATCCACCAAGATCAAATGCTGGTTTAAGCGATCCATTTTTAGATGCAACCAGAATACATATTGGTTCTCCTAGAAAATTATAGAAAGATCAAGTGCTGGTGTGAAAATATCGACCCTCGTCGACCTTATGGATAACATCTTTGTTTAGTTCTGAATCCATGAGGTGGGTTTTGTTACATGTAGTCTGTTATTATCTGTGTAAATATGGATGGGACAAGATGTTACAAGTGGAGATGGTTTTTAATACTTTTTGTAGTACTTCGGAAATGTGTACAAAAATGTGGTCTCGCAGATCAGAGATGAGGGTTTAGGGTATAGACGGGATTTCTTGTTCCTTTCCCTGATAGTCATAGCCTTGTAGGTTTATGTTTTGTATATCCCTTGTAATAAGTATACCTTCATGCATGCTACTTGGTTACAGGAACAGCATTTTAATTGTTCTGTGAACTTTAGAGTATGTTTATCTGTCCTGATTACTGGATTCAAAGTTAAAGGAAGTATGGCGCGTTTTGACTAGATTGAAATGGGTCTTCTCTGGAGGGCCACATTTATAATCAGGGGCGGAGCCAGAAACGATCGATAGGGGGTGTCCGGTTCAAATAAATAGAATATTCAGGTCAAAAGAAATTTTATTTTTTACCATACGATCTTTATTTTTCAGTGAACCGAGGGGTTGTCCGGGCGCCGGCTGACGCCTACCTTGGATCCGCCCCTGTTTATAATACTGTTTTTACCTTTAAAACTCGGTGTTTCTTTTCTTCAGATCTGGTCCGCTCGGATATTATTAAATGGGAGTTCAATACAGATAAAAATACTTTGGATTCAGCTAAAGTGGGTCTAATATAATTACTCCCCTTTTAGAAATAGAAACTAAGTATAACTTGGAAATGTCACAACATTTGTGTATGACATCATAGGAAAAAGAACGTGGTAGTTACAGATGAAATAGGGCTGGAAACTAAAAAAAAATACCATGAATTATTTGAAAAAGTGGATAACAAGGTTTTACAGGAGGAAGGCAGTGGAGTAGTTCTCATGGTGGAGATGATGGCTGAGGGTTCTGGAGAATTCTGAGTAGAGCGACTGAGAAACAAAAAAATTCTGATCGTGTTTGGTGTTCTGAAAATATGTAATTAAATGAATGCAAGCTTCTTTTCCTTCCATACATAGCTATGGAGTTTTCTTTTTTTTCTTCCCTAACAAAAGGTGATGTGATTTTGTTATAATAGCAAGGGTGCGGCAATACTATGGGTCAAAGTAGGTATTGCAGGAAAAAAAAAAGAAAGGATAATAATTAAAAAAAAATTAAATAATAGAGTGGTACCACCATGGTCCAGGGTGTTTGGTTCAGTTTGATATAGTTTGATTTTATTTCCTGTTATTGTATTAGAGGTGTTATTGTGAAAACTATTTTTCTTGGCTACTCGTCAACCCAAAAGGGATACAAGTGCTTTGATCCCGAACAAAATAAACGTATATTTCCGGGGATATAGTTTTCGAAGGAGAACATGAACCATTCTTCACGCCTGCACATGACACCACCGCTGCAACACCAAGCACTCTGCAATTCCTCTCTCCTTCCTTTGACAATGAAGAAAATCCTTCCGCATCTTCTTCAGGGGGAGATTATGCGGATGAACGGAACAATACGAGAAGACATGACAAGAAGAAGAAGAAGAAGATGCAATCCGACGACGCTCAACACGAACACGCAACCTTCAACAAGGTTAATGGATTTTGTATCCCATCGGGTTTTGTATCCTATCCAAGATTTTATTAATTACAACAAGGTATCACCAACCTACCGGACTTATTTAAGCAAACTTGACGGTAATAATGAACCAAATTCGTATGACGAGGCCAAACAACGACCATATGGATTCAAGCCATGAATGAAGAATTAAAGGCCTTAGAACAAAACAACACATGGGACATGGTAGAACTCCCCAAAGGTAAGAAACCGTAGGATGCAAATGGGTCTATAGGATAAAATATAACGGTGATGGCACAAATGAAAGGTATAAAGCGGATTAGTTGCCAAAGGTTTCACCCAAACATACGATTGACTATCAAGAAACATTTGCCCCGTAGCAAAAATGAACACCTTTAGGATCTTAATGTCAATAGCAACCAATCATGGGTGGGACTGTTCCAAATGGATGTAAAAAATGCTTTCTTACAAGGCGATCTTGAGGAGGAAGTCTACATGACACCCCCACCAGGATATTGTGGAACCTCCAAGGTATGCAAACTTCGAAAGGCTATTTATGGCCTTAAACGATCCGAGAGCATGGTATGCCAAACTTAGTACTTTTCTCATAGAGCATAACTTTAAAAAAAGGTGTTCTCGTATTTATAGAAAAGAATGATAACTCAAGTACTATTATCCTAGTGTATGTTGATGATATTATCATTACATGTAACAACAATCAAAGAATAAAAGAAGTCAAAGAAATTCGAAAGGAAAATTTGACATAAAGGATCTAGGCAAACTCTCATACTTTCTAGGAATAGAGATAGCTCACTCAACCAAAGGATTGTTTTTATCTCGAGAGAAAGTATACATTAGACTTGCTAAAGGAAATCGGTAAGCTAGGAACCAAACCACCACTAGTCCAATGGAAACCAATATTAAACTAAATGCGAGGATGGAAAATCATTATCGGACATAAGCCAATACCAAAGAATAGTTGGAAAGTTCGGATAGAATCGGATAGAATCCGAATATTATTGTATTTGAATCCATATAGATATGTATTGGAGTTCAAACTATGAACTATATACTTATTGTTGTTTTTTACAATCTTGGCGGTGGTTGTTAAGAATGATTTCATTAAATTAAATATAAATTATAAATTACATCCATCACAACCCATACCCATGGACACCATCAAGCAGGGGCGGAGCTAGACTTTGGCTTAGCGGGATCAAAAATTAAAAAATAATTTAGGGATCAAAATTTGAATATTTTTTTCAATATAAACTTATTTTTTTAATTTTTTCTGAAAATATACAAATATAAAGGGTTTTTGCAAAAATTTCTGACCAGGAGATTCTGACCCTCCCGCCATACGCTGCTTCCGCCCCTGCCACCAAATTAGCCCACAACATCTAATAACACAACCGCACGTTCACATCTAATAACACAGAACAAGCAAATTACATCAATTATCTCACAACAACAACCTTAAATAACATTATCTAAATGAACAACAAACATCTAAACACACAACAACCACAACAAATACAACAACTCAAACAAAATCTTATACCTGATCGCCTGCGAATTTCTCTGATGTTCTCTCATTCACTGTTTCAAACTGCCGAGTAGGAAAAAAACATCTAAGTCTTGACAACGGTTGGTGGCTACCAAAAACTCGTACCTCTCTTACAAGAGTCCAAAGGTAGGTTGAGCAACAGTGATCATTCTTCCCTTTTCTTTTCCCTTATTATTCAACTTGAATCGATTCCGGTTCAAAAATTCTTAAATTCAGACAAAACCTGTTAATTTACAAACATCTTAATACCACATTTAACACCCACAACTGGCTTCACGCATCTGAATCTTTTTGTACCCTTCAAATCTTCCATCCTTTTATCCTTCAATCCCGTCCATTCCATCGTACTCAAATAGTCAAATATTTGTTTATGGAGCAGTGTTATTGGAGCCTAGACTACAGTTCAGCTGCTCTATGCAAAGTGCAAGTGCTAACCCGAACCGTAGCTAAACTCTACAGCCCATATTTTAAGAAAAACCAGAAGAAATATCAGCCCAAAATAAAAAAGCTCAAGAAACCGACTATTTTGACCCATGGCGGCCGTAAGCCTTTCTAACCTCCTTTTTCCATTGCGCGCCGAAATACGAGGAGAGAAACCAGAAACCATTGCTCGCTCTATTTCGACAATCTCCTTCGTGAATACTAACTTTACCTGGGCGTTTATGCGTTTTATGGATACAAGTAGCTATCTTAGCGGCTTCGCAAAGCTTTCCATGGAACGAATAACGGGAGCAATCAATACTAAATTTACTAGAATCTTGCAAAGCATCAGAAGCTGCATATTAGTGCTTAGTAGACAACACATTCTCTATCTCTTGTTACATCATTAAGTTTTCCTAAATAAGCTTATATGTAATTGTATGAACTCTCTAAGCTTGGGTAGATTGTTATGTGCTTTTGTCACTTTGATGATTATTTTCAGGCGAGGGCTGATGTTACATTTAAGGAAGCCCCAGCAACATCAAGTGTGTTTGATTCAGCATTATATTTGCATGTAAGTTTTCATATGTTGCAGTAAACTTCTGCACATTACTTTTAATATAAACAAATATGTGTCACCTATCTTCATTGATATTTGTTTGCTGCTTGAATGTGTTTAAGTGGAGGGGTATTTTGAAACGTTTGGCTTTGAGAGCACATAATTAGCTCCACTGGCTTCTGCTGCTGATTATTTCATACGCAACATTTGTACTTGTTAATTATGCATGTATATCAGTATTGTCACTACTTCTATGTTAGTATGAAGAAATTATATTTTATTTATTAATTTCTTGTGGTCTTGTTTTATTTTCTGGCAGGATATTAAAGAACTTGTTACCTGGGTAATTGGTGAAGGACACTTCCCATCATGGACTTTTGTTAAAGTAAGAAAATGTATTAATTCTCATCTTAGATACTAAGATAAGCACTACTAGACCTGATTAGTAATGTTTGGTTTCCAGTTTTAATTTTCTGATGGGGTCTATTCTTCGTAGCGCTTTAAAATGTTCGATGATAAATATAACTGAAGAAACAAAATATGTATATAGCACTGTACTGTTCCTGATCAGCACTATACCGATATTGAAATCCTGGTCTGTTAGACATATTTTGTTTGTATTAAGAGTAAAATATAATATTATCCAATATACAATTTAGTTCATCACAATATTGATACATGCAGAATAAGCCCCTTGTACAAAAAGTGACACCCCTATATCTACCAGGATTGGATGCAGCCCTGTACATGTCGTATCTTCACCTTCTTTCTTCTCTCAGAGTGTGTTGTGGAAATCCTAAGCCGGTTCTAGCATTGAGGTTTTCAGATCTATCTTTTAATTTTTGTAATTACTTTATATAAGATATTATTTCTTGAAGTACTTTTTGGGTAAAATTTTCAGTTGTGTATCAGATGAGATGCAAACTATTGATACTCTACTTACAAGTAAAAAGAGAAAGCGTGATTCTGAATCCAATTCTAATCAAATAAAACCTCAGCCATCTACTGAACAAGGTGCATCTCTCTGGCTTTGTTTCACTTTATTTTCTTTTTATTTACTTATTTAAAAGAGAATGTCATTTATATTTGAGATCTTTGATATCTCTGATTTTGGATTGGTCATTTCTAGCATACCCCAATTTATTTGGGATTAAAGGCTTTTGTTGTTGTTGTATTTAGTTTGTTACCAATTAGCTCCCAAAGAAGTGTCTTTCACTAGTAATCTTAGCAAACGTGCTACAAAGAACTGCAGAACATGATTTGATTTTGTAAGAAGGTTGTTAGTTCTAATTATATTGAGATTAATAAATTCCCTTTGATGTTCCATTCTACTTCAGATCTTTTTGTGTTCCTCTGTGTCTGCAATCTGCATGCATCTAATGCTTCTGCTGATAAGAAGTTCAATAATGTGTTATCTTAGGGAAACTGACTAGCTTAAAGGATGTGAAGGAATTGCTATTGTCTAAGAAGCAACTCAAGGACAATGGCTATTGTTTTGACATACCAGGTTTGTCTCTCTATCTAAACTTCGAGGGTAAATTGACTAAGAAATAAGAACTGAGGTCTCTTTGCAGAATTGAGGCCTGGTGGCTGCTTGAGGTTAATTTTGACCTGATCAGAATCCAGATAGAAAAAAGGAAGAGAGGTGGGGATTTTTACCTTCTGTGGGGACTTTTACTTTCTTTTTTTGGGTATGAATTAGCAATCTAGAGAAAAAAAGAAATCAGAGTTTAAATTTTCTTTTGACACTTCACAGGAATGGTGTCCACAGTTCCTACTTCAGGTACTCTATTACATGAAATTGTGGCACTTGATTGTGAAATAGTATGCAATTAAAGAGTTATTATTACTTCTATGATCACTTTTATTTTAGGTTTTCCTCATTGCTGGTGATGAAATAACAATGATTTTAACTCTTCCAGTTTATGACTTGACCAGTGTATAACCAAGGAGGGTTTTGAGCTTACAAGAATCACGCTAATTGATGTTGAGGGAGAGGTATGATTTTTTCTGTTGGATTTTTTTCTTTTTGAAATTTCTGTAGAAATGAATTATGAAAAATATTTCTAATGGAAATTTACCAGAAAGTAACTGTTCAGATCAATCTGTAATGGATAATTTTAAATTTGATGCATGTTTTATGAAATAACTGTTCAGATCAATATGTAATGCATAATATTTAAATTTGATGCAGGTTTTGATAGATAAGTTTGTAAAACCTACCAATCTGATAATTGACTACAACACAAGGTACCCATGTACAATTTGGTCATCCTTTTTATAATTCTTTTAGTGACTTCATCCCAAATATTTAGCATTCTCGGTTCCTTTGGTTATATGTTGCAGGTACAGTGGGATCACAGTGAAGACGCTAAATAATGTTACTACTACCCTTTCTGATATCCAGGTAAATCTTTCTGTTCTTTCCCAAAATAAAAAGCAGTATAAACTATAAAGTATCAACTGTTTATTTTATTGAAATACCCTAAAGGACAATATCCAAACTTTAACAGCCTGAATCTGTACAAAAAATAGAAACACCTAAAGTAACAAAAGGATAAAAGCATATACGATACATTGTCTCAGTGAACTTCCTCGACTTAAACAAACTTCCACCACACCTTTCCTAGTCTACAGGATTAAAAAGGATGTGACCGAGTCACAGTAATTCCATCATAGACTCCATTTATTACCCAGAAAACTGTAACAAATACAAACTGAATAAGCACAGGCAAGGCATCAAATCACGATCAAAGATTTTATTGGAAAGATTACAAATTTACAAAACACTATATCGAGGAAACCTCTTTGAGGATCATCACCTCTCGGGTACATTCCATGTTTCTGATATGAATTGTTAAATGAGGTGCATCTAATCTGATATGAGATATTATCCTAGAAGAAACCTAGACCATTTATACAAAATTAGTAAGTGAAATAATTGCTCTATGGGACCTACCATTGTTCGTTACTGTATGATTGAAATTCAGCCCCCCCCACCCCCGCCCGGCCGGAAGCACACATTCCAAAGAATAGCCCCAAACATGATTGAAACATTTCTTAATCATGCCCTTTGGTACACTAATACCCTTCCGCATTAGATGAATGGTTGTAATATCTGTCATGTAGAACTGTTCAGCAAAACCATCTCTGACATGCTTAGCAAACATTCAGGAAGAATTTACCTGCCTTGTACATAGAGAAACAGTGGTGGTGGGCCACTCACTAGAGAATGACCTTTGTGCCCTCAAGATTTCACATGATCTTGTGATTGACACAGTGGTGCTGTACGGTTGACGGGACCTACGTGGTGGGGTTTATAAGACGGCATTGCGGGTCTTGCCCCACATGTTTCTTCAATGGGAAATTCAAAAGTCAAAGCAGGGTCATGATAGCGTGGAAGATGCTCGTATTGCCTTGGAGCTAGCACTCAGAAAGATTAAATATGGTAAGGTGGTTTGGTACCTTCCACAACGGTATCTGTACTAGTAATTCCGCCTTCGTACAACTGTTCATCTTTGGAATTAAATTTTTCATCCTCCTTTTTGACAGCATCAAAACAGAATAAAAGGATGAAATCTTTTAGAATTACTTCTGCTTGATGCTGACATTTTTCAAATTGCATTAGGATCGGATTTTGGCATATCTCCTAAAAATATACGTCAAAAGTTTGTTTCAATTCTGAAAGAAAGTGGGAGAACAAGCTCTCTAATTGATGATGCTTCTATTCTGAAGAGATTCTGATGAATCATGTAATGTTATCTCAGTTTCTACAGATGAGGAGGCACTTTCTCAGACCATCAATGAGGTACATTTATTTTCTTCTGAACACTAGATGTTACAGTCTATTTCCTTTTGCATCATTTTTTTTCCTCTTTTAATCCCATGAGCTGCTTTATCCTCAACTTTAGGTGAAGAATAAGAAGGTTAATTTTATGTGGGCATGATTTTCGGGGCTGATGTCTTGCGGTGCTGCTCGCAAGATTCAGAGAAGTTGAAATGTCAAATTGCTGAAGTGCTCTCATTGAGCACATGTGACAAGAAATAAGCACGGAAAAAGGCAAAGGGTGTTTGTCCTGAACTGAAGAATGTGCTGTCTGAAATCGATTCAAAGATTGCAAAATTGTACAGTTCATTGCCAGTTAATTCAATGCTTATCATTGCTACTGGTCATGGAGATACTCCATCAGTTCAGAGGTATGATGATCTTTCTTGCATAAATGTAGAAGATGGTGAAAAATTCTGAGAGTTATATCACCCTATTATATACTTTTATTTGTTGTAACAGATTGTGAGAAATGTTAAATGATGAGGTATCGATGGATATTGAAAAGGAAAATATAATAAAAGCCTTAGAGGAGCTTCAAGCTCAAGCAGTAGTGTTATTGTGCTTGCACGTGTTAAACATTAATATCACTTGTATTTGATTTGGCTCTGTTGTACCTAATTTCCCTCCATTATTCAGTTCACTACTTATCAGATTAAAGGATGTTCATTCATTCAATTTCCATTAACCAAACTTCGGATGCAACTTTAAAATTTTGGTATATTCAAATATGTGTAATAGATTAATGCTGATTGGCAGTTCTCTTTAGCGGGAATTACTAGCCTAAAGTTTGTCAGAGAGCATGACCCAAATGTTTACTTTAGAAATCTAACTGTCACACTACTGACTTCACCGTAGTGTACTAGATCGATAATTCACCAAGAACTAATTTGGCATTACCTAATTGAAGAATTCAAATCGTAAATTGAACAGCTCGGTACCGATACGCAATTGAGAGATGGAAATCACCTGTTTCATTACTCTTTTCATAATCCAATACCATACAATTACTGCCCTTATATAGGCGATGCTTAACGAAAAAAGAAATATACAATTTGATAAAGAATTGATAAAGAATCATTCTTATGTCGCCACGTCATCTTCTGTTACAACTAACAGCTCAGATTAAAAGAGTGAAACGAGCGCTGCCCGTAATTTTAAAAGACGTTGGCGAGGGTCCCATTGTCAGTTATTGCCCGTCGTTTGAATTATACTTGCCCGAGCTTCTCTTCTGCCCGAACTCCTGCGACTTGTTCCTTTTCTTTCCCTTCGCCATTTAATTGCTGCCAATGAGCTATTTCCGGAATCATTTCACTTCTGATTTCTGACATTCCCCCGCTCTCAAAAACATTCTTGTCCTCAAGAAGTGCATTAGGATAAAGGTCTTTGAGGGAAGCATAATCCTCCCATGATGCGTCTGACTCGGATAAATTAGACCATTTCACCAATAATTGCGGAATTGCCTCATTATTTCTCTTAATGGCACGACGAGCTAAAATGTATTCAGGAAAAATGTGCAATTGGCCATCTGTACCCAATATGGGTATTGTAGGAGAAATAGTCTGACCCCGAGCTATATGCCTCTTCAATTGGGAGACATGTAGTCGGGTGAATGGTCGAACTCGAAGGAAGTTTGAGTTTGTATGCTACTTTACCCACACGTTCTTCAATTTCAAATGGTCCATAAAATCGGGGCCCCAGTTTTTGATTTTTGCCTTTAGATATTGATATCTGGCGATAGGGTTGTAATTTTAAGTAAACCCAATCACCTTTGCTGAACGTTCGTTCCACTCGGTTTTGATCTGCAAAACGCTTCATTCTTTCTTGAGCTTTGATGAGATTAGACTTCTTTGAGTAAAGGTTCTGTGTCTTTCTTTTAAGAATTGATCCACTGCTTCAATGTTGCTTCTAGGGGGATGACCCAATGGTAGTGATGGTGGTGAGTAGCCAAATAAAGCCTGAAATGGAGAAGTTTTGATGGAACGGTGGTATGTGGAATTATACCACCATTGAGCCAAAGGTAACCATTTCGTCCATTTCTTTGATTGATCTAATAGCATGCTTCTTAAATAGTGTTCTAAACACTGATTTACTCTCTCCGTTTGACCATCAGTTTGTGGGTGGTAAGCAAAACTTAAATTAAGCTTCACCCCAAACAGTTTGAACAGCTCTCTCCAAAAATTACTAGTGAATACTAGATCTCTGTCAGAAATAATTGAGGTTGGAAGCCCGTGCAATGAATAGACTTGCTCAAAGAAACATTGGGCCACTTCAGGTGCTGAGTAGGGATGTGATAGAGGCACAAAATGGGCAAATTTGGTAAGTCTATCCACAATTACCATGATTACATCTTTGCCTTCAGATCGGGGTAACCCAGTGATGAAATCAACTCCTATGCTTGACCAAGGTGTATCAGGTATAGGCAAAGGCTGCAGAAGACCAGGAGTGTGATGGTGTTCTGGTTTTGTCATCTGACAAGCTTTACATGACTGGACATAGTTAATAACATCTTCCTTCATTTTTGGCCAGTAAAAAATCTGTCTCAACCTATAATAGGTCACATCAATTCCGGAATGGCCTCCTTGAATTGAATCATGTAACTCTTTTAAAAGAGATTGGCGCCAATTGCCTGATATCCCCACACATATCCTTCCTTTATATCTTACAATGCCTTGATGTATAGAAAGGTTGGATTGATCACTTGGTTGGTTGGTGATCTTCTTCTTCAATGCAGCAACCCAATCATCTCCTGTGTAGCTTTCTTGAATATCATAAACCCATTGAGGTACAATCTCTGAAAAGGCAAATAATTCAGCATTAATAGGAAGTAAATTACCACTTTGCCCTTCACACCTTGAGAGAGCATCAGCCACCCTATTATCTACTCCCTTTTTATATTCAATCCTATATTGTAACCCTAAGAGTTTCCGAGTCCTTGTGTCAGTAGGGCGTTGTTTACCTTTTGGTCAAGGAGATGTTTTAAACTAATTTGATCTGCGTTTTAATTATAAATTCAAGTGCCAATCAAGTAGTGCTTCCATTTAGTGACAAAATGAAAAGGGCCAAATGTACTCTTTTTCATAAGTGGATAGAGCTTGGTTCTTAATACCCAACTTTTTACTAAGATAAGCAATTGGTCTATTTGATTGCATAAGTACAAAGCCCCAATTCCATATCGAGAAGCATCTGTTTCAATTGTAAATGGTTTTGAGAAATCGGCCATATTAAAACAGGAGAGTCGTTGTCATGGCGCTTTTAAATTTTCAAAAGTCAAGCGTTTGAGCCATGGGAGACCATTTGAATGCATCTTTCTTAAGGAGATCGTTAATGGTCTACCGATAATTCCATAATCTTTGACAAATTTTCTATAATAACCTAGGTTAAACCCAAAAAAACCCCTTAATTGTTTTATATTTTCCGGAATGGGCTTGAGCATGGCAATAATCTTTTGAGGATCGGTAGCTACACCATTATGGGATATAATATGGCCTAAATATTCTATAGATGATAATGCAAATGCACATTTGGAAAGTTTAGCATGTAATTGGTGCTTGTGCAGCAGCTCAAGTGTTGTTTGTATGTGCTCCAAGTGAGAAGGAAAATCTTGGCTATAAATCAAAATATCATCAAAAAATACCAAAATGAATTTTCTGAGATATGGTTTAAATATGGAGTTCATTAGAGACAGAAAAGTGGCAGGTGCGTTTGATAACCCAAATGGCATAACCGTAAATTCATATAGCCCATCATGTGTGCGGAAGGCCGTGAGTGGAATATGATCTGGGTGCATTCTAATTTGATGGTAACCCGATCTAAGATCCAATTTTGAAAAATACTTGGCCCCTAGGAGCTCATCCAATAAATCATCGATGATGGAAATTGGAAATCGATTTTTTATTGTTAAATCATTGAGTTTACGGTAATCCACACACATTCTCCAAGTACCATCTTTTTTCTTTACTAATAACACAGGAGAAGCAAAGCTACTGGTTGAATGTTGTATGAAGTTGTTTTGCAGCAGTTCATCCAATATCTTTTCCAATTCTATCTTTTGAAAATGAGAAAACCGGTAAGGTCTCAAATTGACTGGTTTACTATTTGGAATTAACTCAATCTTGTGGTCACAAGACCTAGATGGAGGTAAGAAATTGGGTGCATCAAAAACAGTAGGGAATTGATCCAGAATTACCTGAACTGAACAGGGAGTTGAGTGAGGAGCAAGAATTCATTACCAAAGTGGCCACGAAAAGTCGAGCTACAAATACCTTATTACCTTGCTTTGTTTCCTTATGAAGATTTAAATCAAGATTACACACAGAGATTTCAAAGAAGTAATTTTAGTTGTATAAAGTGTAATAGTGTGATCATGAAGAGTTAAATTGAGTGTGCCCTTGTGTCCATCATAAGTCAAGGGACTATAACGGTTAAGCCAATCCATTCCAAGGATGATATCATGATCTCGTCACTTTTAACACTCTCAAATCGGCGCAGAGAAAAGTATGGTTTTGCAGCTCAATTTGTAATCGAGCACACAAATGATGTGTCGTTAATTTGGCCCCACTTGCGTAATTATCGTTAATGGCTCGAAATGATGGTTGGTAGGGAGAGTAATTGAACAATGAAGGGTGTATGAAAGAATCGGGTACTCCCACTATCAACCATACCGTGATTTCTAAGTGCCTAATATGCCCTTGCAATTTAATTGTTTTGTGATCGAGGAAAACCGAGAAGCACACATTGTGATTATGGCCTCGATCTTCAAGTAATTCATTGTCGTAGTAAAATGACCATTCACATCCATTGTTGGATCTTCTTGTTCAGCTTGTATGTCTTCTTCCAAAATGTGAAGGCCTTTGTGTTTGCACTTGTGTCCTGCAAAATATTTTTCACCACAACGAAAACATAGCCCTAGAGCTCTCTTTTGATCTAAGGACATAGTCTTAGAAGAATTAGAAGAATTAGAAGAAGAAGTCTTGGATATTTCAGGTGGGGTCAAGAATGGCCTTTCATCACTTGTTTTGATAAAACGAGCTTGATTCACCAAAGGTATAGCTGAGTTAGTTTTGGTGATTGGTTTAAGCATTCGTGATCGACTTTCTAAAGATTTTTCTATTTGTCTAGCCAGTTTATAGGCGTGCTTCAAGGTAATAGGATTATATAATAATACAGCATCCGCTATTTCCTCTTTGAGACCACTCAAGAACCCTAATAAATAAAACTCCTCATCTGAAAATTTCTTAGCAGTAATTCTGGCCTTAATGCGTTCATATGAATTAATATAATCATCAACCCGATTAGTTTGTTGTATTTTCTTAAATTCATCAATAGGGTTGGAGATATCTGCATTAAACCTGTCATTCAATTCTTCAGTGAATTGTTGCCAAGATGGATCTGGGTTATTCAATTTAAATGATATGTGCCACTCACGAGCTTCTCCAATTAACTGAGGAATCACCATTGACACCTTATAATATTCTGGAGTGTGAGAAAGAGAAAAGTAATAATCACAATCTTCTAACCAATCCATTAGATTAGAGCCATCAAACTTAGGAATCTCAGCACGTGAAATTCCCCATTTAGAGCTGACATCATTGGGTCGCCAATCATCTTCTTTTCTTGTTTGTTCTTGAGTAACTCCTGTAGATTTTGGTGGTTCAACACTACGAGCATGATGGTGTTGATAAGGAATTGACTGAGGGGTAGGCATTGATTTTTCAACTCGAGTAGGAGAGGATATTGAACTGGGACGAGATGATGATTTGGACTGTGGAAGATTATCTACTTTGTCAACCAGAATCGACAGTGTGTTTGCAATGCCCTGGAAATGATCATCCAGCTGACTCAGTCGTGTATCCATTTGACCCAATCGAGTATCCCACTGATCTGATCGAGAGTCTTGGTTATTGAGTCTAGAAGTGAGATTCTGAATTACATTCTGCATGCCTGAAACCTGAATTTCAATATCCGGATTCGGTACCGCCACATCATCTGAGGAAGAACTGGTCTTGGTTGATCTAGCCATAGCGAGAAAACACAATCCAGATGTGATCTTGACGCTCTGATACCAATTGTCACACTACTGACTTCACCGTAGTGTACTAGATCGATAATTCACCAAGAACTAATTTGGCATTACCTAATTGAAGAATTCAAATCGTAAATTGAACATCTCGGTACCGATACGCAATTGAGAGATGGAAATCACCTGTTTCATTACTCTTTTCATAATCCAATACCATACAATTACTGCCCTTATATAGGCGATGCTTAACGAAAAAAGAAATATACAATTTGATAAAGAATTGATAAAGAATCATTCTTATGTCGCCACGTCATCTTCTGTTACAACTAACAGCTCAGATTAAAAGAGTGAAACGAGCGCTGACCGTAATTTTAAAAGACGTTGGCGAGGGTCCCATTGTCAGTTATTGCCCGTCGTTTGAATTATACTTGCCCGAGCTTCTCTTCTGCCCGAACTCCTGCGACTTGTTCCTTTTCTTTCCCTTCGCCATTTAATTGCTGCCAATGAGCTATTTCCGGAATCATTTCACTTCTGATTTCTGACACTAACCGTCTATCAAAAAATCAAAATGCAAATGAACTTCTCCTAAAACGGGTCTGAAAATATTGACACCCTCTTTCATTTAAAAAAAAATGAAAAAAAGAAAAGAAAAAAATGAGAGAAATCTCAGGGTATCTATGCAACCAGGAGCAGGAGAAAGTGAGGCAGGAGCTAGATGCTGCATTCTCAGTTCTTTTTTCTTTACTTTTCAGTTTCTTAGTTTAATTCATTAACTGTTCTTAAATTACATGCTACGCTCTACAGGCAAACAAACACCCAGGAAGTACAGAAGCCCCGCAGAACAGTCAGACTAAGAAACTGCAGGAATTGACGTGTCGTGAAGACTAAACAAACAAATACTAGGAACTAAAAAGAAAATAAAAAGGAGTACTAGAAAGTACAAAGAAATTGTCGAAGGCTAAAGTGAACTTGCCAAACAAATACCAGGAACTGGTTGGGAGCGTGCCCTGCGGTAACTGGTCGATTTAAATTTGGGTCTTTATGAGTTAATTTAATAAATTTGTACAGTTTATTATAAACTGGTTTCATGCCTATTTATTATTTTCTTATTTTTAGGAAAAATATATAGAAGAACGCAGGGTAGATCAGAATTTAGCTGTTGAATAATATCATTAACATTTAAGCGGATGATTACTACTCTTTTGTAAATATTTTTCTTAATTAATGGAATTTAGATGGCAATCGCCTGCTGCTTCAAAAAAGTAAAATATTGTTTGAGAAATTAGAAGTACATCGAATGGCATGAAACTATTGGAAACTTGGCAAGCAGGCACAACTACAATTTTTATGCGGTGAAAGTAACTTTTTCATGCCTTAACAATTGTCCCATCAACATGAAAATCATAATCATTAATGAGGTGATAGAATCTAATTCGAGAAATCCGTCCAACCCATTCAGAGCTAAACTCAACCCAATCTAGGGCTATCAATGGATCGATTCGAATAGGATCTCTGAGGATTTAAATGTGAATTCATTAAAAATTTATAAGATTCATATGCGAATTCATATCCAATAAAATTTTGAGAATCCAAATGTGAATTCATATTAACTATTATAATGGATTTTATATTATAATAATATTAAAAATAATATTAAAAATAACATAATTAATATATGACAAGAAAAAAATTATCATGTTATCTTAAAATTATTTCAAACATAACAACAATCATAATTCACATTTACTATTATAGAAATCTTAAAATTATTTCTTCCAATCATAAATGTAGCAACAATCATAACTATTTGTTCTAACTTTCAAAACATACAATAAATATCAAATAATATAATAAAATCTACCTAAATAATATAATAATTACTATTTAATTTTATAAATCTAACTAATTAATATAATAACTACTATTCAATTTTATGAATCAACACAAAGTGAAATATAACACATTGCTCTTCAATTTAAACTAAATTGAACATGTCTATTTTATTAATTGACATATGATATAATTTTATTTATTTATCGAATTCATAGCGGATTCAAATTCGAATCTTATAAGATCCAAATACGGATCCATTATATTAGATGGATCATTTTTTAGAATCCATATGCGGATTCAATAAACTACCGAAGAATATGCGGATTCAATAAACTACTTAAGAATTCATATGCGGATCCAACATATAAATTGATCATACCTAATCCAACTCTTACCCGATCAGAACTGACTCGATTTTTTTTAAAATGTCAAACTGATCTAACTTGACCCGCTCAATTATCACCTCTAATTATTATTATTATTATTATTATTATTATTATTATTATTATTATTATTATTATTATTATTATTATTATTATTATCATTATCAAAGTGAAAACAAATTACAGGCTTCCCTGAGGAGAGTGAAAGTTGGGCTAAATTCAGAATTACTTGGGTGAACTATTCCTGGTTTTGTTCTCGGCCCACTAAGCATCTTTAAGTTCAAAGAAAAACTGGATTAGTAGCGAAAGCAAACAGATTTTCAGCTACCATCATCTACTTATTATCTACATTTTTTGGTTGGTTTGACAATGTATGAAACACCGTTAGAATAGTGTTATTAGAAGCATAAAAGTAGAATAGTAATAGAATAACGATTTTTAAAAGAGTGAAATATTATTTGACAAAAAATGAGTGCTATTTATTTTACTCAGATTTTTTTTTATTTTAGTAAATAAAATAAATAAATATAGCAAACTGGCCATCTCTCTTCACTTTTGCATAATTAGCCAGATCCGAGTTTGAAACTCGGGTCCGGATTTTTTTTTTTATTTTTACGCAGAAACGAAAAAAAAAATAAATTTACCTAGACCCTAGTTTCAAACTCGGGTCCAGGTAATTTTTTTACGTTTGTGTGTTATATTAAAAATAAAACACAACAGTCAGTAGATTGATCTAAAATATTACAATAAAAATTAAAATAAAGTTTTATAAAGCCAAATATAAGCACGATTAATACATTGTTCTAAAATAGTGTCAAACAAATTGAAATATTACAACAACAATTAAAATTCAATTGTTCTGGTAAATATAACAACAAAAAATATAAACACACTAGTAATCTAAATCATGCTCTGTTGGAATGAGCTTGACCCCGAGTTGGCAGCTTGTTGATACGACCCTCCATTTCATCCATAATCATTGGAATGCGTATCTTCCTTCTCCTTCCTTTGTTGATTTTTGTTGGATCTGGTCTGATGACCGGACCATTGTAAATTGGCCAATCTCGTTTATTGCCATAACTACGCCAATGACCAGACCATGTGTTAATATAGTATTGGATGGTATAATATGGACTAACGTACTGAGTGTAATCCAGCCTTCTGAATGAACAAATATCAAGCAAGTGATTGCATGGGATGCCGGTCAATTGCGGTTTCTGACACCAACAATTACCAATTCCCGTCATGGCTAATTCAACCTCATATTTCAGCTTGTCATTTCTAAGTTGTCTCTCAACCGATTCTTAACAATATCTGCTATCATTCTGGAAGTCATCTGACTGTGGTCCGCCCTAGTAGCACTGCCAAAATAAGAGTGCTCGAGCGAATTTGTTTTGATCTCCCAAATACCCTTTATATTAGGTATGACATACATCCTCCATGAACAGTTAGAATCTTTATATTTCATCACTAATTTTGATTTGCTGCTATTTGTTACCTTTAATTCTATATTTTCTTGAACATGAAAATCAGCGATTTTCACTTTCAACTCTGATTTCGTACTGAACTGCTGACCGACACCAAATTGTTCATCAATTCTAGGTGATTTACGAAAATAAGGCTCGTCTGCATACGGCATTGACGTATTATCAGCAAAATATGCACACGGGTGCTTCATTCCCCGATTGATAAAAGGACCAGACATTTGCTACTCTCTAACTATTTCTTCGATATCTACCGCATCATCAGTTTCATCCATATTTATATCTGTTGTATCCTGGATGTCATCCTCCTCGACATCCAGGTGCCTCTCTTCCTCTTCGTCATCCTCATCCACATCCACATCCACATTCACATCCACATTTTGTACCGAAATATGGGATGGTCGCTGCTCTCGAGCTCGGGAGTGGGTTCTTTCCTCAGCCATTACTGAATTACTACTTCCAAGAATACTAGTTGGATCATAGTTATCAGAACTAGATATTGGTTTGGATTCAACTACTAGCTCCAGTGTTTTATATCTGGTAAGTGGTACGGAGCTGTTGTTTTAATCATTCTCCAAATTTCATTAGAAACAACCCCAAATAAGTTATAAAAAAAACCACTCGAACCTTCTGGGGCAGTGTTGATCCGTGCACTAATGCTGATATTGAATTGGCTAGAGAGCAGCTCCAAACTAGCATGAATCTACCTCTTCAAGTCACGAAGATTGATTGCCTCGTCGGTAAAAAATGTGCATGCGGCTTGAATATCGTAATCCGTTCCATGAGAAGTTTTCAAGATTTGACCTCTGTGATACACATTGATCAGCAATATTTTCGTCTCTACAGTATGGACGATAAACCCTATTGTTAGTGTATTTTAATTTTACATCAAAAATTAATAGTCCAAATAGAAAAAAAAACTTACAACGTTGATGACACGAGAGTGGTGAATACGGATCGAACCTGGATCTGTCGAAAAATAAATTTCCAGTTGGAAGCTCTTGCAACAGTAACAATGGCGATTTTGAAGAAATGGTTAGCTGAAGGAAGATGAAGAAGAAATGTACCGGGTGTGCTATATAATAGCATGATGCTGGGACCGATTTTAAAACTCGGTTCCAGGTGTACCGGGCCGAGTTTAAAACTCGGTCCAGACACTTGTAATTTTCAAATGTACTGGGTGTGTTTATTTTAATTTTTGTTATAATATTTTAGATCAATCTACTGACTGTTGTGTTTTATTTTTAATATAACACACAAACGTAAAAAAAAATTTACCTGGACCCGAGTTTAATTTTTTTTCGTTTCTGTGTAAAAAAAAACCCGGACTTGAGTTTCAAATTCGGGTCTGACTAATTATGCAAAAGTGAGGAGAGAGATGACCAGTTTGCTATATTTATTTATTTTATTTACTAAAATAAAAAAATCAGCATTTCTCTTCCAATTGAACTTCTACTTGTGTAGAATAGTAGTTTTTAGTAGTAATAATAATTATTAAATTAATATTATTAAAAATAAGAGTGAGAATCGTAAAATTTCAAATATACGAATGGCGGCAGCGCGCGCGGGCGTGGCGCGTTTCATTATTTTTATAAACAAACGCGTGGCGCGTTTCATTATTTTTATGAAACGCGCTGCTTTGCGGTGGGCGCGTTTGCTTTTTATATATACAAAACGCGTAGCGCCCTTTGTCGATGGCGCGTTTAAATCGCCCGCGCGATGTGCGCGTATATTCGTATATTTGAAATTTTACGGTTGTCACTCTTATTTTTAATAATATTAATTTAATAATAATAATTATTAATAAAAACCGGTAGAATAGCAACTGTGTTCTGTTATTCCAGTATGATTTGGGGTGGCCGAACGGACCATAACGACTAATAAAAGTACAAATAGAGATTACTTTTTGGGCCCATCCAAGTTCTTTAATCACAAAAGATCTGCATATATAAGGATTTGACAATATAATATCCTATTCAAATCTGACATGGGAGTAGTCTATCAGATCAATACCAGAGCGTATCAAACAGCAGACAAAAGTTCGTTCATGCATTGTTTAGTTGGCTGAACTTTTGTCAGAATGTTAACAGAATTATACAAGACTAGTATTTTGACCTTGTTGATGTCTTTTAAAATATAAAAAATATTTTTATTAGAAAAAAGTAAATAAAGTAAAAATAATTTAGTAATTAATATAAATTCTAAGAACACATAATTAATGTAAAATAAATATAAAATTAAGAGAAAAGTTACATTTAAAATTTAAGGAAAATATAAATTCATAATTAATGGTAATCTAAGAAAAAAATAGAACAATTGTATTCCTAAATTATGTAATATTTTGTATAATAATCAATATTAACAGAAAATTATAACTTCAACATAAATAACCACAAAGATAATAAAATTATAACTTCAACATAAATAACCACAAAAATAATAATATTATTTGATGAATAACTAATCCGATGATTGATATTAACTTTGAAAATTTAACAAAAAAAATTAAATCATTACAAATCATAACATTTATGTATTTAATAAACAGTAGAGACAAAATACTTATTTATAGTATAAAACTAATGATACTTTTACTATGAATGATCAACGATGATATTGATTCATACTATGACAGCAATAGTATCCACATAATTTCCATTTTCACTAATTAACTCTAAAAAATATTTACCATTTCATTAACTCTGATTCCCAGAGTAACAATTTACAACATAAGAACTTAAATCTGTAATGCAATACCTGGCCACTAGCCAACCGCTCGGCTCCCCAAAAAGAAAAAAATGAAAAAGCAAAAGAAGTCACGACCTCGAGGGAAGAAAGAAAAATTGTAAAATCCGACAATTTCAATTTAGACGGCAGTAGATCTCTCAAATCCTTCCTCTCTCTGCATATTCGCAAACTAAATTCTACCCAATTCATTTCTCTCCTCTTTTCCTTCTCAATTCTACCCAAAACCCAGCCCCACACTTCAACCCCAGCCGCCATAATTTTAATTATTGTCCAAGTCACCAGCTTCTCTCTCTACTCGTTGGTTTGCGTCACACATTGTTAAAAGAGAATGATGAATATCACACAAAAGAGATAGATAAAATATATATTTTTTTATTAGAAACTCTTATATCTTTATTACATGTCAAATAACAGATTATAACTCTATTTATAGGCTAAAACAACAGAAGTATCTAGAAAATTTATATTAAAAATGAAATATTAAACAACAACTATTTCAGCTGACCCGGTCTACTAAAACAGTCATAATTTTCTGTAGGGAACTCCAAACGACTTAGAATTTGAATCAGTGGAAACTAGACTTAAGAATTTTCCATCCATAGGTCATATAGCTAAAACAGACGTCGTTTGATCTTTCATATCCCCTCATTAATTAACCTAAAAATTTTATAACTGCTGAATTCTAAGAGTCTCATTTATTTTTCACTAGACTTAATATTATTAATGATAATTAAGTTTATATTTCAACAAAACTTTTCCATAAACTTAATTTTAAGAACTTATATTTTTTCTCATTAGTGTCGATTGTGGTGTTTCTTCAATCTCCTCATCTATAATTATTCTCTCTTGTCGGTTTTTGTGAACTCAACACTTGTCTTTCTTGTTAACTTGTCTTCATATCATCATTGTACATCTTCATAACTCACAGCGAATAGCGACGCCATCCATTGACGGGTTCTTCAAGATTCATTGAGCTAGGAAACCCGAAAAATTACTCGTGGTTTCATCTCATATGCCATCCAATTTGCCTGACTCTTCATGTCATGTATATGTGAGATTCACACACCCACACCGCGGCTCCACACCGTATTTTTTCATGTGGTTCCACACCATATTTTCTCATGGTCTTCGCACACTTCCAGCAAAATATCTTATGATATTGCTAGTTCTCTTATCATGACACTCATTGCACAGGCTATCATGAATCATTGCTCATGTCAGTTTCACTCACCGATTCTTCGAAGACCACTAACAAAAATTATCTCCACTCTTTTTTTTTTAACAAAAAAAATCAACACATGATATTTTTTTCATTATTCTGATATTTTTTATTTTCTCATAAAAAATAACAAAATAAGGAGATTCGATTTTTTTCTCTCATTTTTTATTTTTTAATACTCCTAACAATACAGAAAAACTCATATACTAAAATAAACTTAGAAAACACTTTTAACACTTAATTTTTTTTAAAATAAACATCGAGACTCATCATATTTTTTCTTTTTTTCGACATCTATTTTTTTCTTTTTTTCGACATCTATTTTTTTCTTTTTCTTCGCCATGGCGCGTCTTTCTTGATCGACTGAACCTGACTCTGATATCACTTTGTTAAAAGAGAATGATGGATATCACACTTTGAGATAAGAGAAGAGATGGATAAAATAAAATTTTTTTCTATTAGAAACTCTTGTATCTTTTTTACATGTCAAACAACAGATTACAACTCTATTTATAGGCTAAGACAATAAAAATATCTAGAAAATTCGTATTAAAAATGAAATACTAAACAATCAACTGTTTCAGCTGACCCCTGTCCACTAAAACAACCATAACTCTCTGTAGAGACCTCCAAACGACTTTAAATTTAAACCATTGAAACTAGACTTCAAGAGATTTCCATCCATAGCTCATACAGCCAAAACGAATATCGTTTGATCTTTCATATCCCCTCATCAATCAGCCTAAAAATTCTATAACTGTTGAGTTCTAAGAGTCTCCTTTATTTTCCACTAGATTTAATATTATTAATGATAATTAAGTTTATATTTCAACACACATGAGGTGAATTTTGCCTTTTATTTCTTTTAACTTCCGAAGATAGTTATATTAATCTTGAAGAATTAACATTAATTGGTGTGTTTAATCAATACATGCCTATTTCCTTGTTAAATTGGGCTTGGAACTAACTAGTCTTCATGGCTTTGGGTTTGGCTCGTTACATTGTCCTGTGGTTCAGAATAGGTAATTTTTTTTCCCAACTGTTAAATTATGTTGTGTTCATTTGGTAGTCTTGTGTAAGTTAGTTTCAATCTGTACTTATGGATATGATTGATCTCATTTGTTAAACTATTGTTCATTTAGTTAGATGTGTTAGATGAATGGGTAGCTGGTGTATTTAATTTGCAGTACAATAGATCAGTTGGTTGAATTTCTAAAATATTGGACAAGTTAGTTGAATCAACGTTAATTTTTCAGATTTGATAGTATATAATATATAAATTATCTGATATGCTTGTTGACATTACTTAATTTCACAGATAATTAGTAAACATTTTCAATATCTATCCTTGGGTAGCAATTCTGTCAATGTTATGGGTCTGTGTCTGAACTGAAGAAAGAGGTTCCACAGACAGCATTTTCATAAATATCTTATGTTGACTACTATTAGCTTGTCTTTTGTTTGTAGTAGAATCGCAATTTTTTTTCGCACTTATGGGGGAGCTCTTGGTTCCTTAATGGAAAAGTCAATTTATTGTATGTAGTGCATTTATGTAGGATAAATTAACTAAAAAGTGAAATTCAGGGTTTTGTTGTTTGTTTTGTATTTACATTTGTTGTCACAGAATTTCTCAAAAAATCTGAAATATTATGTTGATGAGCTATTAAGGGATTTCTGAACAGAGAATAAAAAAAGTATAACCACTTGTTTGTAACTTGCTGATGAACCACTTTGAAACCGACATCGAAATTATAATATGACAAATTAAAGCATTAAAACAATCAAACAAACAACTGATGACAAATTAAAACAATCAAGTATTAAAAATAACTTCAGAAAAATAATATAGCATATAAAAACACCAATTGGAAGTACATCAAATCAAAAAATACAGGTATTAAACTGCCAAAATATAAACCCGTATATCAACTGCTATATTGCTATAATTGAAAAGTTGTTTGTCTGCTATATTGCTATAATTGGACATTCTATTACCAAAAAATTGAAAACCGTTAACCATACCAAACCTAACTACTGTATTTGTTGATTGCCCGAGTTTGATCCCTCGTACCATCGGTTCATGGCTGCCTCGCCTGTTGCAGCTTACGTTACAAGTGCTTGTATCTCTCCCATCATATTTGATTGCGACATTGAAGATAATCTCTAGTATAGAACAAAAAAAATACTTAGGATCTTTTACTTTGAAGCATCAGTACAATTAAACAATCTATATTTATAAAATTGAGTCCTTTGTATCTCTCTATTTTGAAGCATGTACAATACCGTTTTTTCTTCTTGCCCTCAAGCATGACTAATATAAATTTATAATATTTACCACTAAACGCATGCTTAAACCCAATATTGAAAATTGATCAAACCTTAGACATAACAACAAAGTTGAATCTATATGTTTTATTCTTACTTGGTGTAGAGGCATTTGCATTCCAATAAGTGCACTATAAGGAAGGGCCATGTGACCCTAAGTAAATAATATGAAAATATTAATATTACGATGATATTCTTTTATGACTGCATAAGAGCCCTGAAATTTGCCATAATTCTTTTTTTGAAAATATATAAATTTTTTAGTGAAACGTGATAATTATCAACATTCATACCTATCTGTTATATCAATTTCAGCAAAATCTTAAAACACAAACTAAATCTACAAACTTTAACATGCATGAATCTCACAATACTAGTCCACTCCAATGTTAAAAACTATGAAAACCATACACAACTCCCGTCAAACACCATCACCCATTCAAAGTTGTTAGAAATTATACTTACCTGAAATAAAGGCATATGTTGTCCTTGAGTTGGTTGAGAAATGAGACCATGAGCCTACAAGCACAACATACAGTGAACAACAAAAATTAGTATTGTGAAATATCAAAACCTGACTTGTTTGCACTCAATTCCCACTATAGAAAGCTGAAAATTCACCTGAGATAAAACTCTACTGTGACATTTCCTGCTCGATATTTAAACTGTTCCTTCATTAATAAAACAACACAATAGCAATTTGGTGAATACATTAATTAATCAATTACCGAGTTAATAAAATCTACTGGTCTCCATTTGTATATAAATTATAAATTAACAATAATTTTTATTTACCAAAAATTGAATCTCCAAAGTATCTCTTGTGGTCTGATTAAATATGCGAAAACTTCTAAATGGTCCTGACATGAGGTTCTAAATGGTCCTAGGATTCGTTTTATCTGTTTTTTCAGTGGTGAACTCTTCTGGGACCACCGGCCACACCTCTGGCTGCTGATTTGGTGGTCTTGATTGAACTACCTTTCCAAGACCTCTTCCCTTGCGCTTACGCACTTCATTGCCTACCCCAGGTACTTTTGTGTGTGTGGAATCGTGCTCCAATGCAATAGAGCTATGGACGAGGCCCTGTTGGGTGTATTTAATACTTTTTCCCCTTGGTAGAGAAGACTTTGTACCAGCCATATGAAGGAATCTGTGTCATAAACAGTACGAAAGAGTGTTTGATTAAGGCAAAAAATAGTATATATGTGTTGTTTGAATAGAAATTAAAGTATCAAAAGTTATTTTGGGGCAAGCTAGCATATATATTACCAGTACAAAGAAACAACTATTTATATAGTAATGCTAATATTTCTATGCGGCAGAGATTCTTTAGTTTTCACTTGAGTCCACACTAATATTTGTTTATCTGTTAGAAGAGAAAATATGACACCAACTGTAAAAATAAAATTAGAGTTATTATTTCTGTGAGTAATGTCAATATTCCTGTGAGTAATGTCAATATTTCTGTAAGAAATATTGAAGTTCTGTAGTAATGCCAATATTTCTGTGAGTAATGTCAATATTCCTGTGAGTAATAATGAAAATGAAGTCAAACTGCTCAAATTCCAGAAAATAAGGTTTTCTAACAGAAAAAAGAGGCACGGGGCTCAGTCCTTGGCACCGCGAGATGACACACTAGGCTAGGAAAAGAAAAGAAATGGAGTACCAAAATGTCAAGGCGATGACAGGGAGCAAGGTACAAGAAGGGGGGCTTGGCCAAGATCAGCCCGAGATTGTGTCGACCGTGTCGAGGCGATCACAAGTGGGGAGGTGAATGATGGTCAGCAAAGTGGGTAAGCCGAGGAAAAAAGGTGCTGGGATGAGCGCTCGACGACCACTAATGGCTGAGTGGCGAGGGTTTCACAGCGGAACCCTAACTTGAAGATGAGAATGGCGGGGAAATGAAGACGGAGAGCTAGCTTGGAGGATATATGTGTACTCTTTTTCAAAAGATGTCTCCTCTTTTCTAATTTTAGGCCCCTGAAATTGCTTATGAACCGTTAAATTTATGATGTGATGTATTTTTGGGAGTTGCGATTATCATTTTATGGTTTCTCTCCAATGCAATTTATTTCTGGGTGAAATGATTAGGGGGATGGGGGATTTCCAGCGGAGGAAAATGAGAGTTTTGGCCTCCCTCCCAAAAATTTCACTCTCGCTGTGTTTTTCAAACATATAGAAAGTTCTGGAGTATTTCCGTAAAAAGATAGATTATATTCCGTGGATTTTATTTTCGTGCAAATTTCTTCCGTGGACTTGTCTACAGAAATGATGAGCGTCACGCGCCAATCTCCTTATTTCTGTAGAACCCAGATTTACCACGGAAAAAACATCAACTAACCACGGTAATAACTCAAATTCTAGTAGTGTGCTCTATGTTCAATTTTTTTTCTTGTCTTATTTTTTGAATTAGAAGGTGTTGATTATTATCAAAATATAAATTCTGACATGCATCTTAATGAAAATTTTCTCTTGTAAATTGATTCTGCTCGTGGCATTGAAGGTGCTGCGATTGATTAGGGTGTAATTTGGGTTTAGTATTCTTTTAGTATCCTGATTATAGGAGGACATTCATTGGGAAGTGTCTTTGCAGGGAAACCGATTATACTGCATTACTGAACAATTCTAACAGACTAACTGGTATAATGGTAATTTCTGTTCTTTTTTTTCCTTTTTCCTTTAAAAGGCAATTAGATGGTGTCCTGTTTTGTCTGAAATGCTGCTGAAACTATGGAACAGTAAAGAAATTGTGTTTGATGATTATCTTTATTACTTTGGCAAAATGAAATTATATATACAGTGCATACTTGAGTTGTTAAATATATAGAAAATGGTTAACGGTAATAATAACGGTAAAAAAATAGAAAAGATTGAGATGCTATTATAGTAACTCCCTATTTCTATTTTAATAGGCCGATGATGATATTTCCATACGGATTTGAGGCCTATAGTCCCTAATTATTCTCCTTTGGCTCTATATCTTCAACATTCCCTCTCAAATTAGGGTTATAAATGTCAATTAACTCGAATTTGCTGGTGTTCTCATTAAAAGGTCTTGGCTCCAATCCTTTCGTAAAAATGTCCGTTAGTTGGTCTTCGCTTCGTACGAAGGGAGTTTCAATCTCCTTGGCTTGTAATTTTTCACGAATGAAGTGACAATCAATTTCGATATGTTTCGTTCTCTCGTGAAATATGAGATTCAAAGCGATATGTTGCGCGACTTGATTATCGTAAAATATTTGTATAGGTTTGTCAACTTTTAGTCCCATGTCTCTCAAGAGTTGCTTAATCCATATTAACTCGCTAGCGGTTGATGTCATAACTCGATATTCCATTTCGACGCTCGATCGAGCCACAACATTTTGTTTCTTGTTCTTCCATGTGACTAGATTCTCACCTATAAATGTGCAAAAGCCGGTTGTTGATTTTCGATCATAGCTTTCGGCCCAGTTTGCATCGGAATAGCTACATATCTCATTAGATGAATTATTTTTCATTAAAATACCCTTCCCGAGGGCTCCTTTCAAATACCTTAGTATCCTATGTATTGTTTCTAAATGTGAACTCCTAGGTGCATGCATAAACTTGCTAATTTGGCTTACCGAGTAGGAAATATCGGGTCTCATTACGGTAAGATAAATTAATTTTCCCATAAACATTTGAAATTGATTTAGGTCATCTAATAACTCACCATCTTCAGTATTAAGTTTTATCTTACTATCAATTGGAGTGGAGGCCGGTTTGCAACCTAGTTTACCGGTTTCCTTTAGCAAGTTTAGAGTATATTTTCTTTGAGAAATAAATAGACCATTTTTTGAGTGTGTTATTTCAATTCCCAAAAAATATTTTAACAATCCCAAATCTTTGATGTCAAATTTTGTCTTAATTATAATTTTATCTTCCTAATTTCTTCTATGTTGTTACCGGTAAAAATAATATCATCCACATATACTAGTACTAATATTGTATTCATCATGTCATATTTATAAAATAATGAATGATCGGCATTACTAATCAAAAATTATAAGAAATTAAATATGAGCTTAGATTTTCATACCATGCTCTCGGCGATTGCTTGAGTCCATAGATCGATTTTGAAACCTACAAACTACATTAGGGTTTTTTTCTAGTCGGTGACCGGGTGATAACGTCATATATACCTCTTCCTCAAGAGTTCCTTAAAGGAATGTATTTTTGACGTCCATTTGGTGTAATGTCCATTTTTGGTTTACCGTTATGGATAGTAAAATTCTAATGGTGTTCATTTTTGCTACGAGTGCAAAGGTTTCTTAGTAATTAATACCGTAAGTTTGGGTGTACCCTTTTGCTACCAATCGGGCCTTGTACCATTCAACGGTTTCATCACTATTATATTTTATTGTGTAGACCCATTTACAACCTACGGTTTTTTCTCCTTGGGTAATTGTACAATTATCCAAGTTTCATTTTTTTCTAAAGATTTTATCTCCTCTTGCATAGCCTTGCACCATACCGGGTTGATTAACGCTTCTTGATAGGTATTTGGTTCTACCTCTTTTGAAATTACGGTCAAGAAGACCTTATATTCGGTTGTAACATTTTGATAAGATAAAAAATTTTGGATGGGATATTGTACCTTTTATGTGACATAGTCACGCAACTTTGTCGAGGGATGAGGCGTTCGAGCCGATATTCTAAGTTCCATGGGTTCGATTCCAACCTCATCACTTTCCTCCTCTTGAATTTCTTCATTATTGTTCTCATTTCCACTTTCATGTTCATTTAATAACTCATCTATTTCGAGTTCATATGGTTGTGGAATGTGAACTCATTTGAATTTTTTCCGATATTAATTTCTTCCTCCAAAGATTTATAATAGGGCATATTTTATTGAAATGTTACATCTCTCGAGATATAGAATTTTTTATTTACCGGGTCATAAAACTTGTAACCCTTCTTTTGAGATGAATATCCCAAAAATATTGCCTTAATATAAGTGTGATCAAGTTTATTGGATTTATTATTGTGAACATAACATAAGCATCCAAATATTCTCAAATGAACAATTTTAATCTTTTCTTGGTAAATGATTTCTAGAGGGCTTTTAAAATTTAAATTCATACTTGGCAATCTATTAATCAAATATGTGGCGGTAAGAATGTCATTCGATCAAAATATTTTTGATACATTATTTTGAAATAAAAGTACCCTTGTAACCTCAAGTAAATGTCGATTTTTCCTTTTGACTACACCGTTTTGTTGCGGTGTATAAACACATGAAGTTTGATGTAAAATCTCTTTTTCTTTGCAAAGTTTAGAAAAATTTTGATTTATAAACTCGGTCCCAAAGTCACTACGAAATACTTTGATTTTTGTATCAAATTAATTTTCCATAAAATTATAAAATTTTTGAAAGTAAGAGAAAACCTCACTTTTATTTTTTAATAAATATAACCACGTGGTTCTTGAAAAATTATCTATAAAAATAATAAAATATTTATAACCATTAAAAAAATCAATTTGTGCGGGACCCTAAACATCGGAATGTATTAAATCAAAAGAGTTTTTTTGCTTTTACAATTTGATAATCTAAAAGGTAATCTCGTGTGCTTTCCAAGTTTGCACACCTTACAATTGCTACAATCTAAAATTTTAAAATAAAAAAATATACTTTAAAATTTTATCCGACGGATGCCCTATCCTTTTATGCCAAAGATTGCTCAAATCTTCATCTTTTTTGCATTTAAATTGAGTTTTTTTTTTCCGAAAATCCTTCACCAATGAGATTCTTCATTATCCAATCTTGAAAAATCACACTTGTTGATGAAAAAATAATCTCGCAATATAACTCTTATGTGATTTTATTTATGGATAACAAATTTGATGAACACTTCTCAACATGTTATACATTTGGTATTTCTTTGGAGAAAAGATTAATTGATCCACTACAAATAATTTTCATTTTTTCTCCATTTACAACGGTCAAAAATTGGTTTATATTCCATTTCACATAGTTTTGTAATAATTTATTATTTCCGTGATATGATCCGTTGAACCCGAGTTTAGAACCTACTGAGTTTTCAAAGAAAAATTAGAAATGTTGGCAATTATACTAGAATTTTTTAGAGTGTTTGAAGTAATTTGTTGTTGAAGCAACATGGAGAGTTACATGGCCAACTGTTGTACGGGATCTGGTGTGGCGGTGGCGCTAGGGTTCGCTACCTCCCTTGCCCTCTTCTCTAATAGCTGAATATCCCCTCTTTTGGAAATCCCTTTTGGGCGGAGATGCTGGTGGAGGAACCAGCACCCTTCTCGCCTATGTCCCTCTTTTCAACAGTAGTCGCACTTGGTTGCGGGGTTTCTCGCACCTCCGTTCTCTGCACAAAATTGTGATTTTGGGGATTTTAAGCAAAGTTATGAATGACAAAAGCCTTTGCTTCTGGATTATCGGTAGGCTGAAAACTCATTACAACCCTTGTGGTTTCTTCACCCTCTACCATTACCACTACCTCGTCGTACGAGGGTAACTTAGGCATTAATAGAATCTGCGATCTCACAACCTCATAACTTGAGTCTAAGCAAGCCATAAATACAAATACCTCATCTTGTTGCTGCCTTTTGTGTATTTCTTAGAGATATGAGGTGAGAGGTCTGTAGATTCTCAGTTCATCTCGTTTCTTTTGCATCTGGCTATTGATCTCAACAATTGTGTGGCCTTGCTATTTGATCTGTTGGAGTTCAAGCTTTAGTTAATATAGGTGGGCATAATTCTTCTTTTTGCTGTACAAACTCTCGGCATTTTCCATATTTCTAAAGCTGTGTTTTGAATGGACATAATGTTGGCTATTTGAGGTTCCATTGTATTTAATAACTAGTTTACCACTAGGTGATCATCTTTTCTTCAGTCCCTCAGTTTCTTTTGCTCTTCTGCAGTTGGAGCTCCTGCTAGAGCTGATACTGGTATTGGCATTTCACCAGTAATGTACTCTATCTTGTCTTTGCCAGTCAGAGCAAAGGTGATCTGTCTGGCCCATTAGTGATAATTCTTGCCATTTAGCATCACTCATGTAAGTTTTTCGTTTATTTGTGCCATCTTGTGGATTTTTTGGAGCTTCTGGTATGGTTACTAGTATGATGAGAACATATATGAACCTTTTACTGATATACCGATAAGAACAGATGTGTATTTCCTTGGGTCGGCTCTTGTTTTTATTATGACTTATGGGCGATTTTTCTGATATGCTGGTAAGAACAGAACTATTTGGTCTTTTGCTGATTTGATATTTTACCAGTTCGAATTTTGCTTTCTTGTGTTTCTAGCAGCTCCTGGTGCTTGCACTGGTTGAGCTTGCTTCAACGCAACTAATTGTTGTCTTGGATTGCTATCTTTGATTATTGCCTTGAATTATTTCCTTGGATTGTTGCCGTTGGCTGTTGCTTGAATTGTTGTCTTTTTTTGTTTGTGGTTTGTGGGCATTCCTGATTCCTAGAATCAATTTGATTTGTGCTGTAGTTTTTAGTTAACTATAGACAGATTGCGGAATTTTGAAATTGAACAGATTGCTATACATGCTCTGATATCATGTTGAAACTATGGAACAGTAAAGAGATTATGTTTGGTGATTATCTTTATTGCTTTGGCAAAATGAAATTACATATACAGTACATACTTGAGTTGCTAAATATATGGTAATGATTAACGGTAACAATAACGGTAAAAAATAAAATAAAAAATAGAAAAGGTTGAGATGGCTATTATAGTAACTCTCTATTTCTATTAAAATAGGCCGATGATGATATTTTCATACGGATTTGAGGCTTATAGTCTCTAATTAATCTACTTTGGGTCTATATCTTCAACAAATGCCAAACATAGGTTAGTGTAATTAGTTATTTCCTAAAGAAATTTGGAGCTGAAATGACTCATAATATTATACTTTTCCTCGTTTGTGCATGGTACCTCTGGTATTTTGCATTTTCATGGGGGCACGCATGAAATGTTTCCTTGGAAGAATTGTGACCAGGAAGAAAGAATATTAAATCTGGTTGAGTGTCATTGTCTAGTTGGTTCTTAAGCTAACGCCCCGTAACTATATGATTAAAAAAGTTGAATCAGAGGCAGTTCTACTCTTCGCCATTCTTACCAAACGGAGATGTCATTTTTCATGATAGAACATTGGTACTTAATGTGTATGAACACATCCATCTGGAAATGTATGATGTCACTCTTCAATTATTGCAGGGGTTTGTCTTGTCAGGTGGCAATTTTCTAACTGATTTGCGTCATCAGGCAGTGTAGAACACAAGCCTGATGATTTAACACATTAAAGAAAACACTATTTAATATTTGAACTACAAGTTATTTTTATCTCCTTGGCTCCTAGAATTACCACAAACGATGGAACGTCAGAATCAAAGAAACCAAGTTGAAACTGCACTTTGGCATATGGTTAATATAAGTTTCCAAAGCCTAACATGCGGCTTCAAAGATATATTCTTCAAATTTCCTTTTCTATGCAATTTTGTATTTTTGTTGCTTACCAGTATAACATTATAAATTCAGTTGATGTTAAATTAAAGATCGATTTGCTACAATCTTGTATAATCATGTGGGCCGTTGGTCGTCATTGAAAGGAAAATCAAGCAGCAAGAAAATAAAAGCATTACACATGCATTATGTTAGTAGGTACAATTCATGTTATCTTAGAGTATTAAAAACACTATATTAACAACTTAGGTGATAGGTAGCTATGACTTTTGTCTCCAAACTTAGGAGATTTAAACAATTTACAATAAATATATTGTGAAACTAATCTAATAGAAGTAGGTGAGAGGATCTTAGTCTATTGAATCTTACCAGTCATTTACTTAAAACACATGCACGTATGCATGAATCACTATAGTTTTATTGCTTTTGCAAATGGACCTTATCATTTACTGTTCAAGCAACAAATTAAAATTGCCATCTTTCTAGAAGCGCCAGATTCCCGTAAAGAAAATTAAGAACATTGTCAATAATAAATTTCCATTTTTATCTATTAAGCTCCTAACCCATAAAAAGATTTAAATATGTACGGGTTACCAGTCTGGCCTAACAGTATTTTTTTCGACTGATGCCAGCAATTATCGATCAATTCATTGGTGTTTGCTCCAAATTTACAAAAAGAAGTTAAATTGAGTGTCACAGAATGAATTGTATTTTGAAAGATACTTATTTTATTATCTGATAATTTCTTTACATGTTACACAGTTGTTACATATACTAAAGTGAAAAACAGTAACGATAACTTTGTTATCCTTGGTATTTATGTGTACAATTATTGGTACAGTGTCTAGAGAAGAATAATTTAAAGAATAAATGCAACCCCTTAATTTAAATTAAGGGTGGATGTATCTACTCTAATTAGTCTATGATGATAATTAACTGAGGCTAATATCCATTAATCCACTCATTTCTCAACACTCACTCTCAAACTAGAATGATAGAGATCGTATAATCTAAACTTATTTGAAATATTATAAAATGCATTAATGCTTAATTATTTGATGAAAATATCGATTAATTGATCTTCACTTTTGAAAATGGGGTTTTGATCTCCTTTGATTGCACTTTTTCTCTAATGAAGTGCCAGTCTACTTCAATGTGCTTGGTACGCTCATGAAAAACGGGATTCGATGCAATGTGTAGCACCATTTGATTGTCACATAACATCTTCATTAGTTCATTGACATTGATATTCAAATTGGCTAATACTTGCTTGATCCATGTTAGTTTGCTTGTGGTTGGGCCGTCGCTCGGTATTCTGCTTCCGCGCTTGATCGTGCCATGATATTTTATTTTTTTGCTTTTTCATGTGACTAAATTGCCGCCTACAAAAGGTGCAGAAGCTAATAGTTAATTTTTTATCAATGTTTTGTCCAATCTGCGTCAGAATAGCCATATATTGCATTAGTCTCATTTTTTTCATCTAAATTCTCTTTTTGGGAGTATCTTTTAGATATCTTAATATTCCATTAATGACATCTAAATGTGATTTTTGGTGAGTGCATAAATTTGCTAATTTGACTTACAGCAAATGATAAATTCGGTCGGATAACGGTTAAATATATCAATTACTAATGAGTCGTTGAAAGTGATTTATATCTTTCACGAGCGCACCATCTTCGATGTTAAATTTTACATTTGAGTCAATTGGAGTTGACAATAGCTTACACCCTAATTTTTTGATTTCCTTAAGCAAATCAAGTACAAGTACATACTTCCTTTGAGATAGAAACAACCTCTTTTTTGACTGAGCAATTTTTATTCAAAGAAAATATTTTAATCTCCGTAAATCTTTAATTTTGAATTTTTGTTTAAGGTTTCTCTTTATCAACTCAACTTCCATTTGATTATTTTTGGTTATGATTAAATCATCGATATAGACCAACATAATTGTTGTACCATTACAATTGTATTTGATCAACAAAAATGAATCAACATTACTTACCTTAAAATTAGAAGAAATAAATGCCAGACCATGCCCTTGAAGATTGTTTTAGTTCATAAATTGACTTCTTTAATCTATAAATAAGATTTAGACATATTTTCTTTTTGTTGACCTGATGAAAGTGTTATATATACTTCTTCTCCAAGTATTTTTTAAAGAAATATATTTCTTACATTCATTTGATTTAGGGTCCAATAATTATTCACCGTAATAGATAATAATATCCATACGATGTTCATTTTTGCAATGGGTGCGAAGGTCTCATGGTAGTTAATATCGTAAGTTTGAGTATACCCTTTAGCAACAATCTGTGTCTTATAACTATGATATTTGATTTTATACATCCACTTGCAACTAATCGATTTTTTTATTTTTGGTAGCTCACATATTTCTCAAGTTTGATTTTTTTTTCTAAGACATGAAATTCTTCATTCATTGTCTCATGCCATCTTGGGATAAAATTTGCCATTTTATAATTCTTTAGTTCCTCAGTTTGTGACAAGACGCTCAAGTATGCATAGTGTTCATTAGTAATGTTATTATAGAAAATATAATTTTGGATTGGATATTGTACTGTATATATGAAAAAATCTTTTAATTTTATTGAGGATTGAGTTTGTCGGGTTGATCTTCATGATAATATTTCTTCTTGAGCTTCCTCATGCTCTTCAGTTTTCTCGCCTCCCTCTTGGGGTTGATCAACTTCCTTGGGCTCTTGAGTATCTATTTTTTTTTTCATAAAAATCTATACGACTTTCTATTCTCTCTTGGTTAGTGTATCAAGGTAGGACAAATTTATTTTGTGACATGTCTTCATTGTGATTTTTCTCGCCACTTTTATAATAGGGTTCATTTTCAAATAATGTCACATTTCTAGAAATATTTTTTTATATTCTTTGATCATATCACTTATATCTTTTTTGTTGAATATAGTATCCCAAAATATTACTTTTGTTGCGGTAAAGTCCAATTTGTCCAATCGGTTCTTATGAACAAAATAAGTACACCCGAAAACCCTTAAGTGAACAAGATTTATTTTTCAATCATAAAAAAATTCTAAAGGGCTTTTAAAACTTAGGTTTGCACTTGGCAATCTATTTATCAAGTAGCGGCGGTAAGGATGGTTTCCAATCAAAATATTTTTAAAAAATTATTGTAAAATAATTTTTTTTAGTCATTTCAAAAAGATGATGATTTTTTCGTTACGAAACTCCGTGTAGTTGTTATGTGTATACACATGATGTATGGTGAATAATGACTCTAGATTTTGTAAAATTTATAATTTTTTGATTAATAAATTCTGTTTCATTATCCATGCGAATTATTATAATTTTTGTATTGGATTGTGTTTCTATTAAATTTGCAAATTTTTGAAAGTGAGAGAAAACTTCACTTTTAGTTTTCATTAAATACAATCAAGTTATTTTTGAAAAATCAACAATAAAAATGATAAAATATCTAATGCAAGAAGTTATGGGGGTGGGTCCCCAAACATTAGATTGAACGAGTTCAAATTTTTTATTATTTTTGAAATTAGAATTATAAAAAGAAAGTTTTGTATGCTTTGAAAGGCTATAAACTTCACAATTATTATAATAATTTTTAAAAGCATCAAACATAAATTTTAAAATCTTGTTGGAAATGTGCCCCACTTGCTTATTCCATACTTCATATAAATTGACTTTTCTTAGCATTGCAACAAGACTTGTTCATGCTAAAAAAATAGAGATAATTTTCTAAATATTTTTCACCAATTTTCTCCTTGATGAGTAGATTCTGAAAAATCACATTTTTTTTTAAAAAACCACTTCATAATTTAAATCCTTTGCAAACTTGTTAATAGACAAAATATTTATAGAATATTTTTCTACAAAAAAAACATCTTGAATAAACTTTTTTGGAAAGATAGTAATCATGCCCCAACCTTTTTATACTAATTTTCTCATTATTGGCTATTGTAAAATATTGATCATTGTTGATTTTTCGATAATTATTTAGCAATGTTGATTTTCCAATCATGTGGTCTGTTGCCTCCGAGTCAAGAACCCATTTGTTACTAATTTTATAATTTTGAGAGGGTAATCCTATAACTAAACTCTATTTATTTGGTTTAATTTCAGTCCTAATTTTAATTTTGGTCAATTCATCACACTTTGGGCTCAATTTATCACAACTAGAACTAGTATTAATTGATTTTATTAGAATAGAGCCCAAACCTAGGCCCAATTGACTCGAGTTCGATCCGACTTCCTCTTTTTCTTTCGTTGAGAAAAATCCCTTTTCTTGATGTCTAGGGTTTTCACCCCTCTTCTCTTTGTTGTCTCTATGAGTTGCTGATCGCCTCGCTTAGGGCGGAGGTGTGGATTGAGTGTCGAATATTTTTCTTGGCTATGGCTATTTTTTTTGCAGTGAGCGCATCGCTCAATCTCTCTATTACCCTTGGCTTTTCTAGCGTTTGAGTGGTGGGTTGATAAGGCATGTGCCTCTGACTTCGGGTTCGAGTGAGAGGTGCCCATCACAACTCATCTTGCCACTTCTTGCCTAATGCAAGCTGTTACCTCTTCAAAGGATAACTTGTCGGTTGAGAGGATAATTTGAGCTCTATTCACCTTATAACTTGAATCAAGGGCTCCTAAAAAAAGTGTAGACATGATATATTTTCTCTCTTTCATGAAATATAGATAGGTCAGTTGTATGAGGTCGATAGAGCTTTAATTTCTCATATTTTGATCTTACATGCCCTATCAACTCAAGTATATCTCATGATTCTTATGTTATCTTTGTGATTTCTTATTTTAGCTGATATACTTGAGAATGTCATTTTTAATTGCTGTACTGATTTTGAATCTCTTATCATAACTCTACTGCTGTCTCACAGTAGTAGAATTCTTCTGATAATTGAGGTTCAAGTGAATTTGTGATTAGAGTCATGACTTGACTGTCTATAATCTCACACTTTTCTTGAGCTTCTTCTCCAATTATGGATCGAATTTTATTGTCATTTATGTAGCATTGTAGCCTAAGAGCCCTTTGCCTTTGAGTGTTACTCGGGCTGATTAGGCCCAGGATATGTAATTCTTTTCATTTAATGGAGCATTGGTAAATTTTTGAGAAGCATCGAACTATGAATTGGTTTTTAGAAATGTGGAGATTTGATTTGCGGAAGTGTTTGGATTTGGATTTTCTTCTATCATTTTGATTGACAATTGATTTTAACAGTCATTGATATTTTAACAGTTACTGGTATTTTAAGGGAAGTAACTGATTTTGAGAAAGGAGAGTTGCTGGTCTTGATCTCCAGTAGAGTTGTAGTTTGGTCTGATATTGGGCTCCTCGTACTGGTACTTGGTTGCCAGTCGAGTTGTAGCTTAGTCCGATACTGATCTTTTTATACTGGTAAATCTTACCTTTAGCTCTTGTGGTGATCTTGTTGTTGGCGGTAGATGCTTGTTGCGAGATTTTTTTTGTAAGACAGATTTTACCCTGCTCTGATATTATGTCACTATGGAGAGAATGAATTGTATGCTTGAATTTGTTTGATGAAAGATAATTATTTTATTATATGATAATTTCTTTACATGTTACACGATTGCTATATATACTAAAGTGGAAAATAATAAAGGTAACAAATTTTTATTACCGTTGGTATTTATGTGTATCGTTATTGGTACAATAGAGAAGGAACATTTAAAGAACGGAGATAACCCTTTAATTTAAATTAAAAATTAATATATATATATATATATATATATATTCTAATTAGTCTATGATGATAATTAACTGAGGTTTATCTCCATTAATCCACTTATTTCTGAACATTGAGCTATCATAATTGAATTATATATATGATATTGTTCGTGAGTAGCTAGCTAGGAATGGTATTGAACGATATTGAATTTAAGAATTGAGAGAAACGCCACCTCTTGTAGGTGTAATAATATATGTAGTGTATTTGGTGGCATACATTGAAGGGCCAAGCCACGAGCATTGACCACTAGTCAAAGATTATTAGTATCTGCTAAAGGAGGATTATTATGCTGGGGGTGAAGTGACCAAGTAATTATTATATATATCATGTAATTCAAATCAAGCAAAATGGATACTGAAATTAACAGTGTATTTTTTCTGAAATTAAAGAAATAGTAATATACGTATAAGAGATTGTTCTTATTAAAAAAATCAAATTAAGATAAAATGGTTGATATATTATGGTTGATATATATATATTTTTATTTTTTTTCTCTCTCTGTTCTGAAATTATGAAATCATAAGTGAACTTGGTATCAGAGTCATTGGCAGCGCCATGACCTGATCTCCTTTCTTCTTTATTTTCGCATACTGGGGATAAAATGAGAGATAATTAATGCTGCAAACAGGTTCAGAAACAATTGTCTTGCAATACTCAATTGGAAATTTTTCTTAAAACAAGAGAACAAAAAGTCAAACGTGTCAGAAGACTTGTTTTTTTCTCATTGATGACATAAACCTTGAGAATATGCACCTTTTTTGTCTTTTATTTGTCTTATATATATACTTTTTGGAAAAAAATATTTTGGCCCCAATCCAATGCGCCCAACATGCCCAGCTACCATTTATCAACCTATGGAGTCCGCATATCAGTGAAAATAGGTGAAGTGAGAAGGCAAGACAAGGGACTCTGTATCACTACTTTTTTTTTTTTGAGAAAATTGTCCTTTATATTTTATTTGTTTCGTTCTTGATAAATGTTTTTATAACTAGTTTCTGCTCCGAAAAAAATATGAAAAGTCACTGCACTTCTGTTGATGAAAAAATGTCCAGTACTTGATTTAGTTATTCAATTAATGAATCTAACAGAAACGCTCCATCTTAACCAATCAAAGTAAGACAATCTAAAGAAATTTGCTTTTGAAGTTTACGGATATACGGTATGCATTTAAGTAACTAGCTAACTATCTATCCTTGTAAATTATTTTATAATTGCAAGTTGAGGTTGTTGGTATTTATTAATTACTATATACCCTAGGTTGTTACCATTGATTAAGATAGCTTCTTTAACTTTGTGGGCTTGATTGTTTCTTTCCTATTTCTTAATTTGATGGCTCAAAACGGTTTTCTTCTAATTCCTTTCTCTTTATGCATTGGCCATTGGTCTCTTTCACCATTTGCATAATTTTGGACCATCCTCCACACGAGTAGTACAATTCTTTCCATGATTTGCCAAGGAAACTTCCAGTTAAAATTAAATAAGGAAACTTAACCGGGGGGGGGGGGGGGGGGGGTCTCAGGTAAGACGGCATATAGAGCGCACATATATATCAACAATAATATTAATGCGCATACATATTAGAGGGGGGAAATGGTTCCAATAAAGATAAAGAACATAAACACTTTTCTTTTTTACTTGATCAGAATTAATGATCTGCAGATTAGAGACTGTATGTAACGATCTAACTGCTACCATAGATAAACTCAGACAAATACCACAATGTTACATATTTGGCTCATTTTTTGGCCAAAGAAGAACAACAATTCATCATACAAATTGGGCACTTATGTGATTGCTCAAAGACAAATTTTGAAACTGTAGTGCATCAGTTCTAATGCGTAAATTACGTACGTACGTATGGTGAATGTCAGAGGACAAAAATCATCTTTTTTTTTTTTACAAATTAATCACTGATCTGACGAAAATGATTTTTTTCCAGGTTACTTAATACCAATACAAAGACCTGAGTGCTCTCTATTCTTCTCATCCTTTGTTTGGATAAGGTTTTGGCAAAGTAAACCTTGTAAAGCACTTCATTGATTTGATAGAAGGCGGCTAGGTTTGAAACACATGATCTACATATGTTGTTTTAACCTTTCTACTATTGTTGTTCTAAGACGATCTTTCAAAATTTTGTCCTTGGCAAAAGCCAAAGAGGTGGAAAGGAAGAAAAAGGAAAAACTTTTATCAGTGCCCAACTTGCACCCCTTCCACATCCTAGAAAATGGATTTGCGTAAATTAGTTGACGGCTTGTCAATTTTTTTTTACAGTTTTAAGATTGATAACTTTGAGAAAAAAAAGATACATGGTTGGATCTAAATTACTCAATCGGATGTGGGATCCTTTATATATATATATATATATACTAGTATCTTGTCTGTGCGTTGCTACGGTGATATCTTTCAAAAATATAAAAATTCATATCTTCATGTGAAAAATAAGAAAAAAAAAATAATTCAGTAATTAATATAAATTTCAATCATGAATACATAATTAATGTAAAATAAATATAAATTGAGAGAAAATTTAACATTCAGCGTTTAAGAAAAATTAAAATTCATAATTAATGATAATCTAAGAAAAAAAGAAAACAAAATAGAGCAATTTGTACTCCTAAATTATGTAGCATTTCGTGTAACAAACAAAATTGAGAGAAAATTCTAACTTCAACACAAATGATCATAGAGATAGTGACATTATTTGATGAATAACTCAATCCGATGAGTGATATTAGCTCTAAAAATTTAACAAAAAATCTGAATCATTATAGAATCAGAACACATATGTGCTTAATAAGGAGTATAGATATATATTTGTGTCTGCTTCTATGTTTTAACTTAAATTGTTAAATCATATGCATTGTGAATTTTATTATCTATATGACGTCTATTGCATATTTGATATGCAAATGGTCACATTTTGTCGAATAAAATTTGTCAGGTAACACTTTGTTTCCTGATTCAAAAAAATATGTTTAATCGTCTATCAGACATGCAAATGCCAAATGTAATACAATTTTGTAACGTTTTATCACATGTTATTATTTAAGTATTATTTGTTGATGCATCATGGATTGTTAATTTTGAATCGTTGAAATTTTAACTAACTTTATGTATGTATGATGAAAACACATGAAATCTCATCATATTTTAAAACTTTGTAGAATTGTATTAGGCGACTAATACATATCGGCTGGTATAATGTTGAATTTCAAATTAAAAGATAATTTTTTAAGATTATCAAAATTATAAGATAGAACAAAAAAGGCTAAATAAAAAAGAACTGCATCGTTAAGCAAGTACTAGATGAAGGTAATCAACTAAGAGATTAGGTATCAAGAAGTAATTAAATAATATCAGCTGTTATAAGTGCTATTTCATCTTACCACACACGCTCTAAAAGAGTACATTCAACTCTCCAGTTCATTCGGACGTAAAAGAATGTTTCCTTTTAATCCAGGTAAGTACTTTTTTCAGTTTTTCTAACTACAGCGCAGACTGATTACTTTTCATAAAAGCTGCACAGGTTAACTTCGTAACTATCATGCACATTAGCTAGGTATAGATATTGTGGCTGTTGCATTAATTATTTAAATATGTTATATAAAACTTATATATATATATAGTTTGGCTACGGTAATTCTATAAGCATTTCGGTCAAGTGCTTATGGCTCGAATTTCAAAATTATATGGTCAAAATTTTAATTTAAATAGCTCAATTTTTTTTCATATCATAATATTGTAAATTATCAATTTTCATCACGTTTAGAGTTAGTTTACTATGATTAATAATTTTTAAAAGATATCAAAATTTGGCCTATAAAAATTGGCATTTTTAATTATTTTTAGAGCCATCTTTTAAAAACTATTAAGCATACTAAACTAACTCCAAATTTGATAAAAAATGATAATCTATAAGATCATAATATGAAGAATCTTTTAAGATATTTAAATTGAAATTTTGAGTATGAAATTTTGAAATTTGAGCCATAAACATTTCAGCTCGAAATGCTTATGGAATCACCATATCTAGTCCCTATATCTATATATATAACACTTTTGAGGCCAAAAACTCCCATTTATATAATTGCATTACGGTGCTTTGCAAAGCAAAAACATATTATTATTTTAGTGAGATTTCATATTCTGAGACCTCTAATTGTTAATCTAGGTTGCTCAATAATTTTTTCATTTTAAAATCTTATGGGATATTAAATTTCCTGATTTTTTGAGCTTTCTAGCTATTTTTTAAAATTATTTTTAAAATCAGTCTCGTTTAACATAATACAATAGTCTATTTTAGAGCTATTTTTAAAAATAATTTAAAAAAATTAGAAAACTCAAAAAATTATGAAATTTAATGTCTCACAAGATTTTGACATGTTGAGCAACTTAGATGACCATTTGAGACCTCGGAATATAAAATCTCATCTCAAAACAATAATGATTTTTTACTTTGTAAAGCACCATAAGCCATCTTATATATATATATGATCTGACTATGGTGATTCCATAAGCACTTCACGAAGTGCTTATGGCTCGAGTTTTAAAATTTTGTGCTCAAAATTTTAATTTAAATAACTTAATATATATACATACACGGTGCTACACGTAACACAGATGATCCTTGTGCTATAAACTGTTTCTAAATCTTCAAAGTTCAAATGGTCGATCTGATCAATCAAAATATTTTTCATAAAAAATCTAGTTAGGAACTAAATTTTATATTTTTTAGAAATTTTTTACTATTTTTAAGATTGTTAGAAAATCACTTAATTTAATCATTATGAGCCATTCAAAAGGAGTGATTTTCTAATTATCTTAAAAAATAGTAAAAAAAATCTTAAGATATATAAAATTTGATCTCCAACTAGATTTTTATATAAAAATATTTTTACCGGTCGGATCGACCATTTGAACTTTAAAGTTTGAAGATGGAGAAACAGTTCATCACATACGAACCATCCATACTACGCGTAGCACCGTAGCCATATATATATATATATATATATATATATATATATATATATTGGCTACGGTGCTACACATAGTACGGATGACCTGTGTACTACAGATCATTTCTCTGTGTTCAAAATTTAAATGGTCGACCTGACCGGTCAAAATATATTTCATATGAAAATCTAGTTGGATATCAAATTTTATATTTTTTAGGATTTTTTTACTATTTTTTAAGATAGTTAGAAAATGACTCCTTTTGAATGACTCATAATACTAAATCAAGTGATTTTCTAGCTATCTTAAAAAATAGTAAAAATATTCTAAAAAAAATATAAAATTTGGTCCCTAACTAGATTTTCATATGAAAAATATTTTGACCGGTCGGATCGACTATTTGAACTTTGAAGATGGAGAAACGGTCCGTAGCACACGGGCCATCCGTGCTACGCGTAGCACCGTAGCCAAACTCTCTCTCTCTCTCTATATATACACACACACTATATGAATATCATTAAATTATTGACAAAGAGTTAATATAGATTAAAGTGGTAAAGAAAAAAGATATAATTAATTAATTGAAATACAATTATTAAAAGTACAATGACAAAAAAAGAAATAAAAAAAAGAACTGAGATCAGTGCATACACGAGAAGCAGATAATTAAGAAACCGGCTGAACAAATAGAAGCGGATTCTAGAGAAATTAAACCAAATAGATGGTTTCCTCCTCGCCACTCCCCTGATTTGTTTGGATTACTGAATTGATGATTTTTGGTGAATCAGATATTAACATCAATTGGTAGCATCTTTGATATGATTCACTTTTATTGAACAGAAAAAATATATATTTTGGACTTCTATGGCTTTATCTATACAAATTTGTTCGCTGAATGTTTTGATATGATCTTTATAAAAAGAAAAGATTGTACATATATGTTATTTATCTCTATATAGAATGGACAGTAATGGCTCTTGAGAAATGGAGAGTGTTGATCGTAAGTGAAAAAGGATGAAAGCGTTAAAAGACGTCGGTTTCCAGCAGAGAGCAAGTTAGCAGCTGGTGAAACTACTTTGACTAATAAAACTCTAGTTTTTATTAGTTGGTTCTGTAAGTTGCTGCCACGAAATCATCTCCCGTTCTGATTAAGCTTTCGACATTTCAATTTTTGTTAAAAACATAAAATAGTATTCCGTTCTCTTCAAAGCTTGCTAGCTTTTTTGTTGAAACCCTGTTATCCAGTTTTCATATCTAGAAAGTTCAGATGACAATCCAAGAAAGGAATTTTAACGGATGTGGGAACCTCCTTGCAAGAGTGCGTGTGTGTGTGTAGAATAAAATTAACTGTCACCACAACAAATTCTTGCATTTGTTCAACAGTTCAACTTATCAAGCAGCTGGACTATTTCGAGGTTAGCTATTCCATGTGGGTTCTTTAAGAGCTTTTAAATCTCACAAATATCTCATGTTCTTATATAGTAAGAACCTAGCTAGTTTATTAGACTTTGACATGCATATCTGCACCTAACTTTCCCTCGAGAAAGCTAGCTCCAAATTTAATTAATGCTTGCTTAGTTAGTGCCTTCCAGCTATCATATAAAACGGTCTAACCATTTTGGAAGTGCCTTTAAATTAATTTTGCAGAAGTTCAATGGAAGAGTATGTGTATGTAAAAAAAAAACTCTGTCATGTAGTAATACAGTTTAGCATAGTTTAGCAGTGCAAATATAAAGGTTTTAAATTAAAGCACACATAGTGTGTTCAATTATATATAGATACACATATTAATAATAGTTAGGTGATTGTTTTTTCTAAGTTAAATTACCTCATGCTGGTATAATTAATAAATACAGGTCAAATGCTTCAATTAATATATTAAAGTAAAGACCATCATTTTAATTAGTAACTAAAGTTGAATATATAAATTTAAGCTTGACATCAATCCACTGTTATAAAAAAATAAATTTAAGCCAGACATGTATTGAAGAACTTATTAAATCTAAACCAGACATGTATATCCATATAAGTTCATTCTGTATTGAAAATGGCCGGTCTATGCTGATTAATGAACAAAGCACTGCATTAATCACAAAAAAATAAATCAGATACAGGATAATTGTTGCGCAATTTGCATGGTTATGTAACCATGAAGCTTTTTCCAACTTGTTTTTAAATATCAACATATAGCTCTTCAATGTCATCACTCACCATCACTGCAGTGATATATTTAAAAAATATTGAAGATCTTATATTTTAAGTTATAATGATATAGTAAGTGGTTTAATTTATGCCGAAGAGAAGCTAAGACGGTGAAGTTTTATACGAAGGATGTTATCATAGGATCACCCCTATGTTGATACTTGGCTAGCCTTTTTGACCTAATGTCAGTGACCCTGTACTATCCAATAAATTAGTATGTTGTGATGTATTCAGAGCCCTTGATTTAGTCTCAACTATCCGATAAATTTATTTATGTTTGGTGGAAAGGACAGATACAATTCGCTATATATATATATATAGACCGTGAGCTTAACTAATTAGTCGCCAAGTACAAAATATTTTTATACTTCGCGTCGTATCTACCATTTTCGAATTTAAAATACCGATCCGACTATCAAAAATGTTCTCCATATTGAAATATATTTGGAGACCAAATTTTACATTTTTTTAGTAATTTTTTTCTATTTTTTTGAGGATTAGAAATTCATTATTATTAAAAATCATAAACTCAATGTATTTTCATTCCCACTAAAAATAAAAATTAAAAAAAATATATAAAATTTGGTCTCCAAATATATTTTAATATGGAGAACACTTTTAATGATAGGATCAGTGTTTTGAATTTGGAAATCTTTATATGAAAATTTTGATTTATCATACTCATAAAATTCTTCATATGAAAATCTTATAGGATGCAAAATATATGAGGGGTTTTGAGTTTTCTAAGTTTTCATTTTTAATTTTTAAAAACCAGCTCTACAAATAATAATAAAATATTTAATGTTTGTACATTATTTTCAAAAATAAAAAAGGATGACTTATAAATCTCAAAATATTTTAAATTTTGCATCATATAAGATTTTCATATAAAAAATTTAATGAGCATGATAAAACAAAATTTGGAGTTGATTTGATATATTTTTTGAGTTAAACTCACAAAAAGTCTTCATGAGCTTAAAAACACATTAGATTTACTCTCTCTCTCTCTCTCTATATATATATATATAGTAAATCTACTTTGTGCTTAAGCTCACGGAAGGCCCCCGTGAGGTTAACTTAAAAACTATATTAAATCATTTTTAAATTTTAATTTATCATGTTCATTAAATTCTTCATATGAAAATCTTATGGGAGACAAACATTTGGAGTGTTTTGATTTTTTAAGTCATCATTTTTAATTTTTAAAAATCAGCTCTAAAAATAATAATAAGATATTCAATTTTGGACCATTATTTTAAAAATTAAAAAGCATGATTTAGAAAACTCAAAACAACCAATTTTTTGCATCCCGTAAAATTTTCATATGAAGTATTTAATGAGCATGATAAATCAAAATGTAGAGATAATTTGATGTACTTTTTGAGTTAAGCTCACGAAAGTCTTCCGTGAGTTTAAGCACATGGTAGATTTACTATATATATATATATATATATATACAACGTGTTATACAAATACGTTTGTGCATCACATCAAAATATCAAACTTCAAGTTAAAAATGACTGATCCGAACCGTTCAATTTATGATCCATATCAAACTCTTGCATAACACATTATATATTTTTTGAAACTTTTTTTGCTATTTTTTGGGCCAAGAGAAAGATACTTGATTTGAGCATTTTGGAATGTTCAATAATGATGATTTTCTTCTTATCCAAAAAATAGCAAAAAAAAAAAATTGAAAATATAAAATTTGATTTTCTATAAGAGTTTGATATGGAGAATAAATTGAACGATTCGAATCGATCATTTTTAACTTAAAATTTAAGATTTTAATGTGATGCACTGAAGTATCTATGCAACAAATTACATTTTAGACTCTCTCTCTCTCTATATATATATAGTTATGCTACAGTTAGTCACAAAGTATAAAATATTTTTATATTTCGCGTTGTATCTCTCATTTTGAATTCAAAACACTGATCTAATCATTCAAACTTTTCTCCATATTAAAATATGATTGAAAACCAAATTTTATATATTTTGAAACTTTTTTTCTATTTTTTTGAGGGGTTAAAATGCATTGAGTTTATGATTTTCAATAAGAACGATTTTCTAACTCACAAAAATAGAAAAAAAAATATAAAATTTGGTCTTCAAATATATTTTAATATGAATGAACATTTTAAATGATCAGATCAGTATTTTCTATTAAAAAATGAGAGATACGATAAAAAATACAAAAATATTTTGTACTTCGCTACTAACCGTAACATAACTCTCTCTCGTCTCTATATATATATATATATATATGGAGAGAGTGAACCTGAAGTGGGTTCTATATGTGGCATGTAATTTCTACTATAAAGCCCCTCTCTTTTTCTTTCGTGTTAAACTGAGAAAAAGGACTTGCCATCCAAGCCCTAAAAATCAAAGCCCGACTCTCTTCCATTGAGTTGTATATATACATATAATCACATCTACCCCCTCCCCTTCTCAACTTCTTTTCTTCATCTCTCAACCCAGTAACTTTTCATGGTATGATCCTGATCAGTTACGTGTAAAGCACTTGCAACGAATTGCAGAGCATGGGTTCTTCATCTACAAGCAATGGATCTGAAGGCGCGAAGGTTTGTCCTCGAGGCCATTGGAGACCTGGTGAAGATGAGAAGCTGCGCCAACTAGTTGAGCAGTATGGCCCGCAAAACTGGAATTCAATTGCTGAGAAGTTACAAGGGAGATCAGGTGTGTATATATATTTATATGTATATATATGTATGCTCCATTTTGTTGTTTATTTTGAATTGAAATTATGCTATGTTAATGTTTCTCTCTCTCTTTTATTTTTTGGGATAGGATCTGAGTAATTTCCTAAATTTAATATATATACAAGAGCAAATTCTGGTTTTAAGTGGCTTTTAACTTTTAGGTTTTGAAGCTTCATGTTTTAACTTTTACTATAAGCCATATGTTCATTTTGGTTACTGATTATCAATGAATTTTCCAAAATAAAAGTTCACTAAAATTTCTGACATATTTATTGATGTAAAGAAATTTGTAATAATTATTACTTAAAATTTTGATGGACGTTTCTGCTTATCAAATAATGGTTCAATTGTTTTTGTTTAACAAAGAATGTGAAGATTCAGCATATATGTATTTCTTTTTTTTAATATATTCAGTTTCCATTTAGCTAGGCACTTTTTCTCCTTTATTTTTCTTTGGAATTTTGGATTATGTATTAGAATATCTGCACTATGTAGTGCAGAGAACCTACATAATCATCTTTATTTCAAGAACAAAAATAAAGCATTTGCCAAATCTTCGTTCGTTTATCTTTGATTCAACATTTTTACCATTCATTAAACAGAATCTTATAATCAAATATTTGAAATTGCATTAAGCTCATTAAACTTGTGGAGAATTAAGAATCTTATTTTCTATTACTGTAGGGAAGAGCTGTAGGTTAAGGTGGTTTAACCAACTTGACCCAAGGATCAACAAAAGACCCTTCACTGAAGAAGAAGAGGAGCGCCTTTTAGCAGCTCACAGGGTTCATGGAAACAAGTGGGCCCTGATTGCCAGACTCTTTCCGGGCCGCACGGATAATTCAGTTAAAAATCACTGGCATGTTATAATGGCACGGCGCCAACGTGAAAGATCACGTCTTTATACTAAAAGACCCTCTTCAGATCACAGTTTACAAAGCACGTCAGATAACACCATAAGCAGGCTATTTGGTGCTGAGTCTAGCAGTAATTGTCATCGCTTTCATTTCGACTTTGGAAACTCTGGTTCAAAAGAGAGCATTAATACTAGGGGTTCATTTTGGGCCTTCTCTAGGTCAAATTTTAGCTCACCAGCTCGAGGGTTTGGTGCAAGTGGTGATGTGTACTCCCAAAGATATAATTTTGGGCATGCTACTAACAAGAAAGTGGTTATGCCTATTTCTAATTTGAGACTGAAAGATAAATTTGAACTGGGAAATGATATAATCGATGAGAGTGCCAGCAATGAGCCATTGAAGAGAAATGATGTTCCATTTATTGACTTTTTGGGGGTTGGAGTGGAGAATTAGTCGATCATTCAACAAAGATTTTGGGTTGATCGATGTACTGTGATCATCTTATATAACCAAGGTTGTGAATTTTGTTAGGCAGGCTTAGATCTATAATATATATGTCATTGAATAATGTCGTTCTTTAGTTCATGGTGGTTAATTGCTAGATTTAAAGTACTGGATCATTTTTTTCAGTTTCTTCTGTTCTGATTGCTCCAAGTTTACACATCTCAGAGAGAGCCCTAGATACATTCATCCATCCATCTACGATAAGCGAAATTGAGGCAACTATGTAAGAGCCAAAGTAGGCTCAATCCTAGGAACATCATGCAAAATCTCCAACAAATGATATACACATTGCAGCAGGGAAAAAAGACGATACATGATATATTGTTGGCTCATTTTTAAAAGTTATTTCATATACTTAACTTGCAATCAATTAATTAAAACATGTATGAAGTACCAATTTTTCCATATGCATATATCAATACAAGTTTGTTTATTACGTGGAGTTGGGAGTACTTAGCTCACAAAATATACAAAAAAAGAAACTGTATCATCCGTGTTAATTAATTAATATAACTAATTATTTAAGTGGAATATTTATATATTTGTAACTTCGATATAACGTGTGGGGACTTTTTTTTGACAATGTAAATCAAACCGACGCGCGTGCAAGTTATTTATTTCACCTAATGAAATTAAGTTTGTCTGATGTAAATCCAGATCGACCAAATTAGTTACCTTGATACGAAAAGGAAAAAGAACAACAAAAAGAAACGAGCTAGCATATGAAAAAAATTTGGGGGTACTAATAGTAGTAATACTTCTAAGTTCTAACAACCTAACGTCTTGGTTAGTTTTCTCTCAACTTTTGTGAAGAATGGGTCAACAAACTGATACGTTGGAAGATGCTACATTCTGTTTAGGTTAACTAAATTCTCTTATCTGTTCCTTTATGTTTAATTCGTGGCTTTATTTAATATATAAAAGAGTAAATTGCATGCATACATATACTCTGCATGCCTCTCTCCCCCATCTTAGAGGAATTTTAATAATTAAATGATGACATCTTCCTTGCAAATATTCCTCATATTAAAACCCTCATAAATGATGCAAAAAATAGAATAATCCGGAGAATAGATCAGATGCGTCTATGCAGTATATATATCTTGATTATTTTGTTCAAATTACTTTACACAGGGAAGGGAGGTGGCGTACGTATGTGCTAAGTGTAGGGTGCATCATACTTTATATATTTACATTTTAATTACTAGAATCTGCTGACATATTCAAATTGCATACGTCCGTAGATGTTTTCTTTGACCTGATTTTTGACAGAATTGAACAGATGGCGTCTTTCGCCTTATAAACATTACTATTACCCCTCGTTGGTCTTGGAAATCTAGTATCAATTAACAATTTAACATATAATAATAATACAACAAGAATTGACTACAACCAGAAGAGGGTTCTTAAATCAATTTTCTAACTTATAGGTTCTCCATCACTGTAATTTTCCAAAAAGAGGTTAGTTTCCTATATATGTTAACATCACACTTGAGGATACAAAATTTGACAGAAGTTTCTTTGTGCAAGAAAAAGAAGTGGCTCTTTCTAACGGTCGAAAAAAGCAGTCGGCTGCAAAACCCAAATAACATATGTGATTTAGTAATAGTGGCTCCTTCTAACCGTCGGAATATAGTGATTTTTTGGCGATCTTCAGACTCTCCGATCGTGAGTCTCTCCTCTCTTTGAAAGTTAGTCTCCATCCCCTGACCTTCGTTCCTCTCTCCGGTTGTGAGTCTCCACTCCTCTCTCCCAGTTCCGCCCCTCCTCGACCAGCTCTGCCTCCCCTCTACTCGACCTTGAGGAGGCTACCCCTCTCCTGCGTTGTGTGTTGTTTATTCTTTTTCATAAGTTATCAGGAAAATGTCTGAACCAACGGAGAAATCTGAATCTGTTCTACTCTTAGAGAATTTGACTGCAACCTTGTCACAACTACTACAACAAAAATCGGGCAACTCTAATCCAGATGGGCACATTTCAGCCATGACGATCAAGCTCGATGGGAAGAACTTCAATCTGTGGTCACAAATGTTGAAGATGAAACTATCGGGAAAGGGTAAACTCGGCTATATTGATGGGTCGACTCTCAAACCAGCGTCAATTGATGGCTATCGTAAGTGGCAGATGGAAGACTCCTCAGTGAAAGATTACATAATTGAATCTATGGATCCCTCCTTAGTAGGTAATTTTATTCCTTTCTCTACGGCCAAAGAGGTATGGGACTCGATAAGAACAACCTTTTTTGATGGAGATGACTTGACCCAATTTTTTGACTTAAAAAGGAGAGTTAACCGTGTCAAACAAGGTAGTGGTTCTGTTGAGGTTTATTACACCCAATTACAGGGGTTGTGGAAAGAGTTAGATGTACGTAGGCCAAACCCTATGACCTCCCCAGTTGATATTGAGAAGTATAATTACCTTGTTCAAGAAGATCGTGTTTTGACCTTCCTGGATGGTCTTGATGACCGCTTGGATTCTATCCGGGCAACTGTCCTACAACTAAAGCCTTTTTCTACAATAGAACAAGCTTTTGCCTTAGTACGTAGAGAAGAAAACCGATAAATGGTAATGTTAAACAAAGGGGATGGGGCCGAAACCTCTATGGTTATGCTTGCAAGAAACCAAACTCTTGGCATGAACAAACCTGATTTTAATTCAAAACCGGGTCCAGTGGAGGGTTGTACTTACTGTCACAATCCGAGACATACCAGGGAGAAATGTTTTAAATTAATTGGGTACCCACCGGGTTGGAAAGATCGGAAGAAGAAAAAGCAAGGAGAGTGGCACCAGTACAGAGGTGAGGCACAAATGGTTGCAGCTGATTCAACTGCAGCCCCTGTTGCGCAAGGTGTACCTAGTGGGCCGGGCATTCATGCTAGACCGATTGTTCCAACCACAGCAGTTGCTCCAGCAACCACAGCCTCTGTTTCAGCGGGTAGCTGCTCTCTCTTACCACCGGTTGAGAACAAGAAACATGGTGAAGGTAAAAATTGTCTTGTCTCTAATAATTATCACACTAATGAGTTTGATTGGATAATAGATTCAGGGGCAACAGACCACATGACCTACTCAGAAAAGGATCTCGTGAGGATTTCTACGCCAAGAAGAACGGTAATAGTGAATGCTAATGGAGAATCATATCCTGTAAAGGGTGCTGGAGATGTTCAATGCTCACCTTCTCTTACTTTATCAAATACTTTACTTGTACCTTCCTTGTCAACCAGATTACTTTCTATTGGTCAGGTTTGTGAAGAACTGAATTGTGCTGTTCTCATGTACCCTCAGTTTTGTATCTTTCAGGATCTTCTCACGAAGGAGATTATTGGCCGTGGTACTAGAAGAGGGAGATTGTATCATTTGGACGACATGGTGGTTGGAAAGGCTCATTTATCTACAAGTTCATCAACGAATCGGATCTCTCGTATTTGGATGTGGCATAAAAGATTGGGGCATCCATCTTTTGGGTATCTGAAAAGACTCTATCCAAGTTTATTTTCTGGCTGTGAGGATAAAAATTTTGATTGTGAAACCAGTATTAGAGCTAAGAGTCATCATGTGTCTTTTCCTAGTGGTTTGAATAAGAGTACAAATCCTTTTGACTTGGTTCATTCTGATGTTTGGGGACCATCCCCGGTTAATTCATCTGTTGGAAATAGGTGGTTTGTACTATTTATTGATAATTTCACTAGAATGACTTGGCTATATGTCCTTAAAACAAAAAGTGAAGTGTCACATGTTTTTAAATCCTTTTTTAACATGGTGCAAAATCAGTTTAATCAGAACATTAAATTTTTAAGAAGTGACAATGGTGGTGAGTTTGTGAATTACACACTTCGGGAATTTTTCCACTCTAAAGGGATTATCCATGAAACGAGTTGTGTTGGAACTCCACAACAAAATGGAGTGGCCGAACGAAAAAATAGACATATTTTAGAAACGGCCCGATCTATGTTACTTGAGTATGAAGTGCCACAAGTCTATTGGGATCATGCGGTTGCTGCTGCAGTTTACTTAATTAACCGTATGCCATCAAATGTGTTAAATTTCCAAACTCCACTTCAAGTACTTTCTTCACATTTCCCAATACCATCGGTTCTGAATCTTCCACCAAAAATCTTTGGATGTGTTGCATTTGTTAATATACAAAAACATCAACGGTCCAAATTGGAACCTTGTGCAGAAAGATGTATATTTGTCGGGTATGGCCAACACCAGAAAGGTTATAAGTGTCTTAATCCTACTTCTAAAAAATTGTTTGTTACCATGGATGTCACCTTTATTGAAACAGAAAGTTTTTTTAGAAAGGATACAATTCATTCTCAGGGGGAGAATTTAGTTGAGAATGAAATTTGGCATCAATTGGATCCGGGTGGGAATGTTAGCATAGGAGGTACTGACCCGAATCCGAACCAAAGTGTTATTGTTGCTGACCCGAGCTCAAACCCAAACCAAATTATTGATGGTGCTGATCCGAACTCAGACTTGAACCCAACTACTGCTGGTCCGAACTCAGACTTGAACCCAGCTACCGCTGGTCCGAATCTAGATGCTGGCACTGACTCAAATTCAGCTACTGCTGGCCCGAATCTACCTGTAGTAAGCCCATCTCGGGCTGAGTCTGAAAGGGACATTAATTGGTGGATTGAACTTAGCGTAGATCCAGAAAATGAGCAAAGGCAATTGATACAGTCTCCTCTACCACAGGAAGGCCAATCTCTTGAGAATGAGGTACAAGTTTCAAATTCTGAGAATTTTAATTCTAATAATTCTAATACAAGATATAGATTACCTGACAGGATCAACAGAGGAAAACCTCCTAAGTGGTATAGACCAGATGAGGATGGTGAAGGAAAGTATGCAATTGGTAAATTTGTGACATCAGAACACTTGTCAAGTCCATTGAAAGAGTTTGATTCTACTCTTGCTTCTATTCGAATTCCAGAGCGACTTGAAGAAGCCATGAGCAATCCCAAGTGGTTGGAAGCTATGAGAGCGGAAATGGAGGCATTAGAAAAAAATCACACATGGCAATTGGTAAGTTTACCGAAAGGAAGAAATATGGTAGGCTGTAAGTGGGTATTCACAGTAAAATATGGTCCAACTGGTTTAGTTGATCGGTATAAGGCCCGGCTAGTTGCCAAAGGATTCACACAAACATATGGTATTGATTTTCAGGAAACATTCTCACCAGTCGCTAAGTTAAATACTATCAGAATTCTATTATCTCTTGCAGCTAATCTTGATTGGCCTTTGCATCAGTTCGATGTAAAGAATGCATTCCTTCATGGTGATCTTGAAGAGGAGATCTACATGGAAATCCCCCCCGGGTACAGTCATTCGGGGTCTCAATACCAGTTAGGTCCAGCAAATTAGAGAAGGCGCTATATGGGCTGAAACAATCTCCTAGAGCATGGTTTGGGAGATTTTGTAGTGCTATGAGTAAATATGGGTATACTCAAAGTGATTCTGACCATACTTTGTTTTACAGGAAGAGACAAGAAAAGATAGCTGTTCTGATTATTTATGTAGATGACATGATAATCACAGGTGATGATCAAGATGAAATTGATAGATTGAAGAAAAAACTCTTCGAGGAATTTGAAATGAAGGATTTAGGTGGACTAAAATATTTTCTCGGAATTGAAGTGGCAAGAACCAAGGAAGGTATATCTCTGTCTCAAAGAAAGTATGTGTTAGACTTGTTAGCTGAAACTGGGATTCTTGATTGCAAACCAGTAGATACTCCTGTTGTACACAATCTTAAGTTGGGTGAGTTCCCGACTCAAGTACCAACTAACAAAGAGAGATACCAGCGACTGGTAGGTAAGCTCATCTATTTATCTCATACCAGACCGGATATTGCATAAGAACAACCTGGCCAGCACCTCTGACCGTCATGAGTCTAGCCATCAGTCACCCTCAGCGCAAGATGACCTCTCTCTGCCATTCAGAGCGGAGTCTTACCCCTCGACCTCCAAGCTTGGTCTGATGGGAGTGCGACCCAAGACCGTCCCACTGGCCACATACACCTTGGCCCCTCCTTTCCTCTTCTCCCTCCTCGAATCCAACTGAGGCCAAGCAGACCCGGCTGTACCTTCATCACTGTTATAATATGATATATCTCGGTGGAAGGAAGAAATAATAATTCTGAAATTTCTTTCTATTCAAACTATATCTTCTATTTCTCTTATATTTTTTTTCTTCTCTCTTACTTGCTTACAACAGAATACAACTCTTTATATAGCCTAAACATTTTAGAAGACTCTAGAAATTCATAATAAAAACATATAATAAAATTAGAATTCTAAACAACACCATTTCAGCTGACACTCTTTCACTAAAATCGCCATAACTCTCTTTAGAAAACTCCAAACGACTTGAAATTTGAACCATTGAAAACTAGACTTAAAGAGCTTTCCATCCATAAGTTATACACTAAATTCCACGTCCATTGACCCCTTCAAATGCTATCATTAATCAGTCTTAAAATTATGCCAAAGTGCTAAAGCCAAAGAGTCTTCCTTAATTTCCTAATTTATTTAACTTTAATACTAAAATTAAGTTTATCTTTCAACACCCCCTCTTAAACTTAATTTCTTTTTCATCCGTCATGCCAATCATCATTGAACTTCTTCATAATTTGCAGTGAATAGCGACGCCACCCATTGACAATTTTTTCTCGATTCATTGATCTAAAAAATTCAAAAAATCAATCGTGATTTCATCTCATATGCCATCCAATTTGTCTGACTCTTCAGGTCATGTATATGTGAGATTCACACCCACAACGCGACTCCACACCGCATTTTTTTATGTGGCTCCACACCACATCTTGTTATGGTCTTCGCACACTTCGGCAAAATATCTCATAATGTTGATAGTTCTCATATCCTGGCTCTCATTGTACAGACTATCATGAATCATTGCTCATGTCGACTTCACTCACCGATTCTTCGAAGACCACTGACAAAAACTTCACCACGCTTTTGTAACATTCGCTGCTTGATACATAGCTCTCATCATTAACAAGTTTTTCTTCTTCTTATTTTCCTCTTACAATATCTCTAAAACTATCTTCACAAAAAAGAACACTTTTTTCTTTTTTTTCTCCTTTTATTTAACATAAAAAAATCACCACATGATATTTTTTTCATTGTCCCGACACTTTTTCTTTTCTCACAAAAAAATAAGGGGATTTTTTCACTCATTTTTTAATGCTCCTAACAACACAGAAAAACTCATATACTAAAATAAACTCAGAAAACACTCTTAACACTTAACTTTCTTTAAAATAAATATCGAGACTCATCATATTTTTTTTTTCTTCTCGACATCTCTCTTTTTTCTTTTTTTTTTCTTTTTTCTTTTTCTTTTTCTTATTTTTCTTTTTCTTCTTCTTTTTCTTCGTCATGGTAGATCTCTCTTGATCGACTGAACCTGGCTTTGATACCAATTTGTTATAATATGATATATCTCGGTGGAAGGAAGAGAGAATAATTCTGAAATTTTTTTCTATTCAAACTATATCTTCTATTTCTCTTACATTTTTTTTCTTCTCTCTTACATGCTTACAACAGAATACAACTCTTTATATAGCCTAAACATTTTAGAAGACTCTAGAAATTCGTAATAAAAATATATAATAAAAATAGAATTCTAAACAGCACCCTTTCAGCTGACACCCTTTCACTAAAATCGCCATAACTCTCTGTAGGAAACTCCAAATGACTTGGAATTTGAACCATTGAAAACTAGACTTCAAGCGCTTTCCATCCATAGGTTATACATTAAATTTCACATCTATTTGCCCCTTCAAATGCTGTCATTAATCAGCCTTAAAATTCTGCCAAAGTGCTGAAGCCAAAGAGTTTTCCTTAATTTCCTAATTTATTTAACTTTAATACTAAAATTAAGTTTATCTTTCAACAACCACTCACTGCCACCTTGCTTCACTCTTTGGTATCCCCTTTCCTTTTTCCTTTTTGGCCATATGTGGAGGGCTGAGCCCCGCACCTGCGATGTGCTTCTTGTTTGATTCATGGTTTGTGCGTCTTTTTGTGTAAAACCGATGTACGCCAGGTGCTTGTCAAAATACTCAATTTGCTTTGAGGCTGAAACTGTTGAGAATTCCCGATCTCGAAGGACTAAGAACTCGAGAACCCAACTATCTCGAGATGTCCCATGCCGAACTCGAAGAAGTAGTAGCAGCACCAAACACGAGTGAGTGTCAAAAGCAAAGCTCGAGATGGACGAGAGCCTAACAGCTCGAGAATATCAGGGAGCTCGAGATGAAGCCCTTGTCTCGATGAAGAATATGACACTTCTGACATCTGCCGCATGTGTCAGAGACAGCTGATGGGAGCAGCAGTGGAAGTGACAAAAGTGTGGCTAGACAATTAATGCCAATATATAGCTAAGATAGCTAGAATTATATTGATTGTGTATGATTATAGGTGCATTAATGATACTGAACGCTATAAATAGAGGAGCAATGTAGTGTAGAGATAAAAGAGATAAGAGAGAGAAAACACTTTGTAAACAAATTGAGTTATAAAGAAAATCGCTTTCAAAACACTCTCTTCCTGAACGGTTCTTAATATAACCAAAAGAATTTAATATAAACAACTCAAATTAAATTAAGGGAATGCAATCAAATTAAAATTTTAAAATAAACCTGAACGGTTCATAATTCAAATGACTAACGATAAAATTTAACTCCATTAATAAGAATCATTATCATAATAAAAATAAATGAAATAACTCAAATTGGCCCATTACACCGAGTGCCACATTTTACCAAATTCCACACGAAATGCCACAGAGAATCCTCAGATTTTCTCTCTCTCTCTCAATTAAAACCCACTCACACTCTCTCCCATCCTCTTTCCTCATTAATTAATCTGTCCCTCTCTATCTCTCTCTGCACCCCTCTTCCTATTCCCCCTCTATTCTCCCGATTTGTTCCCTGTTGACCCCCTCCGCCCTCTATTCTCCCGATTTTGTTCCATTTTCATCTCGTGCCCCTCTCCGCCCCTTTGTGTTTGCTCTCTTTGTTACTGGTAAACTAATCCTAATTGATTTTTTGGGCTTGCTTTACCCTGGTAAACCTAGACCTGATCTGTGTTGATTTTTATGGTTGTTGCTCTAGTTTATTTACTCAAATTTATTTGTAAGCTTAGTGGGTTTTTGTATCTGGTTACTTTGCTTATTTGATTTCTTTGAAAGGTACCCCTCAGATCTTGTGATCCACTAGGCCTCTGGTGTGGTTCAAGCCCGGGCTTGTGCCTGGTTTGCTTGTTCTGTGCTGTGTTTTGATCTTATTTTTGATGCTGATTTGAGAAGATGGGTTGGGGCTACCCCTAGTACACTGGTACCAATGGTACTAGTGAGGTGGAGGATCTTAACTTTGGTGCTGAGATTTGGTTCCTTGTTAGGCTGGTATACCACTGTTAAGAGATTTGTTATGCTGTCTTACTTAGTTCTTTGCTGGTTTATCTGATTCTGTTATGGTTGCTGGTATGGGTTGGAATTGGGGGTGCTTGTTTGTTGTGTCTGGCTTGCTTTGCTTGTACTGGCTTGCTGGTTCTAGTAGTTGTCTGTATGCTTGACTTGACCCTTGTTGTCTGATACTACATTTGACCTGATCTGTTGGCTGATTTCATCTCTAATACTTGCTGCATGGTTTAACCTAACCTAATATCCCCCATTAGTTCACCTCTGTTAATTTAACTTGTCCCTTGGTACACTGGTATCAGTGGTACCAGTGAAGTGAGGGGTTCAGTTGAGGGATTTGACCTGATTATTCTGTGCTGGGTTGCTGGTAAAAAAATTAGTATCTGCCCCTCTTGTTGATGGTTTGATTTCTGGCGTTGGTACCACTCTGGTACTGGTACCATTATGGTACCTTGCTTGTTGGATATGGTAATGTTGACCGAGGACTGTTTTGTTGGTTTTGTGTGTTCTGATTTTTAACTGGACTTGTCACCTATGTCTAGTATTGATGCCCCCCTGTGTGGTTTGCTCTGGCCCTGTGTTTGTTGCTCGATTTTTTTATTGCTATGTGATGATTCTCTGTAGTGGGGCATTTTGGATATGTGGTCGGTTGGAATTAGAACAAAAGGGGTCTAAATTAAACATTAAGGAAAATTAGAATAGTAAAAATGGGATTAAGCCCAAAACTCAACAATATGGACTTAAGAATAAATAGATTTCTATTAGGCCAACAAATCCATTTAATTAACTAAAATAAATATTTAGGATTAGTAAAATCAATTAAGGCCTAATAATTAAAAGTCTTAAGAAATTTAAAGTGCAAATAAATAAAATATGACTAATTAATTGAAAGTCACCCCGAAAGGTTTGGCAGTATTCATGGACTAAAACGTAAACTTGAATATACGAGAAATGATTAAATTTCTTGTCTGCCCCCTTATGAGTTACCTGTGCATAGATATAGTGTGGTATAGTAGATAGCGTATGATCTCATTCATTAAAACACCAACACATTAAATATAATAAAATATTTAATGAGATTTAATTAAATTTCTTTTCTTTTATTTTGTTTTGTTTTTGGTTTTGAATTATTTTATTATAAAACTTAATTTTTAACTTATAAAAAATATAAAAGTTATATATATATAAAATAAAATAAATTATATGATGAAATAGTAAATAAGAATATAATTAATATATATATTAATTCATTTTTTATTTTTAAATAAATAAAAGAGTCAGGATCCATTGACAATGGGTTATTTTGACAATCTTGACAATAGATCTCTAAATAAATATAAAAAAAATTAAAAATGGAAAGGTTTATAGATGTGTTCTTTTACCTTTAGATTGATGGTCATTCAAATTTCATGTAATTTCATTCTCGTTTGATAGTCCATCAAAGACCATCAAATTTTCATATAATTTGAAACAGTTTCAATTTAACGGTCTTTGATGGTCTATCAAATGATAATGAAATTACATGAAATTTGAATGACCATCAATCTAAAGGTAAAAGAACACATATAAACTTTTTTTTTCATTTTTAAGATTTTTTTGTATTTATTTAGAGGTCCATTGTCAAGGTTATGAAAATAAACCATTATCAACTAATCCCTTCTCTAAATAAAAAGAATAATTGGAGTGGGGATCCATTGACAATGGGTTATTTTGACAACCTTGACAATGAACCTCTAAATAAATATAAAAAATCTTAAAAATAGAAAAAGTTTATAAATGTGTTCTTCTACCTTTAGAATGATGGTCATTCAAATTTCATGCAATTTCATTATCGTTTGATAGTCCATCAAAAACCATTAATTTGGATCCGTTATAAATTATATTAAAATGGTCTTTGATGGACTATCAAACGATAATAAAATTGTATGAAATTTTAATGACCATCAATCTAAAGGTAGAAAAACATATCTATAATTTTTTTTCTATTTTTAATATTTTTTTATATTTATTTAGAGGTTCATTGTCAAGATTGTCAAAATAACCCATTGTCAACCGATCCCTTCTCTAATATATATTAATCAATTTCTCTATTTGATAACTTTTGATTTGATTTGATTTTCTTTCAATCCATTGTATTTGTAAATATAATCGAATTTGTATGAATAAAATGAATTATGGACTTGTATTTGTTTCTATGTGTACAAATATCATCGAATTTGTATGAATAAAATGAATTATGGACTTGTATTTGTTTCTATGTGCGTGTATGATTTATTTTCTGATTTCTGTCATTTCATCGACTTACACCGTCAATTTATGTGAAACAAAAACTTAACATGAAACACAATAAACACAATAAACAATTAAAAGATGGTATTTATAATCAGAACCCGAATAGATAAAAAGGGATTAACGATAAACACTTAACGCAATTAATTGATTAAATTAACGGTTCTGAACAAACTAAGAAGAAACGTATAAAAGTGATTAATATGGAAAACACCGCAAAATGAATAAAAATGTGTTAATTAAAAATTCAGACACCCTATAAATACAGTATAGATGCTGCCGAATTTTTAAAGAAACAGACGTTAAAACCTGAACTGTCGTTAATCAAAACGCAGTCTATAATTAAATATTAATTATAAAATAAATTACGTAAAAATTAACAAACACTTAATTTAAATTAATAATAGGTGATTTAGTCGACTCGGATCCACTCGCAGACTACGAGGCCGACCCCGATCTCACGTACGTAGGCGTTGACCCCTAGTCGGGCGACCTACCTCCGGAGTAGAGCGGCTCTGCGATCCTCACCAGCACTCCCAGGTATGGATTCCTGGGATTTACTTTTCTTTATTCAGAAATAGGAACCCAACCTGAAAAATAATCTGTTTTGAAAAATAACTTGAATTGCGGTATTTTCTGATCAAATAATTATTATAGACCCGAATTAAACTATCACTGCATACGATAACTGACCAACATATTTGAGGCCTACCCACATTCGCATATCATATCATGTCATATTGCATGTAGTTAGGATAGATGTAAGACTCAGAAATTAGTCCCGAGATAGGATTAGATTAGAATTAAAATAACAAAGTTATAGATTATAATTTATTAGGATATATACTATTACTATCACTAATTAACAGTTAAGTTAGGTAGTTAATCATGCATTAAATGCATGGGAGTGATGTGAGGCAGGTTGGGTAATCTCAGTCCGATGTTGTCTTGTATAACTAGACCGACGCGGTTACGTGCGGTGTCCAATCGACCCGTGGGACCCATTAGTCTGTATATACACTGCGCATCTCTACCTGTTGGTTATTCACTGTCCTCGTCATTTGACGTGTTCAGTCGTGCCAGAGTGTTTTACTTTTGATCAATACTATATTATTATTAGGTTGTATATGATTTAATTCTAAATTTAATTGAGCGATTAGAATAGACACGACTTTTAGTGTTTAGTGTGGGCGGCCATATTCGAGTCTGGATACTACTCTATTTTTATTATATTATTTTATTTAGCCGATTTATTTGAGATTACGGTATGTCTGAAGGGTTTTCTCCTTTGACCCCACGTTGGTACAGAGAAAGTCGAGAACTCTCATTTGGCCCCTGGTTGGTACAAAGAGGCTCCTATTTGTTATTATATTTGTTTTGTCATTCACAGATAGTTATTTTCTTTTGGCGATACGGAAACTGAAATCATACTATAATCCATTTGATAATTATTGTGCGGTAGATTAGCAGATTCAACAGACTAGAGTACGTGTTTTTGCACGCTCACTCTCCTAGGGCTTTATCGCATCGGGAGTCCGAATTGCCGTTTTCCTCTGTCACACCCCTATTTTGCCACTAACGTTGCCCACCATTTCTTCACATCCATTTACACACTTCATGTCTTCCCTCTTCAATTATATCAGATCGAGACCCAATTTTCACAAGCAAATTCTAGAGAGAACTTCTCAAGCTTTTTCGAGTGGGTTTAAATATGAGTTCGGCATATCATCCTCAAACTGATGGCCAAACAGAATGAGTTAATAAATGTCTCAAACACTATCTTCGAAACATGTTTCTTGATTACTCTACTAAATGGACTAAATGGTTACCATTAGGTCAATGGTGGTACAACTCTTCATTTCATTGTTCAATCAACACTTCTCCATTTCAAGCACTGTTTGGTTATCCGCCTTTTATATTACCATTGGGACACCCTCCATGTAGTTAGGTTACAGCTGTCAATGTGTTCATTCGAGATAGACACAACACTTTCTCTCAATTGCGTGCCAATCTACTCAAGGCATAGGACCATATGAAAAAAATTACGGATTTGAAGCGTATTGAAAGAAATTTTCACAAAGGGGATTGAGTCTATTTGAAGTTACAACCATATCGTCAGATTTCTCTATCTTTACCAGATGGTTCCGCAATTCATCCAGTATTCCATGTGTCACAGTTGAAGAATCATATCAGTAGGGGTCAAAATATTTCACCTCGCTTGCTAATTACAAGTTCTGAAGGGCAATTAAAATTTTTCCCATAATACATTCTGAGTCGACGCGCGATTAAATGTGATAATGCTATTATTCCTCAACTATTGGTTAAATGGACCAATTTGCCTGAAATTGATGCCTCTTGGGAGGAGTGGAGACGATGATCATTTTATCAGACTAAAGAGACAATAACAACTTTAATTATTTAAATTCAGGGCGGGATGAAAGAACGGTCAAGTTAATTTCAAAATTCCAGCAACCCATGCAACAGGACCCACAGATGACAATTTAAATAATGGGTAGAGCGGCTACTGTTTGTGAATTGGAGATAATATCGATGGTTGATTACAACAGAAGCATTAGGATTAGTTTTTTAATCAATTTGGATAACTCTTTCACTATCAGCGTCACCTTTATATAGAGACTGATTGTATGTACATGGGGAGGAAACTAATGAATGAAGAGTATGATTTTCACCAACTCAATTTTAGTCTCAGCTTCCGCTATTATTGTTTCTTTAAATTCTGCGTATTGATTACTAAAATTTTATGAATTCTCTTTCAATTACGTCTCAATTACTACTTTAACACACTTGTTGTGTTACATGGAGACACCAAGAGATGATGATGAGTTTTGTGAAATCGGTCACCACATGAAAGGTTACCATCTTTGCAACACGCTTGAAGTTGGAGTTACACCTCCTTACACCCCACTGTTGGAATAATACAAGGATCACCAAATAAACAAACAAATAATTTCTGCTGAAACTCTATTCTTAATTCATTGTATATTGGAAACATATAATTACATAATATTCTATGGTTTATATAGCATAAAACTTTCTCAAATTAACTCTATTATATTTCTAAAATATCATCCACTACTTTCTATAAATTACCCCACTAACTCCATTACTTCCTAAATATAATTGTCTACTAATTTTGTCTCTTGTCTTTTCTAAAATAACCCTATAATCATTCTATCTTTACTGAAATTAGTTTTACCAAAATAATTTCCAAAAATATATTTTGAATCAATTCTCAACACTCACACTTGATTCAAAATTTCTAACTCCAAGTTTGCTTTTATTTCACAAACTTCTTTGTTGATGATTGTTTCCATTAGAATTGGTAAGCGTCGCCTTTTTTCCTTCTTTTGGATCTTGACCTCCTCTTCCTTCTTTTGGCTCTTGGTCTTTCAATCACTTTTTTTACCATTCACAACCTTCTTAGTAGTGCTAGTCCGACCCTTTTTTAGCGTTGAGCATAACTCAAGAACCGGTGTACTTGAATTAGGCTCATTAGATTTTGGCTTAGCTTCCTTATCCTTGGTAGATTTCTTGATGACACTAAAGAGGCATTATGTCTTCTTCTTCGAAGAAGATGACTATTCTATAGCAGACTCTCCATTATAGTCAACCATCGGAGTAGGTGCCACCTCCTCATTTTGGGTTGCACTCCCAACTTTCTCTGGACCTTCAACCTCATGGTCTTGCATAAATACTGATAAACTAGATACATTACTTGTTCCTTGGTCAGATACAAAATGTGCCAATTGCCTCTCTTGTGACAATAGAAGCTCTTCAACAACACTCAAAAGAGATTCAAGCTTGCTTTCAAACTCTCTAGTGTCGTTTGCATCAATTTTGTCAATCAAATTGCTTATCATGAAGAGAGTTGGTTGTTTATCCTTCTCTTCTGTATGATTTGTTTGGCTTTCTTCTCTTTGTTTATTATAGCAATCTGCTTGATTGCTTCTTCCTTGGTCTCTACCTCCTCTGTCGGAGTTAGCCCATCCTCTGTTGGGATTGTGGCTGCATCTTGATGACTCCCCCTTCATGTAAAAAGTCTTCTCATCGCCTTTATCTTCTGTCTTTGACATCCTTGATTCATGAGTCTGCAATGACCCCATGAGTTCATCAAAGGAATAAACGTCTAGATTTTTGGACTCTTCTATTGCTGCTACCACATGATCAAACTTGGGTGTTAGGCTTCTCAACACCTTTGCCACCATAATCTTCTCCTCCATGGTGTCTCCAAGTATTTTGATTTGATTGACCACCATTTGTACTCTTGAAAGGAAATTTTGCATTGTTTCTTCCTTGTTCATCTGTAATGTTTCGAAGTCCCTGCGTAAGCCTTGAAGTTTGATTGTCATGACTTGAATACTCCCTTGAAATGCTATTTTTAGGGTTGTCCATGCTTCCTTTTCATTGGTGACTGCTACAATTTTGGAGAAGATGGTGTCATGAACTGCTAGTTGAATGTAGAATAACGCCCTTGCATCTTCCTTCTTATTTTCTTGCTAGTTTGGATCTGGATCTGGTACACCATTATTAACCAAATCCCATAAGCCCTGAGACTTGAACAAGGTCACCATCTTGATGCTCCAGAACTCATAGTTTTCTCCCTTGAACAGCGGAATCGACGGATTCGAAACACTCATGTTGTCTGTCATGGTCGGATCTGCCCTGATCTCTTACCTTTGGCTCTGATACCAAATTGTTGGAATAATACAAGGACCATCAAATAAACAAATAAATAATTTCTACTGAAACTCTCTTCTTAATTCATTGCATATTAGAGACATACAATTACATAATATTCTATAGTTTATATAGCATAAAACTTTCTCAAATTAACTCTATTATATTCCTAAAATATCATCCACTATTTCCTATAAATTACCCCACTAACTCCATTACTTTCTAAATATAATTGTCTACTAATTTTGGCTCTTGTCTTTCCTAAAATAACCCTATAATCATTCTATATTTGCTGAAATTAGTTTTACCAAAATAATTTTCAAAAATATATTTTGAATCAATTATCAACACCCACAAGATCTCGAGGACATGAAGTGTCATATAGTGCTATATCTCCTTACAACTCTTTATGCCTCTACTCGTGCTTCAGTTGATGTTTTACAGATTTTTTTGTAAAAAAAATAGAAAAATAGTAAGAAGACCTCAAATTTGTTCGTAAGTAGCCTGGATCGAGTTTGAAACTCAGTCTCAGGTGCCGGACCGATTTTTTTTTAAACTCAGTCCCATTTTTTTTACGTTTGTTTGTATGTTATATTAAAAATAAAGCACAACTAAAATTTTATAATGTGAAATATAAGCACAATAGTAGATTGTTCTAAAATAGTATCAAACATATTAAAATATTACAATAATAATTAAAATCAAAATGTTCTGATAATTATAATAATAAAATATAGAAACTACATCATGTAATCTAAATCATATTTTGTTGGATCGAGCTCGGTCTCGAGTTGGTAGTTTGTTGATACGACCCTTCATTTTATCAATAATCATTAAAATATGTATCTTCCTTCTCCTTTCTTTGTTGATTTTTGTTGGATCTGGCCATATGATCGGGTCGTTGTACATTGGCTAATCTTATTTATTGCCATAACTACGCTATTGATGAGATCATGTGTTAATATAATACTTAATGTTATAAATATGGACTAATGTACTGAGTGTAATTCAGCATTCTGAATGAACAAATGACAAACAAGTGATCACATGAAATGCCAGTCAATTGTGATTTCTGACATCAATAATTATCAATTTCCATCATATCTAATTCAATCTCATATTTCATTCTACCCCTTTACTTTTATTATTTAAAATAAAAATTAAAAAATATTACTTACATTTTGAAGTTAAATAAAAATTATATAAATATAGAATATTATCGTTTCAATAAGTCTATTTCTGTTATAAACATCACAACTGTTTATATTCCAATCTAGTGGCATGACGTCATAAGTTCTCCCCTTATCACCGTGATGTTTTATCAGTTCCGTGACATTTTGGAAGAACACCAGACCTTGAACTTCCCAAGCTGATGTAATTTCTTGATGCTTATAGAACCACTCAACACATTTATGCCACGTATTCTCGATGATAGTACATACCGAAAGTTATCTATCTATCCTGAACACGTTGTACATGATTCTCAACCATTACTTGTCATTATTCTCTACCGATTGAGACCTCCGTCTAGATGTTGTACTCATCTTTCTTGATGTAATGCAGCCACTTAATCTAGGATTAACTCCTCGTAATGAAATTTCTCGGCTGATACTTCTTCTGTTGGCATTAATGGTGATGTTGAAATGACTAGAGAGCAGTTTTTAACTATAAAAAAATAACCTGAACCTGATGAGACAATGTTGATTCGTACACTAAAGGTGATGTTATAATGACTAGGGAGCAATTTTAAACCAACATGAATCTGCCTCTTTAAGTCATGAATACTAATTATCTCGTCGGCAAAAAATATGCACGCGGCACGAATATTGTAACTCACTCTGGTTGAAGTGTTCAGAATTTGACCTCCGTGATACACATTGATCAGCAATATTATCGTCTCTATAATATGAATGATAAACCGTACTTTTAGTTTATTTTAATTTTACAGTAAAAATTAATAAACTAGATAGAAATAAAAACATATAATATTGATGAGAAGAGAGTGATAAATATGGATCTTGACTAAATCTGTCAAAAAATATACTTTCAGTTCGAAGATGAAGGAGAAGACTGCTGGGTATATGATAATATATAAATAAATTATCTGAAACCGAGTTTTAAACTCGATCTATGCTTCCTGCTGCCTTTTAATACAATAAACAGGCAAACGTAAAAAAATCTCCTAGGACCGAGTTTCAAACTCGGTCCAGACTACTTGCGCACAAATTTAATATCTTTTACCATTTCCCTAATTTTTATTTTTTTTATCAAAAAAATTTGGATGTTTTGAGTGTGTTGAAGGAGGAAGGCACGACAAGGGAATTACTGGGTTATCATGCAACTTTTGAGGATTTCAATAAGTTGTGTTGACCTTCTTGTCTAATTATCCCGAAATGGATTATCTCAAAATCTATCTCAAACTCTTTGAATTCGAAATACTATCTCGAGGTTTAACACAGATGTTCACTCTGACAAACAAGAACATATGAAGAACTGAATTAAATGAGAATAAAAATAAGTTACTAGATCGAGGAGAAGGAAGTGAGTGCTCTAAAAGTTATTTTCTTTATAACTCAGCTGTGTTTACAAAGTATTTTCTCTCTCTTATCTCTCTTTACACTACTACTCTATTTATAGTACTCGGTGCTATTAATATACCTACAATCCTATATAATAAATCTAATCCTAGCTATGCTAGCTATACATTGACATTAATTGCTTAGCCACACTTCTGTCACTTCCACTGCTGCTCCCATCAGCTGTCTTTGACACATGAGACAGATGTCAGAAGTGTCATGTTCTTCATCGGGGCAAGGGCTTCATCCTGAGCTCCCTGATGTTCTTGAGTTGTTAGGTTCTCGTCCATCTCGAGTTTTGTCTTTGGCTTGTGCTCGTCCTTTGTGTTGCTGCTTCTTCGGGTTCAGCATGGGGTATCTCGAGGTGGTCGGGTTCCTGAGCTCTTAGTCCTTCAGGATCGGGACTTGGAGTGTACTACTCTCAACATCCTCCCTTAAACTCAAGTCTCTCTCTTTCATCATCCCAAGCATCTGCTTGTAGTTCTCAAATAGTGGCTTCGACAAAGCCTTTATAAAAATATCTCCAACTTGATCATTTCTTTGCACATGAACAACTTGAACCTCTCTATCCTTGATATGTTCTCGGATTGAGTGGAATCTCACATCTATGTGCTTGCTCCTTTCATGATGTACCGGGTTCTTAGCTAATTCGATAACCGACTTGTTATCAACTCGAATCTCAGTCGATTCAAGTTGTGGGCACTTTACTCCTGAAGCATTCTAAGCTAGATTGCATGACTCACACCGAGTGATGTTGTGACATACTCGGCCTCACAGGTGGATAGTGTGATAATGGACTGCTTCTTCGATAATCATGTGAAGGTTGTGCCTCCTATGTAGAATGTATATCTCGAAGTGCTCTTGCGATCATTAATATCACCGCACCAGTCATTGTCCACATAACTTGCAAGTTCAAAAATATTAGTCTTTTGATAGAATAATCCAAGGTCCTATGTCCCCTTGACATAACTGAGAATCCTCTTCACTTCCTTCAAGTGAGGGTATCTCGGGTCCTCCATGAATTAGTTTGCGACCCCCACGACAAATGCTATGTTTGGCATCGTGCAAGTTAGGTACCTCAGACTACCAATCATACTCCGGTAGGTGTTCAATCCCACAGCTTCTCCTCCTTCGAGTTTTTGAGAGCCTGGCACCGAGTTCCATCGGTATCGCTATCGGGTTGCAATCACTCATCCCGAACTTTTAGAGAATTTTCTGGGCGTATGCTCCTTGAGATACAAATATTCCTAACTTCTCTTGCTTGATCTCGAGACCGAGAAAGTACCTCATCATCCCGAGGTCTGTCATCTCGAACTCGAGCTTCATTTCTCTCTTGAACTCATCAATAAGTCTTTGGTTGTTACCCATGAAAATCAGATCATCCACATAAAGTGCGATAATCAAGAGTTTATCTTTGCGTGCCTTCACATAGATGGCCGCTTCGAATGGACACTATTTGAAACCATTCTCCTTGAAGTAGCTATCAATCCTAGTGTTCCATGCTCTCGAAGCTTGCTTTAACCCGTACAACGCCTTCTTCAATCTAAGCACCTTGTGCTCCTTCTCAAGTTTCATGTACTCGAGGGGTTGTTCGACATACACATCCTCTTTGAGCATACCATTTAGGAATGCCAACTTCATATCCATCTGATGTACCGGCAATTCATTTGCGCAGCCTGCGAGATCAGAAGCGAATTGTCTTCATTCGTGCTACTGGGGCAAACACCTCATCATAGTCGATCCCGGTCTTTTGCCGATATCCTTTGACTATGAGTCTCGCCTTATGCCTTGTGGGGTCATTTTCTTCTTGTACACCCACTTGACTCTAATTGGTTTGTGCCCTTTGGGTAGATCAGTCATCTTTCAAGTTTCATTCTTCTCGAGAAACTTCACGTTGCATTTTCCTTTAACTTCTACCTTAGAGGAATCTCCGAAGGAAACTGTTCCGGCTAACTCGGTCATCTCGACAAATAGATGATTATGACCGGTCATGTGATTGTTGGCCCCTGTGTCTAGATACCACACAGTATCACATCTCGAAGTCGATGAAGTTTGTGCCATCAGTAATACTATCTCATTTTCGATCACTTCGACGTAGTTGGATTTGCTTTCTACTTTCTTCTCTGCCCAGCAATTTTAGGTGTAATGCCCACGCTTACCGCAATTGTAGCAATCTACATTGAGTTTTCTTCTGCCTTCTTGGCTTCTTCCTCGTCCTAGCGAGGTTGAACTTGACTGCCCTGACTGGCTCGACTCACCTCGGCCACGTCGTCCATGACCTCCTCGATTGCGTGCCTATTGTGTCTTCTACACGTATAGTGCTTTCTCTTCGAGAAGCACCTTAGCTTGAAGGGTCTCGTCGAGAGTTTCTTTCTTCTTGAGATTCTTTCTCTGCTTATGTGCTAAGAACGAGCCGGCAAGTTCATCCAAAGTTAACTCTGCCAAGTCTTTTGACTCATCTATCACACAAACCATGTTTTTAAACGTGTCAGTTAGTGACCTTAAGATCTTCTCCACCACCCTCTGCTCCGAGAGGCTTTCTCCATTTCTCTTCAGTTGATTCGTTATTGTCTGTACTTTGGTGATATAGTTCGAGACTCCCTCTATGTTGTTCATACTCAGCATCTCAAACTCATCTTGTAGAGTTTGGAGTCTTATCTATTTTACCCGGTCGACTCCTTTGTAGGTTGTTTGGAGTATTCTCCACGCCTCTTTAGAAATTATTGCTTCATCAATCTTCTCGAACCCGACTTCAAATACTCCTTAATATAGGATGTAGAGCGCCGTCTTGTCTGCTACTTTCTTCTCCTTCTACAGTTTTAGTTGTTGTACGGTCAAAAGTGCGACATTCTCGAGTTCAACATTCCCGGTCTCGACTATATTCTACACATTCTGCGCTCCTAGCAAGGCTTTGATCTGGATGCTCCAGTTGTCATAGTTTGACTTCGTCAACTTGGGCACCACATGTTGAGTGAACTATTCCTGAAACCAGCCATCAGCTCTAATACCAATTTGTTGACCTTCTTGTCTAATTATCTCAAAATTTATCTCGAACTCTTTGAACTCGAAATACTATCTCGAGGTCTGACATAGATGTTCACTCAGACAAATAAAAACATACGAAAAACTGAATTAAATGAGAATAAAAATAAGTTACTAGATCGGGGAGAAGGAGGAGAGTGCTCTGAAAGTTTTTCTTTATAACTCAACTATATTATAAAATGTTTTCTCTCTCTTATATCTCTTTACACTACTACTCTATTTATAGTTTTCAGTGCCATTAATACACATGTAATCATATACAATCAATATAATCCTAGCTATACCAGCTATACAGTGACATTAATTACTTAGCCACATTTTTGTCACTTTCATTGCTGCTTTCATTAGATGTCTCTGACACATGCGGCAGATGTCAGAAGTGTCATATTCTTTATCGGAGCAAGGGATTCATCTCAAGCTCTCTGATGTTCTCGAGCTGTTAGGCTCTCATCCATTTCGACCTTTGCTTTTGGCTTCTGCTCGTCCTTGATGTTGTTGTTTCTTCGAATTCAGCATGGAGTATCTCGAGATGATCGGATTTCCGAACTCTTGATCCTTCGAGATTGGGAACTGGAGTTTACTACTCTCTACAAGTTGATCAGAACGGAGTCTTGGTTTGAGCCTCAAAAGAGGAATTCAATTTCGAGGTGAAATGAGGGGGCTTTTGGTTTCATTTTTGTTTTAATTTTCTTGAGTTTTTCGACAGTGGCGATAATCTTCAATAAGCTGGCTGTATGATTATCTTGTGGGGCTGTGGCTGTCTTTTTTCTAATATTATTTCTGGTGAAGCTTTCATTTTTCAGTCAACTGTGTTGAGATAACACTAGTGTTTTTTTTATTCATATAATTCTGTTAATAAGTATTGTTATCTCTAAGCAATTACATATTTGGCAAGCATACCTTGAGTAATATGTTGGAAGAGAATTGACGGAGTAATTTTTATACATATTTTTCACTTACAATGATAGGTGAACTTATAATATTGCAATATGTAGTACTAAGAGGTTATATTTGTTAAATTCACAACGTCAATGTGCCCCACAAGTTCCTCTCAGAGAAAGGAATCATGGTGTATTTCGGTAATATTTCCAAACTCAGAAGAGCAAAAATATTGTTAATAGTAGCTCCTGGGGTCCCATATATGCATCCCTTTAAAATCGGCCATTATTTTGGATAATGCGACCTACACAAACATAGTGCATCCAATCAGACACGAGGCAATCTCACCTTATCCACGCTCCCACCACAATAGCCTCCTTCCATGTTGATTCTCTCTATACCACACATCATGCCTCTAATTGTTCTTTCTCTTAAAACCGCCAAAAAGAACCATCAAATTCCCAATTGACACTACCACCTCGCAAAAAAAAAAAAAAAAAAAGATGGCATCTAACTCAAGTCTGTTGAGTGCGGTTTCAAGTGCAACTGCTGCTACTGTAAGTGCGAAATTGCCAGTAGTCAAGGCGCAACAGGTAAGAATTCCAGAGACGAAGCAAGTTGAGGGCAGGAGAGCGGCTCTTCTTGGTCTTGCTGCAGTTGCACTTACTGCAACTGCAATTACACCTTTAGCAAAAGCAGACATTATTGATGAGTATCTCGAGAAGAGCAAGGCTAACAAGGTTTTTATATGTTCATAATTGAGTGTCTTCCGTACTTCATCTCATAAAATCTCTGTTCTTTGGATGTGCTCCCATTTTGATGTTAATAGAAAAAATTGCCTCATGCAGGAATTGAATGACAAAAAGAGATTGGCTACAAGTGGTGCCAATTTTGCGCGTGCATATACTGTTGAATTCGGCTCATGCAAGTTCCCATACAACTTCACTGGATGTCAAGATCTGGCTAAACAAAAGGTTCAACTCTAGAATATTGCTATCATATCATATAATTTGCATGATCAGAAATCATAGCATGATATATTAGGTTATTTACATACTTTTGTGTATATATTTGTCCTTCTCAAACAATTTTTCATTTTCCAGAGAGTGCCTTTCATCACTGACGACTTGGAGATTGAGTGTGAAGGGAAAGATAAATACAAATGTGGATCCAATGTGTTCTGGAAATGGTGAAATTTGTAAAATTTAAATGTCTGAATTGTTTTTTCTGGTTGAATGAATCCATGTTTGTTCAAGAATAACTGTGTGCTTTAATTGTATATCAGTATATTATTCCCCCTCTTTTTTCCTTATTTTGCTTTGATTCCTGGATGTAGACATGTAGCATTACTTTTTTTGTTTGTTTGTAAAATTCATGTTTTATTGGAGCACTCATTACTTGGACCTTGTTGCCAATTTACATCCCTGACTTCTTTTGTATGACGATTCTAGTCCTTCACTCTCTGAATAGAAAGGTTGAGCATATCAGACAATAGACGTCTGAAAGAGGATACAGAACAAACATATATATAGTGGTTCAGGAGGGAAAGGGGATATTTAATTAATTCAAAGCGTTCTAATTTCAACTTCTTTTCTGAAGTGAAAGCTGCATGGCAACTTGTAGTCGGAATGTACTTTTCTGAGGTTATAATTGCCACTTTATTCTTATAATTATATGCAATAAAATAATTGTATCAATCAGATACTAAAATTCATTCAGTGTGTTTTAGTTCGTCTATTAATTATTTTTATCATTCACCAGATATCAGTTGGCTTCTTTATATATTGAGGAATATTAAGACGTTAAAAAGAAAATTTATTCACCAATTTTAGTACCTTCAGCAACTTGTTTTCAGCAGATAATTGCTCAATCTAAGGTTCACTTTAAAATGAATAAGCTCAAATTAATTCTTCAAATTTGGAAACAGTTGCAAAGAAGAGATGTTGCCCGCTCCCCCTATGCATTATGATATTACAATTTCAGTAAAATATATTTATGTGAGAAAAAAGTACCAATAATTTTAATGTTTATCAGTTCAAACAATCAACAAGAGTAATTTGTGGTTCAACATATATATATATAATAAAGATACCGTGAGTTTAAGTTCACATAGGCTTTCATAAGTTTAACTCAAAAAATATATCAAATCATCTCTAAATTTTAATTTTATCATGCTCATTAAATTATTTATATGAAAATCTTGTGGGATATAAAAATTTGGAGTGTTTTGAGATTTTTAAGACATCGCTTTTAATTTTTAAAAATGATGTTCAAACATTGAATATTTTATTATTATTTTTAGAGCTAATTTTCAAAAATTAAAAATAATGACTTAAAAAACTCAAAACCCTCCAAATTTTTGCATTCCATAAGATTTTCATATAAAGAATTTAATGAGTATGATAAATTAAAATTTAAAGAGGATTTGATATACTTTTTGAGCTAATTTCATGGTATCTTTACTCTCTTTCTTTCTCTCTTTCTCTCTCTCTCTCTCTCTATATATATATATAGAGAGAGAGAGAGAGAGAGAGAGAGTAAAGATATCGTGAGCTTAAGCTCACGGAGGCCTTCCGTGAGCTTAACTCAAAAAGTATAATAAATCATATTTTAATTTTAATTTTTCTCTCTCATTAAATTTTTCATATTGAAATCTTGTGGGGTACAAAATTTTAGAATGTTTTGAGTTTTCTAAGTTGCTCTTTTCAATTTTTAAAAATAATGTAGAAATATTAAATATTTTATTTTTATTTTTAGAGCCAATTTTCAAAAATATAAATATAAATATGAAAACATTTCAATCCTAAAATTATTTCTTAAAATAACAGAAAAAATAAATTAAAAGTACAGTAATAAAATGCTAAAATACATTTGTGAGAAATGCTCGTACTTTTTTGACATCCCTGCATTGCAGATGTAATTAAATTATTAGTACAATATATTATACAAATATAAGCATATATTTAATTAAACTTATGAATAAAGAACTCACGTTGAAGCAATTAGGTTTTCGTCTTTCTCGATTTTCTTCATCATTCAACCCACACACCTTCTTATGATCTGTACGTAAATAATTTTTGCCTTAATTATCATTGAGTGGCATGCTCTCGATACCGGTGGAAAATGATAGAATTTCATCGAAATAGTCATATTCTTCTTCGTCTACAATATTTCCAACCCCGGCTATGCGTCTTTTACCATTAAGAATGACATACCATTTTTTATTTGATGGATCTATAATGTAAAACACTTGTTTTGTTAGTATGAAAGGGTCATTTCGATAACCAAATCTGTTGAAATCAACACAGACGAATCCATCTTTATCTTTTCGGACCCCATGTCTATTCTCGATCTATTTACATAAAAATAGAGGAACTCTGAATTTGACATAATTCAGTTCTCATATATCTTCTATCCAACCATAATATGAGTTCATTGATACATTTTCATTACCCGATAAAGCTAATAATGTCACTTCACTATTTTGAACAGTGCTTTTTTCATCTTGTTATTTGATGTATCATGCAAACTCATTCATGTCGTAACCTTGATAAGTATGCGCTGTCGGTTTGGGATCATATGCTAGTCATTTAATAGTTTCATTGACATCTTCTATTGTCTGGAATTTTACCTTTTCTTCAAACCATTTTATAAATTTCAAATTATGCTCTCTTGTGGCTCAGTTTTCATCTCTTGAAGGATTAAGTTCTCTTATCTCGTCTAGATGTTCATTCACGTTTGGAGCTACGAGTACAATGTATTGTAGTATTTTGAGATGTTCTTTTTACCATAATTCAAAACCCATTATAAGAAGCTTGTATCCAATTATACCAGTACCTTGGAGTCTACTCTCATGATGAGGTTTTGGCAGGCCAATACATTTGACACCATTTAGGTACTCTATATAAAGCTCAATAACCTCCTTTGCAATATATCCTTCAACGATACTCCCTTCAGGTCAGGATCGACTTCGAACAAGACATTTTAGTTGGCCCATTACTCTCTTACAATAATGCATATATCATAAAAATATAAGGCCACATATTTTTTTCTCTCGAATTAGATGAACAGTTAAATATACCATGATATTAAAAAATAAAGGTGGAAAGTACATCTCAAGCTCACATAGGGTTAACACGACGTCAGATTGTAAATCGTGTAATTTTTTAGGATCAATTAATTTAGAATAAATTGAGTTAAAAAACACAATTTATTGATGGAATGTCTAACATTGGGAGGAGAAATTTCTCGAATTGTAACTGAAAGCAACTTAGTTAGTAGAACGTGATAATCATGTGATTTCATGCCAATCAATTTTGATTCTTTGATTGACATTTTTTTTGAGATATTTGAGGAACAAACAGTTAGAACCTTAATAGATTTCAGACACTCCAATAAACTAAGCTTTTCTTTCTTCGACAAAATATAACACGCAAGAGGAAGAAAATTTTATTTTTCGGGCGACATTGGTGCTAGTTCCAGCCGAATTCTCATTTAAATCATATTTTTTCTCGCTTTGACACCGTCTTTAGTTTTCCCTTGAATGTTCAATAATAAGCCATCTAATGAGTATCCATCACAGTACATGGTCCGTTCTACTGTGTATTTATAATATTTTTCCAAGACTTTGCATGAAAAGAAAGTATATGATATTGTCATTATTGATATCGGGTCCTAAATAATCACGTAATGATATAGATGTGTATCTACAACCTTTATTGGAGGATCTTGGTAAATTATGGAAAGATGGCTTGAAAGTTTTTTATGCATATCTACAAGAATATTTTATCCTTTGTGCTATTATTTTTTACACAATTAATGATTTTCCTGCATTAGGTAACATGTTAGGTTTCAAGACAAAAGGAGCAAAAACATATCCTATTTGTGCTGAAAACACTTGTTCTTTAAGGCTAGCCAATTGTAAGAAAAATATATATATGGCTCACCGTAAGTTCCTTGACCTGTCTCACCCCTACCGGCGAAAGAAATAAGCCTTTGATGGAAAAGTGGAGAGTCGACGTGGTCCAATACCATTATCTGGAAAAAAAAGTTTATAATGTTGTGAAAGATATAAATATCCAGTTTAGTAAAGGAGTCAAACCTATTAAAAGTGATAATATATGGAAAATAGATCCATACTTTGGAATTTATCTTATTGGAAGCATTTGGAAATTAGACATTATTTTCATGGGATGTATATTATTAAGAACATATGTGAAAGGATTCATACCGTCTGTACACAATCCTAATCTCAAATTTCTACACTCATCAACAAAATCAGACCATTCTCTATTGATGTTCCTCCATTCAGGAGAATCAGCAGGATGTCTAAGTATTTCATCTTCTTTTCTACCTTCTTTGTGTCATCATAATAATTTAGCATCATTTGAATTTAAAAAAAGACGCTGAAATCTTGAGACTATCGGCAGAAACCAATAAAAGAAATATAAAATATCAAAATTATCAACAAATAATATTTTTTTGACAAAAAGTGTCTGATACCACCGATTTCATATGAAACCAATAAAAGAAGTGTTATGAGAAAAAATAAACGACCAAACAACTGGTGAATGTTTTCATCTTAAAGTCACATATTATAGCTAAGATACCATAAAAACCCTAAAAATGAATCTACATCTAATAGTATCACAAAGAGCCTTGACCTACATTAGAGCATCCCATATAATATCCCAGAGCAACAACAACAAAATCAAGTTTAATACAAAAGATAATCAGAAATCTTCTCATCACATCCTAAGAGAACTCAGACAGAAAAAACAAACAGATCATTGCGGCCTCATCCATACCGTAAAGGAGTGCATCCCACAGCCGGTACCAAAGCCCCCCTCTGTATCCTCCTCGGCCTCTACCTGAAAAGGAAGGAGCTCTATTCCCTGGGGAAAAATCAAGGTTAATTTTAATTGAGGCATTCCTAAAATCGGAAAGTTGCTAAATTTTAATTTTTAAATCTAAAGCACGATAAGATACAGGAGATGATTGATTAAAGATTATAGAATTTCTTTCTAACCATATTACCCAACAAACAACACTTCTAACTAATTCAACTAAAATTTTATCTTTTAAAGGAATACAACTATCTATTAACCATAAATCTGCAAGTAAGCAACCTTGGAAAGTAAAATTATTGAATTGTGCAATCCACTACCATAATGGACAGTAAACAAAAAGATGATCAGCATTCTCATCTTGATCACAAAATACACATTAGAATCACCTATCCAACCACGTTTTAGCAATTGATCCTTTATCAGTAATCTCTTTCTTCTAAGCAACCACATAAAAATCTTAATTTTAAGTGGAATTTTTTATTTTCATATCACAACAAACTCAGTATTAATTACACCACCAAAATTCAACCACTCATAAAAAGAATGTACTGAAAATAAATATGATTTATGCCATCTCCAATGAAAAAGATCATTTTTGAGGGGCTGAAGGGAAAAAGAATCTAAAATGTGAAGCATTTTTTTGCCATTCATGAAAATAACAAACAACTAATTATCTTTTGAATTTTATCTATAAAAAATTAGAAGTATATGCTTCTGCAATAGTAATATCAATCTTAATTGCTATAAAGTAAAGCAAAGGATAAGTACAAAATAAAGCACAACCTTCAAACCATCTATCTTTCCAAAACAATATAGATTTACCAGATCTAATAGTTTTATCAAAACCTAATTCAATCAAATCTTTATCATGTAATATAGCTTTCCAAAAAGGTGATATCTTGGATCTGGAGTGTAAATTCCCATATTTAGCAATAAGTATAGTTTTTCATTGATCTGAGACAGTAGGATCTTGGAATCTAACTGTCCATTTAGCAAGTAAGGTTGTATTCATCATTTTCAAATCTAACAAACCTAATCCTCCTTGGTTTTTACTTTTACACACAATATGCCAAGCAACTAAACTGTATTTTTTCCTAACAGAATTGCCCCCATACCAAAGAAAATGTTTCCTAAGCTTATCAATAGCCTTTCTAACATGTACAGGAAGACGATAAATAGACATCCAATATAGTGAGATAGAAGTTATAACAGAATTTAACAAAGTGACTCTACCACCAATTGACAGCAGTTTACCCTTCCAACTTTGAAGTTTATTTTCAATTTTTGTTATCAAAAAATTTCAATGATCAGCTATAAGTTTTTTATAATGAAGTAGAATACCTAAGTATATAATAGGAAATTTTGTAAGCTTACACCCTAAACTATTAGCTAAAGAAAGACCTAAATCATCAGAAATGTTTAAAGGAATCATCTCACATTTTTTCAAAATTGATCTTTATCAACAAATAATATAATTAACATAAGTCAAAATAATAACATAAATAAGTCTGACAAATAATATAAAGTCTCACAAATAACATAAAGTCTCACAAATAATAACATAAATAAGTTTCACAATACATCAAGTCTCTCAAGTTTATCTAAATAAATTTATTACAACACATTAATTTTAAAATCAATCAAGTGCGATGATTGGCTATCTCCTACAACTCCTTAATCTTAGTCACCAAAAGCTCAAGAGTGACTACCGTCGAACTTACAATACAAATAAACATTAAGTGCATACAAAAATATAATATTTTAAATTATTTCATAAAGTATTTTATTCAAAATACATACCTGACGAGTCATCAAGTTGCGGAGGCTCATAAGGCACTCCAAGTGTTTTGGACATCGCTTGATTTACTAAATGCATGACCTGATTGATGAAAATTAGGTCATATCTTGGATTTTACCCTCATGGATTCATCTGTCGGATCATCTCTTTGAGTTCTTCAATTTTATTGAGGAGATAGCAGTTGTTGGGGCCATAATACTGATAAAAAAATATGATATTTTACAAATTTTTAGTATCGGATTGCTAAAAATATCTTTTAGGGTTTGGGGCATGGGGTTTATGATTTAGGGTTACGTATGGGGTTTATGATTTAGGGTTTGGGTATGGGGTTTAGAGTAGTTTTGGTTTAGGGTTTAGAGTAGTTTAGGGTTCAGATATTTAGGTTTTGGGCCGACCAACAATTCTAACCTACTCTTTGAATATTTTATCTCATTAGTGAAGATAAACTAATTGTAATCTAATATTTAAGAAAAATATGACAACATTTCCCCTTAGTTCTTCGAGTACGTCAATGCACATTTACATGCATATATATACTTATGAGAACAAAAAGAGAAATACTATACTAGATTATTCTAAAATAAAAGATTTGCAACTAGCCTAACTTCACTAATCCAAAATGAGATAAAATATTCAAAGAGTAGTCCCAACGGGGACTATGCAAGATTAATCTCTATTAGATTAATCTTGAACGAGTACCGACCTAAATTAATTTAAATTTTGATAATTTGAACCTATATGATAATACTATCAATTATATATATATAGTTCGATTATGGTGCTTTACAAAGCACAGAGGCGTTGTGTGCTTTGCACTCTATTTTTAATTTCAAATCAGAAATAATTCGATCTTAACCATTCAATATAATCTTTATATAAAATCTATTAGTAAACCAAATTTTATATTTTTTTAGAATTTTTTGCTATTTTTCTGATGAGGAGAAAATGACTTGATCTGAGAATTTTGGTTCATCCAAAAATGATACTTTTCCCTCTATCCAAAAAAATATCAAATGAATTCTAAAAAATATAAAATTTGATTTACTAATAGAGCACCTCTCTCTCTCTCTCTCTCTCTCTCTCTATATTTTATATGGAGAGAGAGATTGATGGTTTAGATCGATCATTTTTGACTTAAAATTAATGATGTAGTCAAAATAAAGCACACAATGTTCTTTTGTTTTTACAAAGCACCATAAAATCCTTGATTTAATTATTATGAGTCATTCAAAAGGAGTCATTTTCTACCTATCTTAAAAAATAGTACAAAAATTCCAAAAAATATAAAATTTAATCCAATATTTTCATATGAATATATATTTTAGAGATCGCCCATTTAAACTTTGAAGATGGAGAAACTTAAGCACATGAGCCTTACGCGTGAGCTCCAAACTATACTAAGTAAAGAACGTGATAACTCAAATCAAATTTTTTCCAAATTTTAATTTATCATACTCATTAAATTCTTTGTATGAAAATCTTGTGGGATGCAAAAATTTAGAGTGTTTTGAGCTTTTTAAGTGACCATTTTTAATTTTTTAAAATTAGCTCTAAAAATAGTAATAAAATATTTAATGTTTGAACATCATTTTTAAAAATTAAAAATGGTGACTTAAAAAACTCAAAACACTTTAATTTTTTGCATCCCACAAGATTTTCATATAAAAAATTTAATGAGCATGATAAATTAAAATTTAGAGATAATTTGATATACTTTTTGAGTTAAGCTCACGGAAGGCCTCCGTGAGTTTAAGCTCACGGTATCTTTACTCATATATATATATATATAATTTTATGCAAATAATAAATATTATTGATTAATTTATAAATATGATATTACATGTTGTTAAATATATATTCATCAACAAATATATGAAATAATAGGATTGATCAATACAAACTATCTATTATTTTAGCTAGACATCAACATAACATGAAATAAAATTAATAAATAAAGAGATTTTGCTGGTTTACCTGAAATTATTTAGAAAATAGACAAGAGGTAGAGGAGAGCTCATTAAGTCGAGTAGCAAGGAGTAGCCAACGAACATAAAGATCAAGGAAAAAAGAAAGGTTGAGATCCAGCAAGAAGCAAAGTAAAAAGAACTAGAGTTTATACTTTGCAAATATTTTGAAGGCAGTGGCGCCTCTAAAAAGAAAGAGGAGACTATAAGGTCTCTGTATGAAATTAGGGTTGTCGCTGGCAAAAATTTTTTAACAACAGTTATTAAGAAAGAACTGTTGTTAAAGGGAGCTTCAGCAACGATTTTTTCTTAATAACTGTTGTTAAAGGTCGATTCAGCAATGGTTATTAAGAGATAACCGTTGCTAATTTTTTTTCAAAGGTGACAATACTATATATAAATGGGTATTCAACAATGGTTTTAGTTTATAAACGTTGCTAAACTATGCTGTTATAACGGGTTTTTTAAGTAACTGTTACTAAATCTTTTCCAACATTTGAGCAGTTTCTAAAGGTGTATTTTAACAACGGGTTTTTTTCAGATAACTATTATAAATTATGTTCACTATTATTATATTTTTACCACAGACCCCTTTCAACAACGGAAATCCTCTATAATCGTTGATAATTGAGTGTTGTCTAAGCTTTTTTTTATTGTAGTGATATGTAAATTAATTGTTCCGAGTGATGCTCTACCAACATCTAATTTCTGATATTAAATGGTCACAGGCTTACCACAGCAAACATATCAAAATTAAGAACTCTGGGGTTTTACCTTTCCATATTTAGCACTTTAGTAAGATTTATGACTGTAAACAACTGCTGTAAAAAAATACTTTATGAGCTTGCAGAGTTCAGTCAAAATAACGTTGCCCTGTTCTCTCATGCCTATTATCATATTAAAAATTTGGTAGGTCCTTTGGGCCACTGCAGATAAGAAATTAAGAACACAAGTAATTCATCCTGCAAATTTTGGCGCTGCATTTAAAAATTAAATATTCTAAGTTTTTCATTTTATTCATGTCTGGAAAATATTTTTTTCTTAACAGGAGATGAAGGATACCCAAAAAGCTGCAAATTAAACTAAAGGTTATAATGACCACAGTATGTACTGATTTCCATTCTATGAGTATAACACAAATAGCTGAAGAAATTTTTTTGTTCGAAAATAGCTAAAGCAATACTCGCTTCTTCCTTTATCTGCAATAAGGGAAATGAAAACTTTAGTCCAGAATGCTTTCCAAACTAAGGTTTTTCTGGCCACTTCGCCTTCCATAATTCTCCTGTTAACATACCATATCAATTCACTTGCTGTGTACATTCGTTAATCTCTCAGTACACTGTGTTAAATGCAATAATTTAACAACTCTGTGCATGCTTTCTTCAAATTTTACCTGCAAACAAACTTTGAGTGCCTTGCAACATTAACAATATCAATGGTGGAGGAAGAAATAAAATTCATTGTGTCATTATATGTATTTTATATTAATTTTAAAAAATATCAATCAAATTATACATATTTATAAGATAAATTTATAAAATTTAGTGATGACATTTATACCCATAATTGTGTATGTAACTCTGCCACTGAATAATATAATAGTCCAAGTAATTCCTTAAACGTTGAGCACCTATTACATTGATATATAACTGATAGACAACGATTATAGCGATCACACACTATATAAAAAACACTGTCAGAAAAATAAATAATGGATTCCCTTGTTTGATTCCCTTGTTTATTGGAAAACCAAATAAGCTTCAAAGGTAATTTATTTTATAGCCCAATCTTATAAAAGTTGCTAAAGTTTTGACAAACAGAGATAACATTATAAATTATCAATATGCCTTCCTAATGTCCTCAGATATGGTGATAGCATCCATGGAAATACCAGCCAAGCCTCTCCTTGCATATCCAGCACAATACAATCCATTACTTCCTTTCCAATGGTGTGGAAAGTCTTTCTTAGGAAGCCCGTTTTCATCCAGTGTTTCATTTCCATCCTGTAATCCATTTAAAAAGTACAATTTTATTACTTCAGATATTATATAGAAAATTTATACTATTATATAAAGCAACTAAAAATTGAACGGATCCATTTTTTATCATTTCCTTCAAATTTTTTATATCTCAAAATACCTCACATCTAATGATTTATATTAATTTTGACTAATCATATGAACACGATAGCGTCCATTATCTTGTATTCCTCTTCATTTCTTTGCTATATAGGAGAAAAGAAATTAAAGGTTGAGAAAAATTATGCGAGATTATATGTGATATAACATTTGTAATTGATTTTATAATTGATCTTGTATTTATTGATTTTTTCATATTATAATGACGTATATATTATCATGTGATATTTTTTATATCTAAATAAAAAAAATTCACTGTAACGCGCGGCTATACTGCTAGTATAGACTAAAGCAAAATATATAATCATACGAATATTCAGAATAGAGTATCTATCCAGAAAAGTCATTTGTACCTCAAGCCATTTGTTTGCGGCACTCTTGTAGCCAGTAGCAAAAATAATTGCATCATAGGACTCAGACTTGCTATCCTTGAATATAACCATGTTTTCCTCGATGGAAGATATCGGTCCATACACCTATAGTTGGTTACGGAAAGTTATAATTTCGTCCAAATTGCCCAAATTTTGTGACATGACACTGAGCAACTGGTAAGAAAATCCAACCAATGCACTTTTCAAGTACAGTGAAGTAGTAAGCTGCATGATCTTTCATATCAAATGAAATGCTGGAAAAGGAAATCCAATCAATGTACTTCCTATGTATTATGAAGTTGGAAGCTGTCTGCATCATCTATATCATGGCAAATGAAATGTTGGAAAAGTTGCTCTTTCGGTATATCAGTTCAGATGAATAATTGCTTTCAAAATTTTCATGTACTATTCAAATTCAATATCATTTTAGCATAAAATTTGATACTGATTATTGAGAGAAGAAAATTTCATTACTTTGTAAGGTAGCTGTTTAATGCAAGTATGCATACACGAGCACAATTTGTCGCAAACAAACCCATATAGTACATGCATGCAATCAACTGGACGCAAACAACATCATAAGCACATTCTTAGACAGGCACAAATATGATTGGGTGCAAGCAAACTAATTAACATGCATGCCTGCATGCACACACACACACACGTAATGTTCTGCACATAGATATTGTAGCTGTCACATCAAGTTAAGATATATTTGCAAATTACAGCTACACGATTTCACTTGTTTACCTTTATTTCGCCATTTCGAATTTTCTGAACTGTGCCAACATCAAGCACGGAAGACCGGCCCGTGCGGGCCTTCAGCTCTAAGGGGCCATCTTTCGGCCTCACGATCCCATAGTTTGACAGATCACCAAATGTGAAATTTGCCATTGCCACAATAAGTCCATCAACAAATTTCAAAGGCAAATATTTCACTAACTTCATCCCCAGAAAAATCTGTTCTTTGGTCATGATATGGAACTGCGAAACACATACTAAAACCTATTAGCCATGAAAAACGAAAGCCTTTACAGATAAATAATAATGATCTCACAATATGCAATTAGTTGTTTAAGCTTGGAACTTTATACAGTTCTTGAGGACAAAATATTGTCAAATTAAAGTTTCATCAAATTAAATTAAATAGAGAAAATGTAGAGCTTTTTTTTTATGAAAAATAACTACTTAATCTATTGTTAACTATATTATAAACTCACCGGGCTTCGAACAACTACAGAGGTCTTGGCGCCATGCTTTGCTAAATCATATGCAATCTCCATGCCAGAATTGCCGCTACCAAGAACCAAAACATTCTTATCTTTGTACCTTGCACCTGACTTGTACAAAAAGGAGTGGATAGCTTCTCCTTGATACTTATGCAATCCGGGGATTTCGGGTATGACACCTTCAGCATTCTCTCCGGTGGCCATCACCAGAAACCTTGGTGAATATTCTACAATTTCACCAGTAGAGGTGTCACATGCAACAACATGACAAGTCATGGTCTCCTTGTCATAGGAAGCTGACTTGACACATGTTTGGTATTTTGGTGTAACCTGAAACTTCTCAGCATATTCGTCTAAGTATCTGATAAAATCGGACTTTGAAATGAAATTTGGAGCTTGACGGGGATGTGGAAAGTGAGGTAGCTGGCAGAATTGTTTTCCTAGATGAAGGTTAAGGCAGTCGTAGGAATTTTTCTTCCACAGAGACCCGAGACAATCCTCTTTCTCCAGAATGGTGTTGGGAATAGAGTGAAGGTTTAGGCAAGCAGCCGTGGCAATGCCGGCAGGTCCAGCTCCGACAATCACCACTTCGCTCGCCATTTGTTCTTTGCTCTTAATTTTCAGGCTCTTTGCATAGAGTATTTCTTGAAGGGCGATGCCCCGGTATATAGGCACTTCGGTAGCAGTGGAAATTAATGTTATGATGGATGTATGTGTTAATTATATACATTGTCCTAGAAAGTTAGGGTAAAATGATACGGTCTGAAGCCTTATCATCAAAAAAGGAAAAAAGAAGGGGGGATGTGAACATTAATTTTATGGTGGAAGTACGCACTAAATACATTAATTGTTAGCTAGGGCAAAATGAAATGGTGTTCAATTAATTATTGGTTTTCCCTCAAATTATCGGATCCTGCACATTCACTCCCAACTCTTATCGATGCCGGGGCGATTCAAGTTGCTCTCATCTTTCATTCAAAAAAGGTTAGGCTAACGTACATGGTTGTGCGCGTCTTTCCATCTAACGGCTCAGTCTGTCTCCTTAAATTACCGAGTTAGCGGATGCGATAATATTTAGTTCCTACTACCAGAATTTTCTGTTCGTATTGGATCAAGCAAACAACTCTCTACATATTTCCTTTCTTGGCTTTTGACTTCTTACATTTTGTCTTCACTGCACTGGTGCGTGCTTGTTTTTGGTTTCTATATAAATTAGTAATTTTGACAAGTGGCCTAAGTTATGTGTATTTGGTTGGACTACGTTTGCAACAGACACCTTGAGCGTGCAATCTCCCTCGTATCTATCCCTCGATCGCAACATAGAGCATGTTGTTTCTAGATGGAAAATCTGAGTTCTCCATTTCTCCATGGAATAATTTGGCATAGTAGGATTGAATCTGACCGTTCAATCAATAAGCTGGGTGGATACATAATTACATGGCTTGTTGTTGTGCCTGAAGGAAGTCTTTGTGAAAGTAGTACTTATTCCTCTCTGCCTCGCCTTCATTTCTACTCCTAAGCGGTTGGCAATGTTAACATGTACATAAATGATTGCTACAAGACAAATATCCTTCCTGACGTTATTTGAATTATGTCGAATTGAATGTGATAATATGTTCAGTAGTTAAAATTAAATCTGTTTTTTCTTATCATCAGAATTTCATTTTTTTTTAAAAGAAAAAAGAGAAGCAAAGAGTTGATATATAAGTTCTAACTGAATTCCACTCAGACAGAACCTGATGTAAGTTTTTGTGTTTTTCTGCTTATTCATTTGAGGAGTCTAACTCTTAGAATATTCCTTCCTTTTGATATTTTTGTTTATGACAAACAGATAAAGAAACAGATAGTTGAAATCTAATCTGATAGCTTGAAGTTCTCTAAACAGTATAATTTCCTGATTTTTCATGCCGAATTAAACCTCCATCTTTAAAAATAACCAAACACTCGACCACTAAGTTAACTCATGTGGTCTACAAAATTACGTTAGAATGTACAAAATGAACAAGGAAGAAAACAAGAATGTGACAATTTGCCCAGAATTTTACAAGTTAATGTTGAATTATGCATTCCTTTCATAGGTTCTAAAATTGTGACGACACAGAGCGTTTGATAACTTTGGTTGGCCGGTGCCCTGTATCAAATCTTCAATTGCAGATTGATTTGAGACTCTGTCACAGATCTTGTTCATTGGACGATGAGATGAGACGTGTCCTCAGTTAATTTGCACTGCACAGGGCACATGATTGGCCCTGTGCTAATTCCACACAACTAGAGTTGTTTGTATTCAGCAATAAATTCTTTCAGAAAGTAGCCATGAGCTATTTACTTTTTTTTTCTAACAGAAAATCACAGCCATAAAAACGTTTTAATTATCTCTAAATTTGATCTCATAAAGTAAGTTGACCAATAGTGAAGCAACTGCCATGTCTGTTATGAATCTGTACAATGGTGAGAAGAAGTACGCTTAATTTGCTTTCCAATACCGTCCAAAAGTGTCATACATTAGGTTATAGGGAGGCGAAAAATAGAAATCAGGCTTTTTAAGTCTTGGAAGAAGATGAGTGGTGTTGCAGTTCATGCATACAATGATTTCCATGATGTGCTATTAGGAAGATGGTCCCCAACTGAATGGTTCGATTGTAGAAACCAAATCTAATAAGTTTCAGGAGCGTTAGACGAGAACCTTTAACCTGGCATTGGTTTCCAGCAAACAGGCTATTTTGACAGTTGAAACGGTTGTCTACAAGAGCACCGACCAACTCTCGTAAGGAGAAGAAGTGTATTTTTAATGCTATACATGTTTGGCCACCCATATGAAAGCACGAAGCTTGCATGGCATGTTACTTAGTAAAATAATTAATATAAATTGATGAAGTATTTGTACTAATCAAATGTTAGCTAACAAAGTTCTATATACTAATTAAATGTGATTTTGGGTGTCAGCACTAAAATTACAACAATTTCACAAAAATGGAGCATCCAATGTGGTACATATCAGTTTTGATTAATTCAGGCATCCACATTAATATGCAGAAAAGCAAAGATTATAAGAAAATCTATCACAATTTAATATATTTTGCATGCATTAATTAGAAAAGAATAGTTATAAGACTTGTTTTCACAAAGGTATTTGGAAGTAGCCCACTTTAAGAAGTGAAGCGAGCTTACCCATGTACAATTTCATAAGACCTTCCTTAAGTCGGCTTCTTTTTCCTTTGTAGAAGACAGAGGAATACACAGGTGAAGAGACCAAACAGGGCAATTTAATATTTTGCCCTTCTTTCAAAAATTTTGAAATAAAATACCCTCCCCTCTAAATTGTTCAACAAAATGCCCTTGTGTACCTTATTTTTCTATTTTTTTCTTTTTCATCTCCATTACTATGCTTTATTTATTTATTTCATTTATTTTCTTTCATTTAACATATATTTTCATATGTAAAAGAATTTCATATGATATAGATTTATATTCATGAAATTTTTAAAAATATTATATATTTAAAAATAATTACAATTTGTGTTTATTTTTATTCTAGTATGTTTGTATTCATTAATTATATATTTTTAAAATAATCCCTAGATCATTGAATATATTTGAAAATAAATAATAATACTGTTGTTCTAAATATAACAAAGTAATATAAAATAAATGTTCTTCTTTATAAATCTTGCAAAATAATAACAGATATAAAAATTGCATTTGAAATATATATTAAATCATTAAGTAAATAAAATAATATACATTAAATGTTAAATTCTTTTTGTTAAATAAATTTTATTTTTTATTTTATCACTCATCATATAGCATTAGGCTAGGATGATTCAAATTATATGTATTTTTGAATAAATTTATAATATCATTAAAAATTTCATAAATGAAGATTTTATGAAAATTTGAGTGTATAAAAGAAAAATAATAAATTAAAAAATAAACAAGATATATTGTTAATTATTTTATATGAAAATATGTGTGTAAATGAAAGAAACTAAGTGAAAAAAATAAATAAAGCATAATAATGGAGATGAAAGAGAAAAAAACTATCCATAAGAACATTTTATTGAATAATTTGGAGAAGAGGGCATTTTATTTTAAAGTTTTTGAAAGAAGAGCAAAACATAAATTTGCCCGTTTGAGTCATCCTAGCCTAATGCTATATGATGAGTGATAAAATAAAAAATAAAATTTATTTAACAAAATAAATTTAATATTTAATGTATATTATTTTATTTACTTAATGATTTAATATATGTTTCAAATGCAATTTTTATATCTGTTATTATTTTGCAAGATTTTTAAAGAAAAACATTTAATTTATATTATTTTTTTATATTTAGAACAACAGTATTATTATGTATTTTGAAATATATTCAATAATCTAGAGATCATTTTAAAAATATATAATTAATAATACAAATATACTAGAATAAAAACAAACACAAATTGTAATTATTTTTAAATACATAATATTTTTAAAAATTCCATGAATATAAATCTATATCATATGAAAAAAAAATTACATATGAAAATGTATGTTAAATGAAAAAAAATAAAGTATAATAATGGAGATGGAAAAGAAAAAAAATAGAAAAATAAGATATATAAGAGCATTTTGTTGAATAATTTAGAGGGGAGGGTATTTTGTTTGAAAATTTTTGAAAGAAGGGCAAAATATAAAATTGCCCGACCAAACATTAACTTTGTAATGTATGATTGTATATGTCAAAAAAATTTCTGAAGTTTAGCCTAATGATAATACTGTAGATTAATTATTGCATATGCTAGTGATTATGCATGATGACATTTCTGACATAAGTTAAATCAACTAAGATTTTCTAACTTGAATCATTGTTGGTGGAGATTTTTTCTTTCCTTTAAAAGAACAAAAAGTTTATAAATCTCAATTCGCTGAACTCAGAAACTAACTAGAATCGATCATAATTTTGAACAGCCTAACCCCTTTTAATACTGTTCTGTAAGTGGCAAATCTATATTTCTCATAAGCATATATCGAGAATACTGAGTTGGCTGAACAAGTTTTATCTAAATTTTGTTAATAAAAGCTGTTTGCACATAGGGTTTGTTAATAAAAGCTGTTCATGGGGCGAAGATAAAAAAAGGCATGCCGACTCAATTTTGCACCAGTGCCCTATTATGTCTTCTGCGATTTTACCATCTGCAGTTCGAATTTAATTCCATGGTTACCGTGCATTAACCTTAACGATGAGGAGATGGGTATACCAGTTCATATCATGTAACCCAAAGGTCCAAAACAGTTTGATCAAAAGAAAATTATTTTAAGACCTGGAATGGTATATCATTATATATGGTAGTAAGCCGTATCTTACAAATTAAATGTAGCAACAAGGAAATCGCCTAGCAAAGTATTGTGCTCACTATTATGATTATTACTAGAAAAACAAATACGTCCATAGCTTCATATGATGCTGCAAAATTCTGGCACGTTATTTCCATACAGAATTATAGATCAGATAGCCAGATAGGATGTTATTTCAACACCCAATGGGCACCTGTGTGCACTAAAGTGGCTGTACTGTTTTGTATGTAATTAAGAAAAATGTTGGATCGTGTATACATATCATATAAGCAACTGCTAACAAATATTCCTTACAAAAACAATACTAGGTTTGTTCTGATAAACCCTTTTTTATCCAGACTCAATAAATTCAATCTCAACAGAGGTTGAGATCTCAGACTGAATAAATATGTACAGGAATATAAGATGTACATATGTACAGGAATAAATATAAAGCACTTTGTACCTCCTAATGACCTACAGTACGAAATTTAGCCTTCCAATGAGAAAAAAACTGAAGATTCCTTAACAGAGGAATAGCTTCCAATTTACTCTTGAAATAGGCTAATAATAATCCAAGGGTGCTTTTGTCACCAAAGGGTATTTTTAATAAAACCCGCTTTAAAAAGGAATAGCTATAACCATTTCTTTTTTATGGAATCAAAATCAAACTTTGAGGTATAGAAAAGGAGTTCAGTTGAAGATTCTATAATATGACAGAACTGGGACTGGAAGTTCTGTTTTAATTAAGAGAGTGTGATGAAATGTTCCAAGGAGCTAACCAAGCTAGGAGGCCAGTGCTTGGTCACTCTCACATAGGAAATATCAGTGTAGCGAGGATCTAAGAGTGTGGCAATTGTAAACTGGTTTTCAAAGGAGAGGTGCCCGTTTGTCTACGTACAATGCTGCAGCAAGGGCTGCATGGATCTCTGCAACAACAAGAAAGAAAAACAGATATAACATAGACATTAGAGAATAAGGCAGAATTTTCTAGTGCACAAAATGCAATTGCATGTGTCTGAAGACATATGACGAAGTTGAGAGCTATGTTAATTAATTCCAAACATAAACTAAATTTTGCCATGTTCCAAAAAAAAAAAGATTAAACTTCTATTTAGCTATATGACCTGGATAACCCTTGAGTGAAACAGAGACATCTTCCATCTCAGCAATAGCCTCGTCTCGATCTCCTATCTCATACAATACAAGTGCTCTACCTACTCTTGCATATTCTGACAATGCGAAATCCTTGTAATCTCTAATCAGCTAAGTAACCAAACACAACAAATAGAAAAGGGAAACTCATCAAGTGAATAAAAAAGTTCCATATCTTACCAGTAATATCTTACAGACAGTAATTTTAGTGTAGAATTTCAAGTTGGTGGATAACACAAAATTCTTCCAACAGAGCACAAGTTTCTCTTGTGCAAGAAATGTGCTTGACATAATGATTCACAGAAACTCTCAACTCCCAGCAAAAAAAATATATAGAAAAATGATGGGTAAATTATAATTACTCATTCATTCCTGAAAAATAAAAGAAAAGCTATGTACTTGAGTGAAGAAGAGGAGAACCTGAGGAAAGTCGCCCTTGGCCTGGAGGTCTCTTGCAATGTCAATTCTACAGCCTTCGCAGCCCGTCTTGACACGTCAGCACTCGCCTGTCTCTCCAAGTTCGTGACAGGGTCAAACGCATCTCCACTGGTAGTTTCAGCCAGTGCAGAAAGGTATGAGAAAGGCAGAGAAAGGAGAAGAAAGAGGAAGCTCCTTTTGGTTGCCTTTACGGGGAAAGGTAGAGAAAGGAAAACGATTTGAGATGGGAAAGATGAGGGGACGGTGGAGGACTGAAATTGAAATTGAACTTGCAGTGAGGAGAAGGAGTGGGAAGGTTACAGCAGCACTGGAAAGAGATCATCGTCGTGTGGTGTGGTTGTTCTCTTCTTGTTCACTTTCCTCCCGAGTAACGATTCTTTTACTCTGCAAATGATTCAACACGACATAGCAGAGAGCGTCCGATCCGAATTGTGCGGTCTTTGATCTGGCCACGGTCACTCAAGCGGTCAAGCCGACAAGTGTACCACCAGCTGTTAGCCATGTGGTTGCGAACTTGCGATTACATCCCAAGTCCATACACAGTGGAATGCGCAGTGAGTTGTTGACTTGTTGTAGAAAACCACCACCCAGGCCTGTCTAATGTGTATAACAGTTACGTAAATTTAATTTGCGTTAACTGTTGCGTTTAATAAATAGTTAATATTTTTTTTGCGTTAACCGTTATTTGAAATTAACCAATTAACGAAAGGAAAAAAATTTGCGCTAATCGTTTCGTTTTATGAAACGAGTTGAACGAAATAAACGGTTAAAAAATGTTGCGTTAAAAATTTCAATCGTTTACAACAACTGCAACAAACCAGATATTACATCAAAATACCAAGCTCAACCCGGATCTCGAGCTCATTTCTCAGCAATTTACCAATCTCAACCAATGGCTAAATATCAATCTCAACCAATGGCTAAATACCAATCTCAACCAACTAGTCTCTAGCATCATTGAAAATCACCGCTTGAGATCCGAGGAGCCAAAGAGTACACAAACTCCAGGTTACAACTACAAAACTACTACTACAAGGCAACAAGCCAGCAAGGCAACAAGCCAGCAATGCAACAAACAAACAAGTCAGCAAGGCAACAAACAAACAGGCCAACAGGCAACAACCAACAAAGCATAGAAAGAGTTACAACTGACATACATGTTCATATTCCACTGCCACATACCGTTAGTTTGTAATAATCTTGAAGTCAATAATACGATAAATTGGTTATATAAAGCTTTGTTCATGAATTGGATATTTAAACGATATTTTGTTTCCTTGAGTATTATTGAATTTATGAATCATTCCGAGTTCATGACCGGAATTGTGAAACTTCATAATATAGAATATACTCTTAAAAGTCACTATAATTAGCAGAACACTAATTAATCGTTATCGAGTTAGTATGTGGATTAAATGATGGTCAAGTTTTACGGACCATAGACAAAGAGTTGTCATTTTAATCACATAGATAGATATTCTAGGAACATCGTATTTGATAGACCCGAATGAAACATTAAATGGAATTGTGTTCGTGTCATTAATGTTTTCGTTCGGTATTAAATTCTAAAGTATGAGGTATTCATCTTTCCTACATAAGATATGTATGTGTGTGATTTCTACCAAACGTTATCCGTAAAAGGTGGCTATAAAGGTAGCTCTTCGGTATACATAACTTATGCGGAGGAAGAGATGGTTTGCCAAAAGTACTATTGTCCCTCGTATTTCTATACGAGTTATAGCATCATGGGCCCCTTGATAGAGTAAGATTATCTCGCTAGCAAGATAATTACAAGAGTAATTATATTTGATAATTTACTCGGGATCAAGAAAAGATTAAGTTTGCAAGGATGACACATACCTACCTGAAACCGATCGATACGATAATTTATGAGACAAAAGAATTAAACACAAGTAAATAGTTTACTTGGATCATGATATTGTACAAGACATCATCATCTCGTGTAATTGGATGGTCATAGTGCATTACGCGTATGCCTCCTATGATTATAGAAGTTAAAACGGTTTTAACTCTATTTACCAACATAACACGGATCTGTCGTCGGTCACACCGTATAGGAGTTAATCGGAGAATCTTATTGATTAATTATGAATTGTTTATAATTAATAATAAGATGGTTATAATTAATTATATATGATATAATTATATTTGTCATAGAGATGACAAGAAGCAAAAATCGATGAATTTATAACGTGTTGGACACGTCGTATAAATTCGCCGAAACAACAACCGAGAAAAATATAATTGTAGATGACAATTATATATATTTGATTTGGATTTTAAATGTTAATTATGGATTTGAATTATGGGCCAAAGCCCATTTATAATTAAAGTCTTAATTAATAATTAAAAGCCCAAAATCAGAAAAGCCCAAAAAAGCCCAAAATCCGAAAAGCCCAAAAAGCCCATGAAAAGCCCATGACGACCTCCAAGGGTATTTTGGTAATTTGTCCAAAAGCCCAAGGGTATTTTAATTTGGCCAAAAAGCTCAATGGCGTTTTGGTAAATTGGATGAACTTTAAGGGTATTTTGGTCTTTTCACTTTGAAACCTCCCTACTATTCACGAGGGCATTTTGGTAATTTGTCAATTCCACTTTTTCTATAAATAGAGGGGTAGGGTGAGAGAAAAAGTTCCACCAAATCAGTTCTACTTTCTCTCTCCCGATATACGGTTGTTTCGTAATTCACGGGATCGGTGAATAGTGTTTTTACGAAAGTTGCGTATTTCGCACATTTGTGAAACAGTAATTATCATGCGAGTCGTGAATAGTACTATTTCGTCTTTTCTCGGGTGAATAGTGTTTTTGCGAAAACCGCGTTTACGTATTTCGGCAAAAGAAATAAGCCGGTTAGTCCTAGTGGATAACCCACAGAGGCATCGATGTTTGGTGCTCCGAGACAAGCCGATTTTCATTCCAATTAAAATTTGGAAGCGAGGTATAACATCTTATATTAATCTATTTAATTGTTAAGTAGATTAATATTTTAGAAATCAATCATGGAGTAGATCAATAAAGGTTTAAAGAGGTGTGTATCTCTCGGTAATCATCCGACACATCACTTTAACCCTAAGCTTAAGTTAAGTAAAATAATATTTTACCGTCTTTTGTAAAGGATTAAATGTCGTAACTCCCTGTTATTATCCGACATACTTTAATCCCTAACTTAAGTAGAAGTAAAATTTTTGTTCTACGGTCTTTCCGCAGCTTGAGCATTAATGGGATTTGGACATTCCGAATCCCTACACATACATCATCATTCGGTGCCACCTCATCATCACTAGGCCATAATTTATCACCAAATTCCAAACCATCAACAGATAACTGACAACAAGCAAGACAATTAGCAGATAACTGATAACAGACAACAGTATATCAGATAACATATAACAGACAGCACATACCAATAACCGACGCGCGCAACCAATCCTGACCACATACAAGAGCCTCAATACTTTCATTACTTAGAGAGTTTCTAACTGGGTTTAGTATCCTATCACTGGTACTGAATGTTGATTCAGATGTCACTGTGGAAATTGGGACAGCTAGGATATCCCGGGTTAATCGAGCAAGAAGAAGATATTTTATTCCCTTTAGTTTTCACCATGTCAGAATATCAAAATCATCATCCAAACTAGCCTCATCAAGTGCATCAGCTAGATAATCATCTATCTTTGACTTTATGGGTTTAGATATTTTCTTAACACTTTATGGGTTCAGCCATATTAACATATATCAATCTCAACCAATGACTAAGTATGTAAATAATTAAAGTCTCTAACATCATTGAATTTCACTGCTTGAGATTTAGGGAGTCAAAGACAACAAACCAATAAACTATTAAGGCAACAACTAACAAGTCAGCAAGGCAACATGCCAACAAGCCAACAAAGCAAGACAAGAAGAACAAGCAAGACAAGAACACAAGAATACGCTAGAGTGAGGAGACATACTCATCGATGAAATATCGAGCTCGATTACCATCGATACCATATTCACACAATAAGGACAGTAAGGGCAACAACAGCAATATTCCTCTCAAATCTGCAAAATAGTAAGAGCAAGACAGTAAGAGTAAGACAGTAAAAGAAATAACAAGATAGTAACAAAGAAGACAAGAAGACATATAACAAGAAAAAAAGAAGACAATAACAAGAAGATAAGAAGACAAGAAGTCAAGAAGAGCAAGACAAGAAGAAGAAGAAAGAAGAGCAAGACAATAAGACAGTAAGGGCAACAACTACAATATTCCTCTCAAATCTGCAAGACAAGAAGAGAAGACAAGAAAGAAGAAGACAAGAAGAGAAAGACAAGAAGACATTAAGAGAAAGAAGAGAAGCAAGATAGTAAGACAGTAAGAGCAAGACAGTAAGAGTCAGTAAGAGCAAGACAGTAAGACAGAAGAGCAAGACAGTAAGAGTCAATAAGACCAACCTTAAATTTCGTCTTCTCTCTTAGTTTTTTTCCTTCTCTCTCTCTCTCTTATAGTAAGAGCAAGACAGTAAGAACAATAAGAACGGTCAGTAAGAGCAAGACAGTAAGATAAATCTCAGAACTTGAATAAAATAATATATAAACAAGGATTTAATCACCTGGTGCCTACTTGCAGGCGATGACGAGGCCTGCATCAACTACCACTGTCACCTGTCTCTCGGTTAGGTAGCTGATATTTCACCTTTCTCTTACCCTCGGCGCCGTACGGAAACAGGACGATCATCGACGACAGCGCACGCGCACACCATGGACAAGATTTATGGCCACGATGGATCATCATCTAGCACTTCTTACTTAAAAACCCACTAACAAGTTCTGAGTGAGCGAGACAAGAGAGTGGTTAAAAGTGTGACAGTGGCAGAGAGGAGATAGAGATCAGAGAGGAAATCGCCAGATCGGCTGAGCGAGACAGCGGAGTAAGAGATTTAGGGTTAGGGTTTTCTCTCAGAGAGGAGAGGAGCGAAAGAAACGAGAGCGCCGCGCAGACGGATAAGACGAGAGAGAGAGAGAGATACGATCAAAAATTCGGAATCGATTATATCTAACCCTAGTCTCTGCAATTCCTATATAGCAGCCTGTAGAATTTTTTACGAAACGAACGAAACTGACGAAACGGAATTGATAAATTTCATTATCCGTTTTGTTCCACAAACGGAATGGAATAGAGTACCGTTAACTGTTTCTTTAACGAAACGCGATGAAATTTTTTACCTGTTTCGTTTCGTTTGCCACGAAACGGAACGGCGAAACGGGATGTGTTGACAGCCCTACCACCACCCTCTGATCCTCCACTTCCTCTTCCAAATAAACGGCCAAACCAAACCAAACCAAACCAAACAAAACAACCTAATAAATGTTACACCAAACATGGCAGGTCGACTGGGCCTATCTACTCTCTTCTCTGTAGGCCCAAGTAGAGTTTTGAAATGGACCGTCCAATTTAATACGTCCCGGACTGATCCGTGATCATGGACCGGACCGTGGTCAAATTTGTATCCGTCTAGTGCCCTACCACGGTCCGGTCCAACGGTAGGTCGGTCCTCCCTTCACTCAAAATCGAATCGTGTAGACCTGTCTTGTGTGGACCCGTGGACCGACCGACCGTCCCGTAGACCGTGTGGAACAGTAGACCGGACCAGACCGTGACCCGAACAAATTTTTTAAAATTTTTTTGAGTATTATTTGATTTTTAAAATATTAAAAATATAAAATTAATTCCATGAAAAATATTATTTATAAAATATCATAAATTTATTTTTTTAATTTTATAATATTTTGAATTTGTAAAAAAAACGGACCGAATCGGACCATGCCGAGCCGTAGGGGTTCGGGTCCCGGAGGTCAACGGTAAGACAGATTCGATTTTTTCGAGTTTAGATCGTTTAAAAGCATCTCGTGTGGACCGTGGGACCGTGAACCGTCCCGATCCATGGACCGCCCGAGTTTGGACCGGACCGGACCCTACCATTTGCAAAACACTAGGCCCAAGGAAAGCTCTGCCTCTGCCGGTGCGACTGCCTTCTCTCCTTCCTGTACTGTACCACCTTATCCCCTTCATCGCCATTTCTGCACTTCCTGCTGCTCTACGATTTCGCAACTGCAGTTAGTGAGGAATCGCTCTCAGTTCAAAATGTCAGCATCCTCCTCCGATCAATCGTCGATTTCCTCTTACGAGAAGGAACTCGCTGCCGCTAAGAAGGCCGTCTCTCTCGCCGCTAGCCTCTGTCAGGTTTATTTCAAATACAGTTTTTGTAGCCTTTAGTTGAAATAATTCCTCCGCGAAATACTGATTTGTTAGTAGTTGGGAACTAAGTTGGAGGAGCAATGCTAAAAAATTGAAGTACTGGTCTGTATGAATTTGTTGGTTGTGCAGTTGGATTCGATTCAGTACTTATGATGTTTTGTGCTGTTTACTGTGATCCTTGCTTTAGTCTGTTCCTTTGAGCTGTTTGTTAGCGCTAAAACTAGTTGATTATTAGTAAGCTGAAATAGTATTCCCTAACTGGTACTGGGGTGTGGTACCGACAAACCTTTTGTTTCTATAGAAACTGTTGGTAGTCCACTTTTTCAAAAAAAAAAAAAAGAAGTATTTCTCTCGTGTTTACTTTTTTTTCCTCCCTCCTATTAAGCTGTCGTACAAGCTGAAATCTTGCAAACCGATGTTCAGTCAAAATCAGATAAAAGCCCTGTCACTGTGGCCGACTATGGTAATTTTACTTTACATTGCATCTATTAGACAATTTGTTTATTTGTCTGGATCTATCAGTAATGTAGATATTTATTCATGTTCACAAGCTATAGTAAGCTTTGTCTTGGATATGGATCTCTCTTCTGGCTCTCTTTCTATGGTCGCAGAGGAGGTATAGTACATCAACAGCATTGTTTACCAGTACATTTGTGACTTGTACCGGCAGGGGCGGAGTCAGGATATCAAATAGGCTGGGACAAATTTTCAGGATGGGGCATAATTTCATAATTATTTTAATCTATAAGCATATTTTTACAATTTATATTTGAAAAAAGCACACAAATAGCAGTCTATTATTGATTTTTTTTTTTTGAACCAGGGTAGGCAAATGTCCACCCCCGTGTACTGGTATAGTACATATGTGGTTCACTCATTATATTATGACCTGTAAGGCTGTAAATTGTATCTATGGTGTAACACATTATTGGGGTATTCGTGTGTAACACAACAAATCTTAGGTTACCATGGTCGGAATATTATTTTCCATTTTATTGAGAAGTGTGTCTCTATATGTCACTGCATTTTTCCTCTATTAGATCCATATGATTAAGCACCATATTACTGTGAGTGATTATTAGGTCATTCTGATGGATAATATTGTATATTCTATTAAATATGAGGTGTTGGTATTGTATATAAATATATAAAATGGCTGATATCAATGGTGCAAATTGCAATAATATTTCTCCATTGCAGGATTCAGAGGACCTAAGAAAAGACAGCTCAAAAGAGATATTATCACGAATTACTGACCTTGTTAATGATACACTCTCGACTGATCCTTTGTTGTGTAATATAACCCTGTCTGAGGAAGGTATACTTGCAGCAATTGATAAGGGTAAATCTGAGGGTGGCCCATCTGGCAGACATTGGGTACTTGACCCCATTGATGGAACCAAAGGGTATGTTATTTTGTCTACAATCACAGGTTTGGACCAAGAGATTTTTGTTTTATGGCATCCTTTGTAAGTTATGGCGATTGTTTTCCTGTGTTTAACCTATATTCATTTTATGGGGATTCCAAAAGTTAAGAATTATCGGTACTACAAGAGACAGATAGATCCGTTGACCAGTTGAGCTCTATTTTTTTGCAGTAGTTTTTTTTTTATTCTCGTTTTTTCCTCTTTTTCCTCCAAAGCTGCACTAGGTTTGAATTTGCCTCAAAAGAACTTCTAAAAATTAATTAGAATATTACAAAACAAAAATACATGAATATTCGGTTTCTTGCTTTCAGTTTCCTGACTGAATTACTTCAGGTTCCTAAGAGGAGATCAATATGCAATTGCACTTGCATTGCTTGATCAAGGAAAAGTTGTGTTAGGTGTCTTAGGATGTCCAAATCTCCCTCTGGCATCAATACAGAATGCAACTCAAAATGTGAAACAAATTGGTTGCCTTTTTTCTGCAATAGTTCGAAAAGGCGCATGGGTGCAATCTCTTGAAGAGGACTCTTCACCTTCAAAGGTTAACAGTTATTTTAGTTTCCTTTTCTGTTTCTTGCACTTTCATTATCCTTGGAAAACCTATATTACTAAGCAATTGTTGGCATCTTGCACTTGTGTTGGTGCATTGTAAGATCATCCTTATTGCACTTTCATATGTTCTATTTTGAAACCGGAAGAAGAAATTAGACTAAACTACCATTAATATTAACTTCTTAAATCCAGCTTATCAGTATTCTGCATTTTTGTTGATTTAATTCAAGTTTTGTTAGAATGAGGGCAATTACTCGCAGAATCCAAATTGGCTTCCTTCTCATTTGTGCAGATTCAAGTAACTACCATTGATAACCCAGTACATGCCTCATTTTTTGAGTCTTTTGAGGCAGCACACTCCATGCATGATTTGACAAGTAACATAGCTAAGGTAATTGAGAGAATTACTCATTGAACCTTGTTTAATGTTTTTCCTTTTTTTTTTTTACTTTTTCTCTTCTGGTCCATCATCTTTATCTTATGATTTTTCAAACAGAAACTCGGCGTGAAGGCCCCACCTGTTAGGATTGCCAAGCAAAATATGGTGCCTTAGCAAGAGGAGATGGTGCAATATATTTGCGCTTCCCTCACAAGGGATATAGAGAGAAAAGTTGGGATCATGCTGCTGGTTCTATTGTGGTCACAGGTACATTAATTATTTACTGATATAAGCACTGAACTCCCCTCCCCCAGCATGATTGAGAAGGGAAAAATATTTAAAGTAATTGTTAAAGTAAAAGCAGGTGGTCAAAATTATATTATCAAACTATAGTGGGAAATTATACTCACAAGAATATAATTTTGTCGTGTTCTTTTTTTCCCACAGAAGCTGGTGGTGTCGTCACTGATACGGCAGGAAATGTTTTGGATTTTTCAAAGGGGAGGTACCTTGACCTTGATACAGGAATAATTGCAACCAACACAAAATTGATGCCTTCACTTCTTGCTGCAGTACAAGAATTGATCAAGGAACAACAACAGTCTGCCTCTCTTCTGTGATACTACTTCATGCATGCTACAGGCTACTCTTCTGTCATACTATTTCATATTTTTGTCTGATGAGAAGAACATTTACATCTTTGTATAGTAGGTGTTTGCACTTTTGTATTAGACCGTACAAGCGTTGAGATTGCATAGATCAAATTATATTTGCATAAAGTCTGTTACGAAGTGTATCAACCTCTATATTAAAAGATATAAGCATTCTTTCCATCAGATATAAACACTTAAAAATAAATACTACTTGCAGTGGTATAGATAACAGGTACGATGAATGCAGTTAACAGTTATCAGTTCCTCTCAAGTTTAGTTAGTTGAAAACCCAATGATGGTGTCTCGTAAGTCCCAACATTAAGAATAATGTTAATCATGTAGCACGTAAGAATAATGTGAAAAAGAGTACTAAAAAGTGTTGGAATCTTATGCTATTCGAATTGTGATAAATCCATTATTTTGATAAATACAATTGAATAGCAAAATTGTTCTAATTCGATATTATTTTGAGAAAATATGTAGTTTAAATTTCCACCGAATGAGAATGACAATACTATTCTTATAAGTTATAACAGTTTTATGGGAAAAACAATACTCCTTGATTTTAAGTGCAAGTTGATATAGACTGGAATAGGAAGACTAAGATATTAAGTGCTTCCCTTGATTGGAATAGAGGACAACAATTAATAAAGTGTGTTTTATTTTGCCTATACTCATTATTCCATTAATGGATGATAGGGCATGGTTTCTCGAAGTACGTCCCATCTCTCTTTCTGTGCACGAACATTGGGACGACAACAAAATAATTTAAAAAATAAAATCAAGATTGCATTTGTTTCTACTACATACAATGATTTTTGTACGAAATCGGATGAAGATTCTTTATGATATTTAAAGTTGGTTCAAATTCCCATCTTTTATCACATAGTGATTTCCTTCACCATCTTTTTATTCCACGACCCATATTCCTTACATTTACTATAATTTCTGTCATCCAGCTGTGCTGCTGAAATAGGGTAGAGAAATAGACATACTTCAAATTTCTTATGGTCCTTATTTTGTATACTAACCTCGCAGGTACGATCAGGATCAATTAACTGCATTGCGCGGGGATACAGGGCTCCTACGATACCTTATATTTTTTTCTTAGGAAGGTGTCTTCCATACAAATAAATTGAATTCAACTATACAGGCACATCAGAAGGATATTCAGCAGGGTGATTCTTTATTGTTTGACGGAGCATCTTCTCTTGATCACGGAGATTATTAGGAATTTGATCATATACGTCAGTAAATAGCTCGCTAAGAGGTGGTTTTTGTAATCTCTCAGCAACCTGAATTGCTTGAAATAGCTGCATAAAGGGAGGCAAAAATAATGAAAAATAAAACTCTTGTTTACCAGTTGAAAATACATTACTGATATGGGGTCATAAAAATAATCCCCAAAAAATTTATGCAGCCATGATGTGAGATATCCTTTTTAACTTGGGAAAGTAGTACCCTTTTATGGTTATTAATATCAGAAAATTTAACCTACGTAAGAAAAGGTTTTGAAAGTCTTCAACGGAAAAAATAACAAGAACAATTCAGTTTCTGAAAGGTTTTGGAAAATAATTTTGTTTAACATTACCTCCTTTCTAACATTGTTCCTGAGCTCAGATTCTTCTGCATCAGACCACCACCCATTTCCCTCAACCCATTTCCTGTATCTAGAGATTGGGTCCCGTGCTGTTCTCCAGTGCTCAATTTCATCTATGGGCCTGTACTTGGTTGAGTCATCCGAAGTGGAGTGGTGTCCTACTCTATATGTTAGTGCCTGCGTACTCAAAAACTCAAAACTTTGTAAGAATGAATCCAGACGCATATCATTCTTTTTATGGTATTTATCATGGGTGTGCTAGCTATACCTCAACAAAAATAGGCCGACCTTCTGATACTGCCATTTCTCGTGCAGCATGCACTGCACTGTAAACAGCTAGAGCATCATTTCCATCTACACGAATGCTTCTGATCCCATAAGCCTGGCCACGAACAACCACACCATCACCTACATTTTAATTTTGTCAGAAACCAATTTTGTGTTGTTAATCATACTAAAGCTGTGCACCTATTATCGATAAATCATGAAGTGATATTTGTACTTCTAAATTGATCCGTTATAGGAGTGCTGATAGCCCAGCCATTGTTGCGACAGAAGAAAATTACTGGGACCTCCATCACAGCAGCAAAATTCAATGCTGCATGAAAGTCTCCCTACAAATTTTCACATAAATAAATAAATTAAACTGATATGAACCTATATAAATAACTGATAAGTAGTACATTTAAATAGCACCAAGTTCTTGATGTATACCTCACTGGTACCACCATCCCCAAAATAAGTGATGGCACATGCATTTTTCTTGTCCATCTTAAGTGAGTATGCAGCTCCCACTGCATGAGGCAGCTGTGTACTGACATTGACAAAATTGATGTCAAAATGTTGTCTTGTAACCATTTTAAATATTGCAAACATAAAAAAGTGCATACAGGTGATGTGCTATCAGAGTGGTATACAAAATATTAGTAGATTATCGAAATAAGAAGGAAAAAAACGGAGGAGGAAGAACAAGCTGTGGACCATACGCTATAGGAGATGACACAGTGAAATAGTTGAGGCGGTTACTTCCATAGTGGATCGGCATCTGGCGCCCTTTTCCATAGTCTAGAGTATTGCCAAAGCATTGATTTGCGAATTCTTGCAGAGTAAAACCTCTCCACATTAAAACCCCTGGCTCCCTATACTACATCCAGAAGAACCATTCATCAAATTTCAAAACAAAAGTCATTTAGTAATTGCTCTTGTGAATATAATTTTCATACGAAATCAAGGCAATTTCAATTTTTTTATGAGGAAAGTTTTCAACCAATATTCTCACTCAATCAAGAATTCAAATATAAGCTTTGACATGTGGACTTAATTGCAGTTTTAATACTTAGGCATTACTTCAATTTTCTTTGAAGAGATTTTTGGTTAAGAATCCTCCTTTTATATAGTTTATTATTGTTAATTCTTCTTTATGAATGAAGGACACAATTTTTTTTTTTCATTTCACCTACTTGGGGGAGAACGATGTCTTCTAAGTTTAGTGCAGCAGCCGAGGCAATGTTGATGGCTTCCTCACCAAAAGAGGTGAGATAGAAGGAGATTCTTCCTTGCCTTTGTGCTTCATAAAATATAGTATCCATGATTTGTAGTGTCACCATTTCACTGTACATTTTTCTTGCAAGATCCTTCCCGACCTAAAATTAATGATTAAAAAATTATTATAAAAAATCAAAAGGATTGACACAAAACTCATACCAAGAAGCTCCTATATATATATTAGCACAATGCAGATGTTGGACTTTTAAATTTTCATCATTTAATGAAAAAAAAACAGTTCTGATATAATTGTCATTAAAATTATATAAATAAAAAAAGAATGAATTCATATCATATTGGTAAATTATAAGGAAAAATGAAAGGTATTTTAGTAGGAATTTGATAGATTTTTGTTTTCTTCGGGCCTTGGTTATGTTGGTTTTTCTTGTTCTATTTTTGTGCATCATTGAGGTTGAGGCACAGATAAGTCCTCCAATTGAGAAAAGAAAGGGAAAAGAGTGTTTCTAGATGTTAGGTAGCGTTTAGGTAAAAAAACAAAGGAAAAAAAAAAGTACCTCTTTGAACCTACAGCCAGAAATAGTTTGGCCATCCTCATCTAGAACACGATAACACCCAATCCGTTCACTTGGTGATTCAGCCAGGAATCTCATTTCTGCAATAAATGAAACCTTGCCTCCAGGAAAATCCAATACCTGAATTTGTTTAAAATATTCTAATCGGATTCATACACGATAAACATAATAATATAAATGAAAACTAAGCAAGAATCAAAATGCTTTAATAATAACATTTTAGCATGTGAGTGATAGAATTCAATTCAGTCACCAAACCAATGACATAAGCACTAAACGCTGCCTGATATTAATTAATACAATATACCAATGAGGTCTTGTATTGACATCCCACCCTCTCATGACACAAAATATTTTATTGTAAAAGCAACACATACTGAGAACAATTGGAAGGAACAATTGACAGCACCAAGGTACAGTTATCTTTACATTCATAAAGACTAGCTTAAAAATATTACTGATTCCCATTCAGCCATATTTTAAGCATAAAAAAGTTTCAATATCTAGCTCTCTGACTCAAATTTATTAGAATCTGTATCAGACATAGTGCTGATTAAAAAATCATTCAAGATACTAGAAAAGACCAACTTTTTAAAAGGAATTATATACACACTATAGGATTGACCTTAAGATGTCTTTCTCACATTACACAAAGGACCAACTTTTTTTCGAAATTAATTGAGAAAACAAAATTAGAACAGCATCAATAATTTAATCTGAACCTCGGAGGTGGACCCCTTGTCATCTATGGTTAAAATTTCATCGGCTGCAACAGACCCGGCATGCGGAATCGAGCAGAAATTGCTGGTAATGCCTAAAGAGCCACCTCGGCATGTGTCATTGCTATCCACAAGAGAAGAAGGAATCCCAATTGGGGCTAAAATAGACAATGGGACCCCATCAAAACCTTCGATCTTTCGTCTGAGAAAATGAGTAAGCAATCGTGATCTTGCTAGTCTCAGCGCCATAGAAGGGGAGAGAGGGAGGAAAACAGGATGGAGATGGAGAGAGAGTAGAGTAGGTCGATTATTTATGGTGTCGATAAATTAGAAATTTAGAATTCTACATTGACAAGTTATATTGGGAAATAATAGAAGAAATAGGAGATAGAGATGGGAAAAGGAGGAAAATGCATTACTCATTGTCCCGTCAGCTTCTCTGATACTGATAACGCTCCCGTCACTGGACCAAAATTGTCGATTCTCTCCAGTAGCGACCGTCCAGTATTTGTCCCCTGCCTTCCTATTTGTTGTATTTTTTTATGAAACGAGTTGCTAATACTACTATACTAGTCTAAAAACCGCTTTAAACCTGTTTTCTTCTAATCTCTCGGTGTGTTTTGTTGGCATTGGCTTTGTGCTAATCAGAGAATAGCAGCTACTCGAAATAGTGTGTGCTATTCAAATACAAAATTATTATTCAAAATAGTTGAGGTTAGTTGTTATTTCCTAACCCAACAAAAATTTAGTTTAGCTCCGTTCTTATTTACTAACAGACCCGGCATGCGGAATCGAGCAGAAATTCTACTAATTATATTATAATATTCCATTGTTAATTATATTATAATATTTTTCATTGTTAATTATATTATAATTTTTTTTCATTACTAATTATATTATTTTTTTCTTTTTTAATTATATTATAATATTTTTCATTTCAAAAATCATTTGATCATTTATTTGATCCACATCATATTCGATAAGACAAATATGGATAAAATTTTATTTTCGTTAAGTTATTAGATATGAATATGGATAAAAAAAATTTGTTAACTTATCAGTTAGGGTATGAATAAGAAATTTCCATTACCCTACCTATCCATTCATAGCTCTAATAATTAAGAGTGCGTACAGAAATTTTATTAATTTCGATGATACTTTCTGACAGCTACATGTTTGGTTACAGATAGCTTGCTACATAGAGGAGTAGTTCCTCAGGACAATTTTGTGTGAGAACCGAGTAGTTCCCACGAAGTCGGACTCTTGTCAGCGAACGGCTATCCACTGGACCAATGCTCCGGATTTCCTGAAGCAAAGTCGGACTCATTACAGTATGTAGCAATTCACTGACGGAAGGTAATAAGTTCATTAACTCAAATAAATAAAGTAACATAATAACGTCCAGAGGTACTCACAGTCAATTTAAAATAAAAGTTTCTGGAAGAAAGTGGGTGCTGAATGCATATCAGTGTATCTACAAGAGAGATTCAATTACATTATTTTTTTGTGACATCTAATTATATCGGATATGTTTAAAGTTTTTAAAATTTATACAGTCGATCTAAATTGTTCAACGTGCTAGATATATTAAAATGTTAATGTAGATTTTTTTGAAATTTTTGCTATTTATTAAGATGTGTACAAAATCTATATTTTCATACTACTAAAATTTGTACTCATTTTAATAAATAATAAAAAATAAAATTTAATCGGTAAGTATATTTTAATATATTTATTATATTAAATAATTTGAATTGGCTGTTTAAACTTTTAAAATATTCGACATAATTCAACGTCACTAAAGTTGGTCCTTCTGAATAGTGCTCACACATCAATGATTGTTGAGATATGTGGGGGCATAGATTGGAGGAACCGTATATTTCTTCCCTTATTTATTTATTTATTTACTATGGAGATGACTAATTTAATAATCTCGACAATAAAATTTCAAAAAAAAAATGTATAGACGTTTTTTTTAATTTGCATATTAATAGCGTCTTAAATTTCATATTTTTCAAGTTTGACAATCCACCTTATGAAGTGTTGTTGGATAAAGTATCAATCTTTTTTTCTAAAAAGTACTGTTTGATAATCCAATAAAGATCATCAAGATTTTATATAATTTACAACATAAAAATTTAAACGTTCTTATGAACCATCAAACGACAATTAATTGCAACCTTAATATATTTTTTTGAAAAAATGGAGGTCACGCTTTCAAATTTCATACATTGCTTTTTTTTTTAAAAAAAAAAAAAGATAAATCCATCAGAACAGTATCAGTTAGTACTATTGTTTTAATCCAACATGTTGATAAATATTGCTGATAGTGTTCTTTTAATTATCACTATTTGAACATTACGATTGAGACAACATATGTATTTAAAACTATTACAATGAAATTAATAATTTTGTTTTATTGTTAATATTAATATTTCCTTGTACTATTATTACACATTATCCTGGATATGAGTTTTGACAATTAATATTTGTTTGGCGATCAAAAAGCTTCTAGAAGAGCTGACATGAATACAAGTAAATAATTCATGAACTAAATTACATGTTTTAGTTAACAAGTGCACTGAAAATGCAAGTCTTTTCTCCCTTCAAACCAATGGTCCTTATAATAATTTTGTTTAGTTGCCGGAAGTAATTGAGTGTGACATATTACTTCTTTTTATTTATTTTAGTGCAAAAGCTTATTTTTCTTTAAATAAGGATGAGATTGAAACCATCCAACTTTACATACATACAAAGATCTCATCCAGATTTTAAACATGTCATTTATTATTGTTTGTTTGATTTTATATAGTTCTATGTATGGGTTTTGGTCGACCGGTATAATAATGCTACCATCATAACATTTACCGGCAAGCTCTCTCTCAATACATTCTTGATACATCAAACATGGCCCATATTTTTCTACGGCTCCATATCATCATAAGTGCACAATCAGAGTGCAGAACAAGAGAAATTATATCACTATCCGCTTCTAAGATCTTGTGTAATACACAAAATTACGCCTAATTGAAAATATAACATTTAATGAGAAGTGGTTAGTGTGCTTCATAAACATAAAAATGGCAAAATTTTATTTATATAATTTATACTGTTCATCAAGCAACTTAAATGTTTCAGAAATTCAAATTTTCTGTGAAACGCCACTAAAAATGGGTAATACTTTATGCATAACCAATCTATGAAGACCACTGTCAACCCTTGGAAGAATTAGACAAAAGTTGTGTTGTGTGTGTGTGGGGGGGGGGGGGTGGGGGGGCGTACTGAACAGAGTAGATCGACTACTGCATGTACATATCACAACCACTGTAATAAATGTTAAAATGAAAAGAAACCACTGCTACAAGAGAATTAGCCTGCAGACCAAATACACAATCTCTCGATCCTTGTTTCCAATAATCAAATATCCAAAATTGAAGTAGATCCAAAAAAAGAAATTGTTTAAAATTTGCACCAGAAAACTAATTTCTATATTTCTCTTGAGGCCGGAAATAACCTAGACTTGCTAATCTCTCTGTTAGCTTCCTTTCTGCAGTTGCCTGGACACAAAGTGTATAAAGAAGGGTGTTATGCTTTTGGAGTAAGGAATTACCTCAGACATCAAGATACCTTTTGGATCTTTAAAAAATGGCAAGAATGGGATTACCTCTAGCATCGGGCTATCTTTTGGAATATTGCATGCTACAACAATGTTAAGCCCAGTTTTTAAAACTGAAAAAAAAACATTGATACTCAAACAATAATGGATACCCGTAATAGAAAGCAACATGGACATAACAATGCCATTAATAAGAAGTCAAGTATAAATCAGCACCTAAGTGGCGAGCAATGCTTGAGCCAGTGTTGTCAGAAGTGCCTCCCAATATTGAGGTCACACTGACATTATTATTCTGTAAATATACAATTTAAAATAAAACGTTAGTAATAACAAAGAATCAATTGCAACAAAATGTAATCTCTACCAGTTGATGCCAACTAAGGATTGCAGTTTTGTCAGGTTAATGAGGTATGGCATACAGTCACAACTTACAAGTAATTAACATCACTGGACCAGCTTCAGAATATTTCCTTATTAAAATAAACCTAAACAACCATAATCTCAATCAATTAATTCTTTGAGCTAATTAACCATCAATTGCAAGCTTTTTGTCAGTTAAGGGTTTTGAACCAAAAACCACACAACTGAGCTTAAATTTAGCTTCGATTATGAAATTGGAGCTATGAAATTATGAATTTAAATAAACAGGAATAAAGCATTAAAAATTTCTGCTTACAGGCCTGGTGGTCGCAGCAGCATACAAATGGCCTAGTTTCGCAGAGTTGCATCCAATCCATGCATAGATCTGTATCCAAAAATAATAGCTCGGTAAATTAATTTTGCAAATTGAAGTTCATGCAATTATGATGATATCAGGAAGCAGGAAACCAATTGAGTTTATATCTCAAAACCGATCTCAATCGGAGCATGTATTGATCATTGGTACACGGTCACTCCATAAAGGACCAATCGGTATCTCTGCCAGACTGAAATTGTCTGGGGTCAAGCTGTTATGACACAAAGTAGCTTGTAATATTTTTTCCATCTTTTCCTATTTTCACCAAAAGCTAAACAATATACTAAACGGACTGGTACCGAGAAGAAGGATGCTACTACAGTCCCATATACTGGTACGAAAAAGTAAGGTTATGAATATATTGTTCTTTTTTATTTCTTTATTCCCGAGTTAAAAAGAAGAAAAAGGAACTCACTAATTCTCTTTTGCACTTTTATTACCTGCTTTGAAAACTTTACAATTTGAAAATGGAGAGTGACATCATGCAAATCCTCGGTGAAGCAGGACACCTGTACTTCTGCATCTGACGTATCACTCTGGACCGACTTAGTCTCTCTGGTTTCACCAACTTGGAGCTCTGACAAGCTCTCTTCCAATGTTTTTGATGACATTCTAGATAATTTAATTAATTCAGTTAGGGAAAAAAAGGATCAATTAACAACAACAACTGTCCACAATCTAATATGGTCGCTGGATCTTAACTGAGTGTTACTGATAATGAAATTATACCAAAATCACATCAGCCAGATGTCAAATAGCAGCATGACACACTGACTAAGATCATGATAACTCTGATTATAATATAAGTGGAAAGTTCTTTCTGCAATTACTTTTGATATTTAAAAACCAATCAATCAGTAAAGAAATTTCCTATAACATATAAATCAATCACAATTCCAAATCAATAAGTAAAACCCTAATTGCAACCCTAATTGCCACAAAAAAATCAGGTAAATATCCTAAATTCCTGATCATTAAATCATTAATAATCACAGTTTTCATAGAATTTTCTTCAATAATCGTTAATTTCAAAGTTGAAAATGAAGTACCTTCTATTACAAGTGAAAAACTAAAGATCGAGAGACAGTGGCAACACGCAAGGCAGACTTCTTCGAAGTCGGAAGGAAGGTGAGAGGACTGCAACTGTGAGAAGAAAGAGAGGTGATCAGACAATGGTCAGGTGCGGCTGCGCACGCACTGCGATCGGAGGGAGATAGGTGATCGCAAGTAGAGAGTGTTAGGGTTGAGCGTGAAGAGGAGCAGAGAGAGCTAGGGGGAGCGAGCTGTTTAGATCTGATCGTTTGGTTTCGTGCAGAGATAAAATTCGCGACTTGAAACATTAAAATTAGGATATTTGTTGCAGACTTTTTTTTTAATTTATAACAATTCTTATTACATAAAAAAATTAAACTCAAGCACATAACACATCATAAAATTTCTTCATTATTGATTTTATTTAAATCTTTTTATTTTTTAAATCTAAAAATTCATATAAAATAGTTTTTCTCTCCTCATTTAAAATAATTTGTAGAAACTTAACTCTTCAAATGATCTAACTTTTTTTATATGATCATTTATATATTATTATGTGTTTAATTATATTATTTATTATTATTATTTATAAATTATTATGTGCTTTCATTATTTACTTGAGGACTATATTGTCGGGGCGAAATCCGAATTATAACCTTAAAAATACATAAAGGGTTCATTTGTCAAATCAAAGAATAGGTTTGGAATATTGATAATTTTGGAAGAGTGATAGAATAGTGTTTTTTTGGAAGAGTAGTAGAAGAGTGGTATTCTTGACTATTCGGAAGAGTGAAAATATCATTTGGCGGTTGTTAATCGAATAGTTAAAATATAGATAATTATGATACTTACAATGATGATGATAATAAAAATAATAGTAAATTAATAATAATAATAATAATAATAATAATAATAATAAAATAATATAAATAATCATAATCATAATAAATAATAATATTCATAGTTGTAATCATAATAATATTATAAAAATAAAAATATAATCATAATATAATATAATAATAATAATCATAATCAACGTAATCAAAATAATATAATAAAAAAATTATAATCATAATCATAATAATAAATAATTATAATCATTATAATATAATAATAATATAATAATATAATGATAATATAACCATAATAAAAATATAATAATATAATAATAATTAATCATAATTATGATATAATAATAAAATAATAATAATAATAATAATAATAATAATAATAATATCATAATAATAAATAATTACAATTATAATAATGAAATAATGAAATAATAATAATAATAATAATAATAATAATAATAATAAATAAATAATAATAATATAATAATAATAAATAATCATAATTATAATAATAATATCATAATCATAATTATAATAATATAATATAATAATAATAAAGTAATCATATTTATATTCATAATATAATAATATAATACTAAAATTATATTATTATAATATAATGATAATAAATAATAGTAAAATAAATAATATTATAATACTAAATGATGATAAAAAAATAATCATAATATTAATATAATAATAAATCATAATATAATATAATATTAATATTAATAAACCATAATCATAATCCATAATCATAATCATAATCATAATATATCGCTATAATATAATACAACACTCTTCCACACTCTTTTACTTAGTCTAAAATTCGTTCGGTAAATTAATTCGTCGGAATAGTAATTATATTTCATCTTTTTGCTATTCCATTGAGTGTCAAACATACCCAATGAGAATTAAACTTTTTAAGTATGCCACATCATCATTTTTTTTTATCATTGATTTTGTTTAAATATTTTCATCTTCTTAAATCTAAAGATTCATATAAAATAGTATTTCTCTCCTCATTTAAAGAAAAATATATTATATTTAAGGTGAAACTTAACTTTTAAAATGATCTATTTTTATATGATCTTTTGTAAATTATTATGTATTTAATTATAATAATTATTATAATATATTACTATTATTTATTATTTAAAAATATTATATCATTGAATAGCTTAAAAAATTTTAATTAGAAATATGATATCGTTGTGTTTAATAATATGTTAAATATAGTATTATTGTGTATTCAATAATAATATTTATTTCAGAAAATTATAAAAGTAATAAACTAGAATAAATAGATATATTATGCATATTTGTTATGATTTATAATAAATATACATATTTTAGTTTTTAATAATTTATTTAGTTATTTATTATGTTTAATTATTTGTTTCAATGATTTAATTTATTTTTAATTGATTGTTGAATTTTTATAATATCTAATTTATCGGACATTCCGGATTGAAGAAACGAGACGAGATCGGAAGATAAAATTGGAAACTCTAATCGAGACGTGTTATGCAGCCATAGAAAGCTCACAATGAGATTTACAGGGTTAATTGTTGACACGGATACAGCCATTTTTAAGGCCCAAAAGATCGTCTGATACCATAAAAACGCATTTAAAATTTTGAACATATATTTTTTTGCCTTTTTAGATTAATAAGTAAAAATTATATATATTCTAGTTCATTATGTATCATATATATTTATTATTGTATACATAATAAACATATATATTTTTCTAATTCATAATTATATATATAGTTGGGCTATGGTGCTATACATAGCACGGATCACTCTCATGCTATTGATCTATTCTTCATTTTTAAAGTTTAAATGATCGATCTGAACCATACAAAATGATTTTTATATAAATATCTCGATGTAAACTAAATTTTATATTTTTTAGAATTTTTTTACTATTTTTTAAGATAGTTAGAAAATCATTTGATTTAGTTATTATAAGCCATTCAAAAGAGGTGATTTTCTAATTATTTTAAAAAATGTAAAATTTGGTCTACGTCGAGATATTCATACGAAAATCATTTTGTACTGTTGGATCGATAATTTATATTTTGATAACGAATAATTGATCCATAGCACGGAGGCGATTTGTGCTATGCATAGCATCATATCCCAACTCTCTCTCTCTCTCTCTCTCTATATATATATATTGATTCATTTCCCACAACTGAAAATTTATTAAAGATGATCAATGTAATGTCAAGAGCAAGTAAGCCAATTAAGAACCCACTTGAGGCTCAATGTAGCGACTAATTTACATTGTTAATTGTTAATGTAGATTTTTTTGTACATAATAATTATAATAATTATATTATTGATAATAAGAGTCACTGGCAGTGGCGCGGAGCAAACGCATCACTTCAGTGACATCTTTAAGGAAACGCGTCACTGACTGTGGCGTTTTTAAGGAAACGCGTCACTAACAGTAGCGTCTTTAAGTAAGCGCGCCACTAACAATAACGTGTTTAAGTAAACACGCCACTGGCAGTGGTGTCTTTGGTGACAAAAGATGTTGATCCAACGGTAATGGATCATGATCATAATGGACAAAAGACGTCACTGCTAGTGGTGCATTTACACTGTTTTATACAAAGACGCCACCTGGCAGTGACGCGTTTGCTTTCGCACCACTACTAGTGATGCGCTGCTATTCGTAGATTTTAAATTTTGCTTTTATCACTCTTATTATTAATAATATAATTATTATAATTATTATATACAAAAAAACTGCAATTAATTAATCATTTAATTCACAATCATGCACTCATATCTTGCTTTATACTTTGTCCAGCCTTAATTGCATTCAGTTCACCGTCAATGATTAAGCATTGGTGACGAAAATTAAATGCTCAACTACCAATGAAATTGACATTTGATCTAACAAATAGTATCAATACTGTGGTGCTGAGTGCTGAGTGCTGACAAGGAGGTCATGGATAAGAAGCTGTAAGATTGCACCAGTTGCAAACACGCACAGTGCCTTTGACACAGCTAAATGGAACATATTTTTGTTGTTTTTAAGTTCTTACCCAGCGGAAACAAGAATGATTTCAGGCTTGAACCGTCGTGCTGAGGGAGCAATGATCTCATCAAAAACTGATCGCATGGTGTAGTCACCAGCCCCACCTGGCAGAGGTAGATTCAGGGTTGTATCTTCACCACTTCCTGAACCAACCTGCTCTATCTTACCTGTACCAGGATAGCTTCCAGCCTATATACAAATTATTCCCAAATAAGAAGTGCAAAACAAGATTTTGCATGTTTTTTGTCCTCACTGTGGGGTATTAATCTGCCACCTGCTGATAATAACACTTGTATGCTTCAATATGAAGACGGGAAAATAAAAGAGGAGGATATGATGAGCACGTTTTTTTGATACCCTCATCCTGCCATTACACTACAGGAAAAATGATTTTTCACATCGGCCAATTTTAACATTTACATCGGTTTTTGAAAACATTTGCATCGGCGAAGAAGTTTTGCATTGGCTCTGCTGATGCCAAAACCTATTTATATCGGCCTGACCCATGCCAAATATATTTATTAGAATCGGTTTCGCCGATGCAAATGCATTCATACAACATAAAACTATTAGAATTGAGTCAGCTGATGCTAATACTTTTTTATTATATTTTGTCAGAAATATCAACATCAAAAATAATATTTCTTAAAATTATTAATGAAGTACGTTTTATCAAAAAAATATATATATATATATATTTGTATTATAACCTTAAAAATCTATTTTTTAGTGTTCTTTTAACAAATATTACCTTATTTTATTTTTACATATTTTTACAAAGTAATACTAGTGCATCTACATTTTTAATTATTTTATTTATACAAAATATAATTCAGATAAAAAAAATTACAATTTATACATTGAAATGTGTTGATTTAAACTATTTAATTTTTCATATGAAATGAGTTGAATAATTTTCAAATAAAATTTAAAAACTAGATTGTCAAGCTTATATATATTTGATTTACTCTATACATTTAATGCTAAATATTTTTCTATGATTTTAACCACAAATTTGTATTTTCAAATGCCAAATTCAAAAATAAAAGCAAAGAAATGAATTGAAAGTTTACATATTCATGACAATTTGAACATCAATTTGGACTGATCAATTCTAATGGTTATTTTTAACTACATCAAGTCAAATTATTTTACATAGAACAATCTTTTTTTTATTTGTGTAATGTCGCTACATTGATTGAGTAATTTCTAAAACTGAGACAAAAAAAAAACTAAAAAAATAATAGATTATGATGTAACGGGATTTGGATCCCATGACATCTTGGGTAAAAATCCATAATCTTACCGCTATACTAGATCATACTATTTGATTATTAAGCATCATCAAAACTTATTTTCTCTATACAAATTTGATGCATATTTAAACCGCAACTAAACCCTAGTCATCTTCAGTTCACCATTTACCATTGAAGGGGCAGTGCGGCTCTGGTGAAAACCCTAAAATGTCGCAACGAATTACATCATGCGACTCGATCCTAACCTAATCGGACCAAGACAAGCAAATAGAACTCACACGGAGGTGATCCAAGCAGAACGGAGGCGAGCGAACGATAGCTACCGCGCTGAGCAGCAGAACACTGGAACCGAAGCGAGTGAAGCGGAGCATTTTGATTCATCTAAATCAAGTGAGGCTGATCGGGAGCAAAATGCAATCGTTCCAGTCAAAAAGAATGGACAAGGTAAAACTCAAATTCATCAAAATGCCGAACTCAAGGAACGACCAAGGTTGAAGGTGATAGGCAACAATGCATTTGAAGTCAAACCATATTGAAAAGGACTTGTAAGCACAATTACAAAAATTATGACACAAAATATTAAAGGGCCTCACCTCTCATATAATGAATCTTGTACTATTTCTGATAAAAAACAGACCGCCAACCATTAGTTGAAGATAAATTAGCATCAAAAAATAAGAGGCAGTGATAATCTCTTGCAGAGTCTGTGAATAATTTTTGTTTTCCTCAGTTATGTTCTATTACACAATGTGATTGTGCTTCACCCTCATATACAAGATTCATGTCAGACAAGGGATCATCTCCTCTTATTAAATACACCTTCGGTGCTTTGAACTCATTTGTTCATTTATTGTTTGTTTTTAATTAATTAACCGTCATGTGGTATATTTATCTCCTCTTTATTTATTGTTTGCTTTTATGAAATGATATTTCACTCAATCGAACTTCACATAACCTAACAATATTTCATCCATATCCATGTTGTAAAATTCAATCAGGTTCTTTTGATTGTTCTACAGGGAATGATGAAGGTTAACAGTGGCTGCATTTGCTGATTAGCGCCTAATCAAACATTATTATCTTCAATATTAAAATGAAGGTCTCCTACTCGACAACCAACAAGTAAAGATTAGCTATTTTCTATATGTTAGTCCTTATTAGGTTTATTTTTTGTTCTTTTTTTAACATAATTTATCCCCTCTAATTTGTGTTTCTATTCAGAATTACAAGGAAATCCCATTTCATATTTGGCAAAGACTTGAATATATTATGGTATGCCTTCTAAAATTTACACACAAGTGTTGTTGAAAATTGCTAAATTTACACAAGTGTTGTTGATACAATAATGATATTTTTTCCATGCATGATTGTGCTTGGTAACCTCTTCAGGTCAGCTGAATTGGACTCCCAGTTCTCCAGTTTTCTGCCATGTCTCTTTGAGAAACCAAAATGCAACAGCTATTAATATAAGATGTTTAGTAGATGTTGTAAACCGCCATTATGTCCCAGTTCTTCAGTTTTCTGCTATGTTGTTGATTTGTCTGATGATGAAAATGAGGATGAAAGTCAGACAGAGTCAGACTTTGAATAGTTATGTATTGAATTTTTACTTTTAATATGTTAATTACTTCTTTTTTATATTTTCTATTGGTGAAATTTATTTTGTTTTGTATTCTGATTCATATTTATTTATTTATTACAGAATCTGATAGCAATGTATGGATCAATGAATTAATTGAAGTTCAGCCAAACACACTAGTATTTTGATTGTAGTGAGTAACAAGTGTTGCTATGTTTTATATAGAGATTTACTATGGTATTTTTTTATAGCAATGATAGATTATCTTTAATTTATATTATATTTGTTTGGTTTTTGACATTGTTGTAGACCTCATATTATATTTTAAATTAAATCTTTGTATTGTAATTGTTGTTCTTGCATGTATTATATTATTATAATTAATTTATAATGAATGTGAATCAGCAAAGAGGGCGCGCAATGATCAATATTAGCACAGTATGTAGAAATTTAATAAACATCGATTTTGATGATGCAAAAGAGGGTATTGGCATCAGCTAAACGGATGTTAAAAATACTTTTGCATCGGTTTTGCTGATGCAAAAGAGGATGCCAAAATTACTTTTGCATCAGCTGAACGGATGCCAAAATTATTTTTGCATCAGCTAAACGGATGACAAAAACTAATACTTGTACATGTAGATGGAAGCTTTTGCATCAGTCAAACCGATGCTAATATATGCCGATGCGAATGTATATGCCGATGCCAAAGTTACAAAGCCGATGCGAATGATTATCTAATGCGATGCCAATCGCGTCGGCTCTTTAGTATCGGCTACCGATGCAACAAATATATAGCATCAGCAAACCCGATGCTAATCACTTTTTTAGGCCGATGCGAAAAACCTTATTTCCTATAGTGTTATATATCTCTCCCCACCGAGTTTTTTGCTCTTATCATGTATCGAATCAACGGATCAGATTTTGACAGCCGGGGGAGTTCCTAAGCCCTTGGGACCAATTTTGGTTCTAAGGGTGGTCTCAACCGTCGGATCAACATTGAGATTAGAGCAAAGTATGAAAATGAAAAAAAAATCATCGAGATTAGTGATTAGATGTTGATCCGACGGTTGAGACCACCCTTGGAACCAAAATTGGTCCCAAAGGCTTGGGAACTCCCCCGGTTCCGATTTTGACATCCTCCACCTTCAGAGGCCCTTCAACCTAATAATCTCTCTCTTCTCTCTACTTCAACCCCACTAAGGAGCCTTCGCTAGAGATGAAAGTGATGTTGGATTTAATAAATAGTACGTTCATTAATTAAAAATCCTAATTCAAACTAAACCCACTATAAGACAGACAGAGAGATGCACTTGAGTGGTGCATTGGAGGGGTGCACTGGATGAGTCTGTTGAGCAAGTGCGCTGCCTTATAAATATACACCCGTTTGCTCTCTCTCAAATATATTTATCAGAAAAAAAAAGTTTGTCACTATTACCAAAGAGAGAGAAAGAGAAATAGAATACTCTGTTAAGATTTAAAAGATTTAGGTCGTGCAAAACGTAGGACTTCTAACTTCAGCTTGTGATTTTTTGTAGAACGAGTGATATTATCGCATTCGTTTTCAGATTTTAAAACTGTTGAGATATGCGCTCCAGATTTAAGAGCAAGACTCGCCCATGAATTTGCAGCCTCTGCAAAAATTTCAAAAAAAAGGTTTTAAAATCTGAGCCGTTCTTATAAGATGAGATATGCGCTCCAGATTTAGGAGCAAAACGTGGCAAAGTGGTTTGTGGTCAGCGGATCCCTCCTCAACATAAAATTACCCGGAATGAAAACAAACTCACCCACCCTTCCTTGTAATATGTAAAGTCCTCCATTTCTGTAATTAAATTTGGTACCAAGAAACAATTGGGTAATTTATTAAAATTTAGTAATTGTCCTCCCAAGGCAAAACCTTCCAAAAAAAAGAAAATTTAGTAATTGTCCCCATAATTGGGTAATTTATTAAAATTTAAGGTTCTGAAAGGGCGGAATTGTTTTAGAAGAGAACACAAATGAGTCTCATCCTAGTACTTGGCCTGATGCGTAGAGAGGAAGAAAATGCCAGGGTCATAATAGTCCATAGAATGCATCATGTGTCCCATTGGAGAGCAGAGTACGTTCAAAGGGTTTTAAACATAAAATTTGATTCAAAGTATCTCCCGCTCATTGATTTTGCATTGAGATTTATGAAGAGATGAGAAAAAACTTTGGATAAATAAAAAATATAAATATCAATACAAAATCAATGGATGAAAAAAAGTTAAAATCAATTTTGGATTCAAAACCCTTCAAACCTACTCTGCTCCCGTCCCATTGCCGTGGTGCACATCAAAATCAATAATCAAAACTCGTTCCAACCCATATTTATTTTGTGCATACGGGCTGCAACCGTAATGTTACCAAACACACAGAAGCCCATTGGGCTCTCTGGAACTGCATGGTGACCCGGTGGCCTTATTAAGGAAAAACCCACAGGTGGTTCCTTGATGCTTCAATCTGGAAAGATTACGAAAAACAGCAATAGCATCAGCAAAAAAGAACCAAGTTGAGAAAGATGCATGAAAAAAGGAAAAAAAGATTATCACACTTGAATTAGAAACAGTAAAGTATTAATTTGAGTAAACTGTGAGGTATATTCCTATTGGACACTATATTTCCCTTACCGTCACTCTCCCATCAAAGAGAAAAGAAATTAACAGAATTCTCTTTCTGGGAATGGGTCACAATTCACAAATTCGACTTGTGTTGTGCACGTATGTGGGGTGGGTGGGGGTTACTGATAATGAAAGTTATACCAAAATAGCATAATTAGCTAGATCCCAAATAGAAGCATGAGATACCTCCTGAGATCATGATGACACCAATTATAGGATAGGTGGGAAATTCTTTCTGTGATTACTTTTAATATTTAAAACAATTCATCAGTAAAGAAATCCCCATACTTGCCTACCCAGATTTGATAAGACTAAATTATGTAAATGAAAATATAAAAAGTATTTCAGAACCTAAACAAGCATGAGATACTCATACCTGAGGTGCAAAGTCTACAGACTAGAAAGCCTTACTTGGCTGGGTTCCATAGAACAAGAAAGGCACTTGGTGGTATGGATTTCAATGAATTATTACTGAGGTAGAGCTAATTCTAGGGAGCTTAGATGAGTATTCCAAATAAGTCAGTAATCTCATCAATTCATATATTAGTTAAGCATTTAAACATGCAACTTACCACTGTATCAACCAATGACATACCAGCTCCAGCAGCAAGAAGTGATTCTTGAAAAGTCTGAAAATAATAAAAGAGGAATTACAGGTTTAGGCTCCAACTACATGTTGAGAGTGGTAAACTCTAAGTTCTGATATCAATTTGTTGATCTTTTGTCGATTTATCCCAAAATGGATTATCTCAAAATTTATCTCGAACTCTTTGAACTCGAAATATTATCCCGAGGTCTGACAAACAAGAACGGACGGAGAACTAAATTAAATGAGAATAAAATAAGTTATTAGATCGGGAGAAGGAAGAGAGTGCTCTGAAAACTATTTTTTTATAATTCAAATGTGTTTACAAAGTGTTTTATCTCTTATCTCTCTTTACACTACTATTCTATTTATAGTGTTCGGTGTCATTAATGCACCTACAATCTTATAAAATCAATATAATCCTAAATATTCTAGCTATATATAGTGGCATTAATTGTCTAGCCACACTTTTATCACTTCCCAGTTGCTCTCATCAGTTGTCTCTGACACATGCGATAGATGTCAAAAGTGTCATGTTCTTCATGGGGCAAGGGCTTCATCCCGAGCTCCCTGATGTTCTCGAGCTTTTAGGCTCTCGTCCATCTCGAGCTTTCCCTTTGGCACTCGCTCATCCTTGCTGGTGTTGTTGCTTCTTCGGGTTCGGCATGGAGTATTTCGAGGTGAATACTTTTTGAATAGTCATCGATAAAAGTGATGAAATATTCCTTCTCACTAAATGAGTCTGGGGTGATCGGACCACAGATGTCGGTATGGATCAACTCGAGGGGTCTAGTTGTCGAAAACTTAGACTTCCCGAATTGTCTTCTCATCTGTTTTCCTATCACGCACCCTTCGTAGAACTTGTTCTCAAAGTCGAGATTCGACAGTCCTTGCATTGACTGTTTCTTCACTAAATTTTTGAGGCCACTATACCCCAGATGTCTGAACCTCATGTGCCATAATCAGGCTTCATCTTCTTGTTAATCTTGAGGCATTGTTCAAAAGTTGCTGAGAAAACTGGGAAAGAAGATCTAGAGGCGGATAGAGTACTTGTCCAACCAATTTAAGTCATACTGCGTGAATCACGGGATTCGTAGGTTTTTGACAGCACCTTACACACCACAGTTGAATGGCATCGCTGAGAGAAAGAATAGGACAATTCTCGACATGGTGAGATCAATGATCAAAACTAAGGAAATACCAAAGGAATTTTGGACCGAAACCGTGAAGTGTGCAGTGTATGTACAAAATCGATGTCCGCATGTATTTCTCAATATTATAACCCCCCAAGAGCTCTAGAGCGAACACAAACCCAATGTTGCACATCTCAAGGTATTCAGGAGCATAGCATACAGAAAAATCCCGAACCCGAAGAGAACCATGTTCGAAGACAAAAACAAGAAGTATGTCTTCATTGGATACAGTGAGAAATCTAAAGCATACATACTATATGATCTAATCGAGAAGAAATTTGTGGTAAGTAGAGATGTCGAGCTAAATGAAGAAACTCGCTGAGACTGAAAGAACCAGTAGGAAGAGCTGTCAATTGAGGAAGTCGAGGTAAGACACCCAGTTCGAGATGATGGAGCCTCGAGCTCGAGAAGCTTAGAGGAGGACTCCAGTTTTGGGAAGCTCAGATGAAGCTGAGGCTGAACTAAGAAATCTAAGATTTTATGATCTTCGAGATCTCTATGAGACAACCAGTGAGGTGCACCTGATATGTTTGCTAGCCGATGCCGAGACAATCTCATTCGAGGAAGCAGTTCGAGATCCAAAATGGAAAGCTGCAATGGATGAAGAGATGAAGACAATCGAGAAGAATGAAACTTGGAAGATGACAGATCTGCCTAAAAGTACAAACCAATTAGAGTCAAGTGAGTGTACAAGAAGAAAATAACCCCACAAGGCACAATTAAGAGGCACAAGGCGAGACTTATAGTCAAAGGTTATCGATAAAAGGCCGGATCGACTATGATGAGGTGTTTGCCCCAGTAGCATGAATGGAGACAATTTGACTGCTGATCTCACAAGCTGCACATAATGAATGGCCGGTACATCAGATAGATATGAAGTCGGCATTCCTGATTGGTGTGCTTGAAGAGGAGATGTATGTCGAACAATCCCTTAGGTACATGAAGCTCGGGAAGGAGCACAAGGTGCTCAGATTGAAGAATGCGTTGTACGGGTTAAAACAAGCCCCGAGAGCTTGGAACACTGGGATTAACAGCTATTTCAAGGAAAATTGCTTCAAACAGTGTCCCTTCGAAACGGTCATCTACGTGAAGGTACGTAAAGATGAAATCGATTGTCGCACTGTATGTGGATGATCTGATCTTCATGGGTAACAACCAAAGGCTTATTGACGAGTTCAAACGAGAAATGAAACTCGAGTTTGAGATGACAGATCTCGGGATGATGAGTTACTTTCTCGGTCTCGAGATTAAGTAGGAGAAGTCGGGAATATTTGTATCTCAAGGAGCATACGTCCGGAAAATTCTCTAAAAGTTTGGGATGAGTGATTGCAACCTAATAATGACACCGATGGAACTTGGTGCCAAGCTCTCAAAACTCGAAGGAGGAGAAGTTATGGACTCGAACACCTATCGGAGTATGATTGGTAGTCTGAGGTACCTGACTTGCATAAGGCTCGACATAGCATTTGTCGTGGGGGTCACAAGCCGATTCATGGAGGACCCGAAAAAGCCTCATTTGAAAGCAGTGAAGAGGATTCTCAGATATGTCAAGAGGGCAGAGGACCTGGGTTGTTCTACCAAAAGACTAATGTTTTTGAACTTTCAGGTTATATGGACAGTGATTGGTGCGGTGATATTGTATTATCGTAAGAGCACCTCGAGATATGCATTATACATGGGAGGCACAACTTTCACATGGTTGTCGAAGAAGCAGCCCATCGTCACGCTTTTCACCTGTGAGGCCGAGTATGTCGTAGCATCACTCGGTGTGAGTCATGCAATCTGGCTCAGAAGACTGCTGCAAGAGCTAAAGTGCCCACAACTTGAATCGACCGAGATTCGAATTGATAACAAGTCGTCTATCGAATTAGCCAAGAACCTGGTACATCACGAAAGGAGCAAGCACATAGATGTGAGGTTCCACTCAATCCGTGAACATATCAAGGATGGGGAGGTTCGAGTTATTCATGTCCAAAGCAATGATCAACATGCAGATATTTTCACAAAGTCTTTGCCGAAGCCACTATTCGAGAACTGCAAGCGGATGCTCGGGATGATGAAGGAGCGAGACTTGAGTTTAAGGGAGGATTTTGAGAGTAGTAAACTCCAAGTCCCGATCTCGAAGGACCAAGAGCTCGAGAACCCGACCACCTCGAGATACCCCATGTCGAATCCGAAAAAGCAGCACCACCACCAAAGACGAGCGAGTGCCAAAGGCAATGCTTGAGATGAACGAGAGCCTAACAGTTCGAGAACATTAGGGAGCTCGGGATGAAGCCCTTGCTCCGATGAAGAACATGACACTTCGACATTTGCCGCTTAATGTGTCGTACGCACGACGAGACGTGCGTCCTATCTAACTACCCGACTCACATGCAAATGCAACGAAGCATCTCGTCATCGCACAGATGTCCCTAGCACTCGCTCCAAGAAAAATCCCGAACCTGAAATACCTGGATCCCACAACCACCGTGGAAACGTGAGTAATTTAAAATTATTCAAGACGGATTTAGATCCGACCTTAAGATTTGATCTTCTTTTCTAGACTGGACCCAAATACCGATACTGCATTTTGGATGCAAATATATATATGTATATATATATATAAATATAATAAAATTTTATGCACGTTTGTGAAATCACCTACATGAATGGCATGAAATGATAAATAAACCCGAAATAAAAAAGTCTGTGGAAATAATGATATAATATAAAATATAAAGTATGAAAAATTCAAACACCCGAATATATATAACCCAGTTGCAGATCATCAGTTCATCCACAAGCGGGCACGTGATCGGGCCCTGGACTTGTGATTTACCTAAGCGGGCACGTATTCGGGCCCAACTTACAAATTTAGGATTTTCGAGTAAGCGGGCGCCAATGCCCTGAATACCTTGGGAAAATTCAGCCTCCCGAAGCGATAACGCTCTAGGAGAGTGACGGCTAAAAGCACGTACTCGGTATTCTGAATCTGATGATCCACCTCACAGAATAATAATAATAATAATAATAATAATAATAATAATATGAGCAAAGGGATTTAAAATTATGCTTTCAGTTGCTATATCGCCAAAAGATATAACTACCCGTGAATTGACAAATCGGAAACAAATGGGAGCCTACACTGTACCAACCAAGGGTCAGAGGACTGCATCCCGTAAATAACTAAACAGAGTATATACAAATGGGAGCCTACACTAGGGCTAGAGGACCGCATCCCGACTTTCTCTGTACCAACTACGGGCCAAAGAAGAAAGCCCTTCGGACAATACCAGGATCCTAAATAAGCCGTATAAATAAAATAATATAATATCTCGGAGTATATTACAATCTCGAATATGGCCGCCCACACTAAATATTGAAAGACATGGTATCCTAATCGCTCAAATTTGGATTAAAACTCTTAATCATATTAAGAGTAGTAAAATATAATATTGATCAAAAAGAAAACACTCTGACACAGTCGAACCTGCCAAATGACGAGGTCGGTGGATAATCCGACAGGCAAAGATGCGCAGTGCATATACAGATCGGTGGGTCCCACGGGCCTATGAGTCACCGTACGTAACCACAACGGTCTGGTTATGCAAGGCAACCTCGGACTGAGAATTACCCGGCCCGCCTCTCAGCACTCCCATGCATTTAATGCATGATTAACTACCTGACTTAATTAATAATTAGCGATAGTAATAATATTTTTCTAATAATTATTATCTATAACTTGAATTATTTAATTATATCTAATCATATCTCGGGACTATTTCTCGAATCATACTCCTATCATGTCTACATGCAACATGACATGCGAATGCGGGTATGTCTCGAATATGCTGGTCAATTTACCGGATGCATATGTCAGGTCAGATTTAGTCTCTAATCATTTTTTGTCAGAAAACACCGCAATTCAGATTTATTTTAAAAATATTTTATTTTTCGGTTTTGGTTCCTAATTCTGAAGAAAGGAAATCAAATCCTAGGAAACCGTACCTGAGAATAATTTGATCAGGTCGATAACGTCAAATTATTTAGTCTCCGGTGACGCTCATGATCTCGTCAATCGTCTCATCCTGATTGTACTCGTTGGTCGGCTCGTCACGATAAGATTTGAGAACCTATGAAGTCAAAATAAATTAAATTGGCGAGTATCCTATTCATGCTGGGTCTGGTTAGGTCAAGGGGTACCGGACCTGGAGACGGAGTATTATTAATTGAAATTTATAATCATATTATATTTATTTTAAGTAATGTAATTAATTTAATTTAATTTAGATTGATTAAGTTAACTTAACGTTATCGCTCAATTATTTTAATTAGAAAAATTAATTAATTAAAAATAGAGAAATTGATTAATATATAATATTATATAATTAATATTGTTCTTATTAAAAATAGAGAAATTAATTAATATATACATTTATTACTATTATTCCATTATTAACTAGAGAAATTGATTAATAGGTATTTATATATATTGATTAATGTTATTCAATTATTAAAAATAGAGAAATTGATTAATATATATTTTATATTATAAATTATTATTATACTTTATTTATTATTTTATAATCCTTAATTATTTATATCATATTCTTTAATTATATCTCATTTTATATTTTAATATTATTTTCATTAATTAGTAAATATTATATAAAACTAGAATTAAAAATAAAAATCAAAATGAAAGAAAAGAAATTAAATTAAACTTAATTTAATTAATGTTTTTATTTAATTTAAAATGTGTTGGTGTTTTAATGTGTTTGGGATCATAGGCTGCCTCCGGAACCACTATATCTGTTCGGATTTTCATTATTGAGGAAGATCATGTAATCATCTCCCAGATTACTATAAGTATAAATCAATTTATTAGTTGCGCGCATTTTTAATTTACGGCACTTGCCAATTAATCAATTCATACTTTTAGTCCGTTTATACTTTTTCGGCCCATTTAACTTTGATTAATTTATTTTCTGACTCATCTTATATTTTTAATTGTCCATAAAGGTTTAAATTTTGCGCATATAACACTCCAAAAGGTGTTATTACCACAAATTCATTTAGACCCTTATTTTATTAGATATTGCATCTTAACCTCAACTTTATTAGGTTATACGATTCAGCCCAGGATGGAATATTCTCCTATACCAAATTCAACTGAGCCTCTGCTTAGGCCCAACAAGTTAAGTACCAAATCAACATGGAACATAACCGAATAGAATAACCCAAACCGAGGCCAGCACAAGCCAGAACCAAACAAGAACATAATTTGTGTCAGCACAAGAAGGCCAGAACCGATAGAGGCAAGGCCAAAGCAAGACAACAATCAATGGAGTTAGATCCCATGAATCAAGACTAACATCAAGATAACAGCCCCTAACTTCACTGGTACCAATTGGTACCAGTGTACCAAGGGTGACAAGATAATAGTAGCCGGCAAGCAATTATGTCAAGCGCACCACACAAAAGGATCAAAGCCACAATTCAACCAAAGGCACAATTGACAAAATTGCACAACAATAACCGACAACACAGTACAAGGAAACACGGGGCTCAACCACCGGTTCAAGGCCTACTCAGCAAAAAAGAGAAAGGAGCAATATTACCCATTTTAGTTCAAGGCAGCAGGGAGGACAATGGCATGACAACGACTAAGGCAGTCAAGGGAGAGCTGCTCGCCTCGTATTTCCGACGAGCTTCTGACGCTCTGAGCTCGTTGTTCAGTCGACCGCTGTCAGGGGGGGGAAGTGGGGCTCGCCTAAGCTTGGCCTGGGGTTAAGTCGATCATGCTAAGGGTAGGCTTTATGACAACACCAAAGTCGGTGAGGATCGAATCTGGCCAATGAGGGGAGGCACAACAGGGAATGGGGCTGTGACTCGCCCGCCTGGCTGCGTGGTGGCTGAACCCGACGCAGAGAGGTTGAGGCCGGGCTCGGAGCTGGAGACTAGATCGAGAGAGTGAGATCTAAGGCATGGTGTTGGGGTCAGAGGCGCCTAGGACATAGGTTGTTGGCCTCGAGCAAAGAGGGAGGGGGTGTTGTGGCGGCGCAGCACGGCTCAAGGCCGACAGTGTCATCGAGTAGGGGGCACGGTCTGGCGTGATATCCCTACTGGCGATGACCAGGTGGCACGCAAGGGAGGCCGACAAAAGGAAGGAGCTCGGCCTTAGGGTTGAGTATGAAGCACTTGACTGTCTTGCGTAGGAGAGAGGATGTGAGAGCTGTGGAGAGATCGGGTAACAAGGGAATCAGAGAGGGGAGATTTATTTGGGGTAGAGGTGACTTTCGAAAGTGAGAGAGAGAATAGGGGGTCTGTGTCGCTGGGGGAGAGGAGAGGAAAAATGGGTTAGAGGAGAGGGTGATGTGACATGCTAGGGAGGTGATTGACAAGATAGAAAGGATGAGGAGAAGAAGAGAAGAAAAAAATGGGGGAGAGAGAGGTGGTTCCGCGGAAATCGAAGAGAGAGAAATGGTGGTTTGGGATCAAATGTGGCAAGGTGTTTGTGACCCTCGGTGTGGCAGAAGAACAATAAATGTTCATGTTACTAATTGCATAACTTAATATTAATCATGAATTTATTAGTGTTTAAATCAAATTTAGTTTCAATTAAAATTTTAGGGTTTAGGGTTTAGGGTTTAGGGTTTAGGGTTTAGGGGTTTAGGGGTTTAAGGTCTAAGGTCTAAGGTCTAAGGTCTAAGGTTTAAGGTTTAGGGTTTAAGGGTTTTAGGGTTTTAGGGTTTTAGGGTTTTAGGGTTTAGGGTTTAGGGTTTAGGGTTTTAGGGTTTTAGGGTTTTAGGGTTTTAGGTTTTTAGGGTTTTAGGGTTTTAGGGGTTTAGGGGTTTAGGGTTTAGGGTTTAGGGTTTAGGGTTTAGGGTTTTAGGGTTTTATGGTTTTAGGGTTTTAGGGTTTGGGGTTTGGGGTTTGGGGTTTTGGGGTTTGGGGTTTGGGGTTTGGGGTTTAGGGTTTAGGGTTTTGTCTGTTATGTTTATTTTATGTTATCTCGTTGGTTTTGATTTTTATTACAATATTCATTTGCGTTAGGCTATTTATTGAAATAGGGTTAAGTCATTTTAATTATTTATTTTAGTTGTTAATAATTTGTAAGTTATCAAGGTTTGTTATTTATTTATTAATTTGCGTTAAACCTTTTTAATTATCCTTTTAATATTATTAGCTCTTAATTAGAATTCACGGTTTAACAGGAGTAGTAGTGGAAGTGACAGAAGTGTGGCTAAGCAATTAATGTCACAGTATAACTAGGATAGCTAGAATTAGATTGATTGTATAGGATTGCATGTGCATTATGGCACCAAGCACTATAAATAGAGTAGTAATGTAAAAAGAGATAAGAGAGAGAAAACACTTTGTAAATATATTTGAGTTATAAAGAAAATAGCTTTCAGATCACTCTCTTTTCTCCCCGATCTAGTAATTTATTTTATTCTCATTTAATTTATTTCTCCGTTTGTTCTTGTTTGTCATAGTGAACACCTGTGTCAAAACTCGAGATAGTGTTTCGAATTTAAAGAGTTCGAGATAGATTTTAAGATAATCCATTTCGAAATAAATAAACAAAACGTCAACACTACAGTCAGAAAAAAACAATGAAAAGATTATAAAAAAATGGCATACAGTTCCAGTTGCATAAGTGGGCCAAATCATCAATGAATATTAAACCTTCTTTAGAAGCACGGACAACCTATCAAATATAAAGCACATTCTTATTTTGATGAAAAAAATACAGAGTTCACTCCAGAAGACTAGGAACTTCAAAATTATATTTACATCTTTGTATAACGAGTAATGTACTGACATGGGCGGAGTCATGATTTTAAATTGAGAGGGCCGAGATTGAAGGAGGGTTAAATATTTACTACTGAAAAAAATATTAGAAGGAGCCGGATATACAAATTTTTATTTTTTTTATAAAATTATACATATTTTTTAATTTTTTTGAAAAATTAGAAGAGGCCAGACCCACCCAGCCCCCTTGGATCTGTCCCTGTTTACTAAAGTCTGCATAGTCAAGATTCAAGAATCCGTTTAAACTGTTGTTCATAGAAATCTCGGTAATCTCGGTTTTGTGACAATGCAACTGATAAGGGGAGATCAAAAGGGTAATTTCTAAGAGAACAGTACCTTCTCGAGGCCAGTAACATAAGTTCTTGAATGAACCCTAGAGACGCCATCCAAAGTCGCTGGTTGGAAATTTTGAATTTCATATACTTATGAGCTACGGTACTACAAAAGAGTGAAACAACTTGATAATAATATGACGAGTATTTAATTACAATATATAGTTGAATGGTTTTCTTGAGCACTTATCTTCAGTGAAAGCTCTAACCTATCCAAAGCATCTAATATGGCCGGAACTCTTTTATTGCACTCTGGATGTGATTCCTACAAATCAAAGATCCAGTTTACATGCAGTCAGCATGCCAAACATTACTAAATATTTAGAATAGTGTGATAATAGAGAAATTGAGAATAGTAAATGAGGATAGTGAAAATATAATAATTTTTACATCAACGTGGGGATAGTAAAAATGTAATGTCATTTCAAATGGTAGAAATATTATTTGAGTTATATGATTAGTGTAATAATGGAGAATTGAGAAGAATAAGAGTTACTTCATCCCTCCTACGGAATAGTAAAATAATAGCTATTCTCACTGTTTCGGAACAATAAATTTGTGTTTGAATGCACCGCTGTTATTTTTATTCCGGAAACAGCAGCTATTTTATTATTCCTGAGCCATCCAAACATACTAAGTCTTTAGTAAAATTACCTTGTTATGACCCATGACAGCCGAAACACAATAGATGACACTTGCAAAATTTAAACACATCTTTTTTCAAATACTAAAAATAGGATAATATTAAGCAATATAATTAAACACGTGATAATTTATAGATAATAATATAAAAAAATTGAATCATTATTAAGTTAAATTTTTATAAATCATATTATACTCATTTATTTTAACAAAATAGATGTGAGATATCAGATCCAAGTAGATGAAGAAATTTAACAAAATTAATGATAGAGAATAATGATGATCCAAAATTTCTAAAAATTTAGAAATTATATATTAAGATTTCGTATTTGAAATAAAATGAAATGAATGTGGTAAAATTTCATCACTAGCGACGACATTCATGTCCCAATTTGCTTCATCCTTAATTTCTCTCATTCAAAATAATTAAGTATTAACGCGTTTATATTATGAGAATACAATTTATACTAAAACATCAACCGCGGGCTCAGCAACCATAAAAAAAAAAAAACTTTTTGACCCGTTAGTACTTCACAAAACAATTAATTCAGTAAGCGCGATCATTGACAATAATGAAGTAAGAGTTTAAGGTACAAATTTAAAGAGGAATTAATGCGTGAAAGAGAGGATGAATGCTGGAACTAGTGCATGATTAAGAAGAGGATCAGACCACCACTAATTTGATATACGATTTTTTTGGTCAACTTATTACGGAGAAAGACTTCTGTATTTTTAAGAACTATTTTTGAATAAAAAATTAGAATAAAGTTCATTTTTCGTTACCATGATTATTGATACAAATCAGCAACTCAAATAACTGCATGAACCATCTTGAGAATCGAGACATTTGTGGAAAATATGGCTAATTGGTAATGGGCATTTGGATTCAATTACTCTCGTATCGGGACAGCTTACAAAAGCATATAATGTAAACTTTATAAATATTTTACTCACAAAAATAATAAAATTAATGCCTGTCTGTTTTTCCTTTTCATAGATCTTTAGAGTTGTGAACATTACGTAAGTCTAAATAGAATTAGATACGCAGACGTCACTATAACTACCAGTCGCCAATGCAAACTGATTATTTTTTCCATTCAATTAGATTGCAAATTATTTTTCTCTATAGTATATGCTGTTAGATACTTTCACAGTTGATATAGGTTATTTGTGATTATCGAGATGGAGGTTAGATATGTTTTTATTCTTCTTTATAAACTGTCTTGTATGCATGTATACGAATATGTGTATCAAAAAACTTCTCCCTGGCATATCGGGGATTGGCCTTATATAGACTTCATTTCGCGTCATATAATTGTTGGGTCGTTTCAGCCACTATCTTTGGGATGAGAATCATGACACTTAATGTCGTGCATGTGCATTCATGACGTTTAATATCACGTCTGAGCATTCAAGGCACTTTATTTCGAGGTTGGGTTTTCGTGACGAATAAAAAAAATTATGGTAAGCCCTCGAGTTTGGCCTGCGGCCTACTCGAACCCATTAGGCGGTGTCGAGTAGGAGGCCCAATTAACTATCAAAATTGACATTTTTCTTAAAACTTACATATACTTAAAACTAGAAAGTTTGTTCTTAGTAAAATACAATAAGGTTTGTAGATCTACATATTCACTATATACAATTTAATATAGATATTGCCATAAATAATATTGGTAAATATTATCACGAACTTGCACTTTTATTTTAGTTCACCATACAAGCACTTAACGTTTTAAATTTTCTACATTAAAAGAAAGATAATACTTTAGAAGATTGATTGTTCGAATTTGTTGAAAATAATTTTATAGATATTTAAAATCATGTGATTTTGATTCTATTTCCATCTAAAATAGATGTAAATTAAATAGAGTATATTGGTAATATGCCAATATCATAAAATAATTTGGGAAAGAAAATCTAATTATCGCTAATATGTCAAATGCATAAATACGAATAATTCTATTGTAATTATTTGCGTGGAAGTGAAGCCTGCTCAAGCGGGTATTTAGTTATTACGGTGTCCTTACGCTAGGTCTGTAAACGGATCGGATACAAAGAGATAATAGTTTTATTGTATGTATCTGTTATAATTTTTCGGATACGGATCGGATATTGAACAGATATAAATACGAATATAGATATATTTCGGATATTAAATAAAAATATTATTTATATTATTAGAAAATAATTGCATACTATTTTTTTTGATAGACTCATTAATTATAAAAAAATAAATATTAATCATAAAAATAAATACTAATAATTATTATATTAATAGTTCAAATATATCAATGAATTAAAAAAATTATATTAATACAATTGAATATAAAATAAATTAGATTTATAATATAAACTAAAAATCTAATTAAAAATATATAATAGAAATATTTTTGATACTTATTTGGATAAAATCGGATATCGGATCAGATACATTTAAATAGTATCGGATATTGATGAATAATAGCTAAACGATTGAATACGGATAGTCAAATTGTATTTTTATCCGTAATTTTTTTTATTTAAATACGAATACGAATGAGATAATTTTTACCATTTCTCAGATCCGATCATAAATAAAATCGATATTATCCCATTCGTTAACACCCCTACCGTACGCTAACTCGTTTTTTCTTCTTATTCTTCTTAATTTATTTTATTGTTTTGGCCGGCCCAATCTCTACAGCATATTTTCTAGTAGCATCTAGAATGTGTCCGCTGGATATAGATGAAATAATATTAAAAAAAAACTTGGAACGGCGTATTCATTCATTTTCGTGATGTAAAGAATAGAGAAAATTTTGCACATCTTGACTTTGAAGCGACTTGGATATGATGAACATAAATGCGAATGAATTAAACAAAGAACAGACAAAGGAAAATCAATCGTCTCCACCAAAATTAAGCAAACCTGACACTTGCTTGTGGCACTCAGCGAGCGTGGCCGTGGCATAACATCACACCAATGACAAAAAGACCAGATAAATTTTGTACTTTATCCTAGGAAAACATTTATTTAAATTTGATTTTTCTTTCTTTCAAGCGTCTTACGTAACGAAATTAAGTCTTAAGATCATAATAAATCTTTGATGTACGTAGTGACAAATAAATTACTTTTCTATAACATATCACATGTCCAAAACTTATACGGGAGTATTTTTTTTTAATATTTAAAGAATTGTATGGCTTAACCTTCTTTTTTATCTCAAAAGAAAATCTTGACAACAAATTTCATATTAATTCATAAAAAAAATCTAAAAAAATAAAAAAACTTTATAAATATTTTCTTAAGCTTATGGATTAATTGTGTTTTAAAAAAATATATTTTAAAATTTAATTTCATAATGATAATTATAGTGCAAAATATTAAAATTTTGCCATAAATGTTTTTCCCAGAGTCACAAATTTAATATAATAATAATTGAGATAAACTATTATAAAAAATTTTGTTTTCGTTTAACAAGCAAACCCCTCAAAAAATATTTATTATCTTCAATTTTTTATTTATGGTGCTCAATAATTTTTTATATTAGAATCTCGTGGGATAAAAAAAATCTATTTTTAGAGTTTATAATATTATTTAATATTTTTAAAATGACCCATTTCCATACACTAATTTTTTTTAATTTTAGAACAATCTTAGAAAATCTGAAAAATATTAAAAACACTAAAATAGAAAAAAAATATAGAGCACCATAAATCAAAATTGCGAAAATTCAAAAATAGCAAAAAAATTCAAAGCTAGTTCAAAATGGATCGGTCATCTAAAAAATAGCAAAAAAATTCAAAAAATTATAAATTTTGTTCTCCAAAGCTAGTTCAATATGAAGATCATGTTCAACGTTTGGATCGGTCATTTGAAATTTTAAATCCAAAATACGATCGCAAAGTACGAAAACTTTTGTGCTTCGCAAAGCACCATACCCTCACTCTCTCTCTCTATATATATATAGTTCCTCTAGTTACTTATTCATTGGAAAATAAATATGTTAGTTGTAATTAGAAGGGAATATATTATTTTGATAGCTAGGAAGGTTAATGTGAGTGTTGTTATTTTAACTGATAAATATGATATTTGAGACTTTGAGGAGAAAAATATATTATTCTTTATTATACGGGTGTGCATAAAATGTTTCCAACTCTAAAAAGTACTAATTTGATGATTTCGGATTAAACATTCTTAAATTTTATATTATAACAGTAGTATTTTTATCTTGTTGGATAATAATGGGAGAATTTATCTTTTGGTCTCTAAAAATTTATAAAAAAATAAGTTAGTCCTTAAACTTTCAAACCGCTCCAAGTTGCTTCTTGAACTTCTTAAAAAAAATCAAATCGCTCCTTAAACCTTAAAATACATCAAATAAATCATTAAATGCTCTATAAAAAAACTAATTAGGTCCTGAAAATTAAAAAAAAAAACTAAATTGGTCCTTTGAGTTTTTATTTTAACATTTTTTTTATTTTTGTTAAGAAAAAATAAAATAATAACTAATAATATGGGCAAAGAATCTATTAGTTCATGACAGGAACAATTCATTAATCATTATAAATAAAATATTCTTATAAACTAAATTGTTATTTTTTTTAGTTCAAGGACCAAAGTTAGTGCTTATATCAAAAGTTCAAGTTTTTTTAGTGTAATTTAAAATTTAGGATCAATTTGATTTTTTTTTTGGAGAAGTTCAAATACCACTTAGTAAAATTGAAAGTTTAAAGACAATTTTTTTTTTGTAAAAATTCAGAGACCAGAAGATAATTCTCTCGATACTAATTAATTACTTGATTTTTATATTATATCTTTAGTATTGTAAGTTTATAACATTAGTTTTTATCCTCCTTTACTTTCTTATTGTGTTATTTTATAAAGATTATAATGTCAAACACAACTTCGTTAAAATAAATTAAATTTTTATTCTATAAATTCAATTTATAACAGCTCTGTTAAACAGAGGCGGTTCTACATATAATGAATGGGGTTCATTTGAACCATTTTTTTTAAATACACCATTTTATAAAGAATTTATTCCTTTTTCAATAATAATTGTAAAGAAATTTAAAATTGACCACTAATATCAGTGTTTTAGAAAAGAGGAAATCTTTTAATCTCAGTGTTTTATCCCCCAGAATCATTCTCTAATCGTCTAACGAAAGCAGGAATAAAAAATAGTAATTTTCGCTATTTTCACCAATTTCATCCACCTATTTCTTTCTAGTTAGAGATATCATCTCCATTTTGTTAATAATGGAGTTATCACCATTTCTCCATATGTATTATTTATTTGGACTGCATCACACATAAAAAAATAAAACAAAATATGATTTACGTCTCTTGACATGAAACTAATAATAATAATGTGCGTTGTTAAATCTCTTTATTCTAGTAGTGAACAAATATATAAAAATAAAAATAAAATATTCATTCTAAATTATAAATATTTTGAATTCTACTCATAAAATATAATTGAAGGTGTTTTGAACATAGAAGACGTTCTGAATTTCTTGAAGGTGTTCTGAACACTCAGTTGAAGGGCTCTGAACATTAAGTTGAAATGCTCTGAACATTCAGTTGATGGTGATATGAAAGCGCTCTAAACGCAATTAGCACGTGATTAATTTAATGCAGTTATTAATTTAACCATGATTAATTTAGCATGTGATTAATTAAAAAATGATGGTTGATTAATTAAAACACGTATCTAATTAGTGATTTTGGCGAAATACGGTTTTTCGTACGTGGGTGTTCATCATCTTCAAGAATGAGTTTTTATCGGCTCTGGATGTTCATTGTAGTAACAAAAGGTGTTCATACCGTCTTTGCCGTGTGTTCATATGTCTATACAGATGTTCATATAGTTGATAAGAAAGTGAGAGATTTTTCTGAAATTTTTTTATAGAGGTACAATTAGCACGTACCTTTAAAAAAATTATAAATTTATTAAAAAACTATGAGATGTAATATAAAATTACACCATAAAAAATTATTCTGACTTCGCCCTGCTCCAAATATAACACACAATAATATTCATTTCAATTTGCATAATGCATCATGTTCTGATTGCAAGAGCGGAAGAGCCAATATAAAGGGTAAGAATTTGGTTGCAGATAACAACACACAGATTTTGAGACTTCTTAAATGCAAATCAGGATGAATGGAAGAAGCAAAACACCAGCAATTACGCAAGCGGCAAGCACATCTAGAAGCTGTAGACTTTTTTTTACGCCCATGTCATTCCTACACACAAAAACAATTAGTTGTAACGGGTCTCTCTGATATCTTTTCGTGGACTGAATGCGACACAGATTGATTCCTTTAAATACGGAGCTGTTAGCATTCGAAGTCTGGGCAAATTTGTCTATTGCCTTAATTTTCCTTGTGCTCTCTCTCTCTCCATCTCTCTACCATGAAACCACTCCAGCAGCATGAAATCGCTCACAACCGGCATAGACAAAGAGATGAGGCAACTCGCAAGACCACCTCTTCACTCAGTATAATGGAGTATGACAAATGGATCGAAGGCATCAAATCAAGCAACGACCAGTTTGGGAAACCCAGCTACCGAAGTCCTGGTGCATGGTCAAGTAAAATTCTCCCTAATTCTAAGTCCATGCAATCCGACTGCGATGAAGAATTTCATTGGCATGATGATAAAAGAGAGGAGCTGGATGCAGATCGAGCTGCATCCCTGATTCTGTGGAAGAAATCACCAGCTGACGATGGAAGTCCTCACAAGTTACATGACCATGAGAACACTTATCCTGCTAGAAGAACACAAGATATTGCAGATTACAGGAAGGAGATGATGGAGATGGTGCGAGGATTGCCAGAGGCAGACTTCGAGCTAACACTTCAAGATATAGTTGAGAAAAGAAAGGACTTTAAGGAGGCAGAACCAGCGATGGTCAAGGAATTGGTGAGTGATGGAAACAAAACAAAAAGGAAGAAAAACCAGAAGAAAATTGTGAGTGTAGCAAGGAGTAAAAGCATCCATACAGGATTCCTGAACAGAATGCTTTTACCACTTTTGGTGGTGGTGAGGTGGAAGAGTTTAAAATTACGTGACATAGGTGAAAAGGTCGCAATGAAGGAAGTAGGAGAGAACAAGAAAGTGATAGAAAGAAAGAAAAGTAAAGAAGAACAATGGTGGAGAAAGAATGAATTCAGTGAAAAAGGGAGCAGTAATTCGAGCAGCGCTGGAAGCAGCAGCAGTAATGACAGCGGTATCAGCAGCGACGATAATTTCAGCAGAAATATGAGCTTGTGAGATAAGATTTATCACTGTTTACCAGTAGTTAACATTGCTTCTTCTTTTTTAAGAGTTCTTATATCGCTGCTTGAAATTAATTGGAAAGATTTTGCCAGATTTAACAGAGAGGGAAAACTGAAAATTGTTTATTAATTACTTAACGGAGACATGGGCTTAGTACATAACCTTTAAATATGATCTTGAATCTGATTTGATTTGGAATTAGCTGATTACGCATTATTTTTTCCTGGGATATTTCATTTTAAACTATTCAAGCCAATGTGATTCTAGAAACCCTGGTCAAGAGAAAGAGGGAATTTACCAACCTTTTGGTCCTTTCAAATTTAAGCCGTATGAAACTATTTAACAATCTTGACCATCGAGTCAAGTTGCCAATTATAATTTTTTTATGGGTGCCAATTTAATGACAATGAATCTGTTGTAAAATTTGTGATGTTGACACTGCTTAAATTGTGTTCCTCGTTTTTTTTTACAGGAAACAAACCAAGTGCTATTTCTTCAGACCAGGAAACAGCAAAGCTAAGTCAAGCTGAGCATTTAAGGCGAAAAAGAAAGAGGGTTGAAAGAAGCAAAAGTTATAGCTGTAACATTTCCTGTAAAATTGATGGCTCGGAGTCGGAGAAAGCTGTTTGATCGAAATTGAATGGTTAGACCATCACTGTAAAAAAGAGAAAAGAAAGTAAGGATCAGGTTCTGATCTTTTCCCTAGCTAGCTTGTCTTATATCTGGGACATTTTTGTGTATAACTGCTTAATTCTCTCTTTTGTAAGTTTTGAGTTTTTCCTTTTGTTTTTTTTAATTTAAGGTTTTCTTTTAACATAAACAATCAATTAGTTAATTGCGTTTATACACTCTCGTATCAAACTTCAGGTTTATCATCCTCCAGATTCCTAATTATTATGTCCTAACTTCTGGTAATTATATTATACAGGGATGCATTCAACCATATTTTGTGCCCATTAAAGAAAATTGCTATAAAAACTTTCATGCGGTGTTATGTCTAAACTTATTAGTTAAATTGAAACAAATCTTAGCACTATTCTACAAATGATTGATGAGTCACGGATAACTTTCGAATTGTTCTAACTCTCTTAGGCTTGCGGCAAGATTCCTTAATCATTTCAGCAATCATTGCACATCACTATGAAAATGTAGTTATAGTGCAGTAGATAGCTTGATTATTGATTGATATGATCTTTATATAACATAATTCAATCTATTTGTACTTCAATTGGATTTCAAAAGATGATTGTGGGTTTTCATTTTCTTTTATCTTTTAAGGGGTGGGTATGCTAGTGCGATTATGCAGTTGAAAAAAAAGCAAATGACATTTAGTGCCTATAAGGGATGCATCTGTCAAACTTAAATTGTTGATTTATGAATTATGATTAATCAAGTACAGTAGCTTAGTGAGGACGTGTGCTTTTATCAAAACTCTGATAGAGAATCTATGAAACCATGAAATCATCTTAATTTAAAATGTCAATATTTAGCGACTTAGTAATCATGGATAATTCAATTAGGATGCATCAATTTTAACCAAATCTATGCATCAAAATATATAGAATTTGGATTCCTTGATGCAGTGCGTGGATCAGGCATGTACCAGCATCTGACTTGCAGACTTTATGTAAACTGTGTAGTTCAAAAAAAAAAAAAAAAAAAGGAAAAGACTTCATGAAAATGATCAAATGAAAGCTTTACTTGTTGCAACCAGAAGTCTGTTAGATGATTGCTGGTTGCAACTTACATTAATGAACATATTATACTTTAGTTTAGTGGCAACTTTTGGCGCAGCACGGTGTTACAACAAGCTAATTAAATTATGACAAGTGCAATATAATCATGATAAGTTTGGCACTAGTGGTACCTAACTCTCATTGACATTTAGGGGGGAAATATAAAAGTCGCCCCTTTTAATTCGGTCTACTATTCCCACACATGCTCGCATGCAGTGCGCTCTCAGAAAGCATTCCATTTGGTACAATACGGCCGTTACTGGTAAGTCATACCTGGTATGAAGAAATCCGTTATTGCATATCGTCGTTTCTTCCAAAAACAGAGAGCACAGAACAAAGAAGCTACCAAAATACATTTAAGCCCATAGAAAATATATGCGCAAAACCCACGAATTCAGCCCATAGCGCACCAAAATGCTTAGATTTCTCCTTTACATGGTCTTCTTAAATCTTAATACTATTCATATTAATTGAATAGACATATATAGAATATTACGCTAGAATTTAAATAGAATGCGTTATAATGTGTTTGTGTATATTCACATCTTTATTCTATTTTTTTGTCATATTTATTACCTTTAAAAATTCTAAATCAATTCGGTAACCTTTTATATGCGTTCTGGATATATTATGGGATTTCTGCCTATAGATACTGGAGATAAAACTGCATAGAGTCAATTACCTAAAGGAAATCCAATCATTATAACACCAACGTTGGATTGTGCTTAATAGGTGTTGCACCTATTTAATTTAGTACGGATAAATACATAAAAATGTAGATGAAATAATTGGAAATGTTTATGTGAGGTTAGATGATTCTACATAAAATGAAGAAGATATAATTTGAAATAGTTCGTGTCTGTTTTGATGATTTTAGTACCACAAATGACATTTAAATTAATTAAAAGAAATACAAACATACTCTTTAAAATGCGTTTTGAATGTGCCGTACCTATTTAGTTTTGCTTGGATAAATTGATAAAAATATAAAATACATTATTCATAATATTTCCATGTGTTTTGGTGTTAATGATTATAAATGTGAAAAAATTGATTCAAAAATATTAAAAGACTGTTTTAAATGCATTTTTTTATTTGGGTTATGATTGAATTATGTGCTTTAAATGAGTCATACCTATTTAAATTTATAAAAAAAGCTGAAGATATTATTTGAAATATTTATGGTGGTTATTTTGTAATCTAAGATTACAAACGAGATGTAAATTGAACAAACTCTTTAAAATGTGTTTATGTATGTTTTTTCTTGCTTCCTTCAAGTACAACCTAAGCAACCAACTTTCCTTCAAGTACATGTTCGGTTTAATAAAATAATTCTAGTTTGCTGATAAAAGACTTCGCGCCGGTTGACTTTCTAACAACTAATGAGGACTGATATGCATCTTCAAATAACCTTCGACTTTACCTATGTTGCTTCATCTCTAAGACAGCAAAATTAAAGGTCATAGTTAGGGTGTCAATTATTGATTCAATCTGATTCGAATTCGATCCGGTTCGATATGATCCGAAAATAAATGAATTGGATATGAATCTAATTTTTTTAATCCAAATTGGGTTTAGTCAGGTTCGGATCAACCCGACCCGACCCAATTAATTGTGTTTTTTCAAATAATTTATGAATTAGTACTAATTAAAGCTTAAATTTACATTAATTATACACTAATTAAGATTAATTATAAATAATTAATATTTAATTATTTAAAATAATATAAAATTTTAATTATTTTACACGGGTTGGGTCAACCCGTAAATCGGTCGGATTGGGTATGAGTCAAGATTTTTTGACCAAATATAATCGGATCGAGTTCGAATTGGATCAAGAAAAATAATAAAATAATATGATCCGATCCGAATCCGACCCGAACCGATCCGACCCATTGACACCATAGTGGAGGTAGTCAACTTGTCCGTATTCCAAAAATAAATAATAATAATATGTGACCTGAAAAGTATAAAATAATCTATACTTTTTTACCCATCATAAATATGAAAGATGATGAAATTTGGTCAAGTTTACTAAATGTAGTGAAGATTACAACAATCCAATTAATATTATTTGGCTGACATCAAATGATTTTAAAATTGAATGAAAAATTATTGCGAAGCTAATTTATGAAAAAAGAAAACATGATGTATTTTTTTTTACATTTGCTTTTATTTGAGAAAATTGTTGTCAATTTTGTCAAGATAAGATGTTGAGGATCTTGATTCTTTATATCTTATAGAAGCCAAAATTTCAAAATTTATTTTTTATTCTCCGTCATTTGTTATTGTTCTTTGAATAATTTTATTGCACGGTGTGCTTCGATATTGATTCATATAACAAGACTGAGGTTATGATATATGAAAATCTAATTCTAACAATATAGATTAGATAATGTTAAAGATGGTGCTTGGTTGTTATTGCTATGCAGAGCATTTAATTTTTGCAAATAGTATTATACCTATACAAATTTAGACTTAAATTTATTTGTCATGTTATGATAGTCATTTCTAATAATTATTTAATAATGTTACAGATCTAATATGGAAAATCGATACTTTTTTTAGATAGTGTTAGCGCATCTTCATCCCACTTTATAATGTCTTTGTAATGCCTAACCTGCTGTTAAGCATTTACTAATTTAAGTACTTTTAAGTTAGCAAGTCCTTTTAATAGTCATCTATATTTATGGTAGCATGCTACCATAATTTTTGTATTACATATGATTTTTGGACTCACTTAATAATAGTCATCTATATTTAATCATAACCTTTTAAACAAACTCGATGACTGAAATTCACTATCATAATTTTTGTACCATACTTTTTATTGCAGTAGACAGATGTGGAACCAGGATTTTAGTATGAACGGTCGAAATATCAGTTTACGTCAAGGTTTTAAAATGCGGACGATTGACTACTGCATAGCGCATATACAACATGCGGTTCAGCATGCGGATATATATTTTAAAAAATTCTTACAATATTTGAATTGATCATTCATTTTTGAAGAATTTTAATGTAAAATAAGAAAAAAATAATAAGATATTAATATAATTTTGAATGTTTTACATGAAAAATATAATATAATTAATTTTATAAGCTTAAAATGATAAATATTTTAAATAATAATACGTATTGTTGAATATACGGATGTATACTCTTATGCATGTGGCATCACACCGCATAAACATAAACGGACCGCATATGCGGCAATGCAGCTATATTTTATAACAATGGACTTTACGTCATTAAAGCATTAAAATTAATAAATTAGAGAGGGGGCCGATACACCGAAAAAAAAAAAACATGATAATTTTTAACGCGGTGTGTAATTTTCATGGGATGCGGACATCCCCTGTTTCTGCCCCTAGCCGCAGATACAGATCCGAAGCTAGACCATCTCCATTTTTTTTAACTAGAATTACCCACCGCACTTTGCTATGATATAAAATCGCTACTAGATTATGTAATTTTGTTTAATAAAAAATATTTAAAATAAAAATCTAATTACGTTACTGCTAACAAAACATATTTATAACATTATTTTAGACTTATTTCACTATAAAATTATAAAAACTTAAATATGAATGTAAACAATAGAAATCTCAGACTTTTCAATTCAATATATTTGTTTTGTTAAATTTCCTTTTTTTTTTGCAAAATATTTCTTATTTGTTTTCTAGGCATGCATGGAATTATTGTGAAAAAAATATTAGGTTATACTTATTAAGGATTAGAAATTTATTATTAAAGAAAATTAAGTAAAAGAAATATTTGGGTTTTGGCATGTGCGAGAGGTCGGAGACTTTATTTTATGGAGTGTAATTGCACAAGATTATTCATTTTATCATTTAAAAATTGTCAGATCAGAGAATAATAATTGCATGAAAGGATTCATTTTGAATTAATTTATAAAATTTGCTAAAATTGATAATGTAACATATAATAACTTCTACAATTGCTGGAACGAAGATATTCTTCATATTTAACAAATAATAAGTCTTGGGTGCATTTTTGTGGCGTCGAATCGGAAAAAAACTATGATAGCTCCAACAGATAGGTTTTGAGTGACTAAGAACTCAATGGAGAGTCTGCTAGGGGAGTCAATGGATCGGGGTTAGGTCAGGATGGGTTTAGATCGAATTATATTATTTTATTATTTTATTATTATTTTTATTTGATTCGAATACAATTTTTTTAAATTGGGATATAAAATTTTTGATTCATATCCGATCTGATCGGATCACGGGTTGATCCGAACAGATCTGTATAAAATAATTAAATATTTATTAATTATTTTTATATAATTTTAAATAATTAAATATGAATTTATTTATAATTAATCTTAATTAGTACTAAATCATAAAATTACTTTAAAAATAAGATTAATCAGGCCGGGTCAGATTGATCTGAACCCGACCTGATCCGATTCGGATAAAAAAAATTAATTCATTTATTTTCAGATCATGTCATAACATATCGGGTCAATAATTAACCCCTAAATTGATCCAGGCTTAGATGAAAAAAAATAGGACCCTAATTTTGATCTAGGCTAAGACATTTACTTATGAAAAGGGATCAATTGATAATGGTTATTTTGACAATTTTAATAATGGATTTTCAAATAAATATAAAAAAATTTAAAATTAGAAAAAAAAATCTTAAATTTTTTTAATATTTATTTGAAAATTCAGTGTTAAAATTATTAAAATAACCATTATCAAGTGATCCCCACCTTTATTTATTGGTCCCCATTCGACTGAGAAGATTCTTGGATCCGGTTCAAATCTTGGCCATTCATAATTATCGAATGACATGTGGGGTCAACGAACAAATGCCAACCGCTGTGGCACCGACTTAGATACTCTTAACGGGGACGGCATACTCCAGTTCATTAATAGTTTCTTCTCCTAACACGACCCACCTTTCTCTCTGCCCTGCGTTGAAGAAAAGTATCGCACTCTCTTTAATCTCAACTAATTATCACGATTTTTCTCTCCTTTATAATTCATAATTGAATTTCGATCAGTTCGATCCATCGATCTAGCAAATATCTTATCGTCTTTAAGCTTCCTTCGCTCAGATCTAGTGAGTACTTGTTGTGGTGTCGTTTTCGAATTTCTGTCTTATACGGAGGTCTCAACCCGAAATGAGCTGAAAGTTCCTTTCTTTCCTTTCCCTTATGTGATTTGTTTTGGTACAGGATGGCGAACGCAGCAGCTGCATGCGCCGAGAGAGCAACCAGTGATATGCTAATAGGACCTGATTGGTCGATCAATATAGAGCTATGCGACATTATCAATATGGACCCTGCGTATGCCTTTTATCAGCTCTGCTTATTTTGGAAATTTTAAGTTAATCGTTACAATTGGATTTGGTACCATGAAATTGAAAATGACTTGGGGTTCGAATTGATTGATTGATTGATAGCTGTTGTTGTTAGTTTGCTTATTATGGTTTGGCATAGTTTGTTTAGGGTTTTCCTAGTTTAAATTGGCGACTAATTGAGCCACCAAAATACTTTTATTTGAACTTGAGTACTTTATTGTATTTGAACTTGGGTCAATAAAGTACCTAACTTTTGGAATTCAAGACCATACTTGCCTCTCAAAACTTGTTCAACCAACCAGTCTGTATTGATATCTTATGTACAGTCTTTTGTCAGTTTTTAGTAATAATAATTATTATTAAATTAATATTATTAAAAATAAGAGTGAGAAACGTAAATTTTCAAATATACGAATGGCAGCGCGCCACTGTCAGTGGCGCGTTTCATTATTTTTATGCCAGTGGCGCGTTTGCTTCTTATATATACAAAACGCGCAGCGCCTCTCCATCTCAATTGCTCGGGGTTTGGACGAAACGCGCCACTGCCAGTGGCGCGCTGCCATTCATATATTTGAAATTTTACGGTTCTCACTCTTATTTTTAATAATATTAATTTAATAATAATTATTAATAATAAAAACTGGTCTTTTGTAGAATGTCATTGTGTAACTATGCAAGTTATGACATCTTTGGCTTCATTTGGGAGAGGGATAACAAGGAGATAAAGTTATCACTACCTCTCACAGAGTATCAGGCGATAACTTTATCCCTCATTTAACCCCACTTTATCCCCTTCGCAAACAAGGGCTTCGTGTATTTTGGTTGTGTTTGGTTGAATGATTGTATAATGTCTCCATCGTAGGGAAATAAGTCACATTATTTCTCTTTTCTTTTTATTTTCGAATTATTGAATAAAGCTGATGAATTTTATTCAATATTGCAGACAGACAAAGGATGCAATTAAGCTACTAAAGAAGCGATTAGGAAGTAAAAACCCCAAAGTTCAAATCCTTACACTCACCGTGAGTCAATCTAATGCACTACTATTTCTGTGTAATTACTATTTTTTGATTTGAGATATGCTCTATTTTCTTTTAAAATTGAAGATCTTTTTTCATAGACAATTAAAAAGAATACTTATAGGTGAAATCAAATCAGGTCATTTCATCAGTACTGCATAGGCAAAGGCGCAAAGTCAATACCAACACATTATGCACATGCATCCCTAACTGTCAAAAGCCCTGCCATGGTCTGCAAGGTTCAGATGTCTGAGATTGAGATTTGGGTTGTGGATTGCATCACAAATTGTTTCCATTTCAGGTATTGGAGACTCTAAGCAAGAACTGTGGCGACATGGTGCACCAACAGATTGTTGATCGTGATATTTTACATGATATGGTGAAGATAGTCAAGAAAAAGGTGAGAGAAGGAATTATTCTCACATGCTTTTAGAATTGCTGCGTCAGATATTTTATGCCATTACTTTTTTCAATTTCATTATTACAGCCTGACTTGGGTGTAAAAGAGAAGATACTGACTTTAATTGACACCTGGCAAGAAGCTTTTGGTGGGGCTGGAGGGAAGCATCCACAATTCCATGCTGCATACCGAGAACTAAGGGTATTGAGTTTCACTCATTTCATTAAACATTTCTTATTTTTGTTTAATTGATGAAACACAAGGTATCATAAGATTGACGAAAATAAGTAATACCTTGTTTAATCTTTTTTATACTTATTTACTGGTACTTATTCCATAAAAATTGCATGTGATTTGGCAAAATTTATCATGCTTGAATGCCAACAAAAAAAAAGTGGGAACTTGCATCAGTTGTTAGCAAAATCAACTTCAGAGATTAGTAAATGATGTCATGAATAGTTATGAACAATTTTCTTTTATACCAGGCTGCTGGTGTAGATTTTCCACCACGAACAGAGAATGCAGTGCCTTTATTTACTCCTCCACAATCAGTTCCTCTACAACATGCCCCTGTACATATCAGCCATGAGGAGGCTGCTATACAAGCTTCTCTTGAATCTAACCCTGCCCCTATGAGGTAGTCTTTTTCTATCTTCATTCTTCTGTATTGGGGCCCACAATTTGTTTACCAGGTCATCAAGTATTATTTTCAAATTTGTCAAGGAATCATAAATGTTCTCATGGTCCTTGCCTTTTTTATCATTTTGTTCCCAGTTGGCTTTTGTTTGAAATTGAGGCTTCATACATCTCACAATTGTTTACTTATTATATTAATTTTCAGTCCCTTTGAGGATTTTTTTTTATTCAATGTTAAATTAAGGTCTCACTGAATTTATACAAACCGCAATGCTTATTCTGTGCTCCGGAGTTAGAGAGAGAAGGGGAGGAAAAAGGAATATGATGGAAAGGGACGAGGGGTTAAGTTTTGTGAACTCCAAATAGGAGGGAACAAGTTGGAGAAAAATGAATAGGTCTCTTCCCATTAACCCAGATGCACCCTCAAAAATGAACTCAGGAGTCGGAAGCAAGTTTACTCTCCATTCTCTCTTTCCATCCCCCTCTCTCACCCTTCCTCCCAACTCTGGAGCACAGCCTCAAGGACTAATTGTGATTTTTTTACACGGGGAGCCAAGATTAGAGATGTTTGTTTGAGAGTTATGGACATATTCCCTAATTGCATCTAATTCTTAGTCCCTCTTTCTAGAGCAACAAATAGATTTCCATTATCTGCCCTGGGCATTTGATACTACAAATTGAAACAGAGTACTTCATCAATGTGAATGTTAACATAATGTGAAACTTTTGTCTAGCATGGATGACATCCAAAATGCTCAAGGAATAGCTGATGTTTTGTCTGAGATGTTAAATGCTATAGACCTTTCACATCCTGAGGTACCATTTGGATTTCGTTGTTTGCTTGCAAAATTTCTTTTATTTAACTTATTTGCAATGTATGGCGTTAATTATGTTTTAGTTCCTGTTTTTTTTTATATACTTTAACATAATATTTTCATTTGAATGCGCACCATGGTTTTCTATCACATAGTTGCCGTATGTTTTCTTATAAAATTAAGACCACTGGTTTCACATCCATATTGATAGTTATTCTAGTAACTTGCTGCTTGTCTAGTAGGTCAAATGACAAGCATGCACATGAATCTTTTTGCTCAAACCATCGGCGTATTTTGGACCAACTTGTAGGATGCACATTTTTGTGCTGCTTTTTTCAAATAATTTTCTATTGTTTTGAATTATAATGAATCTGCACTGTATAAGCAATTATTGTTATTATTGAAGGGTCTTAAAGAGGAGGTTATTGTGGACCTAGTTGAACAATGCCGCTCTTACCAAAAGCGCATCACGGATCTCGTCAGTACTACTGGGTATGGACATCATAGTATATCATTTCAAATAATACAAAAGCTAAAAACTCTGAATTATACTTGGATTAGGTCCTGGACTTATCTGGCAAATGAAACATGGATTTTCTCCTCTTTTCTATCTGAGCTCACTGATTTATGTTGTCTATGCGTGTAGGGATGAACAGCTTCTCATTCAGGGTCTAACACTAAATGATGAAATTCAGCGGGTACTTAAACGGCATGATGAGATAGCAATGGGGGCTGCACCTCCTGTAGGTGGAATACCTGCAACCTCCATTACCCGTCAAACAAATGCAAAACAGAGCATTCCTCCACCGTCTGCTATTGGGGCTGCGTCAGCTCCTTTTTCCTCTCCTTTTGTCAATGCGAGCCACGAGGATGATGAGCCAGAGGATGATTTCTCTTTTCTTTCCCGCAGGTACATTCATTGCCCCAATGATTCAAACAAAAAGTTATAATGCCACTGCTATATTGGTGGTATTTTTTTACTATCTTGTGTTTGTGCTCCAAGTTACTTTCTGAGTGCAAGATACTTTTTCCAGTTTAACACAAAATGTTTACTAAATATACAAGCTATAATTATAATTTTTTTTGTCCAATGGGCATGCCACATCATGTCTGTTATCCAAAAGGTACCAGTACTAGACTTGACTGATATGATGTGATGTGATGGAGGAAATAATAAGAAACTGTAAGCATGAATTTACTCATTAATGAGCAAGGCTGGCTCTCTGGTCAATTTCTTATCTGCTTTTGCATCCAGGAAGATCTCTATTCTGAGATAAATAGTTTTTGTTGTGATTACCAGGACTGCCAGAGATAATTCAACTGCTCAGGGTAAACAACCCTTCATCATCCCTCCTCCTCCTGCCTCTAATAACCCTCTACCGCCTGCCACCGCTACCACTACTGCCACTGCTGGTACAGCAGCCACCTCAAAAGAAACTGCACCAATAGATTTCTTGAGTGGAGACCATTACGGGTCAGACTCTTCTGATGAACCTGTCCTCCCACCTCCCCCTCCCCCATTCCTTACATCTGATCCTAAACCTGGTTACTACACTGCACCAAAATTTGATGAACCTACCCCTATAGCAAAAGAGGAGTTGCCAAAAGCTCCTTGGGAAAGCTCACAACCACAACCGTCAGTGTCTTTGCCGCCACCCCCAGCCAAGTATGGCCAGAGACAGCAGTATTTTGAACAATACCAATATGGGAGCAATAATGTTCCGGGTGCAGGGTATGATGGAATGGTCAATCAGACCCAAGAAATGTCGATTAAAGAGGGTAAGGGAAATTCTAGCCAAGCTAAGCCAGAGGATTCACTTTTCAAGGATTTGGTGGATTTTGCAAGGGCAAAATCATCGTCTCCTTCTTCAAAACCAGCGCAGAGCCGTCGAACCCGTTGATAGAGTCTGGTTTTTAAGATTTTTAATCGAGTTTGGGTGGGGTTGGTCTGGTTTGGGTTCTTGCTGCATTGCAGTTCTTATTATAGACGGTATATCTTTAATAAGAGAGAGATCTCACTTTTATGTGTTTTTGTTCGTTGTCTTTTTTGTTTTTCTTTTTTGGTCCCCTCTTTATTGTAGTGATGTGCATGCATATTGTAGATTTTACATTGAAAATTGTTTAGCCTGCGTTAATTCATACTGGGTTTGCAAGTGGTGGTGGTTTCCTCATTTGGAACTTTTCTTTACACGATTTGTAACTGTTGGTCTTGCTCTGATCATGTTTTTGAAATTGAGTTTGTATGCTGATGTTGCACTTTTTTATTTATTGTTGAGAGATGAATAGCTGATGACTTGAAAATAAAGACATTCCCATTAGACGGGTTATTATGGCCGTCTAAAAAGTTGTCATTATTTTTTCTTTTAAGAAAAAAAATATATTCCTTGAGATGCAACCAGAGGAGAGCTCCAAATATTTCTGACGAGATTTGGTTTCTTCTTTCACATGCCTACAGTGATGCGCATTTCTCATTCCTAATTTATAGACGACGCTTCAATTACCTCCTTAAACTTTTCTCAAAGAAATAACAAAAAAAATACCCTCTTGACCTTTTCTCGTGTTATTTTGTGGACGCGTTTTATTTTATTGGATGCAGACGCTTCTCTTATTTATTTTTGTAAACTTTAACCACATAAAATTAAGAGAACGTGCTCACCATGTGAAAGATAAGCTTAAATCGGGGTCAGATTGGAGTAGTGATGGAATTGTTATTTAAATCCAACTGACCTTGCTGGCACGTCGTGATTTTTATCGCCAATTTTTAAACTACTGAGCAAATGGGAACTTTGACCAATTTATTGACCTGTAAATTACCCATTGTATAGCGTCAGCAGTTAGTAGAGATGATAATCGGATGGGTCAGGTCAGTTTTATTTTTTGAAAGAAATCGGGTCGGGTTGGATCAGGGTCGAGTCGGGTTAATTTATATGTTATATTTTTTTCAGATTTTTAATAGATTTTGATTGGATTGCAGATCATTTGATTTCGGGTCGGGTCAGGTTCGGATCAGATCAAATTAATTTAACTTTTTTAAAAAAAATCAGATCGAATCAGATTCAGATTCAATTAAATTGGCCGAGTTTCTCAGATCGAGTCAAATTTTGTCACCTCTAACAGTTAGGCATCAAACAAGCCAATAACCAGTTAACCTGCAACAATTAAAAGTAACTAAACAAAATTCCGTCCATTATGCGTAACCTTTTCTTTTAAAAATATTTATATATTATAAATAAATACTATTATTTAATTAGTTAAATATAATTTATGTCTAAATCAAATTAGAAAGTTTCTTAAATTTATAACTAAATTTTTATTGTTAAATATTATTTAAAAAACGTAATAATTTTTAAAATAAAACAATATATTTTTTAAAAAGAATTTAAAAATAGTTAATTATTAATTTATTTGATGAATAATTTTTTTAGATCTTCTATTAATGTATAGTAAAAAATAGAAAATGAAATGAAGAAAAAAATAGCATTGGTCAAAATTTGAATTATTATTTTTTAAATATTAATTTGTACCGTTCAATTAGAGATATTTCGGTCGTTAAAAAGCTAAAATAACAGATGTCTACGCTCTTTATAATATAGTATAGGTAGATGATATCTGTTAAAAAAGACAAATAAAATCCAGCTGTGGACTATTCATCCTTCGTCTACCGTGATAACATCAAATCGTAAACGTGCATGTAATTGTAACATACATGCGTTGATTTTAACATTTGGATGTAAACACCAGATGTCTTTTCTTCTTATATCCACAACCATAACTGATCCGTCAATAAATATCGCATCGCAGGACACCAATTTTGACACATTCAAGTTGTTTGTCAACATAATTGCATGAAATATCGATGTCAATCACGTTCATTAAAGCGTAAATCTGCCGAACGAATGTCTCAGCAATAATTAAATAAACTTCATTACCAAATGTATTTTAAGAGGAGAAGTTAACTACTAGACAAAGGACTAGGGCCGCAAATGAATTGAATTTGATCGAATTTATTAGTGTTTGAGTTTGATTTGAAATTATTTCAAACTAAATTAAATTCGAACTAAATCGAACTCGAAAGCTAAATCAAACTTGAACTAAAATCAAACTCTAAACGAACTCAATTATTATAATTTTTATATTTATTTTCATATTATCATAAATAATTAGAGCTAAAATAATTAATATTTTATTAATTTAATAATAAAATAATTATATTATTACATATATTATTGACTAAATAGTTAAAAATATATGTAAATAACTACATATCAAATTATTACGAACCAAACTCAAACTAATTCATTAAAAATCTATTGAACCAAACTCGAATCAAATTAACAAAAAAATTTAATCTAACGAACCGAACTCGAACTAAAATCAAATTGAATACCGAACGAATTACAAATTATGAACTTTCTTTGCAGCCCTACAAAGAACTATTTGGTACCACAAGACCCCCCCCCGGCACCAGTGGGGTAAAAAAAAAGAAAAGAAAATGTGTAAATATTGTTTATATTTTCTCCTTCTCTTTCTTTCTTTTTTGTTTGCTGTTTAATATCTGCACACTTGTATTTCGTGTGCTCCTTTCTAATTAAACGGGTAAAAACTCGAAAACTCATGAAGTCATGCGAATAACATTTACAACCAACTAGTGGGGCCCATCTCTGAATAAATCCAGTACAAATTTTGATCAACGGAGAGCGTTTAGTCTGATGACGCCTATCCTATGAGGCTATGATCCGTTGAAGACGTTACGTATGGGTTTATTGTTGCCTTTTCTCTAAAGCATTTGTGTTGCTAATCACTTAATCACTTAATCAGATGGAGATCATCTATCGTTGTACACTGTACGATAGATTCTTCACTCACCACAGAATATCCTATAATCACGCTTTTAAATCACCCTTCCACGTACGACTTTTTGCGCAAGACCTCGTAAATCAGATATTTTGTCGCAACTCTGAGAACCTAATATTTTTTCTTTATTCTTATATTGGAAAAAAACTGTCTTATTTTGTGAGATTTGATGATTCATATTCCAGGGAGTATCTTAATTTTTTTGATGATTCATATTCCAGGGAGTATCTTAATTTTTCATACTTTAACTATGTATTAATGAATAATAACATTTAAATTATACATGCTTATAATGAAATAATCGCTTATTGAATGCGTGCAGTTTCAACTGATACAAAAATATTTAAAATTTTATATGACAACATTTTTTTCTGTTTAGATACTCGTTTTATAATTTGGTTGATATGCAATCTAATAAGAACACAAACATAGCAATTTGTTCACCTTTTTAATTAACCGTTGTTAAACTAATTGGTTTTAGTGATTGGAAACTTATGTTTTGCCTATCTTTGCTACTTGAATAAAATAATTCACGATCAATCAAATAATAATGAGTAAAGCTACTATGGCATTAAACTAATTGATGTCTTTGATAAACTTAACTAAAAAATATGCATAATCATATTCAAATTTCGATGTATACTGCTTAATAATTACTTATATCAAAAGATATTGGAATATAAAAATTATTAATTTTAAGTATTTATTTCAAGTTTTGAAAATAATATATTTTCATATAGAAGCATTTACTATTTGAGCAACATAAATAGAAGTCTCGAGTGATTAAGTGTATTTTTTAGTACCGATCATCAAGGACCTCTTAAGCTCACCTAGATTCTTCTTGATGAACTCAACTAAAAAAATTTAATGCATAAATTAATAAAATCAAATAATCTTTATGAAATATACTTAATCAATAAATAGATAAAAGCAAATCATCTTAAAAAAAAACAATAGATAAAAGCGTACCCTTCATAATAATAAAAAAATTATAATTACAATCATAATTATAATAATATAATAATAATAAGTAATCATAATTTTAATAATATAATAATCATAATCATAATAATATAATCATAAAAATATAATCATAAAAATAAAAATAATTATAATTATAATAAGATAATAATAAATTAATCATCACTATAATAAACATATAATAATATAATACAACATAATAAAATAATAATAAATAATAATAATCATAATCATCATAATATAATAATATAATAATAAATAATCTTGATCATAATAATATAATAATAAAATAATTATATTTATATTCATAATATAATAATATAATATTAAAATTATATTTATAATAATAATAAATAATATAATAATACTAATGGTAACGATAATATAATAACAATAATGATAATAATAATTTAATAATAATAATATAATGATAATAATAATAATAAATCATAATCATAATATTAATATAATAATAAATTATAATCATAAATATCTTAATGAATAAATATTTATATTTTTCTCTTTTACAAGAACATATCCGAAAAAGCTCCCTCGCAAGATTTACTAATAAAAGGATCTGGATTTGGGTTTTGCGTTTGTACAAAACCAGCCAGGCCGAGCAGCTTCGCACCTCGGTTCCACTCTCATACCATGGCTATTTCTAGGGTTCCGATCTATGCTCTGCTCCTCCTCCTTGTCGTTTTCTCTGCCACGGCGGAGGATTCGACCGAAGATGTGGTGGAGGAGTCGAAAGTGCTGACACTTGATGCGTCGAACTTCTCTGAAGTCATTTCGAAGCACCCGTTCATTGTTGTTGAGTTCTACGCACCCTGGTAATCTTACAGATCTGACACTAGTTATTGAATTTTTAGTGGAATCCGTAATTCAACTTGATTGATCTTGTGTTTAAGGTTGTTTCTAGAACTTTGTTTGCGTTTAAATTTTTAGTGTAGTAGTCGGGCTGTTTTTTCGTAATTTAGTTTAAGCCTTTCGTCAGCGCTTCTACATATTATATTTGCAAATTATATCGGTAATTACTCTATAATTTTTAGATATTTTGAAAATTATATTGATCTAAGTACTTTGGGTTCCCTCTTGCGTATTATCGTGAATGCTGAATCAGAGAAGCTCCTTTTTTTTTTCTCGTGTGCAATTCATGACATGATTTCAGCGTTTAATTTAAAATTTGGATTAACTCTCCTAGTATAGGCATTCTCTTCTTTTTCTTTTTTTTTTTCAAATTATTATGAGAAGATCTAATTAGAGAAATTATATGGCATGCATCTGTGTATGTTGGTAGTTTGATTTGAATTTACATGCAAATAACGTATTTTAGCAACTAGAAAAGGATTCATCCTGCAGTACATGCACCGAAAAAAGGTCTTCTCCTGAAGAGAGGACAACTCCTTATATTATAGAGCCATGTCAAGATTAAATAACTCTTTGGCGTTAAAGATTCAAGTTTTACTTGTTAATGTTTGATATTTTATTGTTTATGCCAGAAGATGAATCTATTCTTCAGATCACTTGTTAATTTTTAGTAGTTATCATCCTTTTATCATGTGCGACAGTTGTTTGTTTCTATTTTTTAAATTTTAACTGCTTTCAATTAAAATTGCATAATTGCAGGTGTGGTCACTGCCAGAGACTTGCCCCTGAGGTATTGTTATTAACTTATTACACATAATTGTCAATTCTTTGTATGATACCTCAAATTATTCTGGAGACCATTCAATTAGTTACCCATGTACCATACTAAACAAGAAATATTCCACAGACCCCTATAAAGGATGACGGTTACTTCATTCCACTTTGATTCATAGGAAAATGCACAAAATGTTGCCGATTTATCATATTTTCTATTTGAGAATGAGGTATAAAGAAGTGCTGCTTGTTTTAGATGTTTCCAGCAAAAAATAGAGAAATGTGGGTAATTGTACCTTATTACATTTGGACACACACAATATTATTAATTTGTAGGAGGGCTTTTAAATGTATTCAGGTTTTGGCTTCAAATCAGGATACATCTTTAATATAAGAATACGTTAAACAAAGCTTCTATATGTACTTCTCTCAGCTTCTCTTTTCCAATTTTTTTGAATTCAGTATGAGAAGGCTGCATCTATTCTGGCAAGCCATGAACCTCCAGTTGTTCTTGCGAAAATTGATGCCAATGAAGAGAAAAACCGTGAACTTGCTAGCAAATATGATGTGTCAGGGTTCCCTACACTGAAAATAATAAAAAATCAAGGTGTTAATGTGGTAGAGTACAAAGGACCTAGAGAGGCTGATGGAATAGTCGAGTATCTCAAGAAGCAAGTGGGCCCTGCATCCGTAGAGATTAAGGCTGCAGATGAGGCAGCTAAACTCACAGAGGGCAATAAAGTTTTTATTGTAAGTTGTTTACTTCTCTGATTAGTTAAATTGAAATTCATCACATGTGGCACTCATATACTTGAACAACTAAATATTTGATATTATTCTATCCCCTTAACCAAGCTGGCTGAGATTGCATGTAAGAGACCTACTTAAGTGGGTATGTCCGTGTGTGGCAACAAATAGAGAAGAAAAAAAATATATTAAGGGCTATTCAGAGGAACTTGAAACAGAATTTAAATACAAGTAATGAGCTGTTTCTTTTAACTCAAATGTTATGATTTTGAATATAGGTTGGTATCTTTAGCGAGTACAGTGGTAGTGAGTATGACACCTTCATGTCAGTTGCTGACAAGCTGCGGTCGGATTACGATTTTGTTCATACCCTTGATGCCGAGATCCTGCCACGTGGTGATACCACGATCAAGGGACCTTTGGTCAGGCTTCTTAAGCCATTTGATGAGCTTTTTGTTGATATCAAGGTACATTTTGATTATTGTTTCAGATGCAAAAGTGTGTATGATCACAGTGTTTTTTTTTTTTTTTGGGGGGGGGGGGGTAATTTTAAGTTTATTTATGACATGTTGAGACAGAACATTTAATCATGATCAACTTGGTTTTTTCTATGATATCTGATTAAGATAATCCAGAAGCATGAACCAAAAGTGACTGCTTCATGATGTTAATTATCTAATTGCATGATAGCAAAATATGTGAAAGTGATGCATTTCCTGGATGTAATAAATGTACAGTATTTTGCATTGTCATGCTATATTATCCCTACTTGGTTGACTACTTGCATTGAAACTCTTTTCTAATCCATGCTGCATAGGATTTCGCTGCAGAGGCATTGGAGAAATTTATTGAAACTGAGAGCATGCCATCTGTTGCAACTTTTGATAATGATCCCTCCAATCACCCTTATCTAATTAAATTTTTCAACAAGGAGAATACCAAAGTAAGATCTTTTTGAAATATTTTTTAACTATTATCTCAGATATTTGAATTTGTGGTGCATGCCATAATCACTTGCTGGAAAATCCTGATTGCTTTTAGGCAATGCTTTTCCTCAACTTCTCTTCTGAGAAATTTGAAGCTTTCAAGTCAAACTTAAATGAGGCTGCGAAGCAATTTAAGGGGAAAGATGTAAGCTTTTTGATTGGTGATATTGAGGCCAGTCAAGGTGCTTTCCAGGTTTGCTACTTAACAGTTCCTTTTGTTTTTGTTATTATTTTTATTGTCTTTTGCGAGGAGCTGTCACATGCTACCCGAATCTACCACACAATTTCACTTTTCAATTAGCACCTTTTAGTTTGAAGGAATAGAGACATGAGATCAGTTCTATAAGAAAAGACTTGTATTTGATTCAAGTTGGCTTCCATGGAAGAGTCTAGGGGGGGTCATATTGGAAGTGGGACAACTGTCAACATTTGATAATTAATAATTTACAAAATTTATTGGAAGACCTTGGCAAATGGCATGGCAGTGTAATTTTTCAAATGATCTCCCTTTTACTTCTTCAGATAACCTGTTAATGTCTGTGGGCTCTTTGTTTACTTTTCAGTACTTTGGCCTGAAGGAAGATCAAGTGCCTCTCATAGTATTGCAACAGAATGATGGAGATAAGTACCTTAACCCGAACTTGGAGCCTGATCAAATCATTCCTTGGTTGAAGGATTATAAGGTGTTTTCTCTTTCCACTTTTCTGATTAGGCAATTACCAAAATGCTTTGGTCATAGAAATTTGTGTTCTTTCATCTGTTTGTAGTTGTGTGCTTATTTTGTAATTTGTACTTGTATTGACTTCTTTCTTTTCATGAAATGTGCAGGAGGGGAAATTAAAGACATACAAAAAGTCAGAGGCTATTCCAGAGGTGAATGATGAACCGGTGAAGGTTGTGGTTGCTGATAACCTCCATGATTTTGTCATCAAGTCTGGGAAAAATGGTATATTCTATTTCTCCTTATGACCTGTAGTGCTGAAAATGATGTTCAATTGTTTATTTTTCTTTTCTTTTTTTGGATCCTTGTTGAAATTGCAAGTTGTTGTTTGTTTAATTCTGCAGTTCTGCTTGAGTTCTACGCACCATGGTGTGGCCATTGCAAGAAGTTGGTTCCAATCTTGGAGGAAGCTGCTGTTTCTTTGAAAAGTGAAGAGGATGTTGTTATTGCAAAGATGGTAGTTACCTTACTGAATCCTTGCATTGTTAATCAATAAAACTTCCCCTTTTGCTGAGCTTCTCTCTATCAATTCAGCAGAACTTGATTTTATTTTCTTGTCTGTAGGATGCCACAGCAAACGATGTACCAAAGGAGTTTAAAGTTACAGGGTACCCAACCATGTACTTCTCTTCTGCCAGTGGGAAACTGCTACAATATGAAGGTGACAGAACTGCTGAAGGTATAATCGATTTTATAAGGAAAAACAAGGATTCACCTGATACTGCTGACTCAGCATCTTCTGAACCGGCCAAGGATGAGCTATAAGGTATCTGCAAGTTTTATACCAGTACTGGTATACTTTAGGTAACATTAGAATATTGATAAATTAAAAATTAACTTTTAGGACCAAAATGAAAAGAAAATAGTGAAGTTCTATTTTTATACCAGATTAATATATGATGGCTCATATCAGCAATGGTACATTTTAGCAACTTGTTGGACATAAGAAAATAGTATATCAATTTAGAATATAAATGAGCAAATTAGTAAATATCTTTGAGCTGGAACAGACTGGCCTCACTTTACAATGTTTCCATTAAATTATTTTAATTAGGCCAAAAATAAATTAATTATCTTTAATATTATTTTCATTGTGACAGTTAATGAAAGCCCGATGAAAGTATTGAAGGCATCATCAAGAGGGACATGAAAGGCTGTATCGGTGGGAAATTTAGGCAGAAACTTCTTTTCTTTTGTTGAGCTAAATTGAGAATTAATTAGCAGAAATGTTAATCATATTTTATACCTTGAGTTTGTAGTTGCGTTAATAATAATTCAGTAGGTTTAATTAGTATGAGCCATGGGAATTTTGAGTGACAGTTTAATAAATGGCGTTATCTTTTTTATTGTTTTATTACTTAATCATTTACATGATCTCTACGCTTTTTTGGTTATTTATCTTGTCAACTTCTGATGAGCAACACGATCAGGATATTGGTGCAGCAGGCTTTGGCTTGGTAGTCGTCAGAGACGGAGATCTTGAGCTCTACTGCCTCTACAGACTAGTTTAATTGTAGATAAATCCCACCACCACTTCATATTTTTCATATATCTTTGCTTTGTTCTACTTCTAAAATAATTTAGTAATGCAAAGAATGTAATTATTCTGTGCAAGGATGGAAGAGGAGGTCAAAGGAACTAAACGTTGCCAACCGAAACTTGAGTCTGTTGAGAAAGAACAGATCAGCAAAACTGAAGTGAAAGTGGGATTTTGAACGGTACTAAATTGATTAGGTGCAATTACAGCAAACTACCCAGGTCATAATTGATCCGCTGAGATATAAATTACCTCTGATATGAAGTAATGCTTGACCAGTTCATTCTTTTCCTTTTTAATGTATATATATGTTATATGCTACAGAATGTGATTAAGTGATTATGTGAGCCTTAAATAAAGGCCAAAATGTAAAACAATAGGATTCAAAGAGAGTACTGATACGTTTTGAATTAAAAGAATTAAGGTAATGTCTTCCGTGTGGGAAGATAGATATTCAAAATTCAGTTAATGATTTCTTTAGTGAATATAAATTGGAAATCTTAATCTCCATCTTTATTCAAAAGAACAGAAAATATCAAACTAAAAGAAAAACAATTGAGATCATCAAAGTACTCCGCTTGCTTCCGGCTTGATTACCAATATGCGCACGTTACATTGTTCGAAAATGCCAATTATGTTCTATTCGACATAAATCATGTATAGGATAAATAGATTACAGATGTAGGCGACATAACGTGTTTTCATTTGTGGACAAGCCGGAGTCTTCCGGTCCCCGACAACGGTTAGCAACCGGAAAATGGCATATCAATTCTGTGTGTACCAAAATGAAAGGGATCTCTAATAGCTGTACACAATGTATATTTGTGTTACCAAGTTTGGATTAGGAACATTTAATACAAGAGAAAAGGAGAGTTCATACGCTGGGACAAGGAAGGCTCTTTCGGTAAATTCATTGAACTTAATGCTTTGTCGAAAGTGCCAACCAAATGAGTCCTTTTCAGCTCATAGGTTCCTTCATTCCATGGTTTTCTTGTTCGTACAATGGAGTGCTTTATGATTAAATGGTACATATTTCATTATCCCGACACAGGAAAAAGAAATATCTTATGAAAGCAACATATATAGTATAAAAATACTCGTATGAAACCAGTGATTATTTGCAATACGTATATGATATATGCTTAAAAGTCTAGACCATATTTTTTGTGGGGAACTTTTTTTTTTTTTGACAAATACAAATTACGAAAAATAATAAAACCGGGCATTAAGATGTTTTCTTACAACCACCATTCTTACCTAATTATATACCTTCCTTCTAAAAGCCTCCAAAATATATGCTTAAAAGTCAGTCAATAGTTTAATAGGAAGAGCGCCATTGGACCAGAGTTTGGTGAGATCAAACCGCAACATAATTCCTTAATATTTTCTGGTCACAGCCACAGCCCAAAAACCCAAGTAACTGAGAACAAAATTTGAATAGACCAATAAGGCAATAAGTAGTGCTAGCAGAAATTAAACGTTGTCCCTTGCGTGACTTCTCTGCTTTCTACTTCCTATTCAAGCCCTTTGGTATCACGCTTCCCTTCATGATGTTACGTTCTCTCAATGTACTTTTAGAAGCTTTTTTTCTATGTGTATCCCCTTGCAAATATTAATATTTGCATATGACCCGCTCCATTCTTTTAGCTGCACGCATGTCTCCAATTTTTATATATGGTATCGCTAGATCATTGTATAGGAAAACGGAAAACCTAATATTAAAAGCGTAGAGCAAAATCTTCCATTGAGATGCCAACTTAGAGGACAAAATTCCATCAAAGAAATTTGCAAGGGTACATGTAAAAATATTTTTTTTTTTTATTTCTCCCCTTAGCCCCATTCTTTGTTTTAGCGCCCTAATATGTCCTACCTATCCATGCAAGCTACAAGTACAAGCCAACTTATCTATTTCACCATGCTCATCACACAACCATAGTACAAGCCAGGCTAACATCTCAAACAGAATTATTCACCTCACATTTAATGTAATTCAAGTACTATGAGAGGATCCCTTTTGTCGTGCGTGAAACCAGAAAGCCGGTGCTCTGCCGACCTAAAGGAAGACACATCTCTGTTCTTCTCTTCTCTTATTGATGGTCTCACGAAGCTTGATGAGGCATTGGATAAGGAATCGGTCTCCCTGAAGTGGTCTACCGAAGCAATGAGCCTATTGAAGAAGATGCAAACCAACCTCCTTGCCATATTTAAGAAATTCAACATGCCTATATCTTTAGGATCTGATGAGGATTGGTTCGACCAATACATGCAAGAAACTGCAATCTTGTTGGATTTTTGCAATACACTAAAAGCTGCAATCTCGCGTTTTAACCGGTATTGCATGATTGTTGATTTCACAATACAAATGTTTGTAGAGGGTAATCCTTTAAAAATTGTAGATTTTGATAAGATGGAGTTTAATAAATTGGAAAGAAGCCATGAATGGCTTTCAGATATGAAGCTTGTGAATGAAACAATAAGCGTACGATATAAAAATTATTTGGGCAACCGAAAATGTGACAATGAGATGGTGCTCATAATGCTAGTTGCAAAGACAACCATGTTGGTTTTGTCTTTGATCCTTGTTTCTTCAATGATTTCACCTGTTTCGTTTGACACAAATGCCGCGGAGTCTGGTAGCAGGGTTGAGGTAAAGCCTTGCTTTGATTTGCTGGCACTGATTGCCAGAAAAGTCAGCAAAAGATCGGAGAAGGCCAAGATCAACATATTGGAGCATGAGATGGTGGCTGAAGTAATGAGAGATCTGAAAGGGCAATTGGTAGGAGGGGAGGCTAAGGATAGAGAAATGGTTTCAAAAGATCTTGAGAAGTTGAGAGAGAGATCAATTGGGCTCAAGGAAGGGTTAGACAGTTTCAACTCCGTGCTCCATGAGATGTTTGATGAAGTGATCAAGGGGAGAAATGAGATGCTTGGAATTTTCAGAGACAAGGCCTTGACTCTAGAGTCTAGATGATTACTCTTTGTAAATTTTTATCTATATCTCTGTGAATATTTAACATGTGATATAGATTGTATTTTTCAAACTTAATTGCACTGTGGATTAATTGTGATACATTAGGATAACAAAAAGGAAGAAACCCGGTATAAATTTTCATAAATGTTTCTCCTTCAACATTCAAATTGCTTAATTTTAACCTTCACATATGTAACTACAAACATGAAGTACATGAGCATGGATTAGATTTGCATAGGATCATCTTAGCACAGGGGATACAACAATAGAATAGTATAACTCTGGAGTCTGTACCGAATGCATCTCTCTTATTCACTCCTATCAGTCTATGCCTGTAACTCTTCTTCAACTTTATTATTAATGAAAATCTAAGCATGGAAAAATATTTTGACATTTTTTCGAGTATTTTGATAAATGAGCATTCCCATGCAAAACAGAATTATCTTCTAGCGTCTACCAATCACAAAACACAATAGCATGAGGATGGAAACTGGTACATTCCATATTCCATGGCACAGAAATTTCAAATTTGCGACTACGAATGAACTGAAAATGGAAAAATCTTACGAGACAATAAATTCAAGAAAAAGGGAGGACAATTTTACAAGTTATCACATTTACAAAAACATTATACGCAATTACATCATACTGCAGCAAAATTTTACAAGCTGTCTTATGAATGAATATAGGACGAACAACAGTGTGTTCCCTCTTTTAAACATAAGGAAAAAAAAAGAAATGTGAGGCTCAAAGGGAGAGGAAATTTAGCTGCATGCAAAATATACAAGCCTTTTGCTCACATTCTTTTCAGATGCTATCTCATGGATTCTGAAGGGTTACTGTGCCTTTCTTCGGCTCTATGGTGAAATAATTTTGCTATTGAACGTCTCTCACAGTCCTGCATGTATATGTTTCAAGTATTATAATCTTTTTTTTTTGGCATGTGCGTGCATGTGTGTTTGTGTGTGTGAGAGAGAGATGGTAGTGCATACCTTGAACATCTTAAGGTAAAAAGTTCTGGAAGGGTTTGTTCTTCTAAGCTTCAAATAAGTATAAGCGAAACTGAGTTGATCTCGAGGGGTAAAACGCTCAACTTCATTAAACCATAGACAGGAAAACAAGTTTGACATGGGTGTGTGCTCCCTCACTATAAAAGAACCTTCTGGTACATCTGCAGTCAGAAAAATAGATAGAACTTTTGTATTAAGGATTCTGGCAAATGCACATGATTGGGGACATTAATCAGAATTTTTTTTATGTCTAGCCTAAAAAATGGAGTTCTACAACTATATGCTTCTTTTCAAATGATTCACAAAACTATCACTATTTTCCCACATTCACGTTCACAAGTTAAGATTTCAAAAAATTATAAGTGCTGAAAACTGAGCTCAGAGTCTGTCTGAATTCTGTGTTCACAAGTCAAACTGAACTCTGCGTTCAGACAGCATTCAGACACTGCTTCCAATGTCAAGTACTTAACAAAATTTTGAAATATTAACCTGCGCGCGCTGCATTTATGTATAATTATGGATGCGAGCGTGGAAAAATAGAGATAGTAATGTGAAACATTTCAAGAGAAGGATATACTTGTGAAACTTCAAAATTTTATTGTTAAACAGAAAAAAAAATCATTAATCATTAAGTTGACAAAACAACTAAGAATCTCTAACGTACTCCTGATACAAGAGGCAAAGAACACCTAACTATCTTTATTTGTCTGCAAATATCTTTACCGTAAGTTATTTTCATATTTTACCATATTTATTTGCAAAGAACACCTAACTATCACCCAAGGCTGAGTACAAGAGAGAAGGTTGACTACATCAGCCTTGATTCTCATATTAACTTGGTCCGCCAGCCTGATTCTTTGATTTCAACTGAGGTTCATTATTAAAAACTTGCCACATCATTGAACAGGATATCTTTCTGAGTGGATGGTCCCAGACAAATATGGACTCCATTTGGATTAGATAGTACAATGAATCTGAACCTGGCCACTTTTAAATTAGACAATCCCAGTAGTTATTTTGATCTGGTTTGTTATGTATCATTGTATCAACAACTAGATCTAATTCTGCTGGGTGTTATTTGTCCAAATTAACAAAATACCAAAAGGAGGCAAATATCAAAAGAACAGGTAACTAATAGAAACTTAGATAAGTTTGAGAATATTTACAGCTAGGAAGTAGCTTGTTGGAGTCCAAGGGATCAAAGCGTGTCAGACCATCCCTCTGATAGAACTCAAATTGCTGATTGATTATAGTGTGGTTAAACTTGTTCAATTTTTTATTCTGCGCCACCTCATCCCACACACAGTGCCGGTCATAGTGGTTTGATATGGCGTACTCATGCTCATGCCGCCATAGGAAATACTCCAATATCAGAATAGGGTCAGTCTGCAGCTTTAATTTGCTGTCTAGCCAAATTGAATACCTAATACACATATACATTGATATTAGGATTTGGCTTAGCTGCATAAAGCCCCCCTCTACTTTCAAACATGTTCAACAGTTAACAACAAAGTACTTTAGAATTTAGATGCATATAATCTCCTGTAAACATGGATTTATCAATTAAATTTTTTCCAGTACAATAGATATAAAGAAGCATGCTACTTCAAAATAAGTAATTTAATAGGCTTGACGCACTGAAGCCGACTGTAAAAGTTCCATCTAATATTTCTTTCTGTATTATTTAGGGATTTGTTTATTTGTATTCCTACTTTACAGTACCAAGCATAGTCCTTAAAGCGCTTTTGGCCAATAAATATTGTACTTTTATAGAACAGCTAGGAGGTGCAACATCTTGGTGAAACAACCAGTAAGGCCTTGTACCAGAAACCCATAACAGCATGAGTTGCCAGTGTCGTGCTGCTTGGATACTGGTATTCTATACGATTTTACACAACTTCATATTGGATTTTCTTATGGTAGGTCCTGCACTAAGGCTCAATTGATCCTTCAAATTAAATGCAATATAACAGCAGTGCAACATTACAATTAGTAACTTCTAAGTTCTAACACAGTGAACTGGTAGAACAAACTGCACAATATTCTTTGGTTCAACATCAAACATAACTGATAAAATTTTATTAAATATGGCATTTGTATAAGAAAAAGAGATCCTGACCTGGCAGAAGGGAAAAGGCGGTGTGCCAAAAATTTTGGGACTTTGCCAACTCGTCTGTTATCATTATATGGCAAATTTTTAACCACAATAACTTTCCACAAACCCACAAATCCCATAGAATCCATCAGTTGTCCCTCTGACAAAAGGGTTTGCAGTGTCATTTCATCCAAAAACATTGCAAAGCAGACACTTTTCTTGGACAGTCGTGTTATCTAAAAAATATTATAGACAAAAACAATTAAAATATGACTTCACTGAAATCAAGTAGGATCAGGTATTTGGTAATATATCAGTCTGGATGGTGCTTGTAGTGTTACAGATCCAAGTTTTATGTATTCTTTTCTTTATGTTTATTTCATCCTTTTTCTCCTCATATGCAGTTTCTTAGCATGGAGACAAGTTACAACTAATTGCAGCATGTACAAGCAAATACACACTCAACAGGACTACAAATGGTTAAACAAAACGAACAAAGAAAAAAATTACAAACAATAGATCACTTCTAGTTTAATGGTACAGTTGGTGTATACAATTACTGACTGAAATCGTACCGTCTTGCCAAACGGTGATCTGAGATGATCAGAATTTCCAAAAATACAGGACGAGACTGCAATATGGCAACTCCTCATATACTTTAAATCCTCTAGTGATATATCAAATCCAGTACTGGACCCGTCAGGTCCTTTGACAAATCCACAATTTATTGTCTGGTCATGGGCAACAAATGATTTTTCTCTCTCCTGAAGAGTCTGGTGACCTGCAAATCTGGGCTCCCGAATTGTTGAGTCATTACGATTTTCTTCAGTTACAGTGTAATTGAGAGAAAACATCGAGAACTTTTTGCTTGGTGCAGGCCCTACCAATTGAGCAGTTGAATTCAAGAACTTCATCTCACAAGCTGAACCTGGAAAAATGCAAATGATATAATACAGTTTGTAGGGCTGATATTAACACAACGAAAAACAGCCACAGTACTTCTCTAAACAAGGAAAGTTGTATTTTACAGAATACAATTTATAATAGTATACAATATGAAAATTACTGACTATGTAAAGGCATATTTTTGTTCATCTTGACGATTAACCCAGAGGACAAAATCTTTTTTCTCTTAGCTTTTGCTAGTAGAAAAGTGAAAAAGAAACTGACATAACATAGAGAAACTGACACAAGTAGGTCCACAACAACAACAACAAAGCCTTTAATCCCAAATAAATTGGGGTAGGCTAGAAATGAAACCCAATCCAAAATCATAGAGATCAGAGATCTCACATAGATCTCTTCTGATACAAGTAGGTCCAAAGTGACAAAAATATATAATGGAGGAGTTAATTTCTGGCTATATATCTCTTCTGGAGAACACATTGATTAGAATGTATTGGGCTCATCTAATCAGATTTCATCTCTTAAGTTGAAAGCTTCAGGAATCTATTCTGGATAAAATTGAAATGGGGTACAAATGCATAGCCTCTTGGAAAAATACTGAAAGTTTGGATGTTTGGTTCATATAAAAATCAACATGGAAAACATCTTTCCAAATATCTAAAAACATTATGCTGACAGAATAAACTCACTTGAAAACTTGTGCTTGTTTTTCTTCAACCCGGATTTCTTCTCATGACCTTTACTCTTCTTATCACCACCATTATCACTATAGATACTAATCTCATGTAAGTCCTTATTGGCCTTCTTTCCCTCTTTTTCTCTCTTATTAAAATTCTCACTAATAAACATGTCATCTTGTGCATCAATGCCATCATCATATTCATCCTCTGGAATGACATCTCCATCATCATAAATATCCTTGAACAAAGTCAGCTCTTCCCTTCCCTCCTCATCGTATAACTTCCTATTGTTTTGAGATTTTTCTATATTTTTATTTAAATTCGGTGATCTCTGTGAGTCTTCTTCAGCATAATCTTGGTCTCTTCTCCTATCATCCTGGTCCCAGTACCTGCTTGATACATTAAAAAGGGAAATAACATAAAAGGAGAGAGTAAATCACCATTCCATTAAATTGCTATATATGTATGGCAACAACTGCAGGTTGAGTATGGCCCTGTATGACCCGGATACTCCTCATCTGCAGCCGAACAAGTATCTGATACGGGTCAGATATTAATTCATGTCCGATACGGTTCGTGTATATATCCGATACGCCATGTGGTGTATCCGATTATTTTATTCCATCTGACTGGAGGATTTGGTCTCCAATATGGGTTGATACACTGGGATATAGTCATAGTTGGTCATGATACGTTTTCGATTCGTTTCAGATATGGGACTGTGGTCTGGTATCACACAAACTGCGCCACACCAGACCCCTAAAGGGTAGACAAGCCTGCTATGGATGTGCTGCATGCTTACTATGCCACAACAGATTCCCAACAATGCTTAGAAACTCTGCAAAAATCAAAATCACCAGGCGGGATTCGAACTTAGGATTGAGTGCTCCCTCCATCAAGTACTACCACTGCGCCAAAGCTTTGTTTGTGCTAATGTAAGTTTTCTATTGTATATATCATGAATCAAATATACCTATTGCATGTCTGTTATATATTTTATTTTTAAATAAAAAAATATTATATATAGCTGTATTTGTATCCTAATATTTTGAAAATTTGAATATCCCTGTACCTGCACCGTATCAGATACGTTACCCGCACCTGTGCAACATAGGTATTGCATGGTGGAATTCACATCCGCCATACTTTTTCTATGGCAGCAAAGTGCCATAGTTTTTGAGTGTCATGGTAGATGGGACCCACAGAAAACAGCACCCCTAAAATCCAAAATCTGGGCCGTATAAATGAAATCCAGTGATTTGAAAACTATGGTACTTTGCTGCCATAGAGAAACTATGGCAGCTGATATGGATCCGGGCCTGGTGGGTAAGATAAGGAAAACAAAAGAATATGCCTAGACAGTACTAGTGTGATACGAAATACTGACTGGAGTGCCAAAAGTCATACTGGTATAAAACCTGACTGGTACGATTCCAAAAGTCTGTGTTACTTTGCTCGCAAAAAGAACTGATATTACATTCCTTGGCATTTAAACAAATCAAACGTTACATCTGTAACCTACTGCATAGGACAGTATAGTACAGATTTTAAATTAGCTTACAACCCCTTATAATTTAAGGATAAAATACCTTGAGTCCCGCCCAGCTTTTGTGCCTTGCCCAAATCTCAACTCTCTCGATAATTTAAACAATGTTTGATTGGATTTCTCAAAATCTATGTCTGAATCCGGTCCTTGTCCCGAATCTGCAATATACAGCCCATTCACTACATGTAAGCACAGATGATTTTAGTGTGCTAAAAGAAATGACTCTTAGCACTTTTCCTTTTAATTTTTTTTTTTTAAGAATTTAGTTATATGGTTTCATAATGATCCACTGAACAGGTAAGAGGTTGCCATGTTACCAAACTGGACTGTGCTAATGTTCACAGGCTAATTTGAAGGACCGCGACCAGAAAGGAAGGAACTGTAGGGACCCAACTGCATTTTCAACCATTTCATGTAATTTACATACGCCGGCGAAATAAGAGAAATGCCACGAAGAAAGCTAGGCAGAGAGCCAGGGCGACAACTGGACGCCTCCGGCGGCTGTACGGTTTCACGGCTCGGCGGATCCGGGCGGTGGGCTTATAAGCTCCGACCCGATAACCTGTGCTGACTTGGGGTTGATGGGTCCGGAGGAGATCGGGCTGCATATGCCTGTACTGAGCCATTGAAGCATCTCTCTCTAATTTTAGCGAGAGAGCTTAGAGTTTTATAAGTCCGTCAAGTATACACAATTGCGTTTGAGTGATCTGAACTATGGATTTACATCTTTAGTAAACTGATAGGAGAAACAAGAAATATTTCTATCTAATTCTTTATGCTTTATTGATCTTAAATTGGTTGGAGTAATATTTTTTTTTTTCTAAGATAGAAAGAAAGACGGGTTTTGTAAACTTCCGGGTCACTCGGTGGTTGAGTGGTGGAATTGATGAGTCAATCGGTTCAACCACCGTTTTTTTTTAAAATAATCTGTATATATTTTACATATATCTTCGTATATAAAGTTGGAGAGGGATTTTTTGAGACTATTTTGACAATCTCAACAACAAATTTTTAAATAAATTCAAAAAAATATAAAATAAAGAAAATATATTTTAATATCATTTTGAAGAAAACTTAATAAATCTATATTAAATAATATATAAAAATTGATCTGATATTAATTTTTAAAAGTTTATCATCAATAAAAGTAAAATGATCCAACCAATACTTATCAAATTCCCCCAAACTTAAACCTTGCTTGTCCCTAAGCAAGATTTAGTCGGAGACCTAGGGTACATCTCTAAACTAAGCAAAGTTCCAAGGAAATCTAACCTACATGCAAAAGGTCGTGGGTTGTTTGAAAAAGAAGTGACTAACCCTAAGACAAATCCTTTCAAATTTGTTCGGCCATTAATCGGAGTTTTGGGAAAAAGCCTTGGGAATTATTCGTTATTTCCGATTTCACATGTGGTGTTTTACTCGAGAAGTTTTACCTCAGACTCCTACTTTCAATGTAATGCTCTAGAATCTTCCTAAAAATAATGAATACTTAAGTTTTTCCTTCCCCTCAACTATGAAATAAAATCAAGAAAATCCATAAAAGAAGAAAAAAATACAGTGTTAATCTTGAACCTCGCGCGGGTTATTTTTGTGTAGCTCAAAGCTTTATTAAGAAACCCTAATTGCGCACATGAGGCTACCTCGTGCCGTGTTGGGGGTTAGGGAGTTCCATAATACCACCCTAGCACAATTGAGGCTTAATTTGTTCTTATTTAAATCAGAATTTTTCTTTTTATTTGTTTGCGAATGTCACGGTATGTGTACTCTTAACCATAGTACCTCGATAATTTGGACATTCTAAAGATTTTATATATTGATTTTCAGGTCCTTTTGATTGATTTTTTTTAGAAGCACCGGTCGACACTTACCATAAGCACTCTTTCTTAATTAAGTTTTTCATTTAAAATAAACAAACAAATTGGATTTCCAAGGTTTGATAAAAATTTTTGGGAGAACGTCAATTCTTAAACACTCATCATTCTAGAAACTTCCTAGGTCATATTTTTTTTTCTGATTTTTCAGACCCAAGAACCATTTTCATTCACCACATGTTATTTTAGAAAAGTTTGTATATTCCCGTATCAATTTCTCAAAATCTCCAACAAGACTACTCCTTTGCCAAAATTTCCCTTAGAGTTTTTCAAAACTTTTTACAAAATTAACCACTAAAATTTGAATTTCTAAAAAAAATTTGCAACAATAATAACAACTACATGCTATGCAGATACAAGTAAGTTTCAAATACTCCCCCAAACTTAAATCAAGCATTGTCCTCAATGCGTGAAAGAAAAAAGAAAGGTATAAAGAACTTACGATGGAAGAAGACAATGGAGGCGGGCGGGGTTGAGGCGGATGCCTCAATCGCTAGGCGGGGGTTGAGGTTTGGAGAGAGAGTAGCTCAATCCCTCCTCGCTCGGTCTTTTTCGTCCACAACAAACCCATTTCTTCTTCACTTTGAGAGCACTCGGCCTGTCAGTTTCACATTTCATTTGTAATCTTTTATGCGATGTCTGAAAACCCTTATCTTTTGCTCTACTAGTGCTCATTGAGTCATCGTGCTTTATCACCGTTTTTCTTGATTTTTCCTTCATAATCTCATCATGTTTCTCCTTTGTCAGTGGATTAAAGACTTCAACCCTTAGAGTGGATGGTAGAGGTTGTAGCTCGACCTTGGGTGAGCTTGGAGGGTTTTGGGTTGAGTCTGAACCTTCTGGAGTTGAAAATGTGATAGCTGGGCAAAATTGCGGACCGCAAATTTCGGACTTCGGACCGTAATTTTGGCTCTGGAATTTTCTGCCTCCGTTTGTGCACTTTTTGCGGTCCGCAAATATTTCCTTCGGTCCGCAGTTTTATGAATTTTTTGCTGGCTCTGCTGTTTCGTGTCTCTTTTCTTCAGATTTTGAGATTTTCAACTCCATTTGTTCGAGAAAACTTTCGAATTCTTTGTCAGCGGGATACGTGATCAATCGGTTAATCGGATCATCGACTGATAGTTTTTCAAATTCTTCTTTTACAATCACGTCAATCTTGTCCACCCTGCAAAAATTACCATCATTAGCGGAGTATTTCAAAGCTTTAAACATATCGAATTTGACTTTTTCTTTTCCGATCTCAAATGTGAGTTTTCCCCCTCTAACATCTATTTGGGTGTCGGCCGTATTCAAGAATGGCCGGCCAAGAATTAAAGGTGTATTGGGGTCCTCATCCATTTCTATTATGACAAAATCTATTGGAATGTAAAATTTTTCCACTTGAAGAGGTAAATCCTCAACTTGCCCCACCGGATATTTTACTGATCCGTCCGCCAATTGTAAAGAAATTTTTGTTGGCACTAACTCACCAACCCCAATCCTATCAAAAACAGATTTTGGCATCAGACTTACACTTGCCCCAAGGTCACACAAAGCACGGTCGAATTTGGTGCTGTCTATAGAACAAGGTATGGTAAAACTACCCGGGTCTTGTAACTTAGGGGGTAACTTATTCATCACTATTGCGCTCACTTTTTCAGTCAAGGTTACCGTTTCATCGTCTAATTTCCTCCTATTGGACAAGATATCTTTCAAAAACTTTGCATAGGTCGGCATTTGAGTGACAATATCGGTAAATGGAATGTTGACATTCAATCTCTTTAACAATCCAACAAACCTAGCATATTGCTTATCCAATTTCGTGTTAACAAGTCTTTGAGGGTAAGGGATAAACCTGTGTGGGGGTACATACCTCGGTATGTCCCCCTTTACCTGATTCGGCGTTGGCGCATTGGTGTTTCCCTTATCAGCTTCTTGCTCCATCTCAAATTGATTTTCTGGCCGGAAGTCGGTTTGTTTCTAATGCGCTTGAATTCCGACATCTTGAGGCACCTCGGGTCCATCATATGCAGTTCCACTCCTCAAAGTGATGGCCTTAACAGTTGCATTTGAATTGCAATCTGGTTTAGGCGGTAGCTGACCATGTTGGCGTGAAGATGACGATGTCAGTTGCGCCACTTGCATTTCTAAAAGTTTCCCATGAGTCGCTAGTAGGTCAACTTTCATGCCTAGATCCCTAATTTGGTCGACCACTTATTGGTTGACCCTCTTTTGGTCCTGCCTGAACTCCGCTTGTTCTTGCATCATTTTTTCCATCATTTGTTCCAAATTAGATTTCTGCGGAGCACCTTGGTCAAATTGCCTCTGCCCGTATCCCTGATTCGATCGGTTCTGATTGGGACTTTGGTTCTGGTTTTGGGGTTGGTCGTCTTGGTTGTTTCTCCAGGAGAAATTTGGGTGATTTCTCCAACCTGGATTGTAAGAATTTGAAAAGGGGTTGTTTTGCGGCCGGTAATTGTTGTTGAGTACATTCACTTGCTCCGCATCCCCCTCAGCAGATCCACCCCGATTGCAGTTTATGGCTAAGTGATCGCCTCCACCACAAATAGCACAAGTAGGTGATTGATGTACCGCTGAAATATTTTGGTTGGTCAAGCGGTCTATGCTCTTTTGCATCGCCTCCAATTGTGCTGCCAATTTGGTTGAGACGTCCATCTCAATCACACCCGGTGCACCTCGAACGGGTCCTCTCACCGAGCTCCAATGTTGCTGCCCCAGTGCCATCTCATCAATCAATTTGTAGGCATCTCGGGCGCTCATGTTCATCAAGTTTCCTCCTGCCGCTGCATCAATGGTCAGTTTAGAGGACTGCTCAAGTCCTTCATAGAAAATCTGAAGAATGAACCACTTCTCGAGCTCGTGGTGTGGGCAAAGACGCAACAGCTCTTGGTATCTATCCCATGCCTCGCTGAGAGATTCTCCTCATCTTTGCCTGAAATTTGTAATTTGAGCACGAAGGGCAGAAGTTTTAGATGGAGGAAAATACTTAGAAAGAAAAGCATCAGACATTTGGTCCCATGTTCTAATTGTACCGGTATCTAATGACCTTAGCCAATTTTTAGCCTTATCTCCTAAGGAAAAAGGAAATGCTCTAAGTTTAATGGCCTCAGGTTCAACACCATTAATTTTAACCGTGTTACAGAGTTCTTCAAACATGACCAAATGTTGGTTTGGGTCTTCATGGGCTAAACCGTTGAACATGTGTTGAAAGAGCATGTTCAAGAGAGCGGGTTTCAGCTCGAAATTATTTGCTGCTACATTAGGCACCGTGTAGCCTAGTTGAATTCCAATTGCTTTCGAGGCAGCAAAGTCCTTCAAGGGACGGTTCTCATCATTCTCCGCCATTTGGGTTGCTTCTTCGGTGGCGAGATGAATAAATGGTTGCTCAAGAAGAGAAATTATTTCCTTGGTTCTACGTCTGTACACCAAGAGACCTGATTGCCCGGCCAGATCGAGTCCTGAAAGAGCAATCAAACAAGTAGATCACAGAAAATAAAAGAAAATAAAAGAAATAAAAATTAAAAAGAAATATCTAGTCTCAGTTACTAAAGGTTGAACCGATATTCACACCGTTATCCCCGGCAACGGCGCCAAAAAGCTTGATGTGGATTTTACTAAGCTAATAAATACCCTAATTTATACTCAATTTCAGCCGCAAGCGCACAGCCTAGTCAAGTAGTAGTTGGGGTGTCGAACCATAAGGACAAGGATGAATTATCAGTTCTAACAAGTTTCGCTAATCTAGACAATCGAAAGAGAGTTTTAGTATTAAACTAAAAGTAAATAAATCTAACAACAATGACTGGAAAGTTTATCAGATTGAGGATTCTAGGGGTTTTCGGCTTCACTCTCACTCGTTTAGTCAATTCACTCTATTTGATCTTTTAGTTTGTTCTTGTGTTTGTCGGGGATTCAATCTCAGATTTAGTACCAAATTTACACTTTCGTGGCTTGATACCGTACCTAAATAATTCGGGTTTCACGATTAAGTACTTCACCTTACAAGTCTAAGCCCATTAAGATCGGTGAATCACTTTGGCATAACCTAGATTCTGTACTTCGCCTTTCGGTACCTCACACAATTTCTAAGGTTTCCTCGGTTTTTCCTTTGGTAATAAGTTTCACGATTACTAAAAGATCATCAAATGAGTAAATTAAACCATTCGAGTTATCGAGTTTACATCTAGACCCCTAGAAGGGTGTCTAGCCACAAATCATATCAAAGATTGTATCAAGATTCATATTTAAACAACAGTACAACATGAGAAAAGAGTAAAGAAAAGAATAAACCAAGAAGATCTACGATTTCTCGCCCGGTTCTTGAGTTCTCCTTCAAATTCTCCCTCTCATGGTGTTCTTCCTCTTCTTTCTTGCTTTAGAACTCCTCTCCAGACAGTTGAAAGATGTCTGGGACGAAGGAGTGTCAAAATCTATTAATTCCCATGAGAAAACTTGACTTTAAAGCGCAATTCGCGCGCGCCAAATTAAAAATTACGGTCCGACATTTTAAAATTGCGGTCCGCAATTTTTGCATTTTTTTCCAGAACGAACCAGAGAGCATTTGCGGTCCGCAATTTTTGTATGGGAATGCTTTTAACTTGATTTCTTCGTGTAAATCCGACCCATCTCGTTCTAAGCATTATTTCTCATGTTAACATCTTTGTTTACACTCAATGACCTGCAAAATAATAAGAAATGCAGCAGTATCTCGAACTCGACATAAAAACTAAATAAATTCTTAACAATTAACATAAAATGCATAGTTTTTGAGATAAAACCCTAATTGAATATAGTATATAAATGAGGCTTATCAAAAATTCTGATGATCTTTGATGGACTATCAAATGATGATAAAATTGTATGAAATTTAAATCATTGTTAATTAATAAGTAAAATAACATATCTATATATTTTTTTATTTTTTAGATTTATTTGAAAATTCATTGTCAAGATTGTTAAAATAACTCATTGTCAAGGGTTATTGACACGATCCGACCCGACATGATCTAAAGATAAATGGGTCGGTATGAGTTTAATTTTTGTAATCCAAATCGGATCGGGTCGGGTTCGGGATCAACTCGGCCCAAGTTGATTAATTATTTTTTGAAGTAATTTTATGATTTAGTACTAGTTAAAACAACCCATAACCCGGCGGGTCGGATATGGATCAAAAAATTTTAATCCAAATATAATTAGGTTGGGAATCAGATCAAGAAATTTAATAAAATAATGATGACCCGACCCGATCCGACCAATTGATACCCCTACTTCCCGCATCATTTATGCATTATTCTTATTATTCAATTAAATGTCACTGATTTCAATAATAATTTAATTAAGTTAAATAATAAAATAAAGTATCAACATGAATGATAATTTATTCGAAATAAATAATAAATTAGTTTCTAGAGGGTTAACAATGTCTATATATCGCCTCCAGTTCAATGACATATCATAGTACCTATTTAAGACAAGTATAACTAAATCAAGCTAACATATTATAACTAAATCAATTATATACTCACCAAGCCATCTCCAGTTAAATATTTGTCATACAAAATTCAAATTTGATATTTCTTCGTAAACTATTTATATTCGTTACAAATTTAATCTCCAAATTGAGCAAATTTTCCAAACATTCGTTACAATGATAATAAAGAATCAAACGTGTTTCTTATCTAATCATAAAAATTACACGTGCTTTATAAATTTGTTGTTAATAATACTATCATATCTGATATTAATATTTTCCAAAATTTTAATATTTTTAATATACTAGATTCGAGGCCTGGATTGTGTTCTTTGAACCTGAAATCAGTTAAATTAATATTAAAAACTTATATACTCATTGAGGAGGAAAATTCAAGTAAAAGTCGTTTATCAATAGGAACTAATATCAATATGGTTCTGTGTTGCACGAGTGGGGGTGCGGGTATCGTATCGGATACAGTATAGGTGCGGCGATACGGAAAAATTAAAAAATACAGGATACTGGTGCGGCTATATATAATAATAAATATATTTTTATATAATATATAAAAAATAACTTATTTTATTATGATTAAAAAAAATTGAAGAATTTGAGATGGATTTGTAATTTTGTTAGTGATTATAAAAAAAGAAAAAGATCTGCGATAATTTTTGTTAAAAGTGAATAAAATAAAGAAAAATGAACTAATTAAATTGTATCCAAAACGTATCGGGACGTATCGGGGTGTATTGAAGACGTACAGGATGTATCGGAGATATATCAAGGCGTATCCAAGACATATCGGGACATACCGGGGCGTATCAGAGACCGAGTTCACTGATCAAAGTGAATAAAATAATCCGATACGCCACGTGACGTATCGGATACGCACCCGCACCGTATTGAACGCGTATCTAGTACTTATTCGATGAGTTAGAGGAAGTAACCAAGTAACATAGATATGGTTTGATATTAGTAGTACTGTTATTTTAGAGAACTCTCTGTGCAGTTCTCATTAGGATGTTGTAAGACTTTAGTAGATAGGATAACTGTAAACTCTTGTATCAATAATGCAGTACCATCTTTTGATTCAATAGAAAGAGGTGGGGAATACCCACTGTTGTTCAAAAAAAAAAAAAAAAAGAGAGACCAATATGGTACAACTGTACAGAAGCATAGGTACTACATTTCTTATACAGCAGTAGGAATAAGCCTGAGATGATGTAGGAAATGAATTCCGCATGTATAGTTTGTACATTCAGTATGATTATTCAGCTGGTACTGGTACAAGAGTATTGCGCCATTTCAGATTCTTTGATTTTTTTTTTCTCAATGGGGGCCTTCTATTTTTTTTTTATATTAATTAACAGTGTTTCTGAACTTTAAAGCACCCGTTGTTTTTAAATTAGATAAGCTTAGATGCTGACATTCAATTTTGAAGTTTAAGTAGCATATAATAATTGAAGTTTTAGCTCGCATATATATGTTAAGTTTCAAGCTAAATCATATTAAATCACATTGCTTTTGTTAGGTGTCTGAAAGTTATTGGGTTATTGCAATCCTGCTGTGAGAAATGCAACTATGAGTCGGCCCATTGTGCCTCAGTTTCTGCACTCCTGAAGAATAGTTCAAAGTGATACAGAGAATGTACATTTGAATTCATTTATCATGAGCTTGATGAAATAATGTTACAAGTAAGTCCAATCGTTGTTGAGTTATATATTGTCGTACATCACCACTAGATTGGATGTGTTTTATTAAGGATACTTTATGGTCAGATGTCTGTTAAAGTGTTAATCGCTACTGAAAATAGTCTCTCATCGGTTAGAAACTGGCATCAGGAACATTGGTGTACCTTTTAGTTGTGTGATACTGAAATGCATTGTATCGATCATATTATATGTATGGTACTGTTAGTCAGAATAGCACCATAAGCCAACTCTTTAGTGATATGGCTTTCTTTATAGTATATAGTATATACCATGTGTTTTTGTCTTCCTATATTTCTAACATTTATTTTTTTTCTGTTTCTCTTTAATCAGAGAATAATGCCCTATCAGGGTAAATGATCAGAGAATAATAGCCCAGTTAATCGGAGCTTCTTGAGAAGACTTAGTTGACTAGAGTTTGTAATCTAAGACTGTAATATAATTTTTTTTTCCTTTTGTTACGTTAAGGAAAGTGATTGTTGGCATGCTATCATTGTGAGCTATTTCTGATTCAGTATTCACCTTTCAAAGATATTGTTTTGCTCCCAACCCTCTCGTGCATGGCATCAGGTGAAAAAAAAATTGTGCAATGTATATGCACTGAGGAATGATTTAATGTTAAGTATAACATTTTCCCCCCCTTCTACTATCCTTGTGCTGATGCTAGGGAAAATGCTGCATCCTCACGTGCTCAACTATTTGTCAATTTTGTTAAATTACTACCTGGTGCTTCCATAATGGAAAAAAAAATCTTATTTTGTTTGCGTGCTAGTTTCCACCTGAAAACTTTTGGGATTCAAAATAATGGTCTCCAAAACCGGGCATAAATGTGTAAAATCTTGGTCCGAATTTAAGATAGCTGTGTCACGATATATTTGTTATATTCTCTGTTGGTTTATGTACGCGTGAGAAATTTGGTTATCAAATGAAATTGAACATGTCAAATCAAAGTCAGTACATGGAAAACTATTGCACATTGCACAATGGTTTGGCTCTTCTGCCATTTCCATGTTCATTTGACTAGCTAAATTATCAGATTGATTTATCATGATTGATACATATTTTAATCGTCTCTTTTAGTATGCTGAGACTAATTATTCGTGATAAATTGATAATACAATTCAGTTGCATATATAGGCTAACATCTTTCCTAATTTATTAAAATAGATATTTGATAAAAAAGTAACAACTTCAGATGATTATAGTGGGCCCTTACATGTTGATACTTTCATGTTTAATTTGCTCCAAAAAGAAACTACATTCAGTCACTGTCAACGTTTTTCAAAAAAAAAAAACTACATTCATAGTTGTTTTTGACTGGCAGTAGACAGGAAGCACAACTTTTCTGGCACGTCAGTTTCTACCTCGAGCTTCCATCCAGCGATTCTCCTCAACCTTTAGTTCATCTTCAACAGTCTCTTCTTGTTTTAAGTTGAGCCACTTTCTTATTACCGAACACCATACAATTGAAACGATCATACCACTGAGAAAAGAGATGACCAAAATTATTATATCCCTCATTTTTATAAATTGATGCATGCCTCTGCTATTTGAAGGATCAAAGGGATGAAAAGTTCGAGCGGGACTATTAGCTGATGGAGCCAACATTAGATTTGCATTTCCTGGTGTATAGATTATGTGGTGGATATATCGCAAACTAGGATCAAGGATCCCAGACAAATTGTTGTAAGAGATATCAAGCAGTGTCAGACTCTCCAAAAAGTTCAGTGTGTCAGGGATAAGACCAGAAAGATTATTGTGTGAAAGATCAAGAATCCCCAAATTCAATAATGTGCCTTGTTCTATATGTATTATCCCAGTAAAGAAATTTCTACTGAGGTTGAGTGATATTGTCAGATTGATTGGCATCAATGGAATGCTACCATTAAACATGTTCTTTCCTAACTGTAGTTCTACTAATTTAGTCAAAAACTTGATTCTGTCAGGTATCGAACCGTGGAGAGAATTGTTTTGCAAATCCAATCAGTCTAGATTTTTCAAGCGGAGAATTCCTTCGGGAACCTCTCCAATAAATGAGTTGTGACCTAGATTCAGCAAAATCAACCTCTTCAAGTTGGATATGCTAGTTGGAATTGTACTGTTCAGCCTATTGTTGTTGACCTTCAAGCTCTCCAAATTTAGAAGATCACCTAATTGCATTGGCAAGCTTCCATGCAGAAAATTTGAACCAAGATTCAAGGCTGACGGATTCTTGCATTTCCCAATTTCTGATGGGATACTGCCTTCCAAACGATTACCATCTAAGCCTAAATCGACCAATTTTGTGATATATTAGAACTTACTGTATGACCATGATCCTCTAGTGAACCTTAAACATAAATTATATTACTTTGGTTTATATTGTCGGTCTTTCAGAGAGACACAACTCCGTTGATCACCAGATTCCTTTAGCCTTCCAGCGATCTTCCTTTAATCCGATGGAGTGATTGAGAGGACCGGCGTCGACAGTTTCTTCTCTTCTGAAACTGTGTTAAGAGAGAGATATGGATCTGTTGGGAAACGAAAGGGTGGCAGAAAGTGCGAAAAAATGAGAATCGTTTTAAAACCAACAGTATCCCTGTATATATATGAACGCTCATATAACTGAGTGCAGTTATGTCTTAACGGGTCCATATTGGATCTAAATTCTCTCTTAACGGATTCACTGCTTAATCAGAAAGTTGTCTATAGTTGTGTTCTCCAGGGACCAATAACATAATTGTATTATTATCAGTTTTTATATAATTCAGACCATCACTAAATCATAAAATCATTAATACGCATTATATACATTAAAGGGTCTACTTCTCATGACATATAATAAACCCGATACATAATTTGATCACTTCATTACGGGTATAATTTGACAGTCCATTATATAATATATATTTATTACATATAAGTCCATACATGTTGTAATTAATGATAATTAATTCCAACATGATATTCCCAATTGAAGCTGGAATGCCTCCATTGAATGAATTGTTGCTGAGACGGAGCCTTTGAATGTTTGATGACATGTTAACTGGGATCGGACCTTCAAGTAGATTCCCGCTTAAATCAATCATCTCTAAATTGGGAAATGACAACAGATTATATGGCAATTCACCACTAAGGTGAAACCATAGAAATTATTAAGGTTAGTAGAAAACCGAGAAAGGTACGTGATGTTGGATATGCTATCTGGGATATTCCCAGTGAACTTATTCTCATTCAAGCGGAGAAATGACAACAAGGGCAGTTGACCAAACTTATTAGGAATAAACCCTTCCAGGTTGTTCCGACTGAGATCCAGAATAAAGAGATTTGTCTGCTCAAATATCTCCATAGGGAATGCACCACTAAACTGGTTTGAGGAGAGCACGAGCTCTCTTGATGCAATTACAGGAGTGTTGCCTGACAGGATATTGGAACTTAGATTCAAGCCTTTTAACTTTGACAAGTTATAGAAATGGGCACTTACATTTCTTCCTTCCAACAAATTGTACGACAAGTCTAGGATCTCTGTTATAATATGAAATATCTCGGTGGAGGGAAGAGAGAACAATTCTGAAATTTCTTTCTATTCAAACTATATCTTCTATTTCTCTTACACTATTTTCTTCTCTCTTACTTACTTACAACAGAATACAAGTCTATTTATAGCCTTAGACATGACTCTTAAAATTCGTAATAAAAACATATAATAAAAACAGAATTCTAAACAGCACCCTTTCAGCTGACATCTGTCCACTAAAATCACCATAACTTTCTGTAGGGAGCTCCAAACGACTTGATTTTTGAACCATTGGAAACTAGACTTCAATAGCTTTCCATCCATAGGTCATACACTAAATTCCACGTCCATTTGCCCCTTCAAATGCTATCATTAATCAGCCTTAAAATTCTGCCAAAGTGCTGAAGCCAAAGAGTCTCCCTTTATTTCCTAATTTATTTAACTTTAATACTAAAATTAAGTTTATCTTTCAACAAAACTCCCCTATAAACTTAATTCTTTTCTTTCTTGCATCCGTACGATCTCCTCCTTCAAACTTAGAGAATTTTGTACCGAGTTTCATCGGTATTGCTACTGAATTACACTCTTTCATCTTGTTCTTCTTTTTACCCGTGTCACTCAAACCTGATCCATTGTCAATCTGATTACCATTACCAGATTTCAAATTCACCTTCACATCTTTTGCACCATTTTCCTCATGTCGAGGCTCATTCTCTGTCATTTTACTCTCCACTACTTCTTCCTTTGCATCTCCATTCTCACATTCTTGTTTGACATTATTATTTGATTCTTTCTCTTTGCACCTATGAAGAGACTCTTCTTCCTCCACTTTTGGCTTCTCAATTTCTACATCTAACACGGGATTTGCTTTCTCAGATATTTCTCGGACTTTCTCTACAGTCACCACCTCCTTAAGCTGAGAACTCAACTCAACTATCTTTTCTTCAGCCTTTGACTGACAGGCCCATAGCTCATCATTTTTTTGTGTTATACTCTGCAACTCGTTTTCCTTGTCCAACAACCTCTCCTTCAATTGCAAGCTCTCTGTTCTTGCCTCTTCCATTGCCTTACTTGCCGCTTTTACTTGCAACTCTGCTTGATGCAACTTCTCCAACAGCTGCTCCTTCTCCTCCAATTGTTGAATGGCTGAGGCAAGAGATTCCGTCTTGCACTTCTCTGATTCATGCACCTCCTCAAGTCGGATCTCCTGTTCCTCTGCTTTTCCCCTCCAATCATCCACCAAACTGGAAAACTGCTCAATTTTCTCCATGTTGACATGCAAACACCTTTCTCGCACATTTCTTAAGTTCAGTTTGAACATTCGATTCTTGGTCATCTCTACACGTGCAACCAATCGGTCTTTTTATCCTTCAAATGCAACATCAGGTCTTTCATGAAAATCGAATATCCCTTCTCTAATAGTTGCCCCATGCTAAGTATATTACTCTTCAAATCAGGAACATGATAAACATCCTCAATCGATCCTTCTTTACCATCCTTTTGAGAAAAATAAATTTTACCTTGGCCCTTCACTCGAACCTTCGATGCGTCTCCAAATGACACATGCCCATTTTCTACCTCTTGCATCTCTGTAAATAAATATTTGTGTCCGCACATGTGATTACTAGCGCCTGTATCGAGATACCACACCGTGTCGCTGTCGGGAATGGTATTTTTATAGGCCATCATGAGAACACCATCTTCTTTTGTCTCCTCTTCTGCGACTAAATTCGCGTTTTCTTCTACCTTTTTCTCGGAATAGCACTCTTTTGCATAGTGTCCATACTTACCGCAATTATAGCACTCGACATTTGATTTGCACTGTTTTGCGTAGTGCCCATGCTTGCCACAATTGTAGCACTCAACATTTGAATGATTTGACATGCCGCTCTCTCACGACCACGTCCTCGACCATACCAATTTGTTGGTTCGACTCATCCTTTTCTTCATAACTGTTTTCACGTCCACGGCCTTCACCGTGACCAAAACTACGACCTCCACGGTCGCGCCCTCTACCACGAAAATTTTAAGAATAGAGTACCTTTTCATCTTTGATTGACGCATTGGTTTGAAGTGCTTGCTCGAGTGTCTCCTCTCTTTTTTTTCTTCTTACGTTGTTCATGTGCCTCTAGCGACCCAGCGAGATCGTCGATAGTTAGCTCCTCCAAGTCCTTCGACTCTTCGATGGCGCACACAACATTCTCGAAATTTTCGGTTAGCGACCGCAAAATTTTCTCCACGACCCTCGAGTCCTTTAGAGTTTCACCGTTGCACTTGAGCTGATTTACCACGGTTTACACACGCGTGATGTAGTCGGATACACCTTCCGACTCCTTCATCTTCATACCCTCCAATTCACCGCGTAGAGTTTGGAGTCTTACTTGCTTTACTCGGTCGGCCCCCTTGAAGACTTTTTGCAACGTATCCGATGCTTCCTTCGAAGTTGTTGCACCGGCAATTTTCTCGAAACCCGACTCATCCACCGCTTGGAACAAGAAATAGAGAGCGGTCTTGTCTTTCATACGCATCTCTTTCAACGCCTTTACCTAATTCGCCGTCTGCACTGTGTCTGCAGCTGGCTCTTCAAAACCGACTTCGACTACTTCCCATGCATCTTGGGCCCCGAGTAGTGTTCGCATTTGGATGCTCCAGTTGTTATAGTTGGCTTTCGTCAATCGTGGCAGTGGCATACCTCCCACCGACATTCTCCCGGAATTTGCCATCGGCTCTGATACCAATTTGTTATAATATGAAATATCTCGGTGGAGGGAAGAGAGAACAATTCTGAAATTTCTTTCTATTCAAACTATATCTTCTATTTCTCTTACACTATTTTCTTCTCTCTTACTTACTTACAACAGAATACAAGTCTATTTATAGCCTTAGACATGACTCTTAAAATTCGTAATAAAAACAGAATTCTAAACAGCACCCTTTCAGCTGACCTCTGTCCACTAAAATCACCATAACTTTCTGTAGGGAACTCCAAACGACTTAATTTTTGAACCATTGGAAACTAGACTTCAATAGTTTTCCATCCATAGGTCATACACTAAATTTCACGTCCATTTGCCTCTTTAAATGCTATCATTAATCAGCCTTAAAATTCTGCCAAAGTGTTGAAGCCAAAGAGTCTCCCTTTATTTCCTAATTTATTTAACTTTAATACTAAAATTAAGTTTATCTTTCAACAATCTCCAAGTTTCTAAAACAACAGAAATTGGGAAGGAGTCCAGCCATTTCAATTTTTCTGAGGTTCAGGTATATTAGCTCCTGAAGCCCACTACAGTTTGAGAAAAACAAATCAGGGACATCTGGCATGTAATTGTTGGAAAGATCAAGGTACTGCAGGGTATCCAGGTCACAAAGAAGATTGAAGAAGAGGTTAAGGAAACTACTGTCTGGAGATGAGATGCCAAAATTAGAAAAGAGAGTTTTGTTATTACCGGAGAGGATGCGGAGGAACAGGCAACACCATACCAGTGGCAGGGGTCGAGGTCATTATTCATCCAGTGGGTGTTCTCAGAGGAAATTTGATTAAGGGTTTGTGATAAATTTCTCATTATATCTATTTGTTTTATGTTAAGTTTTGTTGCACAGTGTATAGAGGGAATGAAAGGCAGTGAAAGAAGGAAGAAATTTGAGAAGGCCAATCTTTCCATGGAAGTGTAAAAAGGCTTCCCCAGTGTATAAAAATGTGAATAATGGTCAAGTGTTTTAAATCATTCATGTTAAAGAGGATAGACATAATATGAAAATAGGTGAGAAGTATCGATCAAACAATTTTTCTGCAAATCAAACTGCGTTGAAGTCAAATTCTCTGCTGTCAGATTTGGAAATGTTGACAAGAACCTGTTTTCAAATCCACTGGCAAGTTTCAAGAGAAGATTTCGATGGGAGTAGTCTCTTGACTATAATATTCTCATACGCATTAGAGCTTACCTCTTTAAAATGCTCCGCATTAAAATTCTAGTGTAAACTTGGGTCCGTTGCCTATAATATTCTCAACTGCAGCTGTTTGTTTAATACTGCTATCTTTCTTCTGAGAGCTCATATGAGTTTTCTTTTAAAAATAAATCATATATAAAATATCTAACAGCTCAATCTGATCACAAAAGGATATATATAGAGAGAGAAAGACATAGACTAAGGTGTTCCATAAAGTACTAAATTTTTCATGTTTCGTATCCATATCTCGAATTAGAAAGTCCAAATAGCCGATTCAAACATTGAACACAATATTCATATTGAAATGTCTTTCAAAAATAAATTTTTAAATTTTTTGAATTTTTTGGCTATTTTTTAGATAGATACAAAAATTTATTGATCTAACGATTTCTACACCATCCAAACTAGTGATTTTGTATTCATCTAAAAAATAGTAAAAAAATTTATAAAACTATAAAATTTGATCTCGAAAGATATTTTAATATAAAGATTATGTTTAATGGTTTGAATCGGCCGTTTGGACTTTCAAATTCGAAATACATATGTGAAACACGGAAGATTTAATAATCCATGAAGCACCCTAAGCCTATATATATATATATATATATATATATATATATATATATATATATATATATATATATATATATATATATATATATATATATAGAATTGTGCTACGGTGCTTTGCATAGCACGATGGCGGTGTGCTATGCGATCTCTAGCCCTTCATGTCATTCGGATTCGCGATCTGATGGAGCGCTCGATGAACAAATTAACAGGAGATCGCTCCGTCTAATATTCGAAATCGCGTCTCCATTTCATTAAACAATTGCGCTCTCTCTCTCTCTCTCGATAAGTTTCTCCCCTCTGAACCCTAGATGTGATTTCTCCAGGAGCGATTTCTCCTCTCCCACTAGCAACTTCTCCAGGAGCTAGGTTTCGAGCAGTTTGCGATCTCTCCTCTCCCATATGCGATCGTAATTTTCCGATCTCTCTCCCGGGTGTGATTTCTCCTATGCTTTTTTTTATTTAATTTGTTACAAATCATGAAATATTAAAAGAAATGATTGTTTGTAGTTCGTACCCCTTGTCATTTAGCTCGAAGAGCAAAACAAAAATTGCATATCAATTATCAGATTGGAAAAACTAGTTGCTGCAATTTTATAATTTAGTTTTCTTTTCCCTCCTCTTTTTGGGCTTTCTGATAAAATAGATGTCATTATTTTGTGACCTTGTACATATTGAATTTACGATTGGGTACCTAATTATTTGGCCTGCCTATTTAATTTGTGAATTTTACCAAATATTTACCATTCAGACAAGCCCTCTATACCACTGTCGATTTCTCCAATCCCTTTAATATTTTAGGCTTTTAAGTTGTGATTTCATCTCTTTAATATTAAGATTTTAATCTAGACAGAGCTATACTATTGAGATGTCCTATGAAGGTAGCAGCACTACAGAATCTGTTAATCAAGCTTCCATCCGTGATTCACCAATCATAAATAGCAATGGTCCGATTATATTGCGGGTAACATTTTATTACTTATTTTTATTTCCTTTAGGAATTTAAGATGTAGATCAATTATATATTCTTTTTTTTTTGCTTGATGTCAAATAGATTGATGGCGACGATCCTTATACTGGGTTTGAAGATTATTTGATAGATGAAGGAGAGTGAATGTGACCTACCACAACAAGATGTGAGCAAAATACAACCTTGTGTTGGTATGGAATTCAAGACAATGGATGAGGCATTCAATTTCTACAATGTTTATGCCGGTCTCATTGGGTTTAGTGTTCGTAAGGATAGCTACACAAGATCAACAAATGGTGTGTCATCTTATAGGTTTGTTTGCTCGAAGGAAGGATTTTCAAAGAGTCAGATAGCTAAACAAAAGGCTATGGGAAGTTCAATAAATGAGAAAACACCCGAGAGAGAGCACGGAAGTACAAGAACCGGTTGTAAGGCATATCTAAGGGTAAGGCTTTTAAAAACTGGAGTTTGGCAAGTATCTGTTTTTCAAGAAGAACATAACCACGCGCTTGTTCTCTCTCCATCCAAACATCGAAACCTTCGCTCGCAGAAGCAATTGCACGTTGAAGATATAGAAATAATTCTCGACCTAAGCGCTCAAAATGTGGGCACGTCACAAATAATGGAGATCATTGCCAAAAAGCAAGGGGTAAAAGAAAACTTCATTTTAAGAAAAAGGATGTAAGTAATCAGATTGCAACGCGAAATAGAAAGCTTATTGGAGTGGATGTTGAAACCACATTGGCATATTTCCGAGAGAAGCAAGAAGAAGATCCTGAATTCTTCTATGCAATAGATGCAGATGACGCCGGTGCCGTCAAGCATGTATTCTGGGTTGAAGGGAGAGCAAGAAGAGCGTACTTAGAATTTGGAGATGTTATCACATTTGACACTACTTACAACACTAATAGGTATAATATGCCGTTAGCTCCATTTATTGGTTGTAACCATCATAGGTACTTCATTTTTTTCGGTATGGCTCTTCTTAGATCTGAAAAAGTGGAAAATTTTACTTGGCTATTCGAAACATGGTTGACTGCAATGTTTGGAAAGCATCCGAGATCCATTATCACAGATCAAGATCCTGTCATGAAAGTTGCCATTAAGAAAGTTTTCCAAATGCAGTGCATATATGTTGTCAGTGGCATGTTATGAGAAAAACTAGAGAACAACTTCTAAAATTATATAACTCAAAAGTGGACTTTGAAGATGATTTAAAGAGAGTTGTTAATAGAAGCTTAACGGTGACATATTTTGAGCAAGCTTGGAGAACAATGTTGGAGAAACATAAGGTTCAAGACAACAACCATTTGAAGGTAATGTTTAATTGTCGAGCAAATTGGGTGCCGACATACTTTCATGGTACTTTTTTCGTAGAAATGTCAACACCTCAGTGGAGTGAGAGCATGAATGCAATTTTAAAGTTATGGGTGAATAGCCATACGTCCATTTACCAATTTGTAATGAAGATTGAGAACATGGTGGGGGGGATTTGGCAAAGGGAGAGTGATGAAGATATCAAGACGATGAATGAGACCCCGAGTCTATGGTCTTTTAATTGGATAGAACATGAGGCGCTTCGAATTTAAACAAGAAACTGCTTCTAATTTTTTAAGGAGATCTTAAGAGAAAGTACTCTTGGAGTTGTAATTGAGATTGAAAGAGATGCTCTTTATGAGGTTAGTATCAAGACACATCCCGTGATTAAGAATTGGGTCCCCTAATCATTCATGGTTGAGGTTGATAAAGGAAATAAAAGGTTTTCATGCAATTGTCAAGGGTATGAATTCGAAGGTTTTGTATGCCGACATGCACTCAAGGTGAAGGTGATGCAATATCTATTTGTGAACATCTTCCTAAACAATACATATTAAAGAGGTGGTGTAGGGATGCTAATGCTAGTGCAAAAAGGCCTATTGCGGAGGATCATAGAAATAGGAGAATCGGAGGCAATACGAGACATTTATGAGGGCTACTATTAGACTGAATTTAGGGAACTTGAAAACTTGGCGGTAACATCTACTATCACTTTTAATTTTGTAAGGTCTATAATTGATAGCGCCAAGAATGATGTTATGTCCCTTGTCAATATGGAAGCACCTCCTTCATGTTGAGGTAATACAAGACGAGAGAAGAGCGACGAGAGATAAATGGAGAGCAAAAGTTGATTGATGCTCCCTTATCACGTTGCAAAGGAAGAAAGAAGAGACCGATGCGTTATATACCCGCTATCGAGGCTAATGTGAAAAAAGGAAGGACATGTAGTTATTGTCATACCAAACAAGCTCATAATATACGAACATGTCCTAAGGTACATGAGCTTCATACCATTTCTCTTAATGATTTTTATTTAATATGATTGAAACATATCTGTTAATTTTACGTTTGATTAATTACAGCTTCGAAAGGATCTTGCAGATGGGAAGAAAATTTCAGAAGAAAACCTTAGTTCTGAAGATGAAGTTAGTGACACTGAATAATATATTTTTGATTTGTTAAGAGCTGACTTATGCGAGCTTGAAATGGTTGTGTACTTGAAATGATTGTGTACAGAATAATATATTTTGATTTCTTGTTTTGTTTAACAAATTAAGGGGACTTGTTTTGTTCAACAAATTCAGAGCTTGAATAGTGTTATTTTGTTCAGTGAAGGTATGCTTGAATAGTATTGTTTTGTTTCATATTTAGAGCTTGAACGAAGACTTAGAATGGTACCCAACAGTGGTATGCTTAAATGGTACTGAATGGTACCTAACAGTGGTATGCTTAAATAGTATACTTAAATGGTACCGAATGGTACCCAACAGTGATACAAAACATAACTTGTTCAAATATTAAAAACATCATGTTCTACAAGAACATTACATAATATTAGATCATACATTAATAATTGTACCAATTATAACTTCTAACATAAATTACAACAAACATACAAAATAGAAATTGTACAACAATCGTGCATAGAAAATAAAATTTCATGATTCTCCTCATTTCTCGGATTGCATCTTCGCATCGACATTGTTTGTCCCTCTTATGGATGGGTTTCACAGACACTTCATCTTGTTTCTTACGGATGGATTTCAAATACACAACATCACACTAGGCACGAAAGATCGCCATCCCGAGCACACTCACATGCATAGAATTCACGGTCTGGATTCTTATCGGTGCGAGACACAGTCACAAAACATGGAGAATCACACTTTTTACAAATGTATTGCGGTATCATGGCTGAATTACAGCTTCTTGCACTACCGGTTTTCATCTCTAATTTCAAATAAATAAACAAACATGAAACAAACTATTAGACCATATAAAATAGCCCATGACAACAATAATAACTCTCCTATCTCAAATAATCCCTCCTCTTTTTGTAAAGTTATAATCAATTAATCATAGATCCAACATTGTGAAGACTTTTCTAAACCGAAAAACTCTCCTAGTATCTACATCGATTTCTGAATGGTAAATATTTGGTAAAATTCACAAATTGTTTTTTTCAAATAATTAACCCAATCGTAAATTCAATAAACAGGTACAAAATAATGACATCTATTTTACCAAAAAGCCCAAAAAGAGGAGGGAAAAGAAAACTAAATTATAAAATTGCAGCAACTAGTTTTTCCAATCTGATAATTGATATGCAATTTTTGTTTTGCTCTTCGAGCTAAATGACAAGGGGTACGAACTACAAACAATCATTTCTTTTAATATTTCATGATTTGTAACAAATTAAATAAAAAAAAGCATAGGAGAAATCACACCGGGGGAGAGATCGGAAAATTACGATCGCATATGGGAGAGGAGAGATCGCAAATTGCTCGAAACCTAGCTCCTGGAGAAGTTGCTAGTGGGAGAGGAGAAATCGCTCCTGGAGAAATCACATCTAGGGTTCAGAGGGGAGAAACTTATCGAGAGAGAGAGAGAGAGAGAGAGCGCAATTGTTTAATGAAACAGAGACGCGATTTCGAATATTAGACGGAGCGATCTCCTGTTAATTTGTTCATCGAGCGCTCCATCAGATCGCGAATCTGAATGACTGATGAAGGGCTAGAGATCGCATAACACACTTGCCACTGTGCTATGCAAAGCACCGTAGCACAATTATATATATATATATATATATATATATATATATAGGTTAGGGTGCTTCATGGATTATTAAATCTTTCGTATTTCACATTCGTATCTCGAATTTGAAAGTCCAAACTAGTAGATTCAAACCATTAAACATAATCTTTATATTAAAATATCTTTCGAGATCAAATTTTATAGTTTTATAAAAAAATTTACTATTTTTAGATGAATACAAAATCACTAGTTTTGAATGGTGTAGAAATCGTTAGATCAATAAATTTTTGTATCTATCTAAAAAATAGCCAAAAAATTCAAAAAATTTAAAAAATTATTTTTGAAAGACATTTCAATATGAATATTGTGTTCAATGTTTGAATCGGCTTTTTGGACTTTCTAATTCGAGATATGGATGCGAAACATAAAAAATTTAGTACTTCATAGAATACCTTAGTCATGTCTTTCTCTCTCTATATATATCCTTTTGTGATCAGATTGAGCTGTTAGATATTTTATATATGATTTATTTTTAAAAGAAAACTCATATGAGCTCTCAGAAGAAAGAAAGCAGTATTAAACAAACAGCTGCAGTTGTACACCCAAGTTTACACTAGAATTTTAATGCGGAGCATTTTAAAGAGGTAAGCTCTAATGCGTATGAGAATATTATAGTCAACAGACTACTCCCATCGAAATCTTCTCTTGAAACTTGCCAGTGGATTGGAAAACAGGTTCTTGTCAACATTTCCAAATCTGACAGCAGATAATTTGAGAGAATGATGAATATCACACTTTGAGATAAGAGAAGAGATATATAAAATAAGTTTTCTTACTATTAGACACTTTGTATCTTTCTTATATATCAAATAACAAATTATAACTCTATTTATAGGCTAAGACAACAGAAATATCTAGAAAATTCGTATTAAAAATGGAATATCAAACGGCAGCTATTTCAGCTGATCTCTATCCACTAAAATAGTCATAACTCTATGTAGGGAACTCCAAACGACTTGGTATTTAAACTATTGAAAACTAGACTTGAAGATCTTTTCATCCATAGGTCATATAACCAAAATGGACGTCGTTTAGTCTTTCATATCTCTTCATCAATCAGTCCATAAATTTTCTATTTTTGGGCTGAGAGGTTCTTGATTGGGAAGGATATTTATCTATACTTCCAAATTGTACCAAATCTCAAGTCTCTTTTTTTCTTATTTTTTCGCTGGAGAGAGAGGAAGAGGGACCATTTGGTTGTATTCATTTAATTGTTTTTTAAATGAACTTGGTCTATATAAATCCAGTGAACCGCGAAAAATAAAGGAAATATTGCTTTCAATTGGGCTTGAACCCATGACCTCTAAAGTAAGAATGGTCTTACCACTACACCATACTACAATTTGTGTTATATTAGTGATTCTTTTATATATACTAGTTAGGTACCCGCGCGTTGCAGCGACCATCTTATCAATTCAAAATTATATATGTTATAGACATATAATGATTTTAGAATGCAAATATATAAAAGCATCTCCCACCAACATTGATGTATTGTATAATAAAAAACGAAATTGCAATAATAAAATGCAAGGATTATAGAGACGTTCATTTTTTTATGTAGCGAGTTATCGTCTGATAACTCCATTCAAGAGAGGAAACAAATAAGGGTGTTTGGCAGTATGAGAATAAGTGAAATTCCACAGTGTTTGAGCTCAATTGATTATTTTTCTGGTCATCTGACATGTCAAATGAGCTCAATTGATTATTTTTCTGGTCATCTGACATGTCAGTGCAAATTTTGATAAGAACACTATTGTTTCTAGATTAATTATACTTATTCTGACATTAATTATAAAGTAGAACACGATTTTTTTTAGATTGTGTATTCTCAAATAATCCATATTTAGTACAGGATGTGATGAATGATGCAAGGAAACATAAATATTATAATGCGACAAGATTGCAATCACATAAAAAAGATTAATCATTTTGAAATATATCAGTCTGTGTTTTATACTACTTTTCAAAAAAATCTACTCAGTAATTAATTCAGCAAGAGCAAGAGAGGTGTTCTATGACCTGGCAAACAACCCCGATGTTGGGATGAGCTTGACTCTCTTGATTGCCTTGATGCTTTTGTTAGTTCTTTTTCTATATCTTCCCTCTGAAAATAGATGGGCAGTATCTCCTATTTTTCTTCTTTATAACCAGTAAATCTGACTGGAAGTAGAAATTGAAAAACTAAATAAGCTGTGCATACAAACAAAGTACAATTACAACATAAACTTATATTTAAATGAAAACAATCATCATTTTAATCCTACAATGCCATTCAACCAGTCATAGAAAGCAGCACTGCAAAAATAAAAATTTCACTTACTCACAGGAATTAGAAGTATTGCTAGACATCACCGAGAGCCCCATGGAAGCGGCGTCAAGTTTAACCTTAAGATCAGTGCATTCTTCAAAAAAATTAAATTAGATGATCAGCGCAACACTTTTGGAACGCTTCGATTATCTACTCCAAAATTTATATATACAAAAAATAAAAAATAAAATGAAGCAAAAAAGTTTAAATTAGAACATCAAGAAAAATTATAGAAAAGCATAATTCAACACACATTAGATGCATGTGTATTGTAAAAGGAGGATGCATATTCAAGAATAAGACATGTCTATACCAAATTTATCTATAACCACTGAAAAACAAAAAATATAAATAAATTAAGTGTTAGTACATCGTGAGAGGACACCAGCAAGAATAGCATTTGCACCAAGCTTCAGATGACAAAATCAAAAAACATGTTAGCAAACCAGTTGTGCATATTCTTTGAAAAAAATTCTGAAAATAAATTATATATTTTGTATCTTTTGTTAGCACCAGCCCCTTTCGTTCTTGGTTCCATCAAGCTCTTTGCACCATATAATTAATCAACCTCAACCTGAGTTGTGGGGTCCTTGCCAATCAAAGCAGGGGCAATGATGATGTTGACATTGTTCATAGCCTATAAAGAGTGTTGCAAAAAAATCACATATCAAAGTCAAATTGATGTAACCATATAGATTCTGTATAAGAGGTATAAAAACATAAAAGAGGGATAAACACAAAGGGAATCACATTATTTATCCAGCATGGTACTTATTGGGTTTGTATATATCGTTGTTCTAAGCTAATTACCTACAATATCAAACATTATTTTAAGTACTAACTCAATGAACTTACTATAACCAAACACCAATAGAAATTACAACCATTGTCAGTAAAAATAAAATAAACCTGATTGATGTGGACCGCATGAACACCAATATAAAGTACTGTTGAGAGCAATTAGATAAAGTTGCAAGGGCTTAATCATGGAGCAGCAAGGGCTCATAGTCAACTTCTTTAGTAATCTCATCGCAAACAACAACAAGGAGTGAAGAAGAGGAACTAACAGCCCCCATCATAGAGAAAGGACAAGTAGCAAGTGCTCAATCATGCTAGCATCGATATGCGCCGACAAATCACCTCCATGTCTAACTGCAATGGAATGTATGATAAACTGGTCAAGCTTAGCAAATGTAAATTAGAAGGACAAATAGTGTGCATCTAGAACTGTGTTGGCAGATACGTATATACAACGACTCATGCCAGAAAAAATGGTACTAATGTACAGTAAAAGGAATAGAAATAACATATAGTTAATTTGTGTACCTGTTGTTCCCAAAGAAAAAGATACATTAGTCCAATTTCATAATCCATATAAATTGCATAATAACTATATGGTATGTACATAGTATAAAAAATGAATTTATCAATGACATAACTGCAACACATGGTTGTGATGCAGCATTTGTGATAAGATTTGTAATACTACACTATTGACCCAATAGCTCAGACTAAGCTAGATTTAGTAGAGTTATACCAATTTCACCAGCTTTGTAATTTTTATATCCCAAAAAAATTAAGCCTGTTGTGAATTAATTTTCTTCTCACATGCAGCAATAAGCATGAGAATCAGTAACTTTCTGACATTATGTCAGAATTCCAAAACAAATGAAGAAAGAAAGTGATAAGAATAAGTAAATAATAATTTTTTTTCAAGGATGCTTAAGTAGCCTAAATTATTTGGCATAAAAGAATGAAAAGTAATTTGAATTTTTGACATTTAAGAAGAAATTGGAATGAAAGCAAACAACATCATTTGATCAAATAAGATCAAAACCAATTGGCATAGTAAATTTTGTAATGAGATGAGGAGACCTTCTCAAACGTTAAATATCTTCTTCTGACTTGTCAACTACAGATTTTTTTTATGCTCATTAGCAAAATCGATCTGTTGCCAATCTTCATGGTAAAGTAGTAAGAGAAATGAAGAAAGGAAGCCACCCGATTACCATTCATAAAGTAATTAGAGAAATTAAACAAATTAGAATGAAGTAAAATATCTCGCGAAGGAGAGTGAAATAGAGTAGCAGTGTACCTATAGAGATTGGGTTTGTTCGGTTCAAGCTCGATCGCTTGTGTGCAGGTAGCAGTGGCCTTGAGATAGTTCCTGGTCTTGAAGAGTTCATTGTAGCGTGGCGGCAACGCTCATACATTTGATAGAGAGATGGAGGTCGAGATGCGAGGATGTACGGAGGGTGGAGGCGGCAATTTTAGTAGGGAATGATTTAACCTTTCAAAAGCGCAATTCAAGATCAGATGGAAGGGAGCAACCGGAGGAGAGATACGCGGTGTTGAGTTTTGCGATTTGGTCGAGTGCGCACGACGGGAAGAAAGAGAAGCGGCGGGAGAAATTTAGGTTTTAAGCGAAAGAGCGAAATTAGATTTTGCTCTGGGGAAGAACAGAGTGATAGAGCGAAATAGAAAGCGATGTAATGATAGCGAAAATTTTAACTAATGGAGAGAAAGTCTTGGAACAGGAGACGATCCCAAACGTTAAAACTAATGAAATTTAATCACAACCATTGTATAAAGGGTAAAATAGGTATTATGAAAAAATTTACCATGACAAAAAATGGACCATTCCAGTTCTTAGCTGCTTTATATAATAGTATAGATATACATCTGTTAAATTCGAATTTTTTTCTGAATAATTATTTTAAGTTCGAATTATTTTTTTTTTGTTCGATTTTTTATTATTATTTATATATTTGTTGTTTATCAATTTTTTGTGGGAGTTTTGTACTTTAAAATAATTAATATTAATAAAATTTATATAATTAAAAGATGATTGTGAAATTTGATGATCTTTCGATTTTAATCTATAAATATTATTATTATTAAATTATTTTGAGTTTGTTACAAAACTATATATGTTATGCTAAGTATTAAATAATTTATATTAAGTCATCAGAATTGTGTGATGTCCTGACTTAGTTTAATTTTTTTTTAATTTCTTAGCAAAATGGCATCTGCATCTAGAAATATTGTGGCATAACTTAATAAGGGTGAAAAACTGAATGGCGAAAATTATGAAATTTGGGCCATGAAAATTCAGTATGTCCTGGAAGAACAAGAGGTTCTTACGGTCTTGGATCATATTCTAACTGAACCAGAGAAAGGTACAACTCCCAAGCATATTAGTGACAGTGCTGCATTTGAATCATGGAAAAAGAAGAACTCCATTACTCGCATTACGTTGTTGAGCAGTATGGAAAATGATGTGATGCGTGAGTTCAGGCAATATGAAGTTGCCAAAGAGATGTGGCTTGCTTTGAAGCAGAAGTTTGGTGGAACTTCTGTTACCAAACTAAGACAACTCACCATCAAATTTGACACTTACAAGAAGCGTCCTAATCACAGCATGCGTCAACATCTCAGGGAGATGTCGAATATGATTAGTGAGTTGAAGGATGCTGGCCATATTTTGACTGATGAACAGCAAGTTCAAGCAGTGATTCGTTCACTTCCTTATACATGGGAACACATGAAAGTGAATTTAACTCATAATGAGGGTATTAAAACTCTCAACGATGCTGTCAGGCATTTAGAACTTGAGGAAGATCGTATTGAGGCATCAAAACCTCAGGAAACTGAAACTACTGTGCATTTGGCCGGTTCAAGTTCTCATGGAGGACAAGGTCAGAAACGTAAGTCAAATTATGGCAAGGGAAAGGGAAAGCAAGAGAAAAAGTATAAGGGGCAGTATCATGGCAAGGGAAAGGCTTCTCAGAACAGTTCTAAGAAGCATAACAAGGCCAAGATCAAATGTTTCAATTGTGGCAAGAAAGGTCACTATGCTCGTGAATGCAATGAGCCCCGCAAGGTACAGATAATAGAAAATATTTCATATTTTTCATATGTTTCAGTTCTGTTTTTATGGCTGATTCTTATCCTTTGTGGACTGTAGACTCAGGGCAAATGCACCATGTAGCCAAAGATCGTGACTTGTTTGTGGATTTTCGTCGAATTCCTCAAGGATCAAAATGGCTTTATGTAGGAAATAATTCTCGTGTAACCGGCCAAAGGTATAGGCACATGCAAGTTGGATATGCGTGATGGTCGAACCCTTCTCTTACATGATGTTCTCTTTGCACCTGAAATTCGACGAAATCTTGTATCTGTTGTTGTTCTTCTTAGATTTGGATTTACTTTGAACATGTGCAGTACTAGTATTAAGTTGTATCTGGATGATGTATGTTATGGTTATGGATATGTATCGAATGGTTTTATTATTTTAGATGTTGTTAATATAATGACTTCTTATAATACTCATTTTTCTTTAATTACATATGCTAATGATAATACTGATGTGAATGTATGGCATATGAGATTAGGTCATATTGGACAACAAATGATGGATAGATTAGCCAAAGAAGGCTTACTAGGCCATCTTAAACGGGTTAGTCTACCAACATGTGAAAATTGTTTAAAAGGAAAAATGGCAAGAAAACTATTCGGAACAGGAACTAGATCTAAATTTCCATTACAATTAATTCATTCAGACATTTGTGGACCAATGAATGTGAGGGCACGACATGGAGGTAGATATTTTATCACCTTCATTGATGATTATACACGATACGGTTATGTCTATTTGATATCTCATAAATCTGAAGCTCTTGCATGCTTTAAGAAATTTATTATTTTTGTTGAAAATCAATTAGATGTAAAGGTTAAGGCCTTAAGAACGGATCGTGGTCGCGAATATTTATCCGATGAATTCAAACAAATGTGCGAAGAAAAAGGAATACTTAGGCAATTGACCATACCATATACTCCACAACAAAATGGAGTATTTGAAAGGAGAAATCGAACTCTTTTAGAAATGGTTAGGTCAATGATGGTTCAAACAAATCGCAATCACTTTTTGGGGTGATGCATTGTTGATCATTGTTTATATTCTAAACCGTGTACCCTCTAAATTTGTTTCTTCTACTCCTTACGAACTTTGGAATAATAGAAAACCAGATCTTAGTAATTTGAGACCTTGGGACGTGTCGCTTTTGTTCATGATATGTCTCATCAAGATGGTAAATTAGGTCCACGAGGTAAAAAGAGTATATTTATACGATACTCCGAACATTCCAAAGGTTATGTGTTCATTGGTGAACAATCAAGTGGGAGTGTAAATGTAATTTGAGTCACGAGATGTCATTTTTTTAGAAAATGAATTTCCAAGAAAGGGTGAGATAGTTCAGGATTTTTCTCTATATGAGGTAGATGAACAAAATGATTTGATTGTTGCAAATCATTTAGTGCATATTCCTGAACCTCCAACAGTATCTCATCCAAGTGGGAGAAAATTAGCAGATGATGCCGAGCCAAGCTCAGCACAATCACAAATTAGGCAGAGCAACCGTGCTAGAGTTCCTAAACGTCATTTTCCAATTGAGAATGAATCTTACATGATTGTCATGCAAGATGAAGAAGAGCTAATAAATATTCGAGAGGCTCTCACTTGTCCCGCTAAAGAGAAATGGATGAAAGCAATGGAAGAAGAAATGGAGTCAATGAGATCAAATAATGTTTGGGAATTAGTTGATCTCCGTAAGGACGTAAGGCAATTGGGAACAAATGGGTTCTCAAGATTAAACGTCTAGCCGACGCTCAATTGACAGGTATAAGTCACGCCTTGTTGCTAAGGGGTATACACAACAAGAAGGGATAGACTATGAAGAAACTTTCTCTCATGTTGTGAGATTTACTTCTATACGATTGATACTAGCTATTGTTGCCGGTTTAGATTTGGAGTTGCATCAAATGGATGTCAAAACCGCATTTCTAAATGGCAATCTGGAAGAAGAGATATATATGGAACAACCTGCAAGCTTTATTGTTGAAGGTCAAGAGCACAAAGTGTGCAAATTATTGAGATCTATTTATGGTCTCAAACAATCTTCCAGACAATGGTACATTCGGTTTCATCAAGCAATCATATCATTCGATTTTAAAATGATTGATGAAGATTATCGCGTGTATGTTAAGAGATTCAAAGATAAATTTGTGATACTATCACTTTATGTGGATGACATATTGTTGGCTAGTAACAATAAGGAGTATGTGCAAACTATCAAAGAATGGTTATCCTCCAATTTTGATATGAAAGATATGGGTGAAGCAGCATATATTCTTGGAGTGAAGATTGAAAGAGATCGTTCCAAGAAGATGTTAGCTCTATCACAAGAGCATTACATCAGAAAAGTACTTGAAAAGTTTCATATGCAAGACTGTAAATCCATTGATACTCCTATAGCAAAAGGCGAAGGTCTTAGCTTAAGAATGTGTCCAAAGACTCCAGATGAAAAAGCACAAATGAAAAAAATTCCTTACTCAAGTGTCAGAAAGGGCCTCATGTATGCTATGATGTGTACTAGACCGGATATCGTTTCGCCGTTGAATGGTGAGTAGATATCAAGCTAATCCAGATGTCCCATTGGAAAGCAAGAAAAGAATACTTAGGTATCCGAAAGGTATCGCAGATTATTCATTATGTTTTCAAGGAGAAAATCTACAACTCATGGGTTATGCAGATGTCGATCGGGGAGGAGATTTAGATGAAAGAAAATCTACCTCCGGTTATGTTTTCTTACTTAATAATGGAGTCATCTCTGAGTAGTAAGAAACAGAGTTGTATATCCTTATCCACAATGGAAGCCGAATTTGTGGCATTTTCAAGAAGAAGACAAGAAGCAAGCTTTGGCTTAGAAGATTTTTAAATCACTGGGTTTCGTGAGAATGAAACCGACCCAGTTGTTAGTACATAGTGATAGTCAAGCAAGCGATCGCTTATACAAAAGATCCCAAGTATCATTCAAAAACCAAACACATTGATACTAAGTATAACTTCGTTAGAGACATGGTGGCGAAAAAGCAAGTTTGCATGCAAGATATATCTACACACAAAATGGTGGCAGATCCTTTTACAAAGGCAATACCTAGAGATATGTTTGTTGGTCATGTCAAATCTCTAGTGGTTACGTAGATTATGATTTTATATTTTATTGAACAATATATCATGTATATTTATATTTGTGGGATAAATGCAATGAAAGCTATTTTCTTAATTCATTTATGTGATGATTGTTATAAATTATTTAATATCAAGATATTTAGCATAACACATGAGATGAGATATAAAATAAAAGGTATGTCGTACAGCTTGATTGGCCTTCTCACATGTGCAATCGCTTCTATGTCTTTGTAGTACATAGAAATGAGATTAGTTTTAAGCTAAATATGATACAAAACGTGAGAGCAAAGTGCTTAAAATAATATCGCCTTGATAAAAAATCAAGATGAGGTCATATGAATTTAAATTATGATCGAAGGTGAAATACCCACTATTTACCTTAACTGTCTTATGCCAAGTGGGAGTCTTGTTATTGTATTTAAAAGTAAGTAGAGTTGTGGACTCAAGTTAGATATTTTATATATATCTCGAACTATCACTTGTATGGTATTAAATTTTAGTTTAGACATACGCTCCATAAGAAAATGGAGAATAATACCATAGCATATGTTTCATACCATATGTGCAATTGACCAATAGGGTAATGAAGATATGATCTCTCGCTTCTTTGTTGTGTGAGACCCGTGAGATAAAAAGAATCTCATAGTACTCTTTGATTTTTTACTAAATACTTGAAGTTTCATTTCAATTAGTTATTTTGGAATGTTATCAATGATCATGATTGATGCGGTCTAATGAAACATATCTGGATAACAATTGTTTTGGAATGAAGAGATTTTAGATAAAAGAAAAAGATCATTATAGTATCATATTTATTTATATTCACTGGTGCACCAATTATGTTTATGTGACATGATTGTGAATATATAAGTATGGATGTATCAATAAATAAAAGAGATCATATTATACTTAAAATATGATTAGATGATCTGGGTACGTATATTTACTCTACTTAGATGTTGTTATACATACCTAACAAGCTTGGATAACAACATATGCTCTCAAATTCAAATATGTCGGTCACGCCTATTTTCTTGTATGAATTTTAACAGAGATAAGAAATTATATATTCTCTTAGTTTATATCGGGTCTTCCATTTTGTGCGAGTGGGAGATGTTGGATTTAATTATCAGTACGCCCATTATGGGAAACCCGAATCCAAACCCAACCCGTTATAAGATTGAACAGATGCACTGGAGAGGTGCATTGAACAAGTGCACTGGAGAGGTGCATTGAACAAGTGTATTGAGCAGATGCGTTGGCTTATAAATATACACTAGTATACTCTCTCTCACAGATCATCAAAAAACGAATCTGTCACTATTATCAAAGAGAGAGAGAAAGAGAAAAGATACTCGTTAAGACTTGAAGAATTTAGGTTGTGGAAAACGCAAGGCTTCCGCGGCCGGCTCGTGATTTCTTGTAGAACCAAGTGATAGTGTCGTATTGGTCGAACCGCTTCGCATTTAAGATTAACGGAGCAACTTGTAAGTTTTATCCGTTAAATATTACAACTGAGATATGTATGATTTGCAGGGAAGCTAAAGAAGCGTCTCCACAACTAAAATATGCATCTAACACCATCTTTTATGTTGAAAATAGATACATGTAAACTGCGGACCAAAGACATACCAATTGCCAACTACTGTATTGAACAATGCAGAGAAGGGTGCGACAAAAAAGGGGCAAAATCAGGAACCATAGAAGATAAGAGTAAATGGGTCTCCGGAGCATAGCCCAAATGTTTTCACACAAACGAAATTCAAACAAAAAAATACAGCCCAATAAAATCATCAAAGAATAAATAATTTCAAAGTATATTCCACCTAAAAAATGGCAAAGCATCCTATTTAATTTATACCATCTTATTCGCTTTAGCCTTTTATATTGTAATAAAATTTATTTTAATCGTGAAACTCATTTAGAAAATAAGTATAAACATATCTGTAGGCCTTACAAATGCTAATAATTTGCACTTTAATCCAGGGCGCGGATGCAGAAATTTCTTCAATGGAGGTCAATTATTTAGTAACCATAATTATATGATTGTTTTAGTTTGATATTACTCACTCTTTCATAAATATGAGGGTCAAAGTTGAAAATTTAACACAAAATATGGGAGGGGCGGGTCAAATTAGTTATATGTAACAAATTTTCTTAAGATATAACTAAAAATAATAATATAATTTATCAATTTTTGAAAAAGTATGGAGGTCAATTGACCCATTAATTTGTTCCATGTAAATCCGCCTCTGCGTTAATCGTACTAAAATCTCAAGCCAAATTCATGTTCATCTTGGAAGGACATCTCGTGGAGAGCAAAAAAAGCTCTTCAAGTGTATTTTTTTTCCGTTCGATCGAAATCCGTTCGATAATAAAATAAACTATGTATCAATAAACTTCTCCATAATCATTATGATTAATCTTTAAAAACTCTCTACATAAAATACTCTCTAGAGGGGTTCAATGTTTAGCAGGACATAAGGGCCAAGATGAATAGAAATAGGGTAATTACTTTTGATATGATCCATTCGATCAGAAATCAACGGTCCTAATTTAATAATAATAAACTATCATGTATTAAAATTCATGTTTAAATTTCTCTATAATTATTATGATTAATATTTGAAAACTCTCCATATAAAATACTCTCAGAGAATAATTATCCTATTTCTATTCATCTTGCCCTTCTGTCCTGCTAAACTTTGAACCCCTCTGGAGATGTACCTCAGTTTCTCACCAAACGCATGGAGTACAGTTTGTATAGATATTGTGCTTGTGGTTTGGGGACACCTCACACCTCTCTTTCGTTGCTAACTTGCTATCTACATTATCTAACACAGGCTAAATCTAGTTATTGTCATTTAATGGGGCGCCTAATTTAGGTATACATTAATTAGTTACATGCATAATGCTCATTTTGCATTTTTTTATTTAACTACACTGATCAGAGGATCGTAAATTCATAATATGCTTTTATAACATACTATGTGTAAGGATAATATTATGGAGATACCAAAATAAGTTTGGAGACTTTAGTATTGATGTTAATTAATATTTTTTTATGCAAATTGTTTTGTACCTTACTTCTAATCATCTTAGATATAGCTAATTACGATGAATAATATCGTGCAATTAGTTGTGTAATAAAATTATTAATATGAATAATAACTCATTCAGTGTAAATAATAAAGTCCATAGCAATTTTGATATCTATGTATCTGCTCTCTATCTGTAATTTTATTTCACTTCACTAAATTATAATTTTTATTATTCAGTTCAAATGAATCGGAAGACCAGAAAGAAAACTATATAATTTTGCAAAAGTATGCAAATTAATGTGAATAGATCTGGAAAGAATTAGCGGAAATGATATTTGTTAAGGGAATTGACACACACACACAAAAGAGTGAAAAGATGAGATTAAGAGAAGGCATATCAAGGCTATTTAAATTACCCATAACAAAGTCTGTACAGTCCACATACGGATATGTTAGGTACCGTAAAGATGATAAGTCGAATTAAATATATTCATGAAATATGCAAAAATGTCTTAATGTCCGTAACGCACAATAAAAAAATTCTATTTAGAAATAATTTCTATGATAATTGACCTCCCAACAAATGCAAAGTGGTTCTAAATTATTGAAACTCGTATGTGCTATTTTTGAGTAAGTACACTGTAGACTTTGGGACTAGGGAACACGCGAATTTCATATCATACGGGCATCATTCTTGGCCTAACATGTCTATGAGAGAATCAGATTTAAAGGGGTTTAATTTTTACCAGACCTAACCTTTGAGAGGTTCAATTCTTATGAGGTTCTTTGAGTTTTAAAAAAATAAATAAAAACTGGTAAGGACTGAATTTGTAAGGAAATTTTTTATTTTTCTGATTTTTTATTGATAGAAATTTTTACTGTCATGACCATGATCCTCTAGTAAACCCTAAATATAAATTAAGTTACTTTGATCCATGTTGTCAGTCTTCTAGAGAGACACAACCCCGTTGATCACCAGACTCCTTTAGCCTTCCAGCGATCTTCCTCTAATCCGATGGAGTGATTGAGAGGATCGGCGTCGACAGTTTCTTCTCTTCTAGAACAGTGTTAAGAGATAGTGATCTTGATCTGTTGGAAATGAAAGGGTGACAAAAAGTGGCGAAATGAGTGTTATTCCAAAACCAATAGTATCCCTGCATATATATGGACGTCCATATAACTGAGTGCAGTTATACCTTAACGGGTCCATATCGGATCCAGATTCTCTCTTAACGGGTTTCTGCTTAATCAGAAAGTTGTCTATAGTTGTGTTCTCCAGGGACCAATAGCATAATTGTATTATTATCAGACTTTATATAATTTATACCATCACTAAATCATAAAGTCATTAATACGCATTATACACATTAAAGGGTCCACTTCTCATGACATATAATAAACCCGATACATAATTTGATCACTTCATTACGGGTATAATTTTTGACAGTCCATTATATAATATATATTTATTACATATAAGCCCATACATGTTGTAATTAATAATAATTAATTCTAATATTTATTTTTAAATAAAATACAACACAAATTATTAAAAAAATAAAGTAATTTATAAAAATTTATAACTATAAATATAGAAAAATATATTTTTTTAAATATTTTTTGATTTTTTAAAATTTTAAATACAATTAGAACACAAAAATTTAAAGAGGATTGAGTTTGAAAAGAACTTAAGGGTTTGAAAAGTATCAAGTTTATTAAAGGTTAGGTTTAATAAGATCTGGATTAAAAATTACTCGTTTCTCTGGAGTTAGATTCAGTTCTTTTCAAACTCGACTTTTATAAGAATGGTCTCTTACGCACTATGCCTAATCATACCTGATATCACGTTCACAAATTCATAAATAATATAATTCATTCACACCACTTGTTCCACGGAGTATAACGATGGAAATCAGGAGGAATAATGATGAATTTTTATTTTGTCTATCCTCATATTTCATATCCCAATCATCATTGAATTATTTTTTTGTTTATCCCTATTTTTTAAACTTTTAATAACAATATGCTTCTGCAGTCTGCACTCTCATTTCAGGAACCGATTCTTGAGATAAATCTGCTATTCTGAGTTGGAACTGTTGGATAAAAAAACAAATGCATATTATGGATCTAGAAGAGAGAAAAATGAGAGAGAAGAGCGAAAAATAAATTAATTTGGTCCGTTTATTTTTTATCCGACGGTACTATCCATTTGATGGCACTTTTTGCGTGCAATAAATCATTTATGGCACTTCACACAAAAAATAAGCCATATCCATTATAAACCGTGGATGAAATAAAAAAGAAGTACGTACAAAGATATAATATATTTTCAATGTCAAATTAAAATTAAAAAACGAACAGACCAAAACAAAATACACACTTTGAATCAGATTCGATGTGTTTTTTTCTAGTCTCTAGTAATTAATATATGCATGATGCATTATTATATTAGCAATAAATTTTGCTTGCCCTAATTATCGTGTAAGCTAGCTGGACACTTGAAATTATTCCCTTGCATATGAGGGGTTTGATGTCCTATTTGCTATATAAGTTTCTAACGTTGTTTTGCTTGTGTATTTACTCTAGTGACCTAACAATAGATTTGTCGTACCTCCGGCTTGCACTAAAAGAATTAAACAAAATGATTTAGATTATTTGTTTAGAGCAATGATAATTTATCAAACAATGCATGAAAAGAAAATTTTGTGGGTTGTAAACGTTAAATATTTTCCCCACTTCATAATCTACTTTTTAGTGGGCAACACACCGCTGATCGTCGTACTATTTTTTTTCCTAGTGGATAGTACACTACGTACTCAAATTAGCACTTTTCAACATTACTTTCACACACTGAATTGAATATTATTATTCTTGTACTAAATATTTGATGATCCCAAATCATCCTTAAAAAACATAATTACTTCATTGCAAATTAATGATTTCTTGATTATTGCACGCAAAAAGAAATTATTGCCTTTTATTGCTAACAGTACTGACCGAACATATATAACCAGGAAAAAAAAGAAAAATAATGCATATATAATTCAATTTTGGATAGATTTGGACTCTTTATTATATTGTAGAAAATCAATTACATGAAAAATACTATAATGCGTCGACAATATCATTTAATGTTTCTATTTCATCTCATATATATTACTTCTAACCGTAAATATCATATTTATTGTTCTAGTTACTTCATGTAAGATCCACAACTCGATAAAAGATATCTACAATAGCTGAATTAAAACAAATTCCTTTATAATTAAGTAAACTGATGAAGAACTACATATATAACTGTGTAAATTACCTCGTTTCTATGACAATTATCTATTGACTCCCAGCCTCATTATAATGTATCGAACTCAACCATGCATGAGCCTAGCCATCTGAGTACTGGTAAATTTTACATTTTCTGTAATTTTCTCTGGCACCAAATTAACAAACAGATGATGTTGATGAAGACGATGATCTTCTCTTTGCGCCAATTTTATGAAGGAAAAGCAACTTCCTTATAACCTTTATGAACAAAATCAAGCTCGGAGTACGATGAACCACGTTGGCCGGTTCAACATCCGATTCGTGCGAGTCCCGAATAAGCTCTTCATTGAAATCTTCCCACAACATGTCCATCTTTTCTTCATCTGTGACTGTGATCTGTTGCTCGACATGCTTCCCCTTTCTAGTACCTTTATCAGATGCTGAGAGACTTTTACGAAGCGGAGAGTATGATGAGCTTTCGAGGGGAGCAACCGAAGGCAAGAACCAAAGAGGTGAGGTTGTGAAGTGTGGAAAGGGAAGGTGGTGGAGGTGTGATGAGTCATGGTCTTGTTCAACAGTGGGGAAGCTAAAGTCTTCCATTTTTTTCGCCTTTCTAATGTGGTTTTTAGTTTTTATTACATTTACCTTCTGATGAGGCTGTGCGAGTGCATATGCAGGAAGGAGAGGTGTCATTAGTGACGGATGGTAGGGCTTGTTTTCATCATATAGATGAAAGGAATGCTGATTTATGGTTAGAACTGATTCTCCCTGCCAAGTTCACGTGTTGCGAGTGTGTATAGGGTCACTTACATGGTGTTCAGATAATAGTAGGCAATAAACTATATTGAATTTCGATATAATATATAATAAAAATATTTCATCATCATTAATAACTTTAAAGATAAATCAATATCATTTTTTTGCAAAACAAATAAAAAAATTAAATAATCTTCATAATAATATGGGATAAAAAATGTTTAATTGGCCAAACTAAAAAATGCTAAAAACAACACGGATATTATTTAAAAGTTGTTACCATTATTGAGAGGAATTAAAAAGATATTTAAGCAATTTAAAATTTATATTTATTTTGTTCAAAAAAATTTTATATCCAAACCTTATTGGATATATATTTTTTTTCTATTTTTAGATTTATATTAGCATTTATTTTAGATTTTTTAAAATGACCTATTTTTATTCATTATTTTATTATTATTTGGTATCACCTTAAAAATCTAAAATAAAAATATATAGAAAATTTCAAAAATACAAAGTTTTTTATATTATGTAAGATTTTGATATATAAAATTTATTGAGCAATATAAATTAAAATTTAAAAGTAATAAAATATATTTTTAATTAGGAGCTCAGAGGGTTTAGTCCTAGGAGAACCCCTAGTTTAACTATATATAAATAACTATTATTTTGTCATTTTTCTCAACTTTGAAAATTCTAAAAAATAGTTTAAGAAAACCTTAAAATTAAAATACTAAATTTTGTTATTCTACAAGATCTTAAATATGTAGCATTTATTGAGCTAACTTGGATTTAAATTTCGGATATGATAAAGTAGAATTTAGCTCATTTGTATTTTGGGAAGGGAAGAGGAGAGGTTCAAAGGGTTTTGAACTCAAAATTTGATTTAAAGTCTCTCTCATCTATTGATTTTGTAAATCATCTCTCACTTAATTTGATTTAAAATCATACTCTTAATTGGATTTAAAATCATCTCTCACTTTTTACAAATCTCAATGCAAAATCGTTGAGTGAGAGAGACTTTGAACCTTCCCTCTTCCTTTTGGGAATGTATAAATTTTTATACACACTAGACCATATATGTCTGTGCATGCGTATGGACGTATGGATATTGGATAGTCGAATGACTCTCATGCTTTGTCATAATAAATATGCTAGTACAAGTATTTTTGAAGTTTGAACTAACTTTTCTTCGAACATAAACATTTGCACATAAAGAATGCATTATGACAACCAAACAGAAAACATAAACTGCGGTATGTTATTAATTATACTTATATTGTCCGAGTGAAAAGAATCTAGCCTTTTTATGGGCTGATGTTTTTGTCTCGGTGATGACAATGATACAAGCTTCTTGACATCTCATCTGCTAGAGGGAGAAGATGTGACAACACTTTTAACTTAAACCAATTTTTATCTCAGATATGATGGCAGAGTTTTGTTATTGCATATAATATGAGATCCACTAACACTATGACAAAATTAAATTTTACTAACACTAATTTACTAATGATTTTTAGTAAAAATTATTAGTAACATTGGACAGTGACATTTTAAAAAGTAAGTTCAACTATTTTATAACGGTTTGGAATAAGAAAAGATTAGTAAAATGTGTCAGAAAGTATAAAAAATTATCGAATAATCTTTGCTAACGGTTTCTTATGAATATCCGTTAGCAAAACCCAGCGCAAAAAATATTCCTAATGGTTTTTTTCTTAAAAACCATTAGCAAAAATTTTGACACTGGATTTTACTAATGTTTATTTATAAAAAAATATTAGGAAAGTTTTTGCGTTGTGTTTTGCTAACGGTTATTTATAAAAAAATAAAGGTTAGCTAAGATTCATGCATAAAAAAAATCTAATAAATCTCAAGTACAATCTCCATCGTGCCATCAGTTGATTCCAACCTTTTCCCCTTCCACCATTAATGTCGAACCTCCCACCAAAACAATAACTCTTCTCACTTGCATTCATTACGCAGGAATTCTAATATTTTTTTTATCTTACCAAAATTATCCAACCTTTCTACAGAAACCTTTGACAAAATCTATCACAACAATACCTACCTATTCGGGAGAATGGACCGATACCTCTATACCAACCGACAAAGACCGAGATCTACGTTATACCTTGACATATCCTATTTGTTGGGGGAAGAAGCGGAGTGGGGAAGAGCAATTGTGATAACCTACCTGAGCTCCGCAGCAGATAGAGATATTAACCGAGTCTAACGGTACCTAGCACACCGTTATGGAACCCGAACGGAAGACCTGCATTCGATAAGACTAACAAGTAAAAACTTCCTTATCAACATCCCTAACGAACTGTCACCACGGGATATAGTGAATGATAGTCATGACTGGGCCCCTAGACAAGGCATTGTGATGGACAAGTTCAAAGGAGAACCGGAGCGGAGGAGACCGACGTCATTTAAAGTGACGGTATACTTGAAGAATATTTCTTTGAAACTATGGTACCACAGACGGTCTGGATAGACGTGCAATTTACACAATGGTCGACTGTCATGATGGACGGATGATATCCCCCTCGATACTAGTGCACGTCGAGGGCATCTGGAAAGAGGTCTTCGTGATAGTGATGGATTGGGCAAGTATCGATGGCCTTTCGGAACTAACGGAGGACTACCTGTATGGGAGGACCGAGCAGGATGTTTTTAGCATGGAGGATAAGTGTGAGGAAGTCATTAGCGCGGGAGTCACAAAAGGTTGTGGGATTTCTACCGCAACCAGGCGGGAGGGGGAGAATCGAACGGGGCGAACTCAGGCGGGGGAGATCAGTAAGGTGCATGTTAAAAACTATAATGTTTATTTTTGTTTTAAACTTTATTTATTGTAATATATCGTGATGATGTGAATTATGAAATTACATATGTGATATGTTATTTTTCATATTTATTTTATGTACATGTGATATGATATATTTCTTTTACAATAATAACAACAACAAAGCCTTTAATCCCAAATAAATTGGGATAGACTAGAAATGAAACCCAATCGGAAAGTATAAATCAAATGGGCTGGCCACAAAAAACAAAAAAATGAATTTAAAAAATATTTTTTGCTAACGGTTTTTAATAAATAACTATTAGCAAAACCTCTATTTTCTAACGATTTTAAATTAAAAACTGTTAGTATACACATTTGCTAACGGTTTTTAAATGAAAATCGTTAGGAAAGCTCTACGAAAAAGCGTTCAAGGCGTCTACATTTGCTAACATTTAAAAACTGTTAGGAAATCTCAGTGAAAAAGCTTTTAAGTGCCTACATTTTGTAACGTTCGTTAATCAAAACCGTTATAAAATCTCAGTGAAAAAGCATTTCAGGCGTCCTCCATTTACTAACAGTCGCTTATACCTTTTCTAACCCCACATTATTAACGGATGTAAAACCATTATTAAATCTCTTTAAAAACCGTTAGCAAAACTCTTTTATATGATAGTGTAAATAAAAAATAAAAACCTCTCTATTAACTATAATCTCAATCGTTTAGATGAAAATGAGCTATCCAAATTCTATGGCAAGACTCCCATAGAGCTGTTTATGGCAGCAAATTGAGACTCAACCAAGCTATTTATATTTACGGTCGCAGCTATGAGATTATATAATTATATTGCTGCATAACCATGTTCGAAATTGATAGACAACTCATTCTACGGAATGGTCCAAAATTATATTAAAAATAATTTGGCATAAACAAATTATCAGTGTTAAGGATTACCAATTGCACTTTTATAAAAGAAATGAGATAAATCTAAATTGGAAAATTTAGTACGTTATTTCTTTGATCGGAATGAAATATCTCTAGTTTTAACTCATGGACGCTAAAGCTCATTAATTGACGTTTAATTAGAAATTCGGTCAATTTGTGAAAAAATATATCATAAGTTCTATTGACAGAAACATAATCACAACCAACCAATTCAAAAAAAAAATATCATTAAATAATTAAAATATTTTATAGTTTCATCAAACTTATCTCAAAATAATAAATAATTAATTCACTAAAATGAAAAAATTAAAATCAAAGGATTGTGAAAGATATTCTTTCATGTACTTGACTAGCTAGTAATAAAAAGACAAAAAAGAACTAGTTCAAACAAAACAAAAAAGTACTATTTTTTTAAAGCGACCAACTGATATTAATTAGGTAGAAATATGTAACTTTTGTTTAATATCTCGAATTAGCAATCAGCGAAAACATACAATACAATCCCTTTTTCATATTGTGCGCTTAATTATATGAAATATATGCATAATAATTTATTTAGCTGAAGGCGCGCCTACGTACGTACAAGACAGACAAATGGAGAGCTCTCCACAGCCATATATTTTAATTTCTTTAGACTTATATATGATATTTAGGGGTGTCAATTTTTGACACAATCCGACCCGACCCGACATGACCCGAAGATAAATGAGTCGGATATAAATTTAATTTTTTTTTACCCGAATCGGATCGGGTCGGGATCGGGTCAACCCGACCCGATCCGATTAATTATATTTTTGAAGTAATTTTTTAATTTAGTACTAATTAAAGCTTAAATGTATACTAATTATATATTAATTAAGATTAATGATAAATTAATTAATATTTTATTATTTAAAATTATATAAAAATAATTAACAAATATTTAATTATTTTACATGGGTCGGGTCGACCCATGATCCATCGGGTCGGATATGGGTCAAGATTTTTTACTCAAATTTAATCGGATCGGGTTTGGGTCGGGTAAAAAATAATAAAAAAAAAATGATCCGACCCGACCCGACCCGATCTGACCCATTGACACCCCTAAGATATTAAAGAAAGTACGTTTAGGTATATCAATATATCTGTTGTTATCTGATAAAAAAGCAAAGAAGTATACTTTCATAAACAGTTGCTTTAATGTAAAATAATTAATAAGCGAAAACATAAATTTTCTTATATATATCTCTATCATTTTTTTGGTGTTCCAATAAATCTGGAGATGTGACGACACTGATTGTATAAGATTTTCAATATCATAGGATTAAAATTTGCAAGACCAACAACATAAATCCATAATTTCTAATTAAACTCAACAAAATTATATATATTCGTTTTAATGCCCGATTCATCAAAGAAATAGACATCAATTACAAATGATTGTGAGAAAAAATTGACAATATTGATAATGATTTTTTTATAAATTCAAAAATATTAAAAATAGAAAAGTTTATAGATATTTTTTTCACTTACAGATTGATAGTGTTTCAAATTTCATGCAATTTCATTACTTATCGTTTGATAGTTCATCAAAGACCATTAAATTGAAATCATTGTAAATTGCATAAAATGTTGATGGTCTTTGATGGACGATTATCAAATGATAATGAAATTATATAAAATTTAAGTCACTATCAATCTACAAGTAAAAAAATATATCTATTTTTTTATTGATTTAAAAATTCATTATCAAAATTGTCAAGAGATTCTTCTCCAACTTAAAAAAATAAAGTACTTATTTTCTGGAGAATTTTTACAATCACTTCTATTATAGATATTTCTGTTAAAAATTATTAGTAAAATATATTAGTTACTTCAAATTTATAATTAATTTTTAAGTGGGCGTTTAGATGGTGGAAGAAATAGTATAAAAATAATGTTTTTTTAATTAGTAATTAAAATAGTGTGAGATTAGTGACATTTCAGAAAATATGAGAATAGAACTATTTTATTACGGCTAGGTAGTTGGAAGATGTTTTTTGAATAGTAAGTTGAGAATAATACGGAGAGAGTAAATAAAATATGAAATCATTATTTTTTATTTGACACTAAATATTTTTATTTTATTCATTATTATTATTATTATTATTTTATTTTTATTATTTAATATTTTTTATTCAACATGATGATGAGCTCTGTCTACACAATGCTGTAAATTCAGATCTCAAGAATTAAGCCCTCGCTAAAAAAATTAAAATACTATGCAATGAAACTAAGATGAATCGATTACTATTATTATTATTATTATTATTATCATCATCATCAACAACAACATCATCATTATCATTTAGTTGTTTTACTATTACCATCTTCATCATATCATTATCATTAAAATGTGCGCGCGCGCATGTATTGCTCACTATGAAGTACCAATTACTTGAAGTATATATTTTTAAGAGGAATCAAATTAATGTGCATGATTGTTGGTATTATATCAGTGACCATAAAATTAAATATTACATACCTACAATTATTTAATATTTTCAAATAATAAACTAATTAATGAGATATTTTCTATATATCATGTATATGTGTAAACAAAATTTTATATTATTTCAAAATTATGACCAAATTTTATAATTTACCTCCTCACTTGATAGCAATCAAAATGAAGTTAAAATTTTATTATTTTTATATACATATAATTAAAATTACGTATAATATGTCCAATAACTTATATTTATAAATTTATACATAAAATAAATAAACACGACGCACAACAATGATAATGGTCGATCCCTCTATTTTTAAACGCCATGTAGTACGATTATTAACGAGAGTTCATGCCACTCTTTTAAAACACTTGTATGTATACAAATATCCGTGCTACATGGACTTCCACTGAAAAGACCGCACACCTCGGATCGATTTAAATAAAAAAAATAGTTGCCTTTAGCATCCGGTGAGATAGATAATGGTACCATGTTAGTTAATTGGCGGTACAGCTTTTGGTACTCATGTTTAATTTCCACATAAAAAGCCAACAGAAGGTTAGGTTAGGCCACCTCCACACAATCATAGTTTATAATTGTAAACTGTAATAACATGTCTCATTTTTTTTTTGTTTGAAAAAGAAGCAAATGCTATATTGGTATCCAGGTTTAGTTCATGAATTGATACAATATTATCTTTTATTTGAAACTGACTTGGTGCTTTAGTTAAAAGCAAGATGAAAATTTGGTCTAAAAAGCCTAGCAAGTTGGCAACTTCTCTGTTTTCTCTTTCTTTTTTGTTTTTTAGGTATGATTAGTGATAAGTGATAATCTTGAATTCTTGAACCTTTTCTGCAAAAGATAGTGACTTTGTCAGCAACCAACATCTCAAATTATAAAGTATTATATTTTAAGATGCTTTGTGGCAAAGTATAAGACATTGCTGCGTTGTTTTTTCACAAACAAAAATGATACGTTTCCTAAAAAAAAAAGATACGTTGGAAGATTAGAAACGAGCACTTCTTCCACAGATTTTTTTTATGGTAATTAAAATAATAAATAATCTGAATATGATAAGATGATTTTGAAATTTAGATGGTATAATCTGGATCAAGTTTAAAACTCAATCTCAAGTTTTTTTTTTTTACTTCGGGGAAAAAGCAAAAAAAAAATGGTTGGGACCGAGGAAGTTTTTTTGCTGAAAATTGGTGAAAATTCGATCCTTCTACATAAATTTTTAAAAAAATCCCTAGACCAAATTTAAAACTCAATTGCAGCCAATTTTTTTTTTTTGCTTTTTTCCCTAGAAGTAAAGAAAAATATCTGGGACCAGATTTTAAACTCGGTCCAGACTATACCATTTAAATTTCAAAATCATCTTAACAAATCCCGATTATTTATTATTTTAATTACCATAAAAAAATTCTGCTTCTTCCAGGAAAAAAAAATAATGCAAATAAAAAAGAAAAAGTCATGGAATTTGCTTTCAGGCGTAAATGAGATCTTTGTCTAAAATGAAATTTTTAATAAAAAAATCAAATAGATAAATGGTCTATTTTTTTAGATTTTTTAGATTGAAAAATGACGTCTCCAGCTCAAACTATTTTTCTTTTTTGTCATTGAGTGTTCAAATTCATGATCTCTTTAAGACTATCTTAAGCAACTATCATCTCTAAGTTATCACGTCATTTGAACTCGTCATTATATTTGAACTCATGATCCTTCTTGACTTGTCCATTAAAAATAATGATAATACATTGATGATAATATGATGATAAATAGATAATAATTAAAATAGGGCCCGTTAGTATAATTGAGATAACATAAAATCCAACAGTTCATATTTTTAAATTTATATATAAATAAATAAATAAATACTATAAATATAAATAATGATGATAATTAAATCTCTTCTCTTAAAACAAAAACGATAAATTCACTCCTTTTGAACCCCAGTTGGCAGTTGCAGTCTTTGGACTTGAGAAAAGAGGAATGGATAGTAGGTACACCAGTTATAACAACAAGAGCAAGCAAAAAATATTAAGAAGTTTATGCCACCAAGCATTAACGGGCTTCACATATTGGACTATTGGGCTTGTGGATTAGCATTGCTTAGATAAGCGAAATGAATGCTTGCTGCCTTTTCCCCTTTTTCCATGGATGAGCATTGAGCAGTAGAGAACACATCCTTTTTGTTTGAAAAGCGTGTGCCTTTCCTAGGGTGTCAATGGGTACGGTACGGATCGGGTGGAGACATTTTCATTATCATACTCATGTTAAATTACTCTTATTCATACTCTATCCTTACCCATTAAAATTAGACTTATCCATACCCTACTCTTACCCGTTAAAATAAACGGTTAACGAAACGGTAATGGATGCTAACGAATAATTTTAATGTATGACTTAATTTATTATTATTTATAAAAAAAAAATATGAACTCATTCTGTTCATACAAATATATATCTATTTTACTAGTATAAAATAAAAATATAATTATGCAAACAATTCTAACTTGAGTCATTTCAAAATAAATAAATTAAAAAAATAAGCATCTCTTGTCAAACTTTTTAAGTAAAAAAATAAAATATATTAAAAGCAAAAATAACATCTTGTCTAAAATAAAATCTAATATTGTCCATTTAATCATTTTAAGAAGTACTCTACTAAATATTATTCAAGCATTATAACTTATAAGATGGTTAAACTTGAAAAAAATGATAACTATAAATCCTAGTAATTAACTCATAAAAATCGGGGCAACTAAGAATACTCTGAAGTTGTGCGTTAATGGTATGGACCGAGTGCCTTTCCCAATAAAGATGAAACTAGGTGGAAATATATTCGCTTTCATAGTTAAAAATATGACAAAACGCTATCGTATTTTCTTGTGTATATAATTATAGAATCTATTTAATAATAATAATGATTGTATCTAATCATAACTGTTTAAATAAATCTAGAAATTCGCTACCAAAGTTTCTCTCCATAGAAATTATGACTACAGATACGAATCTGAAACTAGGTTTAATAGTCACAACAATGTTGCAACGAAAGTTAAATTAATTTGTTAACCATGTCCTATCAAAGGGTTGAAAAAATACTGACAAATATTAAATTCTTAAATCACTTTATTGAGTTAATAACATACTTAGATTACTGCTAGTGTGGTAGACTACATATACACCTCGTGCATTGTATCACGCTAGAAAATAAATGAGCACAGATAGCATTTATGATTTGCTTAGAAAAAGTGCATGATGTAATTTGGTAAGGTATCATACCTTAACCGATTCCATAGTCCTTTCCCATGTGGAGTCGGTGGGAAAAGCATATGCTCAATTATAATATTATATAGTCATATTCCATGTGCTTCTTTGCGTTTCGCGCATTTTATTTCTCTCACTAATTCCTAGTTTCCTACTAGATCGTTTTCTCTCATATTTTTTAGACTTAGTAAAACTGTTCTCTCATGGAATGTCCTCTGAGAATATTCGCATTTTATTATCAAATTAATTCTTAAATTTTATTTGACAACTGTCATTTAAATTTTAAAGATACAAAACTAAATAAAATTAGATAATTATCTAAATTTAATACAGTTCATTGACAAACCACATCAGCGGAGAAATATAAAAAATTAATTACAACAGTGTTATTTTGATAATTTTATTATATTAAGGGATGTCACTCTTAAAAGATATTGTCAATCGTATGACATGACATAAAATTTTACTTTTAATAATCATCACCAATATGGATGTTCTTCTCTAATATCTCGGTAAAGTTTATACTGACATGATTTTTTTTCTGTTCGGAAGAAAAACCAAATTCATTTCTAAGAGAAACTTGAAGGAATAGAAATGCGATCTATTGTGTTTTCATTGATCTCTTCCATTTAAAAAATAATTTTTGAGAATATGCGAATTTCACACCGCTAATAATGCAGATGAGTTTAATATATATCAATGGTCAAGATCTGACTTTTTTTGCATTAAGTGGATCTTCAACTATAACTGCTATTGGCTTTTCCTAGGACTGGTATTTAAATAATTTTTAAGTGCTAAACTCACTATAAACAAGCAATTTCAACATGGTATTCTAAGATGTGTGACTGTGTAGTTGTGATTGCAGTAAGGTGAGATTAGAGGTGGCAATCGGGGAGGTCGGGTCGGGTTCAGGATCGGGTCGGGCGGGTCGGGTCGGGTCGGACGGGTCGGGTCGGACGGGTCAGGTCAGTTTGATTTTTTGGAAGAAATCGGGTCGGGTCAATTTATATGTTATGTTTTTTCAGATATTCGATAGATTTTGATTGGATTAAAGGTCATTTGATCTCGGATCAGGTCGGATCGGATCAATTTGACTTTTTTTTAAAAATCGGATCGGATCGTGTTCAGGTCCGGACGGGTCAAATGAGTTTCTCGAGTCGGGTCGGGTTCTGCCACCTCTAGGTGAGATCATACACTATATACGAGCCTTAAAGTGCCATGTAGGGGTGTCAATGAGTCGGGTCGAGTCGGATCACATTGATTTTATTATTATTTTTTATCCGATCCAAACCCGACCCGATTAAATTCGGATCAAAAAATCTTGACTCATACTCGACCCGACGGGTCACAAGTCAACCCGACCCGACCTGTATAAAATAAAGTGGAAATCAAAATGAAAAAAAGATACCTTTTAATTTAAGTAGAAAAGAAGGATAATTTTGTTATTTATTAATTATTTTTATATAATTTTAAGTAATAAAATATTAATTAATTTATAATTAATTTTAATTAGTGTATATTTAAGCTTTAATTAGTACTAAATCATAAAATTATTTTAAAAAACATAATTAATCGGATCGATTTGGATCAAAAAAATCAAACTCATACTCGATCCATTTATTTTCGAGTCATGTCAGGTCGGATCGGGTTCGAATCGGATCGGATCAATAATTGACACCCTAGCTCCATGCCATGGATTTGAACCCGATAAGCCATTACAATCCGATAATTGCCCCCCCTAATCAAAATCCTAGATCCGCCAACGGTCACAATCACAATAATGCTAATGTGTCCAATTGATTTTATAGATTATTGTTTGTGAAAACTGAAAAGTAACCAAAAATAGCCAAAAATATATAGGTGCGTAATTATAGATGTGGTATGGTAACTAATGAGTGGCATAACTGGATCACTGCTCAATTTCGTGACCATTTTTGCTGACTGGATAACTGGCGTGGAATAAAATTAAATTATTTGCTAACCCACTTATAAAAGTCAATGCTCTTCATATTGGAAGTTCACTATCAGAAAAAAAAAACTTTAAAAATGTCCAGTTAACATCAGTTAAATTGCTATCCGGTTTCAAAAGAGGATAATGACATTATTGAAATTTTGATAAAAAAAAATCAGCAATTGTTATTAATAAAAAATTATTTCTAAAATATTAAAAAAGTTGTCGGAACTCGTTGATAACTTTTTCTAAAACATTAAAAAATTACTTTTATGATTTTCTGCAGAACTGTTGCTAAAAGAAAACCTTTAGAACCGTTTTTAACTAATAATCCATTCTAAAGATATCTTTAGAACCGATTATTAATTAAAAATCAGTTCTAAATAGTCCTTTAGAATCGGTTTTTAATTAATAATCAGTTCTAAATTAAAATACTTTTAGAATCGATTATTAATTAAAAACCGATTCTATTTTTTTTTTAATTTAAACATTCCTTCTCTCCTTTCAAAACCGATTGAATTTAAACATTCCTTCTCTCCCTCGCCTCTGCTAGCACCGTCGTCAAGAACCATGCCCTCCGGACTATCTGGTGAAATCATTTTTTGTTAGAAATTTGCTGCGAGATTGGTTCATTTTGTTTTAATTTTTTAACTTGAGATATTGTTGATTATCACAGTTGGAGAATTCATTGTTCGACTCTCTGAGAATGCTGCAACTTATGGAGCTTTCTGTCAATACCTTGCAGGTTTGAAGTTGATTCTTTTTTTTTCATATATGTTGGCTCAGTTTCAATACCTCCCTTTCCATATTAATAGGATTTATTCATTTATATTATTTTAACTTCTGATTAATAACTCTTTTATATTATTATTGGTAAGGAGGTGAACGGCCTAAGATATATAACACAATTCCAAACAAATCCGACAGCTTGTTCGCATACTTGTCTAATAAGTTTAGTTTTATTTTTTGGTTCTAGAAACAGACAACAGATTCAGATATCTAAATTCTGGTCTTTCTGTATGATTTTAATGTTTACTGTTACATGTATGATTTACTATTTAATATTTCAATTATTATTTTCTATGTTTCGCAGTTGAAGAAAATTGAAGATAGCGTAAATATCCTAAGAGCAAGACCAAAGCCTCTTGTAATTTTGGCTTCACCATTAATTTCGGCCAAAGCCTCTTTATTTTTTTCATCTTAATTTTTAAACTTTTCACTTGTGAAATCGAAGGCAATTAAAGCCTCTTTATTAATTTTTAAACTTTTCATTTATTGTTATTTGTAATTGTTTGTTAGTTGTGTTATTGTGTTGTTATTTATTGATTGTCATGTATGTCCATATGTGATATATATGGCTAGCAACAATGGGGCTAGTCACAGAAAATTAACATATCTGTTAAAAAAGACAGATATGATAATTTTCAAATAATTATAGGTTCCCAAAAAATTACTTTTTAGAACCGATTTTTAATTAATAATTGACTCTAAAAAATCTTTAGCACCGATTATTAGTTAAAAATCACTCTAAAAAACTCTTTAAAACTAAATTTTAATTAATAACCTACTCTAATCCGTTAGAACTGATTTTTACTTACCTTTAGAATCGATTCTTAGTTAAAAACCGCTTCTAAAGACCTCAAATTCATTCCTAAGGAAGACTTTTAGCACAGATTGTTAAAATTTTTAGCAACCTTTAACTTTAGAACCAGTTGTATAACCAGCACTAAATTCTTTATATAATTGGTTCTAAAAGAAATTTTCATGGTTGTGTTCGAAACCTTAATGGGAGCTCATTATGAATATTTACGAAATTACTTGATGGAAGCTCATTATGAACATTTACGAAATTATTTGAGGACTTAGACTCTCATTTTTCTTAAAAAAAATAAATTATTTAGTTTGCTTCAACAGCCCTGAAACGTTTACTTCGGTATTAACAGTCGATGGGACTCTATTTCTTCATCCAATATATGAAAAGATAAGTGCAAAATTATAAGATAATAATGTTCAGATTAATTCTTTTGTGGATGCAATTTGTATTATAGATTAAAAGAGCAGACTATGATCATGATCGTGATTCACCTAATTGCAACAACTGAGAAAATTTGGTAACTACTTTAATATATAACTTTAGAAAAAGTAATTTTAATGTTTTTTTAGGATGTAACATATTATCTCTAATATAGTGGTAATGACGACATAACAACAATGATAATGCTGTTATAATTTCTGTGTAGCTCAATCTCATTATATTTTTTTGGTTTTTGACTTTTTTTAAAAACACAAAACTAAATTGGTCACTAAACTTTTATTTTCACCTAATTTATTCTTAAACTTCATTAAAAAGACAAAAATATTTCTTAAAGTTTAAATAACAGCGATAAGTACTTTGAACTTTATAAAAAATAACTTGGTCCTTACGAAGGCATAAGAATCAAATTAATTATTTTTTTAAAGAAAATTCTAAGGATCGAATTAGTTATTTTAAATTGAATAATGTAGTTTAAAGTTTAAGAACCAAGTTAGTATTTTTAAAAATTGAAAGACAAATTTTATTTATTAGGTTTAAAATCTCGATGAGGTCTTTTATGAACAATTAAAAAATGGGTAGCTTAGATTCTCATCTTTAATAAAAAAAAACTTGATTCTTTTTTAGAAAAAAAAACTTCCAGAACAAACTTTATACAAATAAAAGCTTTGGGACAAACTTAATTTTTGATAGAAAATTTAGAGACCAAAACATAAGATTTTCGTATATTTAATAACAAAAACAACACGTAACCAATTGAAGGAATCAATAAACTAAAAGTAATCCTTAGATACTTCATTAATTTAGTTTAGTGCCGTTGAATTAAGGTCAAGTCTAAGGATTACCTTAAAATAAAATAATAAAAAAAAAAGATTCAAGGGCTCAATTAAATGAATTTGAACCAAAGATGATGGGGTCAACAATTAGGTTTTCGAAAGTTGACAACATATGTACAGAAACTACAAGCTCAAGAAGTCATGTACATTCCATTTATTTCAAATCAAAATTGTTCTCGGAGTAATTTTAAGTTCAAATATTAATTTTAAATGATCTCCATTAAGGTGCACTTTTAATAATGTTTTAACATGTGGAAGTACAGGAGAAAAAAAATTACTTGAAATTTTGGGGGGAAAACACGAGGAGAGCAAAATGATATAAAAAGAACTTTTTATAGAGTTAAACTTTTAAATTTTTCAAAAATATCATATCATCACTTTTATCTATCATTAATTTTGTTTAGATCTCTTCATCTTTTTTAATCTAAGGGTTCATATAAAATAGATTTTCTCTCCTCATTTAAAATAATGTGCGTATTAAATATTAAAATAATTTAACTTTTTATATTATCCTTTATATATTATTATGTATTTAATTATACTATTTTTATTATAATAATAATTATTATAATTATCATTATTATTTAACATTTAAAAACATTATAGCTAAATTTTTTTAATGTGAAATTCTATTAAATATATTTAAAATTTTATATGATTTATTATTTATTGAAGAACTATATTGAGGGGGTGAAGTCCAAGTTACAGCTCTAATTTAAAATATTTTTGGGTCTATATCGAACTCTTTCAATTTTTCTTTACATACAAAATTTTGGAAAGGTATCTTTATATAAGGTTACTACTTCCTACATTTAGATTTGATTCAGTTTTGAGTTTTTACTAAAAAATGAAATGACAAACGAATAGTATCTATTAATATTATTATCATTATTTTTGTCATCATTAAAATCAGTATTATTATTCTTATTATTATCATTAATTTAAGATTTAGGATTTCTATTATTTTAAATTAAATTTTATTTCTAACATATCCCAACTTGTTGTTGTTGTTTCTGCAATCAACAACAACAATAAAGTATTTAATCTTAAATAAATTAAAAGTAAACTAAAAATGAATTCAAAACTATAAAAATTATAGAACTCAATTTAAAATAAAATAGGTTGATTGCTTGTACAATCAACCTACCTTATTTTAAATACTTAAATTTAAATGCTAATATTATTCCAAACGCCAGGAATAAAACCCACGTAAGCTACTTAAATTCGGATTTATGAAGGGTTATACATGTAAAAGCACATAACAGTATACCAAGAAAACTAATTTAATACCATCCGCTCTCAACTCTAATCCGTCTCCATCCCACCATCACGCCCTATTTTCACCCCTTCTTTTTCTCTTTTACACTTCCCGCCTCTCCTGATCTTTCCTCTTCATACTTTGACGCACTCAGATCAAACCGACTCCGTCCCCTCCTCTAAAATTAACCCCGACTTGAAAATGGAGGCGGTGCGATGGGCGGCGTGAGGCGAGGATATGGCGGCGCAACCAGCACAGGAGGCGGGCCCACCGGGGCACCACCACTTCTACTACTACTACAGAGCCATGTCGTCGGATAATGTGAAGGGGCTCTTGCTAGCGCTCTCTTCCAGCGCTTTTATTGGTGCGAGTTTTATTATTAAAAAGAAGGGACTTAAAAAGGCTAGTGAATCTGGTCTTGCTGCTGGTAAGTCTATTCTTTTTGTTTTTCTAGATTTCTAGATTTAACTATAATTTTCATGCTTTATTAGAAAGGATGAGTCTCAGATTTATAAATCAACGTAAGCTATTTCCATTTACTGATTAATTTATCTTATCGTAATAATCATCTTTTTTTTTTCATTCATTCTATTAATTCTTGATTTGAGATTTGATTTTTAATAGATCAACTTGTTTGGAATATATTCGTGTAGATTTCAAGCCCAAATTATTTGTTAGCTAACCACAATTATTAAAGCAGCCAGACTAGATGCATTCACTGCCACCATAGTTGGTGAACTGAGTTACCAGAAATAAAACATCCGGGAAAATTACCAAAAATGTTCAACCTGAGATGCCACTAGCTGCATAGTGCTAAAGAGGGTTTTCAATAGAATTGAAAGCTCCAATTGTGATCAGATCCATAGGAGTTTCCCCATTTTGATTGGATCATTAGTAGATTAATTAGAGTCACTGAATGTGGTGGATATGTGCATTTCCTTCTTCTTCTTTTTTTTTTAATTTAAGTTGTTTGCTTGGTTTTGATGGAGGGTGCTGAGCTAGTGAGGGAAGACATTTGTTAGGTGTGTGATAGGTTAACCTTGTAATTTTGTTCTTATTTTACCCAGGGAATGGAGGATATTCATACTTATATGAGCCACTTTGGTGGGTTGGCATGATTGCTAGTAAGTTTCTATTCTGGACATTTTACTATTATAGTTTTCTTTTTAGAAAATCAGTACAGTGATGTGTGACGTCATGGTATGCAACCACTATGGAGTGAACAGTCTTGTATACTAAACAAGGTTTATCATATAAGATTGTGTATTATCCTATTGTTAGCTCTATATCTAAACAAACTTTTGATAATGTAGGTTGATTTTTTTTATATGTCTGAATGTGTAATATAAATTTAGGCAATATGTTATAGTATGACAATAATTTTTTGATTAATCTAGTATCTATGATGAGACCACATACCAATTTGTTTTAATTAAAATATGTTTGGTTATCCATCAAACAAATTAAAACATTTAGCACAAACATTATTATTTTTTTTTTTGCATTTGATTGATAGCCAATCCCATGGAATGAGATATTCTGTACATATTGAAATGCAATAATATAATATTTTAAACAATCATAACTAGCTTCCATATAATTCACAGTGATTTTGGGGGAGGCTGCTAATTTTGCAGCATATGCATTTGCTCCAGCCATACTAGTTACTCCACTGGGGGCAGTTAGCATTATAATCAGGTGAGGTACTCACTGCAGTAACTTTATTAGTATAAAAATTAGATTAGGTTTATGCATATATATTATTACATTATATATGGTAAGAAATATTTATTTATCGCATTCTTGCAAGCATGATTTTTTTTCCTTTGATTTATCTTTTGCAATTAACTTCTGTAAACAAGCTAGGTGTTGTACCGTTTTTGTAGTGCGGCACTTGCACACATGATTCTACAGGAGAGCTTGAACATATTTGGAATGCTGGGGTGTGTTCTATGTATCGTGGGGTCTACCACTATTGTGCTTCATGCACCACAAGAACGTCCTATTGGTTCTGTGAAGGAAGTGTGGGATCTTGCTACTGAACCAGGTTATTTTCATTTCCAAAATGCAAATAAGGTTCATTCTTTTCAAAATCCAAAAGATCTCTTCATCCTTATTCCCATATTGAACAGAAAGAAACCCGTACCTATTCCAAAGTTGTCTTGTTTACACAAGTATGATAATTGGGAGTCGAGATTTCCATTAATATATTTGGTTTGGATGATGGATGATTTTGGAACTTCTTAATTTGATAGAGAATGTGTGGACTGTTCATTTAAATGGTAAACCTAATTGTTTGTTTATAGTTTTAAATTAGGAATATGAGATGTTTTTTATCTTATGTTACTACTATTTTCCCATGTAGGTTTCTTATGCTATGCACTTATTGTAGTAGCCTTGGCCTTGGTACTCATATTTCGTTTTGTACCTCGTTATGGGCAAACTCATGTCCTTGTATATGTGGGCGTCTGTTCTCTTGTTGGTTCCCTTACTGTAAGTCTTTACGGTAATAGACATATTCCATCAATTTGATTGATTAATTTTGAGAACACTGTTTCAATTCTTATTGATTTGAGTGTTTTGTTCTTTTGACAGGTAATGAGTGTAAGAGCCCTCGGAATTGCCCTCAAATTGACATTTTCTGGTGTAAATCAGTTAGTTTACCTACAAACTTGGATCTTTACTGTGATTGTGGCTGCTTGTGTTGTTACGCAAATTAACTATTTGAATAAGGTGAGATCTTTTTTTTTTGAACTTTCTTTTGGCCAATGTGTGTGTCTGTGGTAGTAATACGATCTCCCTTTCTAATTCTTCCAGGCACTTGACACCTTCAACACAGCAGTTGTATCGCCTATATACTATGTTATGTTCACATCACTCACCATCCTGGCAAGTGTTATTATGTTCAAGGTATACTTCGTTCCTACTATTGCTACTTTTATTCAGTGGTTGAGCATAATCTTACTCCAACATCTGCTATTTCTTTAGGAGCAAATTTTGTAAAGTTAAAATCTTTCTTAAGGATTTTTATTCATTCTCTGCTTAAACAAAAACAGGATTGGGCTGGACAAAATGCGACCCAAATTGTAACTGAGATGTGCGGCTTTGTAACAATTCTTTCTGGGACATTTCTTCTTCACAAAACAAAAGACATGGTTGATACTGCTGGTATGCCTTCTTTTTTCATGCATAATTCCATCTTGCGCCATATGTGACACCTGCCTCTTGTAATATATGTTTATTGCTTATAAATATCTTCTCAATGAATGTTAAAAGTTGCTGCCTCTTGTTGCTTACCTTTGCAATGCTTATCTGCACTTGCAGGCTTTTTGCCCATTGTTTCCAATGGAAAAATAAAGCATGCAGACGAAGAGGATGGTTTTGCCCTTGAAGAAATGCCACTAAGCTTTCATGATTCTTCTCACAATCAAGTGTAGCTATTGTTCGTTTTAACAGGCATTAATGGGTGCCTCGGATAGTGGATAAATCCTCTTTGGTGTAATTAGCCTTTATAGATGGGTTATACTGCATTTTTTCCCCTGAAATTTAGAAATATTGGTTAGGTTTATAGGGGACATTAAATTATTATTGTCATTAATTTTTTGTAACTAGTCCTTTAAGCAGTTAGATTATTGGATTTTACCTTGTTGAGCTGGCTATTAATTATGAAAGAAACAAAAACACAAGTCATATTCAATGCCATATCACTAATTGGATCTTGTCGGCAGGGACTCGGCCTCTCATTTGTAACATGATGTGTATAAAGAGGGAAAAAAAGGAGACAGCTGTCACTGTATACTTAAAATCAATTGTCCAGTTTGGGTACCAAGGCAATGAGAATTTGATATTTTGAGGGTAATTTATCTGTAATCACGCTTTTGTTAATCCAACAGTCTGCAATTATTTGAATTTCAGTTCGACTGCGTCTGGAATGAAGGACCTCAAGATACTGTCATATCATAAAAGGTTTCATGGCAGGTGTGAGATTTAATATTATGGAATTATAGACTACGAACACAAATAGATGTGCTTATAAATTCATAGGAGATATAAATAATTAAATATGGTTGGACGCTTTTACTCAAGAAATTTGCGTGGACTTCCATTGGCTTGGCCCAAGTAATCAGCAAGAGGATAATTGTGACATATACGTACTATCAATCCTACCTCAAACAAGGTACTCTATGATGGATATTCAATGCTAACATTGTAAATTTGTAAATGTTCTAACAAAAAAGAATGGAAAAAAAAAGTTACTCTATGATGGATATCCAATGCTAGCTTTGTTAATTTTTAAATGTTCTAACATTTAAGTATTCAAACCAAAAACATTCATCATGAACCATGACATAAAACCCACAAGTGATAAATTTTGTACTAGCCACACCTTAAAGCGATCAGGATAAGGAAGAAAAAGAACATAAAAAGGAGACGCAAAACACAATGAAATACATGGACCACCATTGCGCCAAATGCTTGAAATTCATTATTTTAACACCAGCATAATAGCGCTGTCCATTCTAACGTGTCGAACCCTTGGTAAATGTGGATATGGGCGGAGTCTGGTGGGGATGGGTGGAGAATCTAATATACAACGATCAATGTTCAATGACATTCCTATAGATTAGGTTAGGTCCTCATGAGCACGGTGAAGCAATTGTGACTTGGAATTTAATCATTAATTTAATGACATTACACCTATCGGCAAAGATCAGAGTGCGCATTTGATTTTGTTGCTGCTTAAATGAATTCAGTAATTAAGGACATCATATTCACAAAACAAGTTGGAATTGAACTACAAATAAAGCTTGTTCTTGTGCAAATTTCAGAAAGTATTATTTTTTAATGGAAATTCTGGTTGAGATTCAAGAGCTTCAACTTGGTCATGTACTCATGTTGTTCCAAAACCATCTATTTTAAGGTTGTTTCGTAAGATCACTTCGTATTGGAAACACACGTATAATTTTATTGTTAGTTTTGAATAACATTTTTAAGTATACATAGCATAAAAGATGGAATATTGATATATTGAAAATTATTATTCAAAGTATACAACAAAAATAGCAATTTTTTAATAATGCTATGATCGATGATCACTTAAATTTCAAACTCACCCATATATGGTATTCAATTTATCAAAAATAATTGAGAACATACGAATCATTTTATTAGAACAAAAATTTTCATGAAATAAAAAATAAATGTAGCATGAAAGTGAATTTCAGCTAGAATTTACGAGTGGGGATCCATTATGAGTTATTTTGACAACCTTGATAATGGACCTCTAAATAAATATAAAAAAAAATCTTAAAAAAAATTATAGATGTATTCTTCTACTTAAGATTGATGGATATCGTTTGATAGTCCATCAAATACGATTAAAAATGTAAATTACTTAAAAAAATCAAACGATAATGAAATTGTATAAAATTTGAATGACCATTAATTTAAAAGTAGAAGAACACATCTATAAAAAAAAAATCTATTTTTAAGATATTTTTATATTTATTTAAAGGTTCATTATAAGGTTATCAAAATAACCTATTATCAACCGATCCCTTCTCTTAACAACCTATCCCTTCTCTTAACAATAATATGCTTTAGTTTTAATAATAAATGTTGTAAAGTCTTTATAATCATTTGAGTTGACTCACTTCATAAGCTTAATAACTGCAGCTTTCCAATAGCCGGCAGGGACATGACTTTGTTGAATATCAAATTATCAACACTTCCCAGATTTAATTGTCTCAAGAGTCAAGAATTAAACCAGTGAACTTGGTTTTCCCTCTAAATAAGTTGAAGAAAACAACATTGATGACACTTGAACTGTGGATGGCCCGAGTGCCACAAGGTTAACCAAGGTATTTTTTATGCTGGGGCCGAAGCTATGTCTCTCAATGGATTAAAGAAATATTGATTAGGACATATAATCACGAAATGCTTACAAATTAGAAGAGTGCTCATTCTCTGATGAAGTTATATAAATAATTTTACTGGTACATCTAGAGAAATATATATATATATATATATATACTCAAGGCCGTATGGATATGGATCATACAAGATATTTTGGATCATATTTTTTTTTATCCTATTTCAAAGGGGCTTCAAGAGAATTTTCTTTTTTTTTTAGGAAATAAATTTCCAGTGTAGTATACCCGTTTACACAACAACTAAATATCTCATGATAGTAAACAAGTATGATCCCATTTGATTCAGCATGGAGCTACAGGTTTTTTCATCACAAGAGAAAAATTAAGAATGATTCTTCGGAAGCAATTGAAAAGAAGTTTTTATCATCATTCTTATTGAAAGCATCAAATAATAATCCATTACATATTTTTGAAGGAAGTAAATTTTATGCTATTGAACTTTTGTGATTGGCTATGGCTTGGAGATTAAGAAATACTTTAAAATCAACTTGCTTTTGTAATTTTGTGCCCTCTTTGCATAACATCCTTTTTAGTCATACAACCCTATAGCTCCATATCCATTTTCTATAGTCTATACTCTATCATATTATCAAAAGGTGTCAGGTTCCGACTCTGCTGCCTGCATCTGTGCCATGTATTGCAATCTCTGCATCATTCCCAGGTATCTATCTAATGACGGTGTTTCAACTGAAGGACTAGTTATTCTATCTATAAGGCCGCGCTCATCATTACTGACCTCCGGCTTCTTCAAGCATTTGGAAAATAAAAAAACTAAAGAGAATGATGTTATGATACCACTTGCAAAGCTGACTATCATTACTACCAGAAACCCTGTACCTATCTCAGTTAGATTCTCAGAGTTAGAATGAGAATAAGAATTTAAGTTAGGATTTTCTTCCCGAGAAGAATTTGAAAGAAGGGCATTGCCTGAAATTATTACATTTACCCAGCTATAAAAAGCAGGAAGTGTGCCAGAGAGATTGTTGTTGGACAGGTCCAAAAGGGTTAGAGATTGCAGAGTGGTCAGAGAATCTGGTACTAGACCAGAAAAGTTATTGTACGATAAATCAAGTATTTCTAGTTCAGGCGAGTTATGGAAAGAAGAAGATAGAATGGAGCCACTAAAACAGTTGTGGCTCAAATTTAGTGCTGTGGTAAGACTTGAGGGCATTTCCGGAATTGTGCCATTTAATCTGTTTCTTCCCAGTAGAAGCTCAATTAAATAGGTCATGCTGCTAATCATAGTTGGAATAGATCCACTTAAGTTATTACCTTGCAGATTCAGGTTTGAAAGCTTCCGTAAATCCAAAATTTGGGGAGGAATTTCCCCAGAGAGGGCATTATTGCTGAGATTTAAGGTGCTCAAATTCGCCAAATTTGATATTTGATAGGGAATCCTCCCACTGATATTGTTCATTTGGAGTTTCAGAACCACCAAATTCGAAAGGTTCCCCAATTCAGGTGGGAGCTCATTTTCAAAATTATTCGAAGCCAAGTTCAACAATGTCAGATTCTTGCAGAGTCCCAAACTCTTTGGTATATCTCCATGGAACTTATTGCTATCCAATTCTAGATAAGACAAATGAGAGAGCTCTCCAATTTGAGTAGGAAGGATACCGCTTAACTGGTTCCCACCTAGTCTCATTCTATAGAGGTTATGAGATATATTTACCGGAATTGATCCTGATAGACTATTACCAGTGAAATCAATGGAGTTCAGAGTAGAAGCAGATAGGAGGTCAGCAGGGAGGACTCCAGTTAGATTATTATAGCTCAAATCCAACACATTGATGTACCTTGTCAGACCAATTGGAATTGATCCACTGAAATCGTTTTGATATGCCCCGAATCGAGAAAGATTTGCGAGCTTTGTTATGCTATCTGGGATGCCACCTGACAGATGATTTGCACTTAAAAGGAGGGTTTCCAACTTGGGAAGTTTGTTGAATTCATTGGGTACAGACCCAGTTAGATTGTTTTGGCCAAGATCCAATAAATTCAAGTTACCGTGCTTAAAGATATCACTCGGGATACTACCAGTGAAGTTGTTCATGGAAAGCACTAATTCTCTCAAAGTGCCATTTTCCTGACCGCTAATGAATGACGGAACTGGACCATTCAACATATTATTGGAAAGATTCAAACCTTTTAATTGTGTCAATGAATCCAAGTTCTTATCAATAGCACCAGTCAAGCGATTGAAAGACAAATCCAGGACCTTCAGATGTACAAATTTGGAGAAATCAGGTATTTGTCTATCTAATCCATTGCCGCTCAGGTTAAGGTCCTTCAAAGAAGAGAGACCAGTACAGTTGGAAAAGAAGGAATCAGGCAAAGAACTCAAATCATTGCTTGAAAGGTCCAGTTCTTGCAAGGTATCGAGAGAACAGACGCGATCAAAGAATACCTTTAAAGCAGAAGAGTTGGCAGAGGAGATGCCAAGGTTAGAGAAGGATAGCTGGCTTACTACCTCAGACGAGGCACTTGAGACGCATTTGACACCAGTCCAGTTGCATGGATTGGTGTTGATGTTGTTGTTTAAACGGGCGGTGGGGATAGAGAAAGTGGATTCAAGGTCCGCAAAGAGGTCTTTCAGTAGTTGGGCCTGTGTTTTGTCGAGCTCTGCAGCTGAGACTTCAAGTGAGGTGCGCACAGCCGAGAAAAACAAGAAGGAGAAGAGATACGAGTACCTCCCCATGGAACGAAAGAGGGAGCTTCACTATTTTGAGCGAAAAGATGGTTAAGCGCTCAACTTTGAAAACCTGTCTTCCTTTTGGCGGTCCTTTGTTCTCTTGACTACTCACATAGAGAAACTGCCATTAAATCTAATCATCGTGTATAACGATTAGGGCAATCACTCCATGAGATGTGGATTCTCTCTTGGCACCATAGTAAAATTCAAGGTAAATTTTAACCGAGGTTAAATCTTTGGTCATAAATTGGTTACTCAAATTTTGTCTCTTTAGCCACTAAATTTGTTATTTATTTCTTGTTAAATTTTTTCATCCAAAATATTAATAAAAATATAATATTACAATTCATTTACATATTATATAAGTAAGAATTAGACAAAATAATAAACTAATTAAGCATTCAATATGTCGGAATTTTAATTTTTAAACATCTTCAATAAGAAAAAAAAATTAATTAATAATATCAAATCCCTTTCATAAACATTTAATAATTGAAATATTTGATGGATGCATGGCGAGGAAAAAATATTAAATATTATAGGACGTAAAATATTAAAAAAATAATAGATAATATTTAATGGACAATAATATCGATTTATTAATATTTTGAATAAAAATTTTAAAAGAGTAACTTAGTTGGAGAAAATAGAAAGTTAAGTGATTGTGGAGGAAAAAAATGAAACTTGAGTGACCAATTGATAATAGAGACCAAAATTTAGTTGAGTCTAGCGAAATTTATCATGAAATAAAAGTGAGGCGGCAAGAAGTCATTAACCTTTGGCATCGTAGTAAAATAAAAGTGAGGTAGGAGTTGTTTAAAGTGTTGTAATTTATATTAAATCGGAGTGATTTAAGATGATAAAAGTTAAATTTATGAAAATATGTTAAATGGAACTAGCAAACACGTGCTCCCGGCTCTACCTGAATTTCAGAATATGAATGTCTTAGTTTCATTGGAACTTATAACTCTCATCTTATTGTTGTGATGTTGTCCAAATAAATGATAGGAATACTTTTTTTTAATAAAAGTTGAATTCAAGGAATATATTTTCAGATAAATAGCAAACGTGCAAATTATAATCCTTTAATCTACAGCATGCATGTAATATCATAAACGATAATTATATATATATATATATATATATATATATATATATATATATATATATATATATAGAGTGGAGATAGCGTGAGCTTAAGCTCACGGAGGCCTTCCGTGAGCTTAACTCAAAAAACATATTAAATTATCTTAAAATTTTAATTTATCATCCTCATTAAATTCTTTATATGAAAATCTCATGGGATGCAAAAATTTGGAGCGTTTTGAGCTTTTTAAGTCACCGTTTTTAATTTTTGAAAATCAGCTCTAAAAATAATAATAATATATTCAATACTTGAACATCATTTTCAAAAATTAAAAACGGCGACTTAAAAAGCTCAAAACGCTCCAAATTTTTGCATCCCATGAGATTTTCATATAAAGAATTTAATGAGAATGATAAATTAAAATTTCGAGATGATTTAATATGTTTTTTGAGTTAAGCTCACGGAAGGCCTCCGTGAGCTTAAGCTCACGCTATCTCCACTCTATATATATATATATATATATATATATTGTGTAAAACTAGCATGCTCCTAAGAGTACAGAACCACTCAGTGATTCTAACTTAAAAAATATATCAAATGATTTCTAAATTTTAATTTATCACTCTCATTTAAAAAAATTATATTGAAATCTTATGGGGTATAAAAATTTAGAGTGTTTAGAGTTTTCTAAGTCACTCTTTTTAATTTTTGAAAATAATGTACAAATATTGAATATTTTATTATTTTTTTTAGAGTTGATTTTAAAAAATTGAAAAGAGTGACTTAGAAAACTTGAAACACCCAAATTTTTGTACCCCATAAAATTTTAATATGAAGAATTTAATGAGAGTGATAAATCAAAATTTAGAGATTATTTGATATATTTTTTAAGCTAACATCATGAAGGGGCTATGTGTTCCTAGAAGCACGCTAGCTATATATATATATATATATATATGCATTACGGTACTTTACAAAGTGAAAATTCATTATTATTTTGGAGTGAGATTTCATACCTCGAGGTTTCAAATGGCCAATCTAAATTTCTCAATATTTTTTTCATGTCAAACCCTTGTGCGATATTAAATTTCATAATTTTTTGAGTTTTTAGTTTTTTTTTAATTATTTTTAAAATTAACTTTGTTTAAAACAAGAAATAGCCTATTAGGTCTGTTTCTAAAAATAATTTTAAAAAAAATCATAAAATTTAATATCTCATAAAATATTGACATGAGAAAATTATTGAGCAATTGACCATTTGAGGTTTTGGGATATGAAATCTCACTCCAAATTAATAATATTTTTTTACTTTGTAAAGCACCATAAGACATCTATATATATGTATAGAGTTATATTATCATTAGTCGTGAAATTTAAATATTTTTATACTTTGCGTCGTATTTCTTATTCCCGAATTCAAAACACTGATCCAATCGTTCAAAATTTTCTCCATATTAAAATATGTTTGGATACTAGATTTTATTAATTATTTAAAAAAAAATTAGGGGTTGAAAATATATTGAGTTTATGATTTTCAATAATGATGATTTTTTAACTCTACAAAAATATTTTTTTAACTATAAAATTTGATCTTCAAATATAATTTAATATGAAGAACACTTACAATGGTTGGATTGATATTTTAAATTTAGAAATGAGAGATATAGCATAAAGTACGAAATATATTTTCTACTTCACGACTCACTCACTCTCTCTCTCTCTCTTTATATATATATATATAGAGAGAGAGAGAGATAGAGAGTTAGGTTATGGTGCTACGCATAGTTAATGAATCAAATTTGTTACGGAATAAAAAATATAGGTAAATCATCTTTAAATCTTGATTTATGGATCTCAATAAATTTTTTATATCAAAATATGATGGGATATAAAAAATTTCTCTTTTTCAAATTTTCTAAGTATTAATTTTGAATTTTTTAAAATGATTCAATAATAGTAATAAAATAATATATATTTTCTAGGTCGTTTTTAAAAATACAAAACTAATACTTATAAAATTTGAAAAATGAAATTTTTTATATCGCATCATATTTTGATATAAAGAATATATTGAGACCCATAAATCAAAATTTGGAGATAATTTAACTATATTTTTGAGTCCGTAGTAAATTTGATCATTAACTACGCGTAGCACCATAGCCTAACATATATATATATATATAATAGTATATTTCCCGTGTGTTGCAATGGGTTTCAAATACAAATAGAAAATATAATACACTGAAATATGTTAAATTTTAATTAAGAGTAAAATTAAATTTATAATAACTGATGTTATTTACATTTATAAAAGTAGCAATAAAAAAACTTAAATATTAACATTGGCAAAAAAGAAAAAAAATCTCAAAGGATATATAAATAATAAGCTATCATTGCTCCTCCTAAATTCGAATTGATGCTCTCAGAGAGTACAAATTTACTTGCTACAATTACGATGACATTCATGGTCATTTTTTAGCAGCAGTTGATGTACATTTGTTTATTAAAAAAAAAAAGATAAACAAGATAGTCTACTGAAGCAAAAGATGTCAACAAAGATTGAAAAAAATATAAAAATTTAAAATAAATGGCAAAAAAAGAATCTAAAAAAATGAAGTGTAAATCAAAAGAATGTAAACTAATAAAAAATGCATAAGTTAATTGTATTGAGCAATACTAATGCATCCTCTTTTTTCCATCTCTAATTGAATAAGAAATAAAATAAATCACGAAAAATATTTACACGCAGAAATAGTAAAATCTCCAACTATCCAAATGAGATAGCATATAAAGTGTTTGTTTTTTTATGACAGAGCTGTAAATTAATCAATCCTATGCTTGTTGGCACCTTAAATTTCAAGATTTATTTTTGCAATCAGTACAAAAGGAAACATCAAAATGAGGATTCATTTCTAAATTTTGCCTTCATTTCGATGGCATTAAAAAGTTACCTTTCCTTAATAATTATTTCCAAAATGCATAAACCCACTGGTACATTAAATAAAAGGAAAGTCAATTGCTTGATTGCATTTTCAATCAAATATAGGCTGTAAAAAGAAAAAATGATACTCATTAATATTGTGAATTGCAAAATCAAAACAGACAAAAAAATAACAAAAAAAAAAATCTAAAATTTGACCTGCTTGGATCAAAACAGTCTGACAAAATTCTAAATTTTTATATAAATATCATGTCGCGACCTATACATAGGTCCATGATTCAATATTATGGTTTTTTTCTGGCCAAATGTTATATATTAAAAATTAATACAACAACAACAAAATCTTTAATCTCAAATAAATTGGGGTAGGCTAGAAATGAAACCCAATCGGAAAACATAAGATCAAAGATCAAAGATCTCAAATATCAGTGATACTAATGAATATGATGGAAGAAAAAGAAAATAAATAAATAAAATAATAATAATAATAATAATAATAATAATATAAATAAACATGATAATGATAATGATAATATGCTAATAATAGTAGCAATAATAACAATAATAATAATAGTACAATAAACCTCTATTATAAAATCTATTTCTTAATCCTAAAATTCTATTTTAAAAACCTAATTCTAAATCCTAAAATTCTATCTAAACCTCTATTTCTGAAATCTATTTCTAAATTCTAAATCCTAAAATCCTAAAAAATATCTAAGAATATAAAATCTATAACTCTACTATTAGACTCTCACTCCTAAATCATGGTTCAGATACATGAATCGCTATCTTCCACGCACTCCTATCCAAAGCAAACTTTTTGGGTATATTTCATTCCTTCAAATCTCTTTTTATTGTTTCCTCTCATGTCAGTCTCGGTCGACCTCTTCCTCTTCTTATATTTTCAGGACGACTTAAAATACCGCTGCGTACCGATGCTTCGGGAGGCCTTCGTTGGATATGACCAAACTATCGCAAACGATGTTGGACTAACTTCTCTTGAATTGGTGTTACCCCAAGTTTGTCCCTAATATCATCATTTCTGATTCGATTTTTCCTTGTGTGGCCACATATCCAACGCAACATCCGCATTTTAGCTACACTCATCTTCTGGATGTGTTGTCCTTTTGTAGCCCAACATTCTGCGCCATACAACATCATGGGTCTAATAACCATACTGTAGAACTTGCTTTTTAGTTTGTTTGGGACATTCTTGTCACAAAGAACACCAGATGTTTGTCTCCATTTTACCATCCAGCTCTTATTCTATGACTCACATCTTCATCGATATCTCCTTCACTCTGCAACATTGATCCCAAATACCGAAATGTGTCATTCATGGGTACTACTTGTCCATCCAAACTAACATCTCCATCATCTAATTTTCCCCGCTAAACTGACACCTCATATATTCAGTTTTTGTCCTACTAAGTCTAAAACCTTTCGATTCTAAAGTTTGTCTCCACAACTCTAGTTTCTGATTGACTCCAATTATGCTCTCGTCAATCAGCACCACATCATCAGCAAAGAGCATACATCAAGAAATATCTTCTTGTATGTCATTTGTGATCTCATCCATCACTAAGATGAAAATATTAAAAATTAATAATTAGTTATTTTTTTGCTCGACTTTAATTTGATTTCAAGTCAAGGAAAGATGATAGTTGTTATGCATATTTAAGTTAGAACAACTGAAAACATTAACAGAAAGGTAATTTTGTTCTTGAATTTGCAATGCAGCCCCAAGCTACCACCCAGCTAATCATGCACTTAGATTCAAATAGCGCCAAAGAACACAATTTTAAGATTAAAAGAGGATGTATATGGTTACACAGATCCAGTTTACACTGAAGTCAATTTAAAATATAAAAGCACTGGTACCATACTTTTCACACATCTTGGTAGCAGATCTGACACAGATGATCCTAAACTTCCAGGAATTAAAATTGCAACGTAATCATCAGTAAACATGAGAGGATACTGAAAAATGGATGTAATCATCAGTAAAATAAAATTTCTGGGGATGAAAAAAATACCATTAGCAATACATACAAATTGCTGGAACATGAGAGGATGATAGATCAGACAGTAAGATTATTTTTTACAAGCTAGTAAGAACCATAGTAACAAATTCGTGATTCGGGAAACGTTCGGCGAGGTTAAAAATTTGACGTTTGGGTATAATACGGGTATAATTCAAAAATAGTTCATTTCACATAATATAAATATAAATATATTATATTGATAAAGTATTAAAAATATATTAAAAACTATAAAATAATATATAATGTGTTTTTTTGCCCAATAATTCACGAATAAAACGTTTTTTGACCAAAAAACGCACTGTATATTAAACTGACGAATTATACATAAAACATCCGGTTATGGATGAAAAATGAATTATTCGTGAATAATTCGCGAGTCTTGTTACTATGATAAGAACAATAAAAAAATCACACACCACACAACACACACAAAAAACAGAACACAACTGGTGTGGGTGGAATGACTAAAATAATAGTTTTATTGGATTTCTCCAATAATAAGATTATGTTTTCTGGCAAACTTGGATAATTGAGTGGGTTTTTGTAAAATAGAGAAATAGTATAATTATAACAAACAATATCGACAAAAAAATAACTACGATAATAAGGGTAATAAATAAAATAAAATAAAATTGGATTTTCACATACTCTCAAGCATGCAATAAAGGACAAAATTAATCCATTGATATTGGTACAAGAATATCAAGCACCTGCACATTATTTAAACTACAAATACTAAAATTAGTTAGAAGAAGGCAACGAGTACAAAGAAAGAAAGGGGAGGGAAGGGTACTGGCGAGGGAGGGCGGTGGCGGGAGTCATAGGAGATCCGGGAGTGGAGAGCGTGAAAGAGGGTCTATTTCAGAGCGGACCGGCACATGCCCGTGATGGAGCGGCGTGGTGGAGGCGGAGGTAAAAAAACGTTATTGCTTATGGTGCTTTGTAAAATAAAAAAACCGTTATTGCTTCGGTCATATTCCGAGATTTTAAATGATCAATCTAAATTTTTTTAATAATTTTTTCATGTCAAAATCTTGTAGGATATTAAATTTAATGATTTTTTGAGTTTTCAAACTATTTTTTAAATTATTTTTAAAAACAGCTTTGAAATAGTTTACTTTCTTATGTTAAACAGAGCTATTTTTAACAATAATTTAAAAAGTAGTTAAAAAGTTAAAAAATCATGAAATTTAATATCCTACAAAATTTTAATATGAAAAAATTATTAAACAACTTAGATTAACCATTTGAGAACTCATAATATGAAATCTCACCCCGAAGCAATAATGATTGTTTGCTTTGCAAAAGCACCATAACTCATATATATATATATATATATATGAATAGTTCATAGTCTTTTATTATAGGTTCTCTTTAATTTTTATATTCAGGTCAGATCTGACACTTAATTTTTTTAAGATGTCAATGTTCTCTCCCCGTTCGTTGGGATTTAAACCCTCAACCTTAGCAATATACAATTTTAATTATCAATTATTGTTATTTGATAAATAATAAGGTTCTCTGATTTATGATTTTACTTGATAAACTAATTAAATAGAAAGGTCATTACTCGGCTTATTAAATACGACAAAGATAGATAGGTAAATAAGTAATTTCATGACCAACGTGACTAATTATTATTGCCTAATTAATTGTCGGACTTGATCTGGTCCTGCCAATTTTTCACATTTTTTGTGATTTCCTAACGCTCATTGCAAATATCATATATTTGTGCTGCAGTCCAGTCAATCTCCCCTTTTGCGACGTCAGTTAGAGAAAATAAACCGAACTGAGGTGTGTGTATGTATTTATTTACGTATACACGTGTGTGTCCGAAATGACATTCCAATTTCAACTTTAATCTTTTAGAAGTGTGGTATCAAAGATGTAAATTTTGCACACCACCAAGAATGCCGCTGCAGAATCTAACATAATGCATATTTTCTGCGAAAACGAGTAACATTGGTGTCATTATCTACAACTATGGGTGTCAATGGGTCGGGTCTGGTCATATTATTTTATTATTTTTTATCCGATCTAATTAAATTCAAATTAAAAAATCTTAACTCATACTTGACCCGACCGATCTGTATAAAATAATTAAATATTTATTAATTATTTTTATATAATATTAAGCAAATAAATATTAATTAATTTATAATTAATCTTAATTAATATATAATTAATATATTTAAGTTTTAATTAGTACTAAATCATAAAATTATTTTAAAAATATAATTAATTGTGTCGGGTTGAGTTGACCCAACCCTGACCTGACCCGACCCGATTCAGATTAAAAAAATTAAACACACATCCAATTCATTTATTTTCGAATCACATCAAATCGGATCAAATTAATCCGTCTCAAATCAATAATTAATACCCCTACCAACAACCAAGTACCAACTATTAATTCAAGCGGAATGAATGAGTTGCATACTTGCGTGTTAAGGGGGCCTCGTCGACTATTGACCTGACTTCTACGACCCTGGGCCCCTGGCCTTGGGGACCTCAGAAACTTAAATTGGAGTGAAGGACCAGTCCAGTTGTGCTGTGGGCCCTCTTCAGTATTGGTACATTGGTACATGGTTACATACTTACATGTCAGATTGAAAATTGGCAATCAGTCACTCAATTCCCCTTAATTTTGTTTGGGATTTTGCGTAAAAAGCAGGCTTCTTATTTTAGTGGAATTGTGGATGTTTCACCGGCCTAATGAACCCGGCTAACTGAGGCCCCCGAAACAATTCAATGATATAATCCCATTTGATGATTTGGAATCTTAACAGATGTTTTTCTTTATAGATTACCAGCAGCGTCAAATTCACTCTTAATTGATGTGACCGTTGATCAGTTAGTTGACTAGGGTTCACCCCTGGGGCTGTAAACAAGTGGTTATATTTTCCAATGTAATCTAATAAACTTAAATGTCAGCTGTGTGGTGGGCTGGTGGCCAATTGGGAAATTGATAAACTATAGAACTTCAGTTTAGGGGGTGGACGAGCAATGGTCTGGCCCCCGCCAACTTTCGAAAAAATTAGTTAAATTAAATAGTTATTAAATGATTTTACTGATAAAATATAACGTTTTTAATACTTCGGCCCCCCTCAAGACAACTTTATTGATCATCTTTCGGCCCTCCCTATTGGGAAATAGTACATGTAATACATATCTCATTCAAGTTTAAAGTCGTAGTGTGACAATTGCTAACTTCAATTTTCCATGAGAAATAGTACTATGTCAACGTTTTCAAAATTTTAAATTTTCATCAAAAGAACTTTTTGATTGAATTTTAAACATATGGCATCTTATATGAAGGATATCTTTTAATTTATAGATTAAAGGGTAATATCAAGTCAGGTCAAACTTATGATCGGCTTATTAACTTTACGAGTCAAAAATACTAGTTTAAGTTAACTTATGATCAGCTTATTAACTTGTTAACCGCTCATTTAGTAATTAATAATATTTTATATAAATACTTTATACCAAAATTAAAAAAATAATAAAAATCAATGACAATATAATTTTAAACATATCTCATACAATAATTTCATATATATTGAATTATAACTTAGATAATATATTAAAATTTATAATAGAATAATATAAAAATTAATATTAATAATTTAAACTTAGCTCAAATTTGACACGTTAACTTAATAAATTTAATAAGTAATTCAAATTAAAGTCAATCCCGAACAAATCACAAACGAGCCACGAACAAAGAGTTTTTCTTATGACGCCCCAAAAAAATTAAAAACCAACTTGAAAACCTCAGAAATTGGGCTCCACAAAGAAGCGTACAGGGAAAAGAAATGGTTGGTGTGGCTCGTTGGAAAATTTTGAGGTGCAAAGCCTGGGAACGAAAGAAAGCCCTTTATGGTACTGTAAATTATGATGGGCCTTCCTTTCTTTGGTAGGAGGTGATTTTTTTATTCTTTAATGGAAAAAATCATCAACTTTCAGTCTTTAAATTTTTACTTATATTAGTTGGTCTTTGAATATTTTGAAAAAAAAATCAATTTTGAACTATGCTATAAAAATTAAATCGGTCCTTAAACTTTAAAGTACATCAAATAAATTTTTAAATTTTTAATATAAAAAGTAATTTGAAGCTTTCAAATAAAATCTAAACTGTTCCTCAGACTTTCTAAATTAATATTATTTTTATTTTTTACTTTCTAAATTAAAATAAATATATTTTATTAAAAAAATAAAAATATATCGGGTCATGAATCAGATTTCAGATTGATGGGTATAGCCTTTTTCGGAGGTGCAAACGAGTGACTGTGTATCAAATTTACGAGTTGATGGTAAAAGCTCCAAGTACAATTTTCACTCAGAAGTGTGTCACGGTTAAGGATGAATGAAATGATTAAGCGCTTGTAGTAAGGAAAAAAACAAGAAAAGGGTGTGCTCCCATGATCCCACTAAAAACTAAAATATTAAATCACAAGTATTCATTTGATAAGTTTTATTTTAAGTAGTTATATTAAGTGAGATCACTGCAATTAAATTCCAAAAAAAAAAGTCACTCGTCAATAAGCTAGCTGGGTACATATTGGGCATGCAAATAGGCCACCTTTTAGAAAAAAAAAATAGTTCATCTCGAGATCTTAACCAAATTTAGTATCTTGTTCCTGTATAACGTTCCTGGACCCGAATTAATTAAGATATAAATTCATGATAACACAATTAGTATGCAGTATAGTAGCATATACTATATAGCAATTGATCACATCGAGATCCGACCTAATTAGGATCTAATTAATCCCTTGAGCGTTGTGTACATACGAAAAGCCTCTTGCATGCTTTCTCCACACAACACGGCTTGTCGCGCATATTACAAACACGAGCGCCGAGGAAAAGTCAGCTGAAAGCCTGAAAGCCGCTTAATTGGACCGTATAAAATATATATCTTTTACTTGGATACTGCCATACTGATTTTGTATTTTCTGAACTCGACAGTTCCCTTTCTTTGGAACGGTTTGGATGAGATTTTATACATGGAAACTCATCAATTATTTTAGGGTGGGATCACTTGACAATGGGTTATTTTGATAATTTTGATAATGAATTTTTAAATAAATATTAAAAAAATTTAAAAATAAAAAAATTTTTTATGGATATATTCTTTTATTTATGGATTGATGGTGATTTAAATTTTATGTAATTTTATTATCGTTTGATACTCCATCAATGATCATCAAAATTTTATACAATTTGTAATGGTTATAATTTGATAGTTTTTTATCAACTAACAAACAATAATTAAATCATATGAAATTTGAATCACTATCAATCTATAAGTAGAAAAATATATCCGTAAGATTTTTTTATTTTTAAATTTTTTTAATATTTATTTAAAAATTTCTTATCAAAATTATCAAAAAACATTTCCCACCCAATAAATCTCATCCAAATCGTTCCAATAAGTTTTTTTTTCTATTTTTTAAGATTTTTTTGTATTTATTTGAAAATTTATTATCAAGATAACCATTGTCAAGTGATCCCTTCCCATTATTTTATGGTAATTCATACTTATGGAAACACACACAAAATATAATGAGAATGTGTAGAAACTATTGTCCGATTGTAGTGTTGAAAATTTTATCTTTTTTTAATTATTGATTTTAGTTCTTATTTTTCTACTGATATTAATTAATATACTTTTAAATAAAATGAATATTTTTTTGTTCATTAAAATATTTAACTTTTTTTCTGAAATTGTAATAAATATTAAAGAAACAGTGAAAATATTTAAAAATAATAATTTATTAGTTTAATTTGAATATAAAATAGAAATTAAGTGAGCATTAACAAAATTATGTTTTGAAAATAAAATTTTGACATTGATATTGATATATGGTAATTGCAAGATTAAAAAAAAAGTAAAACACTAAAACATCACAAAACCGTTAACAAAGAAGCGAGATTATTAAAAAGCAAAAGAAAATTAAAGATGCGAGTCATAATCATGGTGGGAAAATATTTTAGCTGGAGTGAATGATCTTTTTTCCATCTTTTTGTGAAGTAATGAGATGAGAGATGAATTTTTTTTTATCCAATCCATAAGCACTAAAAAGTCCAACTGAACATATGTGGGGTTTTTTTTTTTTTTGAGCTTTGGACAGAATATTCCCTGAATTCTCACTTTGATGGGAGAGAATGAACGCTCTTATTATTAAAGAGAGAAGGAAGAGGAGGGGATAGGATAGGATGGAAGGGAAGTAAAAGATGTTAAAAATGAGTTCATCCTCTCCACATTATAATTCAGAGGGGACATAATCAATTTATATGAAGGATATAGGAGAAAACATTTTTCCCTCTCCTCTTTTTTAAAAATTTTTAGAGCAAATAATAAATTAAATTTCATCTACTCTCCCTAATGCTCGTCTCTTCTTCACTTTGTCTGGAGTACATTCTTAAGTTACTAAAATATGTTAATAGAACATTATTTTTTGGCAAAAAAATCAGGTTTAAATAATGTATATGTAACGTTCCGACCGAGGCGCTACGAAAACGACATCTTCAGCATCCATCTGATGGCCCGCAACATGCGTCGCCAACAAAAAAGAAAATAACAACGGAAACAGAAGAAACAACACGGAATCAGCTCAGTAACCGGTTATTTAACGACACAGCTTCTCTATAACAGTATTATGAATAATAGAGTCCATTCAAAGCATCTCAAACAATAATAATTCATTCTTATATTAAAGCATACATTTTGAGCAATTTTGTATAAACACATGAAGATCACACACCGTGATAAGTGGGGGATATCTCATAAATCCGCTAGTAAACGGGACTCCGCAGAGGATCTTTCACTCACAACCCTTCAGGTTGTGTGGACCCTCCCTTTCGAAGTACGAAATGGTTAACTTACGACATATTCAATTATGCATAATTTGACTAGTTCTAATTATCAACATCCAATCAACTCAGGCAGTTCACATATCCATTCAGATAATTCTCACCGACTCATATATCAAGTTAAAAATCAATCAATCTATATCAACTGAATTCAAATCAAGTCAATAATTCAATTAACAAATAATATTCAAATACAAGTTATAGAGAAATCCTGATATGAAATATATTTTTAATTCGCGACTCGATTCTGATTCTTGATTCGATACGTGAAGATATTAAATTGACCCTTGATGCCTTAATTTGATTTATAAAGCTTCGACTAATGCTCAGATCGATCAGTTACTTATTCTCTTTTAATATTTTTTTTCTCTGACGTTCTTTCCGATTTCTTTCTCTGTTTCGATCTTCTTCTCTCTTTTTTTTTCTTTTTTTTATCTTTTCATTTGTTTCTTCGAAAGAGAGAGGGTTTAGAGAGTTTTAATCAGATATATGCATGGGGTGGCCACGTGAATGTAAGATAAGGCATAACGTGGCATTTTTTTTATTATGGTATTATACCCGAGAGATGGTTTAATCATTTCATTTCATTTTTATTTTTCATTTTTTTGTACCATTATATTTCAGACCTTTAAATTATTTTATTTATGAAATGGTCCAAAAATAATAAACTTATATTTCATTTGAGATATTACATTCTCCCCTTCTTTAAAAATTTCGTCCTCGAAATTTTAATTATTATAATAATTTAGAAAATTTTAATCATATTATAAATTCTGAGACTTATGAGTTATAAACTCACTACGCTTCCGCTGTGTACAAACAAAATCATTTTATCTAAAATGAATTTAAGCAAGAACAATAGATTATAGCTCTATAATTATCAGCATGATTATCAGAGAACACAAATAAAAAATTGAAAACAAATAAAAAATTGAAAATTCAATACTAAATTCGGATATTACCAAAAAAAAAATCATAGTTTGATTACTTGATTTTTGTTTCGTATTACATTCTATCAACCCTCAGTTTACATTCGATATTCCATGATTCATAATATGATATCTATTTCATTAATTATTATTGGCTTAACATATTAGACATTTAATCTGAAAGATCATATAATGATACAACTCCAGCTTTACGTACTATATCATCATCCGTTTTATTTATGTGAACTATAATTTGATATCTATATCTGATTCATATAATTTCCAACCTCTCAAATCGAGAATGGTGTTATAGTATATTTTTTTTTCAAACACGGACAACTATCTGTTTTCTTGCATATAATTTCCTTTTGTTGTCGTTATTTTAATAGTTTTTTTAGAATATAACATCATCAAATTTATAAATTTTCATGTACACAAATTTTGATTTTTGAGATATATTTTGTATCAAAGATAAATCAAACGGGATAACTCAAACGTCCAAACGAAATTCAAATATGATATTGATATCAATTATCAGTACCAATCATTATTTGGAACAAAAACGGGTGAAGACTCAGTCACAGTTCAAGAAACGTATGATCTGATACCATAATCTGGGGCAATGCCCCGTCCGAGGCGTTACGGAGACGACCCGCAACCTGCGTCGCCAACAAATAAGAAAATAACAACAAAAACAGAAGAAACAACACGGAGTCAGCTTACAAAATTCAGTAACCGGTTATTTAACGATACAACTTCTCTATAACAGTATTATGAATAATAGAGTCCATTCAAAGCATCTCAAACAATAATAATTTATTCTTATATTAAAGCATACATTTTGAGCAATTATGCATAAATACATGAAGATCACATATTATGCCCACCGTGATAAGTGAGGGATATCCCATAAATCCGCTAGTAAGTGGGACTCCGCAGAGCCATCTTTCACTCACAACCCTTCAAGTTATGTGGACCCTCCCTTTCGGAGTACAAAAGGATTAGCTTACGACATGTTCAATTATGCATAATTTGACTAGTTCTAATTATCAACATCCAAACAACTCAGACAGTTCAATTCATACTTTATGTTGTTAGTTTGTAATAATACGATAAATTGATTATATAAAGCTTTGTTCATGAATTGGATATTTAAACGATATTTTATTTCCTCGAGTATTATTGAATTTATGAATCATTCTCAGTTCATGACTGGAATTGTGAAACTTCATAATATAGAATATACTCTTAAAAGTCACTAACCAAGATAATTAGCAGGAACACTAATTAACCGTTATCAGGTTAGTATGTGGATTAAATGATGGTTAAGTTTTTCATACCATAGACAAAGAGTTATCATTTTAATCACATAGATAGATGTTCTAGGAACATCGTATTTGATAGACCCCAAATAAAATATTACATGGAATTGTGTTCGTGTCATTAATGTTTTCGTTCAGTATTAAATTCTAAAGTATGAGCTATTCATCTTTCCTACATAAGATATGTATGTGTGTGATTTCTACCAAACGTTATCTGTAAAAGATGGCTATAAATATAGCTTTTCGGTATACATAACTTATGCGCAGGAAGAGATGGTTTGCCAAAAGTACTATTGTCTCTCGTATTTCTAAATGAGTTATAGCATCACTGGGCCCTTTGATAGAGTAAGATTATCTGCTAGCAGTATAATTACAAGAATAATTATATTTGATAATTTACTCAGGATCAAGAAAAGATTAAGTTTACAAGGATGACACATATCTACCTTGAAACTGATCTGATAGCTATGAGACAAAATAATTAAACATAAGTAAATAGTTTACTGGATCATGATATTGTACAGTACATCATCATCTGTGTAATTAGATGGTCATAGTGCATTCTGCCAGTTGCCTCCTATGATTACAGAAGTTAAAACTGTTTTAACTCTTTTTGCCAACATAACTCGGATCCTGTCGGGTCACACCGTATAGGAGTTAATCGGAGAATCTTATTGATTAATTATAAATTATTTATAATTAATAATAAGATGGTTATAATTAATTATATATGATATAATTATATTTGTCATAGAGATGACAAGAAGCAAAAATCAAATTGAATTTATAATGTGTTGGACACGTCGTATAAATTCACCGAAACAACAACCGAGAAAAATATAATTGTACATGACAATTATATATATTTGATTTGGATTTTAAATGTTAATTATGGATTTGAATTATGGGCCAAAAACTCATTTATAATTAAAGCCTTAATTAATAATTAAAAGCCCAAAATCAGAAAAGCCCAAAAAAACCAAAAATCCAAAAAGCCCAAAAAGGCCCATGAAAAACCCATGCCGACCTCAAAATGGTATTTTGGTAATTAGACCAAAAGCCCAAGGGTATTTCGGTAATTTGGTCAAAAGCCCAATGGCATTTTGATAAATTGGATGAACTTTAAGGGTATTTTGGTCTTTTCACTTTGGAACCTCCCTACTATTCATGAGGGTATTTTGGTAATTTGGCAATCTCACATTTTCTATAAATAGAGGGGTGGGGTGAGAGAGAAAGCTACACCAAATCAGTTTTACTTTCTCTCTCTCGATATATGGTTGTTTCAGAATTCACGAGATCGATGAATAGTATTTTTACGAAAGTTACGGTATTTCTGCACATTTGTGAAATAGAATTACCGCAAGTCGTGAATAGTACTATTTCATCTTTTTCTTAGGTGAATAGTGTTTTTGCGAGAAACCGCGGTTTACGGTATTTCTGGCAAAAGAAATAAGTCGCTCTTTGGTCAGTCCTGGTGGATAACCTATAGAGGCATCAGACGTTTGGTGCTCCGAGACAAGCTGATTTTCATTTCAATTAAAATTTGGAAGCGAGGTATAACATCTTATATTAATCTATTTAATTGTTAAGTATATTAATGTTTTAGAAATCAATCATGGAGTAGATCAATAAAGGTTTAAAGAGGCGTGTATCTCTCGGTAATCATCCGACATACCACTTTAACCCTAAACTTAAGTTAGAAGTAAAATAATATTTTACCGTCTTTTGTAAAGGATTAAATGTCTGTATCTCTCAGTAATTATCCGACATACTTTAATCCCTAACTTAAGTAGAAGTAAAATTTTTGTTCTACGGTCTTTCCGCAGCTTGAGCATTAATGAGATTTGGACATTCCAAAACTCTACATATGTCACATCTCCATTCAGATAATTCTAATCACCGATCAATATATCAAGTCAAAGATCAATCAATCCATATCAACTGAATTCAAGTCAAGTCAAAAATTTAATTAACAAATAATATTCAAATACAAGTTGTAAAGAAGTCCGGTTACCTGATAGGAAATATAATTTTGATTCGCGACTCGATTGTGATTCTTGACTCGATATGTGAAGATATTAAATTGATCCTTGATGCCTTAATTTGATTTTAAATTATTTTATTTATGAAATGGTCCAAAAATAATAAACTTATATTTCATTTTATACGTATAAAAATGATAAAGACTTATTATTCTCGAGACCAATATTAAACAATTCAAATCATCATATTAAAGAGATTTTAGTTATTACTATTATTAAGGTTGTAACTAAATGATGAGATAATACTTATCAAGTGCCGAGGTATCATGTACATATTAATTTTAGGGGATAATTATAATAAGTATTTGTATTCTTCAGTTAATTACATATTTGATTTTTATTTTTCTTTATTAAATAAGTATCAATACATTAAATATTAGATCTTCTTTGCCCCTCCTTTTATGGCTCTGTCACTTGATGCTATAGAGTTTAGAAAGTTTTTCTGAAGCAAAAAAAAAAAAAAAATTAGAAGGTTCTTCTCACCAATATGAATTTAATTGGTATTGGGAAAATGAAGAACAAGAGATTAATTAATTATAAATGAAAAAAATAAACAGAAGGAGATAAAATACAAAGACTTCTGAAAAATTAATAAACCAACCATTGGTTTATTATTTCATCAGTTTTTTTGCTCTGACTGCGTATATATTTTCAAGAGATGCTAATAGAGGTGTGAATTGAACATATTCGGATGAGATTTAGCATAATTCAAATGTGAACTCACATTCAATTAATTAAAATTTAAGATCCAAATGAGAATTCATATCTATTTACATACACTTTGTTTTAATGTGGAGCAGAGGATGGAAAAAGAAGTTTTATTATTATTATTATTATTATTATTTGTTTGGTCGAATATTTAATAAGAGATTAAAGTAAAAAAAGGTTACACATTTAACCTCTTTTAACCGCTTAAACTTTATATTTTGTTACTTTTCAAATTGTATTGTAACGGATGTCAATAGTATGAATCAAAGAAGAGAATGTAAAATATTATGACTTTAATTTTTATTCCATTCTTTCCCCTTTACTTTGTATTATTCAAACAGAGTGATAGTGGATATTGAATATGGGATCAGATTCAGATAAAATTTTGGATTTTATATTTGAATATTTAAAATAATAGAATATATATTTAATATGAAATATAATACATATAATTTACATTATAAAGTATAATTTAATATCAGAATACTAATTTAACTAACTAATATAATATAATCTTTTTAAAAAAACATATATGTTTATAAGGATGTTCTTCCAGCATTCATACTTTTGTATTCAGACGGGTGCGTTCAAATGATGTTTGAACATTACACGTTAAATCATGTATTAGTATTTTTGATGTGAGATTTATAAAAAATAATATATGCTATATATTTAAAAAATGTTTTGTGCGAATGTAAGTGTGCTGAATTTTTCGATTGCGAACTTTATTATATTGAATGTGCAAAAGTCATTAAATACATTAAAATTTATTGTGAATGCATACGTTTAGAAAATAAATACAAAACTTATTAATATTTAAAAAAAGAACATATTGCTTTTTTATTTATAAAATAGAGTTAGAAAGAAACAACGGGAAACTGGGGAAGTGGGAATGCAAGTCTCCGGTCTATTCAAAAAGTGCCAGTCAATTGGGTGGGACCCGCTAATGAAATGAGTAAATGGGGCTCCTCTGCCAACTAAGTCTCACCGTTGGTCCAATCAGATGCTTCGGATTCTCTGCGGCTGATAAATTCTTACAAATATGCATGCAGTCTCGGAGAGACGGACATGAACTCATGGAGAAGAGAATTTACTAATTTAGTACTATTATTATAGTAATAAATTCGGAATTGAGAAATATTTGGCGAGATAAAAAAATTCACAATTCGGATATAACACGAATATATTTTAGAAATGGTCTATTTTATATAATATAAATAAAATATATTAAAATATTAAAATTTTACTAGTATATAAAAAGAATATAAAAATTTTATTTAAAATAATATATAATATATTTTATTTGTAAATAATTTAAATAAAATATTTTTTGATAAAAAATATATTATATATTAAAATGATGAATTATTTATGAAACATCTAACTATACATAAAAGAAAATTATTCACGAATTATATGCTCTTATTATCGGCGTCATTGACTCGTCATATTAGTGTGGCAATGAACCTGTGACAGGGGGATTATCACTGTAAATTCACCTGCAAAGAAGCTGATAATTAAACTGATTACGACTTCCAAGTTAAGCCATTTAAGGAATGCTTCAAAGCGACCCAACGCTCACAACGATGGGTCAATTGAATTCAGGGCTTCAGGCAGAGACGCAGAGTGTAGACTGGTTTCTCTCTCGTGAAATTAAATAATTAATTAAAAGAATATTGCATGAATTTAAAAGAAACTTCTTTTTTAAACCAATATATGCGTCAGATATTCTTATCATTACTTCAAATACCACAAACACAAACTTGATTGTAGACGAAGGATTATATAAAACAAAAATATACTGCTAATTTTCGAAGGACCAAAAAAAAAACAATTCCAACAATTGTTTAAATTGACCAGATATTAATATATTATATAAATCTATGTCATAATCTTTAATCTATATAAATATACGTACTAGTGATATGTTATACTCCAATTCCAATAATAATTTAGATGCACAAAATTTTATTGGTCTTCGTTCAAAACTTGTTAGTCAAGCCTCGTGAATGAATCCCTCTTTCGCTACTTTATTAGAATTTTGCATTAAAAATTTGAAAGTTAATTGGGAATAAAATGCTTTTTTAGCAAAGCTAACCCCACTGTCTTGTTGTGAGTTGTGACTATTATATTTATAGGTCGCTTCGACGGTATAGTCAATGCAGAACCGACAACCCGTGAAACCATATACCTGGTTTTGGTTCACAAACACCAAAAAATTTCGACGCTTCTTTTCAGAACGGGTCCCACCGAGTTATCACTTTGATAGTCTAACGTGTTAATCCGAGCAAGTACACAGGCATGAAATTTAAAAACAATTGCAGATAATCTGGATCCCTGTTCTTCAGCAGCCTCCCCTCTGCGGCTCTGCCATTCGGCCATTCCATTCCCACATTGCAGTTTTCACAGACTCACTGTGCTGTATCAAAATCTCTCTTCTTTCTTTAGAAATTCCCCGTTTCCTTTCTCATCTCCACATCATTCCTTCCACACATTCGCACGCTTCCACTCCGAGAGAGATAGAGAGAGGTTTTGAAAAATCGAGTATAAATCACTAAAACCCACCTTTCGCTCAGAAGAGAACACTCTTTTCTTTCCTTACCTTCCATGGGGAGGTACTTGTATCTCTTCTCCTTGTTGCTTTTCTCGGCTCTGTGCACCTCACTTCAAGCCACAGCTGCGGAGCTCAACGAAACACAGGCCCAACTACTGAAAGACCTCTTTGCGGACCTTGAATCCAGTTTCTCTGTCCCCACTGCCCGTTTAAACAACAGCATCAACACCAATCCATGCAACTGGACTGGTGTCAAATGCATCTCACGTTCCTCGTCTGAGGTGGTAAGCCATCTATCCTTCTCTAACCTTGGCATCTCCGCTGCCAACTCTTCTGCTTTAAAGATATTCTTTGATAGCGTTTGTTCTCTCGATACCTTGCAAGAAGTGGACCTTTCAAGCAATCATTTGAGTTCTTTGCCTGATTCCTTCTTTTCCAACTGTACTGGTCTCTCTTCTTTGAAGGACCTTAACCTGAGCGGCAATGGATTAGATAGACAAATACCTGATTTCTCCAAATTTGTACATCTGAAGGTCCTTGATTTGTCTTTCAATCACTTGACTGGTGCTATTGATAAGAACTTGGATTCATTGACACAATTAGAAAGTTTGAATCTTTCCACTAATATGTTGAATGGTCCAGTTCCGTCATTCATTGGCGGTCAGGAAAATGGCACTTTGAGAGAATTAGTGCTTTCCATGAACAACTTCACTGGTAGTATCCCGAGTGATATCTTTAAGCACGGTAACTTGAATTTATTGGATCTTGGCCAAAACAGTCTAACTGGGTCTGTACCCAATGAATTCAACAAACTTCCCAAGTTGGAAACCCTCCTTTTAAGTGCAAATCATCTGTCAGGTGGCATCCCAGATAGCATAACAAAGCTCGCAAATCTTTCTCGATTCGGGGCATATCAAAACAATTTCAGTGGATCAATTCCAATTGGTCTGACAAGGTACATCAATGTGTTGGATTTGAGCTATAATAATCTAACTGGATTCCTCCCTGCTGACCTCCTATCTGCTTCTACTCTGAACTCCATTGATTTCACTGGTAATAGTCTATCAGGATCAATTCCGGTAAATATATCTCATAACCTCTATAGAATGAGACTAGGTGGGAACCAGTTAAGCGGTATCCTTCCTACTCAAATTGGAGAGCTCTCTTATTTGTCTTATCTAGAATTGGATAGGAATAAGTTCCATGGAGATATACCAAAGAGTTTGGGACTCTGCAAGAATCTGACATTGTTGAACTTGGCTTCAAATAATTTTGAAAATGAGCTCCCACCTGAATTGGGGAACCTTTCGAATTTGGTGGTTCTGAAACTCCAAATGAACAATATCAGTGGGAGGATTCCCTATCAAATATCAAATTTGGTGAATTTGAGCACCTTAAATCTCAGCAATAATGCCCTCTCTGGGGAAATTCCTCCCCAAATTTTGGATTTACGGAAGCTTTCAAACCTGAATCTGCAAGGTAATAACTTAAGTGGATCTATTCCAACTATGATTAGCAACATGACCTATTTAATTGAGCTTCAACTGGGAAAAAACAGATTAAATGGCACAATTCCGGAAATGCCCTCAAGTCTTACCACAGCACTAAATTTGAGCCACAACTGTTTTAGTGGCTCCATTCTATCTTCTTCTTTCAGTAACTCGCTTGAACTAGAAATACTTGATTTATCGTACAATAACTTTTCTGGTCTAGTACCAGATTCTCTGACCACTCTGCAATCTCTAACCCTTTTGGACCTGTCCAACAACAGTCTCTCTGGCACACTTCCTGCTTTTCATAGCTGGGTAGATGTAATAATTTCAGGCAATGCCCTTCTTTCAAATTCGTCTCGGGAAGAAAATCCTAACTTTAATTCTAGTTCCAATTCTAAGAAAAATTTTCACAAAGTTCCTGTTATCTTGTTTTCTGTAGTTGGCACATTTGTCGGGCTTTTGTTGTTAGCAGGTGTAATTGTATTCGCATTGTCAAAGCGGTTTTACCGTGTTGAAGATGTTGGGCTCAATTCAGATGATAACACCATTCCCCACATCATTAATGGGCGTTTTATCACAAATAACAGAATCCATACTTCAAACATCGATTTCTCCAAATCAATGGAGGCTGTTTTGAATCCATTGAATGTGTTTATGAAGACCCGGTTCTGCACCTACTACCATGTCGAGATGCCCAGTGGGTCATCCTATTCAGTCAAAAAACTAAATTTCAGTGAGAAAACAATTCAAATCGGGAGCCAAGAGAAATTCAGCCATGAGCTTGAGGTTTTGGGTCGGCTAACAAACTCTAATGTGATGGTTCCTCTAGCCTATGTGTTGACTGTGGACAGTGCCTATCTGTTTTATGAGCATGTGCGCATGGGCACAGTATTTGATGTGCTGCATGGTAGTGGTGATGTGTTGGATTGGAAATGTCGGTACAGTATAGCTCTTGGTGTAGCCCATGGCCTTGCATTCCTTCATGGTTGCACACAGCCGGTGCTGCTTCTAGATCTTTCTTCAAGGTCGTTGCATCTGAAATCTTTGAATGAGCCTCAGATTGGTGATATTGAGCTTTATAAGGTCATTGATCCATCTAAGAGTACCAGTAGCTTGTCTACTGTTGCTGGTACTGTTGGTTACATTCCACCAGGTATGGAAGTTTCAACATTAATTTAATCTGTTCTTTTTGTGTTGTCATTCCTCTCTCTCTCTCTTCTCTCTTCCTCTACCTCTCTTTTTTGTGGTTCTTGTGCCATTACTGAACCTGACTTGTTCAACACAAGACTGGTCCTGGTAGAAACCTTTTGCAATTATAATAAGAGTACTTGCATTTTTTTTTTCTGGTTCAGGTTATGATACAGTACCAATATGAATTATTGATGCTATTGATATAGAAAATTTGATTCTGTACCTGGCACCAGAAAACAAATATATGTTAATGGTGCTATTACTTAAGAATTGACTATTTTGTTGCTTCGAAGAGAAACTTAAATCCATAGATTCTAACTTCAAGTATTTTGTGTAATTGTAGAATATGCGTACACAATGAGGCTCACAATGGCAGGCAATGTTTATAGCTTTGGTGTGGTACTACTTGAACTACTTACTGGGAAGCCACCTGTCAGTGAAGGGATTGAGCTGGCAAAGTGGGCCCTTAGTCACTCGGCACGGCCTGAGGACAGAGATGGAATTCTCGACTCGAGAATCTCTCGTGTCTCAATTCCTGTGCACAGCCAGATGCAGTCAGTTCTGGAAATAGCCCTTGCTTGTGTTGCTTTTTCACCTGATTCAAGGCCGAAGATGCGAAATGTCTTAAGAATGTTATTTAATGCTAAGTGAAGTTGTCGTGAGATATATGTTATAGGTAAGGTTGCTTTTGTAAAATTGTGGTGTGAGATGGTAGCTCGTTTGCTTGATTCAATCACAAAGTAAAAGAGTAGGTGTTTAACCTTAAATAGTTGTTATTATTAGATATTTTTAGCTAGGTGAAATGAGAAGGATTGATCTCAAAAACAAAGGAAAAAAAAAACAAATGAGAATAACTATCAACACTGACACCAGCACTGCAGAACCAGTACAATACTTCTATCAATCATATGGCACTACCACTAAAGGCGTTATTGCTGTCTTTAAGTACCATATTAAATGAACAAGTTGTTATGTTAGTTTAGACTTAGATTGTAGACATTTTAGCGTGCAGTCTTTGATTGTACCAAATGGAATTAAATTAATATGCTTGACGCTTGCTTCTGCAATAAACTAAGATAATTACACATCATAACAAACACAAAATTTGTGAAATGATTGAAGTGGATGCCCTTGGAACATAATCTCCTTTTATCTACAGATTCAAGCATAAAATTTTCAATCTCAGTACGGCAGAACCATCACGTCTTTGAATCTCTACACTAATGCATAAGAAAATTGAAAATCCGGTACATAAATCTGGTTTCTTCTTCTTGTTTTCCCCCTTTTTTTTAAAGGAAAAAAGAATCAGCCTTCTCCCATCTCCAAGACTTCAGAAATTTTGGATTCTCTTGACCAAAAAGACCTCTAACCCTGGTCAGGCACATCTGGAATGACCTATATCTGCAATACAATGAATGATATTTGATTGTTTATTGGAAAGGATAATTAATGAATGAGTTGAGAAAAAGAAAACCGGTGAACTTCTGTTGTTGCTAAAACATGAAATTAATAAACAAGTGTAACAATACTAACACTTCATTTGTAGAACTTTATCTGATAACAAATTCTATTCAGAAAATCAGTACCAGGTGCATGGCAATAAATGTGCACATGCATAAGCAAAAGTGCAAAATAATAGACATATAGTTGCGCAAGGAAAGGAAAATCTAGCTTCTAATTTTCTTCTAACCTCAAACTACTATAATCAAGAAGACATTGACAGAGCAAGGGGCACCTCGCTTTCCCGAGAGGCAATTGACGACTCGCAAGCATCCTTTGATATTGCCTCTCCTTCTGCTATACCTAAGAAAGTGTTGTCAAACTGATTGCTAATTTGCTATTAATGATAACACATCACATCTTCTTGCTGGAATAGCTTATCATCTAATAATAGAATTGTCCAGTATCTTTTTCCTGGTTTCTGAGGACTGCAAGCGCAATAGTTCTATGTGAATTGTAAAAGCATCCTCAAGACCGTTAAGCAAGTCCCATAAAACATGAAGGAAACTATATCAGAAATGCATCAAAGGTCAGACATTTCTACTGATGAGATTCTGGCAATACTAAAAATGCACAAAATCATTCTCATATTAAAAAGCATCTGACATTCCCTGCTGGAATTAATACATCTGATTACAAATTCTTTAGGATTCCTCTGCAATCTTATTTGCTGACAGAATGTTTATTAGGACCTGACGGTCCCGTATGTGACTCACCAGCCGTCTCCTCATGGCCTTCTTCAGTGATGTTTCCTAATACTGTTGCATTACCAAACCTCACCTTCCTTGGGCCTCCATGTGAGTCCACTGCCTCTTCCTCCACCACCTGTTGTTGTGGTGCATCTGTGGCCACCATCACTGTTGGTTGTCTTGTAACCTTTCAAAAAGAAATAAAAATAAAGTAGCATTCCTTAATTTGACTGCAGATAACGATTGATCCATCACGGGAGCTTAGGCACATTAATGGACCTCCAGGACAGAATGCTTTGGGATGACAACAATGGTACATGCTAGTGGAGACACTATTTTTTTTTAAAGCGAGAAAATTGCAGATGTATTTTCTTAAAGAAAAGGTCTAAAAGGAATTTCCTCAGAAAAAGATTACTAAGTTTTGTGTTCATAAGCTGACAGACAACTTCTTAAACGTTTCCAACAGTTGCAACATGATTAGCTTTAAAGCTTATAGGATAAATGTTAAAATCTAATAAGAAAAAAAAAACAATCTATTTCAAAAAAAATCACCTGTCGTTGTGATGATGTCCTGTCTTCTGCTCTGATCCTATTAGCATTAGCTATTCGCAAACCAAGGCAACGATATAGGCATGTGAAAATCCAGAAAATCCATGGAGAAGCAACCAGTGCCATACCGGCAGGGAGAAGCCATGATGGAGCCGATGATGTTGGGAGGGAAATGAACATTACCAGGAAAACACCACCAATGAGTAAGAGAAGAAAGAGTAGGCAAGTAATAAGGCAAACACATGCCTGGCCAGACCTGGGCCTGCCTTCTGGTTGCTGTTGTGACATTCCCGATGAATTACGCTGCTCTGGCGAGCCTTTATTCATCAAGTATTCTCTGTTTTCTTCTTTCTCTTACTCCTCCTCCTCCTTGTACTTTCTGTTGTAGTTGTTTACCTTGGATTCACTAATGATGTAAGATTCCTCTGAATCTCTCCCTCCTTTTTTTTATTGCAATTTCATTTCTGTATCTTGTTTTTTTTGTTCTTGATTTTTTTGTTGAGAATTTGGGATTATTGCTGAGAAGGTGAAATTAGTCAAAATGGCCTACGCGTTACGACAGCCAGGGTTTGCAAGGTTGGCTTGTTTATGGTTTAGAAGAGAGAGAGAGAGAGAGAGAGAGAGAGAGAGAGAGAGAGGCGTTGAGGTGCTAAACTGAGATTACCTATAAGCTGTATGATGTGGTTGCATGATTGTGTGGAAGCGCTCGGTAGGGCAGAGAAAAAGGCAAAACGTATTTGACTATTTGTATTTCCCCATTAATCACAGTCAAGGCATAAAATTTGATATCATTACATGAATTAAACATACGTTTAGTTGTGAAAACTATATAGATTTTCTTTAAAATTTTTGTTAATATACATTTAGTTGTGGACACCTAGGACTAGCCATCAATGGCCTTCTTATAAGTTTATGGTAGTGGGATAGTGGAACCCCTCTTTCTCCACAGAGAATACGAGAAGTTCTACTGTTTTTTTTTTAAAACGACGAAAACTAAATAGTTCTGGGTAGACTTTTAAAAAAAATCCGGACGGGTCAGATCCGACTCGTTGAATCTGTGGCTGCAACTCACCCCGACTCGTGCTCAAACCCATCAGACCTGTGACCCGTTAGAACCGACGGGTCTAGCACGGACGCGGGCAACAAAAATTAAAAAAATCCGTGCTAGACTCGACCCGTTTTGGACCCGTCCCGACCCGCCCAACCCGTGATAACCCGCCACCGACCCGACTCGGGAAACCCGATCCAATACCCGGTAACCCGGAAAATTCAAAAAAATACAGGAAAATTATTTTTTTTTGTCAAAATATATTATAGTTATATATTTTTAATATTCTTAATAATTATTTTTGATTTTTTTAGAATTTATTTGAATTTTATTGGGTTATTTTTGAATTTTGAAAAAAAACTTGCCGACCCGTCCCGTTTCCGACCCGACCCGCCCCACCCTTGGACCCGACCCGTCCCGACCCGCCGACCCGTCCGACCCGACAGGTCTAGGACAGGTCGCGGCCAATTCCCCAAAATGGACCCGTCCTAACCCGTCCCGCCATAACCCGTCCCGACCCGACCCGACATGTCCCGATTTTATAACACTAGTTCTGCGCATTGAAGGGAAGGATCCTTGACAATGGATTATCTTCATAATTTTGACAATAAATCTTCAATTAAATATGAAAAAAATAGAATTTTTTTTATAGATATGTTATTCTATTCATAGATTAATGGTGATTAAAATTTTATGTAATTTCATTATTATTTGTTATTCCATTAAAAATCATCAAAATGTTATTTATAACCGTTCTAATTTAACAATCTTTGATGGACTATCAAATGATAATAAAATTATATGAAATTTGAATCACCATCAATCTACAAATAGAATCACCATCAATTTCATTATTGTTTCTTTTTATTTTTTTTTCATATTTATTTGAAAGTCCATTATCAAAATTATCAAGATAATCATTGTGAAGTGAAAATATATATAGAGATAGTACAGTCCCAACTCAAGAGGGTGTAACTCCCAAGACCAAAAGGACACAGACACAAAGAGGGGAAAATGAAGGAAAACTATCATTCTTGGTAGGGGTATGCAAATGGTTAGTTCAATTCAAACTGAAATAATTATATATATCTAAAATTTTTTCAGTTTGTTAAATTATAAAATAAATTAAACTTTTAAAAACATCAACCGAATAATCAAAAAAAATTGATTTATTCGGTTAAACCCAAATTATATTATTTAAAGAGGAATAAAAATATCAAAAGTTATAAAAATTGATAGAAGAAATAAATAGTTTAAAAGATAAAAGAAATAACTAAATAAAATTTATAGAAAATAAATATATTTAGATTATCTTTGATATAATTCTTATTTATATCAAGTAAAATAAAATTATTTGATAAATTTTGGACTATTCGGTTTATTCAATTTATCCGATTTAAAAAAATAAAAACCAAATCAAACAACAAAAACTGAATTAGCTAAAATTTTCAACTAAACTGAATATTTTAAACCGAAAAACTAAACCAAATAATCCAAAATTTAACGATTCAATTTAAAATCAATTAAACCGATGTTTTTGCACACCCCGCCAAAGTTTTTATCCTCAAATACTGTTAAAAATAATTGACGAACATACTTATCGGTTATCACGTAAAGAATAAAAATAAATGGCCATCTGTTTCTTTTATCAGAAAATAAAAAGAAAGAACACAAAATGGTAACTTGAGCAAAGCACTCGTAAATTTAACATAGGATGGTGACATGCATATACAATTTTACAATTTTACTGATGAATTGAAATATGATTACACCCTGTAGAAACTGGCTAGTCTCAAAGGAGTAAATCCGAAATAACAGGGCAATCTCCAGTTTAAGTTTACCTGAACTGGGGATAATCAAACCCTGCATGAGAAGCTCACCGATGAAATGGCACACATAAATAAACTAATTAACTAAGCACACTATAAATAGATTCGGGATAACTATAGTCTATTCCATCAATGGAGCTTTTCTTCTTGGAAAAGATACGGCCGATCAAAGGCACCACTGGCTTCTTCTTTTGCGACTTCATCATCTCCATTCTCCTCACCAGTCCAATGTCCAGATCGCAAATGCTCAAAGCATCGCCAAAGCATGGCCAATACTCATTCTCTTCCTCCCATCTCTTTTCTCTAATTGCACTTCTCTGTGATTCTTTCACGGCCTCGATCTCTGCCAATTTGGATAGACTTCTGTGAAATTGAGCGCTGATACCTGCCATGGCTATCTCCATTTCGGTTCGTCTCTTTTTCATCAATCCCAACTCTTGCTTCATATCTGCTAACTCCATCTCCAGCCTCTTGATTGATTCCATAATGGATACCTCATAGTAAACGGTTATAGGTTTCTGTTGAGACCCAGATTCGGCACCTGAGGCTGGTGTACCAGGAGAAGAGATTGTAAGCGCGGAATCATATTTGCTGAAAGCCGCCGCAGCCTCTTTGACTGATCCAAACTGTCTGCTTGTTTCAATTTCTGACATGTTAATTTCTTATTTTTTGTGCTTTTATCATTGAATGAATGGAAACATGGAAGGGTTATGGAGATTGGAGAAAGGTGTAAATTATATATATAGTGCGATGGTGAAACTGTGATGATGTTATTCTGATTGCTTTGCTTCTACTTCAAAAGGTTATTACTCACTGAAACTCTGCACCCCAAGAGTGATGATATATGAAGCTTATCAAAGGCTTGATTTGGGGGGGCAGAGAAATGGACTTGTCACCTAAGGCCACTTAGATGGTTATAGAGTGGAGCAGTCAGTAAAAAAATCAGATCTTTTTCACAGATCTATTATAATATTTACCAGAAAAGATTATGACCAAACATGTCTAGAGTCCCATGTTAATTATTATGAAGGAATTCTTTAATAGTAACACAAAGATATCCTCTATCCATTATCAGCTTACATTGAATTGTTGTACAACCTCACAAAAAATAAGTCAACTTTGTGGACTATACTTTAGGCCCAAAATGAAGACCTTTTAGTTGTCCAAAAACAAAAAGGTTGCCAGACTTGAATCAACACTAAATGTACCAATGATAAATCTGGCCTACACTATCAGCCCAATTAAATTCTTTTGGTTTTTCAAACAACAGCTGTACTCAGTTCTCCTCCATAAGCCCATTTACTGGTCTCGAGGTTCGGCCTTTCTCTTTGATATCTTTTATCCATTCAACATCTCAACTCTTTGTATCCTCAAAATCAGCCCAAGTCATGCTAGTTCTCTCTCAACAGTAATCTGATGGTCCTGATCAGTGAGCAGTTGCACTGACTGAGCACACAATAGTCATAGACATAGTCTCTTTCGTACCGAGCAATGACTAATGAGCATCGTAAGCTCCGCCCGCTTTCGATACGCCCAAAGGCTCCCGCGCCAACATATCCCCGAAAACATAGCAATTCCGACACAACCCCGGCTGCTCCTCCTTCGACCCACACTTCTACTTCCCGCCACTGTCGCCTCCAATGGCGAGCCTTCTCCAACTCAATCTCCGCTCCGTCTCCACCCCTCCTCTCTCCTCCGCCGCCATTCCGGCTCCGCCGCTCCACGCAGACACCATTTCCGCGTCGAGGCTAAGGTCCGGGAGATCTTCATGCCCGCTCTTAGCTCCACCATGACTGAGGGCAAAATCGTTTCCTGGCTTAAGTCCGAGGGAGATCGCCTCTCCAAAGGCGACAGCGTGGTGGTCGTCGAGTCTGACAAGGCTGACATGGACGTTGAGTCCTTCCACGACGGAATCTTGGCGGCGATCGTCGTCCCTGAGGGAAGCTCCGCTCCTGTTGGGTCTCCAATTGCGCTACTTGCTGAGACGGAAGACGAGATCGTCCTAGCCAAGTCCCAAGCCTCTGGTTCCAGTTCTGCAGCTCCAGCTTCAGATCAAAAGACGGAAGATGTGTCAGTGCCAGTAGCAGAACCAGAACCAGCGCCTCCCACTCCTCCAGTTTCTTCTCGGGTATCAACTCCAGCCATGAAGGTTGCCTCGACTCATCCTGCGTCAGAGGGTGGGAAGAGAATAGTTGCCACACCTTATGCAAAGAAGCTCGCAAAGGAATTCAATGTTGATTTAGCAACAGTGGTGGGATCGGGGCCAATGGGGAGAATTGTGGCAAAGGATGTTGACTTGGCTGCGAGTTCAGCTGTAGTAAGTGAAAAACCAATGGTTGGTACTCCTGCGGCAGCTCCTGCAGTGCAATTGGGGAGCATAGTGCCTTTCACAACAATGCAAGGAGCAGTTAGCAGGAATATGTTGGAGAGCCTTTCAGTGCCTACATTCAGAGTTGGATATACCATTACAACTGTTGCCCTTGATACTCTTTACAAAAAGGTAAAATACTACAGCGGGGTTTTCTTCTTACAACCTGGCTATCTTTAGTAATGGATTGAGGTACATTTGTGTTGATACAATAGGTAAATTTGGCAGGTTTTTGTGCAAACAATGCATATGATTTGGGTCTAGAATTTGATATTATCTAGTAATTGATAGTCATCAGTGTGGCCTTTAACTGGTTTAGTCACTGATTATGATATTATTTTATGTCTTACGAAACCATAACACGTCTTAATTAGGTCTCTTTCTAAACAACTGAGCAAGAAACCTGATTGCTAGATGAGACAAGGATGATATGGGCCAGGTTTTTGTATGCATAGTACTGCTCAATAAGCTTGCTTGTATGCTATAGAATGTAGTCTCAATTGCCAACTATTTGAAATTAAGTAGCGTTAGCATGTTGTTTATCTCCCCCCTTCTGAAAAATATTAAATGCTGGACTTAATGTTCGTTGTTTGATCTGATACAATCATACAATGCAGATAAAGTCAAAGGGAGTGACAATGACTGCACTCCTGGCAAAAGCCACAGCGATGGCACTGGCACAGCACCCAGTGGTGAACTCGAGCTGCAGAGATGGGAAGAACTTCACATACAACGGCAGCATAAACATTGCTGTGGCTGTGGCCATAGATGGTGGACTCATCACTCCTGTTCTTCAAGACGCTGATAAGGTTAATATTCCAATGTGTAATGATTTGCTTTCCTTGATTACTGGGTAATATTTTGGGCTTTGCCTTACCTACACTTGTCCAGCATTCATGTATGGAGTGCTGCAAATAGCTAAATATTAGAACGGCAGTTTTGTAGGGATTCTAATAAATAGGAGAATGACACTTTGCATTTTCCTGATGTACTGGAATTTAGCCAGAAGCAACAGCTAAATTTATGCATCTTAAGATTTAGTAGAAACCATATATTTATTAGTTTATGGCTAGAGTAATTACTTAGGTATATGTTGTTTTTACTTAATATGTCTTGGCGCTGGTGTTGGGTTGGTATTGGTTTGAGTTTAGTGATTACCAGGCTGTCTGTTGTAGCGGCCATGATTCAGTCAATTCTGTAGCCCGCTATGGTGGCTATAGTGGTTTACACCATCAACCAAAATTCTTAAACACAAATATAGTAAGGAATAGAGGAAGGCAATTAAAATGGAGAAAATGGGCTTACTCTTGTCACTCTGAATTTATTCTTGTGTCAGTCTTGATGGACTTCTCAATATTTTGATGAAAATGTAAGCCCAAAATTCATCTGTCTTCCTTTCATGAATATTTGTGGACTGATTATGACTTTTGAGTGCACCAAAGACCATTAATGAAAAGAATAATTGTGATTGCCTGTAACTTCTATATATCAAGTAAATTTCTTCTTCACCGGGTTATGAAAATATTTTAGTAAGGCAAACAGTTAACACTAATAATGTGTAGTGTTATTTCCACCACATTCAAATTACTTCCTGTCTTCTGTCTGAGGGTATAACACAAAGATTTGGTAATAATCACATAACATTAAATTAAATATCATTTGCAACATGACATGGACAATGTTAGTGCTTATTCTGTGTGGTCTTTTTGTGGTTTGCAGCTTGATATATACTCCTTGTCAAGAAAATGGAAAGAGTTGGTTGATAAGGCTAGGGCCAAGCAGCTCCAACCTCAGGAGTACTCCACTGGTACACCTTATCTCTTCTTTTGCAACAACAACTATTTTGTTTCTTGATAGTTGATATGGAAATTCGGTAGAATGTCCTTTCGAATTTTTTAAACCCTTTAAAACACTGAGAGCATCACTAATGTTTTTTTGCCAAAGTGGAATCCCCCAGCAACCACCACAGTTCTTGTGGAAACAATAATGATGATAAAGGATAGTGTTTGGTCCTTTTTCTCAGAAATTGAAGGAATATTTCTCACTTTCCAAGAGGCGTAAAATTTTTCATGTTTGCATGGGTATACTACATTGTAATTTTTCTCCAAATTGCTCGAATTATGTTGAAATGAATTACCATAACCAATATAATATGATAATATGATATGATTATTGGGCAATTTATGCTAGTCTTATAATTATTTTCTAATGTTGATAGGCACCTTCACTCTATCAAACCTCGGGATGTTTGGTGTAGATCGATTTGATGCAATTTTGCCACCTGGCACTGTAAGTGCAGTTTGATGAAACTTTTATCTCAAGCTCCATTTTTCTAGAAATACAGTTGAAATCATATCCTATCTTCATTTGTTTAATTGGGCATATTGCAGGGAGCAATCATGGCTGTTGGAGCCTCTCAACCAACTGTTGTTGGTACGAAGGATGGCCGAATCGGTATAAAGAATCAGATGCAGGCATGTCATGGTTCATTCTCTTCCATAGTTTAGGTCTTTGTATGGGTTTTTTGGGCATTATACCTGTATTTCCTACACCTTTATCTCAAGTTCCTATTTGTATACCAGGCTTGTAGATGAAGCGCATAAACCAAAAGATACATTCCTGTCTTTTTCTAACTTGGATTCCAATTAATTAGAGAATAAAAATAGAAGCAAAAACAGCAGAAGTTGGGAATATATGAAATTGTCTGTACAAATAAGACACTGCCCATTTGTCTGGGTATAACATATGTACAAATAAAAAGATGTTTCAGTTTTTACCTGGTATACCTTTGTCTTAACAAAATTTTCAGTTTTCACCTGGTTTTTCTGTGTAATTCAACTTGCGATAATTTATTTTTTTGAGTCTATTAACTTAACAATAAATTTTGCATGAAAAATTGCAGGTGAATGTGACAGCTGACCACAGGATCATCTATGGGGCAGATTTGGCTGCATTTTTACAAACCCTTGCGCAAATAATTGAGGATCCTAAAGATCTAACCTTTTAGTATGCTTTTGCATTCTTTTTCTCACTATAGAGTTTATGGTGGGGATACATGTATGGTTCTTATGCATTCTGTACAATCTCTTCACTCAATTTATCATGGCAATTGTAAACTTCAATGCTGGGTCCTCTGTATTACCTTCTTTTTCTCATCGTGATTAATCTGATTTTCCATTTTTAGGGTGACCATTTGTTTTTTTGGATTGAATAAAGATATAATAAATGTTTTTTTTTTTGTGGTCATGGACTTTTGACTTGCTAAAAGGCAGTCGGCACATCACTGTAGTGGCATTTCATAAGTTGGGCCTAATTGTATAGGTAAGGTACAATTTGTAACTTTTTATCCGATAACTCTTTCTGTCTTGATCTCATATTTTAATATTCAATTTAGTTAATTTTGAAATGAATTTAAAAGGAAAAAAAACTTATCGTTCTTCGAAAGAAAAGGTTATCTTGCACAATAGTGTTTGTATTGCTTTTCAAGTACCAAAAATTATCACAGGAAGTACAAATAATTCGCAAAGCGTTTCCAATTTTTTTTTCATCATGAAGAGGTTGATCAAGGGACTTTAGAGCTTGAGACCTACATGAAGATAAACATCGTGATCTTTATCACAAGCAGCATAGGTATCATCATCAAAATCATGATTAGCTAGAAGATTTATAAATGCGATTCAATTTACACATAAACACGAAGACAACATTACTAAAATAATTGTAGTAAAATTAAGTGCATGTTGGCATGTTGCTATCTGGTACCTGGGGCACTAAATATGAATCTGATAACCCAGAGATTCTTTCTGACATGGCTGCTACTGATCTGATTATCATCTTCAAAATCATGATTAGCTAGAAGATTTATAAATGCGATTCAATTTACTCATAAACACGAAGACAACATTACTAAAATAATTGTAGTAAAATTAAGTGCATGTTGGCATGTTGCTATCTGGTACCTGGGGCACTAAATATGAATCTGATAACCCAGAGATTCTTTCTGACATGGCTGCTACTGATCTGATCCTTAGCTAGTGAACTAGGCTCCTCTCCAGATATAGGCTGCTAGATCTAGACTGCTGCAATAACAGTGGGACCATAAAATCACAGACAGTGATGTCAGTGCGCGCTCTTTCTCTCTCTATGGTGATCAAATCATGCGTACGATGTGTTAAGTTACCATCAAAATATCCCAGAATCCAGTCATCCAGATACGGTACCACATTAGGCATCCTTGATATTGGCACGAACACAGAGATCCAGCCATGATTCGAACCATCTCCCTCTCCGAACCAACCTTTTCCACTTTCTGAAAAGCACTAAACAGGGGATAGCATTAGCGCTGCCTCAGACCTTGTACCTCTTATTTCTTCTCTTTTATTTCTTTTTTATTCCTCTCAGCTTCTCTATCTGCTCGTTTTCAAAAAGCATCATTAGGATCTAGATCACAACCACCACTTGATATCCTCAAATTCTACACGAAACTTCTCTAATTTCTCCGCCTCACAACAAAAATTTCTTGAGGTTGTTATTTGTCTGGGTTTGGATCAGATTGTCAAATATTCCATTTCTTCGCGTGTTCAGGTCGCCTTCCCAAATGCCATCAGGTGATACAGACTAAATGGAATACTGAAATGAAAAAAGTAGGAAGTTTTTCCAGCACGAGACAGTTTCACATTCAGGGATGATCCCTAGTAAAGGAAGACTTGAAAAATATCAATAAGTCTATTTTTGGAGTCCAATTCGTACTGATCTCTTCTAGAATGATATTCTTCTAGACTGAAATGAGAATTCTTGATCTGGATTTATACTTTAGCTCATTTCTAAGTTGGGTCATGTCAAGTAGATCTCTAAATTTTCAACTTGCATGTCATTCAATGGAGTGGTAATTTTGCTGTCAATTTTACCAGTCAAGGTCATGTCTACATTTACAAGAAATTAAGATGATTAATCTGATTAAATGAAATAAATATGAACATGAATAATAACATAAAATAAAATTTTGGGAATCAATATCTCACTTTCTATGAATTCATTCAACCCCATTCGACATGGATCATATCTTACACCCCAAAAGCCAAATAGTGACAATAAGATCAAAAGCTATAGAGCTAAGTGCTCAAATTGTTAAGTAAAAAGAAATAAAAAAGATTACAATTTGAAAAAAGTGAAATCTTGTTCTATCTAATAGATGCCCTTTCATGTGGATTTGAATGGCTTGTAGATCTTAAGGTCACCAATGACCCCGGCAATGGACCCGGCTGCAGCCCCCAGAGAAATTACCAGACATGCCATGCTAAGCATTTGCATGCAAATCCAACGGGTACTCCATTTTGGCACCTTCTTTTGCGCAATGTACATCTCCACGGGGAAAAACACAGTCAATGGCCAGAAACCGAGAGCACCAAGTAATCCAACAACATCATTGAAGAATGGCAAGAGCATTGAAATAATGGTAGTCAGAATCACAAAAAGTGTGCGCCATATCAGCCTGAATAGGCTGAGTTTGAATGACCCAATAGAAAACTCCTTGGCAATGAATTTGGAGTCTGGCCACCTTGCTATGGCATGTTTCTCAATGAATGCAAAGAGTGGTTGACAGAAGACCTGGTAGGCACCAATCAAATGAATCACAATTGCGGCGTTGGCTATGTCAAGCAGCCAAAATGGGTTGTAGAATCCAAACCCTGTGAGAAGATTGCTTGGTGCATCATCTCCGAATGCAGCATAGCCGAAGCAACCACAAAGGAGGTAGAAAACTGTGGTTAGTATTACACTGATGAGTGTTGCCCTTCTCATGACTTTAGCCTCAGATGGTGGTGGTGCTTTTATTGTGTCCTGGAAGAAATATATGACATGACAATTTAAGTGTTAATCAAAGGCATTGTTGATGTTGTTGAATCTTATGCCCATTACTAATATTTCTGTTATGAATAGTACTGCTAATTTACTGTTATGTATATTTCAATTTGTATTTCTTCCTTAGCTTTGCTTTTCTTTGAAGATAGAATACAGAGAAAGCAATTACCTGAATCTCAATCAAAATGATAGAGTAGGAATAGGCAAAAGCGATATCGCCGAAAGCTTGTAGGCTGCGATATATTTTCTGAGCTTGTGTCACTGAGCCAATGCTGACACCAGTAAAGCTGCCCTTGAAACCTTTGTTTGCTGTTTTCAAATAAAAATGAGTTGATTATACATTATTACCATAAAATCAATGAATTAATGGCTTGTAAATTTGTTTTATATGTTTTCTCAATTAATTTAGTTATCATCCTTCAATTACTATCAATTCATTTGGTGTAATGAAAATAGTACCTATAACTTGAACTATGCCGAGAGAGAGGCCGATGGATGAGTAGGTAAAGGACATGACAGCTGCGACAATGGACAACCACCATATTTGATCAAAATCTGGGATCTGCGATAACATAATTTCCACAACTCCAAAAATTATCATGTAAGGGATGTTTGAAACACTGCATGGATTTTTGTGCCCTTTCTCATGGAAGCAGTTTGATCTCTTTATTGCCCTGTTCAAGTGAACATATGTAAATTAATTGCCCAAATCTTCAGCATGGATGTTTTTTTTGTTTTTTTTTTCTTTTTCAGAACTTTGTGAATGTTTTAACTTACACCATGCTAATTGAAGCAGCAATTGTGTATCCTATGGCAACGCCAAAGAGATTTGCATATTGAATAAACCCACAAATCTTCACTTTAAACCCACCTGTTGATCAAAATCAAGTATGCATGATTAAACAAATGCAACTAAACTTAATTAAGACTACACTTTCATACAGGTATATTGAAAAAGGATTTACCAAGGTTGGCATGAACTGCATCCATGTAAGTATAGTTGCGCTTGCCAGTCATTGGGTCACCAGAACGGTAACAATCGGCTAGGAGGCTTGAGGTGTAGTAAATAACAAATGAGAAGAGAAACATGACAGCGGGACCCGCAACCCATCCGAGCTGTGCTATGGCCCATGCTAATGATAGCACACCAGAACCAATCACAGCAGTGATGATGTGAGCACTCGCGGTCCAGACAGTTCCTAAAGAATAATTTGGAGATATTGTGAATTTCTCTAGTTTTGGCTTTTTAGACCAGACAATTATATCATCTGTACCAAATGAGCATTATGTCTAGTTTCAATGTAATATATTTACTGGCATTTAAAGCTTGAGAAGAAAAGTGAGCTAAATATTTTACCAGTTCTTTTCAGGCGGCCGTCATCATCAAAGCATTTCGAATCACATTGTTCAAGAGAAGAAACCTCCATTGGCGGCGGATAGATCCCATTTGTGGAGTAATAACCGTTCTTTTCAGCCATCTTTGTTTTCCCCTTTTACTTCGGAGAAAAAAAAAAGAAAGATTTTTCTAAAGGTCAAGTGAAATGAATATAGATTCTGGTCACAATTAATAAACTCAGTCTGAAACTGGGAGAGATGAGAAGACAAGGTGTTTTTCAGTAATTGAACTAGAACAGGGGAGGTATCTTGAGATGTGAGAAGAAGAGATAGATAGAGTATGTTGAATTGGCACTAGAGGACTGGGGTTCTAGCTTATTTATAGAGTGGGGAAGAGAGAAGGGGAGGTTATAACTTATGAAACAGGTAAAAAGGAAGTAAATTTTGTACAGTGTAACACGGATAAATGAGGTCAACGACAGAGGTCTAATACCCAATTTAGTCTCCTCTCCTCTCCAGTCTCCACTATCTGCGTGCCACCTTTGTTACAACATGGCCTTATCTTCTCTCTTTCGTTCTGTTCCAAGTACTTTGAGCACTGAGGTAAATTATTGAGATCTCAATTGTTCATATGCTAGCTATACGATTGATTATGGTGAAAGATATGAGTGGTCGCGGTGATATTTTTTTACATTCAAAATTCAAAGTTCTTTGAAAAAGAACACATCTTTATTTGATCTGTTATGTTATTGTTTTTTTTGGTGGCGTTTTATGTAACCTTTTTCTGACAAAGAGTTCTATTCTACAATCTACTGTGTATCTCCAGATCAGTGTATGTCTCTGTTTTAAAATCAGAAAGAAAGATACGTAACATCAGTAGTCAACGAGAGAGCATTAAAAGAAGCCAAAAAGATGAAACCAAAATAGAATACAGGGGCCAAAAAATTATAATTCAGGGGTCAATTGATGGCAATATGGCATATTTTTACAAATCAATGCAAAATGTTTCGAATTTTTTGTTTAAATTGTTGTCTATATAAACTCAACAAATTAACTAACTAATTGCATATAATTTTGGAGCATCTTTTATTTTTATAATAATAATAATTTATTTCTTCTCATTATTTTTTCACACTAACAAAATTAAAGCATCAAATGATTAAAATATAAACGACTTTGCACCAACCAAGAAGGCCATTTCACCTCTCAGACCCTCTTGAACTGCTTTTCCTTTCCTTTCCTTTCCTTTTTTTCTTAAAAAAAAAAATATGAAAGTGCATGTTTTAGAATCTGTAGTGTATATCTTTTAGAAATAAAAAGGTTATTAGATGATCTGATATATACAGATCATAATTTTTTTTTCGTGGATATTGTCTGTGAATACATTTGATATATTACATGATGTGAATTGATAAACTTATTAAATTAACCAAGGAATAGGAGTGTCAATGGGTTGGTTCGGATCATATTATTTTATTATTTTTCTTGACCCGATCCGTTTAAATTCGGGTAATTTTTTTTGATCCATACCCGATCCGATCCATGTAAAATAATTAATTATTTTTACATAATTTTAAACAATTAAAAATTAATTTATTTATAATTAATCTTAATTAGTGTATATTTAAGATTTAATTAGTACTAAAGTATAAAAGTACTTCAAAAATATAATTAACAGATTGACCCAAACCGACCCGATTCAAGATAAAAAAATCTATACCGACCCATTTATTTTTGGGTCATGTCGGATCGGATCGGGTTCGGATCGGATTAACTGATAAGCCTCAATTATACATAATATACAATTAGGGTTTTATCTCAAAAACTATGTATTTTATGTTAATTGTTAAAATTTATTAATTTTTATGTTGAGTTTGAGATACTGCTATATTTTATGTGTTTTAGGGTTTTTGGAGCAAAAGAGCATGATAGTGAAGAACCCGAATGCAAACGAGATCAAGATTGCACATGGACGACAAGTCACATTACATGATGATCATAAAATCTCATAGAATGATTGAGATTAAGTATTGATGTTGTTGAGCTCATTCTTAACTTTCCAACGAACTTGAAATCAACTCAATTGGAGTTCGGATGAAGAAATTATGGCCAAATTATAATCAGTGCGCAGCAGAATTCCAAAATACGGTCCGCTATTTAAAAATTGCGGTCCGCAATTTTGAACTCATTTTCTGCCAGTTTTATTTCAACTTGTGACCAAAATTACGATTCACAATTTTAAAATTACGGATCATAATTATTGACGACTAGAGCGTGAATTTATATTTTGAAAGCGGTTATTGATTGGAATTAAGAGGTTTTTACACCCCTTCGTCCCAGACATCTCCTAACACTCTGAAAAACTGATCCCAAACAAAAAGAAGAGGAGAACACTATTGGAAAAGAGATTGGACAAGAAGAACTCAATAATCGAACGAGAAATCGAAAATCTTCTTGGTGTATTATTTTCTTTAATCTTTTCTCATGTTGTGTTATTGTTTAAACATGAATCTTTATGTAATCTTTGATATGATTTGTGGCTAGACACCCTTCTAGGGGTCTAGGTGTAAACTCGATAACTCGGATGGTTTAATTGTACTCATATGTTTAAACATGAATCTTTGTGTAATTTTTGATATGATTTATGACTAGACACTCTTCTAGGGATCTAGGTCTAAACTCGATAACTCGGATGGTTTAATTGTACTCATATGTTGATCTTTTAGTTCTTGATGTTTGTGATTGTTGTTTGGTCTCAATTGATTATTCAATTTTAATCAACTGCATGTTACCCTAGAAGTGAAAAAAACCGAAACGTGGAACTAAATTTGTTGATCCAAAATAGTAATTTAGGTTGTAGGCCAAGTACTTAATCGGGAAATCTATTACCTAAGGAAAAATCGAAGAAACCCTAGAAATTACATGAGGTACCGAAATACGAAGTACAAAATCTAGGTTATACCAAAATGATTCATTAATCTTAATGGATTAGATTTATAAGGTGAAGTACTTAACCGTGAAACCCAAATTGTTTAGCTACGGTACCAAACCACGAAAGTGTAAATTTGGTACTAAAATTTGAAATTGAATCTCTAACAAATACTAGAACATATTAAAGATCAAATAGAATGAATTGACCAAACAAGTGAGAGTGAAACCGAAAACCTCTAGAGTCCTTTATTTGATAAAATTTTCAATTGTTGTTGTTAAATTTACGTTTTAATGCACTTTTAGTTTAATCCAAAACATCCATTCGATTATTTATATTAATGAACCTTATGAGAACCTGTAGTTCACTCTTATATTTGTGGTTTGACACTCCGACTACTACTTGACTAAGTCGTACATTTACGGCTGAAATTGAGTACAAATTAAAATATTTTATTAACTTATCAGGAAAGTCATCATTAATCTGTCGAGTCGCAATAATTGAAACCCTAACTGGAATAATAAATGTGAATGAAATTAATAAATCTATAAAGTATAAATTTCTAATACCGTTGTTTTTTTGTATTATCATTTGAAAAAAATGTTCTTTTCTTTTTGTCCCTATCATTGGTTGTCTTTGGATTAGTGTATTATAATCGGGACGGGTTGGGTTGGGTCAGGACGGGTTATGGAGGGTCGGCGGGTTTTGGCGGGAAGGGTCAAAGGGTTTTCACGGGACGGGTTAGGACGGGTCCATTTTGGGGGGTTTGGCCGCGACTCGTCCTAGACCGGTCGGGTCGGGACGGTTCGGGTCCAAGGGAGGGGCAGGTTGGGTGGGACGAGTCGGCGGGTCCAATTTTTTTTTCCTAAAATTCTGAAAAATTCAAAAATTCTCAAAAATTCCAAAAAATTAAAAAATAATTATTAAAAATATTTAAAATATATAACAACTTATATTCTTGACCAAATTTTTTTATCATTTTTGTTCAAAGTTAAAAAATAATCAAAAAATTCAAATAAATTCTAAAAAAAATATAAAAATCTAAAAATATTTATTTAAAAATTAACTATAATCTTAAATGATATGACTTAAAATAAATTGAAATAAAATTTTAAATGAAATAATTTAAGTAAAAGAATAAATAAAATCTTAAAGAATTAGAATAAAATGATAGAACTTTAAAAAAAAGTGAGAAAACAATGTAAATATCATAAAAATTAAAATAAATGGGATAAAAATAAAGTTACCATCCTCCTTTATTCCGGGTTTGGGACCGACTATGTAAAATATAGGCGGAGTTCTAACTTTTTTTTGGTTAGTAAAGTTTATTGAAAAAAAATCAAGTAAGGATTGTAAATGCTAGAAAAATAATAAAAATGAGAAAAAATAAAGAATATAAGTGTTTTAAAAATACCATCTAAAAATTCGAGTTCATATACCATAGATCATTTTCTGGCATACTATCTGAGTCTTCATCCGCTTCTGTCATAAATTCACCGGATGATTGTTCTACAAGTGCATGTTGATTACGTTATTCTACATCAAACCAATCTTTCAAGCATACGAGTCGTTCTAATGTCTTTGCACCCAATTTGCTACGTTTATATGTTATTATCATGTTTGCTGAAATAAAATAGGATTCGGAAGGGACGGTTGACACGGGTACGACAAATATATCACGTGCCATGATGATGAGAGTTGGATATGCAGTTTCATTCCTCTTCCAATAACCGAGGATGTCAATACCGTCGGGTTTCATACTTCCTAAACAATAACTAACTAATTCATTCATATTTATTTGCATTTGTGAGTCGTCATCTTCCTTCAAGTCTCGCAATAATGCAGACCGACTATTGCTCCTCACATATTTTAAAAAATAAAAAATATTAGTCTCATAATATTATAATAATATAACGAGTTCGAATATTATAAATATGTTAGATTTTAGTACCTAATATTATGAGGATTTGAAAAAGATGGTTGATTCGTTTGGTTTACATGAAGTTCAGTGTTGTATAGGTTGAACATTTTTTTCAATGCGGATGTCACACGTTGTCCCTCCCTGATATGTGGTAAATTTAGATTCTTCTTATACCGTTCAAGTAATCTTATAGTATATTTCTTCTTGAATGAAGGATGGAGACAATTGGCAATAATTATAATGAGAGGAACTTCATCCCAATATTTTAGGAATTTCTCTCTCATGACTTCTATAATCGGTGACAGAGGCGAGTCACCGTGCACATCCTCCGCGATTCGATGAAAATCTATATTCTCAAAATCATGGTACACCATAAAAAAATTAGTAATGAAATAATTTAAAATTTATAACGAAATAAATACAAGATGAAAAAAATAAACCTTGGATATCAAATAGAGAAGTTGAAGCAATTGATGTGCGGATGGTATGTACAAGCATGATAGTTGGACGATTGCGTTGAAGAAAACTTTTAAAAATGTGTGAAGTTGTTCGAGTTGGTCCCATTCTTCCGTAGAGCATATTTGTATGGAAGGACACGATGTAGCATTCTATATATTGAATTCCAACGCGTATCTATGTCCCATGGTACTCTTAACTTGCTCAAATTTAATCGTCCACACAAGGCATGAAAATCTTATTTTCTTATATTGTTATAATAAATATGATGAAGACCATCTTTAAATTTACAAATTAAATTATTGACGGAAGTTATTTTCAAACCCGCCTTAACAGTTAAACTAAGAATATGACATGCACATTTTAGGTGAAACATTCTACCATCCATAATTGGATTTAGTGCACGTGTAAAATAATCAATAGATTTAATATTGTTGCTTGCATTATCAAAAGAAATTGAAAATATTTTGTTTTTTAAATCTCTTTTTAAATTATACTCATGCAATATATTTATAATGGATTGATAAGTAATTTGTGCGGTGTGTGGATAATTCATGGTTCGAAAACTTAATACTTTTTTTTGTAAAATCCAATCGTAATCAATATAATGGGCAGTAACACAACTATAACTAAGATCATGTTTACCGGCGGTCCATATATCAGATGTAATTGATATTTTATATGTTGCAACTGCAAATATGGCCAATAATTCACTTTTTCGTTCAACATATTATTTTTTTTAACTCAGATACCATTTTGTTATGATGGAACCTTTTGTATAATGGTTGACCACAACTTCTAATTACCAATCGGGAAAAATCGGTACAATATGCCATACTTATTGGTTGTTCTTTTTTTTGTTATATATCGAGCAAACTCATTTAACATTCTTTTTTCGTCATATTTGACAAGAGTTCTAGTACCGTCTGTGTTCAAACAATTTTGTACCATACGGGTATCGGGTATTTCTTGGGGTTTTTCATTTTTTGCTATGTGTTTATCGGCATATTTTTTAAATTGACTTAAACCATTTTTTATTACATAATTGTACGAAGTTTTGCAATTACTTACCTTACATCGTGCATTGATTAGAACACCGTCGTGACCTAAAGTTTGTTCGTAATAGCGCCACCAAGGTGCATCATATGTTGGAGGAGCTCTCTTCCTTCTCTTGTCAGCTCTGGATTCGATCGAGGATTCCGGGACGCTTGAGTAGGGTGTTGGTGTCGAACATCCCGCACTTGTTGGATGTAACGGTGGAAGTCCACCACTAGTTGTTGTATCGGTATTATATTGGGAACTTGGCGGATATTGATTAAAACTTGATGGATATTGAGAACTTGTCTAGCACTAAAGGAAGTGATTTACGGGTTGTAATTAGGATCAACATGTGGTTGTGATGGATAATATTGTTGTGATGGAATTTGTTGATAATAAGGATGTAGAGGGTTAGGATTTTGTTAATAGTATGGGTTCGGAGACTTAGAACGTAGCATATCTTCACCAAACATTTCAACGCTCAATCGATGTACTATTTCTTCGGCATGAGAGGGATTGGGAGATGCCATTTGATATTTTTAAAATATTAAAAAATATAATGAACGTTATAAATATAAAAAAAAATTAATTATTATAAATTAAAATACAACTAATGAAATAAATAATGTAATAAAAAATAAAGTATATAACAAAAAAACTAAATAAAAGAAACTCATGATAAAAAAATTAAAGAATGTAAATATTTATTTAAAAAAATATTTATTAAATAATATTCTATAAAAAGAACTAATTATTATAAATTAAAAATACAACTAATTACAAAAAATAAAGAATCTAATAAAAACTAATTAAATGAAACGAATGGTAAAAAATGAATGTAAATATATATTTAAAAAACTAATTACCAAAAAAAAATAAACTAATTATAAAATATAATATATACTAATAACTAACTTTTTTTTTGTCGGAATCGAAAGATTGTCGAACGCCCGAAACTTTAAAATGAATTAACGATAGATAATATAATGAATGCTAAATTGACAATAATAACTAAATAACACTAATATAAATATTTTTTATTGTTTTCTGAAGAATGTAACAAAATTACTATAATAATATAATTAGAGAATTGCTAATATCTAATGATTAACGAATTAACGATGGAGAGTTTGGTTTGGAGAATTGAGAAGAGAGATAGAAATTTTTAATTATTATTTTAATTATTTTTTTGATTTTTTTTTGAATTTTAACGGGTTTGGGACGGGTCGGACGAGTAAAGTGGGTTGGGTCGGACGGGTTAGATTCCTGGGTTTTCCGGGTCGGGTCGGACACAGGTTATAACGGGTTGGATGGATTGGGACGGGTCGGATCGAGTACGGATTTTTTTTCAAATTTTTTTACCCGCGCCCGTGCTAGACCCGCCGGTTCTAACGGATCACAGGTCTGACGGATTTGAACACGGGTTGGATCAGGACAAGTCACGGCCACGGGTCGGGTCTGACCCGGCTGGGTTTTTTTAAAACACTACTTTGGATCAGTGTACGCGCGCGCATGTTTATTTGTGCCGAATCCCGTTAGATTTTCAACCAACAAAATTATTTAATATTTTTTGGAATAAAGAAAGAAGATCAAGAAATAAATTTTCTTTTATGTCATCATATTTGATGGTGGATGTGGCGAAAAGAATAAAGATAATTCTTATATCGTCGATTCTATTTTGTAAGGTCAAGATGTAATGAGGTAAAAATAATTTCAAATAAAAGCATCTCCGTATCACTTAGAAATGATTTATCATTTCTAAGTTATAATATGATGATTGATCGTATAGCAGTTCCAATCTTATTAAATTAACAAGTCCTTCTAAACGTAAATTACTGTTTGCAAGTAGTACAAACTTCTTCATCTACAATAGTAATTTTTTTCACTAATTAGAAATTATTTATCAAAGAATTAGAAATTACAAAAAGTAAAATAATTCTGAAATTGTTGTACACAAGATTATTAAATTGGTCATATTAGAAATAGATTCAAATTCTACAAGTGTACAGACAAAATGTTCTAAGCTATGAGAACGATTATCATTTTGTTTTTCAACATTAAAATTAATGATAAATGATATATCATTATTTTATACACTATCCTATTACATTTTTTTATTTGTGCAACGGGCTTTAGAGCAAATTATCATTCCTTCATTGTGAACAACCTCATTTTTGAAATATGATTTATTTTCTATATTTTTCTTCTTTCCAAAAAAATAGTAAAATTTCAGTCATAGACTAATCACCCATTACGTAAAGAAACATAATACATGCATCACTTTATTCTTAAATTTATGTATGTAAAAATAAAATAAATACATATAAAATATAGATAAAAAGGTACATATAAAGCTTTAAAAGCTTCAAACTTGTCTCATTATCGCATTTCATTTTGTTAATAAAGTTGCTTACACGTGTTAGATTATGTAAACACAAGATCTTAACCTCTCTTTCGCTATTCCCCTTCCCTGGTAGGTTCAGGCGATTATGACGAATCAACAGTTTTTTTTGTATATAATAATTATAATAATTATATTATTAATAATTAGAGTGATAAAAGAAAAATTTGAAATTTACGAATAGCAGCGCGTCACTGACCGTGGCGCGGAGCAAACGCGTCACTGTCAGTGGCGTCTTTAAGTAAACGCGTCATTGGCAATGACGTATTTGGTGGTTGATCGGCAATAGTAATGTTGATCCAATGATAATAGATCATGATCAGGATGAGTAAGAGCAAATGTGTCACTGTCAGTGGCACGTTTACTCTGTTTTATACAAAGACGCCACTGGTAGTGACGCATCAACCCAATGACGCGATTACTCTATTTTATACAAAGACGTCACTGATAATGGCGCTCAAACCAGTGACGCGTTGTCATTAATAATTTTAAATTTTTATTTTTATCACTCTTATTATTAATAATATAATTATTATAATTATTATATAAAAAAAACTGACGAATTCAGCATGTCAAGGAAGAATGACGTTGCCCCCTTGTCCTGCTTTATTTTTTTTGGCATCTAAACCTCCTCTATCTCAGTGAATTAATGTTGTTATAAAGGCTATGCTGCCTAGCTATGAGATCCTTTCAGTCGGGCTTGTAACATGCAAATAAACGAATTAAATAGATATTTTTATATTATAATTTTTTTCATTGATTTTGTTTAAATTTGTTCATCTTTTTAAGTCCAAAAGTTTATATAAAATATTTTCTCTCTCCTTATTTAAAATAATATATATAATATACTCAATGTGACACTTAGCTTTTAAAATGATTCAACTTTTAAATATGATAATTTATAGATTATTATGTGTTTAATTATATTAATATTTATTATAATTATAATTATCATTAATATTTAGCATTTAAAAATATTGTGTCTAAATTTTTTTATTGTAAAATTTTATTAAATATATTTAAAATTTTATATTATTAATTATTTATTTAAGAACTATTTTGTGCGACAAATATAAAAGTCGGGTATGGGTTTAATTTTTTTTTTAATCGAGTTATAGGTATACGGTAAAATGTTACTTAACATTAATTATATACTAATTAAGATTAATTATAAATTAATTAAATTAAGATTTTTTGATCCGAATTTAATTGGATCGGATCAAAAATAATAATAAAATAATATGACCCGATCCGAACTCGAACCAACCCGACCCATTGACATCCCTAGATACTGTGGTTAACCGGTTCACATGATTGAATATACGGTTATCATGCTTGAATTAAAGAGAATTAGTTATAAATTATAAGACTTTGGACCTCTGCTCGCTTAGAAAATCTACCGGGGACGGAGCCATGTTTAATATTATAATTATTTTAAAAGTTGGGTAAATTTTATAATTTTTTATAATAGAATAATAATTTTGAAGGTACTTTTTGAAAATATTTTTCAAGAAAGGACATAATATTACAATATTTTGCAATTAAAGCATAATTTTATGAAAATCTTTGTACAGAAGTATATAACTATATTTACATCTTCAAAAACTTTTTGAACAGAGGTCAATTGCCCCTCCGCCCCTGCCTCTCCATTCTTTCAGAAATTATATGATATTTCCAATGAAATTATTTTAATTCACTTAGATAAAATGATATTAATTCATTGTTTGTTAAATTTTATGCAACCTTTTATTTTTTTTTTCAAAATATACCGGAATTATTTTTTTTTTCAATTTGTCCGTATAGAAATATCTATTATATAGCGAGAGCCCACATGACCTAACTTGAGGCACTATATGTTCTATTGATAGGTAGATTGCCCAGTGGGATACTTTGATGCAGCTCTCATGATTTTCAATGAGCGGTCGCTAATTAACAGAACAAAAAGTTGAATTATCAATTACCTGCATATCTGCTCATATTCTGTTTTTTATGACATTTGTTCATTTATTGGCTATTTTTTTTTTGCCCCAAATGGCCGATCATGCCCTTTTTTCGACTTTTAAAGATGCTCTTGGACCTAAAATTGAAAAGAGACCAATTTCTTCTGTCGACTGTTTCGTACTGACACTGTATATATATATATATATATATATATATATATAAATATAAGATCTTTGCTACTGTCTTAAATTATGAGAATTCGTATCACACAATTCTTGAATTGAGATGAATGGTTAGGATTCATTTTCTTACTGTACTACGAGAAGTCAAGCTCTTAAATTATAGTGTATGAAATTAAGGTGAAATTATAGTGTTTGAATTGAGATGAATTGTTAGGATTCATTTTCATACTGTGCAGATTCATATTTCTTTTATCTCGTTTTTTATATTTTGAAGTGTTAAAATCCTCTTCACAATGTCCATGCAAAAGATGACAAATTATTAACAAAAACTGATGAGAAATTAATAATTCCGATGCACGTATGGACAAACTATTAATTAACAAAATGGTAAAATTTGAATCAATTATTTGATGCAGGAATATATGATTAGGATTTATATTTAAGTAAATTTTATATGACGAAAGAATGTGGTGCGTCTGATTAAAATATCTAACGAGCCAGAAACAAAGTTTCCAGATACCTAAATTTCCACCAACTTTAAGGGAAAATGTAACATATATACTTAATTCAAGATCCGTAAATTTCCACCAATTTCTTAATACTCTCATTCTCACTTGTTATATTTGAACTGAAATTCAAGCGAATGGACAATTTCAAGTCCGACAAGTGAAATGGGAAATAGTAAGAATTTAAAGAAATTTCTCTAAAATCAAGAGAGTTAGGCAATTAATTTGAAAATAAAAGAGAATTATTTTTACTTCTCTAAATATTATCGATTGAAATTATTTTTTTCTTATTTTATCATGCATTCGGAACAAAAGAAAATAATAGAAAATAGAACTTCTACGTTTTGTTTTATTTGAAATAATTTTATTCTGCAAGATTATTCTTTTGGCACATTTCTGGTATCTAGTTGTGCTTTGATTTGGAGATTGAAAATGTATCAGGAACAAATCAGGTTCTAACTAAAATTGTGCGCATTCCGTGGAAAAAACTTTATATAGATAAGATTTGATTTATGATCAATATATAATTTACTGTTCAGTAAGTATTTAGTGCGCAGTATTTCTTCTTTTTATTTTATTTTTTCCAAATGCTTCCCAGAAATGGGGGGATGGATGTATGATATATGCGATAAGGAACAATGATATCCTTGGTCTATTTATTCTCATGCTAAACTATCCCAATGTAAGTAGTGTCATTATTTGAATTCATCATCTGCCTAATTCGTTCTCTGGAGTATCTACCCACCCCAGAGGCCAAGGTGTCACCCAGTCTCGCTAAGCATCTGTATAGGTTCGGTGCTTTGCATCTGCTGTTGTTCTTGTTTAGGAAATTAAGTAATTTTCTGGTTTGAATGAATGGTCTGATATGAAATTCAACGCACCTGAGTGTAGAAGAAATATTTCACTTATCCTACTAGCATAGCATAATGATATGATGGTGATCACGATGATATATATGATCAAATTCATAATTTTCAGTACTTAAAAAAATGCCAACCAATAAGATTTAAGTGTTCTTTTGCCCAAAAAAATATTTATCAATGATAATATTGTAATCTAATGGTAGCAGCATTCTATATAGTAAACTTGAAAACTCAAATCCAGTAGAAATTAGATTGAAACATAATTTGAGAAGACAGGCCTGTTTTTTTTTAAAAAAAAAAATCTGAATTCACTAATGCCAAAAAAGTAACGACAAAATGAGAATGAGATAATTAGTCTTTGATATAGTAATAAAAAATATTATTCTCCATATGAGAAGTCATAAGTTTAAAATTCAAATTGAAAGAATTTTTATAAATATTTTAAAATTTGAGATATTAACTCTCGTCTTTTCTATAAAAAAAAATAGACTGAAAACTTTTGCAGTTAGTATATGCAAGTATGTACAAATACAACTTTTTTTGGGAAAAAAAATGCAAAATTCAAACTTGCGATTAATAAAACAGAGTATACATTGCAAATGAATATAAAAGTACCTATCAGAGTTTATCTAATAAAAAACGACTACTGAAAAAATTATTACGAGCTTGCTAATATAACGTTTGACTTTGACCCGTGACATAACCTCTATAATAGATTCTAAAAAAGAAATAGCAGAAGCTGCTAATTAAAAAAATATAATAAAAATGAAAATATCAGAAATGCCTAAAAAAACAGAGCTTTCAAAAAGTATTCCCATAATATGTGTATTTAATAAAATGTAAATAAAACAGTGACACCCGGGACGTGTTGGGATCACAAAAATTAAATTGAAGAGGAGATTGAAAGTTTGAGATAATAATTTTTGGAAAGCTGGAACTCCCAACTTGGGAATTCAATTCAGAATTAAAAACAAAAAACAAAATTCAGAAGTGTTAAAAAAATCATAATTTTATGTTCACTATTGTTCAGTGCATTTCAATTGGCGGCATTGTTGATAATTTTTTATAAGAAAAGAAGTCTTTAAATTTCATAAATATTATTTATAATTAAATCTTTATAGAGATACAATATTCATCTCAGTCTAGGTGCGGCACCAAGGTGGATATCAGTTATCGTCCGTGGACTCTTTTGATTCACTGAAAAATAAAACTCATAAAACTCATACAGTAATAAAAAAATTGACCCGAATATTTCATTTTCTTGACTCAGATATCTCTACCGATTATTTCTGATTCCGCCCCGCCCAATAAAATTTGCTAATTTCCCTGCATATTTGGAGAAAAACAGACAACGTGGGCGTTAGACCGTTAGTACATAAATGTGTTATTTTTGTACGCAGTTCTTTGAATTGCCAATTTGCCTTGGCATTTTGAGCGCCTGCAACTGAGAATTTTACTGTCTCGGACACAGAAAGCGACAATAGTTTCATTGGTTTAACATTTGTCGGAACAAAACAAAGTTTTCAGTCAATGTTGGTACAAATATGCTGAAATTAAAGGAACAAAATAATGTGATATGCTCAAATAATGCACATCCGTTTCTCAAAATAAATAAAAGAATAATGTATTGTACATCCATTTCTTATCTTCTTTAAAAGGAGAAAAAAAAAGAAATAATGTACATCCAGTTTGCACTCAAATTGCATGAAAACTAGTATATGCCCTCCGAATTGTCGCACGTGATGAAAAGTTTTGGAATTACCCATTTAGGTCTTCTGAAATATTAAGTTCATGCTCAAAGACTATCTTCATACATTGTGGTATTTTGACCTTTTTGACATTCTTGCAATTTATTTTTGGTTATATTACTATTTTTATGATTTTTGGATACTAAGGGGAAAATAGAAAAAAAAAATACCAACATACAATTTGTTGGCTTATACCATATTTGTTACTATATTATTTTTTCAAGTAAATAGAAGAGTTTAAACTATTCATCTTTTAATTATTCATAAATAGGGGTGTCAAAAAAGTTCATAATTCATTTCTGTATTTGATTTGATTTTAGCACAAGTTCGATTCATTCAATTAGACTTTTTATCAATTCGATTCTAGTTCGGTTTGATAATTTCTTAATGAACTAGTTCAAATTCAATTTGTAATAGTTCAATATATAGTTATTTGTATATTTTTTAACTATTTAGTCAATAATATATATAATAATATAATTATTTTATTATAAAATTAATAAAATATTATTAATTTATTATAAAATTAATAAAATTATTTATTTTTCATATTTATTATAAAATTAATAAAATATTAATTACTTTAGCTCTAATTATTTATAATAATATAAAAATAAATGTAAAAATTTAAATAATTGAGTTTATTTAGAGTTTAATTTATTAGAGTTTGATTTAGTTTGAGTTTGATTTAGTTGAATTTAATTAGTTCAAATTAATTTTAAATTAAACTCAAATACTAGCTAGTTCGATCAAATTCGATTCATTTGCAGCCCTATGTAAATGACCCTTATCTACAGAGGTGGAATAAAAAATGATCGATAAAGAGTGCTCGAATCAAGAAAATAGAATGCCGAATTGAGAAAATTTTATTTTTCACTGCATTAAGAAGGAAAAATATTATTTTTCGGTGAGTCCAAGAGATGCTCAGATGCCGATTGACACCAATCTTAATTCCATTATTATCTATCTGAATATCGAACATGCGATTTTTCACACAGAGAGATTTTTGCCACTATATCAGAAAACTTTCACTATATTATGACAAATTCTATCAAACTCTTACATAACCAAGCAAAGGGAAGAGATTCTGATCCTCTGCTATGTAGTATCATGCAGCGCAGTATATGTACTGTTGAATCACTTTGAGATATGTACCGGTTCGAATCTTGAGAAGATCCAATAATTTACGTACTACGCTGCACAATACAGGACAGCAGAGAATATGAATTCAAGGAAAGGGGAGCTGGGGGTCCTTGTCGTCCCTTATGTTTTCGAAAATATTGTTAGTATAATATATATACGGGACTAACCCCTTCTGTCAAAATTATGTGTTGAGTCATTATTTAATTAAAACCTCGGTTCAATAAAATAATTTTAGTTTTAGTTTAAATTTTTTGTAGTAAAAATTGTGTCGACTGTTTCAAATCTTTTTCCTTTAATGGCTCTCCCTTTGAGTCGAAGAGACTCTGTTTAATTAATTTCCTCCTCATCCTCTCCTCTTTTTCCGTTATCGGTTCTCTCCCTCAAAAATAATTTCTTTTAAAAAGTACCGATCAAATGTTTTTAATTTACTCCTCATTTTCTACAATTCAGGTTAATTATGGTCAGATTGTCTAATTATTCAGTTCTAAAGTATATAATTTTAAGTTCCAATTAAATTTTTGTTAAAGATCTTCCATGTCGTCAATTGTTCTTTGGCCATCGAAATATTGGTGATCATCAATTTTATTTTCTTCGTTAAAAAACATATTTTTATTCCCTTATATGTTTAGAAATCGGGGGGCATGCAAGCATGTTGACTGCAAAAAATAAATTTACAATTATTATTTTACAAGAAAATTATGATAAAAATCGTAATTCCTCATTTCATTCCGCTTCATATTTGTCATATCCCATGCTCTGTGAAAATTTTAAAAGGATGATTAATTGTAAATATAAAGGTTAATTATGCTATAGATTATAATTACGGATGGTCTGTTATGGATCATATTGAAGTAGCGTTAATTTATTGATCAAGGGATAGTGTTTCACCCAAGAGCTCTTTTTTTTTTTTTAAATAAAGACAAAAGATTATTTATTTGCTATTAGATAGTTGAAAATAAACGGTCCAAAACCATTCTATGTTTTCGAGTCTATCTACTTAATTTATTGCCGTTTTATTTTCAGTTTGTGTGCTTCTTATGCCTTTTATTTTTCATACAAAACAATCCTCTTGAGTTGTTCGTATTTTTATTTTACTTTTGTTTCTTTTTACTTAATGTACCAATGACTTCTGTTATAATAAATTCAAAATAAGGGTTTTGGCCCTTCTTTTTCATAAAAATAGAAATCAACGGTTATAATTAATTCTAATGTAATTTTTTTCAAGAATTTTAGTTCACGGTAGGGACTATGTTCTTGAGACTCAATTATTGTAGGTTTGAACACTTAATCCTACGACATTAGTTCACTAAGTCTTATAAGACCTCCTTCACTCGATATTTATCTCGAACTGGACATCCTCAAATTCGAGATCATCCCTATACTCATCTCGAGTATAATTATCTCCATAACCGTCTATAATCACATAGAGCGGTTATAACTGACCGCAACCTCATACAACGCATAGTTGTACACAACAATCGCACATAGTCAAACACACCGACTTGTAATGATGTGCATTTATATGTCACAGTCACAACTAATCATATGAGATCATGTCTATAAACCGATCATAATTTTTATGATCGTTTTTTTCTATATAAAATATCGCCTAAAATAAAAAAAAATATTTCTTTTACACACGTACATAGCACACATATTAGAGTAACTATCATACATCATTTACACACATTTTTACCCAGAGACCAGTGGCGTATCCAGAAATGATTTGTAGGGGTGCCCTAACTAATATTTTATATATATTAGTTTCTAAGATACATGATTAAATGATAAAAAAAATATTTAACATACGATTATCATAATGTTTTACTTTTCTAAAAGTAAATGTTGAAGAAAATAAATATTAGATTGAAGATCAAATGTATACCTAAGTAAGAAATACTTAATCGATGAATTATTCTTCATATCTTGAAGCCAAAATAAAACATCAAAAATAACCTACATTGATAGAATTAAATTATCAATTTTATAATGAATCCATATATCACAATCATAATGATTTAAAATTTTCAAATAGAAAACATACCGCTAATGTCTAATTTGAGATAGTTGCATCTTTCGAGTCTTCATATTTTGAAAACGCTGTAAAATCCTTTCATCGTCAATAGTGATAAAAATCTCTCGCTCAATGTAACAAACCATGTTATCATTCATCCATTCATCACCCATCTTGTTGCGCAATTAAATTGTCTTAATGATATTCATCGCTGAGAATGCTCTTTCAACTGTTGTTGTTGCCACGGGTAAGATCAAGGCCAACTCAATGAGGCGATATACTAATGGAAAGCATAAATGTCTTTCGGTTTGAACCATTTGGATGGCAAATGTTGCAAGATCTTTGACTTAGGTTTGTAATACTTCTCCATACCTAGCAAAATTGAGATAAAAAGGATATAAAATACAATGGAAGTGCAAAGTTTATAGGCCATATGAAAGACAATTACTGAGATCATTGCCAGTAATATAGAGGTCTGGTTTCAAATTTTACACCATTCATACTTTGAAATTATAACTGATTGGTACAACTTCAGTGTCGAGTTAAGACTGTTATGTATGTGGGTCGATTCTAAAAGTATGCGGGGGTGGTAGGGGGGCGGCAGCCCCCTGCGAGCGGTGTCTGAGGTTTCTGAGAAGTCAAATTACATTGAAATTCTTTCACCGACGGTCCAAATTAAGTTTTAGGGTTTATGAGTTTGTTTATATATATATATGAGTTTGTTTATATACATAATCTCCAATGCAAAGCCAAAAGGGTAACGTAAATAAGGAAGTGCTTTAAAACTATAGGAAAACAATTGATAAACATGAAGCCAGCACAACATGTGTTTTTTTTTGTGTCCGATGGAATGAAGCCATCGGCAGCCTCTCATATTGATAGAACAAGAACAAATCTTTTAATCCCAAATAAACTGGGGTAGAGATTTTTACCAATCAGTTAGGCGCGGAAGAGGGCCAAGAGGCGATCACCGGTTGGTGTGTCTTGCGTCGAAACAGAGGAAGAGAGAGGGGAGCGGAAGAGGCGATCTACTCTGCTTCGTTTCCGATGCCTAGAATCTCTTAAAACCAAGGTTTATAGGAACTCACCTGAGAAAGGCTCACCGCTACTCACCACTGTCACCAGCGAGGCGTAAGTGAGGCGCGGAAGAGGCGATCACCGGTGGCGGTTTGGTGACGTGCGTCTCACGTCGAAACAGAGGAAGGGAGAGGGGAGCGGAAGAGGCGATCAGCGAATGGAGCGACGATCCATGAGACACTTATATATATCCACCCTCCTCCTTTGTACGGCCTGAACTCCTAACAATGCATCAGATCCCCGATTTTATTATAAATAATTATTAATAAAATAATAATATTAATAATAAGAGTGAGAACTTAATATTTCCAAATCTACGAATCAAAAAACGCGCTTTACGCCGGTCGCGTTGGCGCGTTTGAAACGCGCGCGACCGCCGGTGGCGTCTTTCACTAAACGCGCCCGCGGCGATGGCGTCTTTTCACCAAACGCGCCCCGGCGTCGCGCGTTTCCTCGAACACGCCAAAGTGCGGTGGCGCCTATCTTTGCTATAAATACCCGCCCCGTCGGTTCATTTATCACAACCACAAAAACAACCAACATCCAATTACAACAAACATCCATTTTTCTTCAAAATTCTACCAGATTTAAATTATAATCCCGATGAAGAAAAATATACTGCAGAACAACCGAGCGGCAGTAAATTTTTGACGGGAATATTTCCAAACCAGAATGAAACCAATTCCTATCCAACCCACGATCAAATCAATTCATATCAAACCCTCGATCAAACCAATTCCTATCAAACCTACGATCAAACCAATTCCTATCCAACCCTCGATCAAACCAATTCCTATCAAACCCACGATCAAACCAATTCCTATCCAACCCTCGATCAAACCAATTCCTATCAAACCTACGATCAAACCAATTCTTATCAAACCTACGATCAAACCAATTCCTATCCTACCTACGATCAAACCAATTTATATCCGTATCCAGCTATTTACAGTAACAATATAATTTATCAACAACCAAACCCAGCGGTGCCACTATATAATTTTTTTGGCGGTAGTAGTAGTACTACGTCTGGCTGTAATTTAGCTGATAATAATGATGCCGAAGTAGTGTTGATCCAACGATAATGGAATTAAGTGATGATCGTGATGAGCAAGATGATGGCGTGCGACCGAAGTGGAGGCGGATGCGACCGAAGTAAGCCGAATCGTCGCTTCTACCCGATCCGGATAGTACCACTCTACTATCGGAAAGTAAATAAGTGGAAGCCGACAAGTATACGAGTCAATAGAATCGTCTACGCATGTCGGCAATAAGTGACGAACCGACTCGTACGGCCTCCAATTGACATGCGTGTCCGACAGCATAATCAGCTGATCCCTCACGTACTTCACACCGACGTGTGACGGATTGAGATATCTGTTCTTATCAAGCGTCCATTTCCTATTATCAGTTCAAATTATAATTAGTGATTACACATATATTTTCATCGATTGATTGATTATTTTTAAATTAAATTATTACCTGCCAAAAGGCGCACAACTATCACGGTCCGGTGTACCCCAGTCAGTGAAAATGAATGCATCTGACGCAGGTAATGGACGAGCTGGGGGCAAACGCGTCGGCTCCACAACAACAACAAAAGCCACGGACCACCAATAATCCTCGTCGTCCTTGGCATGCCACATCAAGACGCCGATACAAATAACCAAGTACCGCGTGCGCCCAATTTCTTCTTCTACCGAATTGTAAATCTTCCCGTAAATTAAATATTAGTAATAAAATTATTTAATTATGAAACATAAATTATTTTAAATTCCTTAAAATACTTACCGTCAAAATCGGCAGAAGAAACGCGCAGACAGAGTCTCCACATTGTTGTCGGGAACATGATAGACCCCGCCAACTCCAAAGCAAAACCGATCGCATATTGATTAAGACCACGATGATCGTCCGCCTCGGAGCGTGATCAAAGTGGGGACCGTAACTCTCGTAGGGAAATAGAACGTCCGCAAAATTTTACATTTAGCTTAATCACGGTTGTGAACGAAAAAAATTTAAATTTTTGTACGGTTTAATAAATTACCTCCCATCTTTGCGAATCGATATATCATCCTCGCCCAAATAAGCGACGGATGTATCCCGAAAAATCTCCATCGGTATATCCAATCACCGCTCACCAATGGTGGATAAACCCCACGTACATGCGACGTCCTAAAAAAAATTATATTACTATACCATCTTTTTAATTTTGTAATTAAATTAATAATATTTTATTATTTACCTCTAGAGTCACGGTCATCTCGCCAAAAGTGAAGTGAAATGTATGAGTTTCGGCCTCCAAAACTCTATCAACGCGCTCAATAAACCCGTATCAATCTTTAAGTTACGGGCTTCCGCTTCTTGGACATAAATCTCACGCAACTCGGCGAGATGAAGAAATCCCATAACTCGCAACCTACTCGAATGTGCGAGATGTATGGTATCGTCGGACGGTGAGTGCGGAAACGAATGATATTGTTCTCTCTCGTAATTTTCATTTCATAATTAGCTTCTCATATATATGTATTTTATTATTATTTTTAAGAATATAATGTACCTCTCGCTCGACTATAATGTGTCCGATGTTTGTCTTGAGGAGATAAATTATGATATTGTCATTTCGTTGCTCGCTTTGCCATTATCTAGTAAAAAAATTCATTTCATAATTAATTTATAATTATTGTACTTCATTTTTAATCTATCTATCATATAATTAAATAATCAATAAATTCTACAATTAAAAGCCTAATTAATCTATAATTAAATAATATATAAATCTAGAATTAATCTTCACATTTAAACGTACAATTAATATTCAATTAAACGTACAATTAATCTACATAATTAAATTATAATTAATCTACATAATTAAATTATAATTAATCTACATAATTTCACATTTAAATTATAATTAATCTACATAATTAATGTACACAATTAAATTAAATTATAATTAATCTACACAATTAAATTAAATTATAATTAATCTACATAATTAAATTAAATTATAATTAATCTACACAATTAAATTAAATTATAATATACATAATTAAATTATAATTAATCTACATAATTAAATTAAATTATAATTAATCTACATAATTAATCTACACAATTAAATTAAATTATAATTAATCTACACAATTAAATTAAATTATAATTAATCTACACAATTAAATTAAATTATAATTAATCTACACAATTAAATTAAATTATAATATACATAATTAAATTATAATTAATCTACATAATTTCACATATAAATTATAATTAATCTACATAATTAATCTACACAATTAAATTAAATTATAATTAATCTACACAATTAAATTAAATTATAATTAATCTACACAATTAAATTAAATTATAATTAATCTACATAATTAATCTACACAATTAAATTAAATTATAATTAATCTAGACAATTAAATTAAATTATAATTAATCTACATAATTAAATTAAATTATAATTAATCTAGACAATTAAATTATATTTATATAAAATTACCTTCAATTGCAAAATCCAAACACAAAAATGCTCGCGTACGTTTTTTCCTCCTCTTCTCTTCTCTTTCCTTCTCTTCTCTTCTCTTCCCCTCTCTCTTCCTCTCTCTTTCTCTCTCTTCTTCTCTCTTTCTCTCTTTCTTTCTCTCTTTCTCTCTTTCTCTCTTTCTTTCTCTCTTTCTCTCTCTCTTCCTTTCTCTCTTTCTCTCTCCTCTCAACACCGCGCATCATACCTGCGCGTTTGATATTTATATGGGTGAAACGCGCCACTGCCAGTGGCGCGTTTCCTTATAATAAGGAAACGCGCCACTGGCAGTGGCGCGTTTCACCCGCGCCAGAGCCAGTGGCGCGTTACGATTCGTATATTTAGAATTTAACCGTTATCAGTCTTATTATTAATAATATTATTTTATTAATTATTATTTTTAATAAAATCTGTCAGATCCCTCTTATCCGAAAAACTTGACTACGTCCATGTACATAAAAATGACTCGAGTCGTACCAGTAACTACAAATGCACAACATATCTGTTGTTTTATTGGGCGCTCGGACACTGAACATGTCACCAAACAAAGGGATTCACTACCTATCATGTACCTTGGTCATGTTATTAATGATGGTACAAGGACAAAATTATTCATCCTCGGATTTAAGACGAGACTAAAATCCAAGATGGTCTGTTTTTGTTTCCTCTCTCATATCCCCGAAATAATATGTGAGCTTTTAAATTTCAAAAAAATTAATTCAACTTCAACGGCCAATTAATTATTTTTAGGGCGGATAAAAAAGCTCGTCGATTATGATTCATTCATGACTCGCTTAGGTTAGGTTTGATATTGGCTCTTTCATTAGTAGATCGAGTTGTTAATGAGCTATCTCGTTAAGCTTATTAAGTTAATGAGTCAAACTTAAGCTTTGACTGACTCGACTCATTAGACTAATTAGATTTGATAAACTATTAATATTTATTATTTTTATTATATTTTTTTAGTATAATAAATAGTTTATAATATGATATGTACTTAAATTATTATATCAAATTTATATAAAATATACTATCATTAGTTATTTTTATAAATTTTTATATATTTTTATATAAAATATTATAAAAATATTATTAACTACTAAATAAGTTTTAATGTGTCTTAACAAACTAAATCAGTTAGTTTGTTAACTTAACGAATCAATCTCAAGTCAAAATATTTGGATCAGAAGTATTTAATGAGCCGAACTGATTTGGCTTGAAAACCTAATAAGTCGAATACGAGATTGGTCCACCTTAGCTCAACTCGTTACCAGCCCTAATTATTTTTTTTTTAAAAAAATTAGGAAGCTTGACAAAATATCGACTGATCCTAGTATAGCAATGGGTAACGGTATATTACATATCGGGTGAAGTATTTTTATGCCTAGTCTTGCATTATTCTTATTACATCCTATCCTATCTTACACGTTAAATTTAGCCATATCCGTAATCTATATTTATCCATTAAGATTTTATTGAGTAATAAACATGCAGTTAACAACAATTTATTTTCTATTTGGCAAATAAATCTATATTATAATAGATATAATATTACAATTTAAACCATATATTTTTAAAACAAATTAAAAAATGAATATATTATTTTAGATAGATCATATACATAATGAAATATACAATAAAATATAAGTACTGCTCCAGATTTAATTAACATATTATATAAATTTTCTCATTATAATTTTCTTAATAAATTTTACTATATAAAATATTTGACACACACAATAGTGAGGGAGAGTAACATTAGGGGCATAATCAGGATTTTAGATTGGGGATCAAAATTGAAAGTGTCAGATATTCACTACATTAAAAGAAAGACTAGAGGGGAACTAGATATATAAATTTCTGATTTATTTTATGAAATTATACATATTTTTCATACGTTTCTAAAAAATTGGAGGGGACCCCCCAAGACCCTAGATCCGCCACTAACAATACTACGATCTTAAGCTCATAGACGTCTTCTATGAGTTTAACTCAAATATATATTAAATTATCTCTAAATTTAATTTATCTGTAACTATTGCTTAATAAATTATTTATTTTAAAGTCTTAACATATACATAAAAATTTTCTGAGATTTTTAAGTGTTTGTTTGGGTTTTTCAAAAATTTACCTACTCTTATACGCAAACATTGATTATTTTTTTAGTATTTTAGAGGCATTCTAAAAAAATCTGAAGCAAATACTTAAAAGTTCAAAATTTTAATTTTTTTTTGTATCTCATAAAATTTTAATGTAAAAGATAATTATCAAGCATTACAAATAACAATTTAGAGATGATTTATTATATTTTTAAGTCAAATTTATAGAACGTTTTTAAGTTCACTGTAGTTTTACTGTCCCTGTGTATATGTAGAAATGAATAAATTAGAAAATGTGTTTCGTCGACATCCTAATTGTGAAGTCTAACAAAATATCCAAACATATCATCATATGGATCGACCTTTTACTCTGATCCGACCCGTTAATTCCAAGGAATCAATAATTAATGCTGGCGTGGGCACCACAACGAGACCTTTAATTTGCACCTGTAACCAATCATGCATTCCAAAATCAAAATTTCCAATCCCATCCAGTCAACGGATTGACTCTGATGACCAATCAATAGAAGTTTATAATTCCAATGTGTAAAGATAAGAAAACCTTTTTCATTTTTCAAGCATGCAAAGGCCAATAATTTAGGCCGCGTTAGTCGTAAAGTGCACCATCTACAATTCTAAATTATTAAAAAAATCATCCCATATTCCCATTACAAGTAATTTATAATACGGGTCGATGTCACGAGTCACGTAAACGAGTCGTGCAACAATAAGAGTTGGGCGTTGCAAAATAAAATAAAATAAAATGGAAATTTCAACTTCTACTTGTTGCATCATACGATTTGAGAAATGCGCGCGCTAGTCGCCGCAAACTCTCAAGTCTTCCCTGATGGAAACCTCGTGCGCATTATCGTTTTAATTTTCTCTTTAATTATTTTATATATTTTGGCTGCTTGTTTCATTTGTCTCATTTCTCAACCTGCCATTTATGATAAATTATTCTCCTCACATTTGACCCGGAAGTGGTGCACTTGTAATGTTGCAAGCGACTAAAGTTGATGAGATTGAAGTGTGAGATTGAGAAGATACAAATTAAGATCAGAGACTGGAATTTGGGATTAAATTTTCCTCTAATGTGAAACATATTTTGAACTGCGCTGGACAAGATTTTGCTTATTTTTTATATTCCAAAGTACATAATTAAATTTCTACAGTTTTGGGGTCCCAAGTCCCAACCAAGCATCTTTAAGTAGCTAGTGGATAAAGATAATTAGAATTCTACAGTTAGAGGTAGAGGTAAGTAATATTAATAGTAATAATAATATAATTTTCTCATAGTTTCCTGTCATTGCTGACTGTGCTTTTGCTTTTTATCCGCCATTGGTCAGTAATAGTTGCTAATAAGAATTAATGATGAATTGATGATTCATTATCGGTCCCATCGAAATTCTAATCCAAGTTCTCATTATTTACTATTTGTCAATTAATTTGATTTTTTTTTTGAACATAGAAGGCCCGTAATATTTGATTATAATAAATAGAAGGATCATTTACAGAGTTGTAAATAATTTGATTATAATAATGAAGTGTGAACACAGCTCGATCATTTACAGAGTTGTAAATTAATTATGATGTAAACAATTGATGAAATCAACCTTTATTAATTAGCTATCTGATACAAAAATCAACATGGTAATTTGATTAAAATAATTTTAAATGTTTACTAAGTGTGGGTACTCTAATTTCTTTTCGGAACAAGGTGGATAAAAGATATCCGGAAATTAGAGGATCGAATTTACTTCTCCTTTTATTACAATAATATCATTTTTTTATAATCATTAGTCATTGTTATAGTCATTATCGTTGCCATAACTATTACATAACGAATATAACGAACAACTAATATATTAATAAATATTAATATTACTTTTTTATAAAAATATAAATGATGACATGTTTCTTATCAATAATAATTTTAATAATATTAAAAATAAAGTAATTATTACTGTCACTAATGTTACTATTGTTACTATTATTTTATCATCATCATAATGGTGTCAGTTTGTTATTTAATTATTCGTTCACTAATCATTACATACTAATAATGACCACCACACAATTCAATATGAAGAACATAAATATTTTTCTATTTTACTATAAAGCAGTAACTTCTTTCAAAACAGGCGTATCAAAAGCTATATAAAATTGAGGGGAAATTAAAAAAGACAATAAGTCCTTTATTTTCTCACGTGACTTATTAATTGACGACCTTTTATTTTAGTTTTTGAGAAATAAAAAAATCCTGCGCGTTAATTTTATCGTGAAAGATTAACGCGCTTTTTGCTGAGCTTTCCAACAATTCTAAGATTAATCATCAACCCCAAGGTGAACGAACGCAAATGATTCAATGATATCCTCATTTAGGAAATTAGAATTGCGATTTTCTATAACATCACCCCATGTGGCATTTTGTGTAGAAAATTAGCAATAAATAAAAACAATAAAAAATGGTCCTTATAAATTGCTTTATATATGTACATGTTATATAATTTTATGATTCGCTATACCTTATGGCTGTATCTATGGACTTTAAAGGGTCCCAACTCCATCAATCGGGTGCGTAGATAAAAAGTGAAAAGAAATATGATTAGAGCGAATTAGATTATCTCTGATGCACAAGCCTTATCTTATTCGTGTCAATCGATCTCATTTAACATTTTTTTTATGGTCATGAACCTCTCCAAAAGCATGATAATTAAATTCTTAATAGATAAAGATGACTTTTTTTTTGGAGATTGTGACCTTCCCATTACAAGATGCTATCATGCTAGAGCTAGCGATTCTCTAGTACTTATTGGCGGTCCAGAACAAGAATTGTGAAACAAACCATATGACTCCAAATCTTTTATTGTTATTTTTGTAGAAGAAGAGTGTTATTCTTGTAGAAGAAGAGGATTATGTTATTTATTTAAAAAATATATATAAAAAATTTAATAATTGAAAAACGTTTATAGATATATTTTTTTACTTATAGATTGATAGCTCGTCAAATTACATATAATTTTATTAACATTTGATAGTTCATCAAAAACCAATAATTTAACACTATTATAAACATTAGTGAAAGATCATTAAATTTGATAATCTTTGATGAATTATCAAACATTAATAAAATTACATAAAAATTTAAGGGCTATCAATCTACAAGTAAAAAATATATCTATAATTTTTTTTCTAGTTTTAATTTTTTTATATATATTTTTAAAATAAATAATAGAACATTCTTCTTCTACAAAAATAACAGCAGATTTTGATCCCAAACCTTACCGGATCTGGTGCAATTTTTAATTCATACCAATACCAAAACAAAAACGGTACGCAAACCTTCTTTTTTTTTTTTGCTGAGACCAGCCTCAGAAAAAAAAATAGACAAGCTTGTGGAGATGTCGCTCGAATAGCTTGGTACAAACTATCGATATATTATTGATTAATAATTTAATAACTTAATTTGAAATCAAATATTAAGAATTTTAGAACCTTATTTAAAAATTAGGAAATTTGGTCTATTTACTATTGTCTATCGGCTGCACAAACATATGACTAAAAATCCAAGGACGAAAAATGCTTTCCCACTCATGCTAAGAAAATAAATAGGGACAGGAAATAGTTATTCATTTTTAAATCTTTTTTCTTTAGTAGCTATCTGAAAAAAATAGTTAGTGACGAGAAAATTAAAATTTTCACTGTCCTACGACTCCTTATCCCTTAAAATAATTTCCATAAATTTGATGCGTACTAACTATAATTAGCATATTGAGGAATATTTTATGGAAAGAAAAGAAACATTTCTTTATGGAGTAGAATCTCCTAAACACACACGACACTCAAATACGTCTCCAAATTAGAAGCTTCGTTACATCTCCTGTTCGTATTTTATTCTGTACTCTCCTGATGAGAAATTATTTCACTATCATTGGAAGAAGGAACGTTCTTAATTTAAGCTACAAAATTAATATCAATTGCAAGAAACTACAACTACCAATATACAGAGAAGTAACGATAAGATAAGAAAAAAAAAGTCTAATTAATTTGCTTTAAAGCTCAATATATATCTCGAGAGCAAGTACTAATTATAAAGGAGCGATCCTTAAATTAACGGACGACCGTATGATTTTTTCAACAACATAAAATTTATAATAGATCTCTAAAGAAATAGTAACAAATATTTTGAAATGTTTGTAGTCCTGATCCAAACCATGCATCTTTTTCAGGATTTGTATGTTTTTCTCTCTGTGTGTGTGGTGGTGGGTGGGGGGCAGTTATTATTAAGACCGTAAATATTTTTTTTATATAAAAAAAGAAGGCGAGAAAATTTCAAAATATTGGCGTGATTTTTAAATAAAAATCTGTGAAGTGTTGACATTTAAGATCACGATTTTTGAATCCATTGGACGATTTCTTCGTTTTCATCTGAAAATTTTATATAGGCGGAAATTTTAATTTCTTTTTAATTTTTTGAAGTCATAATTTGAAATTCACATTTCTCAAATAAGAAGTGTTCATAGGAGAAATTGTATTAATCAGAGAATATTACATTCGGACTCCCCATGCAATAATTTAAACCTGAAAAAGTGGAAAGAAAGAAACACCCAAGGCTGTGTTTGGCATTCCTCTTATCTTCCAGAATTTAGTGGAAGATCACTCTTTTGGAATAAATCTTCTTTCACTCTATTTCAACATTTTTGGTTAGCGTTTGGTAACAAAAATTGAGAAGAAGAAGTACAACAATGTGAGAGAAAATATTTTTATAATAGTTGAAAGACTAATTATTGGTCTTTCTTCCGGAAGATTTTATCTTCCAACAATTTGATGGAAGAAGCTATTCCAATTTTTTTTGAAGATCTTCCACTTAATTCTAATGGTGTTTGGCACTTTTTTTCTGGAATAAATCTTCTTCCACCTAATTCCGGAAGTAAAAGGCGTACCAAACGGACCCCAAGTAATTTGATAGAACTTCATTTCCTAAGGGTGTAAACGGAGCAGATAATATTCGCTATATTCGGTTTCGTATCCGAAAATTATTCAAAAATATATCATCTGTATTCAAATATTAATTATCCGTATTTGTATCTGATTTGAATCTGTAAGAAATGATACATATATGAATACAAATTTGATTTAGATTGTATTATTCATATTCAAAATAGAGCATATATTATAAAATTTTATTTATAAAATATTATTATTTGGCAGTATTTTTATTCATATATAATATTATTATTATAAATATTAACAAATATTTGTATTGTAAATACTTACCATTAATATGAATACTTTTTATTATATATACATAGTTATTAGTACTATACATTAATTTTATTTCATATTCATCATAAAATCTGTATTTATTGATATATCGGCTTCGTATCCATATTCATTTAAGACGGATTTGGTTTTGAATTTTAACATTTGTTTAATATTCGTATCCATCAAATAAGAAGCGAATACGAATATGATTTCAGCACTATCTATTTCGAATTCGTTCCGTTTACAAGCACTACCATTTCCTGAAGAAACTAAGAAATTGAGGATAATTATATTAATCCAAAATTTAATCTATAGCAAATCGTCCGTGGCGACTTATTTGTCTAACCTGGCTTGATCATTGCAAATGCCTTTTAATTTTCGAGTCATTTCCAACACATACTTGTGTTAGAAAAGTATTATAGCTTAGACAAATTTTCCCGATATATAATATCACAAGATAAACTCAACTGTATCGATCAATCAAAACTCAAAAGCAGATAGGTTATACTAATCATAAAATTATAGCATGCGCTAGAATTTGTATCAAGAAAGTTGGTTGCATTGAGAAAAGTTTGTAGTTGGGACGACTAGATATATTAAGTATGCATGTATGCTAACAACCTCATTATTAGATTACGACTTACAATAAGCAATGTACGTAGATATTATGTTGGAAAAGAAGCCATGAATCAATCCTAAAATGTGCATGCGCGCGCTATGCATAAAATATGGGGCTTTTAGTATGTATATGTATCTATCTAATCAGAAGGTCTAGGTAAAGGTATCAATTATCGACCCGATCCGATATAATCCGAAAATAAATGGATTGGATATGATTTTAATTTTTTTGATCCGAATCGGATCAGGTCGGGTTCGGGTCAACCCGACCCGACCCAATCCGATTAATTATGATTTTTTAAGTAATTTTATGATTTAGTACTAATTATAGCTTAAATCTACACTAATTATATACTAATTAAGATTAATTATAAATTAATTAATATTTAATTACTTAAAATTATATAAAAAAATAAATAAATAATTAATTATTTTATACTGGTCGGGTATGAATTAAGATTTTTTGATCCGAATTTAATCAGATCGGATTCGGATCAGATCAAAAATAATAATAAAATAATATAACCCGACCCGAACCCGAACCCGAACCCGACCCGACCCATTGACACCCCTAGGTCTAGGGAAGTTGCTAAAAGCGAATTCATATGGAATCGGATTCAACAATATTTTTTTTAGTTGAGAAAAGGTATCACTAAAAATATTTTCATTGGTGATATAAAAAATCTTATGCAGTGAATATTTGTTCAATTGCTCTTATTAGTGAGATAATCAAGTTTCTTTAAATTCCGGCATTTTCATTTCCTAGACGCATCTCGAAGTAATTGTTGTACATATCTGTAGGGAATCGAGGCCTATCAATTGTCTCTTCTCTATTGAAATTCATCCAACTCATTTTTTTATATATTAAGATTGCAAAGTGCGTAAATTAGTCATCCAACTAATATGTGTATACATTTTTTTTTTAAAGAAAGTTCCAATCAGTGTACATTAGTCATCCAAATCCATCTTCATCCTTCTATTCAAATTCGTCGATACTACTTAATCCTTATATATATTTATATATTATTGGTAGAATAATGAATTGTACGTACACAACTATGTCTAATATCATATTCACTAAAATCAACATACAAAGTTACCTAAAAAGCGAGTCGGATTAATATTAATATTCCTATCAGAAAACTTGACACAACACAGAGATTTACACAGTTTCATCCACAAAGATCTAGCACTATACCTAATCTCTCTGGCAGCCTGGCAGTGGCAGGATATGAGCATCAGAAAGGTTCAAATTAGCTGTGCCGTCAGGGGCGAGTGTACATGGTGCAGTGGCAGCTATCATCTAGATTTTGAAAAATATAATTTATTTTTCTGAAAAAAAAAATTTATCTTTCTAAATTATCTCATTATTTTTATTGAGAAAAAAATACTTAATATCGTACATAATAAAATAATTATATAAAGATGTCAAAATATAAAGTTTAATAAGTAAAATTTTCTTCATCAACTTGATTATCTATTACTTTGAGCTTTATTTTGTTATTATTTTTAATATATAAAATTTTATTATTTTAATATATTTTTATTAGATAAGAATATATATTAAATTATTAATTTTTATTTAGTACTCGATTAGTTAATGAATTTGAACCCGATAAGCTATTACAATCGATAATTGTCCTCTGATCAAAATCCTGCATCCGCCCTTGGGTGTTGTTTTCTAAGGTCGGACTTAATGAGACCACTAGAGAGTTAGATAAAAACCGAATTTGATAAAGATTTTTAGAAGATCGGATTTAGAAAGTTTAATTTTTAAGAAGTGAATCGATCTTTGAGAAGTCTAATCCTTATCAAACTTTTTAAATTTTAAGAATCGGATAAGGACTGGATAAAGATCAAATAAGTGTCAGCGAATAGGTGTCTGATATATTTTTTTGTTGATTATATATTTTTCACTGTTAATTTATATTTGTATAAAAATATTAAATTATATTTTTCTGTTTTGATGTTTTATTTTATTTTTCTATTTTTTCATATTTTTAATATAATAAATAATAAATATTAAATATTAAAGAAATGATATAGAAATGACTGAAAAAAGATGAATAAAGACCGAAAAGAGCCGGATTCGATAAAGACTAGATCAGAAAAATCTATTTATTAAAGATTAAAAACAGCCTTTAAAAACTCATCTTTTATCATTAAAAAGGACCAAATTAAACTTATAAGAATTAAATAAAAACCGGATTTTTAAAGAAGCGGTCGGATTGGATTTAAAAATCGAACTTTATGGACAATGTCCAGGAGCAGCACAAAAATTTACATGATATCAGAAAGAGTAAAGCAGACAATCTTCTCTGTTTGTTGTCAGTGTCACGTACCGACGTGATACAGCATTTGTCGCTTTGTGCTGCCATAGTGCCACTGCCATGCGAAAGCTCAAGGCACTTGAGCCTTCTCTTCAAAAAAAAAAAAAAAAATCTTAAGCCTTCTCTGCGGCTAATATTTCAGATGCGTAGTATGTTTCATATCATCAAGTAATGAATTAATTTATTCCACCTGTTGACCTCAGCCAGCACAAAATTCTTTTCAGAGGTACATTGAAAAATTAGTAATTCATCTGGTATTTGATTTGGTTTTTAGTTCGAGCTTATTCAATTTTATTCGATTAGATTTTTTGTCAGTTTGATTTAATATTTTTTTAATAAATTAGTTTGAATTTGATTCGTAATAGTTTAATATATAATTATTTGAATATTTTAATAATTTAGTCAATAATGTATATAATAATATAATTATTTTATTATAAAATTAATAAAATAATATTAAACTATTATTAAATTAATAAAATTTAGTTATTTTTAATTTTAATATAAAAAATAATAAAATATTAATTATTTATGATAATATGAAAAAAAATTATTTAGAGTCCGATTTCAGTTCGATTTAGCTCGAGTTCGATTGAGTTTGAGTTTATTTTAACTCAAATTAAGTTTAAATTAAATTATCACAAGAGTATAGTTCAATTGAATTCAATTCTTCTATTCATAGGAGAAAATTCATATCTGTATAGGAAAAAATTTAGTTAACTTGTCAGCTAAGAATATGATAAAGAAAAAAATTATATTCACTTAACGTGTTGATTAATAAAAATAAAATAAACATATGCGATAAATTTTATTCATACACTTAACTGTATCACTCATCATCTTCATCATCATCATCATCATCAACAATATAATAATAATTATTATTATTATAAAATTATTTATATAACATATTTTATGTTTTCATTTAATTGTAATCTACAAAATATTAATTTATACAACACTTCGTATTGTGCTATAAATTTAAAAATTCATATTTTTTAAAATAATGAAATTGACAAATATGATTATTTTTAGTTTTCTATTAAAAATGCAATAATTTAATTTATCCGATATTATGAATATACAAATGTTTGGGTGCTATGCATAGTTCGTGATCAAATTTGTCACGTCTTAAAAATATAGCTAATTCATCTTCAAATTATGATTTATATGTCACAATAAATTATTTTATATCAAAATATTGTGGAATATAATTTTCTATTTTTCTATTTTTTAATTTTTATATTTTTAATTTTAAAAAATGACCTAGGAAAATATGCATTATTTTCTATTATTATTAAATGATATTAAAAAAATCAAACAATACTTAAAAGTTTTCAAAAAAAATTTGTGGTATCACTCTAGATTTTGACATAAAGATTATATTGAGACTTACGAATCAAAATTAGAAGATTATTTTAATATAATATTTTCATTACTAAATTTGATGAATAACTATGCATAATACCTAAACATATCAATATATAAATGGTACATTTGTGTTTTTCGTAAAGATCTAGTATAACATATTACAGAAAATAAATAAATAAAGTAAGAGAAAAAGAAAATAATACAAAATTTAACGAAATTCGGCTATGAAGAGCTCACGTCTCCAGTACCCGCAATCACAATAGTTGATTGCACCGAATCTCTAATACAAATAGGTCTTTTATAATTATGAAATTTTACTCCCTTACACCAAGTAACAGGACAGCCGCCAGCCAAAAAAATAAATGGGACATGAAGAACAAAGTTCACTAGAAAACAATCAATATCTAACTTTTCACAAACTCTCAAATGATTTTGTAAAATAGTCATGAGTTTAGAATAGAAGAGAATTGAGTTTTTTATCTCAGAGAACTTGACGGCTACGTTTTACAAAGTGAAAAAGCATCAGTTTTGAGAAGAAAGAAATATGTATATACAAAGATATATCAAAATCAGCAATAAATCGGGCTTATCCATTATAATGGTTAGCTAACCGTTACAACCATTAGATCGGGAAACCCTAGCACACTTATTTGTTGCAACAGATATAAGATCTGTTACAATGGATATAAGATATAGAGCTTTTTGATCAAATTTTAAACACAAATAATTTAATCCGTTATAATGGATATTAAGATCCATTAATGGTTGCAATGGCTAGGGTAGGTTTTGGCTTGGAGCAATTTGATCAAAAATTTTATAGACTTGACTTAATCCGTTACAACGGTTGAAAGTTCGTTGTAATGGTTAGGGCTTAATTACTTTAATCTAACTGTTTAAAACTCAAGACCACTTTGATTACATTTGATTAATTACTTCATGTGCAAATTATATTTATTCACCTGCACATATTTTATTTTTTCTATATTATTTTATTTGCATATGCATTACTTATGAAATTATTTACTTGAGGGGAAATACATATTTTGAGGGGAAACTTTGCAAAAATAAATTTCTTTTCTCCGATTTTCAAATCAAGGAAGAGAAATATATGGCATATATATCATTTTGAAATTTTATAAACTGATTTTTTTTCTCTAAAATGAATATTACGCTAAAATATGATTGTTTTATAAATCATCAAAAGAGGACGATTGTTGTTGTAAATAATTCTCAAAATTATATAACATGATTTTGTTGATTTATAAAATAATTACATATGAATTTAATAATTTCTTGGAGTTTTATAAAATACCAAACTGAGGAACTCATCTGACCATTAGATCGTGTTGTGTCATCTCGATCGTGTCTAGACGATTGTATTGTGCGATCCTTTTTCGCGTGCTCCTCACCGCTGCGAGGCGATAGAGATGCGGAAGAAGGACACGAGATCCCTCTAAGCATGCATTTATTTAGCGCCGGTTAATTTTACCGTTCAGACTCATTGAGATGCACATTTAGGGGTTTTGAGTGATTGTGAGTCCTTATAGATTTCGATGAGCGTAAGCCCCCATCATTAATTACTCTGGGCTATTAACCTCGAGACACCTCTGAATCTCGAAAAGGGAAACAAATACTATAGCTAAATGATAGTCAAGTGGTCGAATGGTCAAGTGTTTAAGTGATCAGAATCACTATGAAACACCCTGAACTTATAGTCAGATTAGTCCAGTGAGAAGAAATGACAAAAATGAACTTACTAACATATCAATTCTATATTTAGGGTACAATGCAAATTGAATCTACAAACATATCGATTCAACTTACGTAGAGTGTTGATAGACGAACTTACCAACAAATCAGTTTGGAGTTTAGAAATAGATAAAAATGAACTTACAAACATATCAGTTCATATTCAAAGGTAGAAGAAATAAACTTACAAACATAGCAGTTTAATTCAAAGCAGATGTATATGCAATAAAAGATGAACTTACACAAAAATTAGTTCACTTAAATTCAGATAAAAGAAGTATAGATGAACTTACACACATATTAGTTCGTAGGTTATAGATTACAGGGGTATAGATGAAATTGATGTAGATGAACTTACTAACATATCAATTCATTGATTATAGATAATAAGGGTACAAATGAACTTACTAATAGATCATTTCATTTGAATTCAGATAGCAGAGATACAGATGAACTTACTAACAGATCAGTTCACTTGACACGGAGTAGTAAAAGTAAGTTAGTAAGAAATGAACTTGTAAATAGATCAGTTTTTTTAAGGTAGAGAAAGATGAACTTACAAACAGATCAGTTCAATCTTGACAACTCTGAGAGATGATCTTACAAACAGATCAGATTAACATCTACGGAGAGATAGAAAATGAGTCTACAAATAGATCGACTCAATCTTAATTGATCTAGAAGATGAACTTACAAACAGATCAGTTCAATCTTAACTAGTCAATGACCAATCACACAATATACAACCTGAAGTGATAAACTAGTTGATTTTGAGGTTGGTGAATCAGAAGATTAGTGGATATGGCCCACATGCATATCTTACCGATTTTCTAGATCATGAATTTTAAGCACTGAGCGGATTCATAAACATAGGAACACTTTTACACACAAAGTCAAACAGGAAGCGCTAAGCCAGTTCAACGTTAAGGCAGGTGTGTTAGTGAATGAACATACAAACAGATCAGTTCAATTTCATAGTTTAGAAGATGAACTTACAAACAGATATGTTCAATCTTGTGGCTTGAGAGATGAACTTACAAACATGTCAGTTCGATCTCGTAGACTAGAAGATGAACTTACAAACAGATTAGTTTAGTTTTACTAGCATGTCAATTCATGAATAGTTATTCAAGACATAATGTCGGTAGACAATGGACAGAGTTCCTACAGTTGTCTTACTTGATCTTTTAAACCATGAATTCTAAGCACTTAGCTGATTCATAGATTCAGGGTTACCTTGTACACAAAATTAGGCTTAGAGCACTTGGCTGGTCTAATATTGAGATAAGTCTACTAGAGAGTGAGTTTTTAGACAGTTCCGCTCAACTCATCTAATATAGTCAGATCATGAGCTTGCGAGCAGATCAGTCTCATATTTATGCATCACCAGTTTTGGGAGGTAGCTAGTGCATTGATGATCAATGGTTCATCAATCTCAGCATCATGATGTCACTTCTTCCAACATCATAATGTTCTTCTTTGAAGTCAACACATTCGTTGTGTTGATGTTGCAGTCTCAGTTGTCTTCTTGGTAGGTGTCACGATGTTCTTACCCTAACTTTTATTGACTAATTATTCTGAGTGTTGTATTACTTATGTAAAAGTACTCTATGGCCCTATATTCCTTGTGTGAGCTTATTTAATCAACTCTAAAATATAAAAGAATTATTGCATTATTATTGACTTTTATTAGTAAGATAATACCCTTTATTATTATCTCAATTATAAAGGTGAATTTATATTTATTCTTAATTCTCATTATTTTTATATAAAATTACTTACAAAAATAATAGAAAATAGGTTGACTATTATTCATAATTTTATTCAGATTTTTAGAATTTTTACGATAGCCAAAATAGTAAGTCAAAACTTGGTCAAACAGAAAAAATAAATAATGCCCCTTTTGCTTTTAAATTGTTTTAGTACAGTAAAATTATTTTTCATAGAAAAATACTATAAAAAATAAAGAATTTTAAAAAATAAATTTGAGTCATTTTGGAGTTTAGGAAGGCCTTCAAATGATTTATTTACTCTTTATTTTTATTTTTCTATTATTTGTTGACAGTTGGACCTAATTGATTCTTGGGCCGAGATTAATTTCTTTTATTTTCCTGTGAGTTGGGCCCATATTAGGATTGGGCCGACCTTCTCCTCTTATTCAACTGCTATTTATTCAAACCCTTAGATTTGTGTTGAGATTGATTCTTAATAGATGAAGGGTCTAGATTGATTTCAGTTATTAATCTTAACTAATAAACCATTATAATCGTTGGATCTCTTCAAGATTCCCTTAGATGCACTAGGATCTGTGCTGGTGCGCTAAGAATCATGCTAACTCTATTTTGTTAGTGTTGTAGTGATCTAGTAGCCAATCATTGGATGATTGTATTTAGTTTCATGTAAAAGGATGATATATTTGATATTTCATTTGTTCCTTGAGTATTCATTGTTTATATTTTGAGTTGAACTTCAAATGTGAAACATATATATATATAAAGATTATAATGAAAAACTCTAAAAGTCCCTAATCCGTTAATTATCTAGGAACAATAATTAACACAAATGGATTAGTATGTAAGTTAAGTGTTGATCGTGTTTCGAGATCACTCGATAAGGAGTTATCGGCTTAATTACACAAATAGCATGTTGGACATATTATTGGACATGACCCATGTTGAAATACTATAAAGATTGTGTTTGATGTCATTAGTATTTCATTTGGATGCTAATTCTTAGGTTGAGACAAATGATCTTCTTATACGTCGATTTGCATTTGTGGATATCGTCTAACGTTGTCCGTAATCGGCGACCATAAGGGTTTTATCTCGGTGTACGTCTTTCGTATGAAGGGGATGCATGAGTCAAGAAGACCGATGTCTCTCTCGTTTGTCGACGGGAGTGATGATATCCAACTAGGTGCACATAGTATACGAATGCATTGCAATGGATGACATGATCTTACCTTGCAACATTCGGGATATCATAGGACATAGAATAAGCATGAGGCAATTGTCGTTGCCTAGGACCGGGATATAAGTACCGCACTCATATCTGAATTATTTAGGGGTTGTGATGCATATTGCTGGGTGCCGCTCACAATCTATGAGATTAAGGGGTTTAATCTCATTGCTAAATAATTTAGGTCCCGAAAAGGTCACACCGTGAAAGGATTGTGCCTCTATTCGTTTCCTTGATCATTTAATATGTTGGACATATTAAATTGAGTCTTAAACATGAGATATATATAGTCATAGAAAATGACTAATTAATTATATTTATCAAATGGTTTGATAAATAGGTGAAATTATGAAAACGATGCAAAAAAACGATTTTAGGTTCACCCCCATTCGACTTTCATTCGGCCCAAATACCCATAATGCAAGACACCTCACTATTCTGGACACATGAAGCCCAACTAGGGCCCTTCTAATGGCTGAACATGGCCTAAAGTAGTGGGTGGTTATGCCAAAACGTGGGTAGAAGGCATTCGCCTTGGATCTCACGCTTGGTGTCTTTAGTTGCACGCCTCCCGAAGACTCACGTATCAAAGGTACAATAGTTTAGTCTAGATCTATGATTTTGGCGTTTTATCACATGCAAGATCCTTGTTTGAATTGTGCACCGAAAAATTTAAAATTCCGCATGTTCGTGTACTTGCTTGTTCAAACTAAATTCCAACATATTCTTCATCTCATATGTTAGTTGGACGTCGAGATTCGTGCTACTAGCGTTCCCGACATTGGGAGTTGTCTTACCTTGGCATCGTCTCACTGAGGGAACACAATGGTATCCCCGATTGAAGATTTATATGGTAGATAACAACGAATGATTATACCGATTTGGTTTTGTTGTGTGATTCGGTACCGAGATGAATTGAATTGATTTCTCGATCAAATTGAATGTTAATTCTTGTAATTCTTGCACTATATCTTGTCATCTTGGTGTGATTGATGTGCTCACTGACTATCTTCGAGCAATTAGCTTGAGTTACAATGAAAATTCAGTAGTAATTGGTACAATTTGGTACCAGTGACCAAATTAGTTGTAATTTTGATCACTCAAGCTTGTTCACAACCTTTGTGTATTATATTATTTGTGTACAACCTTACTTAGCTTGTTTCATGATCCTAGCATGAATTCGAGGTCAGCTCCGTGTTACCGCACCAAAGGGAAGAGTCGATGAATGCACAACTCGGTTGGTTCATCGATTTCACTGTGAATCTCAATTGATTACTGTCAATTTGAGTGTTCAAAGTTACTATCAGATGAGAAGGGTTACACAAACCCTTTAACCGGCTGATCATAATTACAAATATAATTGAGTTATTCCTTTTAACAGTGTTCGGGAGGGTTACAAAAACTCTTAACCGAGTTCCATATCATCTCACACACCATCTCAACATGATTGACATCAAGAAACAACAAAGAAAGTGAGGAGAGAAGAAAGAAACAGAGAAAAAGGCAAAGAAATCAAAAAATAACAAAGAAAAACATAAAATCTAGAAATTCAATTGCTACCTCAGCACTTACATTGATCCTTTCAAGATATTACACTCAATTAGTAATAATTACCTAGTCTTTGATGCTTCTTGAGATGAACTAGCAATTGAACAAAGATTGAAACTTGATTCAACTGAAAAATTGAATCAAAAGCACTCAATCTCTCTTTTCTCTTCATAATTGTTGTTTTTCTCTCTCTCAAGTTGTTTTTCTCTCTCTCAAGTTATTTTCTTTCTTTTTAGCTCTCTCTATATGTCGATCTCTCTTGTGTGTCACTCTCATGGCCATTATTGGGTTTATATAGACTTTAGAGGCTTAATTGTGATTGGTTGATTGATTAGTGGTCGAATTACACCCCTTCAATTGATATCCACCTTTGATTACATCTCACTCAATGGTCAGGATTTGTTTGTGCTTCTTTTCAGTCAACTCACTGCTTTGATCAACACTTGGCGGTTTTGAGCCGTTAAAATTAGTTAAACTCTTCCTTTTATTACTCATTTGTCACTCCTTTGCACCAACTGGCTCTCCCATGATTTAGGCCTTTCTATAATCATTTGAACAGTCTTGAAACACTCCTTATATAAGCTCTGAATAGTTCTCAGCCTTAATTGATCAATGAAAAGCTCATCTCTTCACTTATGCCTCACTCTCGGCCTCTACATTCAATTAACACTTTCCTTCATCAATTTCTTCAATTGACAACTTGCATAATCTCTCCTTACCCTTATTAATCGATTTAGCACACTTGCTTGATCAATTGAGCATTTTTTCACTGAATTTGAACACTTCCACCCATTGCCGGTTTATGAGTTGATGGAACACTGAATTAAAGGCTTTAAGTAGCCAACTTGACACTTGCCTTAGCATCGTGTGAGTAAAAGTAGAGCTCTTGCACAATTAATTGGACTTGCATGCCTTCACCGAGGTGATTTTTATTTTCAAGTCGATTGATTACCTTTGTCAATTTCTCTCTCTCCCTTTGTTTATTCCTTCAATTGATTGTTTGGACAACATCGTAGTAGTACTTAGAAGTCTCTGTGAAAAAAAATTGAAGTAAGAAGCTGTGTAGAGCTTCCTTCCATCAATGGCGCCTTCGATGTCGGGTGAAAGAAAAAGGAAGAGAGAAGAAGAGAATGGGACGAGGGAAGCCCTTCTTCAGGTGCTCATGGCGCATATAGACCAACGCATCAAGCAAGTCGCGGTTAGAAGGAATCGGTGCATGGGCGAGGTACACACCTCGACTTTCCTTTGATTTAAATATTTGGCTTAATTTGTGTGTAGACTTGGTGCATGTTTGCTAGCGTGAGCTATACACTCATAAATCAGATAAATGGGCCACATCTATGCAATTGAGTTTCTAAGCCCATAAGATTTAACTATGAATTGATTAATGGCCTGTTTAGGCCTAATAGATCTGACTTGACATGATATGATAGGGCCATCTAGTTAATTTCTCTGTTAATTATCTATTATAGTATTGATATGTGCTGAGGTGGCATATTTTAATGAATATCATATGTCACATGTGGGGCCCACACTGCTTAGTTGCACCAATGGCCAACTGCCATGTGTTAATAGGAATAGTTTAATCTGCTGAGTGTGTTGCTGTGTGTTACCATGTGGCCTGGGTGTTGAGGTGGCTCTGCCACTGTCTGCCACGTGGCATGCTGGTGGGGTCCACATGTTAGGTCAGTATGGTGGTGAGGCCCACTCAGCTAAGATGGACCAATAGGAGAGTGTCATATGGCACCTGTTGGCTGCTGGTCCGATAAGAGGTTGTCATGTCGCACTAGCATAGTCACTGGATTTTTAAATTGGCGCCATTTCCTGTCGCCAAGTTGCACCTAGATAGACTATGTCCCTAAATTGTACCTAGAGAATTTTGTGATCAAATATCATCCCTTAATTAATTAATTTAATTTGTTTTATTTTCTTTGAATTTATTTTAATAGCTCCACTTATCCAAAAATCATGAAATTTTTATCAAAAATTTCTAAATTTATGATGATCACTTATGTAATTTTTAATTCCATTTTTGCCTCTGTCTCCTTGTGATAATAATTCTTTTATCAAGAAAACCTTATTTTCCTCTGAATTAATCTTAATTTTCCACTACAACTCAATGTGTCTCGCCAAATAAAATTTTCTCATAGAAACCTCCCTAATTAAATACCAATTAGACTTATATTGATGTTTTATTAGGATTTGATTTGATCAACAATTGATTACTTGTCAACAGTTGATACAAATCCTAATTTAATCAGATGTTTGTAACATTAGACACATGATCTGTCTTATGAAATTGACTTTCAATCTATGTTCATGAAATTAAAATCACATTAAAATTTTTATAGTTGGTTGTATCAAAATATCGGTTTGGCATTGACATGGTTCTTGTTGTACATGTATTATACTGCTTTGATTCTTAGGTTTTACTTTGAGGTTTGATCTGAGGGTTGGTTTCTTAGTGTTTAATCTTGACTTTTTTTTATGTCTATCATTGAGATATGGGACCCATCTGTCAGTGAAGAATAATCATATGGATGACCCATCAGGATATCTCTCTCTTGAATCTCCTAAGGGTCATCCACCTCAAATAAATAGGAGGTGGTAGGGTTTTTATACCTTTGACTCATATTTAGGATTTCTTGTGGGATTAATGTTTAGTCCTTGTTCGAGCATGGTTAGATTTAGTGGATAGACTAGATTAGGATGTTGAAGTTATTTATGTGGAACTATCTGATGGGTCTCACTTATCAGAGAAAAGTTATTTTATGGATGACACCTCAAAAGATTTTTTGCTCTCTCCTGAATCTCTTGAGTTTCATCCACCTCAAAATGGACAGTGGATGGTGGGGTATTTATACACTTGCCTTTTATCCAAAATTTTCTTGTGAGACAAATAGACTTGCTCGAGTTTAGCAATGACTTCTTCTAACTGGTGACCCCTCTTTCTTTTTTTCTTTCCCTTTCTTATAATTTATCATTGATAATTGATATTTATCCTTAATTATTCAATTGTTTTATTCTTGAGATTTTTCATGGGTAAACATATACACATCAATGGCAAAGGTGGAGAATTGGGAGCAAAATCAATGCAGTTGTGTATTGGTATCGTCAGAAGGAGACAAGTCGGAAGACACCCCAAAAGAAGACCTATAATAGAAGATAGGCGAAGGAGCAATGGTGCCTCGAGCTCGGGACTAGCTGGATCCTAGTAATGATTGGGCAAACATTAGGTGTGAATATCTAGTCATTATCGATTTGGGTTCAGGTACTAGTATGAGTCTCCTATTATCAATATTTTTTGCCATCCTAAATTGATAAGCTCGTCATGAAGGTTGGTGGGTAATCTAAACTTATCAGAAATCTCTGTGGATAAATTAATAAGGCATCAAACTATCTTATGAATGATCGAGGAATAGAGTAAAGAATAGTTTTTACTAATGAATGCGGTGCGCATATGATGGAGGAGGATGTATGGGTGCTGAACTTGACATCATCGAGAGATTAAATGTCGAATGTAGAAAATGATATTTTGCTTCATATTTATCTTCATCATCGACTTAGGGATGAGAATATTGTTGATGAAGGAAAAAATCAATCGATGAAGAGCTAGAAGATGGATCTGCATAGAGAGGCTTGTCCACGACCCATTTTTTGTCAAACCATGCCCTGTATGCATCTACATCCTCTTGGGTAATTATTGGCCAACCCCGAAGCGGTACGCTTTGTCACCCTCATTGGTAATGTTCAAATATCGATCTAAATTTTCCATGGTGAGATCAAGAGTACGACCAAACAAATAAGATGTGATATAGAATGGATCATTATGGAATTGGAGGTAGGCATAGAATAGTTTGGTCAATTACAAAAAAATAGGTCGTTATTTTCCTAGAAAATGACGCCAACACCAATGATCGAGGTATTGGTCTAACCGGGTGCTTTTTTGCTCCTGATTTGCCTCGATTTTATTATCGATACGTGACCTTCTTGAAATTGCCCCATATAGTTGGTAAAGGCTTGGATCCTGGAATAGGTGTCGATTGGTATGGACTATGGTCATGTCCAAACAGAATGGTCCAGACTTAGAAGAGGATCCCCATGGGTATTGATTGGTTAAGCTAGTTTTCGATCCATCTTAAGAGTTATTTTACTAATTCACAGAAAGTAAAGGGGTATGAGTGCAAAAATTATCAAATTTTCACAAAAATTCGAGAAGAGACCACAGTTGAAGAAACAATCTTCTCATGAATCTGAATCCTCAAATGATTTCTTGATTGGAGCAGTGGAGCACTATGAATCATTTCTTTTATTTTCAATCTAGGGTTGTGAAGAAGGTCAAGGAGATAGAGAAAAAAAAATATAGTAGAGATAGTGTAAGAGTGAAGAGAGGAGAGGAGAAAGGTGGTCATGATGAGAGAAATGTGTGCTTGGAGATGTGGCGGCAAGAAGAGAGAGAGGAAGAAAAATGACAAAATAAGAAATAAAAACGAGATGGGATCAGTTTTGCGAAGAAGGAAGAAAAAAAGAGGTGTGTCCTCTTATTTACTGGACTAATTTTGAACTATCTGTTGCAATGAATGAGAGATACAAACGATAAGAGATTTAATACAATTAAGAGGCCAATAAATTCATTATCTCATTGCAACGATTATATCATCCATTGCAACATATATGCACATTAATAAAGCTATGAATTCAAATTTATTCATTGTAATAGATCTTTATCCGTTGACAACGTATGGTATGGGATTTTATTCTGAAATTTTTCAGAAATATTTTGAACTAATTTTATTTATTCCATTATAATGATTATAGTAACCGTTACAATAAATGAGAAGAATTTTGTGCATAATATGTGTTTTGACATGAAATTTGAACACGCTCTCAAGTCAAAATTGTTATGTGATACATTAACAGTATCTTGCATCTATATGAATCCATAGAATATAATTATGCTTATTAGATGAATAGATATAATTTAGAGATTTAAGTAATTCTTTAAATAATGAGCATTAATTGCTAAACTCCCTATTTAAAATTATAGGGAATTTTCAACACAAACTCTTATTCTTTTAACTTAGGAATCTAAGTAACGTTTAATTTGTTACTTCCCTTCCTAAGTGTGCATTCAATAGAAATATGACCTAATTAATAATTATAAAATGTCTTGTTGCTAATTTATCACTACTTTGAACAAAATGAGATTTGTAGTGACTTTTCAATTTTTGAGCTTGAACCCTCAAATCATTTGATATATTTTTCTCAGGTGGAATATTTGTTTGTGCTTTTTGTGAATGTTGAGGAACATCTCTTCGTGACTAATAATTTTTTAGCCAAACTTTATGACACATGTTGACATTTTAGTTTATAAAATCAACCACCAGGATCTCTAAAATAAATTTATTTGACCAATTAAGATTAAATGTATCTCTATTTCCTGATGGTTGTATCTAGTCTTATTATTTTCATATGTATACTTATATTGATATGTATGATTATGCCGTATTTTATTATCTTTTATATTTTTCATATTTTTTTCTTTTATTTCTGATTTTAGAGAATCCTTCTCCCCTTCTTTTGGGCTTTCGATATGCTTAGACACGAGAGAGAATTTTGAATCCAGGAATTTAAGTTCCATTTTATCATGAGTTTTTTACCCATATATAATTTTTTAAAATCCATTAGATGTCCTCAAAGCCCGATTTTTGATCTCCAAATTTACAATTTCACTTTTAATAAACTTATTTCACCTAGGTGTGACTCATAATTATCTTGAATTTTTAGTTCGTTAATTTGAGTCTCACATTCTTTACCTTAGATCCAAGCTAAATAATTTGTGCATTTGAATCTCCAATCAACTTCTCCCTTATGATTATGACTTGGTTTGCTTCATCAAATAATTTATGTAACCTATTATAATTTTGACATTTTACCCTTTCATGCAAAGAAATACTTGAATCATCTATTTTATGCATTTCATCACTATCATAAAAAGGATTTAAAAATACCTCATTTTCTCTAAGTGAAATAGTGGATGGCCTAGCTCTTTGTTGTGATTCGAGCTCTTTATTTTTTGACATTGTTATGTTTCTTAGGAGCTCAATTATCTTGTTGTTCGAGACGTTCTTGCTGGCAATTATACCATTAATGTCGATCGTGGAGGGTCCTTCTTCAACTCGTGTCATGAGAGTCAAGTTCAGCTCCTTCTCATCTCCTGATTCCTCACATGAGCCATTAGTGTTGCTACCATCGGACTCAACACTCCACATTGCATGTATAGTCTTAGCTTTTTTTGTTTTTGTACCGTCATTTTTACATCTTGACTTAAGATTTTGTCTTCCTTAACCATCTTTATTTTTCAGGTGGGGGACAATTTAATCTTAAGCCCTATAGTTTTAGTCTTTTTTATTTTTGAATTTCCTTCATACCTTGTAATCAGAGCATTTCATATTCCATTTGTATTTATTGTGTTGCTGAATAAGAGAACTACTCCCCATTTATCGAGTTTAGAATGGTATTTATAGCATTATTATTTTTTCTTTTTACAATTAGAGACTCGGTTCTAAGTATATTGGTATCTCGAGTTATATTTTGGTACATAACTTTTTTCTACAACCTCCTAAATTTTTAATATATTTAGGTAATTTACCATAGTTTTTTTTCAGTGACTAAAGTTCTTTGTGGTTTGAGCAAAAATCAAGAGTTCTTTTGCAAATCTCAGTGGTATCATTTGGTAAATTCAATACAACCTACTTTGATACCACTTTATTTTTCCTACAAGTCTAGTATAAAATTTACCATAGAAAATAAATAAATAAATCAATCAAAAGAGAGAAAGAGAAAGAACACAGAATTTGACTGAATTCAGCTATGAAGAGCCAACGTCTTCGGGACCCACAATCATAAAAGTCGATTGCACTAAATCACTAATACAAATAGGTCTTTTACAACCGCAAACCTTCGACCTTTACACCAAGTAACAAGGCAGCCATCGACCAAAGAAAATAAATGATGCGTGAAGCATGAAGTCTCATTAGAGAAAACAATTAAGATCTAACTTCTCATAAACTCTCAAATGATTTTGCAAAGTAGTCTTAAGTTTAAAACAAAAGAGAATTGAGTATACAATCTGAGATAACTTGACAATTAGGTTTTGCAAGATGAAGAAACATAAGGTTTGAGAAGAAAGGAAGGTATATATAGAGATACATCAAAATCGATAATAAATCTAGCATATCCGTTGTAACGATTAGCTAACCATGTCAACAAGTAGGTCAAAGAACCCAAACACACTTATTCATTATAATAGATGTAAGATCTATTACAACCAATGTCTAAGAAAATTATTCTAGAGCTTTTTGACTAAATTTTGTACACAAATAATTTAATCCATTGTAATAAATAATTGGATATGTTGTAATGGTTAATTAATGAAAATTCTTCTTGAAGTCATCTATTACAATGGATAAGATGTTTGTAGCAATTGTTAGAGTAAGTTTTGACCCTGGAGCAATTTGGTCAAAATTTGTACAGACTTGATTTAATCTGTTATAATTGTTAAGAGTTTTATTGCAATGGTTAGGGCTTAATTACTTCAATCTGACTATTTTAATCTCAATACCACTTTAGTTATCTTTGATTATTATAAATCTAACCTAATCAAATTATATTTTGGGATCTTCATGCTTGAGTTATTCTACTTAAGCTCAAAATCTGTATTTTATGAAACTCCCAAAAATTATTAAATTTCTATGTGATTGTTTTGTAAATCAGCAAATATCATGTTATATAATTTTAAGAATTATTTACAACAACAATTTGAATTACTTCAAGAATAGAGAATAGCAGTTGTTCTAAAAATAAGAATAACAATAGCCAATCCAAATAATAAATGGTTATTCCTTAACAGTGAGAATAACTATAATTTTGTTATTCTAAGTGAGGAGTGAAATAGTTATTTTTCTCATATTTCTACCATTTGAAATAGATATTATTTTAAACATACAATCCAAAAAATATTTCTAACATTCTGAATAGCATCATTTTTTCACTATCCTCATGGTAACCTAGAAATCACTATTTTATTACTATCATCATTTATTATTTTTAATTCCCTATACTTACACTATTCTTTGCACGATTCAAATATACGCATTGTCAAAATATTTACACTTGATCCAAGTACAACATCTCAAAATATACCTCTATCATATCAAAAAATTTAATATATTTTCTTGAATGAATCTTTATATGAAAAATATTACGGATACATAAAATTTGCATTTTAGAGTTTTCAATTATTTATTTGGAATTTTTAAATTGACCTATTTTTATTTGCAAACAATCATTATCTTAGAGTCATCTAAGAAAAAGAACCAAATACTTAGAAAACTATAAATATTTTTTTTATATTACATAAAATTTTAAAATAAAAATATATTGAGCAATATAAATAAAAATTTGAGTATATTTATGTGTCTTCACCTCAAAATGAATAATTTAAATTGTCAAATTTATGCAATTGAAAACACTAAAAAGCATTTTAACTACACAAATAAATTGATGTGAGGGGGCTGTAAATTCATGCAAATATAGAGGTGACAATCGGACGGGTTTGGGTTCGGATCGAGTTGGGTTGAGTCAATTTGAGTTAGTAAGATTATCGGGTCAGGTATCGGTATTCTAGTGTTGGGTCGTTTTAGGTTTTAGGTCATATCAGATCGGGTCAGGTTGGTTATGGGGTCATCTAGTATTGGATCATTTTTAGTTTTGGATCATATCAAGTCGGATCGGATCATTTAGTGTCGGGTTATTTTAGATTTTAGGATCATATCGGGTAAGAGTGGGTCGGGCGGGTTTCTCAGCTCGGGTCGGATCGGGTTCTGCCAACTCTATGCACACATAATGAGTTTGACGTAGGGTGTCAATGGGTCGGATCGGATTAGATTCAGATTAAGTCATATTATTTTATTATTTTTCTTAATCCGACCTGAACCCGACCCGTTTAAATTCAAATAAAAAAATCTTGATTCATACCCGACCCGACCGGGTCCGAGTCAATTTGACCTGATTCATGTAAAATTATTAAATATTTATTAATTATTTTACATAATTTTAAGTAATTAAATATTAATTAATTAATAATTAATATTTATTAGTGTATATTTAAGTTTTAATTAGTACTAAGTCATAAAATTACTTAAAAAATATAATTAATGGGGTCGGGATCGGATTGACTTGAATCGATTCGATTAGACTCATATCCGACTCATTTATTTTCAAATCATGTTGAATCGGGTTAATTCATCATATCGGATCAATATTTAACACCCTTATTTTAATGACACTTTCTTTTTAAAAAAAAATTGAGGATCACACCTCAAATTTCATACTGTCGATCACTAAGGTGTGATCATAGTGTACAAGAAATGATACAACCAAAAGGAAAGAAAAATAAGGAAGAAAGCAAAAGTCTGTACAATCTTTTTTATGTTGCGATTTTCTGATGTCCAACTGAGCTAACTTAGAAATCAATCTTTATATTCTTTGAGAATCTCCTTCGTTGTGCTGATTATGTTCAGCATTTTCATTTTCTGTCCATATGGCAAACACTGTTGTCATTTTCATCTTTGAAACACTTACCTTCGTCATTGATTCTTTTGTGAAACATTCAATGTTTTATGTCAATTTACTATTTTACTTGTTTATATACCCAAAATAATAGTTTTCTTAGTTGTATGAATATTCAGTTCAATCAAAAACTTATTGAATATATAAATAATTTAATTGTTTAAAATTTTAAAAAGTTTTAAAATGTCGCTTTCGAATATTGTTTGGGAATATTTTTAAAAATTGAAAAAAATAAAGAAAATTTCACATCATCTAAGATGATTGCGGTTGTTTTTTATAATATAGCATGGCTCAATTTTTTTGAGGTTATATGTGACTAAAAAAGAATTTTGAATCAAATATAATTTTTTTACATAACTGTCATATTATTTCTGTTAAAAAATATATCCAACTCTGAACTTTTTTGGATCACCCTCGATCAAAAATAATAATCTGGATCTTACTACTCTATGTAAAAAAAAAAACGACACAATTATATTAAATTAGTTTAATATGTAAAATATTTTTCACTTTTCTATTAAAAAAAATGTTGTCGTGAACATCTTTCAAAGATAAGCTAGCCAATAAAGTAAAATCGGTTTGGAACTCTATTACATAAAAAGTTTGGACATGACAACCTTCCTTTGGCATCATGTGCTTGCCTTTTTCTAATGTTTGCGACGACTCAAAACCGAAGAAAATAATTGAACTCTGATCTATTGTGGATTTGTGACGGAGATATTTAAGCTTAAGCTTTACTCGTGTCAAAGTGTTACATTGAATTTAAATTGGTGTGAAAGTGCAAATTTCTGCTAAGTTTAATCATACCTCTCTTTTTTTTTCTTTTGAAATTGATGAATGATCTGCATTCATTTTAACACTGCTTCGTTACCAAACAAGAACGCTGAAGGAGAATTATTTCAATTTAATTCGAAGTACAAAATTGCTACATCAAACAGTCAAACATCCATTTAGTTTATATTCGTTTCCTGTGGAAAAAATCCAGCACTTAATTGTGCATCGAAGGAAAGGAATCTGTAATGTTTTTCTTCTCCATACGACAAGCAAACAAGACAGAAAAAATGACAAAATTGCTTGATTCATCTAGATTTAGATCGACGTGTCAGTGAGAGGTGTACTAAAACTTAGAGGTGGAGATATTTTCATTATCATATTCATTTTAAATTATTTTTATCTATACTTTATCTTTATCCATCAAAATTAAACTTGTCCATACATTACATTTACCCGTTAAAATTAATAAACGGTTAACGAAACGGTAACGGATGCTAACGAATAATACTAATGTATTACTTAGTTTGTTATCATTTATAAAAAAAAATATATGAACTCATTCTGTTTATACAAATGCATCTCTATTTTATTAGTATGGAATAAAAATATAACTATACAATTAATTCTAACTTAAGTCATTTCAAAATAAATAAATTAAAAAATAAACATTTCTTGTTAAATTTTTTTGGTAGAAAAAAAAATATTAAAAACAAAAATAATATCTTGTCTAAAAAATATAATATTATCTCATTCAATCATTTTAAGAAGTACTCTACTAAATATTATTCAAACATTATAATTTATAAAATGGTTAAACTTGAAAAAGATAATAATTATAATTCATAGTAATTAACTCATAGAAATCGGGGCAAATAGCATACATTTTTTTTTATTTTGGTAAGTAAAATAAAAAATAGGGAATTGATAAGAATACCCCGAAGTTGTGCGCTAACGGCCTGGACCGAGTTTGAAACTACTAGCCATTAGCGCACAACTTCGGTGTGTTCTTACAAATTCCCTATTTTTTTTTTTTTTTACCAAAATAAAAAAAATATTACACGAGATAATTATATTATAACTAATATAAATTATTTACTTAATAATTTACCCTATTGGACAAACGGGTATGAAATAATCTTTACCCATATCATTACCCATTTACTTAACGAAATAAAATTCTTACCCTTACCCATATCAAATAAGTTAACAGGAAAAAAATTATCCATACCTATCTTATCGAATATGGTTTGAATCGGATAAATGAATAAAATTGTATCATTGACACCCCTACTAAACTGGACCTTATTATTTTTCGAAATAATTCATGACATATTCAGTGGTTTAATTGAAATAAAAAAATAGTAGTATGTAATAAGGTCTCTTAAATAGTGGTCTGCAGCTCCAACAATCGTTTGGTTCAGTCAAAATTAGTTTGTTAATTATGATTTTAATTGTAGTAATTAATAAGCATGTAAATTAGTTTGGCTTGCATATACTTTAACTTCTCATCAATTTATTATGGATTATTCGACTGTATGCCTAGTATGAGTAGTAATCGTTTTAGTCCCTCTACGAAGAAGATACAAGTTCAGGTCTCATAAAAGATATTTAAATAAAATACTAAATGTTAGGGATAATTGGAATCCTTATATAAAAAAGAATCACAAGTTGTTATTATGTTATATTGTTCAATTCAATGTTAAAGATTTATGATAAGTAAATTATAAAATACTTCCTTTAGTTTTATTCTTTGATCATTTTTTATCCTGAAGATTTCACAGTTATTCATTTAATTTTTAAGTATCACTTAGTTATTATTTCAATTTATAAACTATTAAATAATTCTAGTCCTTAAATGAACATCATCGTGATATTTCATGCACATCATCGTGATATTTTTAGTCCTTAAAGTATTACTTGGTTACTGTTTAGATATAAATTTTCTAACCAAGTCACTAAACTAATTTTTCAATTTTAAGAATTATAATAATTAATGATCATTCATTTAATTTATTATATTCTTATTAATTAAAATTGAAAACTAAATAATAAATAGTGATGTCAAGTCGGAAATTTTTAGTCCGATGGGACACAATTAAGATTTCAGAAACAAAACTGAGCCTAATCTTTATACATGACATCTGTAGTTTATCTCGATGCAATAATTGTCATCATAGAACTGCTAAAAGAATCCATCTTTATATGTCGTAATCATTACTAATCAAGTATGTTGATAATTGAATTTCGATTAGATAGTGCGAGGTTCACATATATTTGAATTAGATTGGATCACACTAATATTTCAAGTAATATCTAATGAGTTAGGTTCCAATCATCTTAGATCATTTTTATCCGATAAAAATTGAATTGATTTTCGTCACGTCAGGAATTTAAGTTTGCCAATTCTAAACCAGCTTCACGTAGAAATGGTTTTAAGCGATTTTCCATCATTTAATTTAGGTCATGATACTGATCATTCTCAAATTTATAATATACCCGAGCTATAACTTGGACTTCACTCTGATAAAATAGTTCTTAAATAAATAATCAAAAAAATTCACCTTAAAAAAATTTTGAACATAATTTTTTAAAGCTAAAAATATAATAATAATAATAATAATAATAATATAATTAAATATAATAATTTTTAAAGAATAATACTAAAATATTTGGTCTTGTTAAAAGTTAAAATGAATATCATATCAATCAATTTTAAATGAGGAGAAATAAACTATATATGAACAATTGTTACAATTCGTTAGATGAAAAAATTTAAACAAAAATAATGTTTAAAAAACTTAGAAACTTAAATGCATTAAAAATAAGGGATTAGTTTTCTAAGCTCTGCATGTCGCTGACATTTTCTACCATTGATCATATTTAAATTTCTTCATCTATCTTGATCCAATGAGTCGTATATAGTTTTTCTGTCTCATTATTTAAAATATTGATTAAATGACCCATATACAGAGTTTTCTCTCATTATTTAAAATAGAAAACTGTGATATGCTTATGGTCCGACTTAGTTGTTAAAATAATCTATTTTTCATTATTATGTATAAATAATCATACATTTAAATTGTATTGGTCAATATTATACAAGTTTTCATAATTTGAAGAAATTGTGTTCACATTTTACGTAATATATAATTTTACTAATTTTATATTTCTAATTATTTAGTTGATAACAACTTTTTTGAGATAAAAGGATAGCCTTAGTTTAGATTTTTTTTAAGAGACTTTGCATTTAGGCCACTCCATATTTCAACTAAATTAGAAAAAAAAATAGTCATATATATATATATATATATTTTTATATATATGAGTGAGCGATTTGGATCGATCATTGTTAACTATGCGCAAAGCACACAACAACTTTTGTGCTTTGCAAAGCACCATAACTTAATTATATATATATATATAGAGTGATGCTATGGTGCTTCAGCGAAGTAAAAAAAAAAAAGGCGTGTGTATCTCAAATTTGTTCAAACGGCCGATCCAAACCGTTGAGCATGCTTTGAAATATCCTTGGAGATTTTTAATTTTTTTTTAAGTCGCTTGTTTTGGATGGTGCAGAAATCTTTAGATCAACAAAAATAATCGATCCGAACCGTGCAAGCACCATAACATTACTCTATATATATATATATATATATTATGTGGTTTTTAATAGAATGCATTCTTTCGACTTTGCAATTGGGTCAATCTCATTTGAGCAAAACGAATGTAACAACATGAAAATTAACTCTCTACCCATTATAGGATCTCATTTATACTTATTTGTTTATTGTTTAAAGTAAACAAATTGATCATTGCAAGAGGAACACCTAGTCTAGAACATATGCCCATAAAGAACACTCGAGTAAAATAATTTTGAAATGAAATAAGGAAAGAGATTTTGTATAGATTGTGATGGGCAAAAACAAGGGAATCTCCAAAAGTAATGTGATAAACAGGGGATGATTAGGTGAACCCCACTCTCCATTTGATGATTTGAAGGCTAAATCTTGTTAGTTCGCATCAAATCTTATCAAACTACTATAAAGTTCTCCGATCCGCAATCTAGTTCAACGTTGTTATTATTGAATACTTGGTCGATGTTTCTATACTTACGAGTCTTACGCGGAGGTGATCGAAGTTTTCAATTATCATATTTACATATGTATATATCTAGAATAAATCAGTGTATATTATATTAATATTATTCTCGATCGCGCAAGAATATTTCGACAAATGAATAAAGATCAAATAACATTAGCAAGAGAGATATTTTATGAATTAAGAAATTGGTTTAAATATTTAAGGAGAATTAGATAATAACATTTTATTTTACTTTCTTTTCTTTTTTTAGGATATAGCTTAAATATGTAATATAATAATTTCAATCTCGTGATTAAAGTAAACTTTACAGATTAACGAAATTTGAGGTTTGACCTCCATTTTTTATTAAAAAATATTTATATTATTCTCTTTAAAAACCTCTTTGGATTATTTTCAATTTCTTATTTATCTCTTTTGTCATGTGATTACAAAATATAATAAATTTTCAAGTAAAATATAATTCTTAAATTTGAAACAAAATCAATCCATCATTTAATAAAATATGATGACAAAATATAATAAATTTTCAAGTAAAATTGTTCAGTATATATTTTTTATGATAAAAATTAATTATAGTTGGTAGTTAATTTATTCAATGTGCAACTGTTTTTTGAAATCGTCTTTTGTTAGAAAAATTTATTTAAATGCCATTACAAAGTATGAAATTTTAGAAAATGCCACTCGGAAAATTCTAGTGTTCTCTCCTTTGCCCCCTAACGCCTTTATCTCCACCAACCTTCAAGGCGGAATGCGAGTCGCCGCCAACGAACTCCACCGGATTGTAAGCCGCCGCCAACGAAATCCACCGGATTGTAAGCCGCCGCCAACAAACTCCACCAAACTTCAACCGTCCAACCATTCACTGTCAATCATCCGAGTAGGATTGGATTGACTGGCTCTCATCAATGAATCGAGATTTTTTGCTGTGAATAGGATGGATAATTGAAATGCAATTGAAATAAGACATGGGATTGAAAAAAAAAACTGAAATGTTAATCTCCAATGCAATTGAATATGTCACACATCTGAGCCCCAATTGTTAATGTATGAGAAATATGAATTAACTAGATATGCACATCTTTTTTGAAATTGTCCTTTATCAATGTGTGGAAATATATGAATTAATCGGAGAGAAATACTCACTGATCCATCTCCTTTGTCGATTTTATTCAATTCTTAGTCTGCATCTTCCATGTGAGAGGGGATTTTAAATAGTTTACATTTCGGTGAAATGAAATGGATGAATCTATTCGTTGAATCCATTTTATACATGCTTTATAATATAATATAAATAAGTAAAATTTCCTAAAAATCAACGTGGAGTGCGAGTTGTATTGTCACTCATTTTATTTCTCGAAATGCATACTCATAAGTAACTTGTTGAGATAATTAAATTTTAGTTTATAAATGACTACAGAATTTTATTGTGAACTTTTGTATCAGGACTAACTTAGTCTGTTAGTCATGTAGTTCCGATTAAACACTTATAACTCAATAACTTTAATTTTTATATTTTAAATAGGAAGTAAAAAATAAAAAACAATGTATTAGATTCAAAATATAATTGATGTTCCTTTTTGACTTTTTTGTTGGGGGCATGGAGGCAAGTCCTAAGCAAGAGACCCTGCAAAAATTTTGATTTCAAATTTTCAATGCATCTTGACATTGACAGGACCCCATACCATAGTATTTGTGTACCATGCCAAGACGAACCATCCAATGTGGCATGGATGGCCCCGTTTCTTCTCTCTCTCTCTCTTGATAGGGACGCTAACATTGCTGTTTTAGATAGGAGAGAGAAGTCCACTATGGGGCCTTTCAGAAAGAACTTTTGATATCTTTTAGCAAAAAATGTGCTCCACTTCAGTCCATTCATACATATTTTCTATGACTCAACGAGTCGAGTATACATGTTAGTGTGGTGCGAGTCATTTGCGCTTGAAAGCTTTCTAGAGGGAACGGTTAAATTTTATAAATTAACAAAATTATTATGAAGATATTCAGTCAATATACACCGTATTATTCATGTAACTATGTAAGTGAATCATAAACAGTCAATATAGACCATATTATTCATGTAAGTGAGTTATTATTTATATTTTTGAGATAAGTAGATAAGTGCTCACTTTTTTTGAAATAAAAAAAACACCAACGAGACATTGGGTCTGGAGACAAAAAAAAAAGCACCAACGAGTATATTTTCTTAATTTTTTTTCTTCTGAAAATACATATAATCATAAAGATATTTTAAAAAAAATATTCATCCTGGAGGGCGATAACTAGAGGTGGCAATCGGGCGGGTCGGGTCGGGTTCGGGTTCGGGTCAGATGGGTCGGGTCATTTTGATTTTTTAGAAGAAATCGGATTGGGCCAGATCCAGACGGATCGGGCGGGTTTCTCGGATCGAATCGGGTTCTGCCATCTCTAGCGACAGCCCCTGTCATAAGGTGGCTCCGCCCCTGCCAACGAGGCTTGAATACACTTCTTTCATGTTTATGAGTCATTAATTATTTTGATGACTTTATTGCATAGTTCATTTGATACTGTCTATTATTCAACTTAAATACGGTTAATATACTATCCATTTATGAGCGCCCATTTTATAATTTCGCTTCAAAATTGAAACGCGGAATCAAAGGAATTATTTTTTCCTTTTCTTTTTGCACATTGTTATTCCACTGATATTATTATTGTAAATACAATGGAGCACTACCAAATTCTCGGAGCTAAAAGCTCGTATAAAGTTGATGTAATGCACCAACTAAAGGTTTACATTGCTATTGAAGTAAAAAAATTGTACTCATCTTGTAGTTGTACCAACAAGCTATTACCCCCAAAAAGAATTAGCACTAGCCACAGTATAATGAAGAAAATGATATGATTTACGGTTATTTAGATTATTTTTAATAGAAAATTTATTTAGGTTTTACGATATTAGTCATATTTTAAATAGCAACTTTGAGTTTATACTGATTAATTATAAGTTTATAATTCCTTAATTAAATTTTTTATTACTTTGTTACTCTATGAAAACTCTAGTTTATATGAAAATTAATAAAAATATAGATTATGATTTTTAAATTAGAGAAAAAAGCAATAGCATGCTATAGCATGATTTTTTTTTTTGCAACTCCGTTGCGACGGAGCAATAATTACTAGTTAGAACCTTCATTTTATCTCATAGCTTGAAGAAATTTATTGAAAAAATACAATGAAATATTAGTTTGAGGCTATTATTCATGTTAAAAAAGCTAAAAAGATCATAAGAGGACATGCATAATACATTTTTTCCTCCAATAGGAAAATTCCACCTTGATGCATGCACCCTTTTGTATACCATAAATTTATTATAGTTAATTCCATACAGAAATTATTTTATTCATAAACGCATATATAGCTCAAAATTAAGTTTTCTTTAGTAGCAGACGAGAAATAATTCTGAAATAGTCTTCGATGACAATAATTGTGTTTTAAATCAATAATTTTAAACAGAATTCTCTTAACTAGGTTGTAAGTCGGGTTTCGCCCTGATAATATAGTTCTCAAATAAATAACTAATAATATAAAATTCAAAATATATTTAATAAAATTTCGCATTGAAGAAAGTTTAGACATAATATTTTTAAATACTAAGTAATAATGATAATAATAATAATTATTATTATTATAATAGTAAATAATATAAATAAACACATAATAATCTATAAATAATCATATAAAAAAGTTGGATCATTTTAAGAGTCAAGTTTCACCTTAAGTATATTACACACATTATTTTAAATGAGAAGAGAGAAACTATTTTATATGAACATTTAGATTTAAAAATATAAAAAAATTTAAACAAAATCAATGGTGAAAAAAATGATAATATGATATGTTTGAAAAGCTTGATTTTTTTTTATGTATTAAGAATTAGTCGACTGTTCCAGACAATTCTCAATTTACACGACACTTATTGTAGAAACAAAGTACGGTTAGAAGTTAATATTTGTCGGGGGGTGCGGCTTTCATCATAAATAATGTAATAAAATTTCAAATTAATAATTTTTCATAGAACTAATGACAAGCACATCTTATAAATACTGTGTACAACCTGGGAGAACTAATCCTTGTCAAATATTTGGTATGGTTCTTACTTGGCCGTCTCTTAAACAAATCAAATTTGCACTTTACATAGGTAGGACTAGTATTTCAATTACCATTTCATTTGGTTATCATCAAAAGGTAACATATAAAGTCGCCAATTGATTGGTGAGAAGCAGTAAAGTAGACTACTATTAGAGCATCCACATCACATTGTTAAATTAATTGTCAAATTTTATTTGACAATTGTCATTTGAATTTCAGAGATGCAGAAACTAGACAAAATTAGACAATTGTCTAAATTTAACAGTCCATTTGTCAAATCACATCAGCGAAATAGCAGAAAAATAATTACGAAAATATCATTTTGACAATTTTATTCTATTCATGAATAATATTATTAAAATAAATCGTCAATTTGATGATGTGACATAAAAATTTAATAGCACTTCAAATAAATTATGCTTTTCTTGCGGTTGAAATTCTTCACTCGAGATCTTAGATTTTTCTTGGAAATATCTTCATTGGCGACCTTGTAAATTTAACCCGGACTATATTGAAAATTCACACCTAAATCCTTGGTTCCTCACTAAAGTTGAAAAGGATATAAATTTGCCAAAACCATGAATGGAATCAAGGAACGAAACATTTCCAAGTACGAAACCAGAGACGCCTCTGTCACGCTCACTGTGTGGGAATATTCATGTAATAAACTAAAAATGCAAACCAATCTTTGCAAATTGTAATATCAAATAATTCTGTCTGTGTAATTTTGTGTGTGTGTGTGAACATATTACAAGCTACTTCGTCTTTTAGCATACATGTATTTTAATAAAGACACAACTTCAATGCCCGAGTTGGTAATTTATCCATGGAAGTTGACTTTACCTACACATGTTTGCACTTTTGGGAAAATTTAAATCAGTGATCAACAAAGTAAAACATCCTTTATGAAGTAGTTGGGTTAGTATAGAAAACAAATATCTTTCTGAAGAAAGAATACTGTAATATCATGTTTCCAAGGTTATTTTTTAATTTGCCAAATGAACTCAAAGACCTTAAAACTAATTTAGACTTTCCGCAATTGTTTGAAAAGAGAAAAGTTTTTCATTTTTTTAGCAATTGAGTAGCAATCAATAAAGAAGAACGTTCCATTAAAAGATGCCAACTGCTGTCTTTTTCTGGAACTAACCACCTCTTTGTTCTTTCTTCCTTTTTTGTTTCTTATTTTTCATAATGATTTGGTTCTTCATTTTTAAAATCTAAATAGTCGATCCAAACCGTTTAAAATAGTTTTCATATGAGTATCTAGTTATAGATCAAATTCTATATTTTTTTTAGCATTTTTACTATTTTTTAGATAGTTAAAAAATCACTTAATTTAATTATTATGAATCATCAAAAGAAGTGTTCTAAAACAAGTAGCTGGAAAATTAAAATTGGATCTAGCCCAATTTAAAAAAATTAAAAAAAATTAAAAAATATATAAAAAATTGATCTATAACTACTATTTATATAAAAATCATTTTGAGCGGTTCAAATTGATCATTTTGATTTCAAAAATGAAGAACTGATTCATAGTATGGAGGTAATCCATACTATGTGGAGCCCAACTAAAAAAAATATTTATTTGAATGTAGCAAACATAATATATATATATTTTTTTTTTTTTGCAAAAGTGTGGTATTGCAAAATGCCTTGGCAGCCGAACCATTTTCTTAGTTAACTATTACTTTAGGAAACTTAGATTTGCAATAGAAAAAATAAATGGGAATAAAGAAATATGAGCTTAATAAAAACAGAGGTCGTGGGAACAAAAACTACAAGAACATTACTATTATTTTACTAAACAAAAATTAACTAGATGCGTATCCTCTTAACATTGTTCTCTGATACGTTCAAATCAGTATCACTTCTTCCAACCAATCTGGCAACCTGTCACAGGCCAAGCCCATAAAGGCCATATCTAAATTCAAGTACAAAGGGCCTTTCTATTTGTTTTATGGTTTGTTTGGTTTAGTTCCAACTTCAAGTAGAAATCTTTGCACCGACCTTCATAGCCAGTAAATAGCCAACTTCTATCATCTCATCTCAGGGAAACCAAACTGTGTAATCTGCTGAGTGCTAACCAAGAAATCTGCTCTAACAAGTTTTATCTGACATATATGTAGGTATTTGGTTTTTGCATTCTTAACCATGCCCCATATGACTATTTGTTCAGTGTACATAAAAGCAGAAATTTTAATGGAAGGACTTATTTAATAAGCAGGATGTCTAAGTAGGATACTGTGTTAACCATTCAATAAGTTTTAAAGTTTAATCTGACAGCTAAACAACTCACGTTTTCATTTGGCAGAATAGCATATCTTTCAGATGGAGAAACCCAGATTTTTCCTAAAGAAGCAAGTAGTTGTCAATATCTTAAAATGTCAAAGGGTGAATTACACATTTTTTTTTTCATGCAATGCATTTAGTTATGTTCCTCAAGTGTACCAACCAGACGTAGGTGTTGCATTTGATGACTCTAATTTCTCGCAACGGGCCCCATCTGAGCTCAAAGCTTCTATCTTCAATTAACCTTTATCTAATAATCATAAATTTAGAAGGGTAGTTTGTTTTTTTCACGTTCAAAATTGACAATTATGATGGATGGCTAATTGTCATGAATTAAGTGGTTTCAGAGGCATTTTGTCACAAATGAAAGTTTGGGAGGCATTTTGTCACGTATATAATAACATAAACTGCATTGGATTCTAATTTATTTATACTTTGATTTTTTTTTTGTTTACGTTGAAATCATATAATTGTGAAGGAAAAAAAGATTTAGTATAGTACGTGCGTCGTCCATCAAAAACATATAATTAATTACTTGGTAATTTTTTTTATAGGTCCTTCACTTGTCTTTTTTTATAGAAAAAATATTATAAAATAAAGACTTTAGCTCTCTTAAATTATAACACCATAAAAGTTGAACGTACCAACCGATCCAGACTATGCGTATCATATATTACTCTGCTGCTCTGCATGACCCGCACAATTTAATAGCAGGTACAAGGGGACATTGTCTCCTGCCAATTTTAATTGGAACATCCACAAGTACTAACCAGTGTAATAGAACTGAGAATTGCTTTTAATTTAATTTAATAATAAAATATTATTGTCTGTACAAAAGGATAAATGACATAAAATAGTGTCCATGTGAACAAAAAATATATACACCCGCGTTAGACCTACTCTCGCATTAATATATTTGTACACAGAGAGAGGAGATAAATGTTAGCATGGAACTTAGTTGGCCCCATCTTTTAATAATTTATAAAAGTATACGTCATGAATTCGTTATGGGAGCAGGGTGGGTGCACCCATGAGTGCACTTTTTGATTGTCCACTCACAGTTTTGACCATCAGATTAATTAATAGCTTTAAGATATTCCTAGATAGATTAACAGAATTCATATTTTCTTAACTGCTTCATTTTCTTTATTTTATCGGAAAATAATTAATGCTCTTAACTGCACTTTTAATTCGCTGAATGAAATAGTGAAAGTTCAAAATACGCTGCTAAAAGAAAACAAACAATTAATGCTTTTATCTCAAACTCGTGTGTTAAAAGGAACGAACAATTAATATTTTTCTCAAACCCGTTAATTTATAAAAAAATGAATTTGAGACCACATTCAATTGTATACCACACTAAATTAAATTATGCTATTTGTAGTAAAGTTGTTGTGATAAAATATATTCAATTGACTAACTTATAATTTATAGTGACAACACTCACCTCAAAATTAAAATAATTCTATGGTTTTACTTATTTAACTATAAACAATTAGAAATTTATATTGTTTGGTGAATAGTTGAAATTAAGTTGTACTTATTATTTCATGAGTAAATATATTTTGCTTATTAAATTTAAAATTATAATTCTGCATCAAATGCCATTCGGTAAAATCACATAAGATTAACAATATAATATAACTTTCATATATTGTCAGGTCAAAAAAAATAAAGTCATGATATTGTCAAGTTTAAAAGAAGAAACTAACAAAGACAACAAAAATAACATCCTTCAATAACTGCCATATAAAATCTAAAATAGACAATAATTAATAATAATAAAAAAAGACAGAAGGCATTGATGGGATTATCACGTCTACAACATTAGTATTCTTCTTCCAATCTATTGGTATATATCTTCAAATAAAATCTGCAAATGCACAAAATAAAATATATTGATCATTACTTATATTTTATTTAAAATTAAGAAAGTATGTCTTAAAGTAAATTAGATAATTGAAATTATTTCACTGAAGAAAGGGGAAAAACTTGAGGCACACTTATATAAGTTGGTGTAATATGCATGGAATGAAGTGATTTAGAAGTTTATCCATAATATAATGTGTCCTATATAAATAAAAAAGTAATATATATGACATTTCATAAACGGGGTATATCAATGTGAATAAGTTGAAATATTATGAAAAAAAAAAATTAATTGGTACCTGTATGGAAGCATTTGTCATAAACATGGGCGCTCCAAAAATATTTAAGTCAGTATCTTCTGATGGCGTTGCTATATTATTTGTGGTATCATGCGCATTATCTGATTGTCCTATAAATTTTAAATTATTAGGATATAATATTAAACCGTCTAGAACCATGAGTAACTGCATTACTTGAAATATCATACCTTTTTTCTCATGTTTTTCTGGTGTAGTTTTCTTATGTTTCTTCTCCAGTATACTTTTAATACGACGACATCCTCGACTATCATCTCTCTTTTTAACTCCAACTGCCTTTTTGAAGACAGATTCAACATTTTTCTTGGTTGATGCCCTCTGAAATGACTCTGGCATTTCATTCACATCATTTGATGTTTTCTCATTATTGTTATTTTGTAAAAATTCTTCCATTTTGTGCTTGAACTCATCTGCCATTTTTGGAGCATATTCATATCCTTGTAAAAAATTTCTTTTTCTTGGAGTTGCCAGTGGATGATTGTGTTCAGCCAAAAATGAGTTCACCTTATAAGCACCATTTTTACAAAGATTTACCTTCATATGCGCTTTACAATTGGTCCGTTCATCCAATCGTTGGTACTTTGGTGGACTTTTACTCGCTGAAGGTTTTTTGCACGTGCCCTCTTTATAACAGCAAAATGTTCTATAAGTGGGTATATCAACCTTATTTTTTCTTATCTTGTTCTTTCGTACGCTAAATCCAACGTGAAACGCATATTTGTTGTAAAAATCATAAGCAGCTTCAGTGTCAGCAAATTCCATACTGACTTTGGGTTCTTCGTACTTTTGCAATTTTCCTGTATCAAGTTCTTCACCCTTTGAATAAGAATCTGTATTTAGATAACTTTACAATTAGTTTAGTGAAGACATATATATAATATCATAATAGCAAAGGATGAATTATAGTATAAAAGTTCTTAAATCTTCAATTTTTTCTTTAAATGTCAGGTACTTAAAAACGAAAATATCATTTAAGAGAAAGAAACACAGTAGCTCAGATATTTTTAGTTGTCACCATATGACTTTAAAAATAAAATTTGAAAAAAAAAATTACATGAATATATGACATCAATCCTTCTAGGATTAACCTTGAGTCACACTTTTTAATCATGGATTTTTAATGAAATATGAATTTTGAGTTCAATTATATATAATTTCAAAATTGTTGAAATAAAAAAAGAAAAAAAATGATATGTGAAGTAAACAAGACTTACGATTACGAGACTCTGATGCAAGTTTTTTTTTTTTTGCTATCTTCGCTTAGTAGAAAGCTCCATTCACAAATTATGAAACTTTCTGTCTATAATACTGTGTTTATTTAAGAACTAAAATCATAGATGATGGTAAGACACATTCAAAGATAGAAGAAATGGCTTCAGCACGCAAGTATCTTTTGAACTTCTAATATTTTATTCAGTGAATTTAAAGCGCAATTAAGAGTATTAATTATTTTCCGATAAAAGAAAGAAAATGAAGCAGTTAAGAATATATGAATTATGTTAATCTATCTATGAAAATCTTAAAGTATTAATCTGATGATTAAAACTGTGAGTGGACAATCAAAAAGTATACTCATGGGTGCACCCACCCTTCTCCCATTCGTTATATATTATCAACATTACTGCAGCGCCTCATTTTTTCTTACAAAAAAATTACTAACGTTTACAAATGAAGACTTTATAAAATATAATTTTGTAAACAATCATACAATAGATATGTAAGATTATCTCTTTCATTTCGTATATTTAAAATATAAATAGTAAATTAATTGCAAGATTTTATTGTCACTGAACGTATTGTTCGAAAGGGTGTGTTCAAATTAAAAATTTGAAGGCTAACTTGTCACAACTTAATAATTTAAAACTTTTAATAACATAGTAACATTACATGAACATTTAAATATAAATTTAATGTGCATTCATATTTTTTTCCGAAAAAAAAATTGTACTCAATGACAAAGTATTTATTATGTTAGGATCTAAATTATGTATTTTAAAATATTCGACAAAATCATTTAAGTTCAATTTTTATTTTATCAAGCAAAAAGATAATTAATATTTTATAAAATAGGTACAAAAACACTTTTAAAATCATATATGAATAATGTTGACATTCCATATGAACACTAAAAAATACAAAACGTAAAATTTTTGTTTTGAGAAAGGAAAAAAAACCCCATAAAATTTGAAGTGTAAGAATGAACTCTTAAAAGTTAAAACTTGTATGTTGGCCGTACCAAAATATCTAACTCAGTCTCAAGTCTGACTGCATTAAACTGTGAAGCAATCTCGATTCTAATTAGTAGGCTAGTAACTCAATTGAAAATTTAAAGTCAATGCAGTTAGACTACGTTAGGTGGATTCAGACTTTAGTTCGAAAAGGAAGGTAAAAAATAAATTTGTTTTCAAAAGAGGTCAAAAATAAAAAAAAATCTTTCATATAAATATTTTTTTTCTGAAAATATAAAATTACAGAGATACTTGTAAAAAAAAAAATTCCAAAAGAACAGTTGTCCTCCGGACCTTCTTAAATCCGCCCGTGAACTACGTTGATTTCTATCTCTATCACTGATATTGGTTTTATTTTTCAACAGATAAAGATGACACACAAATCCGTGCACTCAATTTATTTAAGAGAAGGGTTTTGAAATTTCATTGAAGTTAAAATATAAAATTTCTTTTAAAAAAATAGTGCTCTAATTATTTATGACGTACATTATCTTTTATATGTTTATACGGGACTTAGAACATACATCCTTCTACAGCAACAGATGGATCAGTATTTTTTTTTATAAAAAAAATGAGAGTCAAGCTATTAAATTTCATAAATATCTATAAAAAAACTTCATCCAAGTTTCAAACACGAAATTTGTCACATAGAGAATATTTTCTTTTATCACTAGAACAAAAGCGGGTTCTTTTAATATTGCAATAGATAGTTAAAAACACGTGCTGTCAATATTTCTATAAGCACTTCGGCCAAAGCACTTATGGTCTAAATTTTAAAATTCATGTCCAAAATGATGTTCTAGATAGCTTAAAAAAATCTTTATATGAAAATTTTATAGTATTCCATTTGTTACCATTTTTAGAATTCTATTACTATTTGTAATGATTTTTGAATGATGACCATAAAAAATAATAGAAAAATCTATTATTTATATGTGAAAATGAGTCACCTTTAAAAAAATAATTCAAAATACTAATAAATTTTAAAATTGATATGCTATAAGTTTTCTATACAAACATTTTTTTTTGAACTATCTAGATTAATATTTCGGACATCAATTTAAAATTTAGACTGTAGGTGTTTCAACTGGAATTATGGAAGCACTTTGCAAATTCACTAATTATGAAAATTGTAAACATAAATAAATATAGTGTGTTGTCTTATTTGATTTTTCAATATTTTAGTATTTTTTATATATGTGAAATAAATTATTTCCGAATATAATTCAAGTCACAATTTTTTTTGACGGCGTCAAATGATTTCCGAACTATTAAGTTATTACTATGGTCCATGGGGGCGGCTAGAGTTTTTGTTTAATATTTAACCATGAAATATGTGAATATCAGACTCAGACTCAGACCCCAGTAAGCCACCACCGAATTTTTTTTTAAATATTTAATAATATTAAAAATAAATATTTAGAAACAAAATATCTGAAATTTCAAATAAACTTCGAACGCAACTCACATCTGTGTTTCTAGCAGATTTTTCATTTTCAAAAAAAAATAATAAATAAATCATTGGAGCACAACTCCCACTTGTGTTCTCATAAACTGGGCAGACAGACCCTACTTGCAGTCCTACATTTCATTTCTGAAAAAATAAATCTTAGAAGCACAATCCTCATATTGTTCTCAGAATGCACTCAATATTTTAATTCAATTTTGCCTCATAATTTTGAAAATAGAGAAACTGGAGTGTAGTTAGTGGTTGCGGTCTCAGAATATATTTTTATTTTTTTTTAAATAATGTGGAGCCGCAAGTACGGACTGTGTGTCCAACTCCTAGGAGCGCAAGTGAGGATTGCGCTCCAGGAATTATATATATATATATTTTTTTTTCAGAAATAAAAAATTTGTAAAGTAATTTTGAAATTTTGAATGTTTTTTTTTAAATATTTAATTCATAATATTATTACTAATATTAAAAAAAATCGGAGACCACTGCATTAATTGCAAGTTTGCAACGACGTCGCCTGTCGATGGCAAAATGTGGGTGAATAGTCGAATTGTGCACACTAATTGGTTAATGGGTGCACCCACCAGCTCACTTAAAATAAATAGGGCCCGCTCACAAAAATAGGCTTAGGCATTTAGGCTGCTCCGATTTCCCTCTACCTTGGACCTATCAGAATGTGCCTAGCAGGCTTATGTTCAATAACAAGAGAATAATATCTAACATGATTTAAATTTGGATAATTTTTCTATACATTGTTAATCACTGAAAAAAGTTTCATTCAAGAACATCGATCACGTGTTATACACAGAACTATAGGCAACAAAAAATATTGTATAGATTACCAATACCTACCCCATCTTCAAATTTGTCCATTTCGTTTTTATTTCTTAAATTGTCTATAATGCTGATGGTTTCACTTAATCAGTACCTAATTTAGTTTGTCTTGTAGATTCTTTTGTTTATTCAAAACAGTTATATCTCCGTTATGCTTGTTACCCGTGATGGTTATATAATACAATCATTTGGTACAAGAGGAAACGAGATTTGAATATAGGAGAGTTGGGTTGATGGGATCCAACACATTGAATGAAAATTATGAAGGGCTAACTGATAATTTCTATACAAATATAATCAATTTTCATAATATTTATTATACACATTTTAGTAAATTAGACCCCCTGATCCCCCTTGTCTCCCGTAATGAAAGCTGGTCATGTAATCTGGCATCAGAAGTAGGGAAGCTGGATATATGGAACCTTATTTTGATGTGTTCAATAAAAATTGCAATAGAGAAGTGCAGAAATCGTCGTCAAGTGCCGTCTCGCTGCTTTCTGTGGTACCTCTTTTGTTTACTGTGAGTTGAAAGATATTTTTGCCTTTAACGACAAGTACCAGGAATTTTGCATTCAGCAAAAGACACTGGCCATCCTATCAAGGAAAGGAACCGTTTTGGATGTTTTTGTAGCGGTTCAGACTTGTATATTTCAAGTTGTAAACACTTCTTTTTCTTTTTTGTTTAATGGAACATACACGCCTACTCAGTTCCTCTTAAATCACAACATGTAGTATTTACACTCATTATAACGTTCTGAGATGCATCAAACAAGAAATACCTTTGAGGCAATTTTTTTAAAAATTAAAGCACCCAGCTTGTAATCCCCCCTAAGATTGCCAGAAAAACTGAATAAAACAAGGCATATCTAACATGTCGTTCTATACGTTACATAACTATTATATACAAGACTGATATCCGGTCAATTCACCATGATCGGATGATAATTACTCTAATATACTCTATGTTACAGGCATACTATCCTATCTATTCATTTTCAACCACTGGAACAGAAGCCATGAGCTAATTTGATGCTCTTCCATTCCTCAACCCACAAGCTATAGCTCGAGCGAGGCGCTAATACATCGACAGAAACCTCCTTTCTCTCAACCAAATCCTTTGCATAATTCTCAAACTCCACCACATCTTTCCTCAAATTCCTCAACACCTGAGCATCTTGCTCAGTTTTAAATCTCTCAGTCAGTTCCTTTGCCTGTTCAACCCGAGCCCAGAAGCACGAGTCTTGTGTCAAGCCCGCAAACTTGCTTCTCTTAATGAAACTGTTATCTGTCAAATATTTTTTACCCTTCCACCATTTGTCGAACACCTCATACCGCCTCTGCCTGCCATGAGTCAAGTACGGTCCCTTGGTCTTGTGCTGTTCTGTTCGGTAATATTCTGCAATGTCAAGAGGTTCAACCAAGAGCATGTAAAATTGGGATGCATTGACCCATTTGGCACGTTTGTGGAAGTCATATGGTAAAAAGTTGTTTTGCAACATCTCAATCACCTCATCCCAAAACTGGTTGAGTTTCATTCTGTTTAAGTTATTTCTGGAATATTTTCTTGGCCAGATGCGCATCTTGAAGGAGTCGTAGTATCCCATGCCATCATCACATAACACCTTATACCACTCAATTTCTGCACGATGCGGTGTTATCTTTCCTAATTTTATTGCAAGCTCTGCACAGATTAGGTTTGGGTTGCGACCCGCACGCTTGGATGCCTTGAGGCATTCTGTTGCTGCTGGAGCTCCAATTCCCTGCAGGTTATTCCCAAATGTTTGGTTGATTTATATTCATTTATATTTTCCTCAAAACTAAAGATAAACAAAGCATGCTAAAAGATGACACACAACAGTTCAAAATGGGATAAAAATTTGACAAGGTATAAATTGGAGGAGAAAAATGTTATTCCAATGATAAGACAACAAAACAAAGTTCTGGCAATTTTTAGTAGGTTTCAACAGAGAGAGATCTCAGATACTAAAATCTTAAAACTGCCAAAGCAAGCTCAAGGCCCCATACAAACCAGCAACATAATTTCACAGGTAAATTCTTTGGTGCATACATGACATGATAAACAAAAATAAATGTATGATGAAACTTAACAGTACTAGAAACTGAGATAGGACCAGTAGTGGAAAAAACATATCAAAAGATTAATTGTAAAGAAATATGATGTCAAAAACGCAAATCAAGTTACCATAGTTCCTATGCCAGACGCCTCAAGTACAAGAGAAATTCCCCCATCAGAACTGTCCTCTTCATCGCCAACCCCCTTTTTGGACAGCAAATGTTGTGGTATATTCTCCACAATATCTCGATATGACAAATCTACCACCTCGATACCAGCCACAAAAGTAAAATAGAGCATTTGTGCTGCTGCTGTCGGGTTATCAATACACACAGAACCTTCTTTGGAACAGAAGACGTAATTACCAAATGGCCAATATGGGCTTTCTCTGTCTTTGGCCATTGCTGCCTCACCAACGTGCATTGACACAATTTTGTGCAAATTAGCCTTCTCTTCATCTGGCAAAATATTACAAGAATGCATGTGGGCTCCTGTAATTGAAAGAAGAGATGCCAAGGGGCAAAATAGAAGTCTTGGCACAATGTCATGTTGTGAAACCACATGACAGAAGTAGCCACTCAATCTCTCATGCAAAATGGCACGAGAGAATGCTTCATTTCCGAGTAGTGGGGAGCCAAAGGTTACACACAATAGAGGTGGTGCAGAGGTGGAGTTGCAAGAGCTCAAGTTGCCTGAAGATGAATTGCTAAGGAAGTGGAGAGCTACAAGGGTGGCAAGTGATCCCCCCAAGGAGTGGCCCGTGAAAATTACTGGTTTGTCCTTGATCTCTTGCAGGAGAACCTGAGAAAATGCAGTTAATTTGTTAGCTTACTTTACTTTTTCATATTTCCAAGTGAGAAACAAGTGAAAGTACCTCATCAGCAAAAGTTTTCAGCCTGAGCTTGACAGTGTGTCAGTGTCATATCCAAGAAATATGTAACTATGAATTCCTTGTGTAAAATCAATTAATGTTTGTCCACTTCTCAGTATAATCACTTACAAGATTAGACCAAAACTGGCTGCCCTCTGGTACGATTTACAATCCCTATTACTTCAGCTTGCTTAATCATACAAGTTTACTTGGCCGATTTACAATCAGCTGCCTTGTAAATAGGCGCTCTGTATTTTTTCTTTTTCAATGAAAATTTAGTATGTCTTTCGCATACTATTCAAAAATAATAATTTACAATCAGCTGAATGCAATAGTTCTCTTGCCATTTTTTGTCATTTGTAAGTACTTATGTGGGAATTCACCTCTGAGAAGAGGATAGCCGGCATATGGGCTCAAGCATTAGTGATTACTTTCACAGCATATATCAAATTGAAAGGTATATCTTCTGCACATGCAATTAGGATAATGATGCAAAACGTAATTTAGGAGTCTTGCCCGTCAACGTAAATCACTTAATTAGAAGATAAAAAAGGAATGGGACAGATATTGTTTGACTGCTCTAGGAAACTTCGTGAAGATTTTAAATTACTGTTAAATTGTGGATGAAATATTGTAAAGTTGAAGTTCTTCATTTTTCACTGAGGTCGGAAAGAGAAAGTATAATTTGAACAGTAAAATGTTAGAACAAGAGAATGGAAAATTTTGCCTTGCATTAGAAAAGCGAAATATCTCGAATTAGATCCTCACATAACAAAATGACTATCAAACCAACAAATCAATTAATTAGGAAGTTCAGGAAAAAAAAATAATGTTAATTTATTTCTTAAACAAAAAGTGAAAATATCAAAAAAAAGATACCTGAAAGTTTGGGCTATTGAGACAAGTCAAAAACAATTGCAAAGCCAGAGCTTGCACTTTAACCTTCTCCTCTTCCTCTCCTTCTCCTCCAACCAAAGGTCTAAACAACCCACTTCCTCCTAATTCAATGGTATCAAATGCTTTCGTGGGTCCCGCTGAGCTCGCAACATACTTACCAGAGAACGCCACATAAACAGTGTTTCCACATAACCCACGCACATAAACGGCCGCACCTGCGTCGGCCACAGAGCAGTGATGCCATGCCTGAGGAAGTATGGAAGAAGACGCAAGGAGAGAACCCAAAACGTGGCTTGTTTCAAACCTTCAATGCAAATTAAAAAAAGAAAAGAGTAAAGTACGTGTAGGTGTTTCAATTGGTTTTGATGTACCAGTAGTAGAGCTTACATAGAGGCTGCTGGCTCAACCCTTGCTTCCATCTTCCATGGCCAATTTCTTAGATGGAGAATTCGATACCACTCGTGTGACTGTGCTTTGTGCTTTGTGCTTACCGCTGGCTCAACCCTTACTTAGTGCTTTGTGCTTAGTGCTTAGTGCTTTGTGCTTTGTGCTTTGTGCTTGCCCTGTGTGGTATTCTTTTTCTTTCTTTACTTTCCGACTTTATCACTCGTTCTCTGGACAGTGACATGATCCGATTTTTTTTTTCTTTCTTTACATTCATACTTGACACCTGCGAAGTGCGAACGTACATATAAATAAAAAGGATAGTTCTTTTATTCATTTTAGAAAAAAAGAGCTATAGTTGTCAATTTTTATTTTTCTTGGGACAGAGAGAGAAAATATTCCCCGGTCTTCTGGTCTGGAAATATCGGATATTTTAGTTCAGTCCAAATTTGAGTCGATTAATTTTACAACTTTTCAGTACAAGTCTTAAAATGTTACCAGCTGGGGTCAGATATAATTGTTAAACGTTATTTGCATGCGCGATTTTTTTTTTTCGTTTTTTTCTTTTTCTTATGACATTCTAGATTGAGCTTATCCGTTCTGAATCTCTGATATAGTTCGAAGTGTATTTCAAAATTAAATACCTAGAAATTTGAATAGTAAAATTCAAAAAAATATATATATAAACATGATCTTAAAATTTTGTCTCTACTATATTTTTTTTTGCAGATAACAGAAACTCACGGCTCCAGATTCTAGAAGATGCAGTACTACGTCATGTTCATATATTGAGATATTTATAGTGCATGATTCCCCGTTGATACACTATTCCAGTGACTTAACCTAATTTTTACATCATTTAGAATCTCACTTTTAAGGGAAAAAAATACAAAAGAATATGAAATGAGAATATTCGTTCTCCGTATTCTGACTAGGTTTGCTTGAAGTATAAATGAAAAATAAAGTCTCATTTTTTTATTTAAAGAGTCAAACATGAATTATTAAGGTCATGTTTAGATATTTTCAGCTTCATGGGTTTATGGGACTCGGATTCGCTGCCGCGTAGCCGCAGCATCGTGCAGAGCAGCACGTAATCCGTTCGATCACTTCGAGATTTGAGTTAGCACGAATCTCAAAGTGATCGAACAGATCACGTGTTGCGCTGCGCGGCAGCGAATCTGATTCCTGGGTTTATGTGGGTTTACGAACTCGGGGGCAATTTTTCTACATCTTGTTCGGAACTTTTCTTTTTCTTTTCCCAAATGTGAGATTAGGGTCTCTTTTTTTCCTTCTTGGTATCTAGTTCTTCACAAATATATGATAACAATTTTAATTCAGTCCGAATGATCTGTTTTCACACACTACTACTTTTATTTGGTAACCTACAAACTGTCATGATTGGGCACCGGCATCCACATGAATTCAGTTTAAAATTACCTCCAAATAGGGCCTAAAAGAGAAATAAAGAGGGAAGAGTAGTGATAACGGCTTCCTAATTTAAGGAGTAGAAACTCATTTGGGATCCACAATTGGCAGTGATGATGATGATATTGTTGTTGTTGTTAGTAGTAGTATAATCATAACTATGATTATTTATATAATTATTATGAGTTGTGTTATGGTGTTTTATCTGAACCGTTCAATTTAATCTCCATATTAAAATATGTATTAGCAAATCAAATTATATTTTTTAGGACATTTTTGCTATTTTATGATGGTGAGAAAATCATTGTTTTTAGATGAGCCATAATATTAAGATTAAGTCATTTTTTCCCATTAGAAAAAAATAGTAAAAAAATTCTAAAAATATAAAATTTGATTTGCGGACACATTTTGATATGAAGATTGAATTGAATGGTTTGATCGTTTATTTCAGATTTGAAATTATAAATTTGAATCTGAAACACCGACCCCACAATGCTTCGTAAAGCACCATAACACAACTCTAATTATTATTAATACTAAGATGGTTACCAATATTATGTTAATAAGTTATCATGATAATTTTTAACCATCATTATAATATTGTTGTTAACTGGTTATCAATGTTTTCATATAATTAATAATTATTATTTAGATTATTATGATTAATCATTTTGTTTGTTATTTTTATTATATTATATTGATACAATTATATAATAATTATTATATTATATATTGTTAACTTACAGTTATTTTTTAACTATAGTCTGTAATTGTTATTGTTGCTGTATAGCAACAACAACCACAAAAAATATCGTCATTGTCATCTTTATTATTATTTATTTCATCATAATAATTATCATAACTGATATTGATCATCTTCGTCACCATCATTGTTATTATATATATTATGATGTGAGGAAATAAATATATACTCTCTTTTTTTGTTTTTTCTATTTGCTCAACCAAATAAAAATATTTTATGATATACTCTCCATAATTTCATAAATTATACTTTAACCGAATATGGACACCAGGAAAAACATATTGGAAACCCAAGGCTTGTCCATTCTGTTTTTCTGTTTGTTTCGTTGGAGATCCTAAAGTTTCTGTCTAAAAATAATTTTGAGTACATAGAAAAAAAATGATCGAGTGGTAAGGTAATTGCAAAAGCCTGCAAAATATATATATATATATATATATTTCCGTCTCGTAAATGTAAAAGACTCTTTTGTGACTTTTGTTTGAGATCTGAATCCGACGATCATCATGATTTCAGATAATAATAAATTATTGTGCACATGCACTACTATAGAGGATATACACTCTATTTTGTGTGGCCTGTTGTCAAGCGCAGTAACTGAGAATTAATTATCTTTAAAATCAAACTCTAAAGCTTAAATACAACAATTTTTTGATATAATATTGAACAAGATCAGTGATTATTGTGTAATATATTTTGAAATCATAAAATTAATTTATTAATACAAAAAAAAATTGATATTATCCTATTTTAAAGAGATGTATCGTATGTGCATCCTACTGTTACATTAATGAAGGTTTTAGCACAGTAGTACAAGACGCTTTGTTGAACGCATAATTTACGATCTCTTATATGTAAGAAATCGTAACGGAGTGAGCAAAATCATAATATAGCCACTTGGCAAGTTATTTTTTTAAGAAATTCAGCCACAATTGAAAACTCCTAAAGATAAAATCGTTGTGCGTTGTCCTATAATGAGGATTTTTTTTTTTTTTTTTTGAGGATTGTTCACATTTGGAATGTTATCGGTTGTAAACTTACATCCTTGTAATACTTTAGATTGCTTCCTTTCTGGCGATGATGTTCTACATATATATATATAAACCCATCTCGAATTTAGATTTCTTATTTATGAGTAAATTTACTCATCACTAAATTATAAAAGATTCTTTTATTAATTACATACATCAAACATTTGTAATTACATTTGACTAGGACTATTCATACTAGGGCTGTAATTTGAGTTTTTCCCTAACAATATAGTTCTCAAATAAATAATTAATAATATAAAATTTCACATTAAAAAATTTAGACATAATATTTTTAAATGTTAAGTAATAATGATAATGATAATAATAATAATAATTATTATTATTATAATAAATAATATAATTAAATATATTATAATCTATAAATGATCATATAAAAAAAACTGGATCATTTTAAGAGTTAAGTTTTACTTTAACTATATTATACACATTATTTTAAATGAGAAGGGAGAAACTATTTTATATAAACCCTTAGATTGAAGAAAATAAAAAAATTTAAATAAAATCAATGATGGAGAAAAGTAATGATTTGACATGTTTGAAACTTAACTCTTCAATGTATTAAGAATTAAAAAAATAAAATCACATCTATTTCGGGAAAAATATTTAAAGTTAATTTATTTTAGTTAACGCTGATTTATCCCATGTGGTAAGTCAGTTTCTTTGACAATCGCAGATAGTTATTGTATTGTATTTACGTCAAAATTACAACAACTTTCAACTGCTCCTTGTTATTATTCTCCTTATTTCCGTAAAACTATACTTTTGTTATTACTCCGAGATCCTTTCTCAACACGAGGGATTTCTTAGAAACCTGAATCTAATTTGTATATTGATTTGTTTATGAAATTGCACGACCATGAACCATCTCGCTCCTTGTGCCATTAATTCCTTGTAAAAATGAAGGACAGAAAACATTCACTCCAATTAGAACTTTTATCCATATAGACTAATTAATGCTGGTTTTCAGAAAGTAAATTCGTCTGATTTTTATGTCCATGTCAATTTTATCCCGGATAATCCAGTGACAACCGGATGAATTGTTAAATCTTGTTACACGATCTTCTATACCCATAACCCATGTTAATTACATCATTCCTTGCGTCACAATATTTCTTTTTTCTTTTCATATTGTTTCTCCCTCTCTCCTCTCCTCTCCTCTCCCTTAATTCTCAGTCTCCGATTTCTTCCTTTCTTCACGCTCTCTTTCGCTTCTCCCTCTCCCTTTCACTGTCGCTCTCATCTCTTTATCTCCCTCTCCCCTCTCGGTCATGCTTCTTTTCTAAGTTATTAATATTATTATTTAATTTATTAATATTGTTATTTAATTTTTCTGCTTTGTTATTTATATTCAGTAATACATATATGTTTTTTGTTTCTCAATTATTTTGTACGCCATGCATAATAAATGGTCAACAAAATAATATTATAGTATATTTAGTTAGACCCTAAATAATATGAAAATTTAATGCACTCTATATCTACAAGTATCATTTTATAGTTTGATTATTTTGAGCAAATGAAGGATAAGCTTTTGAAAGAAGTCTCATAGATTATTAATAACTGGAGGAGAGAGATAAATGAAGTTTTTTGTAAAAAAAAAAATTATAGTATTATTCATGTTAAATTGTTTATTGTTCATTTTTCTTATTTATCATTCAACTTAAGTGTGTTATTATTGAAAACACAAGGAGACCCGCGAAAAAATTTGAAAGCTTTAAAACTCTAATTCTGACAATTTTTTGTTTGAATAATTATTTAACTTGTCGGTTTTATTATTCATGTTAAATGATTTGTTCATATTTAGAGTTTTTATTATTCACATTAACAGATTTATGTCTTCTTTTTCAACTTATTACTATTATTATTTAACTTTATCGACTTTATTGTTTAAATTCGGTAATATAAGTACATTTTTTCTCTTAATTTCTAATGTATTATAAATGATCAATAAAATAATTATATGATCTATTTATATTCTGAATAATAAGAAAATTCAATGCACTCGACTAGAGGTATTAATGGGTCGGGTCAGATCGGGTTATATTATTTTATTATTTTTTTACTCGACCTGAATCTGACCTGATTAAATTCGGATCCAAAAATCATAACCCATACCCGACCCGATCGAGTCACGGGTCGACCCGACCCGACCCGTGTAGAATAAATATTTTTTTATAATTTTAAGCAATTAAATATTAATTAATCTTAATTAGTATATAATTAGTGTATATTTAAGTTTTAATTAGTACTAAATCATAAAATTACTTCAAAAAACATAATTAACCCGAACCCGACCCGACTCAATTCGGATCAAAAAAAATAAATCCATACCCGACCCATTTATTTTCGGATCATGTCAGGTTGGGTCGGGTCGATAAATGACACCCCTACACTCGACGTTTGTAAATACCATTTTGTATATTAATTATTTTGAACAAATGAAAAATATGAATTTGAATAAAAATCTCATAAATTGATAAAAAAAAATAAGTTTAGATATAACTAATGACTGAAAAAGAGAGAGTGATAGAGGAGGACATTGTATAATGTTTTTATGATATTATTTACGTTAAATCGTTTGTTACTAAATTTAAATATATTATTATTGAAAATGTAAGAAAGCAAAAAAAAAAATCTGGAAATGTTTGCTGTCGACTTTGTATCGTATCGCTATATCCGCTTCTGGTAAAAGTAATGCTTTTAGGAGTAACTACCAAATTACAAAGTTAATATCAAACATCTCTGGAATGTTCTTCTACAGCACAGCTGTAACGGTTGATCAGAAATAGATAAATACCACAGACTGAATTAATTACGACTTCATTAAATATCAGCAAAATAATAATAATAATAATAATAATAATAATAATAGAAGAAATTTTGGCGAAGGATAAGGTGGTCAGTTGTGATTTGTCCGTATCAACAAAGATAAGTGATATCGAAAAAAATATCCAATTCGTTATCTTTTGAACAGAATGTTAAACAAACAGGATCATTCAATTAAAAAGAATGAATAAGCTGAGCCACGATTAAACCATAAATAAAATTGATATTATGAGCAAATTTCTTTTCTAATTAACCTTGTGAGGTGTGAGTGGGAGATAATTCAATTAACCTTCAATTAGGAAGAAGTCAACAAACATTTGATCGTCAACTAAAGATAAAAGGTCAAGCAGTAGGCTTTATTTTAATAGGAGAGTACGTTATCTTCCTAAATTCGACAGGTCGCCTTCCTATGTTTATTAATTATAAATTAGGCTTCGTGGTAGGCTGGTAGCGTGCAAGCGTGGGGAATACTGCATCTAGAATTAGTCTGACTTTTGCTGGATCCGGATCTACTGTCACGCGGTACGGTGCGGCACAGTATATGGTCCATTCGATTACTTTGAGATTCGAGTTAATACTTTTAAAATTCGAGTTAACACGAATCTCAAAGTGATCGAACGGACTACGTTCTGCGCCACACGGTGCCGCGCGACAGCAAATCTGGTTCCGACTTTTGCTGGTAGGCGACGTTTGGCCTCAGTCAATCAATGTATTTGAGGTCTGGCCTCTCAATTCTCACCAACTGTTGCCAAATAGCGTCAGTTGACTCATTGATCAGTCCACCATGGTCCATGCACTACCGCAAAAAAAAAAAAAAAAGTTATTCTGTAACATTACAGTGCTGGCCCCACTAATTATTTCGTTAATGCAATTCACATATATATAAGCAATGATGCAAACGTGATGCAATATTGCATAAAAAAAAAACGTATATCACATGCATTCATACAATAATTCACTTACATAAAAAATAACATATAGAAAATGATAATTTACTTGCAACCACAAAGAAAAAGAAATATGTCAATCAAGATAATATTTACTTGCAACCACAAAGAAAAAGAAATATGTCAATCAAGATCATGATGGCCAAACCAACACAAGCTTCACGAAATCAATTGTAATACCAACCCAACATTATGGATAACACAAACTAAGATAATGCGATGCCAGATTCTTTTTTTATGACCTTAGTATCTACTGACACACAATAGCAACTTAAACCCATATGAGAAAAACAACACAGAAAAAAAAATCCCAAATCAAGCAAATAACCACCTCAGTCAGAGCAGAAACAGCCGTGTAATCACCATAGCAATCTCTGAGCTCAAGATTCAAATACGCAACACCACTGCATGTCAATTCGCCAGCGGCCTGGACTGCCTATAGTTCAGCACAACAATTGCTGCCTTGCACATAGAGAAAACCCTTAGTTTACTAAAGAGAAAAAAAGGAACAATTAATGGAATTCAAAGGCATATGAAAATATGGGATACATATCATAGAAGAATTCTCATGTTAAAATGGCTTGAGAGAAATATTTTTAAAAAGAATAATCACATCTATGTCAGTCTCATGGCAAACCAGGAGTTCATGCTGGTATTGTTTAAGAATAAGATACTTACCCATAGTTTGTGAAAGCAGCATAGTTCTAGCATTTGTCATCACGAAATAGAAAACCAATGCCAAAAAGAACAACATTTTCTTGCAAGAAGCCATTGAACCTATGCACAAATTATAGAAAAAAATAATTACATCACACTACACTTTGAGCATCTAAAGTTTGGTTTTGAAAAACTATAGTCATCCAAATATGCAATTGCCACTCTTAATCATTCAGTTTTGTCCCCAAATTGCCTCTGTCATTAGCATTTATAACTCAAAGAATTACATTTCATGTCATTAGCACTTATAGCCCTATTGTGCACTTACAAATGGAATTAGGGTTGTTTCGCCACTAGGAATAGAGCAAATACTCTCCAGTGTTTCTTTCTAAAAAAATAGAGAACTGATTTGCAATCTAAATGTTTGTATCTAGCAAACACTAATATCTAGTAGTATAATGTGAACGAGAATGTAGAAAATTACATGGGTACCTTGGAAAGGTTTCTATTAGAATACATAGCAGTTTGTTCGGCAGTGGGAGACATAACAACAATTTGTTGTCATAGTACTTTGAATTCTTCTTCCAGTCTGCAACAGTAAAATCATACAACAAATATAATTAGTTTATTCTTTTTGTTTATTAAGTTCTTTATAATCATCAACAATCTAATCATACGACAGGAAAAAAATAATTTTGGTTAAGCTGAGATTTTGATATTTTTTCTGATAAAAAGAGAAAATTTTTACAGTATCTTGAAGCTGTTCAATTTTCTTGTGCTTTCTTAGCTGACTCGCTTGCTTCTATCTCCGGTTGTAACATAACCTAAGGCGTAGAAAGAAGTATGTTAATATTAATTTGCAGACTCCTCAATTTTCTTGTGCTAATTAGTTCCTCTAATATATTTCCTATAGAGTTCATTAATTGGGCACTCAGAAGAGTCATTCAAATTAGCAAAAGGGCATAAAAAGAATGAAGACAATAGAACTTAAGGTTGCAACTCTTCTAATGATTACATAAAAGGATAGGTATCTAAAAGAGAAGAATGACATTGAATGATTTTTGGATTTCTTCCAGAGATCATTTATGTTTTTTCTTTGATATCTAGCTTATACACTTAAAATTTTCTTGTTTATAATCATTCTCTTAATTCTTGTGCTTATCAAAACTCTATTAACTTGTATAGTAAATTATCAGATTTGACATTTTATAACTTCTCTTTTTACGCATTTTATATAATGAACCAAAAAAATGACCTTGAACAAAATTGAACTGATATCCTTCATGCTTACCATTATATATAACCTCATGGATATTATATAAATTGGATCATCAAATATATGAAAGGTGAAGCATTTCGTGAAGCATGGTCCATGACATGGTTGTGCGTGTCCCAAATTTGCTATGTAAAAGAAAAACAATACAAACAGAACCAAATTCGATTAGTTAGGAAATTGTATATGCAATAATTGTCAAGTGCTTCTATAATAAATAAAAGAGAGGGTTTTATCTAACTATTCTCAAAATCAATTAGAATATGATTTAATGAGATGCAATTGAAGAGAAAATTTTAGACGGTGAAATTGAGGGTTTCATATCTGAAAGCGCCTAAGTTTTAGACTATTTCAATTAATATAATTGAGTGTGCAGCCCCAACCAATCAACCACCTACACCGCCTAAGAAAAATAAAAGGAGAATGGTTTCAAATTCATACCAGTAAGCAAGCAAAAGCAACAACGAGAGAGAATGAAGTATTGACTGAAGCCCTAGCTCCGTCTAGGTTACCGGCAAAGCTTCGCGCAGGTCCGCTTAGGGTTTTGCCCCTACCAAGGTCAGAGGCGTGTTGAGGCTGGTGGAGGTGACGACTGGGTGTGTGCGACAGCCTTGAACCAAACAAAACCAGGAAAGAAGGTCAATCGTCAAAAACCCAAATCGCTAAACCCTACTCGCATTATAATAGAAATTGCAGAGAGAGATAGAGAGAGAGGGAACCAGCGGAAGGGGGCACATAAATGGATCTTTAATAACGGTTTTACATTAAAAATCGTTATTACTATGTTTTCCTACAAAAAGTGTTGTTTGGCGCTGGTATATTTAGTAATGGTTTTAAATAAAAAATTCATTATTAAAAATTTTACTAAAGGTTTTGACAAAAAAAATAAGTCCAGTAAAAATTATTTTAATAACGGTTCTTTAGACCTAACCGTTATCAAAATTTTCCATGGAAAATTTCTTTCTGACACTATTTAATGACGGTTTCTCTCCCCTAGTCTTTACAAAATAGTTCTAATTAATTTTAAAAATACTACTGTTTAAATTTACTAACTGTTCTTATTATAAATTATTAGTAAATTGATGTTAGTAAAGGTAAGTTTTGTTTTGTTATAGTGATGGATGGAATGAACAGGTGTGCTCCGTTTATTAAGGATATGTAGAGACGAGGGTTTTACTGGCTTCTCTTCTGAGGATATAATATATAAATACACTGTATACAACCGTTCATATTGGCCACAAAGAACACATATGACTAATCATTGTTGCTCGATCGATCCTAAAATGCGATTTATTTTGTTGTAAAGAAAAGGAGTTTCGTAATTAGCACAAACTTAATTTGACAATAAGAAAAACAAGGCTGAAGGCTGGATCATGCATGGAACTTAAAATTCCGGTCGGACTTCCAACCCCCGCCACAATATCAATGTTTGGACCATATTAGAGTTCTCTATCATTATTAGTATTATTTTAATCACGTTGTTTTCTAATACCAGTAACTTAATTTGTTATTGTTCTGGGAATTAAATATAGTTCAAGAGTCATTCATTGACTTTCATGAGTTGTATAAAGACGGGTACATCGTTGTTTGTTTACGATATCTGGTGTGTTTGGATGGTGAAAGGATTAATTAGTGTAATAGTTGTGTCTTTCAGGCTAGTAGTTGAAAACATTATGATGTTAGTAATATCTCAAAAAATACTATAAAATATTATTTGGATTCTATTTTCAACGTTTATGTCTCCATTACTGAATGAAACTTTTATTAGTATTATTTATCATAGCTATTAAAAATTGTTGACAGATGAAATATACATCATATAGTTGCCATTAATCAACAATAAAATTTCATTACATCACTATATCTTAATAGCTTATTATCATTTAATTGGAGATAAATGATAAATTTTCAATTATCAACTAACCGAGACAAGGAGATACGGTACCAACTGTACCAGTTTCAGAACAATAAACAAAAAAAGGTCAAAACAATGTTCAATTGATAGTATGTGATATTCAAAGCAATTTGATTTATGCTTAACAATTCCACACATAATACGTATGGTGCATACTGAATGCAAAATATTTTTGCAAATCATTAAATATTTAAATCCGACTATAAAAATACCAGTAAGCAAGAGAAAATAAGACAACGACGTTAAAATTGGAAATAAGCATTAACACGTTACTGCCAAAATGAACAAAAGAATTACCAATGCTAGCATCAAAACTTCGATGAAGAAACAAAAACTAATTTCACAGCAAGAAACAGATCAATCAAAGGGGTTCAGTGCTGATGTTGAACACTCCACAGAAAAAAAAAAAAAAAAAAAGAACCACGACTACTACTGGTAGTTGCATGAGAGAGAGGGGGAGCAGAGTGATGGAGGGAGAAATTGCCACATTTGTGCACGAGATAGGGCAGAGTCATGATTTTTATATGGGGAACCGAGATGTAAATTACGTTACTAAAGTATTATAATCAATTAGTTAGGGGATACAATACATCTCACAAAATAGAAATACATAATAAAATTTAATTACGACATGTAGTTTCTGTGCGATTAGAGAGGCCGGGCACCCCCAATTCCCCTCTTGTTTCCGCCCTTGTCCCCACTGTGAAACCCCAACCAAAAATATCCCCAGCAACCCGCCACACGAATCGACACACAAATTATCATACATTATCTCATTATCTCACTCATTAAACCCCTATCCCATCCGAACTAAAAATTGCATAATTGGAGAGAGAGAGGTAATACTAAGTATATGACTGGAAATTGGCCAATTTTACATTCAAAGAATGTTGCCCATTGGACATTCTGTTGTTGATTTGAATTGATAAGTGTCAATTCTAATTTCTCCATATTTAAAGTTAGACCAATAATACTCTGGAATACTAGAAGTAATAATTTAAAGATTTCAAATTGTCGAATAGCTAGTTTAAAGAAGAATGTTGAGTCATCAGCATATAACAATAAATTATGTGCATTTGAAATTGGAAATACAGAAGCATCCACATGCATTAATTTTTGCATCCATATTACTAATAAATTAAAAGCTAGAATGAATAAGTAAGAAGATAATGGATCTCTTTCTCTCACATCTCTACTCAAAATAATTTTCTTTTCAACTATTCCGTTTAAAAGAATTATTAATCAATGACAATGATTTTTGTTCATCAACATTTTCTACAGTCACATCAAAAAATTTATTTTAAGCATCTACTACTTAATCGGTACCAGAATTCTCTGAAATAATTATTATTTTTTAGTGATCTGGAGTGAGTCAGGGTTCAATAATTCTAAACTTAAATTAAAATTTTAATTAAACAAGTACAACTCAATTTGATATTAAATACAAGTGAATCACACTTGCAAACAAAACCCCTACCCTAATCCGGCGGCTATATTCCAATCAAATGACATGGACACTCTTGTTTGGAGCAGCAAATAAATCGTTTAGTGAGGTGTCAGAGCCCAGAGCCGCCCACGTGGACTTTTTAAATTGTAACTTTAATGTGCAAATCATGTTGCAAGAAAATTAATGCATGTATATGTATGACTCCTTTTTTAAAATAAAAAATCACATGATTGTCCTTTTTTTCCCATCAACCTAACCAAAATTTTTTGACTCTCTTGTCTGAAATTTGTTTTTCCGACTAACTTGTTTTCATTTTTTTTCTGATCTGATCATCCGTGTGATCTATTTGGTTCGAATTAAAAATTTAAATCGGACTCATTCGAATTTTTAGTTCCACTGTTCTCAAGTGGTGAACTTACTCTATCCATTCTCTAATTCTTTGTATCAAACAAACAATAAAAGATAAACAATTAACTAAAGTGTGTTTTCTTTTCAAGAATAAAAAAGTAGCACAAACCAGGAGGAGTAGGAATGGCCGTGTAAATTGGTAACTCATAAGAGAAGCCATCCAAAATTCTAGTCCAACTTCATTTTTCAGAAGCGATCAAAAATATGGCTTCTCGTCTTGATTTAACGAGACCTAAAAAAAATCAGACCACCTTATGGCCGAAATACGGATCAGCCTTAGCAAAAAGTTTTTAAATAAAAAATTAAAAAATATTTCACAGGTATTAATATGATTGACTGTTTTTTTAGATGTGTAACAAGGATCGAATTTTTGTCGGACCATCAATGGTGCCCTGAGAAAAAATTTGGATCATCAATTTTTTCTATACGACTACATGACCCAAATTTCTAATTCGGGCTATTTTTTTTTTTACTAAATGTCCAAAATAATAAATTTTAAAGTGAAAAGTAATAAATAATTTTTCATTTTTGGACCATTTAGAAGGAATGATTTTTCATATTTTTAGTTCTTTCGCTGTTGAATCCAGGGATCATCGCAATCCTTCATCCGTAATTTTACTCTTTACAATATGAAAATCATCCTTCTAAATGCCCCAAAATAATAAATTCTAAATTCTAAATAAATAAAAGTGAAAATAATAAATTCTATATATTTTTTATACGAATCAGAAGAGACCAAGATAAATATTTAATTTGAAAAAATATACAGAATATATGTGTATTATTATAATATACATAATTTGGATTGAAAAATATATTTGAATATACATAATTTATTGCTTCTCGGTCCCTTCTGATTCATATAAAAGTATATAATATATTTATTTTCACTTTAAATTTTATTTGGTATATATTTAGAATTTATTATATTGGGGCTTTTAAAAGGAATAATTTTCATATTATACAGAGTGAAATTAAAAATGAAGGACTGTACATGATCATCAAATTCAACAACAAAAGAACTAAAAAATTAAAAAATAAAAATAATTCTTTCTAGATGTCCCAAAAATGAGAAATCATTTATTAATTTTTATTTTAAAATTTTGTTCAGCATTTATTTAAAATTTATCATTTTAGGCATTTAATAAAAAATGACCGGAATTTAAAATTCATATCATGTAGTTGTAAAAAAAAAATTGATGGTCTGAGTTTTTTATTGGGCCACCATAGATGACCCAAAAAAAATTCTGTCTTTGCTACTACATCTAAAAAATCAGCCGAACATATGCTAATAGATATGAAATCTTTTTAATTTTTTTATTTTTAAAAAAATTGCAGCCTTAGACCAGATCTACTGCAATTGGTCTGTCTGGTTCAATGAAATAGGGTATGTATTTAGGGATTGGTCCAATTTTTTTTGGATTAGACTATTAGATGGAAAAAGTACAATCATGCTAAAATATAAGATTTTTTTCTATTTTTTTTTTAAAAAAAATGACTCCTCGTTGTTTATAATTAAATCCGATTATATAACCATTGATACAAAAAAAATCCAATTATAGTCCGGGTACGTAATTTATGAATCTGATCATGCTTATGATATGTTGTGCTCTTCTATGTCCTATTAATGTTTATATAATTCTCTTATATATATGGATTCGATTGCTTTTGATTTAGACTCTAATATTATATGGTTTCCCGAATTTTGATGGGGAATTTTATTCTTGGATCAGTAGTTCGATTGCTTTTGATTTAGACTGTGGGAAGTCTAAACACGAATTTTGATACTAATATTATCCAATGGTTTCCCTAGTCAACATGGTGATATTCAACTGTTAGTTATACATCAGAGATGGTCAGCATCACTACATAGTACATACTATACAGCACTGTAGATTACAAGTACCTCTAACTAAAATAGCTATCTCAAATAGTTCTCTGAAAAGCAGCATACTTTGACAATAAGCATCAAATAAGAAAAGCACGCAACAAAAGTAGGGAAAAAACAACTTTTTGGTTATGAATAATCTTGATCCGATATATCTATTTAGCCAGATATGGATGGTGGGTTGGTGTGCATGTCATGAGGTTTGTCTGGCAATGCATGAAATAGCAAAAAATAAGAATAAAATTATTATTCCGATTAATTAATTTGTCAAACGAATTTTTGACTAAGTAGAACAGTGCTAATCCGGTATACCGGATTAGTTCTCGTCGGAATAGCGATTATTGTTTGATTATGTTGTATTATATTATTATGATTATGATTATGATTATGATTATGATTATGATTATGATTTATTATTATATTATTATATTATTATTATATTATGATTGTGATTATGATTTATTATTATTATATTATTAAATTATTATTATCGTTATTATTATTATATTATCATCACTATTAGTATTATTATATTATATTATTATAATGATTGTTATTATTATACATCATCATCACTTTGTTAGTACTATAATATTATTTATTTTATTATTATTATATTATAATAAATATGATTTTATTATTATATTATAAATATAAATATAATTATAATTATTTTATTATTATATTATTATGATTATGATTATTTATTATATTATATTATTATTATTATAATTTCATTATTATTATTATATTATATTATGATTATGGTTATATTATTATTATTATATTATTATGATTATGACTATGATTATTATTACTTATTATTATTATTTTATTATTTTATTATGTTGTATTATATTATTATATTATTATTATATTATTATATTATGATTATAATTATTTATTATTATTATTATTTTATTATTATATTATTATATTATTATATTATTATATTATTATGATTACGACTATGATTATTATTATCATGATTATGATTATGAATATTATTTGATTATATTGTATTATGTTATTATATTATGAAAATTATGATTATTTATTATTATTATATTATTATGATTACGATTATAATTATAATTATTATTATATTACTATATTATGATTATGTTTATATTTTTATTATATTATGATTATGATTATGATTATTATTATTATTGTACTATTATTTTTATTATCATCATCATGTTAGTATCATAATTATTCATATTTTAACTATTCTGATTAACAACTATCAAATGATATTTTCGTTTTTCCAAATAGTCAAGAATATCACTTTTCTACCACTCTTCCAAAAAGATATTATTCTATCACTATTCCAAAATTACCACTCTTTCAAACTTATTCTTTGATTTGCCAAACGAACCCTTAAATAAATTTCTGAGGCGATAAAGTGCTATCGTTAACCAAAAATTAGGAGTTTTTAATTTAGCAATCCAGTTTAATTCAATAAATTGCCCAATTCCCATATCCCGATTAAATAGCAAGGCTCGCCATCTAGGCAAGAGAGGTAGCAGAAAAAAACAGCTCAATTACTTCCCAGATAATTGGGTGTGTTTGGATGGTGTAGAATAGTATTGTTTTGGGAATAGTAGTATTATTTTTGGGTTAGCAATCATTTAAATACAAAATTGAAATCAAAAATTGCAGCAGAACAGTGCTAATCCGCTAACCCATAGAAAATATTGGGTTAGCCGATTAGCGTCCATAAGGGTAATGAAAATAATAATAAAATATTTTTTTCTATGGAGTAGTATTAAATAAATATTATTATTAAATAAAATACTAAAATATAATTAATTATTTTAATTATTCTCTCTACCGTTCTTACGTTTCTATCCAAACAATATTTTACTAACCCGAAATAATAAAAATTAACACTCTTCTCAAATTTTTTGAAATATCACTAACCTCACACTATTCTCAACTACTAACCCAAACAGTATTACTTATCCTAATCCTTTCACCATCCAAACACACAATTTAGCGTTCGCTGGAGAGCACGATTTAAACATAAAATGCACCTGACAAAGAAATCCCAATCATGGCAACCCCGATTTCATGCTGTTTAATTTTTCCCTCCAAATAGTAAACCATTCTGAGAGTCTTGGTCTAAGCCCAAACTTTCACCTCGCTCCTCTTCAGTCTACAAACAATAACTAAATCTTTAATCTCAAATAAATTAGAAGAATAGAAATGAAATCCAACCTAATGTATAAATATTATAGACCTCAAATAAAAAAAAAAAAGAAAAAATAATAATGATAATAATAATAATGACAATAATGATGATGACGATAATGAAAATAATAATTATGATAATAATAAAAATAATGATGATGATAAAAGAAACAAAAATCGGTTCATTAATTTAATCACCCATTAAAAACACTTGGAGCAAGACCTACCCAATTGCAAGTTGATTTGAATTGAATTGATACCTCCCAGGCTCCCACACCCAACCACGTTCAATGCCTACTACCTTGATACAATGTCCAAACAGATCGCTATCCCATGAATTAAAAAATGGATGATTTTATCTTTTTCATTTTGATACATAGAAGCTAAGCATATGAAACTCACAATAAAATTTAACCCAATGCATTAAATGTGTTATTTAATAAATTATTTGAGTTTTTAATTATTTTTTACCTCATAATTACATGTAAATTCATAAAAAAAAATTCATATGAATACTTATAATATTATATATTATATATTTCTATAATTAAATGTTCAATATGACGATTCTATGATAAATCTTAACTTAGATATATTATAAACTGTAGTATAAACAAGTTATTTGCTTTCTTAATAACTTTTGATGTCATTTCTACATATAATTTTTTGAAAATTCATATAAATACTTCTAGTAATATCTATTATAAGATTATATAATTTATTGTTCAACATGAAATTTTTACGGCGCTAATTCACACAAAACAAAACTCAAATTCAATTAAAATGCAACATAAACATGTCATTTACATTTTTCATCCACATAGAACTTCATAAAAGATCAGAAAAATATGATATTAATTATGTTAGATATAAAGTTTTCAAACTAACACTTCAATATGAACATTCTACGAACACTAATATTGCACAAAACTTAATTCAGGATGAATTAGAAATGATTGTCAAAATAAGTTATTTGAGTTCTTCATCTTTGTTTGGTTCATAGCTACAAATAAATTTCAGCAAATTCATATAAATACTCCTAATTTTGTCCATTATAAGATTGTCCAATTAACTCTTTTATATAAACACTCCACGATAATAATTTTGCACAGAACTTCATCCAGAGATAATAAAAATTATCGTTCAAATAAGTTATTTGTGTTTCTAATCATTTTGGCTTTGTTTCTATGTGTAATTTTCTGCAAAATTATACAAATACGCCTCATAATATTTACTAATTATTTTGTAAATAACTCTTCATTTTGAAGATTCTATGATAGTATTTTTTTAAACAAAATGTAACTCAATATATTAAAAAATATTGTTTAAACAAATTATTTGAGGTTTTAATCATTTGTGGCCTTCTAACTACACATAAATTTGTGCAAATTCATATGGATACATCTAATATTATCTACTATAAGTTTTTTATAATTAAATATTTAATATAAATATTGTACGATACTAATTTAAAAAAAAAACTTAATTTGAATTCATCAAAAACTATTGCTTAAACAAATTATTTGAGTTTTTCATCATTTTAGCCTCAAAACTGCATATAAATTCGTGCAAGTTCACATGAATAGTCCTAATTACGTCTATTTTAAGATTTTTCCAATTAACATTTCAATGTGAACATTCTACGATACTAATTTATACAAAACTTCATCCGGATGCATCAAAACTACTGTTTTAAATACGTTGTTTGTGTCTTCAATCATTTTGGACTCATTTCTACACATAATTTCGTGCAAAATCATAAAAATAATCCTTATAATATCTACCAACTACTTTTATAATTAACTCTTCAATATTAATATTCTACGATAGTATTTTTAAATAAAACTTAACTCCGATGCTTTTAAAAAATTATTATTTCCATAAGTTGTTTGAGTTTTTAATAATTTTTAGGCTCACAATTGCGCATAAATTCATACTAATTCTTATCAGTACTCTTATTATTGTCTATTATATATTTAATAAATAAATAATCAATATGACGATTCAACGATACTATTTTGCATAAATTTAATCCGGATGCATTAAAAAATATCTTTTAAACAAGTTATTTGAAATTTTTTTATCATTTTTTGCCTCATAACTACACGGATTTTCATGCAAATTCATATAAAATGCTCCTAATTATGTCTATTTTAAGATTTTTTTATTAACACTTCAATACGAACATTCGACAACACTAATTTTGTATAAAATTTAATCACGATGCATCATCAAGAACTGTTATTTAAATGGGTTATTTGAGTTTTTAATTATATATGGTCTCATAACTACACATAATTTTGTGCATGTTCGTATGGAAACTTCTAATGATGTCTATCAAATATTTTTCTAATAAACTCTTCAATGTGAAAATTATACGACACTATTTTCACAACAAAATTTAACTCAAATGCATTAAATATTGCTATTTAAATAAATTATTTGAGTTTTTAACTATTTTGTTTATTATATATTTGTATAATTAAATATTCAATATGATGATTCTATGATATTAATTTTGTATAAATCTTAAGTTAGATATATATTAGAAACTGCAGTATAATCAAACTATTTGTTTCTTAATAATCTTTTGGAGTATTTCTACATATAATTTCTTCAATAATTCAAATAAATATTTTTAGAAATATCTATTATATGATTATCTAATAGACTTTTCAATATGAAATTTCTGCTATGCTAATTCACACAAAATATAAACTCAAATTCAAATAAATGCAACCTAAATAGGTCATTAGTGTTTTCATCCACATAGAAATTCATAAAAAATCATACAAATATGACACTAATTATATTTGCTATAAAATTTTCAAATTAAAACTTCAATATGGACATTCGGTGACTCAAATTCGTATGAATTCGAAATGGTTGTCAAAATAAGTTATTTGAGTTCTTCATTATTGTTTGGCTCATAGCTATGCATAAATTCCCATAAATTCATACAAATATTCCTAGTTTTGTCCATCATAAGATTGTCCAATTAACACTTTAATATGAACACTCTACGAAAATAAGTTATTTGAGTTTTTAATCATTTTTGGGCTCATAATTGCTAATAAATTCATACTTATTTGTACTTATACTCCTAATATTTTCAATTATATATTTAATAATTAAATAATTAATATGAAGATTCAACGATACTATTTTTTGCATAAATTTAATTCGGATGCATTAAAAACTGTCCTTTGAACAAGTTGTTTGAATTTTTTTTTAACATTTTCGCCTCATAACTAAACGGATTTTCATGCCAATTCATATAAATGCTCCAAATTATGTCTATTTTAAGATTTTTTATTAACATTTTAATATGAACATTCGACGATACTAATTTTACACACAACTTAATACTTGTGCAAATTTATATAGATACTCCTAATGATGTCTATCAAATATTTTTATAATCAACTCTTCAATATGAAAATTCTACGACACTATTTTCACAATAAATTTAACCCAAATGCATTAAATGTTCTATTTAATCAAATTATTTTTCAGTTTTTTATCATTTTTAACCTCATAACTGCATATAAATCTCACTTTGTATAAATCTTAACTTAGAAATATATATCAGAAACTGCATTATAAATAAGCTATTTGTTTTCTTAATAACTTCTGGGGTGATTTCTACATATGATCTCTTGAAAATTTATATAAATACTTCTAAAAATAACTATTACAAGATTATCCAATTTACTATTCAACATGAAATTTCTACGCCGCTAATTCACACAAAAAATAACGCAAAATTCAATTAAAATATAGCGTAAACAAGTTATTTGTATTATCAACCACATAGAAATTCATAACAAATCATACAAATATGATACAAATTACGTTTGCTATATAATTTTTAAATTAAAATTTCAATATGAAAATTATATGAACACTAAATTTATAAAAAAATTAATTTGGATTCATTAAAAACTGTTGTTTAAATAAATTATTTGAGTTTTTCATCATTTGGGTCTCATAACTACATATAAGTTCGCGCAAGTTAAAATGAATAGTCAAAATTATGTCTATTTTAAGACTTTTTAACTAACATTTCAATATGAACATTCTACGACATTAATTTGCACAAAACTCCATCGAGATGCTTCAAAACTGCTGTTTTGAATAAGTTATTTGTATTTTTAATCAGTTTTGACTCATTTCTGCACATAATTTCATGCGAAATCATACGAAAAATCCAAATAATATCAACTAAATGTTTCTATAATTAACTATTTAAAATGAATATTTTACGATAATATTTTTACACAAAACTAAACTAAGATGCATCTGAAAATTTATTGTTTGCATAAGTTATTTTGACTTTTTAAGGATTTTTGGGCTCATTATCGCGCATAAATTCATACTAATTCATATCAATACTCCTACTATTGTCTCTTATATATTTAATAAATAAATAATCAATATGAAGATTCTACGGTACTATTATTACATAAATTTAATCTGGATGCATTAAAAAATGCATTTTAAACAAGTCATTTGAATATTATTTTTATCTTTTTTTGGCCTCATAACTACACGGATATTCAAGCAAATTCATATAAAATGCTCCTAATTATTTCTATTTGAAGATTTTTCTATTGAAACTTCAATACGAACATTCTAAGACACTAATTTTACACAAAACTTAATCCCGATGCATCATCAAAACTACTATTTAAAATAAGTTGTTTGTGTTTCTAATCAGTTTGGCCTTGTTTCTATGTGTAATTTTGAGCAAAATCATACATATACACCTCAAAATATCTATTAATTATTTTCTAAATGACACTTCAATTTTAGATTCAACGATAGTATTTTTTAACAAAACGAAACTCAAACGCATTAAAAACTGTTGTTTTAACAAATTGTTTGAGGTTTTGATCATTTTTGGCCTTGTAACTGCACATAAATTTGTTCAAATTCATACAGATATATGTAATATTATCTATTACATATTTTTATAGTTAAATATTTAATATGAATATTGTACAACACTAAATTTACACAAAACATAATTTAGATTATTTAAAAACAATTATTTAAATAAATTATTTGAGTTTTTCATCATTTTGGCCTCATAACTGCATGTAAGTTCGCGCAATTTCATAAGAATAGTCGTAATTATGTCTATTTTAAGATTATCCAATTAACATTTCAATGTGAATATTCTACAACACTAATTTGCAAAAAACTCCATCGGGATGCATCAAAACTGCTGTTTTGAATAAGTTGTTTGTGTTTTTTTTTATCTTTTTTAACTCATTTCTACACATAATATTGTGCAAAATCATACGAATAATCCTAATAATATCTAATAAATGTTTTTATAATGAACTATTCAATATGAATATTCTACGACAATATTATTATACAAAACGTAACTCAGATGCATTTAAAAAATTATTGCTTGCATAAGTTATTTGAGTTTTAAAGATTTTTGGGCTCATTAATTGCGTATAATTTCATACTAATTCATATCGATACTCCTAATATTGTCTATTAAATATTAAATAAATATATAATCCATATGAGGATTCAACGACACTATTATTGCACAAATTTAATCCGGATGCATTAAAAACTATCCTTTAAACAAGTCGTCTGAATATATATTTCTACCATTTTTTGCCTCATTACTACACATATTTTCATGCAAATTCATATAAAATGCACCTAGCTATATCTATTTTAAGATTTTTCTATTGACACTTCAATACGAACATTCTACGATACTATTTTTACACAAAGCTTAATCCTGATGCATCATCAAAAACTGTTGTTTAAACGGGTTGTTTGAGTTTTTAATCATATATGGTCCCATAACTACACATTATTTCATGCAAATTCATATAGATACTCCTCATGATGTCTAACAAATATTTTTATAATAAACTCTTCAATATGAAAATTCTACGACACTATTTTCACAATAAAATATAACCCAAATGCATTAAAGATGCTATTTAAACAAATTATTTGGCTTTTTAATCATTTTTACCACATAATTGCATATAAGTTCATGACAATTCGTACGAATGCTACAAATATTGTCTATTATATATTTATACAATTAAATATTCAATATGACGATTCTATGATACTAACTTTGTATAAATCTTAACTTATATATATTAGAAACTGCAGTATAAACAAGCTATTTGCTTTTCGGATGATTTCTACAAATGATCTCTTGAAATTCATATAGATACTTCTAGAAATATCTATTATAAGATTATCTAATTTACTGTGCAACATGAAATTTCGATGGCGCTAATTCACACAATACATAACTAAAGATTCAATTATAAAACGCAGGTCATTTGCATTTTTCAATCACATAGAACTTTATAAAAAATCATACAAATATGATACTAGCAATGTTTGCTACAAAATTTTTAAATTAAGACCTCAATATGAAAATTTTACGAACACTAATATCACACAAAACTTAATTCGGATGAATTACAAATGGTTGTCGAAATAAGTTATTTGAGTTCTTCATCTTGGTTTGGCTCATAGCTACGCATAAATTCCAGAAAATTAATATAAATAGTCCTAATTTTGTCCATTATAAGGTTATCTAATTAACTCTTTAATATGATACCTCTATGATAATAATTCTGCACAAAACGTCATCCATAGATTTAAAAAACTGTTGTTAAAATAAGTTGTTTGTGTTTCTAATCATTTTGGCCTTGTTTTTATGTGTAATGTCGTGCAAAAAAACACCTCAAAAGATCTATTCATTATTTTGTAAATAACACTTCAATTTGAAGATTCTACGATAGTATTTTTTAACAAAACGCAACTCAAACGCATTTAAAACTGTTGTTTCAACAAATTATTTGAGGTTTTTGATCATTTTTGGCCTTATAACTGCACATAAATTCGTGAAAATTCATACGGAGTCATCTAATAGTCTATTATATGTTTTTATAATTAAATATTTAATATGAAGATTGTACAACACTAAATTTGCACAAATTTAATTTGGATTAATTTGAAACTGTTCTTTAAATAAATTGTTAGAGTTTTTCATCATTTTGGCCTCATAACAGCATATGAGTTCGTGCAAGTTCATATGAATAGTCATAATTATGTCTATTTTTAGATTTTCCAACTAATATTTCAATATGAATATTCTACGACACTAATTTGCACAAAACTCCATCGGGATGCATCAAAACTGCTGTTTTGAATAAGTTGTTTGTGTTTTCTATCGTTTTCAACTCATTTCTACACATAATTTTGTGCAAAATCATACGAATAATCCTAATAATATATAATAAATGTTTTTATAATGAACTCTTCAATATGAATATTCTACGACAGTATTATTATACAAAACGTAACTCGGATGCATTTGAAAAATTATTGCTTGCCTAAGTTGTTTGAGTTTTAATGATTTTTGGGCTCGTTAATTGCGTATAAATTCATACTAATTCATATCGATACTCCTAATACTGTCTATTAAATATTTAATAAATAAATAATCCATATGAGGATTCAACGACACTATTATTGCACAAATTTAATCCGGATGCATTAAAAACTGTCCTTTAAACAAGTCGTTTGAATATATATTATTACCAATTTTGGCCTCATTACTACACGTATTTTCATGCAAATTCATATAAAATGCTCCTAGCTATGTCTATTTTAAGATTTTTCTATTGACACTTCAATACGAACATTCTAAGATACACAAAGCTTAATCCTGATGCATCGTCAAAAACTGCTGTTTAATCGGGTTGTTTGAGTTTTTAATCATATATGGACCCATAACTACACATTATTTCATGCAAATTCATATAGATACTCCTCATGATGTCTAACAAATATTTTTATAATAAACTCTTCAATATGAAAATTCATGACACTATTTTCACAATAAAATTTAACCCAGATGCATTAAAGGTGCTATTTAAACAAATTATTTGGCTTTTTAATCATTTTTACCGCAAAATTGCATATAAGTTCATGACAATTCGTACGAATGCTACAAATATTGTCTATTATATATTTATACAATTAAATGTTCAATATGACGATTCTATGATACTAACTTTGTATAAATCTTAACTTATATATATTAGAAACTGCAGTATAAACAAGCTATTTGCTTTTCGGGTGATTTCTACAAATGATCTCTTGAAATTCATATAGATACTTCTAGAAATATCTATTATAAGATTATCTAATTTACTGTGCAACATGAAATTTCGATGGCGCTAATTCACACAATACATAACTAAAGATTCAATTATAATGCAGCTTACACAGGTCATTTGCATTTTTCAATCACATAGAACTTTATAAAAAATCATACAAATATGATACTAGCAATGTTTGCTACAAAATTTTTAAATTAAGACCTCAATATGAAAATTTTACGAACACTAATATCACACAAAACTTAATTCGGATGAATTACAAATGGTTGTCGAAATAAGTTATTTGAGTTCTTCATCTTGGTTTGGCTCATAGCTACGCATAAATTCCAGAAAATTAATATAAATAGTCCTAATTTTGTCCATTATAAGGTTATCTAATTAACTCTTTAATATGATACCTCTATGATAATAATTCTGCACAAAACGTCATCCATAGATTTAAAAAACTGTTGTTAAAATAAGTTGTTTGTGTTTCTAATCATTTTGGCCTTGTTTTTATGTGTAATGTCGTGCAAAAAAACACCTCAAAAGATCTATTCATTATTTTGTAAATAACACTTCAATTTGAAGATTCTACGATAGTATTTTTTAACAAAACGCAACTCAAACGCATTTAAAACTGTTGTTTCAACAAATTATTTGAGGTTTTTGATCATTTTTGGCCTTATAACTGCACATAAATTCGTGAAAATTCATACGGAGTCATCTAATAGTCTATTATATGTTTTTATAATTAAATATTTAATATGAAGATTGTACAACACTAAATTTGCACAAATTTAATTTGGATTAATTTGAAACTGTTCTTTAAATAAATTGTTAGAGTTTTTCATCATTTTGGCCTCATAACAGCATATGAGTTCGTGCAAGTTCATATGAATAGTCATAATTATGTCTATTTTTAGATTTTCCAACTAATATTTCAATATGAATATTCTACGACACTAATTTGCACAAAACTCCATCGGGATGCATCAAAACTGCTGTTTTGAATAAGTTGTTTGTGTTTTCTATCGTTTTCAACTCATTTCTACACATAATTTTGTGCAAAATCATACGAATAATCCTAATAATATATAATAAATGTTTTTATAATGAACTCTTCAATATGAATATTCTACGACAGTATTATTATACAAAACGTAACTCGGATGCATTTGAAAAATTATTGCTTGCCTAAGTTGTTTGAGTTTTAATGATTTTTGGGCTCGTTAATTGCGTATAAATTCATACTAATTCATATCGATACTCCTAATACTGTCTATTAAATATTTAATAAATAAATAATCCATATGAGGATTCAACGACACTATTATTGCACAAATTTAATCCGGATGCATTAAAAACTGTCCTTTAAACAAGTCGTTTGAATATATATTATTACCAATTTTGGCCTCATTACTACACGTATTTTCATGCAAATTCATATAAAATGCTCCTAGCTATGTCTATTTTAAGATTTTTCTATTGACACTTCAATACGAACATTCTAAGATACACAAAGCTTAATCCTGATGCATCGTCAAAAACTGCTGTTTAATCGGGTTGTTTGAGTTTTTAATCATATATGGACCCATAACTACACATTATTTCATGCAAATTCATATAGATACTCCTCATGATGTCTAACAAATATTTTTATAATAAACTCTTCAATATGAAAATTCATGACACTATTTTCACAATAAAATTTAACCCAGATGCATTAAAGGTGCTATTTAAACAAATTATTTGGCTTTTTAATCATTTTTACCGCAAAATTGCATATAAGTTCATGACAATTCGTACGAATGCTACAAATATTGTCTATTATATATTTATACAATTAAATGTTCAATATGACGATTCTATGATACTAACTTTGTATAAATCTTAACTTATATATATTAGAAACTGCAGTATAAACAAGCTATTTGCTTTTCGGGTGATTTCTACAAATGATCTCTTGAAATTCATATAGATACTTCTAGAAATATCTATTATAAGATTATCTAATTTACTGTGCAACATGAAATTTCGATGGCGCTAATTCACACAATACATAACTAAAGATTCAATTATAATGCAGCTTACACAGGTCATTTGCATTTTTCAATCACATAGAACTTTATAAAAAATCATACAAATATGATACTAGCAATGTTTGCTACAAAATTTTTAAATTAAGACCTCAATATGAAAATTTTACGAACACTAATATCACACAAAACTTAATTCGGATGAATTACAAATGGTTGTCGAAATAAGTTATTTGAGTTCTTCATCTTGGTTTGGCTCATAGCTACGCATAAATTCCAGAAAATTAATATAAATAGTCCTAATTTTGTCCATTATAAGGTTATCTAATTAACTCTTTAATATGATACCTCTATGATAATAATTCTGCACAAAACGTCATCCATAGATTTAAAAAACGTTGTTAAAATAAGTTGTTTGTGTTTCTAATCATTTTGGCCTTGTTTTTATGTGTAAATGTCGTGCAAAAAAACACCTCAAAAGATCTATTCATTATTTTGTAAATAACACTTCAATTTGAAGATTCTACGATAGTATTTTTTAACAAAACGCAACTCAAACGCATTTAAAAACTGTTGTTTCAACAAATTATTTGAGGTTTTGATCATTTTTGGCCTTATAACTGCACATAAATTCGTGGAAATTCATACGGAGTCATCTAATAGTCTATTATATGTTTTTATAATTAAATATTTAATATGAAGATTGTACAACACTAAATTTGCACAAACTTAATTTGGATTAATTTGAAACTGTTCTTTAAATAAATTGTTTGAGTTTTTCATCATTTTGGCCTCATAACAGCATATGAGTTCGTGCAAGTTCATATGAATAGTCATAATTATGTCTATTTTTAGATTTTCCAACTAATATTTCAATATGAATATTCTACGACACTAATTTGCACAAAACTCCATCGGGATGCAACAAAACTGCTGTTTTGAATAAGTTGTTTGTGTTTTCTATCGTTTTCAACTCATTTCTACACATAATTTTGTGCAAAATCATACGAATAATCCAAATAATATCTAATAAATGTTTTTATAATGAACTCTTCAATATGAATATTCTACGACAGTATTATTATACAAAACGTAACTCAGATGCATTTGAAAAATTATTGCTTGCCTAAGTTGTTTGAGTTTTAATGATTTTTGGGCTCGTTAATTGCGTATAAATTCATACTAATTCATATCGATACTCCTAATATTGTCTATTAAATATTTAATAAATAAATAATCCATATGAGGATTCAACGACACTATTATTGCACAAATTTAATCCGGATGCATTAAAAACTGTCCTTTAAACAAGTCGTTTGAATATATATTTTTACCATTTTTGGCCTCATTACTACACGTATTTTCATGCAAATTCATATAAAATGCTCCTAGCTATGTCTATTTTAAGATTTTTCTATTGACACTTCAATACGAACATTCTAAGATACTAATTATACACAAAGCTTAATCCTGATGCATCGTCAAAAACTGCTGTATAATCGGGTTGTTTGAGTTTTTAATCATATCTGGTCCCATAACTACACATTATTTCATGCAAATTCATATAGATACTCCTCATGATGTCTAACAAATATTTTTATAATAAACTCTTCAAAATGAAAATTCTACGACACTATTTTCACAATAAAATTTAACCCAAATGCATTAAAGGTGCTATTTAAACAAATTATTTGGCTTTTTAATCATTTTTACCGCATAATTGCATATAAGTTAATGACAATTCGTACGAATGCTACAAATATTGTCTATTATATATTTATACAATTAAATGTTCAATATGACGATTCTATGATACTAACTTTGTATAAATCTTAACTTATATATATTAGAAACTGCAGTATAAACAAGCTATTTGCTTTTCGGGTGATTTCTACATATGATCTCTTGAAAATTCATATAGATACTTCTAGAAATATCTATTATAAGATTATCTAATTTACTGTGCAACATGAAATTTCTATGGCGCTAATTCACACAAAACATAGCTCAAGATTCAATTAAAACGCAGCTTACATAGGTCATTTGCATTTTCAATCACATAGAACTTTATAAAAAATCATACAAATATGATACTAACTATGTTTGCTACAAAATTTTCAAATTAAGACCTCAATATGAAAATTTTACGAACACTAATATCGCACAAAACTTAATTCGGATGAATTACAAATGGTTGTCGAAACAAGTTATTTGAGTTCTTCATCTTGGTTTGGCTCATAGCTACGCATAAATTCCAGAAAATTAATATAAATACTCCTAATTTTGTCCATTATAAGATTGTCTAATTAACTCTTTAATATGATGACTCTATGATAATAATTCTGCACAAAACGTCATCCATAGATTTAAAAAACCGTTGTTAAAATAAGTTGTTTGTGTTTCTAATCATTTTGGCCTTGTTTTTATGTGTAATATCGTGCAAAAAACACCTCAAAAGATCTATTAATTATTTTGTAAATAACACTTCAATTTGAAGATTCTACGATAGTATTTTTTAACAAAACGCAACTCAAACGCATTAAAAACTGTTGTTTCAACAAATTATTTGAGGTATTCGATCATTTTTGGCCTTATAACTGCACATAAATTCGTGGAAATTCATACGGAGTCATCTAACAGTCTGTTATATGTTTTTATAATTAAATATTTAATATGAAGATTGTACAACACTAAATTTGCACAAACTTAATTTGGATTAATTTGAAACTGTTCTTTAAATAAATTGTTTGAGTTTTTCATCATTTTGGCCTCATAACAGCATATGAGTTCGTGCAAGTTCATATGAATAGTCATAATTATGTATATTTTTAGATTTTCCAACTAATATTTCAATATGAATATTCTACGACACTAATTTGCACAAAACTCCATCGGGATGCATCAAAACTGCTGTTTTGAATAAGTTGTTTGTGTTTTCTATCGTTTTCAACTCATTTCTACACATAATTTTGTGCAAAATCATACGAATAATCCAAATAATATCTAATAAATGTTTTTATAATGAACTCTTCAATATGAATATTCTACGACAGTATTATTATACAAAACGTAACTCAGATGCATTTGAAAAATTATTGCTTGCCTAAGTTGTTTGAGTTTTAATGATTTTTGGGCTCGTTAATTGCGTATAAATTCATACTAATTCATATCGATACTCCTAATATTGTCTATTAAATAATTTAATAAATAAATAATCCATATGAGGATTCAACGACACTATTATTGCACAAATTTAATCCGGATGCATTAAAAACTGTCCTTTAAACAAGTCGTTTGAATATATATTTTTACCATTTTTGGCCTCATTACTACACGTATTTTCATGCAAATTCATATAAAATGCTCCTAGCTATGTCTATTTTAAGATTTTTCTATTGACACTTCAATACGAACATTCTAAGATACTAATTATACACAAAGCTTAATCCTGATGCATCGTCAAAAACTGCTGTATAATCGGGTTGTTTGAGTTTTTAATCATATCTGGTCCCATAACTACACATTATTTCATGCAAATTCATATAGATACTCCTCATGATGTCTAACAAATATTTTTATAATAAACTCTTCAAAATGAAAATTCACGACACTATTTTCACAATAAAATTTAACCCAAATGCATTAAAGGTGCTATTTAAACAAATTATTTGGCTTTTTAATCATTTTTACCGCAAAATTGCATATAAGTTCATGACAATTCGTACGAATGCTACAAATATTGTCTATTATATATTTATACAATTAAATGTTCAATATGACGATTCTATGATACTAACTTTGTATAAATCTTAACTTATATATATTAGAAACTGCAGTATAAACAAGCTTTTTACTTTTCGGGTGATTTCTACAAATGATCTCTTGAAAATTCATATAGATACTTCTAGAAATATCTATTATAAGATTATCTAATTTACTGCGCAACATGAAATTTCGATGGCGCTAATTCACACAATACATAACTCAAGATTCAATTAAAACGCAGCTTACATAGGTCATTTGCATTTTTCAATCACAAAGAACTTTATAAAAAATCATACAAATATGATACTAGCAATGTTTGCTACAAAATTTTCAAATTAAGACCTCAATATGAAAATTTTACGAACACTAATATCGCACAAAACTTAATTCGGATGAATTAAAAAAGATTGTCGAAACAAGTTATTTGAGTTCTTCATCTTGGTTTGGCTCATAGCTACGCATAAATTCCAGAAAATTAATATAAATAGTCCTAATTTTGTCCATTATAAGTTATCTAATTAACTCTTTAATATGATGACTCTATGATAATAATTCTGCACAAAACGTCATCCATAGATTTAAAAAACCGTTGTTAAAATAAGTTGTTTGTGTTTCTAATCATTTTGGCCTTGTTTTTATGTGTAATATCGTGCAAAAAAACACCTCAAAAGATCTATTCATTATTTTGTAAATAACACTTCAATTTGAAGATTCTACGATAGTATTTTTTAACAAAACGCAACTCAAATGCATTAAAAACTGTTGTTTCAACAAATTATTTGAGGTTTTTGATCATTTTTGGCCTTATAACTGAACATAAATTCGTGGAAAGTCATATGGAGTAATCTAATAGTCTATTATATATTTTTAATTAAATATTTAATATGAAGATTGTACAACACTAAATTTGCACAAACATAATTTGGATTAATTTGAAACTGTTCTTTAAATAAATTGTTAGAGTTTTTCATCATTTTGGCCTCATAACAGCATATGAGTTCGTGCAAGTTCATATGAATAGTCATAATTATGTCTATTTTTAGATTTTCCAACTAATATTTCAATATGAATATTCTACGACACTAATTTGCACAAAACTCCATCGGGATGCATCAAAACTGCTGTTTTGAATAAGTTGTTTGTGTTTTCTATCGTTTTCAACTCATTTCTACACATAATTTTGTGCAAAATCATACGAATAATCCTAATAATATATAATAAATGTTTTTATAATGAACTCTTCAATATGAATATTCTACGACAGTATTATTATACAAAACGTAACTCAGATGCATTTGAAAAATTATTGCTTGCCTAAGTTGTTTGAGTTTTAATGATTTTTGGGCTCGTTAATTGCGTATAAATTCATACTAATTCATATCGATACTCCTAATATTGTCTATTAAATATTTAATAAATAAATAATCCATATGAGGATTCAACGACACTATTATTGCACAAATTTAATCCGGATGCATTAAAAACTGTCCTTTAAACAAGTCGTTTGAATATATATTATTACCAATTTTGGCCTCATTACTACACGTATTTTCATGCAAATTCATATAAAATGCTCCTAGCTATGTCTATTTTAAGATTTTTCTATTGACACTTCAATACGAACATTCTAAGATACACAAAGCTTAATCCTGATGCATCGTCAAAAACTGCTGTTTAATCGGGTTGTTTGAGTTTTTAATCATATATGGACCCATAACTACACATTATTTCATGCAAATTCATATAGATACTCCTCATGATGTCTAACAAATATTTTTATAATAAACTCTTCAATATGAAAATTCATGACACTATTTTCACAATAAAATTTAACCCAGATGCATTAAAGGTGCTATTTAAACAAATTATTTGGCTTTTTAATCATTTTTACCGCAAAATTGCATATAAGTTCATGACAATTCGTACGAATGCTACAAATATTGTCTATTATATATTTATACAATTAAATGTTCAATATGACGATTCTATGATACTAACTTTGTATAAATCTTAACTTATATATATTAGAAACTGCAGTATAAACAAGCTATTTGCTTTTCGGGTGATTTCTACAAATGATCTCTTGAAATTCATATAGATACTTCTAGAAATATCTATTATAAGATTATCTAATTTACTGTGCAACATGAAATTTCGATGGCGCTAATTCACACAATACATAACTAAAGATTCAATTATAATGCAGCTTACATAGGTCATTTGCATTTTTCAATCACATAGAACTTTATAAAAAATCATACAAATATGATACTAGCAATGTTTGCTACAAAATTTTTAAATTAAGACCTCAATATGAAAATTTTACGAACACTAATATCACACAAAACTTAATTCGGATGAATTACAAATGGTTGTCGAAATAAGTTATTTGAGTTCTTCATCTTGGTTTGGCTCATAGCTACGCATAAATTCCAGAAAATTAATATAAATAGTCCTAATTTTGTCCATTATAAGGTTATCTAATTAACTCTTTAATATGATACCTCTATGATAATAATTCTGCACAAAACGTCATCCATAGATTTAAAAAACCGTTGTTAAAATAAGTTGTTTGTGTTTCTAATCATTTTGGCCTTGTTTTTATGTGTAATGTCGTGCAAAAAAACACCTCAAAAGATCTATTCATTATTTTGTAAATAACACTTCAATTTGAAGATTCTACGATAGTATTTTTTAACAAAACGCAACTCAAACGCATTTAAAACTGTTGTTTCAACAAATTATTTGAGGTTTTTGATCATTTTTGGCCTTATAACTGCACATAAATTCGTGAAAATTCATACGGAGTCATCTAATAGTCTATTATATGTTTTTATAATTAAATATTTAATATGAAGATTGTACAACACTAAATTTGCACAAATTTAATTTGGATTAATTTGAAACTGTTCTTTAAATAAATTGTTAGAGTTTTTCATCATTTTGGCCTCATAACAGCATATGAGTTCGTGCAAGTTCATATGAATAGTCATAATTATGTCTATTTTTAGATTTTCCAACTAATATTTCAATATGAATATTCTACGACACTAATTTGCACAAAACTCCATCGGGATGCATCAAAACTGCTGTTTTGAATAAGTTGTTTGTGTTTTCTATCGTTTTCAACTCATTTCTACACATAATTTTGTGCAAAATCATACGAATAATCCTAATAATATATAATAAATGTTTTTATAATGAACTCTTCAATATGAATATTCTACGACAGTATTATTATACAAAACGTAACTCGGATGCATTTGAAAAATTATTGCTTGCCTAAGTTGTTTGAGTTTTAATGATTTTTGGGCTCGTTAATTGCGTATAAATTCATACTAATTCATATCGATACTCCTAATACTGTCTATTAAATATTTAATAAATAAATAATCCATATGAGGATTCAACGACACTATTATTGCACAAATTTAATCCGGATGCATTAAAAACTGTCCTTTAAACAAGTCGTTTGAATATATATTATTACCAATTTTGGCCTCATTACTACACGTATTTTCATGCAAATTCATATAAAATGCTCCTAGCTATGTCTATTTTAAGATTTTTCTATTGACACTTCAATACGAACATTCTAAGATACACAAAGCTTAATCCGATGCATCGTCAAAAACTGCTGTTTAATCGGGTTGTTTGAGTTTTTAATCATATATGGACCCATAACTACACATTATTTCATGCAAATTCATATAGATACTCCTCATGATGTCTAACAAATATTTTTATAATAAACTCTTCAATATGAAAATTCATGACACTATTTTCACAATAAAATTTAACCCAGATGCATTAAAGGTGCTATTTAAACAAATTATTTGGCTTTTTAATCATTTTTACCGCAAAATTGCATATAAGTTCATGACAATTCGTACGAATGCTACAAATATTGTCTATTATATATTTATACAATTAAATGTTCAATATGACGATTCTATGATACTAACTTTGTATAAATCTTAACTTATATATATTAGAAAGCTGCAGTATAAACAAGCTATTTGCTTTTCGGGTGATTTCTACAAATGATCTCTTGAAATTCATATAGATACTTCTAGAAATATCTATTATAAGATTATCTAATTTACTGTGCAACATGAAATTTCGATGGCGCTAATTCACACAATACATAACTAAAGATTCAATTATAATGCAGCTTACATAGGTCATTTGCATTTTTCAATCACATAGAACTTTATAAAAAATCATACAAATATGATACTAGCAATGTTTGCTACAAAATTTTTAAATTAAGACCTCAATATGAAAATTTTACGAACACTAATATCACACAAAACTTAATTCGGATGAATTACAAATGGTTGTCGAAATAAGTTATTTGAGTTCTTCATCTTGGTTTGGCTCATAGCTACGCATAAATTCCAGAAAATTAATATAAATAGTCCTAATTTTGTCCATTATAAGGTTATCTAATTAACTCTTTAATATGATACCTCTATGATAATAATTCTGCACAAAACGTCATCCATAGATTTAAAAAACTGTTGTTAAAATAAGTTGTTTGTGTTTCTAATCATTTTGGCCTTGTTTTTATGTGTAATGTCGTGCAAAAAAACACCTCAAAAGATCTATTCATTATTTTGTAAATAACACTTCAATTTGAAGATTCTACGATAGTATTTTTTAACAAAACGCAACTCAAACGCATTTAAAACTGTTGTTTCAACAAATTATTTGAGGTTTTTGATCATTTTTGGCCTTATAACTGCACATAAATTCGTGAAAATTCATACGGAGTCATCTAATAGTCTATTATATGTTTTTATAATTAAATATTTAATATGAAGATTGTACAACACTAAATTTGCACAAATTTAATTTGGATTAATTTGAAACTGTTCTTTAAATAAATTGTTAGAGTTTTTCATCATTTTGGCCTCATAACAGCATATGAGTTCGTGCAAGTTCATATGAATAGTCATAATTATGTCTATTTTTAGATTTTCCAACTAATATTTCAATATGAATATTCTACGACACTAATTTGCACAAAACTCCATCGGGATGCATCAAAACTGCTGTTTTGAATAAGTTGTTTGTGTTTTCTATCGTTTTCAACTCATTTCTACACATAATTTTGTGCAAAATCATACGAATAATCCTAATAATATATAATAAATGTTTTTATAATGAACTCTTCAATATGAATATTCTACGACAGTATTATTATACAAAACGGAACTCGGATGCATTTGAAAAATTATTGCTTGCCTAAGTTGTTTGAGTTTTAATGATTTTTGGGCTCGTTAATTGCGTATAAATTCATACTAATTCATATCGATACTCCTAATACTGTCTATTAAATATTTAATAAATAAATAATCCATATGAGGATTCAACGACACTATTATTGCACAAATTTAATCCGGATGCATTAAAAACTGTCCTTTAAACAAGTCGTTTGAATATATATTATTACCAATTTTGGCCTCATTACTACACGTATTTTCATGCAAATTCATATAAAATGCTCCTAGCTATGTCTATTTTAAGATTTTTCTATTGACACTTCAATACGAACATTCTAAGATACACAAAGCTTAATCCTGATGCATCGTCAAAAACTGCATTGTTTAATCGGGTTGTTTGAGTTTTTAATCATATATGGACCCATAACTACACATTATTTCATGCAAATTCATATAGATACTCCTCATGATGTCTAACAAATATTTTTATAATAAACTCTTCAATATGAAAATTCATGACACTATTTTCACAATAAAATTTAACCCGAGATGCATTAAAGGTGCTATTTAAACAAATTATTTGGCTTTTTAATCATTTTTACCGCAAAATTGCATATAAGTTCATGACAATTAAATACGAATGCTACAAATATTGTCTATTATATATTTATACAATTAAATGTTCAATATGACGATTCTATGATACTAACTTTGTATAAATCTTAACTTATATATATTAGAAACTGCAGTATAAACAAGCTATTTGCTTTTCGGGTGATTTCTACAAATGATCTCTTGAAATTCATATAGATACTTCTAGAAATATCTATTATAAGATTATCTAATTTACTGTGCAACATGAAATTTCGATGGCGCTAATTCACACAATACATAACTAAAGATTCAATTATAATGCGCAGCTTACACAGGTCATTTGCATTTTTCAATCACATAGAACTTTATAAAAAATCATACAAATATGATACTAGCAATGTTTGCTACAAAATTTTTAAATTAAGACCTCAATATGAAAATTTTACGAACACTAATATCACACAAAACTTAATTCGGATGAATTACAAATGGTTGTCGAAATAAGTTATTTGAGTTCTTCATCTTGGTTTGGCTCATAGCTACGCATAAATTCCAGAAAATTAATATAAATAGTCCTAATTTTGTCCATTATAAGGTTATCTAATTAACTCTTTAATATGATACCTCTATGATAATAATTCTGCACAAAACGTCATCCATAGATTTAAAAAACTGTTGTTAAAATAAGTTGTTTGTGTTTCTAATCATTTTGGCCTTGTTTTTATGTGTAATGTCGTGCAAAAAAACACCTCAAAAGATCTATTCATTATTTTGTAAATAACACTTCAATTTGAAGATTCTACGATAGTATTTTTTAACAAAACGCAACTCAAACGCATTTAAAACTGTTGTTTCAACAAATTATTTGAGGTTTTTGATCATTTTTGGCCTTATAACTGCACATAAATTCGTGAAAATTCATACGGAGTCATCTAATAGTCTATTATATGTTTTTATAATTAAATATTTAATATGAAGATTGTACAACACTAAATTTGCACAAATTTAATTTGGATTAATTTGAAACTGTTCTTTAAATAAATTGTTAGAGTTTTTCATCATTTTGGCCTCATAACAGCATATGAGTTCGTGCAAGTTCATATGAATAGTCATAATTATGTCTATTTTTAGATTTTCCAACTAATATTTCAATATGAATATTCTACGACACTAATTTGCACAAAACTCCATCGGGATGCATCAAAACTGCTGTTTTGAATAAGTTGTTTGTGTTTTCTATCGTTTTCAACTCATTTCTACACATAATTTTGTGCAAAATCATACGAATAATCCTAATAATATATAATAAATGTTTTTATAATGAACTCTTCAATATGAATATTCTACGACAGTATTATTATACAAAACGTAACTCGGATGCATTTGAAAAATTATTGCTTGCCTAAGTTGTTTGAGTTTTAATGATTTTTGGGCTCGTTAATTGCGTATAAATTCATACTAATTCATATCGATACTCCTAATACTGTCTATTAAATATTTAATAAATAAATAATCCATATGAGGATTCAACGACACTATTATTGCACAAATTTAATCCGGATGCATTAAAAACTGTCCTTTAAACAAGTCGTTTGAATATATATTATTACCAATTTTGGCCTCATTACTACACGTATTTTCATGCAAATTCATATAAAATGCTCCTAGCTATGTCTATTTTAAGATTTTTCTATTGACACTTCAATACGAACATTCTAAGATACACAAAGCTTAATCGATGCATCGTCAAAAGCTGCTGTTTAATCGGGTTGTTTGAGTTTTTAATCATATATGGACCCATAACTACACATTATTTCATGCAAATTCATATAGATACTCCTCATGATGTCTAACAAATATTTTTATAATAAACTCTTCAATATGAAAATTCATGACACTATTTTCACAATAAAATTTAACCCAGATGCATTAAAGGTGCTATTTAAACAAATTATTTGGCTTTTTAATCATTTTTACCGCAAAATTGCATATAAGTTCATGACAATTCGTACGAATGCTACAAATATTGTCTATTATATATTTATACAATTAAATGTTCAATATGACGATTCTATGATACTAACTTTGTATAAATCTTAACTTATATATATTAGAAACTGCAGTATAAACAAGCTATTTGCTTTTCGGGTGATTTCTACAAATGATCTCTTGAAATTCATATAGATACTTCTAGAAATATCTATTATAAGATTATCTAATTTACTGTGCAACATGAAATTTCGATGGCGCTAATTCACACAATACATAACTAAAGATTCAATTATAATGCAGCTTACACAGGTCATTTGCATTTTTCAATCACATAGAACTTTATAAAAAATCATACAAATATGATACTAGCAATGTTTGCTACAAAATTTTTAAATTAAGACCTCAATATGAAAATTTTACGAACACTAATATCACACAAAACTTAATTCGGATGAATTACAAATGGTTGTCGAAATAAGTTATTTGAGTTCTTCATCTTGGTTTGGCTCATAGCTACGCATAAATTCCAGAAAATTAATATAAATAGTCCTAATTTTGTCCATTATAAGGTTATCTAATTAACTCTTTAATATGATACCTCTATGATAATAATTCTGCACAAAACGTCATCCATAGATTTAAAAAACTGTTGTTAAAATAAGTTGTTTGTGTTTCTAATCATTTTGGCCTTGTTTTTATGTGTAATGTCGTGCAAAAAAACACCTCAAAAGATCTATTCATTATTTTGTAAATAACACTTCAATTTGAAGATTCTACGATAGTATTTTTTAACAAAACGCAACTCAAACGCATTTAAAACTGTTGTTTCAACAAATTATTTGAGGTTTTTGATCATTTTTGGCCTTATAACTGCACATAAATTCGTGAAAATTCATACGGAGTCATCTAATAGTCTATTATATGTTTTTATAATTAAATATTTAATATGAAGATTGTACAACACTAAATTTGCACAAATTTAATTTGGATTAATTTGAAACTGTTCTTTAAATAAATTGTTAGAGTTTTTCATCATTTTGGCCTCATAACAGCATATGAGTTCGTGCAAGTTCATATGAATAGTCATAATTATGTCTATTTTTAGATTTTCCAACTAATATTTCAATATGAATATTCTACGACACTAATTTGCACAAAACTCCATCGGGATGCATCAAAACTGCTGTTTTGAATAAGTTGTTTGTGTTTTCTATCGTTTTCAACTCATTTCTACACATAATTTTGTGCAAAATCATACGAATAATCCTAATAATATATAATAAATGTTTTTATAATGAACTCTTCAATATGAATATTCTACGACAGTATTATTATACAAAACGTAACTCGGATGCATTTGAAAAATTATTGCTTGCCTAAGTTGTTTGAGTTTTAATGATTTTTGGGCTCGTTAATTGCGTATAAATTCATACTAATTCATATCGATACTCCTAATACTGTCTATTAAATATTTAATAAATAAATAATCCATATGAGGATTCAACGACACTATTATTGCACAAATTTAATCCGGATGCATTAAAAACTGTCCTTTAAACAAGTCGTTTGAATATATATTATTACCAATTTTGGCCTCATTACTACACGTATTTTCATGCAAATTCATATAAAATGCTCCTAGCTATGTCTATTTTAAGATTTTTCTATTGACACTTCAATACGAACATTCTAAGATACACAAAGCTTAATCCGATGCATCGTCAAAAACTGCTGTTTAATCGGGTTGTTTGAGTTTTTAATCATATATGGACCCATAACTACACATTATTTCATGCAAATTCATATAGATACTCCTCATGATGTCTAACAAATATTTTTATAATAAACTCTTCAATATGAAAATTCATGACACTATTTTCACAATAAAATTTAACCCAGATGCATTAAAGGTGCTATTTAAACAAATTATTTGGCTTTTTAATCATTTTTACCGCAAAATTGCATATAAGTTCATGACAATTCGTACGAATGCTACAAATATTGTCTATTATATATTTATACAATTAAATGTTCAATATGACGATTCTATGATACTAACTTTGTATAAATCTTAACTTATATATATTAGAAACTGCAGTATAAACAAGCTATTTGCTTTTCGGGTGATTTCTACAAATGATCTCTTGAAATTCATATAGATACTTCTAGAAATATCTATTATAAGATTATCTAATTTACTGTGCAACATGAAATTTCGATGGCGCTAATTCACACAATACATAACTAAAGATTCAATTATAATGCAGCTTACACAGGTCATTTGCATTTTTCAATCACATAGAACTTTATAAAAAATCATACAAATATGATACTAGCAATGTTTGCTACAAAATTTTTAAATTAAGACCTCAATATGAAAATTTTACGAACACTAATATCACACAAAACTTAATTCGGATGAATTACAAATGGTTGTCGAAATAAGTTATTTGAGTTCTTCATCTTGGTTTGGCTCATAGCTACGCATAAATTCCAGAAAATTAATATAAATAGTCCTAATTTTGTCCATTATAAGGTTATCTAATTAACTCTTTAATATGATACCTCTATGATAATAATTCTGCACAAAACGTCATCCATAGATTTAAAAAACTGTTGTTAAAATAAGTTGTTTGTGTTTCTAATCATTTTGGCCTTGTTTTTATGTGTAATGTCGTGCAAAAAAACACCTCAAAAGATCTATTCATTATTTTGTAAATAACACTTCAATTTGAAGATTCTACGATAGTATTTTTTAACAAAACGCAACTCAAACGCATTTAAAACTGTTGTTTCAACAAATTATTTGAGGTTTTTGATCATTTTTGGCCTTATAACTGCACATAAATTCGTGAAAATTCATACGGAGTCATCTAATAGTCTATTATATGTTTTTATAATTAAATATTTAATATGAAGATTGTACAACACTAAATTTGCACAAATTTAATTTGGATTAATTTGAAACTGTTCTTTAAATAAATTGTTAGAGTTTTTCATCATTTTGGCCTCATAACAGCATATGAGTTCGTGCAAGTTCATATGAATAGTCATAATTATGTCTATTTTTAGATTTTCCAACTAATATTTCAATATGAATATTCTACGACACTAATTTGCACAAAACTCCATCGGGATGCATCAAAACTGCTGTTTTGAATAAGTTGTTTGTGTTTTCTATCGTTTTCAACTCATTTCTACACATAATTTTGTGCAAAATCATACGAATAATCCTAATAATATATAATAAATGTTTTTATAATGAACTCTTCAATATGAATATTCTACGACAGTATTATTATACAAAACGTAACTCGGATGCATTTGAAAAATTATTGCTTGCCTAAGTTGTTTGAGTTTTAATGATTTTTGGGCTCGTTAATTGCGTATAAATTCATACTAATTCATATCGATACTCCTAATACTGTCTATTAAATATTTAATAAATAAATAATCCATATGAGGATTCAACGACACTATTATTGCACAAATTTAATCCGGATGCATTAAAAACTGTCCTTTAAACAAGTCGTTTGAATATATATTATTACCAATTTTGGCCTCATTACTACACGTATTTTCATGCAAATTCATATAAAATGCTCCTAGCTATGTCTATTTTAAGATTTTTCTATTGACACTTCAATACGAACATTCTAAGATACACAAAGCTTAATCCCGATGCATCGTCAAAAACTGCTGTTTAATCGGGTTGTTTGAGTTTTTAATCATATATGGACCCATAACTACACATTATTTCATGCAAATTCATATAGATACTCCTCATGATGTCTAACAAATATTTTTATAATAAACTCTTCAATATGAAAATTCATGACACTATTTTCACAATAAAATTTAACCCGAGATGCATTAAAGGTGCTATTTAAACAAATTATTTGGCTTTTTAATCATTTTTACCGCAAAATTGCATATAAGTTCATGACAATTCGTACGAATGCTACAAATATTGTCTATTATATATTTATACAATTAAATGTTCAATATGACGATTCTATGATACTAACTTTGTATAAATCTTAACTTATATATATTAGAAACTGCAGTATAAACAAGCTTTTTACTTTTCGGGTGATTTCTACAAATGATCTCTTGAAAATTCATATAGATACTTCTAGAAATATCTATTATAAGATTATCTAATTTACTGCGCAACATGAATTTGTGCATATTCATATAAGCACATAACAACACATAAATTTGTGCATATTCATATAAATATACTTAATTATGTTCATAATAAATTTATCAAATTAACTCTTTAATATGAACATTCTACGATAATAACTTTATCTAAATTCACCTGCAGAAACATCTTAACCACAACCTTCTCCTCCTTCACTTGCATTCTAAACGATCAAAGAAAATTCAAATAAGGCGCGCTACGTTAGCTATACCACATTAAGAAAGAAATCACTAGCTTAGAAAACTTTCCAATCTACAAAGGACTTAGCCGATCTGAACCATCAAAAACCAAACTTTATAACCGATGAAGAGTCACTTTTGCAAATAAGCCCACTTTTTAGAAAAGCATAGTATCGCAGTTGCAGTTGTTTTTGTTTCAGTTTCAGAAAGAGTTGGTAGCGGCAGTAGGTCTGAACTGTATGGCAATTGGCCAAGCACCATTCGCTTTCCAGACTAGATACCCTGTGCCCTTTCTTCGAGCTTTCCCTCAAAAAATTTTTTAGGTGTGTTTGGATGGTGTAGAATAACATTATTTTAGGAATAACAATGTTGTTTTTGGGTTAGTAATTATTTAAAGATAAAATTAAAATCGAGAATAGCAGTAGAATAGCGCTAATCTGCTAACCCATAGAAAACGTTGTGTTAACGGATTAGCGTCCATGAGGGTAGTGAAAATAATAGAAAATTATTTTTTCTTTTATATTAGTATGGAGTAGTATTAGATAATAATTATTATTAAAAAAATACTAAAAAATAATTAATTATTTTAACTATTCTCTTCAATGTTCTCAAGTTACCATCCAAACAATATTTTACTAACCCAGAATAGTAAAAATTAGCACCGTTCTCACATTTCCCGATATATCACTAACCTCACACTATTCTCAACTACTAATCCAAACAGTATTATTCTTTCACTAATTCTTTCACCATCCAAACACACCCTTACACAATAGTTCATCGGCATACATTAAAAATTATTATTTAAATATGTTATTGGTATTTTTATTAATTATTCTGGTCTCATTTCTATACATAATTTTACGTAAAATAAGATGAATACTCTAAATGATATCTATTAAATATTTTTATAGTTAACTCTTTAGTATGAAGATTTTATGACACTAATTTTGTTCAAAACTTAAATTGAATACATTAAAAACTATTTTTCTATTTGCTCAAAACTTAAATACTTCTATCGTTTGTCTATTTGAGTTTTTTATTTGTTTGAAAAAATAAAATCATCAAAATATATAAAGTTATTTTGAATGTTGTCTTTTATTGATTTATATTATAATCACTATGAGTTTAATATTTTATGATACAAATTGCTTACGAAGATTAACAAAAAATATTAAAATATTACCTCTTTCATTAGTTTATTTGACTTTTGAATTTCTTCCATGGGATAAATTTCTTTTGTTAGTTTAGTAGTAACAGACCTCATTTATTTTGAATTTTCTGTCCGCTCATCTGCTATTAATGTTATTATTATTGTGTTTGATTGTCTATTGGACCATTCGACTCTGAGCTCTAATTCAAATTCAGGTCTAACCACTGTATGTTGGATTGGAGGGAATGTGCAAAGTCCCTGATGTGACAACAGAGGAGAAAAGATCAAATGTCATTGTTGTATTTTTTTTTTTTTTGGTTTGGAAGGTTTTTAGAAGGGAGATGTGAGAGTTGTTCTCGAATCGATATCATCTAGAGTACTCTAGAGGATACAATAATGTATGAACCAAAAAAATAAAGATGCCTCACAAATTTAAAGACCGTTTGTTTTTCCCCTTCACTGTGCCTCTCTGCTTCGATTTGAGCAACTCATTGTATGCGTACAATATTACATAGGATACGCCCCGATTGTTCTCTTGGTGCAGGTGAGGCGTTTGACTTTGTTAATGCCTCATGAGGATGTTGATGTTATACTCACCTATGTCGATGTTCATGTATTTATTTTATCTTTTTTGACAGTGAAAATATTTTTTTGATCCAAAAATAGATGTCTTTGCCTTCAAGTTGCATTAATCTTTAAAGGTTATTGCCACGAGTTTGTGATCTTTGTACTACAAATTGGATAAAACATTAGAAATAAAATAAAAGATAAAAGAAAATCTCTTCTCGGCGACTAAGTTCTAAACCATGATTTGTATTCTAACAAAATCTCTCGTACTTGTCATGGACGATTTATTTTCATCTCAAAATATTCTTGCACATCTTTCTAACCAAATGACAAAACAAGTTACTACTTCTAATATTCTTCAATGCATGTTCTCATTTTTATTTAGCATCAATGGTAGTCTCCATCTCTGTAACTTTTATAATCCTTCTTATTCCTTTGCGTTTCATCATGAATATATACGCGGATTTCTTTTACAGTTTCATATTTTGAGAACAAAGGTTATAGTCTCTTTATCTTTAAAGTACATGTGGCAAACATTCACCAGCTGTCATCTCCTTTTATTTAAATTATCCACTGTAAGTATTGCGTTTCTCATCATCAACCAAATGAATATTAATATTCTAGGAGGTGCTTTAATTTGCCAAGATTTGATATTGAACACCTAACAGTTGAAAATTTTATAGGAACTGATAATAATATTTAATTGTGTATATTTCCTTGCCCCTAATTTATTGGACATTATCTGTGCGGTCCTCTAATCTCACATTTGCTAGTATTGTTCTCAAATGCTGATATTGAAGTAGTGTTCGCAAGATTTTACTAAGAATGATATCAGCCATTGTCCTCCCTGATATATCTCTTGGTCAGTGCAGTTTTTTTTAGTTGAGATAGAATATATGGCTAGATATAGTTGCTTGAGATGGTGTTCCAACCAACAATGTTAAAAAAAAATGTTTTCTTGAGGTCTCCTATTTGGAACTTCACAGAACACATAAATAGTGATTGAACTTTGTCTACATTTTTTTCAAAAAGTTGAGGTCTGTTTGAACTTGTATTGTTGAACTTTGGCTACATTTTTTTACACATAAAAGTTGAAGTTCCAAATAGGAGACCTCAAGTTCTAAATTAGTATTGTTACTTTGGCACAACCGATTGAACTTGTATTGTTGCTTTGATAATCCCTTGTCAGATAGAGGAAAGCCCAAGTATTTAAGGGAAAAAGCTGTCGGTTTGCATTGGATTATACTTGCCAATCGGTTGTGCTTGATGCATTGACATCGTGGTGATCAAAAGTTCTGATTTTTGTATATTGACTTTCAATCCCAAGAGCCTACCAAAGATGTAAAATACCAGTTTGAACATTCTCAATTGCTACTGTTTTGGCTTAATAAATATTAACACGTCGTCATCATATAACAAACAACTACAACTTAGAAATATTAGTCGGAGAACTCTTATCCCATTCAATCTCATGATCCATGATCTAGAAATAAGATGATAGTGAATCTCTGTCTGACACCTCGTTTTATAATGATTTTCCTTCTTGTTACAGAGTTCAAAACAACTTGAGATTGACCTTCAACACTAAATCTCAATCCAACTGATTCAACTGCTGCGAAATCCTTTGACAGTCATACATTGTGATCGTATTATGAATTGCCAACTGAGAGAGTCAAAAGTCTTAAAAATATCTACCTTGAAAAGAGCTACCAGCTTTTTTTTTTTATTGCCATCACAACCTCTCGTGCATTAAAAGCCCTCCAATATATGTCTTCCCTTTAAAAATCTTGTTTGAGTTGGTTGTAGCAGTTATGGCATGTATTGTTGCATTCTTTGTGCTAAGTTTTTTTTTTTAAATATTCTTTGCACTGCGTGAATTACATTGATCGATCTATAGTCCTTTGGTTCTATGATATATTTTATTTTGGAATCATAACGATATATGATCCATTAAGTGTGACTAGTGTCATTTGAGGTTGTTGTATCATTGTATTTTATGTTTGTACTAAATTCGAAAGCAGCATCTGTTGAAATTTTTGTAGAATTCTCCTGTAAATCTATCCGGACCAGGAGTTTTATGTGATGGCCATATTTGGATGACCATCTGTATCTCTTGTTCTGTAATTTGGTCTGTAAGACCATTTAGTTGATGTGTTCTTCTATAAATTTGATGAAAATTGAATTGTATCTCAACTTATTCTTTCGATCCCACGAGCCTCTAAAAATATGTGAACGATATTCTTGCTTTTGCATTGTGATCTGAGTGTTCTTGTTGTTGATCCTTCAGTGTATGTATGAGGTTTTGCCTTCGCTTTGTTGCTACTTTGTGAAAATAGGATGCATCTTATCCCCTTGTTTTATCCATTGATGCTTTGCTCTTTGTCTCCACATAGTATCCATTGATGCTTTGCTCTTTTACCCATTTTATTCCCCGAGGTTCTTGAATTTCTCGTCTCGAGACCACATATTATTGCTAGATCTTTCCCGTGAGTTTAATATTAAATTAAATCCCCACATGAAAGCCATGGATCCCCATTTATCGATATTTCACCCTTTATTTCTTGCAAAAAATCATTTCTATCATTCTCAATGGATGGTCCATATAATTCTGTTATCCTTATCAATGTATTATTCATTCTTTTTCTGAGATCAGCAGTAACCAACTTGTCCCTGATATTATTTCCTATCTTTCTCCATGTAAGGATTACCCCTTGTGCTATCCCTTGTGCCAGTATATGTATATCTTTATCATATCTTCTCCCAAAAATTTATTTTATGATAATGTTGTTGATTACTTTAGTTTTATTTCTTGAAGACAAATCATATCAGATTTTTCACTCGTGATAAAGTTTAACTACTGATCTCATATTTTTGTCATTCAACTCTCTGACATTCTAAATCATGAATTTAAATTTTCTATCGTAATCAAACATTAATTGATAAAGATAACAAAAACTCAGTTAGTATTCCATAAATTAGCAATTAAATAGATTCTTCTTTTCTTTTCTCCCCTTACAGCATTCAAAACATTCCCTCCATCATGGTCAATCATATCCTTTGAACTAATCTCTTCTTGAACTAACGTAACCGATCTTACCTCCGTCTCCTCATGGTCAATCACATCCTGCACCCATCTCTATCCCAGATAGCTGGAGTGATGCGTAAGCCTGGGATCTTAGTGTTAGAATAATTTACTGTTATGGCCATGATCCTCTAGTGAACCCTAAACATAAATTAAGTTACCTTGATCCATGCTGTCAGTCTTCCAGAGAGACACAACCCCGTTGATCACCAGACCCCTTTAGCCTTCCAGCGATCTTCCTCTAATCCGATGGAGTGATTGAGAGGACCGGCGTCAGACAGTTTCTTCTCTTCTGGAACAGTGTTAAGAGAGAGAGATCTGGATCTGTTGGAAATGAAAGGGTGCCAGAAAGTGGGAAAACGAAAAGATGTCCAAAGCCAACTGTATCTCTGCATATATATGGACATCCATATAACATAGTGCAGTTATACCTTAACGGGTCCATATTGGATCCAGATTCTCTCTTAACGGGTTCGCTGCTTAATCAGAAAGCTGTCTATAGTTGTGTTCTCCAGGGACCAATAACATAATTGTATTATTATGAGACTTTATATAATTCAGACCATCACTAAATCATAAAGTCATTAATACGCATTCTACACATTAAAGGTCCCACTTCTCATGACATATAATAAATCCGATACAGAATTTGATCACTTCATTATGGGTATAATTTGACAGTCCATTATATAATATATTTATTACATATAAGCCCATACATATTGTAATTAATAATAATTAATTCCAACACTTAGACTGGACTGACATCTGCCCTCCGGCACCTTTCCTACTAGAGTTGGCCTTCAGCCCTTCACTGACTATTATTGTATTTTACATTTTTGTCTATATTTTTCAGATATTTAATAGGCAGTGGCGCAGTGAGCTTTGTGAAAAACAAGACCGAGTTCACTTAAGCTAGTAAAAAATATCGGCCCAATTTAAGTAGTATTTCGGTTTATGGTCTCATCGTTTCGTTCATATTAAAGCACTTGTGCATCTTTTGAAAAAGGACTTGAAATTAGGATAGCCCAATTAAGATACTTTTTTGTGTTTCTCAAAAGCCTTTGTTAGGCTTTTTGTAGGTCTTTGTCGGCATCCATCATCTACCTGGTTTTTCAAATAATAATTTTATAAACAATTATCCAAAACCAATAAAAGAGGGAATTGATCTGGAAAGTTTTTAGTAGTTCACTGGTGTATGATTGATTATCCATCATCTTACCTAGCTTTGTATATACATGGCTCATTATTATCCAAAATCCCATTATTGTACCTTACAAGTTACAAGAAGTACATTTTCTGAATTCTCTATAGTTGAACCGAATTTTATGAAGGGAGTGGGATGAGATGAAGCTGCCACCAACATAGCAAAAACCTGCTTAGTTGAATTAAATATACTATCTTATATGCCACCAGCATCAACTGAACAATAATTACTTAGAAGCTTAAAATTATAATATCTATTTCTTCTTTGCCTTGAGATTTTGTCGTTCAAGTTATAATTTCTAGTATTTGTGTTTTACATTCTTTTTATTGTCAAGTAACATGTGATGTCGATGTTATTTTAAAATAAAAAAAAAAAAAGAATTTGTATTTGGATTGGTGATTAAGATAATGTTTATATGGGAAATTGTAAGGTTTAAATATAGTTGATTTTTTTTTGTAAATATTAAAATTAAATAACTTGATTTCAATATTTTCCTTTTTTTATAAATATTTGAATTTAAAAATATGGTTACTATATTTATATTTTTTATAAAACATTTCTACCTTTATTTTTAAAAAAGTAAAAAGAAAACGAACTTATTCCAATTATGATCGTGGATAGTGGTGGACCATAGAACTTGTACACGTCCAAGGAAATTTGAAGCATATCTATTATCTAAGATTCCAAAAAAAGAGAGATACTTGATAAAGCGATTGAAGATTCCAAAAAAGAGAGATACTTGATAAAGCGATCAGCGATCATCAAATCTACTTAATTATTTGCCTTCTGATTCAGTCAAAAATTGTAATGAAATCCATGCCCAGACGTCATCACATCATTAAAATAATAAAATCATACCTCCTCCGGGATGGATAAAGCTTGTTGCAGGTAGAGTATAGTATCATTTGCATTTAGATGCTTTTCACCGTTTTTTTAATAGGAAATAAAAAACATTATATTAGCTCTAAAATAGGTGTCAAGTAACCATGATCAGGGGAGGATCCAAGGTGGTTCCGGGGAGGGGGTGGACACGTGTCCATCTTGGATTTTGAAAAATAATGTTTTTCAATAATACTTTTGTAATTTGTCCCCTCTGAAAATATTTTTGCCCCCCTCTGAATTGTCTGATTATTTTTATTTAGAAAAAATATTTAATATCACGCATAATAAAATAATTATACAAAGATATCAAAATATAAAGTTACGTAGACGAAAATTTTCTTCATCAACTTGATTATCTATTATTTTGAGCTTTATTTTGTTGTTATTTTTAATATATAAAATGTTATTATTTTAATAAATTTTTATTAGGTAAGAATATATATTAAATTATTAATTTTTAATTTAGTATCCGATAAGCTATTACAATCCGATAATTACCCCCTGATCAAAATCCTGCATCGGCCCCTGATCATGATTATGAATGTTCCCCTACTGTCCAAGCATGCATTTCTTTAATTGTATTTTCAATTTATCCATCCATAATTAATTAGTGTTAGAGGTATAGGTTGGAAATGAATAGAATTGTATAGATAAGTAGAATTATATAGGAGATATTGTGTGATGTATGATGTGGGAGTTGATTAGTAGTTATGATTAGTTACTTAGATAAGTTGTTAGTTAGTTTGACCATTAATTTATAAATAAAGCTTTAACCGTTGTAATAAATGATTCCAAAATAATAAAGATTGTTATCAATTCTCTCTTTAATAGTTATAATTAGTTAGATAAATTATTAATTAGTTAGATCATTAATTTATAAATAAAAACTTAATCATTTTAATCAATAATGAGATATTATCAATTCTCTCTGTTCTCCTCTTCTCCTCTCGTTCCCTAACCCCATCAATTAATTTGTTCTCCTATGCACGCTCTTATATTCGTTATATCCATACCCCTTGGTGTAGCGTGTACTTGGTAGTGCTCAACTATTCTCCTCCAGCTTGTTTTCAACACCGTGTCTGATTGCCCCCAACATAATCTACATTATTGTTTAATTCTTAATTATTTATTCTTGATACCTACAGAAACAAGCTCCGCCAATGTTTTTATTTCCCATTTTTTTTCTAGGCGCTAAATCATAAAAATTCTACAAAATATTGAGCAAATTTTAATAAAATGAATTTTAACAAAATTCCATGGTGCATTTATAAATTGTTAAAGTGAGCTGAATTTTAATTTGTAAAGTCGAATAAATATCAAAACCGTTCAACCTGCTCTAAATATGATCACATACTGGCACATGAATTTGTTTATATTAAGTAAAAAAAAATGAAAAAAATGCAAATTAATCTTCCAAAATGTATTTAGATTGCGCATACTTAGGTTCTCATCAGTTATAATTACATTTTAAGTACTTTAATCACATAAAGCAGGAGTTGACGAGCTAGCATCGTTTCGGGTGCAAATTAGGCTCTCCACATGCACCTCTGACCTCAGATTAATTGTCCACGTGTAAAGTGCACATGATCTTAGTTCCACCAAACGTCCAAACCTCAACAAATTCAGCAAATAATTCACTAAACAACAGAAACTGCTGCACATATATCATCATACAGTTTAATATGCAACATTTTGGCGCGACCAAATGCTGTTGACAACAAAGCATTGTTTTTTTGTTAACCCGGCATTATACATGGTTGTCATTGGCACTTATTGGCAAATGGCAGTGCCAATAGCTAGCAGCGCACCGGCAGCTAGACTTATCAAACGTGCGAAACGATAACGAAACATAATTGTTCCGTTTCACGTTTTGTTTATCCAACGTAAAAAAAAAAATTGCGTTTCACGTTTCGTTCGAGCGAAACGTAAGATTTTCATGAAAATTACATTGGAATGTAAGAAATTTCGTTTGCATTCCACGTTTCGCTGTTCCAACGTAACAAAAAATAGTTGCGTTTCACGTTTCATCCGAGCGAAACGTGACGTTGAAACGTCGAAACGTTGACTCCCCTACCGGCAGTGATGCAATTTTTTATATATATATTTTTTAAAATCCGTACTTTTTTCCCCTTTTGTTAAATTGCGTAAACGTCTAGATGAATGTTTAGATAAATTAACATTCTTAATATCCTTGATCGGAATGGAGTTAATTTAGAATTAAATTATATTAATCAAAATAATTAACAACAAAAACTTCAAATTCATTTGATAGCAGTTGTAAAAGTTTCAAATAATTCCTTCTTATTTATCAACAGTTGTCACCATATTTTAACCAAAGTCTGATATAAATAAATGAAAAAGAATCATGAAAAAAGTTAAAAATTATTAGCACTAAAAAAACATTTTCAGCATTTTAGTCAGAAAAAGAAACGATCATCGAAGAAAAACCAAAGCAACAAAAAAAACACGTCAAATACATTGAATTCTTGTGAATTCCTTTGATTAGGAAATTTAGACGTAATCTTGACCTCTTCAAGTCGTGTCAATTCTAAAAAAAAAAAAATCATGGTTTGTTATTTATAATTAAAAAAAAAAACAGAATAAATCATGTCTCTTATTACAAACGGAATATAATTACTGTTTCATAAATAGTCAGTCATGAAGAAAAACCAAAGCAACCATATTCCACAAGAAAAAAGAAAAGAAAGAACAAGTGGTGTATATATACGGAAAAAATGACGTCACATATGTAACACATGATACAAGTCGTGCACATTTGAATTTGTGTAACATGGTGAGACAGATATTTGGGGCAGCATGTTCTCTCCATCCCCAGCTTCCACGAGAGGTGTTGGAAGGATTGATTTGCTACTGAGACAGCAACATGGCACTGTGCCAAATGCAACAGTTCAACGAAATGTTTTCATGATTAATACATTTTAATGTTGTTGAACTGCTTACTATATATATATAGGGTGGGAATCAATTGACAATTGGTTATTTTGATAATTTTAATAATAATTTTTAAATAAATATCAAAAAAATCTTATGGATATGTTGTTTTATTTATAGATTGATGATGATTCAAATTTCAAGTAATTTCATTACCGTTTGATACTCTATCAAGGATCATCAAAATTTTATATAATTTGATGGTCTTTGATGGACTATCAAACCATAATGAAATTGTATAAAATTTGAATCACTATCAATCTATAAGTATAAGAACATATTCATAAGATTTTTCTAAAAAAATCATATTTATTTGAAAATCCATTGTCAAGATAACCACTGTCAATATATAATAAGGTTATGATGCTTTACAAAGCATAAGAACGTTGTGTGTTTTACGCTTTATTATTAATTTTAAGTTAGAAATGATCGATCTAAACCGCTCAATATAATCTCCATATCAAAATCTATTAGTAAATCAAATTTTATATTTTTTAGAATTCATTTGCTATTTTTTTGGATAGGGGGAAAACCGTCATTTTTGGATGAACCATAATTCTCAGATCAAGTCATTTTCTCCTCATCGGAAAAAATAGCAAAAAAATTCTAAAAAATATAAAATTTGGTTTACTAATAGATTTTGATATGAAGATTAGATTGAATGGTTTAGATCGATTATTTCTGACTTAAAATTAAAACTAGAGCGCAAAGCACACAACGCCTCTGTGCTTTGCAAAGCACCATAGTCGGACTCTCTCTCTCTCTCTCTCTCTATATATATATATATATATATATATATAAGGCTATGGTATTTTACAAAGCACAAGAGTGTTGTGTTTTGCGCTCTATTATTAATTTTATGTCAGAAATGATCGATCTAAACCGCTCAATCTAATCTCCATATCAAAATCTATTAGTAAACCAAATTTTATATTTTTTTGGAATTCATTTGCTATTTTTTTGGATAGGAGGAAAATCATCATTTTTGGATGAATCAGAATTCTCAGATCAAGTCATTTCTTCTTATCAGAAAAAAAAATAGCAAAAAAATCTAAAAAATCTAAAAAATAATTTATTAATAGATTTTGATATGAATATTAGATTGAACGGTTCAGAACGATTATTTATGACTTAAAATTAAAAATAGAGCGCAAAATCACACAACGTCTCTGTGCTTTGCAAAGCACCATAGTTGGACTATATATATAGAGTTATGCTACGGTTAGTCGTGAAGTACAAAATATTTTTGTACTTCGCATCGTACCTCTCATTTTTGAATTTAAAATATCGATCCGACTATTAAAAGTGTTCTCCATATTGAAATATGTTTGAAGACCAAATTTTATATTTTTTTTCTATTTTTTTAGGGGATGAAAATGCATTGGGTTTATAATTTTTAATAAGAATGATTTTCTAATCCTCAAAAAAATAGAATTTTTTTTTAAAAAAATATAAAATTTAGTCTTCAAACATATTTAAATATGGAGAACACTTTTAATGGTCGGATCGGTATTTTAAATTCAAAAATAAGAGGTACGATGCGAAGTACAAAAATATTTTGTACTTCGCGACTAACCGTAGCATAACTATATCTCTCTCTCTATATATATATATATGAGTAAAGATATCTTGAGGTTAACTCAAAAAGTATATCAAATCATCTCCAAATTTTAATTTATCAAATGCTCATTGAATTCTTTATATGAAAATCTTATGGGATGTAAAAATTTAGAGTGTTTTGAGTTTTTTAAGTCGTGGTTTTTAATTTTTAAAAATTAGCTCTAAAAATAATAATAATAATTTAATATTTAAATATTATTTTTAAAATTAAAAATGATGATTTAAAAAATAAAAATACTTTAAATTTTTTTATCCCACAAGATTTTTATATAAAGATTTTAATGAGCATGATAAATTAAAATTTAAAGATAATTTGATATACTTTTTGAGCTATGCTCACAATATCTTTACTATATATATATATAATTTTATATTCTGTAGTTGAAGATTTTTGAATGAAATTGAGATGATGAAAGGAAAGATGAAATTCTATTCTCATTTTGTTCTCGCGATGTACGGGAGCATTGAGTTTTATAGTTTTGTCCCTAAGACCCTAACAGTTAATTAGAAACGGTAGAATAACTTAATGAAGTCAGTTATTTGAAATTGCTTTAATTAGTAGCTTTTTAATTATAATTAATGTTGGGCCAGTAAGAAAATTTTCACGTGCTTTGAGGCCCAAAAAACTCATTATTTTTAATCATTGTAATTTTCAACACTGGTTCCCTGTTAGTTTAATTAAAATGTATTGTGTCTGTGTCGGCCTAGACCTAGTCTCTATTTTTCTTGGTATGTCTCTGGACCAGCTCAGCTCTGTCGTCGAATTAAGCCCTCAGCTCAAATTAAAAAAAAATTATATAGTTAAATTTAAAGTTTGAATTATAATTAGAAAACAAAACTTGATTAGTTTATTTTGATGGATGCAGATTTAACATAGATGGCAATAAATTTTGTCATTCTATTAAAAAAAGTTCAAATCCCACATAAAGTACTCGTAAAGAAATGAATATTGAGAATAACACAAGTCCGTATTGTAAAAATATTATTTCCATGATTATTTTTTCAAGATTAAAAATCAAAAGGAATTTATTGAGGGTATTGATGACAAATTGTCTACCATTAAGGCTATAAAAACTCATAACTTATGGCTCATTATAGATTAGCATGAAAAAACTCAAAATTGACTCGCTGGTTAATGAATTGAGTTATTAACTAGCCATCACATTTAATTAATTAAGTTAACGGCCTAATTATGAGTTTTAAACTGGCTCAGGTCGGCTCCGCTCATTTGCAGTCCGACCTATCATTGTCAATTGTTTTATGATCCTATCCATTTTATTATTATTTACTAAATCTTCCCACATAAAGGTTTTATGAAATTTAATTATCTCACCTTAAATATGCCATTATCTAAACAAGAAGGATAATTTCTCATTTATTTATTTATTAAATTGACTATCTTTTAAAACAATTGGATCAGGGCATCTAAATGCAGTCTTGTTAATATCTTCTTAGGCGATTGGGACCTTGTTATATCCTGAGTGGGCATCCAAGAGGCTTGAATACACAGTTACTAGCTGCCGAATCTACCAGTAGGGTTTAATTTTAACTAGATAATGCGCATACTATGTTTATAAAAAGTTTGAAAGAAATTATATATGTTTTATCATACATCAAGTGAGTGAAAATTTAACTAATTAAAAAAATATATAATTCTTAACGCGTCGTTAAAATTATATGGAATTTGATTATTTACCTATCTATACGTTAAATAAGATATTTATAAGTTTGTGCTTTTAGTGTTCAGTTTTGAATTTATTTAAAGCATTATCAATGGTTCTCTTAAATTTATTTTATAAATCGCAACACATATTTTTCACATTGTAGTGTTAGTGTATGGTATTGAAAAAATTAGAAAGAAAAAAAAAAGAATCATTTTTAAAGTTTCCATTTGCGGTATCCCTGATTTGTAGGTCTGAAATTTGTTTCATTTACAAAACTTTAACCAGTGCAAAATTTTAAATCTGAAAATTTTCCTACGGAAAACATTAATTAATCAACTTCAATCATCGGTGGTAGACTCAAATTTTTAACCCGTCATACAAAGCAAAAAAAAAAGAAAAGAAAAGAAAAAGATATAGACTCTAGGACTTAACAGAGTGTAGGCAAGGACAAATTTATCTATATTAAATTGTTGGTTAATCAGTTCGGTCGGCCTCTAGCCTCTAGCCCTCTTGTGATGTTTGCTCTGTTTGGTACTGCTGGAAATGCAATGCTAGTTCGCAGTATCGTGCAGCGTAGTATGTGTTCTGTTCGATCATTTTGAGATTCAAATTAGTATGAATCTCAAATTGATTAAACGGATCACCGGCGCTGTACGGCGCTGCGCAGCAGTGAATATGAATTCCTGAAAATGGTATATGTACTATTATATATATTTTTTGAGGAATATCTACTATTATACTATATAAGTTGAAAAAAAAATAATTTGCCGACACTAAAGATACGGTTCTTTTGAGTGTTTTGCAAGAAGCAATCAATCCAATTCCATGCTCCAAATATCCGGAACAAGTTCAAAGTCTGAGAATATATAAAATAGCTACAAATAACTTGAGCATCATACCATTTAGAAAAATGGTTTTCTATATTTAAAATATCATTTTTCCGCGTAAATACTGCATGTCTAAACCTTAATGCAATTCATTATCTCTGATAAAATATAAAAAAAATGCAAACAAAGTAATTAAGAACCACGCCATTTAGGAAAATATTTTTGTATAGAACTTAATGCAATGCATTATCTATATATTTGAGCATTCAATTATGAACCTTTTTATTGTGTTTATCTTAAATCCAAGTCATGACTGATTATAAACCGCATATTGTAAGCTTAACCTTCCACGTAGACGCAACATTGCCTTTCCGAGAAGTACTTCCTCCTCCAGCTGTTTCTTTAATTAGACAAATTTGATTGGAGGTAATTAAATGATGCAAAAGCAAGTCACATGTAGACATGTAGTAGTTTGGATGGGAAAATTTGAGTGTTAGGCATAATTTTCACAAACAAAAAAAAGTGTTAGGCATGAAAACCGAATTGATACACACTCGCACGTCAATAAGTCCAGGTTTTATGTACAGTTTTTCATGCCTCTTGTCGTATCTAACGCTCCTGATTTAGTGGTTTGGCTTAGATTCATATCTAACGCTTCTGATTTACGCAACTGCTGGGTATCCATATGGGAGTGGAAATTGATTGGATCTGATGTGTTAACACATAACTAACCTGATTAAATTAAAGATCACATGTATTTCTTTTTTTCTTTTTCTTTTTTGAATGAAAGATCACATGTTTTATGTCTGGAAGGATGTCAATCTGAGCAACCAGCTATTCCGAGTAGGTAATTGTGTGACTTTGCATCCAAAAGTGTCTTTTGCTCGAAAAGCATTTTGGTGCCGCATCCAACTTTTGTGACGAAATTATTCTGATTAAAAATGCTTATATTAATGTTGCTTTAATTTATAATTTTTTTTAAATTTATAAAATTTAATTTTAGTTTGTTATATATGAAATATTACTATTTGATAGTAAAATGTGGATCCTCCCATATTTGTATTAAAAATCTACAACGATACCGTAAAAGTTTGTTAAAATCTAGAAATGTGGGTCAATTAATCCCATACTATTTTTTTTATAGAATTGATCCCATACTGGTTGCATAAATTCGCCAAGCTTCGCGGGCATCAATGATTTTAATTTATTATTTGAGCTTCAGTTATTTTTAATGACTTAAAAAACGAAGATATATATAAATTAAAATTCAATTAAGGCCTGAAATGTAGATCAAGCTCGGATTGTTATTGTTGTTGTAGTAGTAGATGTACAATCAAGTTATTGGTGCAAAATTAAAATTATTGAATAGCTTATGCAACAACCTCAAGCCACTAGTTTATTTCTCTTGAATTAGCTTTTGGCCGCTATGTTTTCCTTATCATAAAAACACCTTCCTAATTATTGAAGTCGTATCCGCTATAATACTTTTTTTTAATGGTGCATGGTATTATCATTTTCTATGTGAGTTGAGTTCATAATTATATATAAAAAAAACCCTTATTGTTAAAATCTTGAACCTTTTAAATAAATTTGAAGGACCGTTTTAGATAGAACAAGACACAGTCATAGTTTTTTTTGGAGTCTAATTGTAATCCATTCCTAATTACTAATTTATTCTTTTTAATTAAGATAGAGCTCAAGTCTCTTTTAAGTCAATAATACCTAAATCTAGAGGTGACAAATCCGATTGTATCCGAGAAACACATTCGGATCCGAATTTGATTTGATTTGAATTTAAAAAAAAAAAAGTCAAAATGATCTGATCCAACCTGAAATCGACCTGACCCAATTTGATATGAGATTAAATGACTTACAATCCAATTAATAACAATCAAAGATCTAGAAATAATAATTAATATATAAATTGATCCGATCTGATTCAACCTGATTTCTTCTGAAAGGTCAAACTAATCCAACCCAATCCAAATCGACCCGTCTGATTATCACCTTCGCCCATAGAGCTCTGGACTTTGGTTGATTATTTACCCCTTATCTGTAATGCCCTGCGCCGAGACGCTACGACAACAATATCTTCTATATTTATCCAACGGCCAACAACATACGTCGCCAACAAATAAAGAAAAGAAAAATAGATAGAAGAAACAAAACATAGTCAGCTACAATGCTCAATAATCAGTTATTTAACGACGTAGCTTCTCTATAACAAGATTATAAATAATTGAAACAAAAGCATCTGGATTAGAATAATTCATTCTTAATAGCAATTAAATCCATTAACACATACTCAACAATTATGCATATACATGAAGACCACAAGCCAAACTCGGTGGTATGAAAGAAATATATCTCATTCATCTGCTAGTAAGCAGGGCAAACCATTTACAAGTTGTGCAAACCATCCCTTTTGGATTAACGAAAGAGTCACTTACGATATGTATATTTATGCTTAATTCAACCAATTTTATTTATCGACATTCATTCAATTTAGACAATTTAGATCATCAACCCATATAACAAATTACAAATCAATCAATCCAAACAATTCAGGTTATCGACCCATGTCACAAGTTAAAGGTCAACCAACATAATTGAGATTAAGTCAATAATCTAATTAATGATAACAATTAAATATAAGTTATAAAAAAATCAATTACCTCATAGAAATACGAGATGATTCATGACTCGATTCTCAACTCGATACGTGACGTTCCTTGAATCGTTGCGTGATAACATTAGATCAGCCCAACATGATAGAGACGGAGAATACAAACAATTAAGCAATATCAGCATATTAGGCAATAACACATCCTTTCTCTTTTCTCCTTTTACTTAATTTCTTCAGTTTTGCTCTCTGTATGCTTATGACTTCTCTCTTTCTTTTCCGTTTCTTCTTTCTTTTTTTCTTTTTTTTTTTCATTCGTTTTTATCCAGCGAGAGAGAACGCCAATTTATGGTATTACAACTGATCCATGGCAGCCACGTGCCAAGACTTCAACTTCTTTTATATATTTTCTTTTTGCAAATAAACCCTTGAGTTGTAATTATTTAAGCAATGATCCAAACAAATAAACTTACTTTTTACTTGAGATATTACATTATCATTGCTCCGGGTATAATTATATTTTCTCAAGGTAGTAGAAAAATGACAACAGATATGACATTTTATTTCCATGCTAAATTCTTTCAAATGTTTAGCATGATACGTTAGCCTGTCAACTCAATTTCAGAACTACCAGTCTCGCGACCTTTCAATTAAGACTTTAAGAAAGGTTTATTCATGAGTCAAGCAATAGCGCAATTAATTAAAGTTTAAGTGTAAAACTTGAACATTTGTTCTTAAATGCATGATTACAGTCTTTAAAAGATTAACAATGGAGTATAAATTTGCATTGAAGTTCGAAAAAAAGTATAAATTTAGTAATTTACCGATCAAAACAACGGAGTATAAATTCTAAAATAAGAAGTCTATTTTCTCTTTAAATTGTACTGTTAGAACAAACCTCTTGATGTATACATATGTTATGCACCTACTCAACTGAAGGACGATGGTAGTTCCTTTTCAACACTTCACTAAAATAAATCTCTTAACTAATGTAATAGCAATCATTACAATTGTTGTATATGTCGTTTCGAAGTTATCACATAACGAACCATAATTAATTAATTAAAAAAAGTAGGCAATTTTTAGAGAGATATGGCCTTCTCTTTTCGTCCCTTGTTTTCGGCATGTTCCAACAACTAGAATAATTGTCTTTAATTTCCAACCCAAATGGAAAGAATTAATAAAAAAATGAAAATCATTAATAACAGTCTTTAATTTCAGGAAGAAAAGAGAAAATCATTTTTGATAATAGTTCATAATAGCACATCTTGCTCACCTTCCAATCTGGACATTCAATGCAGAACATATTTATTTTCTTCTCTCCCAATCAATATACTGCAGAAAAGCCTCTCTTTCAATGAACAAAGCAAAGAAGGCTATTTGTTGTACTATTCAAATTTTAACTATTTGTTGTACTCTTAGGTGCAGTGCACTTATAATTTTAATGAACGCTACAAGCAATGACCCAATTTTTTAAGATTTGATTTTAGTGGATTCACCAAATTTTTTAACTAAAAAAATAGTAGTTCAATGGGTAAAATTAGAATTAAATAAATCAATAGGATTCTCTTTATAATTATTTTACATTTCAATGATGTCATTACTTTAAAATTTTATTGTATATTCATTATTAATTTAAAAATTGGTCTATAAAATTAGTTCTGTGAAAATTTTGAATGAGGTCCTGTGACCTCACTGGATGTGTAGTCCCGTCTCTGAATAACAACAGTACATCAGTACATTGAAAAACCAACTGCCTTGTGGGCCTGGTATAAATGTTGTATGAATTCAACTAGGGGCGGACTGATATAAATTATAATCTCTACCCAATACCTATACTGATTCAGAATTCTGCCTAGCACAACACGGAGCATGGCCGGTGAGTGTACGCTGCAAACGAATCGAACTCAAATGAACTAGTTAGAATTTGAGTTTGATTTAAATAAATAGTTAAAATATATACAAATAAATACATATCAAACTATGATGAATTAAACTCGAACTAGTTTGTTAAAAAAATATCAAATTGAACTCGAATCGAACTGACAAAAAAATATAATCGAACGAACTGAACTCGAATCGAACTGACAAAAAAATCTAATTGAACGAACTGAATTCAAACTAAAATCGAATTAAATACCGAACGAATTACGGATTTTTCTTACAGCCGTAGATGAGAGCTTTCCTAGTTTGTAACGGATCCTCTTAATTCGTATCCATTTCTTGGCGTCCCTTTTTTTCCGGTCAATAATGCTATGAATTAAAATTTTAAAAAATTTATATTGGAGGTGTAGAGATCAGATTGATATTAATGATTATGATTTATTTAATCTTTTTAACGTAAAAATTTTATCATAGAAAAAATAATTTTCTTTTTCATATTTTAGGGAATTAGTGGTGAAAGACAACACTCTATGTTTGAGAGATAGAAGTTTAAGGACAATGCTATGTAAAGGTGTACAACGGTCAAGTTAATGATTTTTTATAAATATTTAAATCCAACTCGATTATACCGAGTTAAACAAATTTTTAGCTAATCCATCCGTAATCCAATTCAACCCATATAATTTTTTACATACGGATTTTTACGTGTTATATATGTTAATTAGGTTGATATTTTCATTATAATATATTATATATATTTTTATTAATATTAGATAATATATATTTTATTAATGAAATAATAATTCAAAGATAAGAAAAATAAACAAAAATATGAATTTCACATTAATTATGAATAATGAATTAAAAATTAAAAATTTATTATATTTTATAAAAAATAAATATAAAAAATAATTAATGTTATAAAGAAAGTGATATATAACAATTAAAAAATAAAAATGTAAAAAGATTACATAATGATAATAAATTAATATAATATAAAATTTAACTATTAAATAATTTTTTTATTGATCACTAATAAATTATATATATAACATCTAAACATATATATTATATATGATTATAAGGTCGGGTCCGGGTTGGACGGGTTTCTAAAAATAAATTCATAATTCAATCTAATAAACAATGTTAGTCAAAATCATAATTTATATCCAACTCGATAACATTTCAACTTGACAAAAAACAGATCAGGTCAGATGAGTTGAACGAGTTAGAGGGTTGGCAAATTTGATGCACTTCCCTAACACTCTCTAACACTCTCCGTCTAATTGAACTTTTACAGAACTCGTTAATTCATTAAAATAATTAACTAATTAGAATATTGAATATCAATTATTATGATTTTAAGACATCATATTATTACCAAAAATGTAATATAGTACGGAAAAATGTTGGGTGTCAACCTCGATATTCTATTTGGTTTTACAAATTTATGTTTTCAAAGTCTAATCTAGAAGGCTTAATGAGTACGATATAAGTTGGATAGAGATATTTTTATTATTATATTTTTTAAATTAGACTTGCTAATATTTTAGTTTTTATCCATTAAAATTAAACAAATTCATAATGTATCCTTATTTATTAAAATAAACAGATAACGAAATGATAACGAATAATATTAATATATTAATTTGTTTTATCATCATTTGATAAGAAATATTCAAACTCATTCCTTTTACATAAATGCATGTCTATTTTACTTATATAAAAAACTAAGATATAAATTATAATTAAATAGTTTTAACTTTCTATATTAAAAAAAGAGAATTGATCCACAGTATTCAAAACAATTGATCTTGTATTAGAAAGAAAAGATAATTATTAGATAACATAATTATATTTAAAATAATATAAGTTATTTTTAATAATTTATCTTATAAGATAATAAGTACGAAATGACATTTAATAGTTTATAATATTTAATTTAAATCATTCTGAACTATTTAAAAATTAAAAAATATTTCAGACAATCGATCTAATTGCTCAACACGATCTCTACATAAAGACTTTTCAACAAATCAAAATTTATATTTTTTAAATAGTTTGAAAATTATTTGTTTTAAACATTATAAAACATTTTAGGAAGTGCATTTGCATATGAAGATAATTTTGAATAGTTTAGATTTTAAAATAAAAATATAAATCCGTAGCATCCGCGAATTCATACCATGCATATCGAGCTCAGATTTTAACTTCTATTGCGTGGAGCTTGCATGCAGTGACAGTGAAACAAAACAAATAGAGGATTCAAATAGGGAGACTGCATCACTGTTGGATGTAAAAAAATAATAATAATTACGGTGGTCGTTTTCATGGAAGGGTACTACCGATCCTTTAGGTGGCATTCCATTTTCCCAGGGGAAAAAAAGGAAAAAAAAACTTTTTGGAAGGTTCAATTGCCTCTATTAATCATCTATACTATTATATAAAGCATCTAAGAATTGGATGGTCCATTTTTTGTCATGGTAAATTTTTATTATACCCATTTTATCCCTCAATTAAACGGATAATATTTATTATTGGTTGATCGAACGTATGTGATCGCGTCTATTGATTCCCTCTTTCTCTCCATTTCTTTCCCTTATATACTATTATTTCCATAATTTTTGTTTTTTTATTTAGCAACTTTGTGCATATTTGGTAAGAAATTAATGGTGATAATATATGTTAGAATAATTTACTTTTCTTGCCATAAAAATCATGAATCATTAACTCATATTGTGCAAAAATCTCATCCAAAATTAAATATAGTCTTTATTATATGTTTTCTCTATAATTTGGTGAATTTATAATTTAATATTAGATAAATGTGAATTTTTTTATCTTATAATATTTTAATGTTTAAATAAAAAATTCTGCTGCAACGCGCGGGTATATAACTAGTGTTAATAAAAGGTTACAAATAGATTCAATTACCATAAGTTACTAAGTTTGATTCCTGAAGTGGCGTGAATGCTATTAAGCCAGTACTATCGTTATTATTATTGCTTCGGATCAAGACTCTTTACTCCGACTAACATGATAAAGCTTCCTTGCAAATTTCAATAGTTTACAAGGTTACAAAGAGAAACTTGGCTATATATGGTTAAAGATATAATTTCTTCTGTGTTTGGTTTCTTAAAAAATAACACTAATCTTAGAATAACAACTATTCTAATTTAAAGAGAAATTTGAAATAGTTAAAAAATAGCTCTATTTTACTAACCCGTCAAAATGATGATTTAAAATAATTGTATTATTATTATTTTGGATATTAATAAACAAAGGTTCCATTCATTTTTATATTATTATTTTATTTGTTATTAATAAAATAATAATAAATAATAATTAATTAAAAATCATGATATAGAATAATAATTTTATTATTGAATAAAATAATAATCAGTAATAACTAATAAAATAATAATTAAATTAATGACCATTATTATTAAACAAAATAATATCAACATTATTAAATAAAATAATAATAATAATAATAATAACAATAAATTAATAATAATAGCACTAATTATAATAATAAATAAAACAATGATCATTATATTAAATAAAAATAATTTATCATTTTATTCATTCACTCCATCATTATTCTTAAATTATCATCCAAATAATATTTCACTAATCCAAAATAGTAAAAAATAACATTCTTCTCATATTTTTTTGAGATATCACTAACCTCATACTTTCCTCAACTACTAACTCAAAAAATAATATTCTTACACTAATCCTTCCACCATCCAAAGTCCAAACACACTAGGCACTGAAAAGTCAAATCTAGCTTGCTTCATTGAAATGTGTAGTTGCATCATACAAACTCTCAAAATAGATACATGACGAATATTAAATTAATCAGAACCCTTCAATGCACCAAATGCAACTCTTTGCATCAGGCCAATGATAAATTTTAATAAAGACTTGGCAAGGACTTGGAAAAAAATGTAGGAGTCACAACTCACAAGCAACTAAGGAACCTTTTCTAAAAGGCTAAAACACGTGATAAATAATGCCATAAGTAAGGATCACTTAAATTGATCAGTCGATTTCTAGATATCTTGTCTTATTGACTGGAGTTACTATCCCCGTTACATATATAGGTTTTCAGCAATAATGATCAAATTGTTAGGTGATATATCAATAGATATCAAATGTGGTCAGATTTTTACAACTTGGTCACAAATCATAGCTAGGTTGTGTTTAATTGGTGTATCGCTTTCTCTGAAATTGACACTGGCAGACCACTTCTGAGCAATCTTACTTTATAGAGGGGATTTTTTTTTTGAAGGCATAATGATTTGTCATTTGTCAGTGATATGGATCCAAGAACGACAACAGATATAAATGACACACATGATTTGGAGTTTAGTCATGGGACTTGATCGATTATTCCCAATACTTACATGTTAACAATTGGAAGGAAAGAAACACAACAGAGAAAGGAAATGAAAAGTAAGAAAGCTCAATTACAACTAAAGGCACTTCCCCCCTTTCTTTCAATGAGGATTAACTGTGATATTTATAATTGTATGATAAGTACTATAGCAAATACCGCATGGCCTGTGTATGAGCGTCGCGCGGATACATTTTACGATTCATATTTTGTTTATCTAGATCCAACGAAAAGAGTTAAAAAAAATGATATAGTTATTTTAAAGTTACATATATGCAAATGCTTTGCAAAAAAAAAAAAAATATTTTTTTAAAAAAATATAAGACTCATATTAACTCTGATATATGTTATTATTTATGTATTTTTCCGTAAAGACAATTAATTCATGACATTACAAAATAAATCAATTAGTAGGCCAATCTCTAAATAATTTTACATACATATTTTGATATTATACTATGAAAATGCACATAATTTTTTTTACTCAATTTTTAATTAAACACTAAATTATTGTGTCCCATGCCTTACTACACTCGTAACTCTAGTGCTTTAACTTCATAATATATAAAATGAAATAAATATTCAATAAAGTTTATAGTATTATTATTATACATGCAAGCATATGCAAGCAAACCGCACTTTTCATTTTTCAATCAGTATAAGCCATTAGGATAAACAATAATTTAGACATTTAATACGCTGGACCAATAATTCTACTGTCTTGCAATTTTCCTTGACCATAGGTTGTTTTGATAATTTTGACAATGAAAATCTTACATAAATATAAAAACATCTTAAAAATAAAAAAGAGTTTATAGATATATTATTTTGTAGATTGATGATATTTTAAATTTTATGTAATTTTATTATCGTCTGATAGTTCATCAAAGATCGTTAAATTATAATCCTTGTAATTGAATATAATTTTAATGATCTTTGATGAATTATAAAATGATAATGAAATTATATAAAATTTAAAATAATTTTAATTCAAAACATATCTATATTTTTTATTTTTTATTTATTTTTAATTGTTTAATATTAATTTAAGAATCCATTACAAATTGTAAAAAATAACCTATTGTCAAAGTGATCCCCATCTTTTTCTGAAAGCAGCAGATGCTTTGATACTATTTACTAAGGATGCCTCCGTATACTATAAATTTTATTTTACAGTGTCAACTCCTCTCATATGAATAACATTATAATTAAAAAAATAATATTATAGATAATATTTATATTTAGGAGCTGTTTACTGTTCATATCCGAAGAATTATAAAATTTACAGTACAATGCGAACTCCTTTCCCAATTAGCCATGTGACACCTCCACCTAATATAAAATTCCATCGGTTCCATGTGAACCCAACTCTCTGTTCAAAGCTCCGTTCCAAGATCCGAAGCCAAGAAACCAAAACGAAACAATCAATTCTATAAAACTATGAAGCTTAGCAAGCAAGAAGGCGGGAATAGCCAAAAAACGATGCGGAGGAATAAGCACAAGTGCAGCGCCGTTGCCGCCACCGCCACCTCCACATCCTCCTCTTCGTCTGACGAAGAAGGAATAAGCCCAGAGGAGGGTGCACATGAGAGGAATAACGGTCGGAATACGGTGGTGGTCGGGATAAAGCTCGACGCACAGAGCAAGGAGCTTCTCACTTGGGCTCTTGTCAAGGTCGCGGGCCCTGGCTATCGTGTTTACGCTGTCCATGTCGTGCCTGGTATTGTTATTCAATCTATCGTTATTCCATAGCTATTACCAGTGCTCAATTATTCCAAGTCTGGTGCTTCGATCTATAAAACTAAAGTATTTTTTCGAAGCAAAGACTAGAACTTTTTGGAGTGATTAATTTTCCCGAATTTTTTGTAGTCACTATATATGGATATATATAATAAATAATGTCGTCCCTCTCAATGTCTTAAAGTAAAATTTTGCTATCTCCGGGTCTAAAATTTAATTTGTTCATGCACTAACATGAAGTACTGGTTGTGCTACTTCTACTTGTATTTTGGATGCTTCATGACGTTGACCCCACTAATACTTAACCTCAGTTATTTTTTTATTCTAAAATTCTGCGAAGTTTCTAATTTCTCGAGTATTTTTGGTGTTGATTTTTGTAGATCCATCAAGCTTCAGTAAAAGACTGGAGGAATCATTGATCTCTATACTTTCTGTCTATGATGGATTCTGTAACCTAAAGCAGGTACAAGACTCTTACAATTCTAATTGCCAATTCTTTTCTTGACTTTTTTTGTCTTAAGTATTAAAGTCATTGTTGTTTAACAAATCCCTCTCATTTCTGATTTGTATAGATTGATTTAAAGCTAAAAATTTGCCGAGGCCGTTCTGTGCATAAAGCGTTAGAACTTGAAGCAATTTCACATGGTGCAACAAACTTGATTGTAGGGGTCACCAAGAGTACTTTCGGGTATGTAATTATTAAAATTTTCTTTCATGAAATTATTTAATGTATGCCTCCAATAAAGCCAAAAAAGTACCGTGCATTCTGTTGGAAAAAGATCGTATCTGGTATCCCTCTTTTAAAGCATTATCATATGGCACCTACCACTCCTTTTCTGATATCCAAATTACTCATTTCTTATTCATCGATCATCAGAAATTTTCAGAGAGGAAGTATCTATCATCTTTTGTACTAATGGAGTAAGTGCAGCGTCATTGCATTATAAAAATAGTCTTGTTTTTAAAATTTTAATAAATAGAATAGGAGTGACTATTCTGCATTTTGGTAGTTTTAGGTTGTGAATTTTTAATATGATTTTAGGAATATAAATGAGAGCTTAGAATATACCTCAAAAATGGCAAAGGGAAAAAAAAAACATGATTCTCGTACCGCAAGATATTAAGATTTTTGACATTCTCTGATTATTTAGATGATTTGTATTTGTTTGCTAACAGTTCCTATTTGATTTTGAAATAGTTACCCATCTACTTCTATTGCCAAGCATTGTGCAAAGAGATTGCCAACTACTTGCTCTGTTCTTGCGGTGAGCAATGGCAAAATTGTTTTCAGGAGAGAAATGGCTCCACATACAAAAACAAAAGGTTAAATCTTCTATTATTTTCAATTGGAGTCAGTTTTCTAATTTAAAAATGCTTTATCAAAAGGAATTTTATTATTGGAGTTTCCAGAGTTGAATATCAGTAATTCTTGACCTTTTCTTTCTATAATTTTCATCTGTATTGTCTGATTCTAGCTTTCTCGTGATGAATTAGATAAATGATAAACAGTGAAATGCTTAGTTTTGATTTTTATTATATATACTTGAAAAGAAAAAGTAGGTTATGAAAGTTACTGATTACTAATTTGCATAGACTACACTCTCTTGTTAAACCATCATGAATTCATTTGATTTAACTAGAATCTAATTTCCATAGCCTATTTCTTTTTGTTAATATTTTCAGATGATTATACAAACAATCCTGACTATGAGCCCCATCATGACGTTAAAGCAGCACCTAGAAAGAGTTATTCCTATTCAGCCCATGCAAAAACCAAAGCAGCAGCAGACACTCTTTCTTTACCACCTAGCTCTCCTACCATACGGACAGAAGGGAGCATTATACCACCTTATATCCCAAGAAAATATGATTCATTGTCTAGAGGTGTACTGATTTCAGGTTTGGACCCCACATCAATCGGGGTCTCCCCCGATGTCATGCCGGGCTGGCCATTCTTGAGGAAAAAACCCACACATGAGAGAAAAACTGATGCACAGGAAAGGTCAAATCTTTCAGTTGTCCAATGGGCTATGCAGCTCCCCAGTCGGTACATGAACGTGTCTCCATCTCGCCAGAATTTGAATTTTGAGAATAAAATGGGCATGTTTGGGAGCAATAGAGCTGATTTCTGTTCTAAATTGGACAGAACAGAAGTGAAAAAATTGCCAAAGGAGTTGGTGTCATTAAAAGAGCAGTACAAATCTATGTTTACACTCTTCAGTTATAGCGAACTCCAGCATATTACAGAGAATTTCGCACCTTGTATTGCTCTCTCTCTCTCTCTCCCTCTCTCTCTCTCTCTATCACAGACAGAAACAGAAGTCAATTGTGCCTTGTCAGTGGATCACATAGTTGTTGAATTTAAAGGCCAGTATTGCAATGTCCTGAACAATTCTGAATGAAACCAGTAAAGCTCTAACCAACATATGTTTTTCAGGGTTGTTCTTAATTGGTATATACCGATTAATCAACTTAGTTGGGGAGAAACTATTGTTTGATATGCGATTCATGTCATTTCAGAAGTAGGATATAATTCAAAATTTTCTTTTTTTTGCAGGGAGAATTGTAGGAAAAGGAGGCAGTAGTTGTGTATATAAAGGTTGTCCAGCGGACAGTCAAGAGTTGGCTGTGAAGATTTTGAAGCTTTCTGAAGAGAATATGAAAGAATTTATTTCAGAAATTGCGATATTAGGCGAATTGCAAAATGATAACATTATATCGTTGGTGGGCTTCTGCTTTGAAAATGACAGTCTGATTTTGGTCTACGACTACTTGCCAAGAGGAAGTCTGGAAGAAATTCTGCATGGTGAGTCTTTAACTTTTGATTGATCCCCCAAGTTATTATGATGTATGTCTTCCTAGATATAGCTGCTTAGCTAGATAAATTATTTTCCTCACTGACCATTTATTTGTCAGTTTTTTTATGGACAAATATTTATTGTTTGTTAGGCTTCCTGGCAAAGTAGGTGTCCGTTATTATGACTCTCTGTATTTATTGTTTGTTAGGCGGGAAAGAAAAGAAGGATAAATTTGGTTGGAATGAGAGATATAAAGTTGCACTGGGTGTTGCCAATGCATTAAATTACCTGCATGGTCATGGCAATAACCAGCCTGTGGTCCATAGGGATGTTAAATCTTCAAATATTCTTCTCTCCATGGACTTTGAACCAAAGGTAAACCCAACTTCGCTGATTTCATTTTGCATCCTATTCCCTTATGATGTAGTGCTGAATCTGATTTTATCTTGGATTTTTTTAGTTGTCTGATTTCGGCCTAGCAATGTGGGCATCAGATTTGACATCACAAACAACATGCAATGATGTTTTAGGGACCTTTGGGTTAGTTACCTTTTTCACTCCTATTTTTTTTTTGGATTTTAATTTCTTAGCTCAGGCATGAACTTTTTTGGATAATTTTTTGACAGATACTTGGCCCCAGAATATTTCATGTATGGCAAGGTTAATGAAAAAATTGATGTATATGCTTTTGGAGTAGTGCTTCTCGAGCTTATTTCAGGAAGAAAACCTGTTAGTGCTGGCTGTCCAAAAGGCCAAGAGAGCCTTGTCATGTGGGTAAGTGATCTATTTTCACAAAATGTATGCATTTCATCCGGGAGATAACTGAACTATTTATTGTGATGAGGTAGGCACATTTGACACTGCAAGAAGGAAAAGTTGGGCAGCTTTTGGACCCTTCCCTATCAACTGAATCTTATGCCGACCAAATTGAGAGACTGATTCTGGCTGCTTCACTCTGCATTAGGCGGGCTCCACAGTCTCGTCCTCACATAACAATGGTAAAGTCTTTTTTATTGAATGGTATTGTTGCATTGATAATGGTGCATGAGTTTACCTTCCAGTCGGTGGCGTAGATCATTGTTTCATGGAGTTGATGATATCATCTGATTTCTTGGTTTTTTATTAAGGTTCTGAAGCTACTAGAAGGAGATAAGGACATGCTCAAGTGGGCCCGATCACAGATCAGTTGTGTATCTGCAGAGTGTGGAGCAGAAGATAATGAAATTATTGGGATACAAGATAACAAAATTCAGTCATACATTAACCTTGCCTTTCTTGACCTAGATGATGACATGGCCTCTGTCAGCAGTGTTGAAAATCCTGATTTTATTACAGCAAATACTTCCTTGGAAGAGTACTTGAAAGGGAGATGGAGTCGTTCATCAAGCTTCCAGTGATTTAGCTTCTAAATTTTTGTGTAAAGGTTTCTTTCTGTTGGTCTATGGAGAGGTGGAATGGCATAATTATGCCCTCCTCTAGGCCTCTGTCTGGGAATAATTATTTGTTGCTCCAGGGGCCATGTTTTAATTCTGGAACAACCAGTAATTTTCCTGATTTCGTTTTTGAATCATGCTTTTTCAGTGAAAGAGCAAGTTCTCAACCAAAGGTTGGGAACTGGGAAGCAGTGGGGGGAACCGGTCTTGTAGTTCTGGTGGGGTATATAGAGATTAGACCATAATTGTTTCTATTTTAAGACGTTCTTAACAGGAATCGTCTTTTGTAAATATCCGATGGTAGAAAGATCATCTTTCGCAAGCTGTCGGTAACATTTTTCTTGATTTATATATAGTATGGACTCTCAATTTCAAACTATAAGATCGTTGCTTTGTTTTACCAGTTAACGTCAGGTTAGCATGCCTCCTATTTACATACCAGCACGCACTACAGTATAAGTACTTCAAATTGACGGCAGCTTTTTAGAAGCTTTGTATCGCACAAATAACACGAGCCTGCCTTGCAGCTTTCACATTTTGTTGACACAAACTTGCGCTTTAATCTGAATTGAACGGGTCAAGCCATATGATTATAAATTAGTCTGATTACAGCACGTCCAAATAAATAAAAGGAAGATACTATCGCAATGAATGCATATCATAAATAAAAAAACTCAGTTCACTCTTGTATCCAATATAAGAACGAGATGAATGCTTAAAAAAAAAGGTAATTAGTTTTTTCCCACTCAAAAATTTTTCAGATTTAAAAAAATCTCACTCCAAAATTTAAATTTAGATAAATACCACTCCAAACTTAATTAATTTTTAATTTTATCACTCCAACTATAATATTTTTTACAATATCAAAATTACCCTTAGCCAATACTCCATCTTCTTCTCTCACTCTCTGAGGAGGCCATTCCACTACCTCCCGCTCAGAGAGCTCTTGGCTTTCCAGAGGGTTTGTCCAAATTTCTGTGACACCATTTCGAATGACTCGTCTCTGTGGAGGGAAATCACGGTGCAGTCCCCGCTCATCTCCAAGCTTACTGATAAAATCTTGGTAACTGTAACTTCTAGAGTTGGAGGGACAGTCAGGTCCTTGACTCTGATCAATTGTATTAAAATCACTGACGCTGGGTTGCTTGCTGTTGTTGAGCAAAATCCTGGAATTACAAAGGTGAATCTCGTGTACTTCAGTATTTTCATAATTTTATTGTTTGATAAGTGAAAGGATTTTTAATTAAATTTGGAACCTCCATGTAAGCTAAGAATGCTGTGAATGCATTTATGGCCGATAGCCTGACAACCAGCTTTTGATAAAGTCCCAATTTTAATTAATTAGAGGCTGGACAATAGTTCATTTTAGAATGCATAAACGAATACCGATAAAAGAGGTTTCTTACTGATATAGGGTCCAACCAATTCTCTGGGACTGACCATTATGTATCAGTAACTTCAAACTGATCTTTTATGTGTTAGCAAGTGGAATTGACATCAGATAACTATCCAAATTTGCAGTCGTTGATTGTGCAACTAGACTAGGTCTGTACTGATGCCATAATTTATTAAAAGAAGATGAATTGTTGCCTTTATCATCATGCTTAAATCGGCATTTTCTGTACCAAATGACCAAATGTCAATATTGAACCTCACTATTTTTTGCAAGGAATATTTCTCCTGCCGTTATTTCTTTTCCTTCTTCGAGCAATTAGAAAAATATTTAGAAATCCAAAATTTCTAGTAAATTTAGACATTTAGTACAGTACCTATGCTAATGTGGATCCATCTTCATTCAAGTTATATACTGTGGCCACTATTAGATGCAACTAGGTTTTGCCTAAAAGAAACGGTATGCAGTTGCCTTTAAGTGTATCTTTTCTGGGGTTTAGTCAGTTATTTCTGTTTGTATAGTGGGCTTGATTTTTGTGCATTTGGGCTGGAGCTATAGTGGGCTTGATTTTTGTGCATTTCGGTTGGAGCTTCGAGTCAGATAGATCACTCATGTCTGGGGGACACATGAGGTTTTCTTCATGAAAATTCAGTGGTACAAGTCAGACAGAATATCAGTCTGGCTGGATTTTACCAACTCTGTGGTTATTATCGAGTTGAAACTAATTAGTTTCAATGGGCTGGGTCTTTGTGTTAACAAGAGGAAGGAGTGTCCCTAGAGTTTAAATGGAGTGATATTATCTTCTGACATGTATTTGTATTTCAAAAAAGGAGAATAGAGATTATAACATGGATACCTCTAAAAAGATACAAACAAAGAACATTTGAAGGAATGGCCTCCTCTGAGGAGTAGAGAGAGGGAGGGAGTGAGGGTGAGAAAAAGAGATGAGTATCGGTTCAAGAATAATTTTGATATTATAAATAATATTATAGTTGGAGTGATAAAATTAAAAGCTAACTGAGTTTGGAATGTTATTTATCTAAACTCAAATTCTGGAGTGATATTTTTCAAAATCTATAATTTTAGAATGGTATATAACTAATTATCCAAAAAAAGTAGTTGGAAGGACCATGAGATACCAGAACTCAGTTCACTCTTGTATCTTGAAATTGATTTAGACAATAGCCACCATCTTACAAAGCACTAAACAGCACAAAACAACCTAATCACGCATGCATATCTCAAACTAGATGAGACACAAACATAGCAAGAACCCCAGCAGGCAATAGCACCGAGATATTCATATTCATAAACTACAAAATAACTGCCCCAAAACCCAAAAGCACATACACCCCAAAGGCAAAGAGAGATGAGGTGTGCTGCCGCCACATGTCACTGCCCCAAAGTAGGGTCAGTCTTCTCAAGAGCTGTTAAAAAGTATAGATTCATTGTTAGCAATAGCACTAAGTGTAAAGAATGAAAATAGAGAGACTGATAAGCTTACTATTATAGTTCAGTAATTTCTCAATGAGATCGACATGAGTCATGAGCATGCGCCTGCAGCAATAGCGTACCAAACCCAATGCATCAAGAGCATCACTGGTCGAAACAAAGGTATTATGAAAAAAACAAATTTAGAAACCAACAGAAGAGAGGCAAAATACTACAAAGATACAATTACATATTAATGCCCAACATATGATGAAGGATCTTCAGAATGTTAACCTAAAAAAGGGAAAATTAGTCTCATGCCATCTTAAAACACTGATAATAGATTAAGTCTTTTGCCACACTTATATATTTTTTGTTCAAAGTTCAAAAATATCATTGTATTTTTAGGATGTATTTTTTTAATTCCAAAATATACCTTCATTGTCGATATATTTTTTCCTTAATTTCGTTTGATTTGAAAGTTAATTTCAATCATCAAGTTAACCCATCATCAATAGATCATCCTTAAAATAAAGGATGTAAACAGTTAACACCAAAACAAAGTCTTTTCAATTAACCTATTTGAGCTATGATTTGGCAATGGTTCTGAAGTTCAATATGGTTCTGAGAAGTTGATCAAAATTCTTCATACGCACTTGAAAGGAGAATGAAAATGGAAGAGAGTGAAATTACCCCTCAGGATAATCAGCCTGTAGAAGGTCAAGATATGTGTCCCACTTGTTTCCAATCACCTATAGATTGTAGATTAAAGCAAGTAAAAACCTTTTTTTCATACCCAATAAAATAGAAGTGACAGTATTGAAAAAAAAAATTAAAGACAAATTTACGGAGGTGAACAAATAACATTCAGGTATCATATATCTGTAAAAATTGAAGGGGTGCAATTTAGGTCAAGAGTTCATGACAACAAAATATAGATGTCCATAAAGCCTAGAAATAAATGGAATGATCTCTACAGAGTGAGGCATCACATATGGACATATGGATATTACCCTTTCCAATGTATCGAAACAATACAAGTTAAACATGACGAGGAATATCAAGTTAAACATGACGAGGAATATCATATCCCCACAAAATTCCAGGTACAAAACCCTCTTCGAATGTAGAGCATCTGAGCAAACCAACCAAACGGTAACCTAACGCTGAGAAAGTCATAATGACCAGACACCTAGACGAACAAGACATCTTAAAAACAAGTCTAAAAAGCATCACTAATTAATAGAAGCGAAACCCCCTGCCTAATCAATTGACCTATATTCGAGGGAAAAAAGACAACTGGACTCCTCAGCAACTAAACCCTAAAAACAAGTCTTAAACGCCACGAAAAGGGGCATGGGAAGAGGCCAACCTTTCCGCAGGTGAAGCATCTAACGGGGATGATCATCTTCTCTGGAACACTCTGAGAAAAATCGCTGAGAAAGCTGTGGCAAAACGCTACACGAACTAAACCCTGCGGCCGACCTCGCGAGCAAGAGAGGAGGAAGCAGTCGAGAATCAAATGGAAAATGGATTGGTTCTTTATTGCGAATAATGTTGCGGGCCTTGTGTCACTTATCACTGAGCTAAGGAAAGCAATCTGAGAACGAAGGCCCAAAATTGTTTGGTATTTTTGACTGGTGAAGTTCTAGCGTTGAATGTCCGTCTTTTGTTGCTGCTGCTCAGCCTGACATACAAATACAACATTCAATTTATCAATTTTGATGACCTTCTCTTTCGATCAAAATGCGTCGTAAGAATTTGCAGGTTGCATCGAGAAAACCGACGACGTAGCGAGCAAGGATCTTACACGTGAAAAGAATAGAACTTTTGGGCCAGAGAAACTTAGCCCATAACTCGTATTCTCCCGGGCTTCCAGAAACGTGGGGAGAACAATGGCTGCTGCTTGTTGCTTTGTTTTTCTTCCCGCCCCTTTCTCCTTCCTGTCTTTCGAAACCCATCGGATCACCCTGGTCCACTCCAATCGAGCCACAGCATAATCCATTGACGGAGAGGGAGTGAGGAGACCGATGGCGAGTAATGGCGGGAAGAAAGGGGGCACCTTCGAGGGGACTACAGTGTACCTTTCGCGCAGCCTGGTCGCTCCGGAGATATACAGTACTTTGTACGATGCGCTTCGGCTTAACGGCGCTGACGTCAAATCCTGTTGTGATCCCTCCAAGAACTCGCCTCTCGAATTCCACGTCATCTCCTCTACTGATCACGTACGGCATCCCTTTTTACTGCACCTTTGATTAGTCAGGGGTTTAGTGAGTTGGAGAAGAAAAGTGGGGAATTGGTTTAGCAATCTCAGTTAGTTTTCGAGCTGAAATTAATGGAAATAATGTTAACAATTTTTAATTTCAGGAGAAGTTTGCTGATCTCAGAGCAAAGGGTTGCAACCTGCTTGGTAAGGTTATATGAATGATTTGTTGCTTTATAGTATTATTTGTATTTTTCTTTGTTAAATTTTCTAGTCATTCCTATTATTTCACAGGTCCACAATGTGTTCTCTCATGTGCTAAAGAACATAGAGTTTTACCCAAACAAGGTTTCACATGTTGTCTAGCAATGGACGGGGTCAAAGTACTGGCATCTGGTTTTGAAAAGGATGAAAAGGTATATTTTGCTTATTGCAGTACTGATTTTTTTTACTATTTTTGCAGCTTACATGTTAATAAATATGGGGAATATACTTATATCCCTTCCTGATCATAATGTTTTTCCTATTTTTCAAAACAGTCTATTGTTGACATGATACTACTATGTTGTCTCTCTTTATCTTTTTTCAGGTCAGGATTCAGGAACGGGTTAGTGCAATGGGTGGGACATCACTGGATAAACTTTCTTTAGACACAGATTTTGTAATTGTGAAGAATGTTTTGGCCGCTAAATACAAAGTAAGAACTATACGCAATTACAGCTAGATCTCATCATAAGTTGCAAACAACACATAAACTTTCTGAACCAATATAGTCTCTTTTGGTGTCAGAAAATAACACTGGCCTTAAAATTAAGAGTTCATGCAAGCTTGGATATCATTATTAAAACTTCTCTTGGTTTGATTTGTTTTAATTTGGTTCGGAAGTAATGGGGCTCATCTGAGGGTGTGTTGAGGTCAGGCCTAAGCCCGGCAAAATAAATCAACCATCCTTATTCTGTTATTGTGTATCTGGATTTGTTTTAGAAAATCCAAGCTGCACCCAAGAGTAATTCTAAAGTACCCTATCCTCTGGTACTAAGTGTTTTCTTTTTCTCTGGTGGGGTGGGTGATGGGGCTGAGATTCATTTATTGATTCAGCCTCTGAAGAAGAAGGCAAAACAGAACAAGAGTATTTTTGAGTTGAACTTCTCCAATCATGCGGAGAATGCATAGAGACTTTTGTAGCTTTTGTGGTGTTGAGTTCCAAGAGTGCCTTGCAAAGCTGTTAGTTGTTGTTGTTGTTGTTCATAAGAAAAGTTAGCTTTTATCATTGATTTAGCTGTATCTCTGGCTGTGTAGCAGATGATTTATTGCCAATCAGGACCTGGTGATTGTTATTTGTCAATAACCTAATTGTAAATAGGTGCTATTTTGTAATTTTGTAAAATGCTGTGCATGATTATTGAATTTCTTTAATCATCTTTAACATAGTTTCTCTATTTTTCATGCAGTGGGCACTAAATGTTCTCAAGAAACCTATAATAAGTATAACTTGGCTGGACCAGTGCTGGATGCAGCACCGAATTGTACCCCATGAGCCATACCGGCTTCTCCCTTTCACTGGACTCACTATTTGTGTAACCAAAATTCCTCTGGGTAAAAATATTAAGGGCAATTTCTTCAAGTAAAAAAATGTATTATTGGATAATTTGAGGTTAGTACTGAAAAAACTAAACATGTGTGTGCTTCATGTCAGATGAAAGGAGACAAATAGGGAAGATGATTGTGGAGAATGGCGGGCATTACTCTGCTGACTTAACTAGGAAGTGTACACATTTGGTTTCAGATATATCCTTTTGAATGATACTTTACAAAGTTCTTTCAAAAATAGAATGTTACTTTAGAAAGGGCTTTATTTGATGTGTTACAATTCCTTTCTTTCTTTTAACAATCTCTTTTATTATTGAAATTCTGTAGAATTGACAAAGATTTTGTTTATTTGCACATTCTTTTTACAGAACTTCTTTTTTCTTTTGGCCCCAAGAGGTTAGCTTTATGATCCATCATGCCAAAACTTATTCACACTTCTTTAATGGCTTTTACTTGTAATTTGCTTTTTGCTGGTTGTTGGTAACTTTGTTTGGAATGAATCTGAGAGATTATTGTTAGGTTGCTGAGAAGTTGGTCCACTTCTATGTCTATTGTCCACTGTTGTAAGTGCTGAATGAACTAATTTATCAATTGCATCCTTAACGTTTCCTACGGTGTTGGAGGGGATAAGTATACAGTTGCAAAGAGATGGGGTAACATCCATATTGTCGTTCGAAGGTGGATTGACATGTGTGTTGCCAGAAAAGGTATCAGTTCATTTGAACATTGTAGTTTTTGAGATATTATTTTACTCTTTTTTGACATCTTTCGCTTGCAAATTGATCTTGGGCTACAAGAGGGGCAGAAATTTTACAACAAACGAACAAAACAAAACAACAAAAATAAAGCCTTTAACCCCAAAAAAATCGGGGAACTCTATCACATCAGTAGCATATGACAACATCATCCTGACTGTATCTGTTAACCTGATGTGTAGAGTTGCATTTGATGGTTGTCATTTTTAGTCATCACATTTCATGCTTAAAATTGCATGCTTTGTTCATGTAACTTTGAAAGAGGCATTATGTTAATTGGAATCTAATGCTTTTAGTTGCAATATATTTGGAAAAAAAAACTTATACTAAAACATATTGGTCTGGTTCATGACCAAGTCCTTTCACCAGCAGTGCCTGTAAATCCTGACCTGCCAACATATTGCTGGGCGTCGGTTGATTTTGCTATATCCCAATTGTGGAAAGTTGTTGAGCATTCAAAACTGCAATGTTGCAGTCAATGAGCATATAATAATTAGGAAATGAAACTGACTTATCTATATTTCTTTTGTTTTATTCATCAACATAGCTTGTCTGGATGAAGCTGCGTACCATGTAACTAACAACCCACCTTCTCGTGCAAGTAGTGCAAACAGTTCTCAGAAGGAAAAACAATGCCAACATGAAGAACGCAAGACAAACACAATTCCACAACATGTCCTGGCAGCTGGCAAACCGATTGAGCTTTCAGAACCATGTCTGTCTGAAAATGTTAGTGCTTCTGTTCCCAGCATGGTTTTTGATGAGCCTGACAAGGAGAAGAAAATGACTCATGACATAGCTGCACATGATTTCCGGGTGGCTGAAGATTCGGAGGATGGCGACGATTTGTATCTGTCAGAGTGTAGGATTTCTCTGGTTGGATTTAATGAGAAAGAGATGAAAAGGCTGGTGGCTCTTGTTAGGAGGGGCGGTGGAACCCGCCATGTCATGTTAAGTCAGAGGCTGACACATGTCATTGTGGGTGAACCTTCTGAGGTGTAAGTTAATCATGACATCTATTTATTTGTTAGTATTTTATCTTGTTTCCTTAGTTGGAAAGCTTTGGGCCTTTTGCGAATCATCCAGCATACCTTTTATAGCACAGAAAAACCATGATTTGTATTACTCTAAAAGCACTGATTTTAGGGGAATGTTTTCTTTAATTCTGCATTGCAAAAAGACATCTTTTCCGTCACAATGCATGATTTCACTTTAATTTGGCCTAAAGAGCATTACCAAGTATGTACCTTGTGATAATATTTAACACAGTGAAAATTTGTTAATTTTAGTATAATCCAGATAATTGATTTATGATTTTTATCTAGTTTTGTATAATATTTAACTCAAGTATGTGTTTTATGATATGTGACCAAAACAGTGAGAAGAAGGAGGTAAGGCGCTTAGCTTCTTTTGGTGTTATAAATATTGTCAGAACAGCTTGGCTGGAAGAATGTCACAGAACAAGAAGAGAAGTTGACGTCTTGCCCATTCACGTTGCATCTGATTTGATTGTTGCAAAAGGTATATTTACTGTACTAGCAAGAGGGATTTTTTGTCCATGACCTGGATTTACATGGCTTTCTTATGTAAAAGAATACCTAAATTCACGGTTGTCTTTAATTTAATACTCTGATTCTGAACACGTGATCTCAGATCCCACAAATGGAATAAGCACTACAACCGAGACTTCAACTGGGCAAACTAATAGCTCTGAAATGGAGAGTATTGGCAGAAAAAGAACAAGGCAAAGTGTTCTGGATTTTGGTTGTAAACCTGAAAAGTCAGACAGTGTTCGTGGTGCTGAGAGTTGCAGTAGCAAAGAAGGGTCAAATAGCAAGTTCTCTAATGTTTTCAATGGAAAAAGATTTTGCTTCTCCGCTTCATTTCCTCATGATCCGGTATGGATTGATTATAGTCATTTTGAGTAATTAAATTGACTCCTAGAAATTGACAAATATGATGAGAGCCTTAATACAAAAGATCATTGAACAAATTGTTTCTAAAAGTAAAAGGCATCATGACCAAAAAAAATGACCTCTGAGTAGTACAAAGAGGGGCAGTTTGGTATTTTTTTTGGCAAAGATGAGAAGGAAGGTGTATGTGATAATTGCTTGTTTGGGATATCAAAAAAAAAGTTTTCATTCTGTCCCAGTTTCAAATATACTTGAATTACTTTTTCTTTTTAACAATCAGAGAGGTGAAGTCATAGAATGGGTTGAAGGAGGTGGTGGTATTATGATAGAGGACCCAAAACGAACGGCTATCAATTTTCTTGTAGAGTGCCATGGTATAAGTGCCTGCACAACCAGTATGAGCTCTCCTCCATATACTGTGGTAACAACTCAGTGGATTCGATCATGCCTCGAGGTAAAGCAATATGTTCAAGTTGGGTTTATTTCTCATATAAATCTTTTGCATAATGGTGGTATTGTACCTAACTGAAGTGGTATCATTGCAGAGTCAATAAATCTTACTTTACCTTCTTATAATACCTGCTGTACCTTCCACTGTACTTGATCAGGGCACAAGAGTGGTACAGTGTGCAATGGATAAGTATCCTTCTGTATATTTATTGCACCTATGGTGCTCATTTTTATTTTGTGCTTCTGTTTTATTTTTCTTTTGTGTTTCTCAGTAAACTTAACTCCAAACATACTTTTGTTTTCTTCTCCCTGGATCTGCACTTGTTTCTTTTTAGAAAAATTGCTAACACTGACATCTCTTCGTCACCACTGAATAGACTGTTCTCTTTAAAATATTGTATACTAGTCAAGAAAGAAGTTTATCTGTGCTTTATATTTTTGTAGTGCTTATTGTTTGTTTATTTTGTCTAAAGGAGGGATCATTGCAAGATGTTGGAAGCCACATACTCTTCTCCCCTTTGAAGTGTCGTGTCCCACTGCCAGGTTTTGAAAAGCTCAAGCTCTGTTTCTCTCTTTATGACGAGAAAGATAAGTTTTTGCTGAAAAACCTGTGCTTTACTTTGGGTGCCAAGTTTTCTGACAAGATTACCAAGAAAATGACTCATTTGGTGTGCAAGTTTGCAAGCGGGCCCAAGTATGAGTTCTCCATTAAGCGCGGCATAGAGGTTGTCACTGCTGAGTGGATGTTTGAGTGTGTTGCAAGGGTAGGTATCCTTCTTTTTAAAAATTTGCAGAAGAGTCTCCTATCTTACCGTGGTGTTGCAGAAAGCCCCTTGCTAGTTATATGTGAAGAAAACAATTGGTTAGATTAATAAGAGGATTTAATACAGGTACAAAAAAAGACTTATTTAGCTTAGAATGGGCATATTGTGTTTTAAACAAAGATGACAGGGTACCAGGTTAGAAAACTGATGATTTTTTAATGTTAAATATGTCATATCCACATAGAAACCAAATATGTGAATTGGAAAAAGAAGGCATCGAAGACTTGATTACTAATTATAAGTGAGTCAGGGACATTTCTACAGAAAAGGTGGAGAGATTCAACAAGCAGATGAGGTAGGGATGTTTCTATTTAAAGGCCTGAGCACCAATACAAAATGGTGGAAAAAAGTTAATGTTAGAAGTTAGATTAAATGGCTTATCACTCTCTTATATACTCTCATTTTTTTCCTCTAGGATGCTATTGTGCCTTTGGATAAATTTCGCCCTAGAGCAATTACATCTCAAGAAAGAGAAGAAGGTTTATTCCCTGTGACACAATATCCTTCTCTGGGTGCTAAAGTAGTAGCTAGCCGAGCCCAATTAAGCGGTTGCTTGAAAGATAAACTAGGTAAGCTTTTGGTGCTGTTTTTTGGAAGGTTTTGTTACTGTTAACTGTTCAAAGAATACAATGGAATTATTTTTTACTTACTTTCTAATCACTTTTACTGATCAATATCTTGCGATGGAACATTCATCGCAACATTTAGAACTTAATATCGGTGTGTTTGGACGGTGTAAAATAGCATTGTTTTGATAAAAATAGTATTGTTCTCGGATTAGCAATCATCCAAACACAAAATTGAAATCGAGAATAGCAGTAGAACAATGCTAATCCGCTAACCCATAGAAAACGTTGGGTTAGCATATTAGCGTCCATGAGGGTAGTGAAAATAATAAGAAATTATTTTTTTCTTTTATATTAGTATGGAGTAGTATTAAATAATAATAATTATTAAATAAAATATTAAAAAATTATTAATTATTTTAACTATTCTCTCCACTGTTCTCAAGTTACCATCCAAACAATATTTTACTAACCCGGAATAGTAAAAATTAGCATTGTTCTTATATTTCCCGAGATATCACTAACCTCACATTATTCTCAACTACTAACCCAAACAGTGCTATTCTTTCACTAATTCTTCACCATCCAAATACACCCATCAAGTATATATCATCATTATTTCTGCAACTTCAGGACAGTCCCCCTTCCCCTAAAAAGAATATATATATATACAAAGAAGTGTCTGGTGGTTTCAGAGATAAAAGCATGTGCCAGGGATAATTGAGTTTAGGAATAGTCTAAGACAGGATACTAAAAAAAAAAAGAAAAATATAGTCTGTCATGAATCGAAAGGAGAAAAGATAGCCTGCTATGAATTGGAAGGAGAAAAGATAAGTTTGCTATGAATCGGAAGGAGAAAAGATAAGTCTGCTATGAATCGGAAGGAGTACTGTTAATTTATTAATAAACGATGATATTTTTTACTCATCCTCTTTTCTCTAGTTTAATTAAGTAGAAATTAGAATTAAAGATGTTTTTCATTCATCACAGCAGTGTCTTTATATAGGCGTACATCGAAGTACAATAAAAAGAAATAAAATAGAAAACTACTCAATTAGAGAATCGCTAATTGATACTAATTAATACTTTTATATCTAAATAACTTTTTATATTTCAAACTCTTCTTCAAGATGGGCAAAAAATATCCATCAAGCCCATCTTATCACATAACCTCACTAGATCTATTAAGCTAAGTCCTTGGTAAGGCAGTTTGCTACTTGATTTCTTGTAACTACATGACTCAGCTCTAATAGCCCATTCTTCAGTTTTTTCTTTATGAAGAACTTATCAATCTTCACATGTTTGGTTCACATGTCATCTTTGCGCATAGGATTGTTGTAATGTTGATCTCTAATAGACCATTCGCTTTTTCTTTATGCTATCATCACCACAATTTCATTTTTGCATTTGTAATCTTGATCGGCGATTTGCTATCACACCACAACTTCATTTTTGCTTTGTGATTGACCTTGAGATCTTTCAATAATCTTTTCAGTCACAGCATCTCAGCAACTCCTAATGCCATAGTTATGTACTTAGCTTTTGTCGTTGATCTCACGATAATCGGTTGCTTCTTGCTCTGCGAGGAGACCAAGTTGCCCCTTATGAACATGCAGTAGGCAGATGTGGATCTCCTGTCATCTTGGCAACTACCCCAGTCAGAGTCATAATATTTCTCAATGTTCATGTGTTCGTTATTCCCGAAGATCAGGCATTTCCCTAGTGCATTTTTTAGGTACCTCAGGATGTGAAATAATGCGTCCATGTGGCACTTTTTAGGGTCATGCATGTAGCGGCTCACAACGCTTATTGCAAATGAAATATAGGGACGAGTGTGACACAAATAGATCAATCTGCCTACCAATCTTTGGTACTTCTCAGTTCTCACGATCAACTTGTTCTCATGCATTTGCACTCATCTTGGCCTTCACATCAATTGGAGAAACTGCAAGCTTGCATCCCAACATGTTTGTCTCACTGATCAAATCTAGGATATATTTTCTCTCTAGATAGAATAATTCCCTCTACTCCATGAGCCACCTCAATCCCAAGAGAGTACCTAAGTTATCTTAGATCCTTTACTTGGAATTCCTTCCCAATCTTGCTTTCAATTATGCAATCTCCCCCTCATCATCCCCGATAATCTCCCTCATCCCCGGTAATGAACATATAATCGACATACACAACCAACATAGTGATGTGATTACCATGTTATCGAAAAAATACTTTGTGATCTGCAATGATTTGCTGGTAGCCCATGCCTATCATAGCCTTCTTGAACCTATCAAACCAGACTCAAGGAGACTACTTCAATCCATAGAGCGATTTCTTGAGCCTGCATACCTTACCCACTGTCTGATTGGTGTCAAATCTTGGCGTGATCTTCATGTACATCTCTTCCAACAAATCACCACGGAGAAAGCCATTCTTCACATCAACTTAGTGTAGTTACCATCCATCATTTATTGTCATGGAAATAAGTGTCCTCACTGTGTTCATATTTGTCATGGGTGTAAAGATCTCATCATAGTCAATGTCATAGGTTTGATTGTACCATTTCGCTACCAACCTAGCCTTTTAGTGCTCAATTAGACCTTATGGATTTTGCTTAACTGTGAAGATTCATTTGCATCTAATCGCCTTCTTGCCTGGTGGTAGTGACACAAGTTCTCAGGTTTTATTCTTTTCGAGGGCCCCAAGCTCTTCCAACATGGTTGCTTTTCATTTCGGATCTATGACATGGTGATCACATGTGAATGCTTCGTATATGTGATATGTCATAGAGATAGTGTCTAATGATACAATGAATGCTTCGTATATGTGATATGTGTGAGTAAGAGACAAATTTGACAATATCATGTGGGAAACCATATCGATCAGGAGGAACTCCCGCATTCTCGCGAGAAGTTCGCCTTATTTATAGGGGAGTGGGAGGAGTAAAGAGAGGAATCATATCACCTGTGTATTCTGAGTCTAAAGTGAATGGTGTAGATGTCTCAAGAGTCGAAGTAGGCAGGGACAAAGGACTTAGCATGAATGAAACTGTAGACACAACTCTTTCATTTTGTTTCTTTCTTCTTACATACATTTCATCATATCTCGACTCCCCCTGAACTTGAGTTCTACCACTTTCAGACTCATTCCTCTCAACTTTCATTTTCTCCACAGTCGAATCCTCCTTTTTCGGCTCGATCATAGTCGAATCGTTTTATGGACAACCAACATCATTGGATTAATCCTCCTCTCACCACACTCACTCTCCTCTCGCTCATCTCAAACCTTTTATTAGTCCCAGGAGGTGATATCCTCCTCGACCATCATTACTACTCTCTCTCTCGCTCGTCTAAACCTTTTATATCGAGCGAGTCCCTGAGGTGATATCACTTCTGAGGAGTAGTATGGTTCAAATTCTCGAAACGTAACATCCATACTCACAAATAGTCTTTTTTCTACATGACTCTAGCATACGTACCCCTTTTGAGTATCTAACGACATTTCACCGCCTTTAAATTTAATTTTCCTACATTAAGTCTATTATTTTACACAAAAACACACACAACCAAAGGTTTTGAGTGAAATAATATTTTCATTCTTACTTTTCAGCATCTCCATTTAGGAATTCCAATCCAGCACCGGTGAGGGCATCCTGTTGATTAAGTACGCCGCTGTTAGAACTGTTTGTCTCTACAAATATTTGGAATATTCATAGAACTTATCATACTTTGAGTAACCTCAAGTAGATGTTTGTTCTTTTATTATGCTACTTTGTTTTGCTCGGATGTATATGGACACGTAGTTTGATGTTGTATCCCATGAGATGATAAATACTCTCAAATGCTTTATTGGTATATTTTGTCTCATTGTCAGACCTTAATACTTTCACAACTGCACCGTATTGAGTCTGAACCATTTTGTGAAAATCTTTGAAGCAAGCAAGCACGTTACTTTTGTTCTTCATCAAGTAAAGCCAAATCACACGAGAAAAATAATCAATGAAGGAGATAAAGTATCTAATTCCATTCAAAGTAGTTGTGGGACAAGGTTCCTATACATCAGAATGGATCAAATTAAACAAATAAGAACTCATACTATCAGAGCTTGCATAAGAGCTCCTGGTGTGCTTGCCCAACTTACACGCGTCACACATTAGTTTTTCCTTATGGATTTTTCGAACAAAGACGAATACAACCTACTTAAAGCAGAAAACGAAGGATGACCTAAGCGTCTATGATGAGCGTCTATGATGGAGCAACGATAAGTCCTTCGCACTCCTCTCAATCCTTTTGGCTCTCCTTATGATGGATGAGAGGGCCAAGTCCATACCCTCCCTATTTATGTACCACAGCCCGTTATGTCAAGTGTTGGTCCCAAGCAGCTTGTCGGTCCTCCCTCTTCTCTTAGAAAATCATCTTAGAAATGTCAAACAAAACCACACATTTTAGTTGTGATACAATGACACTTATGGAATGAGAGATTCACGAGAAAAGAAGTATGCAAAAAAAACATTAGACAAAATCAAGGTGTTGGTACATTTCACATTATCCTTATCAACTACGAGTCGGGCCATGCCATCAGCAATCTGAATGCTCTCTGAAACTGCTAGATGAGAATAGGAAGAAAACTTTTCAGCAACACCAGTCACATAACGAGATGCATTAGAATCGATTATTCAATCTGACGGTCTAGCAGCACCAGTCACGTAACGAGATGCACTAGAATCGATTATTCAATCTGACGGTCTAGTGTTAGGTATAGATCAAGGAGAGGCTGAAGCCCTTTTTCTTTGAAAATACTAAGGATGACATAAAATAGCCGCATAGGCTTGTTTGCAGTTGATTATTTAATGGGACTTTGATTATGTTGTTACACATAAATGTAAGTTAAAAGAAAGTAATATTTATTTTACTTGTATAGTTTCTCAAGCAGGAAATTCAGATGAAGGTCTCTGTGAAGTGATAGAAAGCCTGAGCACCACCAAAAGGGTCAAGTCAGGTGTTCAAAATATTGCATGTGAAGAAGTTAAAGTACCACAAAAAACACACAGTTCAGGTGCTGTTTCGGATGTGGCAGAGGCCATTGAGGATCTCTTGGCCCAGTCTACTATGGTACCATAACAAGCACCCACCTAACTAGTCACCTTAAAAATAAGTGTTTTCACTTTCATTAATTGAACTTATTTTGTAGCTTCAGGACATGAAACCACCAGTGCAGCCCGGCTGTGAGAGAAATGTATCCTTTATTTCAAGTTAAATATTTTCCATGGGTTGAAATCTGTTCTCCATGGATTATCTTGATATCTTATAGACGGTTTGATATTCATTTAAGATTGTTAAATAAGTTATGAACCATTGAAAATATTAAATAACATACAATGATAAAATTTTCACCAAATTTTATTTTTATGTGCCTAACATTTATACAGTATAGATTATGTTCTACTTGTTTATTTGCATGTAAAAGCCTCAACTCAGCAATTGCAGATATTCACAACGGATAGCTCGGTTTTGGGCCAGGATCATGAGAATGCCCACTCCATTGGTATTTCAAGGCATTGGTTGAACAAGTATCCTTCTTTCTGTACCACATCTTGACTAGAACAGTTTTACTGTCCTGTAAAATTGATGATTTTTGTGTTTACAACACAGCCCAACTGTTAATTGTTGGAATTCATATATCACAATTCTCATCAAGCTGGTTTGATTTTTTTTACAACTGACCAGGTTTTTTTCTCCAGGGCCCAGAATCAAGATAATACTCCTGATACCATACAAGGTCAAGGTAGGAACCCAGCCTATGATGCTTTTAGCGAAACACAGTCAGAATCTCAGGTATGTTTAAGCATCTGTGATTTCAATGTACAAAACACATAAGAATAAAGAATTACAGGACTAACCTCAGTATCGTTTTTGATGATGCAACACATTAGGACCTATCTTATACCCTTTCTTCTGATCATCATTTTTTACTTTTTGTTTTAGGTTGTTGGATATGAAGAGGATCTGTCGGGCAGACAAAAGATAATAGATAGAGTACGGTCACAAAGTTTGACCCCTTCAGCTGTATGATGTAGGTGGTCAGCTTGAAGATTATTTTTGAGGGCTAACTGTTATATCACCAAAAAGGATGTTCGGCTTTACCAGAAGAAAGCAGATATTGACTGATGATCGTAGCTTGGTAATTTTTTTTTACGCCCGATAACATAATCCTTTGTTATACTTCTCTTGGTTTAGAAGACAGCTTGAAAGGACTGTACTTTTCTTGTTTGCAGATTGAAGGTGCTTCACGTCTCACGAGTAATGGAGCTGTTGTTTCCATGGATACTTTATAAATTTTTTTAAGTTTTGACTAAACTAATATTGTACATATGTTAACTTGTTTGCTTGTATTATGGTTTTATTGTGCACTGGGCGGAGTCAGATTTTGTGGCAAAAAATAGTTTTTTTTAGAGGAGACGATTTAAATTTTTTTTATTATAAGTATATTTTTTCTATTTTTTTCTTAAAATATATAGTTACAAGAGTAATTTTGAAAAAAAAAATTCACGTAAGGGCCGCGGGCCCGGTGTGTAGAGTACAAATTTACAGAAAAGTCGAACACAAAAACGATCACCATGTGGCAACGCCATTGATTGTGTACCGTCCAAGTTCTTGATTTTGCACAAATTTGACGTTCAGAACCCAAATTTCTCTGTTGTGATCATCCAAAGTTTTTAAATGTGGATTCTTTGTGTATGCGAAAGATGATTGCATATTAATACGATTGCAAACGTGGATTTTAATGTGGTGTCATGTATGCATTTTTTTTTGTAACTTTAGAGCATTTCCAATGGACATTTCTAATGAGTCGATAAATTTTAAGTATCAATTACTATTTCAAAAACTTGTTTTCAGAAATTATTAAAGGGAGTTGTTACAATAAAAAATCATTTCTAAATATCATGTCAGATTAGTGATTTTCATGATGAAGAAGATAAATTGTTATCAAAATGTTAAATTTCTAATAAGTGGTGGATCCTACTTTTAGAATTAAAAATGTTTTTTTTTTCAGAATTTTAGCGATGAAGAGGAATTGTAAGCTTTTTAATTAATTTACTTAATGATGATGTGGTAGTTATTATTTTTTTAGAAATAGTTGCTCCACTGAAGATGCTCTTAGAGTGTGAAGTTTAGAAGATAAATAAATAAAGTAGAAGTGCGGATCATATCAAAAAGGGGAAATTAATCTTATATCACTTCAAAACTTCAAAATTAATAAAATGTCATTCCAAAATTTGAGCTCCCTCGACACTCTAAAACAAATTTAATTAGTCCATTGGTAAAAAAACTAATTAAAACTGTTTTAGAGTGAGCTCAAATTTTTGGGTGACATTTTGTTAATTTTGAAATTTTGAAGTGGTATGAGACTAGTTTTCCTATAAAAAAAAAAAGGCAAAGCGGCCCAATGGATTGCCACTTGGTTATAATTGTGAGGTTGTTTCTAAAAAAATAATGTTGGAAAGATGAACAATTCTCGCTTGGGCCCGACTGATTTTATTAAATTTATGATATCGGCTCTATCTATGTACATTTCATTATTTCGGATCCTCAAGTGAGTTTTTAAGATTGATCAAGGAAATATTTTCTAGTTATTTGCTGAGAAAAAGAATTTAGGAGCTGAAGTGTTATTAACTTGGAACACATAAATTATATGCTTCTTACTAAATGGGGTTGAAATTAATTAGTAGCTTCTACATTCACTGCTTTCTCTTTAGTTAAATGTTCCTTTTTTTTTTAAAGATGTCATGTTTTATCTCATTTCATCTCTATGGAGAACAACCTGAATAGTGGAGGATGGCTCTACTATTAATTTTTTATTAGATTCCTGGCATAATAATTTGCCCTTAGCATTATAATTTATTTAGTATTTGCTAAATCTAAAAGTGATAGAATCATTCTGGCTCAGGTTTTGACTATAGGATCAATTAAACTCCACTTAACTAGGGGGTTAGTGGAAATATGCGGGAAGAAAAATAACTTTTATTAAGTACTTTACAATCTATTCAGTTTTTTTTTCGGATGTTGATTCTGCCATATGGCAAATGAACCCCTCTTGGATATTTACAGTTAAATCATTGTATCAATTTTTTAATTTTGGTGGGTTTTGCTACTTCTTATCTAATCTAGGTCTGTTTGCACTTAAAATTCTTTTAAAAAATAAATTCTTTTTACGACTTGTTATACATAATAGAGTACTTATTATGGTTAATGTACTAAAATGAGGTTGGCAACTGGCAAGACTTCTCTCAATGTTTCTTTTGCTCAGTCCCTGAAATAGCTGATCATTTGTTTTCACATTGTCCTCATATTAATGCATTTTGGACCAGCGTTTTGTCTTTTCATCCCCAAAATTCCTTGTTATTCTTGAAGTCGTTGTGGGCATTATGGCAATCTTGTTTGCAACTGCCCTTTAATGATTTGTGTTTTGGGGTTCTTTAATTGTCTCTGTTATATGGATTGTATGGACAACAAGGAACGATAGAATTTTCAGGAATTCTGAGTTACCTGCTAATCCCTTGTACTTTGTTATTTTCCATTTATTTGCATGGTTGGACAGGTGATATGCTGCTGTCTACCAACCTCTTGAATCGAGTCCGCTCAGTGACTGGAGAGTATGTGTCGCATACTGAAGTAGCCGATTCTGACACCTCTGAACAGCCGGATGAAGATCTTTTAGACTAATCGTCTGCTGTTCTTACGCTGTGTTTGGTCTAGGTCATTAGGTTAGTTGATCTTTTTTTGGGTAGTTTGTGGATATGCATGTCCGCTGTTAAATTGTTTTTTCTCCATCTGAGAAATTGTTTTTTTCTCCATCTGATGGTGTAATAATGTGTTTTGTGGTAGTTTTCTTACACTGTGTTTCAATGCCGATTTTTTTTTAAGTAAACAATTAATTAAACTGAATTACATAAATAAGAAAAAGAAAATGACAAATGAATCTCGAGAAATAGGCGGCCGTCATTTGATTTCCCGATACCACAGAAATCAAAGAAGCCATTCCAATTGGACCCATTGCCTCAGCTGAGACTTCCTCCACCTGTAATCTATCATGAGACTGTAAATAGGAACGTTAATTTGAGATGACAATCAAGCAATAATAGTAGTACAGTAAAAGATGAGAGATCAAAACGGCTTTGGCAGATTAAAGATCTGAAATCCAAGGGCTTCAAGAACTTGTTTGGTGAGTTAATTATTTGAACAAATTTTACATTTCAAACAATAGTTTCATGGTATTGCTTTGAAGATTGGTCTGCTGGGAGTAAACATGATCTTTGATGAGGATACAATTTAGAAATTGCACAATTCGCCTGAATTTCACTAGAGATTATCAATTTACTATTTGTTTGCTGTTTGCATCTTGAATTTTGTTTATACAGGTTATGGGAAGAGTAAAACACGATGGCTTAATAATTGACTTCGACTTTCTGACTTATCATGGGTTAATGTTGTTCTGCTGGTGTATAGTAGTTTTTGTATTATTCAGGTAGCAATCTTTATAGGTGGAAGTGTAAATGTAAATGTACATTAGGAAATTTTGATGAATAAGCATCGTGCTTCTATTTAGAGAAATATGCATCTTTTTCAACGGGAAATGCCGAGATGGCTTGCCATCCGATGCTTGGCAAATTTGCATTAATGCAGATATTTTTGTTTTATTACGTCATTCAGCCTTGAGAAACAATGAACTCGTTTGTACAGTTGCATAAATTGCGTTCCGTTCAATTTACGAATTGGCATGAACCTTTATCCATAAAGTGTCCAATTCCGTAAATTTAAAGGGTCCCTTCACAATGGGTTCTTGACAACAAGTTTTTAAATAAATATAATTTTTTTTATAGATATATTCTTTTGAATTATAGATTGAAAATATTTCCAATTTTATGTGATTTCATTATCATTTAATAGTTCATTAAAAATCATTAAACTTTATATATTTTATAATGGTTCTAATTTAACGATATTTGATAGACTATCAAATGATAATGAAATTACATAAAATTTGAAACACTAGATAAATAATATTTTTATAATTTTTTATTTATTTAAAAGTTGATTATCAAAATTGTTAAAATAACTCATTGTCAAAACACCCTCCGAAATTTAAATGGGTACCTTAATGTTCGTCTAGTCCGTGATATGATAGAAATCGGGTGCTCAGATCTTTTTCTCTGTCATTTATGTCGTGTTGATGTGTTGTACTGCGGAGAATATCCTTTTAAAAAAAAAATACTACGGAGATATATCTCCATAATATCTCCCCCCTAAATGGGAGGGAGAAATCAGTCTATGAAGGTGTACATGTCGACACACTTTTTTCTTCCGTTGATTTACATGTAGATCTGCGCGTTCCTATGATGGATTTGATAAGTAGTAATAATGATAACTAAGACTTTAACTCGGATTTCATCCCGACAATATAGTTCTCAAATAAATAACTAATAATATAAAATTTTAAATATATTGAAGAAAATTTAGATATAATTGTTTTGAATGTTAAATAATAATGATAATTATAATAATAACAATTATTAAATAATATAATTAAACACATAATAATCAATAAAGAGTCATATAAAAAAGTTGGATCATTTTAATAGTTAAATTTTATCTTAAATATATTATACACATTACTTAAGAAATTATTTTACTATCTTAAAAAGCATCTAAAGGAACTGGACAATTCAATTGTTTTGTCTAGATGTTTTGAATTTTTTAAGACGTGAATTGTCAAAACTACTCTATGAACGGTTCGATCTAAATAATTAATCGAATAGAACACCATTTTCTCCTCTCCAATCCAAACGGATTTTTTCGCTGATTTTGGTATTGAAAATTTGCCCCTCCCTCTCCCTCCTCGAAACACCTCTGTGCACATTTTTTTCACTGGTTTTGGTATCGAAAATTGTTTCTCCCTCTTCTCTCCCTCTCCGAGACGCCTCTCTTCACAAAAACTCTACACTCCCTCTCCCTCGCCCACCCTCTCGCCCCCCTCCCTCGCCGCCTGTCCTCTCACATTTCTCCCTCTTGCTCCTCTCGCTCCCCGCTCGCCGCCTCTATCCCCAACTCCAGATCGTCTTTTGTGGCGTTGGAGACAAAAGTCAAAAGGCTACATTTCCTGCTTTGGTAAAATTTATGATATCTCTAAATATAATTTAGAGATATGAGTTGCTTCCCCGCTTGACCACCAATGTCCAATGTCACCAATCCAACGCTAAATGGGAACACCAATTAGGCTAGGGAAAACCATGATTGCCCCCAATACCATATGTTTACCAACTATTCCTCTCTCATGGGAATGCCAATTGGAGCTATTACCTCTCACCGTGTCAATATGTCCATCTCAAGTTAAGATATTTCACTCTTTTAAAACTATGATGTAATTCAATAATTTATATTTTTTTTTGTCCATTTATGCAATTTTATTGGTGGATGATGAATTTAGTGGATTTCCGTTTAAGGTCTTTTTAAGTTCTTTTTCCATTGACATAAAAATAAAATAGTTTGTTAAATTATAGAACTTGTATTTTTCGGTGTTCGTAGGATGATGAGCCAGTATAATGTAAAAATGGGGAACGATGCACTTCAAGTATTGTTTGTGAAGAGTACAATTATCATCCCTTCTCTTTATTTTAATTAAATTATTATTTTCCTCCCTTTGAACTAGCATCAGACAATTCAAACATGAGGTTTTGACTTCACGGTGTGCGACAAAATATTTTGTGACTATGCAAGTATGGTGATTATTTTTGGATGCTTTACTTTTTATTTTGTATTTGATTCTTGGAGCTTATAGGCCCAAGAAAGCATTCATTTTATATTATTTTTAATGTTCATAATAATTTTTCTTTAATAAAATTCTATTTAGAATTTTAAATATGTTATTTTATTTGTAATTTTTATTTTAGATGAGTTATTTTTGTACTTTGTGTATGCATTCATGGTACATATTTTAGCAATATATACTCATAATAATATTATTTTCAAATTCTACTGTTATCGGTACTGCTACAGAGTATGAATCTCTTATATGAATTTGTTGTGTTTAGCTAATAGTATCTTGCTTATTCATGTTTAAAGGATGCAAAAAGCTCTATTATTTCCAACATTTGTAAGACCAATTTGTGAAAAATGCTAGAAAAGGTTGTTTCTAAGTCATTTTCTGCTCTTAAACCTGTTAAATGTTATGTTAGCTTATTTCATTCTTTTTTTATTTTCAGACGCAAGAATTGTTGACTCCATAGATGAAGATGTGGTGCATTCAAGGGGTCCTTTTATTTCATTCACCCAACAATGTTTTGTTATTTAAATCAGTATACATAGTCTTCAAGATGTATATTAGTTTCCCATTTTACTCTATGAATAGGTTCATACAGGAGTTGGATGTTTCCTTTGAAGTTCTCACTTGAAATACCTATTGAGGGGCAAAATTGTATGTCACTATGTCAATATGGTCTTGGAAAAATCATGCACGAAGTTGTACCAAAAATGAAAAGTTGCTGATATAGCACAAACCGATCACTGACTTTATGGCTCCATCCAAATCAGTTTTGTACCAAATCAGAGATACATTTACCAGTAGAGAGTCCTCATTTAGGTCAACCTTAAAATTTTCATTCAATAAAAAAATAATAAATAAAAGAAATTGAGCAAACAATTAATAACAATAAATAAAATTTGTGTGATTTTTAGGCTCAGTTTGAAGAAATAAAAAAAAATAGGGGACATCCACTGCACATTTGTAGTAGAGGATCCCACCACAGAATGTAACATCGCAACATGCAGTGTCTTCATTGAGGAAAAAAATCATCAGAGGTGGCAGCAACATGGGCCAATTTATTATGTTTTGTTTAATCATTAGTAAACTTATAGGTAGGAAGGATCAGAACAACAAAGTGTTGCAAACAGCTTATCACTTACAATTGACGCGTATGAGTCATTCAACATTAACTGTGAGTTTTCTTCTCTATATAATTTGTTTCAACTGCAAAATGATAGTTCTATTTCGCATCCTAGAGTATTAATCCAAAACTTAATATTTCAAAATTCTTAAATATTTTCCTATTGGAATCTAATACCAAGCATTAGAAATTATCATTTGATACTAATGTCCTGACATGATTAGGTTGATTATATTGATAAAAATGATATCAGTAGTGAGTTCAGTCACCATTACAGATAATAATACTTAGGTTGTAAAATGAAGTGACATAATTTATCTTTTTTTAGTTCATTTATTTTTTTTGTATGCATCTCAATTTAAAATCATGAAAAAAATCCATGAGATAAATCCTGTGCTGACATAAATCCTGTGCTGACTTTTTTGAGCACTTTTTTGATAGATATTTTTCAAATAGATTTTGATGGAACAATATATATGTTATTGGGTGCCTGACATCATATTCTTAGATTTTTTAGGATTTTAGGAGTTAGAGTCTAATAGTAGAGTTATAGACTTCATATTTTTAGATTTTTTAGGATTTTAGGATTTAGAATTTGGAAATAGATTTCAGAAATAGAGGTTTAGATAGGATTTTAGGATTTAGAATTTAGAATTAGGTTTTAAAATAGGATTTTAGGAATTAGAAATAGATTTTATAATAGAGGTTTATTGTACTATTATTATTATTGTTATTATTGCTACTATTATTAGCATATTATCATTATCATTATCATTATCATCTTTATTTATATATTATTATTATTTTATTTTATTTTTTTTCTTCCATCATATTCATTTTTATCACTGATATTTGAGATCTTTGATCTTATGTTTTCCGATTGGGTTTCGTTTCTAGCCTACCCCAATTTATTTGGGATTTTTAGGCTTTGTTGTTGTTGTTGTTGTTGTTGGGTGCCTGACATCAATTTTGTATGATTGAGGTTTTCATTATTATATTTTGTACATTTTTCATTGTGTATGATTTGTTGCCCAAAACTTTTATTAATCCTAGGAAATTAAATTATCATCTAATTAGAATAGATATTTTATATAAGTAATTCATAATATTTTGTAAATTAAAGAGGCATCATTGCTATACATCATCTAATGTTTGAGATTAATTTTAGTTGATTAAAAGTTTATGACTTATCCTTTTTTTTTCTGCTTGTCTTCATATCTTTCTAAGCACATAGCACTCTATTCCCTTTGTTCCACTTTGCCCTTGTATGTGTGGACATTGGTAGTAGGCAACTAGCTTCTAGAATTTCTGTTTGTTATTTTTAGGTTAAATTCTTGATAATTGTTGGATAACAATAAATATAGAAGGGGAGTAGGTTTTGAGGATCCATTAATCCAATTAAACCACTAATGAATATATTAATTAGTTTGTAAACTGTCTAATCAATATGAATTTTATGGGTTCCTCTCTAATATATTTAGTTAGAATGCATAGTATAAAACTAAGATCATTTATAATTGAATCACATATATAGCTCCGCATATAAATCTGCATATACTACATACCGCATATATACTATGCAGTAGCCATTCGTACGCATATTAAAATCCGCATTTAAAATCAATGCTATGGATTATAGGTGGTGCAACCTCCTATGAAGATTCAAATCGGGGCATAATTTTTTTTTTTTTTTGATATGAAATTTACACTAAAACCCATAAAATGCTAGAACTATATTTATACTTTAGATTGTATGTATAATTGTATAATCTATAATTTTTTTAATGTTCACTTTTTCCTAAAGAAAATTATTTTACCTTACGTTATTATTTTAAGAAATTTTCTCAAAGCATGTATTTCTAAACTATTAATTCATTTGTTATTATTTCCTTTATTATTATAAAATAACTCACAATTATCAAATAAAAATTCAAAATCTTATTATATTATGATTATAACATCAATGTTTTAATTTATCTAATTAAAAATATTTTTAAATTTACTTATGATTTCAGTTCTTTATTTGTCATCAAATACATAAAATACTATCAACAACAACACCAACAAAAGCCTTTAATCCCAAATAAATTGGGGTAAGCTAGAAATGAAACCCAATCGAAAAATATAAGATTAAAGATCTCAAATATCAGTGATAATAATGAATATGATAAAAGAAAAAAAAAATAAATAAATAAAATAATAATAATAATAATAAATAAAGATGATAAAAATACATAAAATACTATAATATAATAATTTTTATATTTAATAGATATATCAGTATTAAAAAATCAGCGATCAAACCGATTGACCCAACGGTCTAACCACTAAATCACTGATCAGAAGCTTTATGGGGTCGATGTCAGTTTCGATTCTAATAACATTGCTTAGAATCCATTTTAGAAAAATGAGCATTAATCCACCGCCACCTGATTTCAGGTAGCGAACTCACTTATTTTAAGCCTCCTCATCTGCCACTGTAATGACGATGATAAAGAAATGAAATAGAACGCTGCCAGCGTCAGAAGTCTCAGAACTAAAAAGGTACGCCTTCCTTCGCTCTCGACCCATTCTTTGGCAGTTTTCACGCCTCTTCCACTTCTTAACTTAGTATCTTCTATATTCTTCGACAATAGGGCATATGAGATTGGACCGCACTTAATTCGCATGTAGTAACAAGATGGATCAAGACAAAAGAAAACAACTTCTAATCGAGATTTTGATTTCATTAATGGTTCATAATACGATCAGGTTAGTGTTGAAGATTTGGATTTCATTAATGGTTCATGGTACGATCAGGTGAGTGTTGAAACTCTCTCAACAATAATTTCATAATATTACATGCCTATAAACTGTTTGTTGAAATTACAGTGATACAAGTTCTCAAACCAGTTTAAACTATTTTATCTTCCAATCATTTTAATCGAAATACAAATCTATCTTTATTCCCTGTCAAATCTAATTTTCATTTTCCAACATCTGTTGTTTCCTTAGGTATAACAATAGATTGAAGGAGTGCTCCTCCTAAGAATTCGATGGTAGCAATTTTGTACGGACTTTTGAAGCGGTTTCATTCTAAGGCAAGGGATACAACATGAAGCCACATAATCGTGTAGTTCCATTCATTTAAAGACTTCTGTAGTTCACAACATCGTTCTTGAGACGACAGTGTTTAGTAATTTTCACTTATTTCGATCATTATATATATCCGCAAAAGTATTTTTTGATAAAATATCCGCAGAAGTATTAAAAGTTAGTTACTGGTGTCAAGTAGCTCAACATTTTTACTCTTATTTTTCAAGATTTGATTTGAACGCAACTAAATACCCATGATTTCAATTGAATTATTCTTCTGATTTCGTGTCGAAACCTACCAAATTCTTTCTGTTATTGAGATTTAAAGTGATTTAATTGGTTAAAAGATCTTTATTGTTGTCGAAATTTTCCAAATTTGCTACATGATATCATTCAAATATTTGTACAAATTACATGTATGGTGTACTGTACCGTTATCCAGAAAATGACCAGTATAGATGCTACCAGCCGAAAGTGTGATGGAGCTATTCAATATTTGCAAAATACCCCCCTTGAGTAATTTAAATTGATTGAAATGTATAAATAACCCCTTGAGTAAGTTAGATTGATTGAAAATGTATAAATATCCCCTTGAATAATTTCAGTTGAATGAAAACGTATTATATTTACTAAAATGTTAGAGAAGACTCCCTGCAGGTGGACACATTAATATTGTGCACAAAAAACGATATGAAGGAGTTTTAAATTTAGTCCTATAAATTTATGTTATAATTATTTTATAGTTTTGAAATTTAATTTGTAATAGAAATTATCATATGAAATAATATATGACAAACTAAATCCCGTGGGTTATGTGCTAGTTGACCATCAATTTTACCACGCCAAACACGGAGATGCTGTGGTGGAAAAATATCTGGTGTACAATTCAGCTGTCCCCACATTTGTGCTAAGTCATCGGAACGTTGAGGCTTTATTCTCATATATATTAGAGTTGTAACTCGGATTTCGTTCCGATAATATAGTCTTCAAATAAATAATTAATTCACTTTTTGAGTAGAGAATCACGAGTATTTGGTTGATCATGTCTGACCAATTTAAGAAGAAAATTGCTACAATTCTTAAATATAAGATTTTAAATATATTTAATAAATTTTCACATTAAAGAAAATTTAGACATAATATTTTTAAATGCTAAGTAATAATAATAATTATAATAATAAATAATATAATTAAACACATAATAATCTATAAATGATCATATAAAAATATATTATTTTAAATGAGGAGAGAGAAACTATTTTATATGAACCATTGGATTCAAGAAAATAAAAAGATTAAAACAAAATCAATTATTAATTAGAGAGTGCTTTTCAGGTTTCACTGTAATGATAAGAAAAAAAGAGCTATGACGCTGTTTTGCGATAGAAAAAGTATGCCAGCCTCAGGGCGGTATGATTTTGATAAGGAATTCAAACTGTACTAGTTTATCGGGTTCAAATTTATTAGTTAATTGGATACTAAATAAAATAATAATAATTTGATATATATCCTTACATAATTAAAACTATCAAAAAAATATTTTTTACATATTAAAAATAACAAAAATTAAAAACTAAAAATAATAAATAATCGAGTCGATGAAGAAAACTTTCTTTTACGAGATTTTATATTTTAAAATATTTGTATAATTCTTTCACTATCTAAGGTATTAAAAAAAATTTCTCAATGGAACTAATCAAACAATTCAGAGGGTTAAAATTTAGGTCCAGAAAAGTCAAATTAGCAAAAGTTTAACTCAAAAATATTATTTTTCAAAATTTAGGGGTCAGCTGACCCTTGGACATACATGCATCCTTGTATGCTAGTGGATGTGATTATGAGGTGAGGTCATATCTGATATTTCTCAAATAAAGTAAATATATATTAATGAGCACAAGAGCAGATTCATGGGTTCAGCTGACCTCCTTGATTTGAAAAGTAATATTTTTAGGTTTAATTTTTGCTAATCTGACTCTTGTGGACCTAATTTCTGATCCGTTAGATTATTAGGTAAGAATGTATATTAAATTGTTAATTTTTTTTATTTAATATCTAATTAGCTAATAAATCTAAATCGGTTAAGTTATTGCAATATAATTACTGACCCTATAAAAATCTCGCATTCGCCCCTGTGTGGGCTCACACATGAGCGGATCCAAGTGGAGCTAGGGGAGTTGACCCCCTTGGCCATAAAAGTTTCTACAAGTACCCTTATAATTATATATATTTTCAAAAGTAAATTAGAAAAAATAAACTTATATTAAAAAAAATAGATTTTGACCCCACTCAAAAAATCTAATTTTTGGCATTCTCGCCAAAATCTGGCTCCACTCTTGAGCTCGCATGTAGAGATGTTGAGTTTTAGATTCGGTCCTCAGATCCTTTTACCGGCACAATTTCAATGGATATAGTACAGGTCGTTAGGAGATATTTACATTATGAAATTATTTTTATTTATACTTTACTTTTAACAGTTAAACATTATTGATCCGATCCGAAGAGTTAACCCAACCCGATCCGACTCGACATGATCCGAAAATTAATAAGTCGGATATAGATCTAATTTTTTGACTCGAATTCGGTCGGGTCGGGTTTGGATCAACCCGATCTAACCCGATTAATTATGTTTTTAAAAGTAATTTTATGATTTAGTACTAATTAAATCTTAAATATGCATTAATTATACACTAATTAAGATTAATTAATATTTAATTATTAAAAATAATATAAAAATAATTAATAAATATTTAGTTATTTTAGACGGGTCGGGTTGACCCGTAACCCAGTTAGGCCGGGTATAGATCAAAATTTTATTACCCAAATATAATTGGATCGGATTCATATCAGATTAAAAAAAATAATAATATAATGATGACCCGACCTACCGACCCATTTACGCCGCTAAAGCCGCCGGATTCTAAATAATTGGTCCGGAAGACTGACTAAAAAATGATTGGGTAATCCTTCTCATCTTTTATTTTGTTGCTGATGTTGAGTAATTTATAAACTACCAAAAAGTTTTGTGGCACAAAACAGTTTTAAATTATTTTTAGATAATATTTAAAAAACCCCTGTAATATTTAAATTTGAACCATCATGTATTTTAACTGTTGGTATTCTAGTTTCTATTACTTTCGGTTATTGTAATGATACATAAATTTTTTTTTCAATCCTATTATTATATATTTTTTATGTACACTTGGCCTTCACTTTAAGCATATCTACCTTGCTCCTTATTTCTTAACCTTCATTAACAAACCATTCTTGTGAAGAAGTTCGATGCCCATTTTATTGGGGCTCATTAGGGCGTAAACGAATTAAATTTGATTGAATTAGTCAGTATTTGAGTTTGATTTGAAATCAATTCAAACCAAATCAAATTCAAATTAAATCAAACTCGAACTAAAATCAAACTCGAACTAAAATCAAACTTGAGACAAACTTAATTATTTTAATTTTATATTTATTTTCATATTATCATAAATATTAGAGCTAAAATATTAATATTTTATTAATTTTATATTAAAATTAAAATTAAAATATTTATTAATTTAATATAAAGTAATAATATTTTATTAATTTTATAATAAAATAATTATATTATTACATATATTATTGATTAAATAGTTAAAATATATGTAAATAACTATATATCGAACTATTACGAATCGATCTTGAACTCGAACTTATTCAATAAAAATGTTATCGAACCGAACTCAAATTAAATTGATAAAAGAAATTTAATAAAATAAATTAAACTCGAACTAAAATCAAATCAAACACTGAAAAAATTATAAATTATTTTTGGACACACAGCGGTTAAATTATCAAATAATTTCCAAGATCAAGCAATTACCGCCCAAGCTTTGGCATTCTGCCATTTTCCTTGCTAGCCCAGCCCCACACTTGGATATATCCCTTGTGCCAACAGAACTTATTTTTTGTGGCCACGGGTTCTCACTTCTCAGCCCTCCGCCGAGCATAATTTTCCTCGAGAGGAAAAAAAGAGCCCAATTGAATTTATCCTCCGCCGAGCATAATCAGTACTTTACAATTTACTCTAGAAGCGAGCACCTCCACCTTAGATATCCCCGAGACCCCGACTGATCTTTCCATCAACAGATTCCATCGATCCAGCAATTACTAGTTTCCGATTGAAAATCCGATGCCATGCTGGCGACATGTGGGTGCCAGGGTCCCAGCGGGCTCTCGTTGCTTCACTCGTGTAGCACTGGTGGCAGCTATGGCGGCTGGCACTTGCGGAAGGAAAAATGGAGTCGTTCGAGGTTTGTAATAGTGGCGGTCGCCAAAGCGGATAGGCTCTCTAGTTTCTTCTCATCTCGGATCGGCTTTGATTCTCAGGTCTCTTAACATGGCTTCTTTTACAGTTATTTTTGATGAATTTGGATCAAATATATAATAAGTTATATTTTAAATTTTGTTCCTATCCAAATAAAAATAAAAATCAAGTGATCCTGGGTCAAAGAATGGGTATAATTGAGCCAAGCTAGTAGCTATTTGTATGATCTTACATTATTAGTAGTGGAATACTGCTATAGTGCAGGACCTGTTACCTCATCTCTGTTCATAAGTTGGAAAAAGTTATAACCATTAATATCTCAACAGACGTTTCAATCCCGCGAGTCGAATCAACTTCTATGGGTGGGTCCCATACCAGGCGACATTGCAGAAATCGAGGCATTCTGTCGCATATTTCGCTCAGCTGAACAACTCCACATGTCGATCATGAAAACACTTTGTAATCCGGAAACTGGTGAATGCATGATCTCCTATGACAGTCCATCAGAGGAATTACCTATTCTAGAAGAAAAAGTTGTGACTGTACTCGGCTACATGCTCACATTATTAAACCATGCCAGAATGGAAGTAGTTTCAGGCAGGTCAACTTCTATCAACAACACTTTCAGTGACACTGATTCCTTTGAAGCAAACTTTATGGAAGGAAATCTCCCTCCTCTTGCTGTCTTTCGAGGGGAGATGAAGAAATGCTGTGAAAGCCTTGAAGTAGCTCTCCTAAGGTACCTATCGCCATATCAGGATGGAAATATTGATATATGGAGACGTTTGCAGAGGCTTAGGAATGCGTGTTATGATGCCGGTTTCTCTCGGGTTGATGGGTCACCATGCCCAACCCTGTTTGCAAACTGTTACCCAGTTTATACAGATCATGAGGATACTGAACCAGTATTTTGGAGAGGTGGTCAGGTGACTGAAGAGGGTTTGAATTGGTTATTAGATAAGGGGTTCAAAACCATAGTGGATTTGAGAGAAGAAGAAGAAGGGCAAAGGGATGGGTATTACAACTCAGCCCTAAAAGAGGCGATTTCAGGTCGGAAAATAAAGGTTGTGAACTTACCTGTTGAGATCGGAACTGCACCTACTGTGGACCAGGTTCATGAGTTTGCATTGATTGTCTCTGATGTAAATAAGAAGCCAATTTATTTACATAGTCAGGAGGGGGTTAATAGAACTTCTGCCATGATCTCAAGATGGAAGCAGCATGCTGCACGCCCCTTGAAGCAGAATAATTTGAATGGTAAAATTCTGAAAAATGGATCGAATGGAGGTGTTAATCAAAATGAAACTGTGATCTTGGAAAGTAAAAATGGCGTGCTATTTGATCCTGGTAAAAGCACCTGTGAACATGGAGAAATGGCTCTGCAAAATGGGAGTGGGACCCACCTTCCAGACCCAGACCTGACTGGTGATATGAAAAATGGTGACTGTGAAGCAGTAGCTTTGGTGAATCGTCCTATGATTAGCAATCCTTTCAAGGCACAGATTCCAAAATGTGATCTTTTCTCAAGACGGGAAATGCGGGAGTTCTTTAAAGAAAGAGAGATTTATCCCAAGAATTATCTTACTTCTAAGAAGAAGCATATAAACAAATTCCAGGCTCAGAAGGAAACACAAGATGTCGGTCAATCAAAAAAGCAAACTAGGGTTACAGGAAGTTCTGATGAGGCTTATACGAAGAATGATAATCTCTTATTGAATGATTACTCTAATATCGCAAAACCTAAATCTCTTGAATTGAATATAAATGGCATCCAAGTTCAACAAGATAACACCAACAACCAAACAATATCAGTCGAGACTGCAAATTTTAATGGAAACTCAAATAGCAAAAGTACATCCAACAGAAGTTTGGATTTGGTGGAAACAAACATGTGTGCATCTGCTACTGGGGTGGTACGGCTCCAATCAAGAAAGAAAGCTGAGATGTTCCTTGTGCGTACGGATGGATTTTCATGCACCAGAGAGAAAGTGACGGAATCATCCCTTGCATTCACACACCCCAGCACTCAACAACAAATGCTTATGTGGAAATCTCCTCCTAAAACAGTTTTGCTTCTTAAGAAGTTGGGTGATGAACTCATGGAGGAAACTAAAGAGGTACACTCGTAGAACTATAGTCAGAACTTATAACGTTTCAGTTTCAGAAGTATGAAAGCATGTCATTTTTGTAGGCTGCCAAGTTCTTGTACTATCAAGAGAAAATGAATGTGCTTGTGGAGCCTGACGTGCATGATATATTTGCAAGGATGCCTGGTTATGGTTTTGTACAGACATTTTACAGCCAAGATACAAGGTACTTGATAAGAAAAGTTTGTACATGACCGAGTTACCAAAATATGAGTACACCCTTAACAAGTCTGTGCATTGCTTGTTATCCACTGGAACATGGAAAGTATTGAAAAATATCTCGACGGGAATATGTAATTATCTGGCATTTTGCCTATAAATAATTAAATAAGAAAACCCTTACAATTGAACGTGAACGTCATCTTTATGTATGTTTTTCTATTGATCATGTTCATATGACTTAAAACATAGTGATCTTCATGAGAGAGTTGATTTTGTGGCATCCTTGGGAGGTGATGGTGTAATTTTACATGCATCAAACCTGTTCAGAAGTGCGGTTCCACCTGTCGTGTCCTTCAATCTTGGATCTCTTGGCTTCCTTACGTCACACACAGTAAGTAGTCTATACATTTTGTGTGGTGTTCATTGGCATATTTATAAATGAAGTAAAAACAGTTCAGACAGATCAGATCAGATATGGTGACCTTTCAGGTCAGATCAGCATGCAGAATTGTCAAATATGGTGCTTGATTTCAATATATGTTGGTTTATGGTCCATCTCTAGTGTCAGTTTATATTCCATCTCAATTTCAATGTAATTTATATCTCTATTTTTTTCTTTTTTTTTGTGCTGTACTTTGAAACAGTTTTGATCATTTTTCAATGTTAGAATATCTAGTATTAATTATCTAATCTAGACAAATTTGTAGGATTTTATCTTGATTACTTTCCTGATTTCTGCATTTATTACTTTCCTTCTCTCTTGTAATCCTTCACTATAAATATGTAACTTGAGAATAGAATAGAAGATAATTCAGTTATTCAAAACTCAAATACTTTGCAATTACTAACATGGCATCAGAGCCTTAAAACCCTAGCTGGTGGCGCTGCAGCTCCGTTGGTGTACTGTAGCAACTGTGATATTGATCTATCCGACTGTAGCATCGATACTGTTCACCGGTGCTGTAGCTCCGCTCCTATTCCTTCTCAATCTTGAGTTCCTTTTCTATCTCTTTGTTCTGTCCCTATGCACCATGCCTATTGAAGCCCCTGACTCCGCTACCATAGACCCGCACCTGCTCCTCTGTGAAATTGTTCCTTGGCCTCTCACTGTAACCTGCTCTGCCTTTGTTCAGATTTGTGAGGATTTTTGTTTCAGTGCCTAGGGTTTTGACGCCGCCTGAGTAGATTTGACGTTGTTGTCTCTGTAAATAGTGGAGTTGGGTCACTGCCTTCGCTCCACTGTCTGACTGTGCTCGCGCAACTCTCTAATTCGACGACCAGATTTGACTGCACTTCGTCTCTCTGTCTGGTGCGTGCAGCCTCTGTTTGCCAATGAACTGCCTCTGTGTGTGCTGGTTCTGCTCGCATCGTTTTGTTTAGCGAGATCCACTCATACTCGTACTTCCCTCTGCTCGCACATTCGTGCCGCCACCCTGTCGTCGAGTCAAAGCCCTACCACGTCGCTTCAGTACTTAGCCATCTCCCCTGCTGTGCACTTCGGTGGCTGAGTGAGCCGCAATTTGACTAGCAACACCGGGTATTTTTGTGGACTGCGACAACAGGGTTGGAGAAAGGAAAGTCCCATTTGTGATATTCTCCATTTCAATTGATTCGTGTGTGCCTCCATTTCATTTGATTAGCTCCTGTGAGGTTCTTTGCTGCCCTCGTGTAGATTGAGTATTGTGCATCTGCTTCTGTGTATATTGCTTGGCACCTCGTACCAGACCTACTCTCTCTGGTTTGGTCACGTAAAAGAAAGGTTTCTCAATCCCAGATTTTGTTTGAGGTGACGAAGAAATGGAAGAGAGAAAGGTATGCCCGGATCTGCACTGTTTCTATCCATATATGTTCTGTTGCTCTAACCATATTCTCCTTCACACCACCTCCGTATGACCACTATTCTGTCCTAGCCTCACTGTTTCTCGCCTCACCTCTGATTTTAATTTGTCTTTGACTCAGACGCATTTGCACACTCTGGAGGTTATGCCATATGAAATCTCTATGGCAACAATTCTCATTTGTATTCCTCGAGGCTGTGTCATTTGTTACCTTCGTGGCAACAGTCCTCGTCTTTTTCTTGAGACTATGTCATCTGTAATCTTTATGGTAGCAACTCTCATTTGTCTTCTTCAAGGCTATGCCATTTATTTTCAAGCTGAAGAGATACTCTACCGAGACATCTTCAGTTTGAGGGGGGTGTTAACATTAGGATTCTGATCATCTCTGATGTCTGGCTCTGCTCCACTGTCTAACTTGTTCCCTGTTGCTCCCTTCAATTCATGTTTCCGTCGTGATTATGTTATGGCCCATGACCTTTGATCATCTACAGTCACTTCCTTCGATGCTGCAATCAGTTCATCTCCTAACTTCAAATCATTCTTAGTTTGAGGAAAGGTGTTAGAATATCTAGTACTAATTGTCTAATCTAGAAAAATTTGTAGGATTTTATTTTGATTACTTTCCTGATTTCTGCATTTATTACTTTCCTTCTCTTGTAATCCTTCACTAAATATGTAACTTGAGAATAGAATAGAAGATAATTCAGTTATTCAAAACCCAAATACTTTGCAATTACTAACACTCAATATCTGAACAAATTAGTTCAGTCAAAACTACTGAATACATGCATTATAAAACTAGGGACAGCCTAATTGAACTTTCAGTAATCGAGATCAAACATTTGAAAAGAACAGGATAGACAAAAATTGTTTTGACTAAATGTGTATTTTGTAGCTGCCAGATCAATGCTGCCAGATCTGGCATAATTTTATTGGATTTTCAAGGAACTTCGACCAATTGACTGAATTTGTAAGTCTAAAGTGGGTTCAGTCTGATTGACCTGTGAAATACAGATCAATGCTGAACTTATATAGATAAAGCATCATCTTTTATGCTGTAGGTTTGTGTTAACAAGTAATAGTTGTCATTTATGAATACAGAAGTTTACTATTTTGTGTTTTGTGTCGCAGTTTGATGATTTTAGACAAGATTTGAAAGCAGTAATTCATGGGAATAACACAATGGATGGGGTGTACATAACTCTTAGAATGCGACTCAGGTGCGAGATTTTCCGTAATGGAAAAGCAATTCCTGGAAAAGTTTTTGATGTCTTGAATGAAGTTGTGGTTGATAGGGGTTCCAACCCATATCTTTCCAAAATTGAGTGTTACGAGCATAATCGCCTTATTACCAAAGTAAGCTTCTTTATTGATCATCTGCTTGGTTCATTTGGGAATGCAAATTTTCATATTCTGAGAATATCTACAGTAACAATCAGAAGTCATATTTGCTACTAGATCCAGCATAAGTTACTATAATGCAGTGTGCTGCCCGTTACAACCAGCTTTTGTAAGCAAATATGACTATCCAGACATACCTTTTTATGCCCAAATACAATAATTAGGTGTGAATGCAACTATCCAAAAAAATGTTAGGATTTTGCAAATGAGAGGCTTATGATTAATGATTGCTAATAGTACAAAAGGATGTTGGGATTTTGCAAACAGTGGGTTTATGGATCCATTATTGCTCATATAATTTTTAACTTAAAATTTGTTCAAACATTTTGTTTATTTGATAAATAACGAACTTAAATTATAGGTTCAAGGAGATGGAGTTATAGTTGCTACCCCTACTGGCAGCACTGCTTATTCCACAGCTGCGGGAGGCTCAATGGTAATTCCTTTTTTTTATGGCACGTCATACATCAATCTTTTATTGGTTCTGATGACGAGTTCTTTTGATATTTGACCCTACTTTTGTCGTGCTTGAACAATCTCTGAACTTGTTTCTCGAATTAGGGAAAATTACTTATCAGGCTCGATCAGTTGGTCTGTACATACGTAGTATTCCTTTCAACTTGTATTCAATGTATTGTGTTTAATTTGTATCAGGTTCATCCAAATGTGCCTTGCATGCTTTTTACACCAATTTGCCCCCACTCTCTCTCATTTAGGCCTGTGATACTACCTGACTCAGCCCAGCTTGAGTTGAAGGTGATCTTTTATTCCCACATTATTTTATGGAGGGTCAGGTTGACCGTGAGTTGCCAAGTTTCAGAGAAATTGTCCTCTTTGCAAATTGCCCCCAAGTATTACCTTATTAGCAACTAGAACTGACTTCTTGAAACTGCATTGCTCAAATTTAGATTAAAGCAAGATGAAAATGATCAAATTGCGCTTGTTTTTTCCCTACAATTGAACTTGCCTGAATTGTCTTATGCATACTTGGTTTGATTTTTTTTTTTGAACTTGCAAAAAGGAACACCTTAGATTTCAGATAAAAACAGGCAATGTACAAATTGTCTAGCAGAAATAAAAAAAAAAAAGTATAAAACAAAAAAGATGGAAAGAATATCCCTTTTATTGCAGCAATCCAATATACGGGTGGTTCTATCCGCTGTCAAGCAAATAAAATTGTGAAACTTTTTTGGAGACGTTTGTAAAGTAAAATGCAGATTACACAAATGGTCCAATGAATCTTACATATTTCCAAATTTGGCCCTCAAAATTTTAAAGTTCTAATTTTAGTCTTGAACCTTCTTCTGATTTGAATTTTTTTGGAGATGTGCCTTACCTTTACCAGATACCAGAGGATACAAGAAGTAATGCATGGGTTTCTTTTGATGGCAAGAGAAGGCAACAACTCTCAAGAGGCGACTCTGTACGAATTTGCATGAGTCAGCACCCACTCCCTACTGTTAATAAATCTGATCAAACTGGTGATTGGTTTCGCAGCCTTATCAGGTGTTTGAATTGGAATGAACGGCTCGACCAGAAGGCACTATAGCTTTTAGTTTTTATTTTGTTAACCTCTTATTTTCTTTGGAACCTGTATATAGATGTAAATAATATCTCCGCATCAGCCCATACATGAACTCTCTCCTATCTCATATAATGATCATTGTTCATATCAATTGAACTTTTTGGAGAAAAAAATAGAAACGTACTCCAGTTGCATACGTCGTTACTATTCTTTATTGTTTCAATCCCGAAGTTTTGTGATGCGCGTGTAATATTCCTCTACTATCATTATCATCATCGATCGTCTCTCATCAGTCATCACTCAAATACAGGTGTCTCATCTACCGTATCGTGTACAGTTATAATCTATATTAAAATAAGTTCATCTTGGTTGTCTTTGGAGGTTGGTTCTTTTACAATACTCTAATTCCATTTGACTTTTACCCATTAAAGATTGTGATGTGGATTTTTTTTTGGAATTCGTTGAGTTGTTTTTTGTGTAATTAAACTACTCCAATATTCCCGGAGTGTGAGTGTGACATACAGAAAAATATATTCTGCAATAAGCTTTGAGTGTAATGGCGATGAGATTGGCCATTGTGACGCGGGTAGTAAAATAAAATAATATAATTCATATCCAATCTGACGCGGGGTAGTAAAATAACCCAAAAGTAGTGCAACAAAACTTGAAAGGAAAATCAAACCAACTTTCCGACCACTAGCTTAAGTCAACCAATCGTTTATTCGTTTACGTTACCACCCAAGAAAAACACACATAAAAAATATTATATTGTTCCAATTTCAAAAGGCCCTGAAATAGATAAGCTGATATAATTGTAAGTTGATCATGTATTAGGTACTGATGTATTATGTTAGTTTGACTTTATTTATGATTCAACCGACTACAATACTTAGTTCTTTCAGAAAAATAATAAAGGCCGTAATACTTTACGTTTAGCCTGTATTCCATGCTTATCCTTTGTAACCCTACATTGCTGTCTAGAGCCAAGAACCCTTCCAGAGGCAAAGCCCTTAATTCTTAAAAGTTCGGCTATCTCTGTAATTGTAAAGACTGAACTAATTTGCATACATTTTGAAGCATGAAGTTTCTAATAAATAAATTCCTCATATTCTAATATATTTGCATCCATTTTGAAGCTTAAGTTTTAGTTTAAGAATAGACATGTCCTATTTAAATAAAAAATAATTAAAATGTATATTATAAATATATAATTTATGAATCAAATGCCTAAAACCAATAAAATAGAGGAAACGGTGATATCCTGTTACCATGAAATTTACTCAAATGCCGTTCTGAAAAGCTGTAGATTAGCTGACAGCCATTATGGTGCCTTTTCAATCCACGTTGTACGAATATAAATACCAACATTGTCTTTAATACGGTATGACTATGGCAATACACGATAAATTTTTTTATAGGATATGCATTGCTTATATACGTATATCTTGATACTTTATTTCATACAAACAACAAACTTTTATCTTTTCGTAGAACATAAACATATAATCTCATAATAGACTATTACGCAAGTACATGAAAGACGTGCGTTTATAAAATAAAAAAGTTGGTCATGTTTGGTTGGAGAGTGAGTGAGAAATAAAGTCTTTATTCTCTATTTAAAAAGCCAAACATGAATAATTAAAAGAGATATAAAGAGGAAGAGAGGAGAGTTATGAATCTATAATTTAAATATCTTAAGGAGGCTTCAGTGGCGGAACCATGTTTTGGCAAGAGGGCAATTGGCCACACTAGAAAATTATTTTGTCAAATTTACTTTTCAAAATTACTCTTTTAGCCAAAAAAATAAAAATAATATACGTCGGCTTTAATATAATTGCAAAAATATACTCATTTCATAAATATTTTCTAAAATATCTCTTTACAATTAGAGTTATATAAAAAATTGAAAAATATACTTAACTTTAAAAATAATTTCAGAACTGCACCTACCCTGAAATTTTGCCCAATCTTAACCCTGCATTTGACTCCGCCCTTGAGAGGCTCCTTAATGGTACCTGCAATTCATCATCATCATTATACTTTTAAAAATATATTTTAATAACAAATTATTAATATTAATTTTACTTTAATTATCTTCATAATTATTGTGTGGTTATCAATGATATTATCATAGTTTTCGAATTTTTGTGTGGGGATCCCTGACAACTATATATTTTAACAATCTTGACAATCAATTTCATATAAATTTGTACAAAAAATCTTAGAAATGAAAACACTTTACAAATATATTATTAAACTTATGGATTGATTGTGTTTCAATTTTCATTACAATTGTAGTGTCATTTGATATTTCATCAAAGCTAATCAAAATTATATGATAATTTAATGATCTTTGATATCAAATTACAATAAAATTGAATGAAACTTAAAACACAATCAATCTATAAATTTAAAAAATATATTTATATTTTTTAATTTCTATGATTTTCTATAAATTAATATGAGGTTATTATCAAAATTGTCAAATATTATTGTTGTCAATGGTACCCATATTTTTTGTATAATTATTTAATTATAAGCATTGGTATTATGATAAGTCAAATTACTATATATTCTCCATATGGTCTCCATGTGGTTTCCTTGGAGTTTTTCAGTTTTTTGGAGCCGTTTTGATGCAGAGAAAGAATAAAATGCATATATAGAGAGCACAATTTAAAAAATATTTAAAAGTGAGAAACTGAAAATAACGTGGCAGTTCAGATTTCAGACATAATTTCATAACTCCTCTTCTCTGTTTCTTTTTTCTTTCTTTCTTATTTCTCTTCTATTAGTATCGTATGAAAGACTAAACTCACCCTCTTCTAGAGTTTAGAGAATATAATTGATACTTTTGTAGATGAACTTGAATTATGATTGTAATTTCAATGGTTGTTTTTTCTTTAATCTAAGTTTGTGATTTACTTGTGTAAGAATACTTGAATTGGATGAAGAATTGCTTGTTTTGGTAGTGGTTAATGTTTGAATTTATTTAAGAATTGATCAAATCAGAAGTTATATACAAAACCCTGTGTTTTGACTAAAGATTGAAAAATAATGTTGATATCCCAATCTAAACTTAAGTTTAGAAAAATAGTCTCAATGAGCGGCTTTAATCTTCGGGGACTCAAGTTTGAATTTTGTTATTGGGTTCAATAGAGGACTTGGTGGCTCGAGTATTCAATTTGACTTGTCATAATTTTTAGTGTATTTAAGGTATGTCACATAACGACACAAAATAAAATTTAATCTAGATAGGGGTTGCGTCATGAAAGTATGTAAATCATAATTAGAATTAAAAAACTCTTAGTTGCACTATTATGAGAAAATAACAGCTGGATTCAAATTAAATTAGCGCATATATTCAATTATAGATCAAAAGTCAGGAACTTTTTATTTCTGCACTTACTATATGTACTAGTGTTAATTTAGGATAGCACATTTTTTTTATATTTACTTTAGCATAAATTTAGGATTAAAGTACCAACTTCAATTGTTGTAGTTGAGATAATTGACTTGGAATAACTTAGTTGTTTCCATAAACTAGAATGTTAAATGTATTCAAGAGGCTATGTTAATTTTTAATATTGTGATTATTATTATGTATTAATTTATGATTGCATTATTTCAATTGTATTTTTTAAATTAATTTTAATATTATAATATTGTAACAATTATTATTATTATTTTCACAATATTGGTTACTATTATTATTTTTTATTAGTACTTTGATGGTTACTAATATTTTTAATTTTCATCACAATTAGTGGTTATTAATGATATTATCATATTTAGTACTTTTATATACTTATTTAATAACAAATGTTGATATTATTATAATTTAAATAGTTAGTGCATGATCATTATAATTATTTATTTTTATGTTATTTTTAAATTTGATTATTATATTTAATACAAAATTATTTTAAATATGATTGTTATTATATTATGTAATGTATTACTTTAATATGATTAGTATATGTTATATAAATGTTGTTGTTATTATTATTATTATTATTATTATTATTATTATTATTATTATTATTATTATTATATTGTTGTTATTGTTCTTATTATAATTACTTGTTGTGGCTAAAAACATGCATTATCATATCATTAGTATTTATATATTTTAATGCAATAAATATAAATATTTTTTTCTTATGTTTCCACTTGCTTACAACGAGACGGCAAGCTGTTTCGCACATTTAGTTCTTCAGTCCAGAAACGATTCAAATTTACTATTATTCTTGAAAATAGTAAGGTCCTACTTTTAAATTTAAAAATATTTTTTTTATAAATTGATAGTCTGTACATTTTCACGTAATTTCAATAATGCTTGTTAGTTCATCAAAGATTATTAAATTTAACGATTTTTCACTAATGTTTGTAATAGTTCTAAACTAACGGTCTTTGATGGACTATCAAACGTTAATAAAAATTATATGAAATTTGACGGGCTATTAATCTATAAGTAAAGAATATGCCTATAAATTTTTTATTTTTAAGATTTTTGAATATTTTTTAATTTAAAAATAAAACCCTACTATTATCCAAAAATAATAGCAGATTTAGATCCATCCATAAATATACACTCAACAGTCAACAGATTTCCACGGATCCTGAAACTGTGATGGCGTGGCTCTCACTCCGTATTGGTGATGGTTTTTTCATATCTAGGAAATACGATTTTTCTTGGATTCCTTTGCCAGTTTGCCTCCAACAATTCAATATAAGTTGCATGATGCTTAGGTGTCTAACGTGCATAACAATCATGATATTCTGAATTTACGTTAACTGTTGTGTTTATGAAATGATTAAGATTTTTTTGTTAACCATTTTCTGAAATTAACGAAAATCCGATCTGTTGCATTGATCGTTTCGTTTAAAGAAACAATTGAAATGAAATAAACAATTAAAAACTATGATAATTTACCAAAGTCACGAATATCAACAACTAACTAACAAGTCAACATATTACAATACATTTTTTTAAACAAGTCAATATATAAGCTTTTGAAGCAACAACAAATAAGTATTAAAATACCTAAATTACAATGATTACTCGCAACAACAAACAAGTATTCAAATACCTAAATTACAATGATTACTCACAACAACAAACAAGTATTCAAATACCTAAATTACAATGATTACTCGCAACAACAAACAAGTAACAATAGATGAGCTTTTAAAGCAGCAACAAACAAGTAACAACCTCCTTTTTACGATATGGCAACTGAAGACATACTATATCTATTGACTTATATTTTGTAAGGTAAATTATCAGATTCAGGAGACCAGAGTACGTGCTTACAGCCGTTCACTCTCCTAGGGCGTTATCGCCCCGGGAGCCCGAATTGTCGTTTGTGCGGCGTTGTCGCTGTACAAACATAAAGTCCTAAGTTAGTAAGTTGGGCCCTGGTAGTGTCCGCTTAGGCAAGGCCCGAGTTAGTAAGCTGGGCCTTGGTAGTGCCCGCTCGGGATGAGTCTGGTAAATTTATAAATCTGGGTATTTATTACGGGTGGTTGACTCTCGTATCTTATACTTTATATTATATTATTATTTCCACAGAATTTTCTATTTCGGGTTTCTTTACCATATCATATCATAGCATGTAGGTTAAATGTGCATAATAACATTTATTATATTTATTCATCAATATTATATTGCATTCGGACATCGATATCGGTTTTGGGTCCAAAGATCTAGGAAAGAAGATTAAATCTTAAGGCTGGATCTAAATCCGTACTGACTCACGTTTCCACGGTGGATGTGGGATCCAGGTACTTTCAGGTTCGGGATTTTTGGCTAGAGTGAGAGCTAGGGACAGTCCTGCGCGATGACATTGACAGGGATGCTTCGCTGCACTGGCATGTGAGCTGGGTAGTCAGTTAGGATCCATCGGGTTTTTGAGTCTTATTTCTTTCTTTTGGGTTTTTGTTTGAGAGGTTGCTGCCCATTCCGATGGAGCTAGCCCCCGCCTATGTAGGCGTTGTATTCTCTTTGTTCATTACGGACCGTATGGTCATGTACTCTTATGATTATTATTTTGTTTATTCTGTGATTGCCTTATGTTATTCATTTAGCCTTCCGTACGCACGTCTCGTCGTGCGTACGTGGCGGGATTATGTACCCCTAATCCGTTTTATTTATTTTGGGGTGTGACATCCTTCGGTGGTATCAGAGCATGAATTTATAATCCGATCTCATATAAATCATGCTAGGGTAACATCCAAGAATCCCGAGTTAGTGAATAAAATAAACAAAATGATAATCTATATACTTGACCTAGGTTGTGAGGGGTATGTCTAAAAAAAAAAAAAAAAAAAAGGAGGATGCGTTGCGCGACTATACGGTCGTGACTTCGCTAACTCTACGGAATCCCACCGCTGGAAGTGAGTAAGCATGAATTTTAAATATGTCATAAGCAAAACCCTACGAGATACTTACATGTATTATTTCTTTCCTTTCTCAGATTTTTGTGTTCATTCTATCTACCATGGTGCACTCATCTTCGGGTGGACGCGACCCTCAGAGACCTCGCACCCGTGCACAGGCCCGTTTAGGGCTACCTCCACCAGACCCACAGCCCTCACGCCCACGTACGAGTGAGGGTCATGTGGCCCACGATACCGCCAGTTCCACGCACCGTCCGCACGCCTCGATGAGCGTGGTACCCCATCTCCGTTGTCTCCCCGATCACTTCTCCCGGTACCCATACGCGCAGCGGCTCGCGCACCCCGTCACCCGTGGATCGCCACGGCCTGCGGCTCCGCCGCGGCCTATTGTATTCACCCCGGGACCGGCCGCCCGGCTCATGCGAGCTTTCTTTTTTACGGGCGGCGCGGTTTACCACTCGAGCGAGCGCGCGCGCGGGACGGATGACACGGGATCCGTTTGTCTCTGCGTTACGGGAGTTTGAGCGCCATCATACACCCCGGTATGATGGCAGCGGCGGTTATGACGCTGCTGAGGAGTGGCTTGCAGCAGTACAGGTCACTTTTCGTCTCTCGCGTACTCCCGAGGCCTACATGGCCGAGCTAGCGACCACCCTATTGGATCGCGACGCTCGCCACTGGTGGACCTCCCAGGAGCCTCAGTTTGAGGGTGGAGTTCGAGCCATGTCGTGGGAGCGTTTCTCCGACATATTTAGGGCTCGTTTCATGGGAGAGCACCGTTATCTGTGCTCCGATACAGGTTCGAGACGCTGACACAGGGTTCTCGGACAGCTCGTCAGTATGGAGAGTTATTCATTCGACTCTCTCGTTACGCACCCGAGCTAGTCGCGGATCCAGCGCGACGCCGAGCCCGATTTATTCGAGGACTTCAGCCGGCTCTGGCTAGTGTCCTCGACATCTACCCTGGTACTTCGGTGGAGTTTCTGATGGATAAGGCCGAGTACCAGGAGAGCCTTATTGGAGCGCGGGCCGCGGCCCGCAACATCCGACCCCGATTCGAGGGAGCCTCCACCTCGCTCCCTCCGCCGCGACCCCCTGCACCCGTACCACCCCGCAGGCCCCCGCTGCACCCACAGAGATATCAGCCATACCCTCAGAGGTCCCAGCAGTACCCGTCGAGACCCCAGCATGCTCCTCCGAGACCTCGCCCCGGACTATGCCATTCGTGCCAGCAGCCGGGACACTGGGCACCCGACTGCCCGCTCAGGGGTTCCCAACCGACCCCGGGAGCCTTATCGGCGCCTCCTCGACCAGCAGGAGGACGTGGCGCATCTGCCCCGCCTCGAGGCGGAGGACGAGGACAGACGGCTCGCCCTATTGCTCGGGTTCATGCCGTTGTTGCTGACGAGACCGCACCCGAGGTGGATGTGGAGCAGCCGTGCTATGAGGATCCCGTCGATGCCGAGCTCATTGCGGGTATGGTGTACATCTCGACGACCTCGCTTTTGTACTTATAGATACGGGGGCTAGTCATTCATTCGTTTCATCACTATTTATCGCGTCACGCGAGTGGCCTACCGAGATTAGGACGCGAGCCATGGAGGTATAGACGCCACTCGGGAGGACCGTTATCGTCGACCGAGTCTGTCGCGGACGTTTGGTTAGGATTGCGGGTAGGGACCTAGTAGTAGACCTTACTGTCCTTGACATGCGAGACTTTGACGTACTTCTAGGACTCGATTGGTTGACGCGACACCGCGCCGTAGTCGGCGCGAGCGACGCAGTGTGAGGTTCGGTGACGAGACGTCAGAGCCTTTCTATTTCCGAGGGAAGAAGCCAGGTACGAGAGTGCCGATTATATCCGCCCTTCAGGCAAAGCATCTCATGTCAGCGGGATGCGAGTATTACCTAGCGTCTGTTGCAGTTACGGACGCCAAGGAGGTGGATATATCGACTGTTCCCGTTGCGAGAGAGTATCCCGACGTCTTTCCGGACGAGCTACCCCGCCTACCGCCGCCACGTGACGTGGAGTTCGCATCGAGCTTCGGCCGGCACGACGCCGCCGCGCGCCCGTGCGGATGGCACCGCGAGCTACGAGAGTTGAAGATTCGGTTGGAGGAGTTCGGAGAAGGGATTTATACGTCCGAGCACCTCCCCTTGGGGTGCTCCGGTCTTGTTCGTCCGCAAGAAGGACGGTACCCTACGTCTATGCATAGACTATAGGGAGCTCAACAAGGTCACGGTGCCTTGACGGTATCCGATACCTCGTATCGATGACCTGTTCGATCAGCTACAGGGTTCACAGGTATATTCCAAGATCGACCTACGATCTGGATACCATCAGCTGACCATTAGGGCCAGTGACGTCCCAAAGACTGCCTTCCGTACGCGATACGGTCACTACGAGTTTTTAGTTATGTCATTTGGTTTGACGAACGCCCCCGCGTATTTCATGAGCCTTATGCATAGGGTGTTTTCAGACTATCTAGACCAGTTCGTAGTAGTTTTTATTGACGATATACTCGTCTATTCGCGTAGTCGGGACGAGCACGCGCGCCACACGAGGCCCGACTCTGCGGCGGTTGAGAGAGCATAAGCTATATGCTAAGCTCTCGAAGTGCGAGTTTGGCTCGAGCGGTCGGATTCCTTGGGCACATCATATCCGGGGATGGACTTGCGGTGGACCCGCGAAGATTTCGGCGATCGGCGAGTGGAGACCCCCTACGACTCGGAGGCGAGGTGCGTAGTTTCTTAGGACTCGCCGGGTACTACGGCGATTCGTAGAGGGATTCTCCGTACTCGCCGCACCATTGACCCGGTGTTGCGAGAAGGGAGTCAAGTTTGAGTGGACTCCGAGCGACGCAGAGAGCTTCGAGGAGCTCAAGAGACGTCTTGTCTCTGCGCCCATTCTAGCCATGCCGGTGCCCGACACGGAGTATTCGGTCTATACCGATGCATCCCGGCTTGGACTTGGGTGCGTCTTGATGCAGGAGGGGCACGTCATTGCCTACGCATCACGACGGCTTAAGACCCATGAGAGGAACTATCCGACTCACGATTTGGAGTTGGCGCCGTGATCTTCGCATTGAAGATGCGGCGTCATTACCTCATGGAGCGAAGTGCAAGATCTTCGCAGATCATAAGAGCCTCAAGTATGTCTTTACGCAGAAGGAGCTCAATTTGAGACAGAGGCGATGTGGAGTTGATGAAGGATTACGAGCTGGAGATCCTTTATCACCCCGGCAAGGCCAATGTAGTGGCTGACGCTTTGAGTCGCAAGAGTAGCGCGAACCTCGCGACTTTGATCACCGAGCAGCATTAGTTGATCGAGGACATGCGACGATTGGATCTCGTCATGACCGTTGCGGACGCGCCATCCACTTCCACCTCGATTGATATCGCCACGGCAGCGCCATTGGCCATCCGGCCCACGCTACGAGATGAGATACGACTCGCACAGCCCTCCGATCCCCTTTTGGCGAGGTACATTACTAGTGTACCCCAGGGCACCGCACCACGTTTCCACATCGCTGACGATGGAGCTCTTCTATTTGACGAGCGCCTATGCGTACCTAAGGACCCAGATCTCAAGAGCAAGATCTTGACATAGGCCCACGATTCAGGATACGCTATTCATCCGGGCGAGACTAAGATGTATCGGACCTCAAAAGACACTTCGGTGGAAGAAGATGCACCGGGAGATAGCCCAGGACGTGGCTAGGTGTCTCGTATGTCAGAAGGTTAAGGCCGACCGCAAGAGGCCGGCGGGGCTGATACAGCCCCTACCGAAGTCCCAGCGCAAGTTCGACATCATTACGATGGACTTCGTGACTGGGTTACCCAGGACGCGACTTGGGCACAATGCAGTTTGGGTTATAGTTGACACGCTTACCAAGGTCGCACACTTCATTCCCTTTCGATTAGGGACATCGGCCGAGGACATGGGGAGGTTATACCAGCACAGCGATGCGACATCACGGAGTACCGGCCGGATCATCTCGACCGTGACCGCGCTTTACGTCTCGATTTTGGGGAGATTCCGGGAGGCCCTCGGGACGACACTCGGCTCGCACCGCATTCCACCCGCGTGAGCCGACGGACGGTCGAGCGTACGATCCGGACTCTCGAGGACATGCTACGCGCCCGCGCACTCACGATGAGTGGAGATTGGAGGCGCACCTCGGCTTGTCGAGTTCGCGTGTTAAACCGTGAAATTTGAATTAATAAATAATGATAATTAAGAAAATAAATAAATATATTTAACAATAAATTAGTAGGTAACAATATAAATATATATGTATATGTAATAAGGATAATAAAAAAATTATAATTAAAGAATTAGTGTATAGATATAAATATATTTGGATAATTAGATAGCTAAAAATGTATTTACTTAATTAACCAGCTAAGAAAAACTCATTTTTTATTAAAACGTAGATTCACTCTAAGGAAGTGACCCGTCATACATATGGCCACACCACACCAAGTGTCATGATTGGTGTGCCACAGAAAATCACAGGCCACTCTCTCTCTCATTAAATGACCCATTTAATGCTTGTCTCTGTCTCTCTCTCTCTCCCTCTGAGGCGCAATCAATAGCGCCCTCTGTCTCTCCCCTCTTTCTGCTTGCACCTCGCGACTCTCTGTCTCTCCCCTCTTTCTTCCTGTCTTTCGCCCCTTGTTTTTCCATTTGCTCTCTGACGAGAGGACTCGCCCCTCTCCCCTTTCCGCCCCTGCCTATGCCTAAACCCTAAGGGGAGAGCGAAACGCCCCCTCACCTGTCGCCTCCCTTCGTACCCTCCTATCACCTCACTGCTACCGTTGCCATTATCCTCTGGCCCACCCCCCACCAGCCTAAGGCATGCTGACTTCCCTCTATAAAGGGCTGCTCCAAGCCGCCCCTCTCTCCTCACTGTTGTGCTCTCATGCGTTGAGAAATTTTATTTTTGAAACAAAAAGGAAAAGAAAACCGATAAGAACAGTGAACCCTAGATCTGAGTTGAGGAGAGAGGAAGGTGGCCGGAGTTGGTCCTAGAGGCGGAGCCCAACCCACCTTGGTCTACTGACCTTCTTGCTGTGCCGCCTGTTTGCCCCTTTGTTTTCTGGTAAACAAAACCCTAGCTTTTGTCCTTTTTTTTTTTGTTGTTGTCTGTTGAATCTGTGTTGATGGCTTGTGTGCTAAAATGCTTGATTCTGAGGGGTACCCTCTACCCTTGAGATCCACCGAGTGTACGGTGTGGTCTCGGGATGAGCTTGTACCAGTTGGATTGCTTGATTTAGGGTTTTCTATGACTATGGGGTTGAGATTGTGTATAGAGGCTGGTATGCTGGGTGGCTGCCTTGCTCATTTGTTGGTTCTATCGCCTGGCCTTGTCTGTTTACTGGTAAAGGGGTCACAACTCTGGTTTGATTGTTTGTGGTGGCTGTTTGGCTGAATTTACTCTATCCCTTGGTACACTGGTACCATCTGGTACCAGTGAGGTGAGGGTTTTACCTACCCCCCTGGTATTTGTTTGACTCTGGGTTCTTGTGCTGGTTTGTTTTTGTTTGCTGGGTGTGCCTTGGTACCTTGGTACCAACTGGTACCAGGGAGGCAAGACCGCCCCTACTATTTCATGTGGTTGCTTGTTGTCTTGTGCTGGTACTTTTGTTGTTGTTTCTGTGCTCTTTGTGTGTACCTGTACTCCCCTTGTTGCTTGAACCATGATACTTATATGGTTGTACCAGCTACTGGTACAGCCTTGGGCCCTGTTCTTTGGCCTCTGTTTGCGTATCTGTTTACTTGACTTGTTCTTGTTCGGCCGGGTTGGACTTTTTGCTTGGGTTGCCCAAATGAGACCAAATTGAATGTTATGATGGTTAGATAAAAGTTTTGATGGGCTGAAGAGGAATAATTGAACTTAGGAAGATTAATGGACTTTTAATTAGTGGATTAGGCCCATTCCTATTCATTAGGCTTTAATTAACTTATTGGGCCGATAAATCAATCTAATCAACTCGAACCAATATTTAGGGTTAGAAAAAAATTACAATAATAAGGCCCAATATTTAAAAGTACGAAATAATGAATGGATTAACTTAAAAATGATAAATTAATTAATTGGAAGCCGCCCCGAAAGGTTTGGCGGTATCCATGGACTAAAACGTAAACTTTAAGAATTGGGAAATGATTATATTCCCTGACTGCCCCCGATTTCGGGATATCGGTGCATTGGCACCAACGATTTGGTAGTCAGCGTATGATCCCGAACATTAAAACACCAACACGTTTTTAAAATAAATAAAAATGTGTAATTTAAACTTAAGTTTATTTTAAATTTAAATTTCTTTCAAATAATTGTTATTTTATTTTTATTTTTATTTTTCTTTTTCATTTTTATTTTAATTCTAGTTTTCTATAGTATATTTTCTAATTTATGAAAGATAACATTAACCTATGAAATAAAATGTAGTTAAAGAAGGTAAAATAAATAATTAAGAATTTTAAAGTAATAAATAAAGTATAAAAATAATTTATCATATAAAAATATATAATAATCAATTTCTCTATCTTAATAATTAAATAACATTAATTAATATAAATATATATAAATACCTATTAATTAAAGAATATATATATATATAAAATGATAATATTTATTAATTAAATCTTTCATTTTTAAATAAGTAAAAGAATATTAGAATAAAATGTTGGATATATTATATATTATATATTAATCAATTTCTCTATTTTAAAATTAATTGATGTAAATACTTAAATCCATGAACTCGAATTTAAAATAAAGAATGGACGTATAAAAGCGATCACGAACGATAAACACAATTTAACGGATCTCGAACACGGGCAACTAAAATTCCGACACCGCGTAAATGCAGCAGAAATGTTGCCGAAATTTTCAGAAAAAGACGACAAACCCGAACAAACGCTTAATTGAATTATCAATCCAATTTAATTACTAATTGTGAAGTAAATCGAGTTAAAACTAATAAACATCCGATTTAAATTAAAATAGGTGATACAGTCGACTCGGATCCACTCGCGGAGTACGAGGTCATTCCCGACCCGACGTACGCGGACACCGACCCCGAGGCCGGTGTTCTACCTCCGGAGTAGAGCGGCTCCGCGATCCTCACCCGCACTCCCAGGTACGTTTTCTGGGATTTAATTTTCTTTCTTCAGAATTAGGAACCCAAACCGAAAATAAAATGTTTTAAAATAAATCTGAATTGCGGTATTTTCTGACCAAAATTTTGTAGAGACTAAATCTAACTGTCATATGCATCCGGTAAATTGACGGCAAAGATGTTTGAGACATACCCGCATTACATGTCATATCATGTCATACCGCACGTAGACGGGATAGGAGTAGGATCCGGAAATAGTCCCGAGATAGGATCGATAGAATTAAATAATTCAAGTTGTTAGATTATAATTATTAGGAAATATTATTACTATCACTAATTATTAATTAAGTCAGGTAGTTAATCATGCATTAAATGCATGGGAGTGCTGAGAGGCGGACCGGGTAAATTCTCAGTCGGAGTTGCCTTGTATAACCAGACCGTTGTGGTTACGTACGGTGACCCATAGGCCCGTGGGACCCACCGGTCTGTATATGCACTGCGCATCCTCGCCTGTCGGGTTATCCACCGATCCCGTCATTTGGCGGGTTCGGCTGTGTCGGAGTGTTTTCTTTTGATCTTTATTATAATTCTTATTATTATTCTTTATATGATTAAATTTTTAATCCAAATTTGAGCGATTTAGGATACCGTGTACTTCGTGTATTTAGTGTGGGCGGCCATATCCGAGATCGGAATCTATTTCGTGATACTATATTATTATATTTATCCGGCGTATTTAGGATCCTAGTATTGTCCGAAGGGCTTTCTCCTTTGGCCCTTAGTTGGTACAGAGAAAGTCGGGATGCGGTCCGCTGACCTTAGTGGGTACAGTGTAGGCTCCCATTTGTTTATATTTCGCTTTGATATCGTACGGGATGCGGTCCTCTGACCCTTGGTTGGTCCAGTGTAGCCTCCCATTTGTTTCCGTTTTGTTAATTCACGGGTAGTTATCTCCTTTTTACGATATGGCAACTGAAGACATACTATATCCATTGACTTATATTTTGTAAGGTAAATTACCAGATTCAAGCGGACGAGTACGTGCTTACGGTACCGTTCACTCTCCTAGGGCGTTATCGCCCGGAGCCCGAATTGTCGTTTGTGCGGCGTTGTCGCCGCACAAACATAAAGTCCTAAGTTAGTAAGTTGGGCCCCTGGTAGTGTCCGCTTAGGCAAGGCCCGAGTTAGTAAGCTGGGCCCTGGTAGTGCCCGCTCGGGATGAGTCTGGTAAATTTACAATCTGGGTATTTATTACGGGTGTTTGACTCTCGTATCTTATACTTTATATTATATTATTATTTCCACAGAATTTTCTATTTCGGGTTTCTTTACCATATCATATCATAGCATGTAGGTTAAATGTGCATAATAACATTTATTATATTTATTCATCAATATTATATTGCATTCAGACATCAGTATCGGTTTTTGGGTCCAGTCTAGGAAAGAAGATTAAATCTTAAGGCTGGATCTAAATCCGTACTGAGTAATTTATAAAATTACTCACGTTTCCACGGTGGATGTGGGATCCAGGTACTTTCAGGTTCGGGATTTTTGGCTAGAGTGAGGGCTAGGGACAGTCCTGCGCGATGACAGGGGATGCTTTCGCTGCACTGGCATGTGAGCTGGGTAGTCAGTTAGGATCCATCGGGTTTTTGAGTCTTATTTCTTCTTTTGGGTTTTTGTTTGAGAGGTTGCTGCCCATTCCGATGGAGCTAGCCCCCGCCTATGTAGGCGTTGTATTCTCTTTGTTCATTCTGGACTGTATGGTCATGTACTCTTATGATTATTATTTTGTTTATTCTGTGATTGCCTTATGTTATTCATTTAGCCTTCCGTACGCACGTCTCGTCGTGCGTACGTGGCGGGATTATGCACCCCTAATCCGTTTTATTTATTTTGGGGTGTGACACAAACTCTCCATGATGGGAATATATATAGGAAATAGGATGATGATTTGTTTAACGTTTCTTATCGATTATACTATTATGCATCGCAACTGATATCAACATTTCTTTCATTTGAGGAAAGAATAAATTAAATCTACAGAAAATAATAAATTAAATTTATAGACATCTCTTGAGTTTTCGGTGTTTTTACTTAAACTATGAGAAATGATAACTACACTTGTTATTCACATCTCTTATAACATTCTTAATAAATTTATTAAAATGTATTTATATTTAATGATATGATATGGACTATATTGTACTTCGGATCATATACAAATGTCACAAAAATGCTTTATCATCTCCGAAATTTCAGTTAATGATATTTACTGAATTCTTTATATCAAAATCTATTGGGATATAAAACTTTTCTATTTTATAGCTTTAAGTATTTTTTTCATATTTTTAAATGACCTATTTTCATATACAAAACTTTATTAATATTTTTTAACAATCTTAGAAAATCTGAAAAAGTAATTAAAAAATCTAAAAGAACAAAATTGGTTCCTAAAAGATTTTAATATAAAGAATTTATTGAGCATCATAAACTAAAATTCAGAGACGATAAAGTTTTTTTGTTAATGTGTTATCATATTGGTCGAAGTGCAAATATATTTTTTATATATTAGTCTAGGCCTAATTATATTTAATGATATAAGTTTTTATATCTATATGACAAAAAATAATTCAAGTATTTTAATTTTTATACTTAATGACTCCACACTCATCTTGCTAATTATATTCAATGATTTAACTTGATCTTGCATACGACGATTGGAGAAAAGTGATATATACTTTTTATATAATACTTATCAATTCAAATATGAACTAGCAAGATGAGTGTGGAATCAGGAGACGAAAGAATAATTTCTCTTTAAGAAAAAGGAGACGCTCTCATAATCTCTCGTTCATTGGTTGGCATCATGGATTGGCCCATGATGCTCGGATGAGATCAAGGGCATTTGTTTTGTTTTCTTTCACAAAATGACAAACCAAATGGCATGTTAAATACCATGTGCAAGAAGTCGGAGTAGAGTAAGAAATGATTGTTCAGGGAATTGCTTGTTTGAACCCAGTGAGTCCACAGTGCGCAGTGCGCGAATGTTAACGTTCCCGTGTAATTGAACAAATGATGTGCGTAAGCTTTTACAAAGAAACTATTTATCTTTAAAATTAAGCGCATTGCATATGTGCCTCACATGTAAAATTTTCGGACAATATATATATATATATATATATAGAACGACTATGGTGTTATGTATATTACGATCACTTATGTAATATGAATTATTACTTCGTTCTGAAAGTCTAAATGATCGATCTCAATCACTCAAAGTGATTTACATATGAAAAATTAGTTTAAGACCAAATTTTATATATTTTTAGTTTATTTGCTATTTTTTAAGATGGTTTAAAAATTACTTAATTTAATTATTATGAGCTGTTCAAAAGAGGAGATTTTCAAACTATCTTAAAAATTATAAAAAAAAAATTAAGAAAACTATAAAATTTGGTCTCCAACTAGTTTTTCATATGAAAATCATTTTGAGTGGTTCGGATCAATTATTTAGACTTTGAGAACGAAAAAAGAATTCATAATACAGGAATAATTCGTGCTATGCACAACACCATAGCCTAACTAATATACTTCTATGAGCATGAGCCCCTCCGTGCTCCTAACTTAAAAACATATCTGAATATTTTTGAATTTAGATTTATGTATCTCAATAAATTTTTATACAAAAATCTTATGGGATATAATTTTTTTTTCTATTTTTAGAATTTCTTAAGTGTTTATTTTAGATTTTTAAAATGACTTATTTTTATAAGCAAAAGATTATTTTATTATTATTTTAAGTTCATCTTAAAAAAATATGAAATAGATACTTATAAAATTCAAAAAATAGTAAAATATATTATGCAATAAGATTTTGATGAAAAAAAATTTTGAGAGAGAAAAATTAAAATTTAAAGATAATTAAATATATTTTTGAGTTAAGAGTACATAAGGGTTTGATGCTCCTAGGATCACCCTAACTCAAAAAATATATATGGTGTAAAACTAGTATGCTTTTAGGAGCAGAATCCCTTCATAATTTTAACTCAAAAAGTACATCAAATGATCTCCAACTTTCGATTTATCACTCTCACTAAATTTTTCATATAAAAATCTTGTGGGATATAAAAATTTAGGATGTTTCAAATTTTGTAAGTCACTCTTTTTAATTTTTAAAAATCACCTCTAAAAATAATAATAATATATTCAATATTTCTATATTATTTTTAAAAATTAAAAATAATGACTTATAATACTCGAAAAATCTCAATTTTTTTGTATCCATAAGATTTTGATATGAAAAATTTAATGATTCGCTTAAATAACCATCTCTCGATTTTTTGTACCCCTACAACCTTATTTGCTTTAAACACAATTAACTTGAATTGCATACAGGAACAATCTCTTGAATGTAGTGTTCCATAACTCGCCAACTCATCTTTATTATTATTTTTTAATAATTTGCGGAAGGGAAAAAAATCTCCTGGTACAATACCGAAGCATTCTTTTTGAGGAAAGAGTACAATATTATTTACCTTTATTATCAAAGGAGCATAATAATTTAACTTATCGGAAGAGAATAATGTACTGTACTGAATTAACCATTTTTTTTCTCTGCATATGAACTGCCGATATTTTTGTACCCTCCACTTGCTAATTGAAGTATATTATCCAAATGTGGTAGCAAGATGCAAGAATCTGAAACCCAGACTAGATTCTAATTAATTTGATTGGCAAATGGACTGGAAATGAAGCAATATCTAAGCAGATATGGAGGCTCATTTGTTCAGATGTACCAGACGATTTTCAACTTGTCTGGTTTTCTGTGTTTCCAAACTTCAACTAATGTCAAATTGTCAACCATGCCTCAACCTCTGCTTCAGGTGCCCATATGCACCAGCGAGGCAGCAAAAACACTAACATCTCTTTTAATCTTGGTCAAACGAGCAGTTGTTTCAATGAAAGCTAGCTAATTAATTATTTAAGCATGTCATAAGTACATTGGGCACATTGTTAAATAAACTCAAAAATTAAGAAAAAATATATCAGCATGAATGTGAATGGAATTGGAAAAAGCTGCTGCCGATTTTGGGTAATTGTTGTAGCCGACATTGAAGATGGACTGATGGAGAAATCAATTTTGATTTTCTTTATTAATTGTCACTTAGCTGTAGTTTTAATTAAATACTTATTCTTCTATAAATAGATATAAGAGTGTAATGAGTGCAATTGTAATTGTACTTGGTAATTGAAATTAGAAATAATATGAGTGTTCGATATTTTTTCGATTCTCTCTCTATTTATTAAAAATTATAATTATAATTTTTCAATAAATTCGTATCAGAGCCTTATTAAAATGACCACTAGAAATTTAAATATCTTCTTTCAATATCCAACTCTAACCAAAATCAATTATGATATATAATCATTTGAATGAAAGACATTATTGGTGCTCATGACTTGTGGAACATTGTTGAGAATGACATTGAAGAATATGAAAATGATAGCAAACTCACAGTAGTTGAGTTAAATGATTTGCAAAAGAAAAGAAATGGAGATCAATGCACACCAAGTATCATTCATCAAAGATTAGATGATGACATGTTCGAAAAGATTGCTAATGAGACGAGTTCTAAAGATACATGAGAAATTCTTAGAAATTTAGTGGTTGAAATTGATAAATGAAGAAGGTACATCTCCAAAATCTAAGGGTTGAGTTTGAGATGATTGTCATGAAGGAGAGTGTGTCCACAAGAGACTATTCCACTCGAATGTTGGTGGTAGTGAATCAAATGAAGAGGCTTGTTGAAAAGATACAAGATGTGAGAGTCATAAAGAAGATATTGTGTTCTCTCAATTCAAAGTTTAATCATGTGGTTGTGGCAATAAAAGAATCGAAAGACACATAGTCCATGATGACCAATGAGTTGAATGGTTCATTACTAGCGTATGAAGAGAGAATGAGGAGAAGCAACAAGAGCCGGTAGAGCAAGCTTCCTTTAATCCTAAAGGAAATGATAAAGAAGAAAGATGACAAAATCGTGGACGAAGTCGTAATGGATATAGAGATCGTGGTTATAGTTGCGGTAGAGGTCGAGGTCATGAACAAGAAGAAAACCAAAATAGAGAGAAGAGAAGTCAATATAATTGGCATGATGGAGGACATGATCGTGGAGGAAGCAATCGTGCGTACCGTTTTAATATTGATTGTTATAATTGCAGCAAGTATGGACACTACACAAGATATTATAGATCTTCGAGGAAGGTAGAAGAGAACATGAACCTCATGACAGAAGAGATAAAAAATGACGGTGTTAATATGATGGCATATGATGATACCATTCCCGACAGTGACACAATATAGTATCTCGACACTGGTGCTAGCAATCATATGTGTGTGCACAATCATCTATTCGTGGAGATGGAAGAAATTAAAGATAGACATGTGTCATTCGGTGATGCATCAAAGATCAAAGCAAAAGACAGAGATGAAATTAATTTCGTTCATGATGGAAAAAATGCAATTAAAAATATGTATTATATGTCATATATAAAAAGTAATATCTTGAGCATGAGACAATTAATGGAGAAGGGCTATTCGATTTTCATGAAAGATCGGATGATGCACTTGAAGGATAAAAGAAATCGTTTAATTGCACATATTAAAATGATGAAGAATCGTATGTACAAACTAACTTTAAGAAACATACAAGAGAAATGTTTAAAGATTAATATGATGGACAAGTCTCATTGTGGCGTTTGTGACTTGGGTACTTGAGCTAAGATGACCTAAGAGAGCTAGCTAAGAAGGGCATGATCCACGAACTACCCGATATAGACTACTCGAAACCATTTTGTGAAGGATAAATGCTCAGCAAGCAAGTAAGAAACTTATTTCCTAAAAGGACAGAGTATCATGCAAAGAATATTCTCGAATTGATACACACAAACATATGTGGCCTGATACCACCTCAATCATTTGGAGAAAAAAATTTCATCATTTTCATTGATGACTACACAAGAAAGACAAATATATTTTCTAAAAGAGAAATCTGAGGCACTCAAATTTTTAAAAAGTTCAAGGTGATGGTTGAGAAGAGGACATGTTATTATATTAAACCGTTGCAGTCGGATAGATATGGTGAATACTTATTAACCGCCTTCACAAATTTTTGCAAAGAAGAAGGAATCAAGAGAATCTTGATGGCACCCTACTAACCTCAATAAAATGATATAGCAAAAAAAAAATCAAACCATTCTTAATATGGATTGGTCAATGTTAAAGAGCAAAAATATATTGAAAGAATTCTGAACGTAAGCGATGCATTGCGCCATATATGTGTAAAATTGATATTCACGTGCAAAATTAGCAAATCAAACACCATAAAAAGCTTGGAGCATAACAAAACAACTGTGTCACGTCTCAAGATATTCGATAGCGTGACTACGCGTATATGTCGGATCAAAGAAGGACCAAGCTAGATGATAAAAGAAAAAAATATACATTCATCGGATATGATGAAAGGACAAAAGCTTTCAAGTTGTTCGATTTGATCGAAAGGAAAGTAATTGTGAGCAGAGATGTGCATGTGAATGAAGAAAGTGCATGGAACTGGAACAACCAAAATAAAGTAACTCACGAGGAAGGAGAACCATCAACCTCTACATCTATAATTACGCCGACAAGTCATTTAACTTATGATGATGAAGACGAGCCAAAATAACCGAGAATAAGAAGCTTATAAGACCTATATGAATCAACAAGTGGGGTACACTTAGTATGTCTCATGGCAGATGTTGAAAATATTACTTTTGAAGAAGCTGTGAGAAACAAGAAGTGGTAAGCTATGATAGATGAAGAGATTATTGTTATTGAAAAGAAAGACACCTAAAAACTAGTAGAGTTGCCAAAAGGACATCAACCCATAAGAGTTAAATGGGTATACAAAAATAAGATTAATGATGAAGACAAATTGAAAGATATAAGGCGAAACTCGTGTATCGACAAAAGGTCGGAATAGATTATGATGAAGTTTTTACCCCAGTTGCGAGAATGAAGACAATTCGACTTCTTATATCACAAGCTGCTTAATTCAAATGACCAATCTATCAAATTAATGCTAAATCCGCATTTTTAAATGGTGCGTTTGAAGAAAAAGTGTACGTGGAGCAACTATCCGAAAGCCGAAAAGGAGACAAAAGTGCTAAAGTTGAAGAAGACGTTCTATGGACTGAAGCAAGCACCTCGAGCATGAAATACCCGAATTGACACATATCTCAAGAAGAATGATTTCAAACAATGCCCTTACGAACATGACACAGTATGTGAAGAAAAAAGAAGGTAATTTGCTATATATCGTCTTATACGTTGATGATCTCATATTCATAAGGAATGATGAAAAAATGATAAAATAATTCAAAAAAATCATTACTCTTCGAGATGACAGATTTGGGGTTAATGAAGTATTTTCTTGGACTACAAGTTAGACAAGAAAAATAGAAATATTTGTATCCCAAGAAGCGCATGATTACAACCCCGTGACAAACACGGATGAAGCTCGGTGCAAAACTCTCTAAGTTTGTGGGAAGAGATCAAGTAGACGCGAGCAAATATCAGAGCTTAGTTGGAGGCTTGCGGTATCTAATGTATGCAAGACCAGATATTGCATATAGCGTCGACGTGGTGAGCTGATTCATGAAAGAGCCGAAGTATTCGCATTGGAATGCAATCAAGAGAATTCTACGATACATAAAAGGAGCAGAGACACACAGGTTATTTTATTCAAAGTCGAATGAATAGTCTGACAGTGATTGGTGTGGAGATGTGGATGATCGCAAAAGCACTTAGGGCTATGTGTTTTTATTTTTGAGACAACATTTATGTGGGCCTCCAAGAAATAGATGATAGTAACATTATCAACATGCAAAGCGGAGTATGTAGCAGCATCGTAGTGTGTTGAACACGCGATTTGGTTAAAAGAATTATAATGCGAGCTAAAATTTTCGCAACATGAAGCGATTGAGATTCAAATCGATAATAAATCAGTCATTGAATTAGCAAAGAATCTAGTGCATTATGAGAGAAGCAAACACATAAATATTCATTTCATTTAATTCAGGAATATGTCAAGAATAAAGATGAACAAATGAACCACGTGGCAAGACAAGATCAAGTAGCAGATATTTTTATGAAGGCGTTGCCAACGGAGTTATTTAATAATTACAAGATAAATATCAAATTGAAAGATGAAAAATATTTGAGTTTAAGGGAGGAATTTGTTAAATAAACTCAAAAAATAAAAAATAAAATAAATATATGCATGGAATGGAATTGGAAAAAGCTGCTGCCGACTTTTGGTAATTGTTGTAGCCGATATTGACGATGGAGAAATCAATTTTGCTTTTCTTTATTAATTGTCATTTAGCTGTAGCTTTAATTAAATGATGTAATCTATGTTACTCCGATAGTTTTAATATTTTGCCAAATAAGTATCCCATACGGGTGCATTTCAGATACGATTCGGGTGTGTATCGATACGCCACGTGATATATCGATTGTTTTATTTAGTTCAACTAGCGAATTCAATTTTCGATACGTCCCGATACTCCACGTGGCACTTACAGATGTGTTTCTGATACGTTTCAGAAAATACTAGAAAAGCTACACACTCTACCACATGATTCAGCCATAATTAATCTTATAATTTCGCTTGAGAAAGACTGCCACACACGTCGTCGCACGAATAATGCAGCACATGATCCTTAACTGCACTTGAAAATTCTTCTTAAATTTAAAGACACAAATGGGGGATCGAACCCTGGAGTGAAGGGTGGAGCACTCCAACTCCCAAGCGGTAACCACTAGGCCAAAGTTGCCTTCTATATTTTCTTTATTAATTTTATTTGTTATTATTTTTTTATTTTTATATAATAATTTATTATATATAGCCGCATCTGTATTTTAGTTTTTTTAAATTTTTGTATCGCCGCACCCGCATCATATCATGATATGATACTCGCACCCGTGCAATATAGGTTGTAATGTTTGAAAGTCAAAGTCGGTAAGATAATATACCGAGTTATTCTTCTATAAATAGAAGAGTGTAATGAATGCAATTACAGGTAATTGAAATTAGAAATGATATGAGTGTTTGATATTATTTTATTCTCTCTCCATTTATTAAAAATTAGAATTAGAACTTTCCAATACAAATTGCTAATTAGAGTCTTTATACTAATTAGGATTGTTCATCAGTTTTGCACTGAAAAAATACGGCATATATAAATAATAAAATATTTAAAATGAAAACTTTATTCCGTAACATAGTTTTTATTAGGAAAATTTTGAATATAAATATATTTTTTTAAATTGCTAAAAATATGTTTAATGATAAATATTATAATTAGCTATATAATAATTTATTAAAAAGAATACAAAGAGTTGTATTACTTTTGTATTCAAATTGTATTTTTACTTTAGAGACATCATATCATTTCTTTAAATGAAGAAAAAATAATAATATAAACTACTTGATTAAGTTAATTGAAGAGAGAGAGAGAAAATCGATAGTAAAAAGCTTAGATGATACGTCATTGCTAAAAAGTTTAAAGAGTCAATTCTCTTTCTGGATCTAAAATATTTATTATGTCATATTATTATAATTATTGACATTGTTATTCTTGTTTAACTTTTATTAATTTGTTATCATTTTTTTAAGTAGTAGGCGTATCCAAGAGCGGAGCCAGACCAGCGGTCAGGGTGGGCCAAATTTTCAAGATAAAACGTAAATTTATAATTATTTTAAAAGTTTGCTATATCTTTTTATAACTTTTAGTGTTAGAAATATGACTTTTGGATTATATTTTTATGAAATATTTTGTAGTTGAAAGTATATTTTTATAATTATATTAAAATTAGAGCATTTTTTATTTTTCTTCAAAAGTATATATATGAGAGATATTATATAGATATTTTTTTTCCCAAAGGGGGTTGAGTGCCCCCCTCTGCCAACATGCGGCTCCACTGGGCATATCATAAAAACTAGAAAAGCGTACACTATATATAATACAATACTACGAGTTTACGACTATAAAACTAGTAACAAAAAACAGAAAATATGAAAAGTATAATTAATGGAAAATTGATGTCCAAAATATAAAGCGTACACTATATTCGCAGCGATGACGCGGAACATAACTTCCAAAGAAAATTGGTGTACATTAGTGGAAATATGAATATGGGGCGGATTGGATAGGATAGAAAATACACCGTTCCACATATCTATGAGCTCCCCTTCTTCTAGCTTGTAACTCCTTTTATTTTTTAATAAAAGATTGAAAAAACCACTTCAAAAAGAATATGTTAGGTTATCACTCATCACAAAATAAAGATGAACCAACCAAGATCAGTTACTGTTTTTAGATAAAATTCTGATCAAGCCGGTTTTTTAAGAATTCTGAACCTAAAGACCTCGTCCAGTGAAGACGTTTTTTTTAACCATTAGTTCGACAAAATTATGATTCAATTTAAAACATTTGTAATATTATTATGAAAAAGTTGTGAGACCGAACAATCTTGTAAGAAAGCACTGCTCTAAGACATTGCATTTTATACATATCTCATTGGGTGAATGCGGAAGAAAATTTTCAAATGGAGTTCAAATTATCATCTGAAATATTAATATTAATATTAATATTAATATAATATATATTCCTATATAATTATAAATTATAATTAATTATGGGGTCAATAGTATAATAATTTTATATTTTTATGGGGTTCAAATATGATTTTTTTTTTTAAAATACTTATGTACCATTAAAGTTATCATATGAATTCTTCAGTTTAGTGACAAAAATAATATTCTCCGCGTGAGAGTTTGCAGGTTCGAAATCCGAATGAATAGCTTAAATTCTCATCTTTTACTAGAAAAAAAAATCATATATATAATAAAATTCTAGAGAAAAAAATAGGAAACACTGTCCCCATCCTCTGTACCTAAACCCGCCCATGTTCAGAAGCCATATTGTGTGATCAGCTCAGTAGTTTGATAGTTGCATACTTGCATCTGACAGTTAAAAGTATGCTTAGAGAAAAAAATTGGCGCGTAACAATGTAACTCTTATACGGAATCAGATCTGTTGTCCCACGGCACCGTGCGGCGCATAACATAATCTGTTCGATCACTTGGAAATTCGTACTAACTTGAATCTTAAAAGTATTAACTCGAATCTTAAAGTGATCGAACGGACCACGCGCTGCGCCGTACCGTGCCACGCGACAATGGATCCGGATCCCCTCTTATACTCCACTTCAAAAACAATTAACCTTTTATACTTGGGCCCCACGCATTGATTAGCCTCTCTCCCATCTCTACGTACATTGACCCTGAAATAAGACAAGCTGTAAGATCTCTTATTTAAAAATGTACGATACACCGTCCAAAATAGTGATTGTCTCAGATTCATAGTTTCTTCTTGCTCAATTCTAAATAAGAGGAAAAAGTAGACGCGATTAACATCTGAGGAAGAAGGAATATTCTAAATAAGAGAAAAAGGTATAGAAAAGATAGACCGTGATTAACATCGGAGGAAGGAATGAAATATATTTAAAGAGTTTAAGATGATGATATATGTATTAGAATTATAATTTAAGAGTTGGAGTCTAATGATAAAGTTATAGATCGTATGTTATTAAATTTTAGGATTTTAGAATTTAAAATTTATGATTTAAAAATATATTTTATAATATAATTTTATTATATTATTTTTATTATAATAATAATAATTATTATTATTATTATTATTATTAACATATTATCAACATCATCGTCATCGCTCTTATTTAATTTTTTATCATTATCATCATCATTACTATCATTAATATTTGAAATTTTCGATCTTATGCTTTATGACATTCTCTACTTTATTTTAGGTTAAAATTTTTATTGTTGTTGTTGCTGCCAATTTTGTGCGTTATAAAAAGGGTTCCTCAACCCTATTCATTCATCTCGGAAATAACTCTTTGCCTTGAAAAGGAAAACTAAACTTGCTCTCTCTTCCGTTCCTCTCTGTCTCTTTATTCCAAATTCCTTGTGCAGCCAATGGCGATTCCAGTTATTGATTTTTCGAAATTAGAAAGCAAAGAGAGAGCAGAGGTCCTTGCTCAGATTGCAAATTGTTGTGAAAACTGGGGATTCTTTCAGGTATCATACGAAATAAATCATATGTTGTTTATCGTAGCAACATATAATCAATGAATTAAATCATCATTCTAGTGAGTACATCGGCCTTCACAGAATCATAGTACTTTTTCCATTTCTAGCTTTTCAATTTCTTTCGCGGGTCGGCATGTTAATTACTGCTCTAGTTACTTCACCAATCAAACTCTTTACTAGAACGTAGAAGTATGTACCTTCAATGCTATAAATAGTTATTAATTAGGCAACAGTGAACAGGACAGGACAGGGCAGGAAAGTGCTTATATCAGCCAATTGATAACAATCAGTTTTGTATGTTTCCCAACTTACCATGCATGCATTACCTTTGCATGGTTTTAGTAATGTTTTTGATACCAACGGACACTTATTTAACACCAAACTTGAAAAATTAAATGTTTGTAGTTGGTGAACCATGGGATACCAGTCGAGCTGCTTGAACGGGTGAAGAAGGTATCATCAGAGTGCTACAAGCTAAGAGAAGAAGGCTTCAAGAACTCTGGACCTGTTCAGAGTCTGAACAAGCTGCTGGAGGAAGAAGGCACAGGAGCCACAGTGCAGCGACTGAACGACGTCGATTGGGAGGATGTGTTCGCTCTGCAAGATGACAATCCCTGGCCTTCCAATCCTCCTGAATTCAAGTAAGGCCCTTGTGAACTTGTTTAGTATAATAGTTTCTGTTTCTTTAATTGCTCTATTTTTTTTTTTTTTTTTATATCGTCGTTGCAGTTTTCAAACTCGAAAGAAGGATTATTTTATTTAAAAATTAAATAGTTTAGAACCCATATTTCATTAAAAAAAATGGGACTTGTATTACTATCTCAAAATTGGAAAATGTTATGGAGATAAAAATCATTGCGGGATTATTGTTCATAATAAATGATTTATTATTGATAGTAATGATTTTATTATGTAATCTATTAATTGACACTCCTTCAATTATCCAATTTAACCTGAATAATAACAATAATGTAAAGTTAAGTAGCATAATAAAATTATTAACATAAATAATGACTTGTTCAATGTGAATAACAAAGTCATATAAAATTTATCATTTTGATATCGGTATATCAGCGCCTTTCAAAATTTATTAGTCACGTACCCATGTCATACATAAACTTCTGAGTGTATGATTTCTCAGGAATAAGATAATATCATCTATTGCTCAATTAGTTATGTTAAAAAATTCTTCGAGAAATTCGAAATGTCTTTTGTTTAATTTGTTTGGAGACTTTTATTTTTGACATAATTAGTTTTTTTAAGAAAGAGAGAACTAATTAACTAGGTTAAATCAGTAATCACTTAGTTTGCTTAGAGGCTTAAACTTAAAAAAAAAATTTGGTTGAACTCTCTAATTCCTATTTTATGTGGTGTACATGATAATCCACTTGAGGAGCCTACTAATTGTTTTGGAACATTTACTGGAAAGTCAAAGAAGTATATTAGTTTTGTCTGAATTTAGTAGGCCGAGCATGGGGCTTGCGCCTAGTATTATATAAATTGATGGAATATAATTCTGTTATAGCTCCCTACTACGTGATGATATCATGATTTTGATGCTTTCCACGAAGATTTCGGAGATGATAGCGATGTTACATTAGTTGGTTAATATCTTAATAGCACATCAAACAATGAAAGAGAAATGCTCCTTAATTCCTTTTCAAAGTGTTCAGATTTTCAACGCAAAAAAAAATCTATATCTAGATTGCTTGAGATTTTCTTCTTTTTGAATTTTCGGCAGTATATATATATATATATAGCCACAATGAATACAAAATCAAAAAAAAATCAGATGATAATATTTCAAATAAGGTTGCTATAATTTCAATAATCATTTTGATATTTGAGATCTCTATGATTTTGGATTGGGTTAATTTCATTTCTAGCTAGACTACCTCAATTTATTTGGAATTGAAGGCTTTATTGTTGTTGTTATCATCATTTTGATATTTATCCATTTTCTCTTCAGAATTTGGAAGAAAATAAAAAAATGGAATGCAGGAGTTCCCAAAAACAAAGTGAAAAAGATTGTTCCAAGATATGTATTAGGTAGAGCTCAGTCATATATATGTTGAGCCTTGATTTGTTTCTGATCATTTAAAGTCAAAGATGTGCAAAATTAGCTCGCATTATAATAGGCTGCACGAGGAATTTGTGTGCGGTATTTAATATGAGTTTTCGGTGATGATATATTTGCTTTGACGCATTCCACAAAGTTTTTGTGAGTTATTATAAATTTATGACGACGTAAAAAAGAAATAATCTCATCATTTAAGAAATGTTAATTTCAGTCAAAGTTATCTCTGTTTGCAGTTTTCACCCATTTCTGTTTTAAATAGAAATTCTCTCTCAAACAACCAAATGCCATCCTTAATTTTACAAAAACTAGTTTCAGAATGTTTTCTATTTGGAACAATAATACAAATTCAGCCAGTTTGGAAAATTTTCTACTGAATTACCTCAATTCTAATGCATCAAATTTACCTACAATGTAGGGAAACCATGATGGAGTTCCGGAGAGAACTCAAGAAACTCGCCGAGCAGATCCTTGAAATCATGGAAGCAAACCTCGGCATTGAAAAGGGCCACCTCAAAAAGGCATTCACCTGTGACGGTGAATACGAGCCCTTCTTGGGTACCAAAGTGAGCCATTACCCACCCTGCCCCCGTCCTGATCTCGTGCCTGGTTTGCGGGCCCATACTGATGCTGGTGGCATCATCCTTCTTTTCCAAGATGACAAGGTTAATGGTTTGCAAGTACTGAAAGATGACTGCTGGTTCGATGTCCAGCCTCTGGCCAATTCCATCGTGATAAACACTGGTGATCAGATAGAGGTTGTCAGTAACGGCAAGTATAAAAGTGCTTGGCACCGCATTCTGGCAAAACGCGACGGTACCCGCCGTTCGATTGCTACATTTTACAATCCGTGTTTCAGGGCTGTCATAGGTCCCGCTCCGACTACTTCAGAAAATGAAGATGAGATGTATCCAAAATATATGTTCGGAAACTACATGAATGTGTACCAGAAGGAGAAGTTTGCAGCTAAGGAACCAAGGTTCGTGAAAGTGGTTAAAGCAGAGTGAAGAACGCTTAATTATGATTTGCATGTATAATATTGCATTTGTCGATATCGATTAATTATGCTTGTGGCAAACATACGTATATATAGCATTTAGTTTTGTTTTGTTATGTTTCATTGTGTTTTTTTTTGTTTTCAAAGTATGGTTTAATTTCTGACTTGGTGTGTCATGCATATATATACATAGTTTTGGGGAAGAAGCATCAGCAACTACTCGTCTTTAATTTCCATCCAATTGTTGTAGATTAAAACTTAAAAACCTTTTTGTGTAGTTGAATGCGTCATTGTATGATAGATGGAAATGTGTAATATCAAAGGTTTTGGTGTGTGAATTTTATTTGGATCGAGCGTGTTTAATTGGATATCTTTTCTCAGCTTCTTTCATTATTTGTAATATTACATGCACAAACAAATAAGTTAATGTTATTTACCTAGTAACTTTGGAATGCAGTGCTTGCGTTCTGCTATAATGTAATATCCAAGTCATCGAATTACCTTAATAATCTTGCATGTCAAAATAATGATGTAATGAAGTTATTTACCAAGCTGGGTTTTTTTCCGGAGAAGTAAATCAAGCTTTTAAAGTTAGATTGTCTATAGATTACAGAGATGAAAAGTTTTAGAAGTTTTCTGAAAAATAAACCAACTTGTTCCAATAGAAACTTTCTAATTGAGTAATGTAAGGAGAATAAGCTAATAAAATCGATTCAGTAATCCATCACTGTATATTTTTCCTCCAATAATGACTTCAATATGCTTTGCTTTTATGAAATGAAATACGCACTTCCCAGGTAAAAAAAAAGAAAAAAAAAAAGGAAAAGGATTAATGAAACCAGTCCGGATTTTTGACAGCCTAAAGTATATATAGACTACAAAAGCCCCAAAAATGGAAAACAGATCACTACCAGATTCCTCAAGCATTTGAAAGATTGTACCAAAACGAAGCCTGATCATAAACCCAATTTTATAATGGTTTTAATTAAACTATTTTTAATGCAGTGAGAGATCCAAAGAAATTTTAAGCCTAGACATAATTATATAACATAACTGACAAATGAATATATTCCTTATATGTTTAAACAAGTTAAAAAACCTGAATACTATATAATATTATATGTTAATATTTACAGTCCAACATCAAAAATTCAAAAGAAAATAATTTTTTTTTAAATCAAGCCCGGACAGAGATGGAACTTGCCCCCACTATAGATCCACCTCTGTTTTGAAAGACTACAAATGATAATTAAATTGTATAAAAAATTTGACATATGTAGAAATAGACTTTGTTTTATTTTTTAAGTTTTTTTAAAAGTCCATTGTTTAAAGATCTCTCCCCTTTACATATTATACTATAAATAATAGAGGGATCCCTTGACAATGGGTTATTTTAACGATCTTGATAATATACTTTTAAATAAATATTAAAAATCTTAAAAATAGAAGAAAAATTGTAGATATATATTAACTTATAAATTGATAAGATTTTAAATTTTATATAATTTTATTATCATTTGATAGTCCATTAAAGCCAATCATAATTTTATACAATTTGTAGCGATTTCAATTTTAACGTCTTTAATGGAGTATCAAGATAATAAAATTGCATAAAAACTGAAATACTATCAATTTAAAAGAACATATCTATAAACTTTTTTTCTATTTATTTAAAAATTTATTGTCAAAATCATCAAAATAATTTATTGTCAAGGATCCCTCCCCTAAATACATAAGAGTATTTGAGTAATTTATACTTTAAAATTAAGTATTGTATAATAAATTAACAACTAGAATGTCTTATCAGGATTTTTATAGTTGAAAAAGGTATTTATTCAAATTAGAGCTATATTCGGATTTCATCCCGACAAAATAGTTTTTATTTAAATAATTAATAATATAAAAAATAAATATATTCAATAAAAAAATTCGCATTATGAAAAATTTTGAACATATTTTTTTAAAATACTAAAGATGTATATAATAATATAATTAAGCATGAATTTTTTTAAAGAATAATATTAAAAAAATAGATCATGGAGTTAAATTTCATCTCAAGTATATCACATCTATCTATTTTAAATAATGAGAGAGAAACTACATATGAGTTATTGAATTTAAGTATATGGAAAATTTTAAATAAAATCAATGATGAAAAATGTAATAATGTGACATTTTTTAGAGGTTAGAAGACTTAATACTCTTTTTGTAATGTGATTAAAAAAAATGAGAATCAAACTTGTCCAAACTACAAATCGTAAGGTTTCTTTGTCAGCTATATTTACGGAGGAGCCTGAATTAAGACAAATCGTAAGCGAGCGAAAATCTAGAGTCGGAATATTTACCTCATTTCATCGATTTAAGGGCTTGTATCATGTGGAATTGTAGTTCTATAATCGTTGATTATTGATGTATATGTTTAATGCTAGTTTAAATAATGTATTCGAATTATTCATTGTGTGATTTTGGTATCGCAAATGTAACTAAATATTTTAAAAAAATCATAAATGTATTTGATATTTGTCTGAATTTTTTTACGTAATTTTTTGATATTTGTCTGAAATTTGTATTGTATAAATAAAATTTGTAAATAAAGAGCTCTGTTTATGTTTTAATGACAGTGCAGATCATCCACGGACATCATCTACGGTAGATCGACCCCAGCTTGCAGCACCTCTCTTCTTACTCCAGACTCCATAGAGTAATTCAAGAATGGATCGTGTAAAAAATAGTTTATGAATGAAGAAATTGAGAACAATAAACAAAAATAGTGCAAAAACAATGAGTTCGTTTGGCAAATTTAGGAATAGTTTTTGAAGAGTGGTAATTTTGGAAGAGTGATAGAATATTATCATTTTGGAAGAGTGATAGAAGTGTGATATTCTTGACTATTCGGAAAAGTAAAATTGTCATTTGGTAGATGTCAATTGGAATAGTAAAAATGTTGATAATTATGATAATAATAATGATGATGATATAATATAATGATAATAATAATAAATTATAATAATGCTTATTATTTTAAAATAATAATAATAATTAATAATAATTATTAATATTATTTTAACAATAAAGATAATATAATAATAATAAAGTACATATAATATACTAAAATATTGTTAATTATAAATATAATACAATATAATCAAATTATAATGATAATAATAATATAAAAATTATAATAATATGAGTTATTTTAAATTATTAATAATAATTAATAGTAATTATTAATCTTATTTTAATAATAAAGATAATATAATAATAATAAAGTATATATAATACACTAAAATATGGTTAATTACAAATATAATACAACATAATGAAATAATAATGATAATTATCGTAATAATAATAATAATAATAATAATATAAAATTATAATAATATGCATTATTTTAAAATAATAAAATAATAATAATTAATAGTAATTATTAATATTATTTTAATAATAAAGATAGTATAATAATAACAATAAAGTATATATAATATACTAAAATATTGTTAATTACAAATATAATACAACATAATCAAATAATAATGATAATAATAATAATAATAATAATAATAATAATATAGAAAAATAGAATTATTTTAATTAAATATTATAATTAAATATAATAATTAATATTATTTTAATAATAAAGATAATATAATAATAAAGTATATATAATACACTAAAATATTATTAATTACAAATATAATACAATATAATCAAATAATAATGATAATTAATAGTAATTATTATTTTTATTTTAATAATAAAGATAATATAATAATATTAACAATAATAATAAAGTATATATAATATACTAAAATATTATTAATTACATTGTAAATTTCGTTGCTAATTTTGTCATACGGAACAGTGTTCCGGTATTCAACCTATATGGTGGTATACCGGAATAGCCTTTTTTACTCACTATTCTATTCTTTCATTTTGCGTTTGGCATTCCTCCCGTGTTGGAATAGTTCTTATTCCGGTATTCCTTGGGTGCCAAACACACCCATAATTTTTAGATTAGCGTAAAGATAGTGAAAGAATAGTGCTATTTTGAATGATAGAAATGTTGTTTGGATTATTTGATGAAAATAATAATTATTTTGAATGATAAAAAAATTGAGAACATCAATTATATTAACTATTATTTCAGAATGATGAATTTATGTTTAGATTGTCAATTGCTATTCATGTTCTCAGAATAGATTGCTATTCTTTATTCTTTGTACATTTAGACAAATCCTTTCACTATTGGTGTAAGTTTGGTTGGTACGAAGAATAGTTAAAAAAAATAGAGGATTTGAAAATAATAACTGAGAATAGTAAAAAAAATAATGATTTTTAAATAAGGGTGGGGATCATTTGACAATTGACATTGATAATGAGTTATTTTGATAATTTTAAAGATGGACTTTAGAATAAATATAAAAAATCTTAAAAATAAAAAAACTTTATAGATATATTTTTTTACTTATAGGTTGATAGTAATTCAAATTTTATGCAATTTTATTATCGTTTTATACTCCAACGAGGACCATCAAAATTTTATATGATTTATAACCGTTATAGTTTAACGGTGATGGATCAAACGATAATTAAATTGTATGAAATTTGAATCACTATCAATTTATAAGTAAAAATTATCTATAAAGTTTTTTTTATTTGTAAAATTTTTGTATATTTATTCTAGAGTCCATAGTACTGATTATCAAAATAACCCATTGTCAAGTGATCCCGCCCCTTTAGGTAAACATAAAAATAGTAAAAATATTACTATTCAAAATAATAAAAATATTATGTAAATTATATATTTAAAATAGTAATTATTTCAAATCATCAAAAAAAACATTTCTACTCTCATTAGGGCTGTCAAATACACTCTTTTGGCCGTTTACCCGACCCGTATCGTATCCAATAAGACGGGTATAGATAAGAAAAAAATCGTTAACTTATCGAGTATGGATATGGGTAGGGGGTTTTCGTTACCCGTTATCCATTGGGTAAATTATATAAATATATATAGTTAAATATATATAAATATAATTATTTTATATTTTTAATAATTATATATATAGTTAAATTATATAAAATATATGTATAGTAATTAGTATATACTTTTATGATCATTAACATGAAAAAATATATGATTTTTACTATATCTAAAATGTTAATTATTATTGCACTTTATTAGTATATTTATTTAATATTATTTATTTGTCTAAATCATATAATTTTTTTATGAATTATTTTTATTTTTATCCGTTATCTATCGTTATTTGTTCGTTACCCGGAATTTTTAATGAATAAAAATAAAATATAAATATTTTTTTTAATAAATATAAATAAAATATAAATATAAAAAATGAATAAATATAAATATAAAAATATGCTCTTGACAGCTCTAACTCTCATGCGGAACCGCTGAATGATATTTTTTTAACTGTTTTGAAATAGTAAATTTGTATTTGGAATTTTAAATACACCACTACCTAACAAACCACCTATTCTGCTATTCCAGGTGCGTTCAAAGGGGATTTTGGGGCCACCATGCTGATACCGACAAATTGACAATCAGAACCCTTGACAGCAGGATTTAACATAACACCTAGCTCTAGGCAATCAATCAACTAGCATTTCAAATTCCAAATGGCAATCAAGGACTTCGATGAAGAAGAGGAACTGGACTCGTCCAGTAGTTCTCACTCCCTCGGATGGGAGACAGGGTGGCGACTGTACGAGGCTTACAATGAGCTGGCCGCGGCCGCTGGACGATTCGAAGGGAAGGTGGAGGCCCCGGCGGTTGTGGTGGTCGGGCAACAAACAGATGGTAAGAGCGCGCTTGTCGAGGCGCTCATGGGGTTCCAGTTTAACCATGTGGGTGGTGGGACCAAAACACGTCGACCAGTGGAGCTTCGTCTGAGGTACAATCCAGACTGTAAGAGGCGCCATACTGTCAGCTTGTGTCAGATTCTGAGCCGGGGGTTTTGACGCCGATGCCTCTTGCTGATATTCAGGTAAGTTTTGCTTTATCTCCGTCTCTCGGTGTTGATTTCAGTTCCTTTTTTTTTGTCTCTCAAGAGTTGTGCAAGAGTGATAATGCGACGGAATGACAGCTTTTTTAGTATGGATTCTGCTGGTGGGAGAATTATATGAACCATGTAGAATTATAATAGCTGTTTTGAAAATGCAATTGAAGTTTGAAATTTATGCAGGCTTATATTGAAGCTGAGAATATGAGGCTGGAGAGTGACCCTTGTCAATTCTCTGACAGAGAAATTGTAATAAATGTAGAATACAAGTATTGCCCCAATCTTACCATTATTGACACACCCGGCCTTATCATCCCTGCCCCTGGCCGTAAAAACCGAGTTTTGCAGGTACTTACTATTTAGTTTTATCATCAAATGCAAAAAAAAAGGAAAAAGAAAAGAAAAGAAGAAGAAGAATTGTATGCAGCTTTCCATTGTAAATATGTTTTATCTATGTTTTGAGAAGCAACATTTCTAGTTAACTGAAAGTGAGACTATTTTTCAGAGTCAAGCCCGTGCTGTAGAAGCCCTTGTGCGGACTAAGATGCAACACAGGGAATTTATTATATTATGTCTGGAAGATTGTAGTGATTGGATTAATGCCACCACAAGGAGAGTAGTGATGCAGGTGTGTGTGACCATCCATTTTTCATGTAATAGCATTTTTTTTTTGCAGTAGATTTAGCAGTACAAACCTGTTTTGATTTTGCAAAATGAAAGATAATGGTGATTTCTAGTGTACACTTGCTATGATCTTTTCTACTGGGTTTGGTTGACCAGTCCGACTAGTTGTTACTTGTTTGTATTATTTAAATTTTACTAGATTATTTTATGTTTGATTGTGCACTAATGGTGAGAGAATGAATTGGACTAACTAGAGGCTAACAAATGAGGTTTGGTACATGTGATCAGCATAGAAAGATATCTTGTTGGTATTGTAATATTGTCCAGAGTCAATTCTATTTGAAATCTTGCGCAGATTGATCCAGAGCTCTCTAGAACTGTGCTAGTCTCAACAAAGCTTGACACTAAAATTCCCCAATTTGCTCGAGCGTCAGATGTGGAAGTGTTTCTAAGACCACCGGCTTCTGTTCTAGATGGTTGTCTCTTGGGAGATTCACCTTTCTTTACTTCTGTGCCATCTGGAAGAGTTGGTTCAGGCCATGAGGCCATCTTCAGATCAAATGAAGAATTTAAAAAGGTACATAAACTAATTTTGTGGAACTCATTATCTCAGATAAAGACTATAATACTTTTTTTTCATGGTTTCTAATGTTTTACACATGGTACAGGCTGTCTCGTTAAGAGAGGTTGAAGATGTTGCTCTGTTGGAAGAGAAATTAGGAAGGTTACTGTCAAAGGAAGAAAAGAGTAGAATAGGAGTTAGTAGTCTTAGGTTATTCTTGGAGGAGCTGCTACAGAAAAGGTGTCGATGAACTGCTTTCTGTTTATTTGCTTTTTTTTCTTTTTTATCTTTCTTCCCATAGCCAAAACTTACAGTCTGTTCTACTTAGGTACATAGAGAGTGTTCCTTTGATTATCCCTCTCCTTGATAAGGAACATCGTAGTGTAGTTCGGAAGTTATGTGATATTAATCAAGAAATTAGCAGTATGGATGAAGTGAAACTGAAAGAGAAGGTGCGGTCTTTTCATGATTCCTTTCTTACAAAGGTAACCTGGTAATTTCCTCTCTGCAATGTTCTTTTACATGTCCATTCTGTAAATAAAAATATGAAATGTATGCATTTATTTTTAATATTTTGCAGCTGTCTTTGCTTCTCAAAGGCACAGTTGTAGCTCCTCCTGATAAATTTGGTCAGAGTTGTTCGCTCTCTCATTTAGTATACTTATATCTGTACACTGCAGGAGAAATGTGATGGGAATAATTTAAATTTTAGTTTTGTATTGTTATCTCGCATTGCAGGAGAAACATTGCAAGATGAGAGGATCAGTGGCGGAACTTTTACTGGTTCTGACAGCTTCCTGCTTCCAAACAAGATGATGCCTGTAAGTTGGCCATAGGGAAGTAAACATCAACATAAGCTTACTTCTAGTAAATTAATTCACAAACCGTTTGGTGATTGTCTTCGGTTCAGAATGCTGGAATGCGGCTTTATGGTGGTGCACAATATCACCGTGCAATGGCTGAGTTTCGTCTTGTAGTGGGAGGCATGAAATGTCCTCCAATTACCAGGGAGGAAATTGTAAATGCATGTGGGGTTGAAGATATTCATGATGGCACTAACTATTCCAGGTGCAGTCCTACTAAAAAATTTAAGAACAAAAAAGAAAAAATAAATAATTTATGTCTAAATGTGGTGATGGATGTATCATTTATTGCCTATATCATAGGAGTGCCTGTGTAATTGCTGTTTCCAAAGCACGTGAAACCTTTGAGCCATTTCTTCATCAGGTTAGAATATTGTGTTGCAAATAAAGATCAATGGATAAAAATAACTCATGCAATTTGGCATTTCCTTGAAGTTAACCAAATAGCTCTGATTTTCTTGCTATAGTTGGGCTTTAGGCTCATGTACATACTAAAGAGGCTGCTTCCTATATCGGTTTATTTACTTCAGGTAAATCCAGTAATTTCTTTTATTTATCTTAAATCTGTGTCCACAGTTAGTACCAGACTGCAACCTACTCCCATCAAGTTATTCCGAAAAGAATGAAAGTTCACAGCAGGCTAACAGATATGTACTGGTTAGAAAATTTATTATGTGGTGTACAGTGTGCCTGACTAAACACAGATTCTTGGTTTTGTGGTATGATAATATTTTTCTTACAGAAAGATGGTGAGCATCTAAGTGGGCATGAAATGTTTCTAAAGAGGATTGAGGCAGCCTTCTCTAATTTCACTGAATCTACTGAGCATGCATGTCGTGGAAAGTAATTGTGTTTCCTAGTTTATATAACAATCGTTCCTTTATGAAATTTTTGCTTACACTTTTTTGAATATGTATATATTAGTATGTAGTTGCTTTTAAAATAACAGGTGCATGGAAGATTTGGAAAGCACCACAAGATATGTCACATGGTCCCTTCACAACAAGGTTCAAGCATTTTAAAATTCTATTCTTGTGGCATTTATATTCCAAATTTTATTCTTGTAAAAGTACTCTTTTCTTCAATAATTTCTGTTCAGAATCGTGCTGGTTTAAGGCATTTCCTTGATTCATTTGCTGGATCTGACTATTCTGCTCCTTCCCAAGCAAAGACTTTGCCTGATTCAAAATCCAACAATTCCACAGTAGTTGACTCATCTTCATCAGGCCAAATTCAAACTGTAACAGAGATGAGACTAGTTGATCTGTTAGATAGCACGCTGTGGAACAGAAAGCTGGCCCCGTCATCAGAACGACTTGTATGTGCCTTGGTGCATCAGATTTTTCATGGGATTAAAGAACATTTTCTTGTTTCCACTGAACTAAAGGTGGGCGTTCTCTTCAATTTGTTATGTATTTCTTTTTGACCCAGCAAATATGGGAGATGTCATACAATTAGTTGTCTTGTTCCATTCTCTTTTCGAAATTAGGATATTTTCATTAAAAAAAGTAATGGTGACCACTCATTGGGCAAATTTCCCTATAAGGCCCCAACATTGCATAATCATCAAAACAAAACAAAATTATATATAATTTTATTTGTAGTACAGAACAGAAACATTCATTTTATTTTCCTTTGGTTACATTATATTTTTCATGTGGAATAAAATCGATATGGTTCTTATAGAGTAATAATTGTGTTCTTATGTTCTCAAATATTGCAGTTCAATTGTTTTCTGCTAATGCCGGTAGTTGATAAACTCCCTGCACTTCTAAAAGAAGATCTCGAGTCAGTTTTTGTAGATGATTTGGATAGCATATTTAATATCAGTCATCTTAAGCACTCACTTGGACAGAGAAAGCGAGAGATGGAAATTGAGTTGAAGCGGGTATGTTCCATTTTAAGTAAATTTAATAATTAAATAGTCTTTAATATAGATTGTTGTACTGATTTTTGCTTTAAACAAAGATCAGTTTCTAAAGTTTGCATCATGTCCTCAGATTCAGCGTCTAAAGGAGAAATTTAGAGAGATAAATGAGAAATTGAGTTCTTACAACATCCAATCGAAATGTACTTCATCTCTGCCTGCTAGTATCTGAGAGGGAGTGCATGTTGCTTTACATGCTATTGTAACTTTGAATCACCAGTATCATTAGGTGAATGCACTCTCAATAGATTTGTATTTATCTTCTCTTTCTGGATGTCGCCTTTCGCTTTTTTGCCCTTGCTATGGAGGACATTTGTAGGTTAATTGTTCTTATTTACTTTTTTTTTGGGGAAAAAAGCGGTTATGCCAACTGTTTAAAAGTGAAACAAAATATTTTCTTCGATACCGCACCCTGGTATTCTGGGAGTTTGTTTCTACTTAATATATAGTTGATACCACAACTCCGTATCTAGGTTCAAAACAACACATACAAAAAAGCAATCATTTCATCAAAATGTTGTTTTTTCACCCGTTAACTCGTTTGTTAGAATTAAGGATCCCATCTCTTTTAGCCAAGATATTCTAATCATATTTCGAAGAAAATGATAAGCAAAATTTAGAAGTTAAAAACTGACATTATTTATGGAAGCTAAAGTATCCAGATATCTATTGACTTCTAATATTGCTAACTTGTGTACATAACCTTTTTTGTTGTTATTACTTATTCGTATACTGTCACATGTTATGTAATCTAACATCAAAAAAGGGGAAAATGAAATAGTCGATACTCTTCGCTGAGTCGTCGTTATTCGGAATAACGATTATTATTTGATTATGATGTATTATATTATTATATTATGATTATGAATTTATGATTAAGATTTAGTATTATTATATTACTATATTATATTTATGTTTATAATTTATTATTATATTAATATTATGATTATTATTATCATTATATTATTATTATATTATTTATTATTATTATAAATATAATTTTAATATTATATTATAAATATAATTATAATTATTTTATTATTATTATGATCAAGATTATTTATTATTATATTATGATGATTATGATTATGATTATTATTACTTATTATTATTTTATCATGTATTATATTATTATATGTTGATTATAGTGATGATTAATTTATTATTATATTATTATAATTATAATTATTTATAATTATTTTTATGATTATGATTATATTTTTATTATTATATTATTATGATTATGATTATGATTATGGTTATATTATTATGATTATGACTATAATTATTATTATCATCATTATGATTATTATTATTATATTATGATTATATTATTAAAATTATGATTACTTATTATTATTATATTATTATAATTATGATTGTAATTATAATTTTTTATTATTATATTACTATATTATGATTATGTTTATATTTTTATTATATTATTATTATAATATTATTATTTATTATGATTATTTTTTATTACTTTATTACTATTTTATTATGTTGTATTATATTATTATATGTTGATTATATTTATGATTAATTTATTATTATATTAATATAATTATAATTATTTATAATTATTTTTATGATTATGATTATATTTTTATTATTATATTATTATGATTATGATTATGGTTATATTATTATGATTATGACTATAATTATTATTATTATGATTATGATTATATTATTAAAATTATGATTACTTATTATGATTATATTATTATAATTATGATTGTAATTATAATTTTTTATTATTATATTACTATATTATGATTATGTTTATATTTTTATTATATTACTATTATAATATTGTTATTTATTATGATTATTTTTATTATTTTATTATTATTATTATCTTACTATTATGATTATTATTTTTACTATTATTATTATTATCATCATCATTATTAGTATCATAATTATTCATATTTTAACTATTCTGAACAACTGCCAAACGATATTTTCGCTCTTCCGAATAGTCAAGAATACCACTCTTCTACCACTCTTCAAAAAAAATACTATTCTACCACTCTTCCAAAATTACCACTCTTCCAAAACTATTCCTTGAACAAGCAGTGACTTTTATTTCTTTTTCTATTCCTAAGTTATAAATGAATTTTTATCATTCGTCAACTCCATATGCCTATTATCTAGCGCGGCATTCAAAATATACAATCCAATACCACTAAGTTCCGAGTGAGAAGATTTTGAACGTTGGTATTAACAAGAATAAACCTGGAAATTTTGGTTTTTGTGCTTCCTAACGCAGAGTCTAATGCTGAGCGTAAAATCTGAATACAGAGTCTACCAGAATAACTTGTCTTGACACGCTTTGAACGCATGCATTCAGAGAAGAGCAGATACGCGTCCGGGGTAAGAGAATATGCTGCTATCCGTTGAAGAGCAGAGTTCTGCTCTTCCAATCTAGCAATTGAAACACATTAAAGAGCAGGTGCATGAATCTCAAAGAAGATCAAATAAACAAACCTCATTAGAACAGGGTCCTACTTGCGGCTCCAAAGAGCAACTGATTTCGTCGCTGCATTCAGAATCATCAAGTTTTAAATTTAAAGCTAAAGTGAAGATCAACTGCAAGTTTAATATATGTGCCTCTTGGATTGACATAGATTCAATTCTGAGAAAGACATGAAAAATAATATACATGGGGATTTATAGGAGGCCTATTTAACTTCAAAAATCTAAAGTGAAAAGATTTAAATCAATTTCTTGTGTTCACATATTTTATGTATGGACTTCGGGTCGAATTCCAGCTTCATACGGCCCAACAAGTGTTATGGGGCCGAAATCAGGAAAAATCAATCTCCAGATACTGGTCACATGTGGCCCATTCAAGGGTCAAAAAGTGCTATTGGGCCGAATTCTAGTTCGCAAAAGCTCGTTTGGTCTAGCCTTCGAATTTGAGCCGCATTATAGTTCTTTGGATTCGGACCAAATGCGGTTTGAAAAGCTTCAGAAAGGGTTCGTTTGGCAAATTAAATAATAATTTTGAAAAAGTGATAATTTTGAAAGAGTGATAAAATAGTATATTTTTGGAAGAGTGGTATTCTTGATTATTCGGAAGAGCAAAAATATCGTTTGATAGTTGTTAATCAAAATAGTTAAAATATGAATAATTATGATACTAATAATGATGATGAAGATAATAATAATAATAAAATAATAATATTAATATTAATAATAATAATAATAATAATAATAATAATAAAATAATGATCATAATCCATAATCATAATCATAATAAATAAGAATATTTATAATTGTAATCATAATAATATAATAAAAATAAAAAATAATCATAATTTAATATTATAATAATAATAATAAATTATAAATATAATCATAATCATAATAATAAAATAATAAATAATCATAATTCTAATATAATAATAATATAAAAATACAATACAACATAATTAAATAATAATTAAATAATAATTATAATAATAATAATAATAATCATAGTCGTAATCATAATAATATAATAAAAATTATAATCATAATCATAATATTACTAATAATAATAAATAATTATAATCATAATAATATAATTATAATAATAATAATAAATATTTGTAATCATAATAATATAATTATAATATAATCATAAAATCATAATAATAATAATAATAATAATCATAGTCATAATAATAATATAACCATAATAATAATATAATAATATAATAATAATAAAATTATAATCATAATCAAATAATATAATAATAATAAATAATCATAATTATAATAATATAATAATAATAATAATAATAAATAATCATAATCATAATAATATAATAATAATATAATCATATTTATAATCATAATATAATAATATAATACTATAATCATAATTATTATAATATAATAATAATAAAATTAATCATATAATAATAATAATAATAATAATAATAATAATAATAATAAATAATCAATTATCATAATATTAGTATAATAATAAATCATAATCATAATTATAATCATAATATAATAATATAATACAACATAATCAAACAATAATCGTTATTCCGACGAGAGTTAATCCGGTATACCACCTATAACTTGGTATACCGGATTAGCACTCTTTCGCACTCTTCTACTTAATCTAAAATTTGTTTGGCAAATTAATTCGTCGGAATAACTATTTTATTCTAATTTTTTGTCTATTCCACCAAGTGCCAAACAAACCCGTAACTTGTTTTTGGCTCAAACTTGTATGTTTTTGCTTTAATTTGCTTTCAGCTTGTCTTGTTTCTAAGTTTTTTTATTCATGCTTTCAAACGTTGGAATCTTGAGCAATAACATAATTCTAAGCACAAACTAATTTAAAACAAAGTGGTTCAGCAAGTATTCTAAGTTCAACCATATAAAAATATAGGTCAATTTGGTACTAAGAGCTTGCAAAATATGCACAAATATGAATAATTTTTTGACATTGATTTCTTAATTTATTGATTCATATAAGATGAAAGTGAAAAGTGAATATTTTATGTATAAAATATAATATAATATCAATTAAATCTAACTATTTTACTTATATTTTAGTTTTAACTTTAAGTTATTAAAATTTAGAAAGTAAAAGCAACGATGGAGATATAAAAAATGAAAGGCATTCAAACCTTCTTCGGAACAATTCTGTTCCAAGAATATTTATCAAAACATATCCCCAAATCAAAATCTCAATTTCATATCCTCCCACAGGTAAAGAATGGTCACAAGTACAAATCTCCTTTGAAAGAGAGAATTGGAGAGAAATAAATTTACATAACAATTAATAACTGAGCTATTTTAGTTAACAATTAAGTACATATATTTAATAGATACAAATATTTACATAACATATAGTAAAATTATTTAACGGGATTTATTAGAATACATCATTAATATTGTCTTATATTATTTATTTGTTACTTTTATATTATTTATTTATTAACTCATCAATTTTAAGTATTAACTGTAAACCATTAACAGTTACCTATATTAACATAAGGTTACTGGATGTAAGTTATGTATCTCTCTTCTTTTAAGCAGGATTTACTAGACGTGTGATTTTGTGTCTATAGTACATGTCAATCACACATCAAATTTATATTTGAAAATGATTTCTGCTCAAGAAAGAAGAAAAATATATGACTTACATCCAGATAACACTTATATTAATATAGATAACAACTAATGGTTTATCGTTAATACTTAAAATTGATGAGCTAATAAATAAATAATATATTAATAAACAAATAATATAAGATAATATTTTATGATGTATCTTAGTAATTATCGTTAAATAATTTTTACTATATGTTATGTAAATATTTATAAATATTTATTAAATATATATACTTAATTGTTAAATGAAATAGCTCATTTGTTAATCGTTACGTAGGTTCACTTTCTCTTCAAACACCCAAAGACTCGCCCACATAATAATATCTCTAGCTTATTAAAGGTGGACGGATGGACAATTATAAGGGTGGATATAATATATTTTTTTTAGTTTATTGGGTGTGTTCACATGTCACTAAACATGAGGAGATATGTTCTACTGAACTGACAAGAGGGAATCTAATCCTCTACTACGTAGCACCGTGCAACTCAGTACATAATTTGTTAGATAACTTTGAGATTCAAAACTGATGCAAATACAAAAAAAATCAATGGATTACGTATTGCAGTATATGGCACTACGTATCAAATGATAAAAATTTCTGATAAGAGAGGTTGTCGAAAGAAGAGAATAAAAGAGGAACCCCATGGAACATGCAATAGTTTAGAAAAGGAGCAATTTTTCATAACGTTAAGCGAAGCAGATATATAGATTACTAATTCACCGCATCAATACAAAAGTTATAAAAAGAAATGGTTTAGCATATCTCTTCTTTGATATTTTGTTTACAAAAGCTTCTCCGTTGTTGACTATGGAGTGAATCACGAGTCTCAAATATCATATATACCATTCTTGTAAAGGGCGGAACTAGAAATTTTTTGTATGGAGTTCTCTAAATTTTTTAATAAATAATATTATAAAAAATATATTAAATAATATTAAAAAATTAAAAATAATATTAAAAATAATATGACTTGAGAGGTTGAAGAATTCTCTTACGTCTGTTGCTATTTGAGAAATTTCTTCATAGACAATTCATGATCAAAATGTCAAGATAAATTTGAATGATGAGATATATCTACAAAAGAAGATATATAATGATCTCAAGTTTGTCTGATCGCCGATATATTAACATGTGATTCTTCGTTCTTTGTAAGTACCTTAGTACATTTTTTGCTGCTTTCCAGTAATTCATACCAGGATTACTGAGATAACGATCAAGCATTCCTGTGATATACGCAATATCCGAATGCGTACATATTTGAGCATACATAAGACTTTCTATTAATGAAGCATATGGAATCTGCTGTATTTTGGATTTCTCAAGTTTTGTTTTTGGGCACTGATCAAGACTAAAGTTGTCTCCCTTAACAACAAGGGTATTTCCTGGTTTATAATTTTTCATACCATATCGCTTGAGAATTTTATCGATATATGCCTATTGTGAAAGTCCTAAAATACCCTTATTTCGATCTCTGTGTATTTTAAGGTCTAACACTTATGATGCTTCGCCAATATCTTTCATGTCAAAATGCTTGAAAAGAAATTTTTTAGTTTTATACATCATAATTTTATCGTTACTGGCAAGCAATATATCATCGACATATAAAACCAGAAATATAAATTTATTCCCATTGAACTTGTGATATATACATTAATCCACCAAGTTATGCTCAAATCTGAATGAGATAATTACTTGATGAAATTTAAAATACCACTGACGAGACGCTTATTTGAGTCCATAGATAGACTTCTTTAATTTGCAAACCATCTGTTTCGAGTCATCGAACTCGTAATTCGGTGGTTACGAAATATAAATACATTCATCAATGTCGCCATTGAGAAATGTGGTCTTAACGTCCATCTGATGTAACTCAAGGTCAAAGTGTGTCACTAAAGCCATGATAATTCTAAAATAATCTTTTGTTGACACGGGCGAGGAAGTTTCCGTAAAGTCGATACTTTCTTTCTGTGTAAATCTCTAAGCAACTAGTCGTGCTTTATATCTTTTCACATTACCTTTTAAATTATTTTTTATCTTAAATATCCATTTGCAACTAATAAGCTTCACATCTTCAGGTAAATGGACGATATCCGAGACTTTGTTGTTATACATTGACTTTATTTCTTCATCCATGACTTTGGTCCATTTATGAGAATTCACACTTTTTAAAACCTGACGGAGAGTGAGAGGATCATCCTCCATCATGTCAATGTTGAATTCATTTTCTTAAAGAAACACAATATAATCATTAAATATTGCACTTCTTCTCTCTCTGGTAGACCGTCTTAAAAGCACTATTTCTTGAAATTCTTAAGGTGGTATAGTTTCCTCTTCAACATCAATATTGTCTTGTTCCGGATTCTCTTTTATTTCTAGAGGTTCATTGACAATAGATTCATTCATCATAGATGTGAGTTCATGAACCAATGAGTCTCCAGATATTCTTATTACAATTAGTACCGATGTGGATGCCTCTTGTATAGAAGAATCCTGTGATTCTTCAAAGATAATTTGATTTGTATTTCCCCTTTGAACCATAACATCATCAAAGAACTTAACTGTATTTGTCTCAAAAATTATTCTATTAGTGGGATCATAAAATTTTACCCACGGGATCTTTCTGCATATCCGATAAAATAGCAGCTAACAATCATTTCATCCAACTTCTTCTCTTGTGGCCTATAAGGCCGAGTTTCAGCTGGATAACTCCAAATTCTAAAATATTGGAGACTAGGTTTTCATCTAGTCCATAACTTATGTGGAGTTTTGTTTTCTGTCTTAGTCGGTACCTGATTCAAAATGTATGCTGCTGTCTTAAGTGCTTCTCCCTATAGGTTCAATGAAAGTGAGGTATGAGAAATCATGCTTCGCACTGATATATATTCTGCTAAGCTAATAAATATTCTAATTTATACTCAATTGTAGCCGCAAACGTACGAACTAGTCAAGTAGTAGTCGGGGTGTCGAACCACAAGGATAAGGGTGAATTACAGGTTCTCACAAGGTTCACTAATCTAGTCAATCGAACGAGTATTTTAAATAAAACTGAAAATGCATTAAAAATATAAATCTAACAACAATAACTGAAAAGTTTATCAAAGAAAGGAATCTAGGGGTTTTCGGCTCCACTCTCACTTGTTTGGTCAATTCACTCTATTTGATCTTTTAATATGTTTTAGTGTTTTTCGGGGATTCAATTTTATATTTTAGTACTAAATTTACACTTTCGTGGCTTGCTACCGAACCTAAACAATTCGGGTTTCACGATTAAGTACCTCACCTTATAAGTCTAATCCCATTAAAATCAGTGAATCACTTTGGCATAACCTAGATTTTGTACTTCGTCTTTCGGTACCTCACATAATTTCTAGGGTTTTCCTCGGTTTTCCCTTAGGTAATAAGTTTCACGATTAAATACTTGGCCTACGACCTAAATCACTGTTTTTGGTCAGAAAATTCAGTTCCACCTTTCGGTTTCCGCTTTCACTTCTAAGGTAACATGCAGTTGATTAAAACTAAGCATTCGATTTAGATAAAACAGCAATCACAAATAACAAAAACTAAAATATCAACACATGAGTACAATTAAACCATCTGAGTTATCGAGTTTACACCTAAACCCCTAGAATAGTGTATAGCCACAAATCATGTCAAAGATTCATGTTTAAACAACAGTACAACTTGAGAAAAGAGTAAAGAAAAAAATACACTAAGAAGATCAACGATTTCTCGCCCGGTTTTTGAATTCTCCTTCTTCAATCTCCTCTCTAATGATATCTTCCTCTTCTTTCTTGCTTGGTATCTATTCTCCAGTCCGTTGAGAGATGTCTAGGACGAAGGGGTGTAAAAACCTCTTAATTCCAATCAATAATCGCTTTCAAAATACAAATTCACGCTCCAGTCGTCAATAATTGCGATCCACAATTTTAGAATTGCTCATAAAAATTGAAAAATGTGGCTATTCTTAAATATTCTAAAATATCTCGTAATTTGGAGAAAAAAAAGAACCTGCTTCTATCACTAATCCTTAATGCTTATTGTCTGATCTAGTCGTGATTGCCCAATATTTTACCGGAGGAGAAAAACACAAAAAGACATGGCAGAGCTAAGCTGCAAGCTGCAACTTGAACGATGGAACTTCTAGTTTTCATGGTGATAGAATAATTATACCCCGTTTATTTATTTGATTGGATCGACCACTCTGCTGGCCAAATGACAAAGAGAGGTGGGCTCGGCAGGACAGGTTATCATTTCAAGGATCTTTTTGTTGCTCTGTAGCTTTGCGCACGTTCAGATTTGCGAATGTTTGTTAATTGTTAGATTAGATAGGGCAGCACAAGGTGTATGTGAAATATGTGCTCGCGTGTGCGTCTTTAGTGTATCAAAATGTATTCCCAATTTAAGACGATTCATGTAAATACTTGCCTTTAGTTTATGATCCATTCACGTTTCTTGCACCAAACTCCCCGTTTGGTAGCTTAGCAAAGTTGATTTAGAGAGCAATTTACTTCAGCAGAATTAAACAGCAAGAATTTTAACTTTATATTAGTGTTTTAAAACAAATTTATCCAACAATCATTCCCTACTTTTACTATTGTTTTCCATTTTAATTACATATGGGCAATAACAATGCCTTTAATCCCAAATAAATTGGGGTAGGCTATAATTTCATATGGGCCACTACTATATTATTTATACTTTGGTTAAAAGTACCAATGTACATTTTATTCATATTTAGTAGCTAATAATTTTGTCTTAAATATTTTATTTAATTGATTATTTCTGAATTTACATCTTAAATATTTTGATTTTCTAATTTAACACTTTAATCATCCACTCATAAACAACATAACACACATAAGGGTATTTTGGCCCTTCAATCATTATTCTATATTTTTATTCAACACTGCAATAGACTTCGACTTGCTTGAAGAAACTTCCCTCGCTGCCTTTTTGGTCGTTGAGTCTACGGTCAAGGGCATCTTACTTCATCAAATTATCAAACGTTAATGCTTTAAAATTGAATTTAAGTGTTTAATTTTACTTCACCAGCAAAAACTGTCACTTAAATATTCCGTAAGAAGGATTACAGCGCATACATGCACTTGCTTGAAGCTTGTGTTTTTAATTTGTTACTGATTACGCAGCATTATGGATCCAAAGGTTATTAAGAAAAATAGGAGGGCGTAGTTTTGAAATAGCTTGGCCAACAATTTGTTCATTCATGCAGAGAGAGTTGGGCTAGTAGGGACCTGAACCTCCAATTTTAAAAAAAAAATTAATTAAGTAATTATAAAATAATTTTAATAACAAAATATAAATATGATGCTCCAACTTCTTAAATCTTAATCATCTGATAACCTTATTAATTATTTTTCGGCCCCTCTATTCTTAAATAGGGATATGTGAGACTCGCGCTTAACAATTAACACAGTTAAAGTGTTGTCGTTTGCATCAAATCACATCTTTTGGAGAGCTTTGAAGTATTTTTTATCTGATCCGTTCGATCAGCGATCAACGGTTTTCGGTCGGAAGGACACTTAGGAATAATAGAGTTCTGTTATTCCTTTCGAGATAACAGGTGATTTGGTTCCCTCTTTCCTACTTGTTACAACTTACAAAGGCGTCACACATACATTTATATGTCACAGTTAAGAAATCTTTTTGTAAAAAAAAAAAAAAAAAAAAAAAAAAAAAAAAACTCTTTTTATAATTTTAGGTACAGTTTTTTTAATTGCTGTAGTTGTGAAAAAAATGATTGTTAATGTAATCCTATATAATATAGAACGGAACAAATACCACTCAATTTGAAATAAGAATGAAAAAAGCACTTCATATTACATTATATATTTCATATTTTAGTATTTTTTTCATTCTTTCTCTGCATCGAAATTATCATTATAGAGTTTTCAAGTTTTTAATCCATACACGAGGTTTATGCTCATCCGTTTTTGATCCATAGCCTACAAGACCCATATATTTTTGAAAAAAAAGAAAAAGAAAATGCTCCTATCCTCGATCTTTAGTCAGCCCCTGCTCAAGAATCTGAATATCCACCTATTTAATAATAGCGAACTTTATTGAAAGACAATTAAGATAACATGTTTACAAGTCTTCTATTCTAATTTCAATTATTGCTGCAATTATTTGGAGGAAGACAACTCGAGAAGACGCTGCTTGAAGCATTCAAGCGTCTTCTCATCTGCCCGATGGCACTTCTGAGTGAACTCCATCAGATCTGACCAGGTAAAATCAGGGTATAGCCGTGTGTCATTCGGTCCTATGAGTAAATCATGAGCTCGGATCACCTTGTTGTCCCGAGGGCAGACGAAGAAGGCAATAGAACGGCGGCTAAAGTGCCGATTCACTACCGCCCTGTGCACACAACTCTTGTAGATCCCATTCGTCATTGCCTGAAAGATGCATTTGGGTATTTTTCACATCAACAATGAAGAAGGACTTGTGTTCTATGATTGGACAAATTGATGGCTCTTTTCTAGTTTTGTAAGTTTGTACAATGAATTTTGTTCCAGAGAAAATAATACATAATATTTTTTTTGAGTAAAGAAAGAACACAGAATATAAATTGCAATAAAATGAAGAACACAACAGTACCATAAAAGTGTCTCCGATATTGACGACCAGTGAGCCGGGAACAGGAAGGATAGATTGCCACACACCACCCGTAAAAACCTCGAGCCCTTCCAGTGCCTCCTCCTGTTGTAATATGGTCAATGCCACAGTGTCAGAATGCGGGCCGGTGCCTTGTGTCAGCTCTGGCTCGGGGCAGCGAGGATAGTAGTTAGTCCTCATTATGTAACCACAGTCCTGGAAGAAGTCTCTGTAGTAGTCTCTGCCAACACCCAAACTCAAGCCCAGAAGCTCCATAATGGACAGTGAAAGTTTCTTCATCGCCTCACAGTACTTCTGGTACACCAGCCTGATAAAAATAAATTGTGTTGTAGTTAATTTGGCTATCCGTACATTTGATATAAATGATCAATCAAACTGAAATTGTATAAGAAAATCCTATATCGAACTATTTGTTTGACAATTAAATTTTGAAAAAAAAAAAGAGGACCAACTTAGTAAAATTTGCCCAGGCAAGTAGAATATTCAGACCCAAATTATATACATCTCCCTAATTAACAACTCAATCCGATGTATGATCTAGCCTTATCTAATTGGCATTACTTCATAAAAAAAAAACTCAATAATTTTTTACTTCATAAAATAATTTGGGTGAGAATTGTTTAAATTGAACTCAAGTTTGAAATGCAACTAACACTCAAATTAAGTTTTTATCCAAAACATAATGGTTCAAGGACCTACACAGCCTTAACTGACCCAAAACCAATTATGTGAATTGATTTTTTTACGGACCAGGAAAAAAAAATCGAAAGAAAAAAGAACAAACTTAAAATGGAGTGACCCAATTGACGACCTGTTAATTAAAAGATTGAAATTGATCTGATCCGAATTGACAAGTCTAGTTGACCCGTATATCTTGAAACCCAAATGGTCAAATTCAAGGAAGCCTACAAACAAATAAAATGAGAAATGCCGAATGCTATATTGCAAAAAGGACATACAATGTCATTGTTTTTAGAAAGAAAATGACAACATTTTGTACAAAGAACCATGAATCTGTCATTTTCACGGCCTCCATATAAATGGAATATATTCCTGTATGTAGCATAGTAAAAAACTAATGTTGGTGACGAGTAGTACTCATAATAAATTAAGATACAAGTTGAACTTAAATGCGTACAAATCTTCACGTGACGAGCACGCTCTCAATGGCTATATACACATGTACCCACATGTAAACTAGCGTCAACATCAAAATCCTCTGACCACTAGCAGAATCCTTTAAATCCCAAAAACCAAATAGAAAAAGTTGAAAAGAAACAAAATTGACGCACACCGCTTTATAGTTAGTTCTGTTTCTATTAAGGGGCACAACTTCATAATAAGGTCAAAGGAAGTCAAAGGAAGGGAAGCTGTAGTCCCTCAAGGTTCTGCAATCTCATGTATTTAGAAAATACTTGAAAAATTATACTATTAATGTACAATTAGTATTTTAATCCCTCAAAAAAAAATCTTTGTACTTTGATAGAAAAATTTTATATTTTATCGGCCCTCTTTTTAGAATTCACATGTTCTTCTCGCAAATTAAGGAATAGTCTTAAAAGAGTGGTAATTTTGGAAGAGTAATAAAATAGTGTATTTTTAACTATTCGGAAGAGCGAAAATGTTGTTTGACAGTTATTGATCAGAACGGTTAAAATATGAATAATTATGATACTAACAATGATGATGATGATAATAATAATAAGTAATAATAATAATAATTATAATAATAATAATAATAAAATAATGATCATAATTATAATATAATATAATAATCATAATATAATAATAAGAAATAATTATAATCATAATAATATAATTATAATCATAATCATAATAAAATAACAGTAATAACAACTAATTATAATCATAATAATATAATTATAATATAATCATAACTATAATCATAATATAATAATATAATGTAATATAATAATAATGAAATAATAACAATCATAATAAGATAATAATAATAATAAAATCATAATCATAATCATAATAATATAAAATAATAATCATAAATAATCATAATTATAATAATATAATAATAATAAATAATCATCATCATAATTATATAATAATATAATCATATTTATAATAAGAATATAATATTACAATACTAAAATCATAATTATTATAAATTATAATCATAATCATAATATAATAATAAATAATTATAATCATAGTAATATAATTATAATATAATCATAGCTATAATCATGATATAATAATATAATATAATATAATAATAATGAAATAATAATAATAAGTAATAATAATCATAGTCATAATCATAATAATATAATCATAACCATAATATAATAATATAATAATAATAAAATTATAATCATAATCATAATAATATAATATAATAATAAATAATCATAATTATATTAATATAATAATAATAAATAATAATCATAATTTTAATAGTATAATAATAATATAATCATATTTATAATCATAATATAATAATACAATACTAAAATCATAATTATTATAATATAATAATAATTAAAATAATAAAATTGATCATATAGTAATAATACTAACAGTGATGTTAATATAATAATAACAATAATTATTATAATAATATATAATATATAATAATAATAATAATAAATAAATAATCATCATAATATTAATATAATAATAAATCATAATCATAATAATAATATAATAATAAATCATAATCATAATTATAATCATAATATAATAATATAATATAATATAATATAATATAATATAATCAAACAATAATCGTTATTCCGACGAGAGCTAATCCGATATACCACTTATAACTTGATATACCGGGTTAACACTTTTCTACACTCTTCTACTTAGTTTAAAATTCATTTGACAAATTAATTCATCGGAATAACTTTTTTGTTCTAATTTTTTGTTATTCCACCAAATGTCAAACGTACCTAAAGTATTGTCCACTGCATAAATCTAAAATACATCATTATGATCATTCTGCACGTGATTCAAAATAGACGGTTGGATACATCTTGGATAGTTACTTCACGTGTGGAGTAGCATAGAGGATAAAGACTCCTTTTATCCTGCTCAAGCTCCGCTATCAATTGATTTCTATTTTATTTATTAATAATTTATTATTCTCACATTATTTAATTGGAATTAATTATCTCTTTTTATTTGGTTAAATTATAGATACTATATTAAAATTCATGAGAGTATTGTTACTCTGAATATATGGTTTAGATGATGAAAATTAAAAAAAAAAAAAAAAAAAAAAAACTGTCTACGTACCCCATGGGCTCATACTCTTTTCCAAGAGAAGACCTTATGAACTCAATAATATCAGCTCCGGACTTGAAAGACAGGCACTCCTTCCACGGCAACTTCTCTGAGAAACGCTCCGAATGTGCCCCGGAGTAGCCCGACATGCTGCCTTTCTTCTGCACCATATTTAACTTTGTTTCCAATGGCATAGTGAAAAACTCAGCGGCGTGATCCAATGCTTCATTCAAGATATTCGTGTCAATGCCATGGTTCACCACGAGGAAAAATCCATGGCTTTTGCATGCAGCACGTAGTGCATCAATCTGCTCCTTGATTGATGGCGCGTCTCCTGTCAGGACAGCTTGTAGGTCGATTATTGGGGCATCAAGGACTCCTGAGGCAGGAGCTGTCTCGGATTTTGGCCAAAGAAATTGCTTGGGGATGGTTGGTTTGTTGGTTAGCATGGTGGGGATTAACATCGTATTGCCATTTTGGGAAATATTTGAGGAGGGCAGAATTGAAGGGGCCATGTAGAGGAGAAAAGGAATTTTCTCTTGTTTTCGCCTTTTTCCTTCTGAAAGAAGAATGAAAGATTTTGGTGCCTAGAAGGTGTTTTATATAGGACTTTGTAAATGTAACAATCTGCGTATTTTATTTAATAAATTTCCACTTTTGTAGTTTTGAGCATATCTTTATTTTCATATCCTCATCAGTCATCATATATCAAAACAAATATTTCCATTTCTGTAATGTGAGCATATATTTATTTTCATATCCTTATCATGCCTCCATATTTTCAATGTTTAGTGCGTGAAAAAACTTAAAACACATATTTCAAAATTAACCCCTAATTAATTTTGACTTACAAATTTCTAAGTTTGCATGTTAAAATATATTCTGACATTTTAAATTCGTTTTTGATGAGCACAATCATGAAGAAATAAAAGCATACAAATGATTCTTATTAGTTGAATCTAGGGTTGTCAATGGCACACTTTTGGTCGTTTACCCGACCCGTATCGTACCGGATAAAACGGATATTGGTAAGGTTTTATTTTCGTTAGGTTATTGGGTATGGGTATGGGTAAGAAAAAAATTTCGTTAACTTATCGGGTATGGATATGGGTAAGGGGTTTTCGTTACCCGTTATCCATTGGGTAAATTATATAAATATATATATAAGTATAATTATTTTATATTTTTAATAAATATATATAGTTAAATTATATAAATATATATATAGTAATTAGTATATATTTTTTATAATAATTGACATGAAAAATTATATGATTTATGTAATATCTAAAATGTTAATTATTATTGCACTTTATTAGTATATTTATTTAATGCTATTTATTTGTCTAAATCAGACAATTTTTTCATTGAATTATTTTTATTTTTACCCGTTATCTACCGTTACTCATTCGTTACCCGAAATTTTTAAGGGTAGGGTATGGGTAAAGACAATTTTAACGGGTATGGTTAGAGTATGGGTAAAAAAATTATAATGGATACGGATATGAAAATATCTCCACCCATATCCATATCCTATCCATTGACTGCCCTAGTTGAATTTCATTTTATTTTATTTTTTATTTTTTAGAAATGACGCTTTATTTTATAATTTGAGTTATAAAATTTATAAATTATTTACATAAAAGGTATTTAGAGATATTAAAAAAGGAATATTAATATACAGATATTCAAATCTCCGAGTGTGGGCAAGGAATTAATCTTATCATCTATTTTTAGTATATCTCCAAGTTTAACTTTTTTATGTGATGACAACGAAACATTTTTGTTTCTCTAATGACCAGCTAAGGTGCATGGTTCATTCGGTTACATTTGGTTGGTTAATTTATTTGAGACACAATCATAGAATTTAATACAGCCTTGTTGATATGTATAACATAAATATTATAATCTCCGTTCAATTTAAATAAAATAAAATTTGCACAATTCCTGGAGCATATAACCAATTGGGCCATGCGACAATACCAACAAAAACCAAAATGAATTGCAGTATCAACATCATATCGTTGACACTCTCTTAAGGCAATGACAATTGGTTGCTCACTTGTCTGGAACCCAAATAATGGAATCTCAAAGATCTCAACAGAATCCTAAACAAGTTCAGTATTACCAGCAAGCACTTGATGCTGGTAAGATTAATTTTAACCAAATTAAGGCCTGCTTGTTCGCAAGTAGTGGTAGATACCGCGTAGTTATATATACAATGGAACAAGATAGAAATACAGTTACTCTTATGGGAAAGGATGACTTGATAATGGTTATCTTGGCAATAGCTCTTCAAATAAATATGAAAAAAAAATTTAGAAATAGAATTTTTTTTATAGATATATGTTCTTGTACTTATATAGTGATGGTGATTAAAATTTCATATAATTCATTATCATTGGTACTCCATCAAAACCGATAAATTAAAATCATTACAAATTATATAATATTTTGATGATCTTTGATGAACTATCAAATGATAATGAAATTCCATGAAATTTAAGTCACTATCAATTTATAAGTGAAAGAACATATCTACAAATTTCTTTTTATTTTTTAAATTATTTTTATATTTATTTGAAAACTTATTATTAAAATTATTTTTCTTCACTGTTGATGCAAACATCATAGCATCAGTCCCTTAATTTGGCGTACTAACTCTTCAGAGAACGTGTAGACAGTAAAATTACTCTAATAACTTCTGTACGTCCTTTTTTTGAGGTAAATAGGCAAGTGCTCACTTTATTTTCATTTTTTTGAGATAAAAAAAAAGTATCCACGAGGATTGAACCTCCGTTTAGAAAATAATCCAAACACTTGACCACTAAATTAACCATGTGCCTAACATCTTTAGGCTTTGGATCCGTATTTCAAATGGAAAAGTATAACTAGGACGTACGACCATACAATTCTAATATGGACGGGGATTAAAAAGAAGGGATGGAGTAACAGTACTCCGGAGCAAATCCTTTAAAAAAATTTCTTACCTAATCTTTTATTTTTGGCAAAAAAAAATATTATATGTAACTAATTTTTATTTTTTGGCAAAAAAGTACCTCGGTCTACATAAGTGAGTCGAATAAATAAATCAGATATTTATATAAGTGAGTCAGGTATTTATATAAGTGAGCTAGATATTTAGATATGTGACTCAAATATTTAGATATGTTACTTAGGTATTTAAATATGAGACTCAGATATTTAGATATGAGACTTAGATATTTAGATATAAAATTTAAATATTTAGATATGTGATTTAGGTATTTAGATATGTGACTCGGTTATGTAGTAAATAATAGCAAGATAGAGAAAAATAGTCTCGGAAAATAAAATCACATGAGAGAAACTGACAACCATCACATGAGTTGTACGGAAAAAATGTGCGTGATAGATGAGAGAGAAGAAAAGTCTCGGGAAATAAAAAAGGACTTGAATATTATATATATATTTTTAGATATTTAGATAGGTGAACTAGATATTTAGATAGGTGAATTAGGTATTTAGATAGGTGAATTAGGTATTTAGATAGGTGAACTAAGTAATTAGATAGGTGAACTGGGTATTTAGATAGGTGAATAACGTATTTAGACAGAAAGTGTCAAACATCACAAATGAATTAGGTATTCAAATATGCGAACGCGGTATTTAGATAAGTGAATTAGGTATTAGATAGATGAGTTATGTATTTAGATAGGTGAATCAGGTATTTAGATAGAAAAAGATAAATATCACATGAGTTGCACAAAAAAATGCATGTGATAAATGAGAGAGAGAAAAAGTTTCGGAAAATAAAAATGACTTGGGTATTTATATATATGTCTCAGATATTTAGATAAGTGAACTATATATTTAGATAAGTGAACTATGTATTTAGATAAGTGAACTTGATATTTAGAAAGAAAGCCGATAATATTATATAGGATGTGTAGAGAGTCGTGTTATACGAAAAGTCGCGTTGTACATAAAAACGTGTGGGGATTTTCTTGAGGGACGAAGACTTGAGAGATAAAAAGATCTTCTCTAAAAAGGAAGCATGAGATTATTTTCGAGAAACATGAATTTGCCTCCAAACACATGAGTTTGAAAAAATTAGGGGATATAAGTTCTTAGGCTTTAACGGTAAACAACTAAATCAAATGTTATTAGTCAGATAATTTTTAGTCGTCGCTTAAACATAAGTATAGGTTATTGTAGAGGTAGCAATCGGTCATGTTAGGTTGGGTCAAATTAGTTTGATTTAAAATAAAAATCACGTGGGGTTGGTAAGGTAAATTTCGATGTTAGCTTTATTTGGATATTAAGTTATTTTTTATTGGATTGCAAGTTATTTAATATTGTATCGGATCAGATCGGTTAAGATCGAGTTAGTTTGACTGTTTAAAAAATCAAGTCGGATCTGGATTGGATTGGATCATATTTTTCCATCTCTAGATTATTGGTTTTAGCCTTCCGATTACTTGACATCACTAACTTATGCCATTTGTATAAATGGTGCTTGGGGGTAGGGGCCGGCCCCCCACCCCCCCCCCTAATTTTTTAAAAATGTCTGAAAAATATGTATAATTTCATAAAAAAATAAAAATTTATATATCTCACCCCCCTAATATTTTTTTTCTCTGTAGTAAATGTCTAATCCCTCCCATCTCGGCCTCTCCAATCTAAAATTCTGACTCTGCCCCTAGCTGGGGGTGGATCCAGGTGAGTCTACGGGTTAGTTGATCCCCCGACTAGAGATTTTTTTTTAAAAATAGATTTATAATTATGTATATTTTAAAAAATTAGAAAAATATATTTATATTTATCCCGAAAAGAAATTCAATTTTGAACCATGCGTCAAATTTCGTCTCCGCCTCTAAATGATGCCAACCTGTTTAGCCAAGGAACTGAGGTTTGATTATTCATATAGGGAAAGTAGGAATATAATTATTATTCCGATGAATTAATTTGCCAAATGAATTTTAGACTAAGTAAAATAGTGCGGAAGAGTTCTAATCCGGTATACCAACTTATAGGTGGAATACCGGATTAGCTCTCGTCGGAATAGTGATTATTGTTTGATTATATTGTATTATATTATTATATTATGATTATAATTCTAATTTTTCATTATTATATTATTATATTATGATTATGATTATAATTTTTATTATTATATTATTATTATTTTTATTATTATTATTATTATACTATTATTATTAAATTATGATTATGATTATCATTATTATTATATTATCATCACTATTAGTATTATTATATTATTATAATGACTTTTATTATAATTTTATTATTATTATATTATATTATGATTATGGTTATATTGTTATAATTATGATTATTTATTATTATTATTATTATATTATATTTTTATTATAGTTATATTATTATTATATTATGATGATTATTATTATATTATATTATATTATATTATATTATATTATTATAGTTATGATTATATTATTATTATATTATTATGTTTATAATTATTTATAATTATTATTATTATTATTATTATTATTATTATTATTATTTTTTATTATTATATTATTATGATCACAACTATTATTCTTATTATCATGATTATGATTATTATTTGATTATGTTGTATTATATTATTATATTATGATTATATTATTAAAATTATGATTATTTATTATTATGATTATTATATTATTATGATTATGATTATAATTATAATTTTTTTATTATTATATTACTATATTATGATTATGTTTATATTTTTATTATATTACTATTTTTATTTATTTATTTATTTATTATTATTATTATTATTATTATTATTATTATTATTATTTACTATTATGATTGTCACACCCCGAATAATTAAAACGGAATAGGGGTGCTTAATCCCGCCATGCACGCACGACGAGACGTGCGTACGGAAGGCTAAGTGAATAAAATAAAGTAATCACAGAATAAATAAAATATAATAATAAATATAAATACATGACCATACAGTCCATAATGAACAAAGAGTATACAACGCCTGCATAGGTGGGGCTAGCTCCATCGGAATGGGCAGCAATCTCTCAAAATAAAAACCCAAAAGAAAAAAATAACACTCAAAACCCGATGGATCCTATCCAACTATTCGGCTCACATGCAAATACAGCGAAGCATCCCTGTCATCGCGTAGGACTGTCCCTAGCACTCGCTCCAAGAGAATCCCGAACCAGTAATATCTGGATCCCACAACCACCGTGGAAACGTGAGTAATTTTAAAAATTACTCAGTACGGATTTAGATTCAGCCTTAAGATTTGATCTTCTTTCCTAGACTGGACCCAAATGTCGATACTGGTGTTTCAAAAGGTAATATTATATTCATGTGAAAGTAAAACAACATTTTATGCATATTTTGAGAAAACACCTACATGAATGACATGAAATGACAAATAAACTCGAAACAGAAAGTCTGTGGAAATAATAATATAATATAAGATATAAAGTACGAAAATTCAAACACCCGAAATAAATATCCAGATTGTAAATTTACCAGACCCATCCCGAGCGGGCACTATTAGGGCCCAATTTACTAACTTAGGACTTTATGTTTGTGCAACGATAACGCCGCACAAATGATAATTCGGGCTCCCGAGGCGATAGCGCCCTAGGAGAGTGAACGGTTATAAAGCTCGTACTCTGATCTGCTGAATCTGATAATTTACCTTACAAAATAGAAACAAAGGAATATAGTATGTTTTCAGTTGTCATATCGTCAAAAGGAGATAACTACCCATGAATTAACAAATCGAAAATAAATGAGAGCCTACACTGTACAACCAAGGGTCAGAGGACCGCATCCCGTAAAAGCATCAAAATAGAATATAAACAAATGGGAGCCTACATTGTACCCACAAATGGGGTCAGAGGACCGCATCCCGACTTTCTCTGTACCAACTAGGGGCCAAGGAGAAAGCCCTTGGACAATACCAGGATCCTAAATAAGCCGGATAAATATAATAACATAATATCACAAAATAGATTCCAGTCTCGAATATGGCCGCCCACACTAAACACTGAAGGAAATGGTATCCTAATCGCTCAAAATGAATTTGAAATTAAATCATATTAAGAATAATAAAAATATAGTATTGATCAAAAAAAACACTCCGACACAGCCGAACCCGCCAAATCACGGGATCGGTGGATAACCCGACAGGCAAAGATGCGCAGTACATATACAGACCGGTGGGTCCCACGGCATATGGGTCACCGTACATAACCACAACGATGCCGGTTATGCAAGGCAACTCAGACTGAGAATTACCCGATCCGCCTCTCAGCACTCTCATGCATTTAATGCATGATTTACTGTCTGAATTAATTAATAATTAGTAATAGTAATAATATTTTTCTAATAGATATAATCTACAACTTGAATTATTTAAATCTATCTAATCTTATCTCGGGAATATTTCTCGAATCCTACTCCTATCATGTCTACATGCAACATGATATGATATGACATGCGAATGCGGGTAGGCCCAGAAATGCTGATCAAGTACCAAATGCATATGAAAGTTCAAATTTGGTTTCTAATCAATTTTGGTTAGAAAATACCGCAGTTCAGATTTATTTTAAAAATAGTTTTATTTTCGGTTTGGGCTCCTATTTCTGAAAAAGAAAAGCAAATCCCAGAAAACCGTACCTGAGAGTGCTGGTGAGGATCGCGGAGTCGCTCTACTCCGGGGTAGAACACCGACCTCGGGGTCAGCGTCTACGTACGTCGGGTCAGGAGTGACCTCGTACTCCGCGAGTGGATCGAGTCGACTATATCACCTATTTTAATTACAATTAGATGTTTATTAGTTTTAACGTGATTTATTTCACCATTAATCAATTAAATTAGATTGATAATTTAATTAAGTATTTGTTCGGGTTTCATCATATTTTCTCAAAAATTCAGCAGCATTTCTGCTACATCTATGCGGTGTCGAAAATTTTAGTTGTTCGCATATTGATTCGTTAAATTATGTTTATCGTTCTTGATCTATTTTATACGTTCATTCTTTATTTTAGTTTGGAGTTTGTGGATTTAAATTTCTAAATCAATTAATTTTTAATAGAGAAATTGATTAATATATATTATATAGTATATATAATATCACATCCTAATATTTTTTATTTATTATTTAAAAATAGAAAAATTAATTAATATATATTCTAATATATATTAATTATATTCTAATTATCATTTTTCTTATGTTTTTAAATTATATATATTTTACTTTATTATGTATGAGTATTATTATTGGATTTTTATAAGTTAGAGAGAAAATAGTTTTTTTTTTAAATAAAATAAAATAAAATAAATAAATAAAATAAAATAAAGTAATGAAAAATAAAATAAAGATAAAAATAAAAATAAAATTAAAGAAAAAGTTATTATGTTATTAATGTGGGTTGGTGTTTTAATGTTCGGGATCATACGCTGACTACCGAATCGTTGGTGTCAATGCACCGATATCCCGAAAACGGGGGCAGTCAGGGAATCTAATCATTTCCCAAGTATTTAAGTTTACGTTTTAATCCATGGATACCACCAAACCTTTCGGGGCGGCTTCTAATTAATTATCACGTTTTATTTTTATCACTTATTTATCATGGAACTTTTTAATATTGTTGGGCCTTAATTAACTTTTCTAATTCTAATTAATAATTTTTTTGTTAATTAAAGAAGAATTATTTGCCCAATAGTAATTTACTTATCCTAAGTACATAGGGTTCACTTTTGGGCCAAATTAGTCCTAAATTCAACTAGTTCATATATCAAAATTACCACCTAATTATAGAGAATTATCTTAAGGCAGTAAGCAAGGTCAGAGCCAACAAAAAAAATCAGATAACAAGCCACAAGGCCATAACAACAGATGACAGATGCATAATCAGACAACAAAAGTACAAAGAGGGGCCAGTATCAGACAAAAAGGGCAACCCAGTATACAAACAGAAACAAAACAAGTATACTAGTAGCACCACAAGACAATAGAGGGGACACATTACTTCACTGGTACCACTTGGTACCAATGTAACAAGGTTTACAATAACCCCAGAAAACCGGCATTCAAATGGGAGATAAACCAGCAAACAGAACAAAGTGGCAAGGAGGGGGGCATATTCTAGCACATGAAGAACAATCCAGCCAAAAGACATAACAAAATAGTATATCATCAACAAAAGAACTATCCAGTACCAGCAAGCTAACAACAACCCAAAAACCCAATGTCAGTCCCCAGATCAGCAAGAATCGACAGGCATAACAATACAAGACCCTTAACAGTCACAAACCCATTGTTTGAGGCCCCTACCTCACTAGTACCCAAAGGTACAAGTGTACTAGGGGTCAAAGTGATATCAGAAACCAATCCCACAAGGTCAGGGTAGTACAAACAAGCCAAGCACAGTACGACAAACTAAGAACAGCACAAGGAATCCCAATATCGGTGTTGCGCTAGCAACAGAGGCAGTCCAAAGAGGCAAGGGGTACCAAAGAAGGGAAAATAAGGCGTACCAGTAATTGAATCCCACAGTTTCGATACATTTTACCCCTGCAAAACAAAAGCACATAGACATTAATCAGCAACCAACATACATAACAGACAAGCAATCATCAACAACCAAATCAGCGAACAACATCAGACATCACAGAGATACAAAACAGTAAGGGTAGGGTTTTTTTACCAGTAAAAGAGTCAGAGAAGGAAATCAGCAACAGAGCAACAGGGCAGAGCTGGGATTCCCGACCACACCTTTCCCTATCTCTTGCACCGATCAACTAAACAAACCAAGGCGGAAATCTGTTTTTTTTTTTGTCTAAGCCTCAACGCATGAGTAAAACCGAGCAAGAAGAGAGCAAGGGGCTAGGGAAGCCCTTTATAGATAAGGGGCGGCACAACGGTCATAGGGGAGGTGACAACAGTTAGAGAAATTACGAGACAGGAAAGATGGTGGTTAGGCTCTCTCATCAGTAGAGAAGAGAGAGACAGAGAGGCGCGGCTACGGGAGCAGGTGAGGAGGGTGGCAAGATGGGTGAGGGATGAGAGAGTCAAGGGAAGGGACAGTTAGTGACGGAAAGGGGGAGAGTGATCGGGCGAGAGGTCACAGAGAGGGAGGGAGAGAGAAACGCGGAGAGAGAGGGGAGAGAGTAAGGTCGACGGAGAAAGAGGGAATGAGAGGTCATATCGTCGCCAGAGAGAGAAAGGGAGAGGTGTGAGAGGTAGTGGGTAATAAATGAGAGAGAGAGTGAGTGGGTATTAGGATTCTTTGTGGCGGGGATTTTGTAGTCTTTGGTGTGGCAATCATATTTCTACTTGTTTTTAGTTATTAAATTTAGGAAATTTTAATATTTTGTTATTGTAAATCATTTATATTTCTTGTTAAATCCAAATAGGGTTAAATCCAGAAACCATTATAAATGTTTCGATTGTATTTATTTAACAAATTAAATTCTTTGACTTAATTTAATTTATTTTAAGCGATTATTCATTTGATAAATTCATAAATAAGCTTTATCTTTCTTTATTTATTTATAATTCATAAATAAAATAATTAAAATAGATTGTTATGTTTGAGTTTTATTAATTATTTCATTACGTTATTTCATAATTGAAATTAAGATTTGTGGTCACTACTTTAATCGTTATTAATATTTATTAACTTATTGACCTTCTTAATTGTCTATATTATGTTATTTTTATTTATCAATTTATTTAATCATATACACCTATATATGTTTTCTTAATTATTGGTTTAGATTAGTTGTTAAGTTACGTTAAATCATTATTATTGCTCAATTTAATTTCATGGTTTGACAATGATTATTATTTTACTATTATTTTTATTATCATCATCATTATTAATATCATAATTATTCATATTTTAACTATTCTAATTAACTGCTACCAAACAATATTTTCACTTTTCTGAATAGTCAAAATACCACTCTTCTAAAAAAACACTATTATATCACTCTTCCAAAATTATTCGTTAATTTGCCAAACGGACTCATATTGTATACTAGATACGATCTGTATGCTATCGGAAGATTTAAAATCTCTGCCTGCCCCATACGATACCAACCAACATGAAACAGTACTCTTAGATAAACCATTGGCTGATATTATATACGAGAAAAGGATTTATTGGAACGAGCACATTACAAATTAAAGGAGCTGATCACATACAATTATAAAATTAGGTAACAAATGAACAACATATGATTGAAATCAGCTTCTTATAATAATGTTATGATGTACTACATGCAACACTTCCATTTTCAAACTTGAATACATAGGGTAATACAATCGAATTTGGTAAAAGAAAAATTATATAGTGGAATACAATCAAATTTGGTTTCCTTTAAATGTTAGATGCATCTTATATACAGTGGCGGAGTTCAAACTCAAAATTATAGGGGGCTAATTTTTTTATATATATCTTATAAATTGCATCTCAAATTTCAGATGGGTTAAAATTAAAAATTTATCATAATTACACTATAAAATATCACAAATCTTTGACACATATACTAATTTTTAATGAGGAGAGATATGCATGACGCTTGAGCCTTCCGAACAATTTAAATGAAGAAAAAAAGCAAATTTATAATACATAAAAGGGTTAAGCTTCCAACATTTTTAAGTATGTCACATCATCACTTTTTTCACCATTGATTTTATTTAAATCTTTTTATCTTTTTAAATTCAAGGATTTATATAAAATAGTTTTTCTCTCTCATTTAAATTAAGGTGTATTATATTTAAGGTGAAACTTAACTCTTAAAATGATATAATTATTTATATGATCTTTATAGATTGTTAGTGTTAGCTATATTATTTATTATTATAATTATCATTATTATTTAGTACTTAAAAATATTATGTCTAAATTTTTAAAATAAAATTTTATTAAATATATTTAAAATTTTATATTACTAATTATTTATTTGATGACTATATTATCGAGGTGAAACCCGAATTACAATCCTAACTAAAAATAATGAATGATAGAAATGGTGATGCGTCAATGTCACACCTATAAAATTTTGAGGCTAAACCTTCTTTATAAATTATAATTTATATCCATAAGTAAAAAAATAGAAATAAGGATTTCATTTTACTTCGAACCAAACATGGTTTATAAAAATTTTAAAGCATTCATCATATATACAATATCAGTATAAAAATTCCTTTTGTCTTTTGGTATTATATTTTGTTGAATAAAATTTTGATTATCACTACATTCTTATCCCCAACAAGTTATCAAACATATCTATCATGTATATGAGATAGAGAGGGACAATGCTTGCCCCAGAAATAGAAGTTGCCCCCTGTCTTGTTGTCAAAGAAGAGCTTGTTGAAGAAGGAGACTGGAGTGGTGACCCCTTTGTCAATCTCAAACGTGTTGTTGCGGAATTTGAAAATCTTAGAAAGAGAAAAGTAGAGAAGGAGAGGTCAAAAGATGCTAAAACAAATCAATTTAAGTTTTCAGTTTGTACCCTTCAAATTTAGTCCATAAGATTTCGTCTTTTCTATTATAATTATAAATTGGAATAGAAAAAATGTTCATTGGTCGATTTAAAATGGAAATATCGGATCTATTAGTTGGGATTTATAAAAAAATATCCTTAAATTATGTCAACAAATTGATCTGTAGCATTCATGCTAAAATTAAATTGTACTTAAAAAAGTAAAGGGGAGGATATCACTTAGGCGATTGTTACCTTAACAATCTTAACAATAAAATTTTAAATAAATCTGATTTTTTTTAAAGAACCTTAAAAGTAGAAAATATTTAAAATCCTATTATTAAATTTATATATTGATTATGTGTCAATTTCAAGTCGTTTTATAATCTTTTAAGATTGTTAAATTAAAACTATTACAAACTACATAAAATCTTGTTGGTTTTTATTTGTCTATCAAATGACGTTCGAGTTAGAGTATTGAAAATATCCGAACGGGTCAATCCGTCCCGTGAAATTCATGGTTGTGGCCCATCTCGTCCCGTATCATGTGAGACCCATGGGTGATCCGGACTCGAAAAAAATCTATTTCTAGCAAGGGTATAATTTAAAATTTCTCACATTGACCCCTCTAACCCATCCCATGAGTACCTATGACCCACTTAGATCCGTCCCACGCCTACCTATGATCAGCCTAGACTTGTCCCGCACCTACCCGTACTCGCCCATGCTTACCCGCGCATACCCGGACCCGGACTCGTGCCTACACGGATGCACGCCCTCTCTACCCCCGCTACCCATGCATGGCGACGCAACATGGTCGTGCTGCATGGCAGCGGTGATCCCGCTAGGTGGCGGTGCCGCAGGGTGTAGGCGGTGCTGCATGGCAGAGGCAGCACCGCTGGGTGGAGGCATCGCGGGGTGGTGGCGCCATAGTGTGGAGGCGCCGTTGTATGGCAGCAGCAGCGCCACTGGGTGGAAGCGACACTGCATTATTAGTGGCGCTGCATGGCACCGCTACATTATTGGTTGCGCTTCATGGCGCCGCTGAATTGTTGGTTGCGTTGTATGGTGAGTTATGATGCTTTATGAAATACAAATCTCCTATGCTTCCCGTCGTGTCTCAAATTTAAAAGTCCAAATGGTCGATCCAAACAGGTGAACATTATATTCATATTGAAATATTTTTGAAGAAAAAAATTATATATTTAAAAAAATACTATTTTTTAAATGAGTACAAAGTTTGTTGAACTAATTATTGCTACATCATCTAATACTAGTGATTTTATCGCCAATCTAAAAAATAGCAAATAATTATGCTATGATGCTCTACATAGTATGGATCTCTTCCGTGCTATGAATTATTTATTCATTTTTAAAGTCTAAATGATTGATTTGAACCGCTCAAATGATTTATATATGAATGGAGATTAAATTTTAATACTTTTTATATTTTTTAGATAGTAAAAAATCACTTGAATTAATTATTATGAGCTATTCAAAATAAGTGTTCTTCTATCTAAAAAAATTTAAAAAATATATAAATTTGATTACAACTAAAATTTTATAGAAAAAATATTTTAAATAATTTAGATTAAGATTTAAACTTTAAGAGTAAAGAAATAATGTATAACACGAAATGACAGCTAAACTCTATATACACACACGCATAACTAAATGCTCGTGAAAAGAACCTTACCGACCATCTGTTCAAAAAAATATTTAGCTGCCTCCACCTAAGAATTCCACATGAAAAGATCAGTCACGCACAATCACATCCGCCCTGTTTTGCCTCCCAAAACCAATCAAACCTCCAAATAAATCTCGCATGCAAGTCCTACTCATTGTTCACTTACACCGCCACACAAAGAAGCTTTAACAATATTTTTTTATCTCCTTTAATAATAATTCTTCAATCATTGTTAAAGGGTATTAGAAAAAAATATAAATAATTATTGTTAAATTATATTAACTAAAGCATTCTTAAAAAATCCATTAACAATGATTTTTTTGAAGAAATCGTTGTTAAAAGTCCCTTTAGCAACGATTTTTACTAAAAATTGTTGTTAAAGGTCATTTTTAATTTTCAGTTAACTTTAACTGATTTATTTATGAATATATAAATAACATAAATACATAAGAATAACATTGTTATATATATAATGTGTGTCTGTGTATATATATTATTCATTCTATAATATAAAAATATATATAATTTCTCAAAAAAAATACAACAAACAAATCTTGAGATTTCAATCACATTTTTGAGGCATCAATGAGTTTTTCAACCTCAAAAATCACCATCATAGCAATAGCGATGAACCTTATAGATATCACGAGGTTTTCATGGCCACATAGAACGTCTCAATCAGAATTTTCTATTAAAAGTTATGTCCGTTTGAAATTGAGATGGTCAGATTTTTAATTGTAATTTCTTTATTTTTTTCCCTTTTTCTCCTTCTTTGTTTCTCATATCTTTTTTTATATTTGAAAGAGGGGAGGAATGAGAGTAGTACTTACAATACAAAAGGTGTGGATTGAAGATTTTGGATCATTGGATCGGGATAAATGAACAATTAAATTTGAGTGTATAGCAATCGATTTTTAACACTCATATATAATATATATATCATGTATTTTTTAGAGTCCCTCATTTTTTATGGCAATTAGATATCCATAATTTTCAAGAGTCTCATATTTTGTTGTTAGTCCAAAAGTCCCTCAATGGACTAACAACAAAATGTAGGAGATAAAGATTCCATCAAGAATTTGGGACTCTGAAAAATTATTGATATCTAATTGCCATCAAAAATGAGGGACTCTAAAAAATACATTATATATATATATTATATATGAGTGTTAAAAATTGATTTATAAAATCATTGCTCATTGCTAAATACATCTTTAATAATGATTCTTTAATAACGATTCTTTGTAAGAAATTATTGCTAAATATATCATTTAACAATGGTTTCTTAAAAAGAATCATTGTTAAAGACCTTTTGCAACAGTTCATTGTAATGGTGACTTTAGTGATAATTTCTTTTAAAGAACCATTGGTAAAGCTTATTTAATAATATTTTTTATTAAAACCATTGCTAAATGTTTATCTCAACTTTTTTAACAATTTTTTTTTACTAAAAATCATTGCGAATTTTTTTAATATTTCAATAATGTCACTAATCTCTTTTAATAACAAAATTTACCGTTATTAAATTGATATTGCTAAGCCCTTTTGTTGTAGTGTTCATTTTTAAATATACTTAACCCAAAACTTGAATTAGAAGGCCAGAAACTGCCGAAATACAATGAGAAGTCTTGAAAAAAATTCAGCAGTCCAGTCTAGGGGACGACAAGGATTAGAGTTAAAAGTTGCATTATTTGTAAAATTGTATATTCTCAAAGCATGAAATGATGGTCAAATTTCCCATTATTTCTAATGTAAATATTAAATTTTAAACTTATAATATTTCACGGAAATTAAAAAGATTCCACCAGCACAGAGGATGTCGAAATTATTAATATATTTGAAGTTTGGTTGCCAAGCTAAAATAATCTTAATTAAATGACTGACATAGAATCATTTGATCTGGCAAAACTTGACCCAACCAAAAAAGAAAGAATAATCAATCCGAGCCCACTTATGGTACGAATGTTTATCGTTAATTCAATGAAGCCAGAACCTGACAAACACATAATCAAAACTTGGCTCGTCTTAGAGCCCGAAACTATATATACCCAAGTTGCTCAACTTGACTTAAAACCTGAGATGACCTGAAAGAAAAACTGACACCCAAATCAATTGAACTGGAGACCAGAAAAAGACCTACCTGAAACTGTCGCCAAACTGACCGACCTAAAATTCCAACTCCATGCACCCAATTGGGAATAGAAAGAAATGGTCCTGGTTACTTACTTTTGAACCCAACATCTTCGTTAAATAAAACCCCCATAAATTCCAGAGAATAATAAATAAGGCCAAGCATGTAGCCAGAACGAATAGTTCTGGACAAGAAATACTATCAACACCTAAATCTCATACATCCATCTCAAAATCACGTTATCAAAAAAAAAGAAACTCATGATGTGCCAAAAAGAATACAGTACAAGTAATACAAAATATACACCACCACGTTACCACATTCAACAACATTTAATAGTGCAATACCTATACTATGAACCAAAAAATGCAACAGCGGATGCTGCCATTCTCAAAAATTTAAGAGACGACTATACCAAAAGTAAGAATATGTAGAGACTTCATTTATGTCAAAGAATACCTATGCTATGGCTATGATTCTAAGACAACGGCGCTGTGCTAGTTTCAACCTCAGTGGGGCGCCATGTTGTCTTTTGAACGCAGAGTAAACCTTCTTTCTTCTTTGTGTATGTCATTCTGACCTCGTAATTTAGTGATTTTGCTATGCTCTCAATCTCATTTATGGTTTCACTAGTATCTCGCACAATAAGCTTCCCTTCAGGTCTAAGCATCCGATCCACCTCAGCCATGAGTGGCAAAATTTTGCATCTACAAGACACAAACGAAAGGAAAAGAAAAAGAAAAGGATGAGTTTTAGCAAACTCATTACAGTAATGTCAATGTCAGTTTTCCTTTCTTCTGCTTTTTGAGGTTTTTTACTTCTACAAGATCTCTATTCCAGAAGTTATTGTACTCCCTGCAAGACCATAAACTAGAGAAATTGCTCCTGCAAAGCAAATGTTGTGCATACCATCCTGACCACATGAAAAAATAATGCATGCCCTCCAAAATGTGAAAAAGAACTTCAGGACCACTTTCTTATATTTAGAAGACACCCAAAATAACCTTCATCATTGTTCTCCTTTAATGTATCGTGCACAAGAGCGGAATGGACAGCATTTCTAATGTTATAAATGCCTAGCATATTATTTCCAGTTATTCAGGAGGATACTTGATGCTTGGAGATTTTGTAGTTGTACACATGTATAATTGTCATTATAATAAGAACTCAGGCTATGTACCCTGAGTGGAAACAATGAGAATAAATTAGAAGCAAAAAAAAAAGCAGCAGATTACTAACTTCTTCTTGATGCGAGAGAAGAGGTGGTCAGCATGAAGCAGGTCATAAGATCTAGGATAGGTGCTGAACGACTCACACCAGTTGTGGTACATACCAAACAAGCCACGCTCATAAATTACTGGAAGTGTATCTGGTGAGTCAATAGGAACCACGTTCATCACCCACACCTTCATGTCCCTCAATGCTGCTGCAAATCTGCAGAGATGAAACAGAAGAGAGCAAACACGTTAACATACTGAATTTAAAAGGATAAATTACAACAGCTCAGGTTAATCTTGCTACCAAGCTTCAACCATTTCATACACCTGGTAAAGCTTTGCATAAAGTTACTGCCAAACAATGCTTGTGGTGGCAAAAATTTACATGCAAATAAATCAGCATGTTTTTTCAAACAAGAGCTACTTTATCTTCTTATAAATTTTTCAACGGTGAGGTAGCAAATGTTTTCAAGGTGGCTTCCAACCAAGGAATCTATACCACAGAGATGCACATAATAATATTAGTTAACAAAATACATATAACAACATCTATGATCTCTATACTTTCGGATTGAATTTGATTTCTAACTTACCCCTAATTTATTCGGATTAAAGACTTTGTTGTTATTGTTGTTTTAACGAAATACATATAACAACCCAAAAAACTGTATTACTAGGAGTTCACAAATATATAAAAATAGATGTTTTCAACTTTATATAACTAACATTTCTCTGTGGTTGATTGCTCCTGGGCAGGGTGTGCCGCCACCGCTAAGCTTCCTCTCCTATCATACTTCGCTGGTCCTAGTTGATCCAGCATAACTCTTTTCTCAATTCTATCTATGCTTGAATTCTCTCTCCTTCAGGAGTCTCTCTTGGTAATGGGCCTCCTCTTTATGCTGGGCCGCATTCTACAACTCTTACCTCCTTTGGAGTCTAGGCCTTCTTCTTCGGCGATACCATCATATGTAGAGGTGGCTCGCGTGCCTCCACAGCCCAGCGCTGGTTCCCCTGCCAAGAAGACTCCCCCTGAAGGAACAAGCCCAATCAGGATAGCCTCACTTGTCAAGATAGGTCCTATGCTAGGGATCCCGCCTGACAATGCTAATCTTGATTCGAAACCTTCACGTGTTCCCGCGCATGAAAAGACGAGATCGAATCTTGATCGATCTTCTAGGAAGAAGGAGAAACATTGCTTCAAGTGTGGTGAGAGAGGACACTTCGCCTCTACTTGTCATAATGCTCTCACGGTCTCACCTGCTTTCGTTGCCACAAGATAGATCATCGATCTTTCCAGTGTAAAAGAGTACGTCCTCCGACCCCCGGACAAAAGGAGAAAGATAATCCTTCATCTGAACAAGGATTTCTTCCTCCAAACACACAAAGAGCAGTGAACCCACGTCTGAGAAAACACAGCAACAACAACCAACTTCTCGACCTTTTCTCCCTCATCATTCTCAGCATCCCATGATGACTCCCTCTATCCTCCGTTCTTGTTTCTCTGAGGATTACAAAGTCAAGCATATTGTGAAGCGCCTCAAACGCTTTGTTATCCTTCACACATCAAAATCCTTTACTCCCAAGGTTCTTGAATAGTTCTTGCGTCAACATTTCTCTCAAGTTCGCTGGATCAATCATATTTTGCGCTGTCACAACCGTTTTTTGGTTGAATTACCCAATTACCGGTGGAAAATGGTTGCGAGAAGGTAAATTGGAAGCTAACGGTCAAGAGGTCCAAGTACTTCCAGCGGAAGGTGAAGATGTCAATCCTGGCCAGCCCCTTAAGCAATATTGGGTTCTGGTCAAGGGGCTTCCGTTGAAACTGAGTACAATTCAACATGTCCAGAAGTGTATTAAGAAGGTAGGCGATGTTTTGGAAGTGGATTGGTACAATGATAATTGGCTTGATAACAGATGGATTAGGGTTAAGGTGGCACTTCTAGGCATTTCATTTCTCCCTTCCCCGCAGACACGTTTCCTAACTAAGCAAAGGATGAAGGCTGAATTTCATACAATGACATTTGAGCCTAAGGTCGGTGGTATCAATAGCAATATCATCCTGACCATTAAGATCAGACATGGATATCTAAAGCTAAGGAATTGGCGGAACAAGTGCAACAGGAAATGTTCCCTAATTTAAGAACTATTGGTGGAGCTGCTACTATGGAAGAACATCTCGAGTTCTCGACCATCTTTAGGTTGATAAAGCTCAGCGTGGTGGGAGTCTTCATACTTTCCCTGCCGAGGAAATTGCTACTATGGCGACAATACAAAAGTGTCTCTGAGGAGGATACGATGGGGATGCTGGTACAAAGGCTGGATGAGTACACAAAGAGGCTCTAACTCCTTCTGTGACTCTCCATCTCACTAATGCGACGGCTGCCTCATATTTGAAAATTCTCCCGCACTAGTAGAGGAGGAACCATCTGTTATTTGCATCACCTCATATGATGAAATGATCACTAATTCTGAGATGGACAGTGAGACAGGGACCCACCTAGAACAATTGTTATTCCTTCTTCCTCCAAATTACTTGGTGGCAATGTTTACCGACTATAAGGTTGGCGGTCCTTGTTGGGGTTAATGATTCCAAACTAGATGTCCTTAACTACTTTTAAGGACTATTCAATTACTATTTTTCTTAAATCTAAATCAGATGATTTTCTTAAATCTAAATCTTAAGTCTCAGTAGTAACAGCTCAAGGAATGTCTTCTAGGATGAATTACAAAGCACCAGAACAACTATGATTGTCCCATGGTTGTTGGCTGGTGACTTTAATGCAATTCACAATAAAAGTGAAAGGCAAGACACGTCCTTCAACTCTAATACTAGCAGATGGTTTAATTCCTGTATTACAGCTACTGAAATTAATGAAATTTCTCTTTCCTCTAAAAATTCACTTAGACTAGGGGAGGTTCTAGTATTTCCATAGCCCTCTTGGATAAGTTCTTTTGTGATGATCTTTGGGACTCACTTTTCACTCCATTCTCTCACGAGTCTTTCAATAATTATGTCTAACCATAGTCCCTTTATCCTTAAAACTTCCTCCACTCCTCTGAAAAGTCAGATCTTCAGATTTGAACCTCATTGGCTTCAACATAAAGAACTTTATGAGCTTCATAAGAAATGGTGGACTGAAGTTCCACTTGATGACAATGTTAACAAAGGCTAGAAAAAAAAGATAACTAATGTCAGGAGGAAACTTAAAGGTTGGGTTGCTAATCTGAATGGTGAGGTCAGGAGAAGAAAAAACATCTCACTTCAGTTGTGACTCAGCTTGAGGAAATTTTTTAACAAAGTGATCCAACCACTGAGGAGATGCATTATTGGCAAAAAGCCCACCAGCAATTAGGGGAGATTTATCAGTCAGAGGAGATTTACTGGAGCACCAGAGCCAAAGAGTTATGGCTCAAGGAAGGAAATAGTAACAACACATTTTTTCTGCCTCCAAAGAAATAAAAAGAACCACATTGGCCAGATGAAAATACAAGGAAAAGTTTCCTCTGACCCTTCTGCTATTAAGAGGCATGTATGAAGAAGATGAGAAAGCTACAAAAGAAGAAAATGAGGCTCTCACTGCCTCATTTTCTAAAGAAAAATAAATGGGGCCTTTTCCAGATGTCTGGTGCCAAAGCTCCTGATCCAGATGGGTTTCCTATCATCTTCTACCAGCATTTTGGCCTATTGTTAAGGAGGATGTGCTGAGACTCTTTCAAACCTTTTTCTAAAGGTAAACTCCAAATTTCTCAACTTAGTAGAGGGATGGTATGCTTTATACCCAAGAAAGACCAAGCTCTCACAGTGAAGGATTACAGACCCATTAGCCTTCTTAATTGCATATATAAGTTGATTACTCGAGTCCTAACCTCAGATTTGAAAAGGTCCAACAACAGATTGTGGGTTTCACTCAAAATGCATTCTTGAAGGGAAGATACATTCTGAATGGCGTGGTTGCAGCCTAGGAAATCCTTCACCATACTCATGTTGTCAAAGATCCTAACTTTTGGTTAAGTTAGACTTGAGAAGGCTTTTGACCATCTGAAATGGGAGTACCTTTTGGAATCCTTTGAACAAAGAAGCTTTACTTATGTGATCCTCTGGATCAGATAGATTCTACATGGGGAAAGAGTTTGCATTAACCTTAATGGTTTCTTGACATACTATTTTGAGTGTACTAGGAGGGTGCGACAGGGTAACCCACTTTCTCCTTTATTATTTATTTTTGCTGCTAAAGGCCTAAATAAATTGATCACAGGAAGTTTCCAGGGGACTTCCAATGACTACGGCCTCAGTTGGCTGATGGCACTAAGGTGTCTCACATGTAATATGCTGATGACATCCTAATTTTGCTCCAACCTTCACCCCTAGCTATAGCTATATTGAAATGGATTTTAGTTGCTTTTGAAGGCTTTTCTGGGCTCAAGATCAACTATGCTAAAAGTAATGTCTACCCTGTAAATCTCCTACACTCTGAGGGTACAGTTTTGGCAGCTCAATTGGGCTGCAAAGTTGATACTTTCCCTCTCACATACCTGGACGTCCCTATTCAATAGAGAAAACCTTTCAAAGATTTCTGACAAGCCTTATTGAGCAAGGTTGAGAAGAAATTGAGTAATTAGAAAGGAAGGTATCTTTCTCTAGGAGGTAGAATCATCATCCTATAATCCATCTTGTCTGATGTTTCCTTTTATATTTTCTCTATTCACAAGCTTTCGATGTGGGTCAGGAAAAAACTTAACAACATCAGAGCAAAATTTCTTTGACAAGGTTCTAATCTCAAGCATAAATATCCTCTAGTGAGATGGTCTAGCATCTGCAATGGACAAAGCAATGAAGGTTAGGGGATTTTAAAATTAGAGAAGATGAACAAAGCACTTCTAGACAAAATGGTGCTCACACTACTCCAAATCCTCACTACCAAAATTTATGAAAATCTCTCATATTAGCCAAACACCTCATTAGGGGTTAAAGGAAGTCCCCATTTTGGAAGGCAGTGGAGCTAGAATTTGAATTAATCAACCTGAGTGCAAGAATGCACCTGGGCAATGGTGCTCTGACTAAATTTTGGTCAGATGTGTGGGCAGGGGAGATCTCTATCTCATATGCTCCCACAACTTGTTGCTCTGGCTACCAACTCTCAGTTAACAGTTCAAAAAGCATGGACGGTTGAGGATGAGCTTAGATTCCAGGTCGGATTCAAGAAACCTCTAGCTCCTCACCAGCTACCGGAATGGATGGACCTACAACATCATATTGCAGCATTTTCTCCTCATTAGGGTGTTTCCATACTATGCATTGGAGGTTACAACACCAAGGGTATTCGTTGAACTGCAATATCAATTCATAAACTTTGGTGGGATTAAGATTCCTCGATTTCAATCTTTATGGATGGTTGGTATTCTGTTGAAACTTCGAGTGTTTCCTTTGATTGGTCTTCCACAAACGTATTCTGACTAAGGATCAACTTCTGAAGAAAGGCTGGACTGGTCCCTCAGATTGCATCTTATGTGGCATAGCTTTCGAGGATGTAGAACACTTGCTTCATTACCCGGTCAGTTCTCAAATTACCCGGTCAGTTCTCAAATCTGGGACTAGGTTAATGCGATGGAGGGAGTGTCCTTTGACACTTCTTCCCTGGATACTCTTTGGGATTGTTGTCAGATTAGGGGGCTCAGAGTGAGTGACGGATACACATTGTGTTATGTGGGGAAATATGCTGGGATATCTAAGGAGAGCGCAACAGACTAACATTCGACACTAATGCTTCAGCTAAACCTATCTGATCTCTTATAACTCACATATATGCATTATTTCTTTATAGGACATGTGGCAGGGTGACTCGCTCAGTGGCTCTACCGGAGGAGCCTCATGTGAGTTCTGATGATTCTGATGAGGATTAGAACTTGTATTACTGATAGTGCTTGTCCCTTATTGGTTTATCTTTCTTTTCGTTTTAGACTGGTTCATGGTCTCTGTTGGGGGAATGTCCCATAGAGACAGTTTCTTGTTGTTATTAGGCTGACTTGTTGCAGACCATGTATTTATATGATTTCATAGTGGAATCGACGCCCATCGAGATTGCTACTTTTCAAAAAACTTTATATAACTAATTTCCAAAAGCTATCTGGAAGCATTTTAATTTTTAACCATCATAAACATACAAAAGAAAAGGAAAAGGAGCAAATGAACCAAAAAAAAATCAAACAGATGATTTTTAAGTCTTACCCGCCATAAACAGCTCTCATGTCCATGACATTCCTGATGTGGGACCAATCAATTCCCATGCCATTGATGTATGAATTGCTAACAACATGCTTCCAGTGTGCATAATCAGCCTCAAAATCTTTCGGAGCAGGTTTGCCATACACACCAGTTTGTGATTCATTCAACCAGTATGGCGCCTTCTCCACTCTCTTAGGCCATTGTTCTGGCCACCTGGACCCACGCATATTTGGATCAGCTGGTAGCTTGTGCATGCATGCTTGCAAAGATATGTTCCTAGAAAAAATATATCCATTAAATAGGTCAATTATGAAAATTGCTTGCTTCCAATCAGTATATATGAATCTTCTTTTAATTTCTATACTTCTGTTATTAATGAGTATGTTATTCACATCTTCTTAAAAAAAAGGTCCGTAACTGTGATCTTCAATAACAGGTCATTCTCATTCCCAAAAAAAAATAATAACAAAGTTTTGGAATAGTCCATGGAATTTGTCTAAAAGACCAACATAGTATATATACTTTCTATTTAGGGTAAATTACTGTCTGCAGTTTGACTCAAAGTTTGTGGAAGTTTCAAGAAATCATATACAAAAGAACAACTAATATAATTTTATTTAAAAATACTTACCAAGCTGCATTAGGGTCATCAGATTCTTGGCACATTGGAGGAGTGTTCTCTTTTCTTTGTTCATAGCATTTATTATCAGATGGTTTTTGATAGATGGCCAGACCAACCATGTTTAGAGTGTCTTTTGTTTTCTTCACCATTTTCCAGCACATTGCTTTCATCAGTTCAGACATCGCTGAATTATTCAAAGAAAAAGGAAGCCCAGTTATACCAACATTCCATATCAATAAAAGTTATACCAGTAAAAGAACCTAAGGAAAGAGAACTAACCATTCCAGATCTCAACATCTTCAGGTTCCTTTTGGTAAACAGGAGTAGCTGACCAGACAAAGTAACCGCCAGGTCGTAACAACCGGTTCAGCTCTAACAACAGCATACCACCTGGAGAAGATCATTAACATTAAATTGGTGAACAATTTAATTTCCGTCAATTCTGACAGCACAGCCCATATAACACGAGCTCATGTTTTCTATGCAATAGCATTTGTATTTTTGAGTCAGTGGAGGAAGTTTCAATTTACAAACTTCGTAAACCACAAATTAAAGCATCCCCAATCGTTCAGTGATTGCGCCCATTCAGGTTCTGATATGAACCAACTCATGAGTTTGCTCTTTTGATATGCAGAAATGCAAGGCCCTTCCAAACCAAAAAGGTTTCCCTCTAAAATAAAACAAAATTTGCTAGTTTAAAATCACCAAAAGCATAATTTATAAATGAGAAACCAGTAAGACTTCTCCATGTATTCAAATATTAATGCACCTACCAAATGTGGACATTTTTTGTATTTTATATCACTACAATCATGAACATGACAATACAGCCACTTTGCTCCTATCTCCTCACTTGAAAACATGTTCAGAAAAACTCTGACTGCATATCCTCACCTCTCAACTCCTTCAGAAGAAATAAGTATTGAGGGAGAGTTGCATCATTTTAGAAGTACAGGAAGCAAAGAAGTACAGTAAAGAAATGTTCAAGATCTTCTTTTGCAGGGCTATTAGGCGGAAAACAAAGTAAAGATAAAAGGGGGAAAAGATAGCTTACCATCTACGTGCCATGGAACCCGGCAGCGGGCACAATGAATGACATCAAAGGACAAGCTGGGGTAGGGGAGCCTCTTAGTTCCCATAACAGCTGAAATGGCAGGAATGCCCCTCTCTAGTGCAAACTGCACTTGAGCCTCATGTTCATCCTTAGGAGCAAAAGACATTGCCAAAACCTCTCTCTCAAATAGAAAACCACCAAAACTGGCCACCCCGCACCCAACATCTAGCACGACCCTGGTTTTCCTTCCCCATGCGATGTCTGGAAATGACTGTAATGGCGATGGAATACAAATTAGTACAACAAGAGGAATAATAAGGGGTGGATGCTAGATCAATAAATGTAAAAAGGCCAGAATTTCAGCTGGGTTAGTTTTATCTCTAATGTTACCTTGAATTTGACCAAGGGACATTTTGTCGAGTACCATGCGTGCAAAGATGAAGAGAAACTCAACAAAACAACAAAGAAATTATACAACGATATTGAATGAAAACCCAACAAAATTTTCAACTATGGATATGATTGCTTTGTCTAGTTTGGCCAGGTGAATTGCAACAGCAACATAAAAGGACCGACAATAAGGAATTCGGTAATTATACTAAAACATTTATCTATTATTTACATAAGATATTAGGTTGTATATACAAACAAAGAGAACAAAAAAGCAACCTCTTGAATATTATCAATGTAATGGAGTGCACCGTTTTTAAATTGTGTTCCACCACCAGGAAAAGAAAGGTACTCCCCAGAAACCTTGACCCAATTCTGGTGTCCTTTCACATCTGCGAGCAGAGTATGGGGCACATTGTGATACCAAATCTGTTATACAAATCAAATAACCATGAGTCAGGAAAAGAAACACATGTTTACTACAGTGTTTTGGCTGTCCTGGTGTCCTTTCAGCTTTGGCATTTGGGTGGTACTTTTGGTCAAACAACATACATCTTAAACCAACAAATAACCCTGATTTAATCATTAAGGTGTAAAATCACCCAAGAAAATCATAAACCAATACCAATAATTTAAAAACTAATAAAAACAACAATAAGTTTGTTATAGTAAATTGTTTTGGTCCAGCAGAATATGCTCCAATTGGTACTATAACAGCACCGGACATGACCAGTACCTGGCCTCTAAATATTAAATTACCTTATCCCTGCTGTGAGGCCATTCAATAGACCTCTTATATCCCTCGGGAAGGGGCACAAGGCATGTTGGTGCCTCATCCGGGCAATGCCTCTCTCTATGTTCATAATGCCTAGTCGTTCGTAGCTTCTTTATAGCCGCCTCGTTGTCTAGGCATGGGATATAATCTGCCCCAGCACTTGTACTGCATAATTTCCATGTAACCACAACTGCCTTGTCATTGTTTTCTTTCTTATTCACTGAGGATGATTGAATCTCCTTTTGATTCATTGATTCTGCTACTTGGGTAGAGAATGTTCCATTTTGTGTGCTTGTCTCATTTAGAAGCTCTGATTGTGCCACATTGGGGAAAGACTCTGCTTGGGTATCAGTTTTATTTTGCTTCAAGGTTAGTTCTGTTTCTGCTGTCTCTTGGCCACTCACACTGTTGGATTCGAGTTGGTTTTCACTGGTTGTAGTTCCTGTGCTGACAACTTTATCATTGTCTGAGTTGTTGCTTTCATCGTTGCTAGTATTTTGTTCAGAGCCCTTTCCGTCAGTCTTCTCACTGGAACTTTCATAAGTAGTTTCAGTTTCTAAAGTTTTGTTTTGGCTAATTAATTCCTGAGTGCCTTCACCTGGCGTTACTAACTCACCACCCTCGGTTTTACCATTTTCATCATCAAACTTTGGCGTACTATTTTCACTTTGGCCCTTTGCATCTTCACTAGGTTTATTTTCAGTATCATCCTTGCTTTCACTTCTGCTCTTAGTATCCTCATTAGGCTTGGAAGAATTTTCTTCTTCGATCTTCTCATCAGATTTATCTGTCACCTTTTGAGGCACATTTTGCTCATCATAAGAAACAGAATCATTACCATTCCCATTTGCGCTTTCATTTCCATTTTCTGTTTTGCTTTCACTTTCATTTCCATTTTCCGTTTTGTTTTCGTTTTCATTTCCATCTCCCTTCTTATTTTCAGTTTCACTAAAGTTCTCAGTGTTTGTATCGGAATTCGTATCCTCTTGCTGGGTATCAGTCGTAACCACTGGCTGCTCTTCAATTGTGGCAACAGACTCGGTTTCGGAGACTCGTTCATTTGTCTGAGATTTATTCTCTAATGGGAGACTAACTGGTGTAAAGGTTGTTGATGTTAGCATCCACGCACCCACTAAGACAAGGACAATAAATACGACAAATGTCGCTGTCGAATAGCTATTTGATGGCCGCCTACTTGGATTTCGCTCAAATAAAGCCATCTGCATAAAGAGAAATGATGAATGATGAATACAGCATGATTGAATATAGTAGGCATAATCACTTCAAACACAGTGATACCAGGAACTGAACAATACTAAAATAATTTGGCATAACATGATGCAAGTGTGTTGTCAGAAAACCATCTGTCGGACCAAAATAGTGCATTCCTGCCATTACCAACTTTCATTGGATTTTTATCTCAAAAAAAAATCATTTCTAGCACTTCTATCTTTTTTTCCTCATATTTTTTAGGCCTAATAAGCTCTTCGATCGATTGAACAAAGAAACCGCTAATTAAGATGCTCAATAGTCAATATAATAAAACAAAAATAATACGAACAGTTTCAGAATTTGTTTGCCTAAAGATGTTGCTAGATATAATTTATAAATTATCATAATCACTTCCACCGAATATTTGAACTCCATATAATTATTCCAAAACTTTGTTTCCCTCAGATTGATACGTGTACAATTGTGTCAATGCCTTGATACACATGTTCCATTTCTTTTGTTTTAATTTCATTCTTTACCTTTTTTTCTCTCTTTTCTTTTTTTCCTCTTATTTTTCATAACATATAAACATGAATGAAGGCTTGAAATGGTTCAAATTTACACTATTATTATATTCTACCATAGAAATTGAAGCTGTTGCTCATAAGGTTATGTATTATTACCAAGATATTGGGAATATTTGGTCAATAAAATAAAAAGGACATAGAAAACAAAAAAAAGACATTATTATTGTTTAAATCTCAAACTAAAATTGCAGATAATACCAAAAAGACAAATGGAAATCAATTTTTCTTTTATAGTTTTCATTTTCTTTAGTTGTGATCGTGAACAATGCACAAAAGTTAAAACCTTCAAAGAAACATAACTATATCGCATTTAACAGCTCCAAGAATCACACTAAAGGCAGCTAAAAATCCCAAATCAGACCAAGCAGAAACATTCCTTTTCCCAAATCTCGGTGGCATCAAAAAGACAGATCTACATGAATCGAAAAGACAAATCTCGGAATAATACCAATATGAATCAGAATTCACAAAGAAACGAACCTAGATTCGAACTAAGGAGAGCGGGAGACGAGCAGATCTGGCTGCCTGTCTATCTGCTCCCGTTCAAAATCCAAAAACAAAATGCAAAAGAATTAGACAAAAATGTATACCTTTTCTTGGATCCAGGATAAGAGGAGAAGGAGATCGAAAAATCCAAGCGGTTTCGCTTTGTTTAGTAAAATAGAATTCAAGGATTTTGTTTGCTTTAATACACTTCGCGCGCAGTGAGAGATACAAAATGAAATATTGAACCCGGTCTATGGCAGAGCTGAACACTCACTGACTGAACTGAACCATGTCATCCAATTGCACGTAGGCCCCGCTTGTAAGAGAGTTGGCTGACGCATTCTGTCGGTGAACCAGAGTTTCTTTGGAGCAGGAGGTTGGATCACCGAGAGACCGCCTAGCCTTAATTAAGAAAAATCCAATTGTGTATAGAACCTTGCCAATGAACCCGGAGTAAAATCGTACAAAGAAATTTATAGCTGAAAAGATATTGGGGACCATGTGTCAGCCCATATCACATACTGAACGATTCAATCGACGTGTTCCGAATATTTCTGGTAGCTGAGGATGATATAGACAGGACAACTCAGCAATCTTCGTCTGAAACTAAATTACTCAAATACCCTCATTTCATTGATTGTTTGACACCGAAGATTGCAACCGACACCGAGGTTTTGAAGAAAACCTGAGGGTAATTCCGGACAAGCGGGGCCGAGGATGCGAGGAGTGTCTCTGGAGTTGTTTACTGGATAAGTTGACGATCTAGCTTAGGTAACTGAGCTCACTCAGCTTTTCTTACGCTGGAATTCGGGCATGTGAAACGGCTTTCCCGAGACGCCGCAAGAGAAATTAAACTTCTCCAGTGATGTTTTTTTTTTTGAGGGTATCTCCATTCTCCAGTGATGTCTTGATTTACACCTAAACTTTTTTCCTCAAAAAACAAAAAGAAAAAAAAAATCTCCAGTGATGTGTTGATTTACATGTAAAGCAAAATGCACATTAACTTTCAAAAAAGAAAACACATCTACTTGATTGACACCTAAGAAAAATAGAAATCGAGACTTTTTACCGGTTTATTTTGTCCAGGATTATTTTTGGAGGGTAAGACCAGCATCCAAAAATGTTGGAATTTCCTTCTATTCAACATTGTGATATTCTCTAGTTACTCTTACGATCACAATATTATTTCTTTAAAACAATCCCAAAATTTTCTGACACCTCAAGCAAGTAGAACCGGTTTTTTCGTGATGAAATAATATATTAGTGACTATATGTGCTGCAAATCATGTTCATCTTTCTCAATTATGTTCACATAATTTCAAAATGTTTTCCTTTAAATTAAATATTAAGTTCACTGAATGTTCTCTTCTTTTTGTAATCGTATGTTCATATGATAAACTCCGTCGATTAATGTATAAAACAGTAGCAATATAAATTAACATTAGCTATTAAAAACTATAAATAATTATTATGTCATATACTGAAAAAATACCATAAAGTTTCACAATTATTTTTGTTTAAATTATATAGGCCTATTACCATGACAAAAAAAAAACTAAAACACTATAAAAAAAATATGAATTTAGATGCTCGTTATTTAGCAAAATGTTCTTGCTTAAAAATATTATTTTAAAATATAATTGACAAAATCTTATAAATTGGGTGGTAAATACTAAATAGTAACCGAAGCGGCGGAGAGGATATAGCCTTCAGTTAGGGTTGTGGATGTGTCGGATCGTAAGGTTTGGATTGGATCACTTTATTTTATTATTTTTTTATCCGATTTGAATCCTATCTATTTAAATTCAGATTAAAAAATCTTAACTCATATACGACCCGACCGGATCACGAGTCGACCCGATCCGTATAAAATAATTAAATATTTATTAATTATATTTTATATTATTTTAAATAATTAAATATTAATTAATTTATAATTATTATAATTAGTGTATCTTTAAACTTTAATTAGTACTAAAACACAAAATAACTACAATAAATATAATTAATCGGGGTCGAGTCGACCCGACCCGACCCGACCCGAACCCGATTTAGATTAAAAAATTAAACTAATATCCAACCCATTTAACTTTGAGTCATGTTGGATCGGATCAAATTAACCTATCAAATCGAATTAACTCATCGGATCGGATCAATAATTAACACTTCTACCTTCAGTCCTTCGCTGATGGAAATGCATCGGAGGCAGGCAGACCGTTTCAGTTGGAAAAGAATTCAATATTGACTCTCACGAAATGAAATGCGCTGAAGAATTTTACAGGAGGGAGAGCTATACAGTTATTTTATTATAAATCATCTGATCATCAATTAACAATTTTACATTAAAATTTATATTTAATTTTTTTTTCACACTAAGAAAATCCGCATAGGAAGAAGGTCCGGCTCTCATTCACAAGTCAAAGTAGACGAGACCTTGGAAAAAGATTCAATTCCAAACCACTGAATTAATCCGTCCCTCGGTGGCTCGGTGCTCTGTAACAATTCTATTTTAAAGCGGGAAAGGGAAGGAAGTGAACGGTGAACTTGGGCTCCATGGGATTGGGATTGGGGAATAAAAAAAAGGAAAATATGATGAGTTCACCGTAATTCCAATCCACTCTGTTCACTTTTAGGTTCTCAAACAGAAGAACACAGTGAGAAGTGAGAAGATCTCTAAGGCGGAAAATAGCCAAGAAGAATTTAATAACAACCATTTGCTACAAGAGCGTATAAAATTGAAAAAAAATTAACACTCACAGATAAGAAACTGAAAGTCAAATGTGCACAAAATACAAACTGAAATAAAGGATTAGACCTGAAACAATATAAGAAGTAAAATTAAGAATTACAAACTGAAATTAAGGGATGGAGCGTTCACTCATCCATCTTAATTTGTTGTCTGATAGCGCCAAACAAATGTTTGTTAACTATTCGATGCTAGAAAAACGAACGATCCACAATTATTCTAATCCGTAGCCAAATCAATCAAAAGAGCAAAAAATATTTTAGGGAATTTCGTTTTTTCTGTTGAAAAAAATTTAATTGGTATCTAACTTTCGCCGGTCCTTAAATTTCTTAAAAGGTATTGTGAAAAATAAATTGATCCATAAACTTTTAATTACATTAAATAAATCATTAAACTTTTCTAAAAATAATTTGTTTAATCTTTGAACTTTCATCTATGCCCAAAGGTATTAATTCTTGGTCAGATTTGACAGGTTGACCTTATTTCACCAGAACATGCTGACTCTTAGGTGTAAATGTTAAAGAAAACAACAAAGTAACACTCAAGCCTCAACAAAGCTGCAGATACAATCAAGCTGAGAAAAGATTTGAGACAAAGCTCAAAAAAGTGTTGAACTGAAGATTGCACAAGAAATTCTTTTGAATTGGCTAATTCAAGATCTCTTATTCTTGTAATTTGCAAGGAAGAAAATTGATTCTTTTGGTTGCAGTTGAGTGCTCTGGGTTGCTAGAGATGTTGATTATTTTCGATAAAAAATCTACACCCAGAACATCACTTTTTATAAACCATTAACAGAGAACTGGTATTCTTGCACTGGGAAACCTTATAACGTTTCATCAATCATTATAACATTTTTATATTGAGAATCTTGAGTTTTCAAAAATACCTCTTGTCAGAATTGTATATAACATTATAACAGTTAAAAAAATGAATATGATGAATCGTTATAACGATATAGAGAAACGTTGAACGCTTTACAGAAATGTTATTAACGATTTGACTGTTTGACCAACCTTCTGACAAGTTTACTAATCTTCAGAAACATTATAACGATTCACTGAATCGTTATACGTTTTCATGAATCGTTGAATGCTTTACAAAGCGTTATATAACGATACACTCTGTTAATTTTGGTCCATTTCTGCTCACATAGAACTTAGAATATTTTTGAGTAGGTGTATTGAGTCGTTATAACGCTTGATGAAACATTACATAACGATACACTTTGTTAATTTTGACTCATTTCTACGCACAGAGAACTTAGAATAATTTTGAGATGTGTATTGAATCGTTATAACGATTGGGGAATCGTTATAACGGTTCTCTACGACAAAGAGCTCTTTCTTGCATAATTATGAAGAATATACGATTTTAAATTATACATGTACATTGAATACGATTCTATATCTTCATAAAAGCCTCTGATTGATCTTGATCATGTCTTCTTTATTTCCTTGAAGTTTCTTAGAATCCTACAATCAAATCTTAAGGAAAAACTTATTAAATTCAATAATATTTTGCAAAATACAATCTAGCAAACACCTATACATTAGGGCGCATACTGACTATCCAAAATAACAAAGTACCAGACAATCACATAACATATTGTGATAAAAATAAAACATGATACTGACATAACCCAAATCATCAAAAGTAAAGAGACTAAGGAGAATAATCTACTTACTAGAAAAACCGACCAAATTGATTTTATTAGTAATTTACTAATTTAGTATAGAGTTGTTTTTTAGAGAAAGATGAGAATCTAACTGATAAATTTATTTTGTGTGTATGGAAATTTGAACTTATGATCATTTTGAGACAATTCTAGTTAGTTATCATTTAATCTACTATATCATTTGCAATTTAGTATAGAGTTAAACTTGTCTCCGGGATATATTAATCCGAAATAAACGATCCAGAACTCACATTTCGCTAGTATGAACGTTTTAACTGTACTTGGTCAAACTTTATAATAATTTCAGGTCTTAAACAAACAGTTGAGAATCATCATCTTTTTTATTTTATTTTGGTTTTGTCAACTAAAAAATAATGTTTCCTTTCAGAAAATTGTTATGCTAGTGTTACTTGTATACAGTATGAAAATACTATCATTTTTGTGATTTATTAAACAAACGTAAGATCACTACAGTTGCTTCAAAGGATTTATTTTGAAACCCATAAGCTCAATTCCCAGACATGAAAACATCAATTCATTTCGAGAAATATGAAGGCTGAAAGAACTGAAAAAAGATTTTCTAAATCGCTAGAAGAAAAAGGAAGATGTAATAGTTTGAGTGCAATCTGAGAGGCCGAACAGCAACACACATGGCCCAGTAGACACAGGCCAAGTGTAAGCACCTCAACAGCTCAAAAGTCAAAACCCGCTGCTAAAACCCCTTTCCCTTCCGAGCTCCAGGGGCCAACAAAGCGCCACTCCTCTTTCACTCCATCGCACCTCATGGCCACTTTTCTCTCATCCAAAGCCGCCGCCGCCGCGGCGATGGCACGATCGGCGATCCAGCATCGCCGGAGTCCGGTCTCCTTCACTGGATCTCGCCTCCGCGCGTCCTCTTTTCATCATTCGTCTCCTCCCGCCTCTTCTCTTCGCCTCGGTTTTCTCAGGTTCGTGATATGCATATATATGCAATTGGCGAGTTTGAACTGAGGAACCTGATGCACTTGTCACCACCTTACCTCAAATGAATCAACTTTGAATGATAAACAATTAATATCTAATGAATTTCACTTCAGATCTTATGCAACATTAACTTGAAAATAAATTGATGATCAGGAACAAGCAGATTATGTTTTCCTTGACAGTAAAGTTATAAAGCAATCCTAACTTCTCTTGTAGTTTAGCTGGTACGGTACTCTTGGATAGCCATCACAAATCGAGAACTTTATCTCTTCCTTACAGTACTTGCTAGATTAACATTTTGATCTCCATGGTACCCATTCTTCCAATTTAGTTTGCTTTCTTTTGTTCCCTTTTTGTCCACATCACTCTGCTGCTGTAAGTGCTCAACCGAATCACTAATTGAGATTTTAAGTTATTTGGAAGCTTAAGTCAGGCTCAAATCATGCAAATGATCAAACTTATGGAAAATTGATACCATACAGTACTTGGGAACCAGTTCTCAGAGTACCATTACTAGTATGCTCCATATTCTCTAGCCAGAATAGCAACTTCATGGTACATTATATTCTCCATATGCTCTGGCCAAACAACCACTGCTCTAGTCATACCAACAGTAATGCATGATCGATCAGAGTTTAATTTCAGAATCTCCAAGTTTCTCACATAAAATTGTCTTCATTTGGTTTGTCCAACTATTTCTCCTGTAGCAAGGTGGCCTGCGAAGTATAATGGTGACACGTGCAATGAGCACCTCCATGGCATCAGCATCAGATCCAGCTCAGCTGAAAAGTGCCAAGGAGGATATCAAGGAGCTCCTCAAGACTAAATTCTGCCACCCAATACTGGTAAGAAAAATGAAAAAGCTGTATATTTATTTTGTATCTTGGGCATAAACTAACATTGAAAAAATCTATGTCATGTTTGCTTGGAATCTCCTAGTTTTTAGAAATTATGGAGAAATCCATCTTTTTCTTATTTATCAAATTTTATTCTGCTGGTTTCTGCTATATGCTGCTTAAGATCCATACTTCTTAGTGCTTCATGTCGCGGACAATTATGAAATGTGAGAAAAGCATCACAGCAGGAGCAAACTATGACATTTTAATTTAATTACCTGTCCTTGTTTGCTGTGTGAGAATTACAGATCAATTAGAATTAAGGTCATTAGTCATCATTTACACTGAAGCTGTGAAATGTATGCTTCTTGATGGTGTTGTCTTGGTTTCATTTATATTATAAAGTAGTTCTTAGTAAAGATGTTATTTTAATCCTGGCATTCATAGAAATTGCAATCAGATATTATTTTTCACAGTACCAGAAAATGACCTCATATTTGTTAATTTGTAATAATTGTGATTGTGATTTTAGGTCCGGTTGGGATGGCATGATGCTGGCACATATGACAAAACCATTCAAGAGTGGCCACAAAGAGGTGGTGCTAATGGAAGCCTTAGATTTGAAATTGAGCTGAAGCATGGGGCCAATGCTGGTATATCTATTTCCCAAAAGTTCAATTCCTTTGTTGTGATTTTGGAGAAGTGTACTGGGATGCTACAACACTTGCAAATGAACCTGACATTTTCCTTCCTTGATATTTGCAAGTAACACCAGCCCTTAGATTATTGTGAGGAATGTGATGGTTCTGATTTCTGAAGCACTTTTAATGCAGTTTTGAAAGCCCCAGGCAGTATAACCATTAACTGCTAGGTTCCATTTGTAAAATGATCCCAAAAGGTCTGGTTATATGTTTTACTTTATTATGCATGTCATTTGCAAATGCCATAATATGTTTAATGTAACATGCATGGACCTTTAAATGCTTTAAAACTTATCCAACCAATGCAGGTCTTTTAAATGCTTTAAAACTTATCCAACCAATCAAGGACAAGTACACAGGCATAACATATGCTGATTTGTTTCAGCTAGGCAGTGCGACTGCAATAGAGGTGATTTAATTGCCCCCTGCTACTTTGTATCATACTCATGCAACCATTATGTACTCTGCAGAAATTATTTTCTGATTATTATCTTAGGAAGCTGGTGGCCCTAAAATTCCTATGAAGTATGGGAGGGTTGATGTAACTGCACCCGAGCAGTGCCCTCCTGAGGGGAGACTTCCTGGTAAGCAGTAATTGAGTTCAGGAAATGTCACATTCTCATCAAAAGTTTTATCATCTTATAGTTTCAGTAACTATGTTATTTTCTGGCTTCATATTTAGCTGCGGGGCCGCCATCACCTGCTGACCATTTAAGGGAGGTTTTCTACAGAATGGGGCTTAATGACAAGGTTTATATTTAATGCAACCGTCCTTTGGATAATTTTTTTGATTATATGTTGAGCTACAATGCATTTGTTTTGTACTTTATGGGTGCTTTCATTGCAGGAAATAGTGGCACTATCGGGAGCACATACGCTTGGCAGGTCCAGGCCAGAGCGAAGCGGTTGGGGCAAGCCTGAAACTAAATATACAGTTTGTTATTTAATTAACTAAATGATTGCTTTTCCCCTATATTATATTGTTTTTACTTTTCCTTTACAGTATTCCTCTATACATCTGTCTCTATTGGGTTCAGGTGTAACCCAACATAGAAGACGTAGCTTTTGCTAATTTAACCAAAAAAAGAAAGAAAGAAAGGATTAGCTACAGCTCAGTACCTGGCTAGTAATGGTGCAGACAGTATGGCTTCTGAAGCTTCTGTTAAGTTCTGATTGAGCAGGAAACACCCAAAAATGCAAATCAAACCAAGAAGCTAAGAGAAAAAATAGTAACTATATAGTTTTGGTTGGTAGTCATGTACTGGACCCGATCAGTCCCCAGCCTGACTCTATGTTCTATACTTAAAAAATAGCATTATTTATTATAATCGATGTTTTGATCTCTTAATAGAAAGATGGACCTGGTGCACCAGGTGGACAGTCTTGGACTGCCCAATGGTTGAAGTTCGACAATAGCTATTTCAAAGTACAATCTCTTTCTTTAATGGGAATTCTTTTTAAAAATCATTTGTTGTAGCTTTTTTCAGTAGCGCTGAAATTTATAGTTGCATAGAATACCAAAATTTTCATGTTTGAAGGAAATCAAATTTTGTTGAGATATTTGTCATGTAAAGAAGATAGTTTCAATCAGTGATGATTATATTGCTCCTAAAGTTATTGATTTTATTGAGCCCAAAATGCGCTAGAGCCAACCATTAAGGACTTAGAAACTGAGACTGTTCAGGAGATATTGTAGAGAACATTTAGGGCATTTTGTCATAAGTTGCTTGTGAAAGAAAATGTCAGGTGCCAATTGATAAGAAATACATGGAAAAACTATTTTGATACCATTTCTGTTTATATTTATCATTAACGTTGCAATCAGGATATCAAAGAAAGAAGAGATGAAGATCTCCTAGTGCTACCAACTGATGCTGTACTATTCGAGGATCCATCATTCAAGGTAAATTAAGCTACTTGGTAAACTTTAATTGATCTCTCCAATGAAGATGATGCTTCAAGATTCTTATTAAAACAATATTATATTCAAGGTCTATGCTGAAAAGTATGCTGAAGATCAGGATGCATTTTTTAAGGACTATGCTGAGGCTCATGCTAAGCTCAGCAATCTTGGTGCCAAGTTTGAACTGCCTGAGGTGAGTTATGAGTTGGAAGTACCTTGTTTATGTTGCCTAGGATTACAATATTGTGTCCCAGTAATGTCCCATTCTGGTACCAGCTAGTAGTTATTTATTTTTGTTCTTCCTTTTTTTTTTTTTACTTTAGTTGGGTTAATTTGGGGTCATGAGAATGGTTAGGATTTCTACTTGATTAAGATTGATTTTAATTTAACCTACATTTCGGAAATCCTAGACAAGTTTTTTTTTACTAGTACCCAGCTGTTTATAATATTCCCTGGTACAAATCGTAGTTCCTGATACTGCCTCTATATCATAACTATGATAGAGGTGTCATGAAGCAACTAGGTTAGGCGATCACATCACTAGCACTGATTTTTGTTTCCAGCCCCTTCTGTTATTTCCTGAACTATGAAATAAAAAATTTCTTTAATATTTCAGGGTATCTCACTGGACTAAGCCTGATGGTGGTCTTATTTGACATCTACTAATAAGGATTAGCATGCTAGTGTTGCAGATTTTGTTTATTTGGGGAACTACAGCATTTCTTTATTTGCGTAATGTTCACATCATGTTGCAGTTTTTTATTGGACTTTACAATTTTATTTCAAATTTACCCAGTTTTCATCCAAATAAAGTCTGTACTTGTGATTAACCTTAAATTAGTACAAAAGATCAAAAGATGCTATTTGCCACTGCACAGTTATGAGTGCAGTGGCGACTCTACATAGATGGGCCTCCTTTTTTCGTTGTTTTTTTTTTGGCAACTCTACATGCTTTCAACAACAATTCCTTATCGAACTTCTGCAGGTGGAACAGTACTTGATTTATCAAAACAGAAGCATGACCCTCTAAATGGCACAAAAAGTGCATTATTGGATATTTGCGGCCATTATATATATATTATATATATTTTCAGACTATTATAATTTTCATTAATATCATAAAATATCACCCAAAGATTTTAAATTATTAATTCATATTCCCTGTGAATAGAGGGGTCTGATATTTAGTACCTGAGAGAAAATGCTGCCCGAGTTGCCCTTGACAAGTTCAATGAATCCTTCAACAAATGAACTGTCTCATTACTGGTGTACTTATTGATCGGCTGTCTTGTGAAATGTGATGGCATGGGTGTGGTGCCATTGGATATATTCACGATTAGCAGAGAAGCATCATAGAGACGGAGATTATGCAAAATTGCCAATAGGTAATGGCTGCCATCCGGACTTCAAACAAAAAGAAGATAAATTATGCAGCCTGGTTCTCAAAATTCTTCCTTCCATTATCTTTTTTCTTTTTCCCCCAATGAAGGTAGGGTTCCTCTCATTACATATTTAACCAATCGGAAATATGATCTCCGACAAGAAGCAAGATGTACAGTTTCCAATCTTATTTTAGAAAACTAAAGAAAGCTATTTTAGAAAAGTTCGGTCTAATAAGAAATACTGCTGCCTACTGGTGCCTGGTAACTTGAGAAATATGTTCGTCGACACAATCTTACGCTATTAATTTTTCATCTCTTTATGAAGGCAACTTTCTTCTTCTAAAATGCCATGTACGTAATTGCTAGCCACATACAATTAAATGGAATTTGATGTGATTTATGTCAATTTGAAATGAAATGGATGATTTGTGATAAATTGGACGAAAAGAGAAAAGAAATATAGAACAACAAAAGAAAACACAGATTAATTCATTTCGTTCAACAATATATCAATTATAAGGGCTACAACTTTACAAGGGTATTTTTAAGCAATAAATCTCATCTATCATTCAAATGACACTATATACCATTCATAAGGTATTCACTATTATTTATCTCCCGTTATTGTAATTACTAACATTCTAGATCATTACATTATTGTAGGGGCTAGTGCATGGGAGACTATGTGGTCTGCAGGGAGAGAGGAGGGGGACAATCCCATGAAAGTTACATTTAGAGTTAAAATTATTATATATTTTAATTTTGGAAGGTATATTGATCTCTAATTTATCAATTTTAATTCTTTAGTAACGTAAACCCACATCTTAACTTCATACACTAAATCCTGATTCTGTCTTGCATTATTACTAGGCACATGCAATTGAATGGAATTTTGAGGTGATCTTATCAATTCGAGATGAAATAAAAATTTGTGGTAAATTGGATAAAAAAAAGGAAAGAAAAATAGAACAAAAGAAGGGAATGAAATAAATAAAAGATTTAATTATCAACTACAACGATTATAAAAATATTTATAACCAATAAATCTCATTTATCATCCTAATTACACTAAATACCACTCATAAAGTATTCAATGTTTATCTTTCATTATTGTATTTACTAACATATCCCAGATCATTGCATAAACTGAACTGAAAATCGCAAGCGAATGTATTGGGAACAAAATAAGGAACAAGTAAACAAATTCACACTTGAAGCGCTGGCCGGGGGCATATTTTAAAGTTCAAATCTAGTCAGAATTTTTGTTGGTTGGAATTTTCCATATTTTTCTCATCACAGAATTATATTAGTTAAAAGTTTCAATTTACAAATATTAGTTGCAAATTATAAATTAAAATCTAACATAAATATTTACTATCTCTGTCATAGTACGGATGTCAATTGTGGGCTCATTTACTATTTTTCTTACAAAAATATAATATATGCATGTAGAAAAAGAACGGAGAGATCCTTTGGCAATATGCAATTTGACAATATCGATAATGATTTTAAATATTTCAAAAATAAATCTTAAAATAGGAAAAATATTATATTTATAGATTCATTATGTTTGAAATATCATATAGTTAGTTTTTATTTTTATTTTTTATGAATGGGCTGTTAAAATTGCATGAAATTTATAATGATCTAAATTTAATGATCTTCATGAAATATGAAATGTTATTTATATTACATAAAATTTAAAATAAATCAATTTTAAGTTCATCTCTATAAATATTTATTTGTCTGTAATATCTTTTTTGTCGAAAATATTTGAGAAATTATTATTAAAACTGTAAAATTAATTGTCAATGCATCTCACCCTAGAACAGATAAGAGTACTTCGTTTCTTACAAGTTACAACTCTGTCCGTCCCGAATTTCTATGGACACAGAATATTTATTATTTTATTTTTTCTGTTAGAATTAAATGTTATTTGTACTTAACACTTAATGGGTAGGATATGATACAAATGAAGATATTTTGATATTCATATGCATTAAATTTTTTTTATCCATATCTTACTCATACTCATTAAAATTTTTCCCCATATCCTACCCCTATCCATTAAAAAATTTAGGTAATGAACAGATAATAGCAGATAATGGATAAAAATAGAAATAATTCAATGAAAAATTATATAATTTAGATAAATAAATAATATTAAAAAATTTTACTAATAAAGTACAATAATAATTAACGTTTTAGATATAACAAAATCATATAATTTTTTCATGTCAATTATCATAAAAAAATATACTAATCATTATATATATATATAATTTAACTATATATTTATTAAAAATATAAAATAATTATGCTTATATATATTTATATAATTTACCTAATGGATAACAGATAATGAAAAACTATTACTCATATTCATACCCGATAAGTTAACGAAATTTTTTTCTTATCTATATCCATATTCAATGATCTAATGAAAATAAAATTTTATCCATATTCATCTTATCAGATACGATACGGATTGAATGGACGATAAAAAAAAGTGTCATTAATGTGCTCCCCATCCGTCCCTGTACTTAGAAATCAATTACCATGAGTTTGGGTAAGTGTTCAACAATGATAGGAGCTAAACTAACATTTTTATGGAGTGAAATCATTCCTACTTTTTGCATTTAAAGTTTGGAGAGCTGTCATACGTACACTGAAAGAACTTTTAAGTGCTATAAATGAATGCATATGATTTAAGCCGATAAAATCTCAGGACATCATATGCTGTGTTTTGTTGCAATTAATAGGAGTGAAGTAGAAATTATATGTGTCGAGGTATTAATACTTTGGAACATAAGCAGCAATTAATAGGAGTGAAGTAGAAATTATATGTGTCGAGGTATTAATACTTTGGAACATAAGCAGGTAATTCGGTGTTTCTGTTACTGAACCATTCATTTCAACTAAGATGGCCTAATTAGAATTTAATATTCTGCTATTATAATTTTTTTTTTAATGAAGGAACAAGTTGGAAGCAGTTGAAGAGGTTTAATTATTTTTTAATTGAAGAGGAGGTTAATTCCCATCAAGAGTAAATTCAGAGGAGAATTAGGAGCAAAGAGGTACATTTTATATATTTTTTTTCATACTTGCATTAAATTACAAATGAATCGGATTGACACATACAAATTATTTTTTTTTTCATATTTCTGTCGGACAGGCCACATGACATGGGAACTCATTCATTGAATAATTATTATTTCCTTTCATTGGTTAAAACATTTATTAATTTCATGGGTCTATTTATGTGACCTGACAACTCAAAATTATTTCTATCCGGCTCGTTTTAAGTGTCCGGCCTATAAAAAATTAACAATTCTCAATAAGCTACTTAGGAAAGAAGAGTTAGGCTATGGTGTTATACATAGTACAGATCATTTTTGTATTATGAATTAATTTTTTATTATTAAAGTGCAAATAATAAGTTCAACCGTACAAAATATTTTTTATATGAATATCTAAACGTAGACTAGATTTTATATATTTTTTACTATTTTTTTAAATTAGTTAGAAAATTACTTCTTTTGAATGGCTCATAATAATTAAATCAAGTGATTTTTGTAGCTATCTTATAAAATAGTGATTTTTTTAAGAAATATAAGTTTTGGTCTATTTCAAAATATTTATATAAAAATTATTTTGTACGGTTAGATCTGATAATTTAAACTTTAAAAATAAAAAATAAAGATGATCTGAACTTTAAAAATAAAAAATAAAATCATAACATAGAAGCGATTATAGCACCGCACCACAGCCCAACTCTACAATGGAGAGTTGTATCAAGCATCAACCCAATGCCAGAGAACATGGGGCGTCTGTAGGTTGAAACTTGAGGCACAGAACTTAGACAAGCAAAAAAGGTCCCGCGGAACGACAATAATTAGAATAAACAAGTTGAATTTTCGCTCGGGACAAAATAGATAAAACAGAGAAAGACACGTGACCACATGTATGAATGGGCCTGTGCCTAGTACCGTAGTGTAGGCTCCAATGACGGGCCCACATTTATACCACTGACACATCCTCCATCAGTGGGGCAACGCATGAAAAGGAAAAGGAAAAGGAGACGGTACAACGGACGTTAAAATTTACTAGAGAAGATGCAAATTCCCATTAGTAGCGGGTGCATTTTGCCATTTCCCCTCACAAAATATGTTTCTAAAGAGAACCCTTGAAAAATCTAAAATCTCTAAGACTGAAACTGTTCCTCAGTTCTGTTCTTCTTTCATTTGAGCTTCAATGGAAGTATGCAGAAACACAAAAAATATAAGTTGATTATATTTTAAAGTTTTTAACAACGTGCATAGCAGCATAGCCTAACTCTTATCATACATCCATGCCAGCACGGCTCTCATAAATAAGCACCCTACATTGACCTTATTTATGCAATCCAAAAAGGGCAAGAAAAAGTGCTATGAGACTGCCTTTTATGAGCCCTCTGAGAATCTTCTGTTTTTCGATTGTGTAGGGAGGATACCTAGCTTTTGCCTCCCCGGCAAAACCACGCGAAAGAACCCCTTTCTTGTGACTAAATGCATCGAAAGAGAACTTGCCATGGTAAGAACCCATTCCACTCTCTCCGACTCCTCCGAATGGCAAGTGGAGGTTGGCAAGCTGCAATTCAAATAATAAGTATCAATCCAAAATATAGTTTCTATCAATACAAATGCACTTCCAAGTATCTTCATTTCTCACACACAAAATCCACTTACTGGAGTCTAGATTAAGTTTGGCCAAGTACATAAATTTCTGTAAATTATTAGACAGAAGTTTGAAACCCAACAAGCACTGGACAGCTCAATTTGACTTCAGAAGACTTAAGACTAACAGCTTTTACTAGTCAGTTGTCAGAGTTGCAAAGCCAGGATTTAATGGAAGTAGTCTATCCACCAGGTAACAGGGTTTTGAGTTTTACATAGCACAAAAGGTTTCAGGGGATAAGCGCACAAGTGATAACCTTGGGGGTATAACTTTGCATATATAATAAGAAGATTGATAATGAAACCACACAATTACTTACATGTAAGGCGATATCATTGACAAGAATTCCTCCGGCTGATACATTCTGTACAAATTCCTCTTCAAGTTTCTTATTTTTGGTGAAACAGTATGCTGCCAGAGGCTTTGGAAATTTGTTGATGAGTTCAAAGCCATCTTCCAATTTATCCACCTAACATTTTTTGAGTCAGGAGAATTACACAGGTCAAAACTTGTACTGTGGGTAAAAATTTGTTCGAAATAGTATACCCAATTAAAAAAGAGAATAACTCAGGAAAGATTCATGATGAAACAAGAAATGGAAAGAGAAGCAAAAACAGTACAGGATATTTTTTTGAGAGAATAGATTGGTAAGGCACTTCTTTTATTAAACTTCTGGGTCATTAAGAGAACCAACCGTGATGATTGGAAGCAATGGACCAAAAATCTCAGCCTTCATAATTAGAGAATCAAGCGGTGCATCTAATAGAACCGTTGGAGAAATTCTCCTGCAAAAATAAAATGCTCAGCGAGAGCAGCCAGAATTTAAAACGAAGTATTGAAACCAGAAAATATAAAACGAAATATTACAGCTTCTTTTCATCTCTCTCGCCTCCATAAACAATCTTGTCAGAAACTTTTTCATCGTCTAACAAATCTGTCAGGCGCTTGAAATGATTCAAATTCACAATTCTAGATAAATCGGCCGATTCCAGTGGGTTCTTCCCGTAAAACCTTTCCAAAGTTATTTTCAGAGACTCTACCTACACAAATAGCCAATAAGATTTAACTGTGAACATTTGTTTTCTGGTCTTTAAGCAAAACCTCTCCAAGCTTTTTAACAGAACTGTCGAGAGGTGGTTGTGGGGGGGGGGGGGGGATTTGGCATTTACCAGCTTTGGAGCAAAGGATTTAGTAGTAATGATATAATCGGGAGCAATACAAGCTTGCCCATTGTTGCATCCCCACTTGCCAACAGCTAATCTTTTGACTGCAACCTTAAAACCAGAATTGGAATGATCAAAGTCAGAATAGGTGTTCAAAACCAAAAGTCATTATATGACTTGTAGAAAGGGTTTGTTGAATACCTGCATATTAATGTCAGAATCAAAGAGGAGAGGACATTTACCACCTAGCTCCAAACAGACCGGAGTTAGGTGCTTGGCTGCCGCTGCCATCACTATTCTACCTACTTTCCCACTTCCTAGAAAACAAAATAAAATGGATATCAATTTAGCTTAGCCCAAAAATGGGCAACCTTCAATATAGAAGTAATACAAACAATTCTCTATTGGTAATTGATAGGTGCATTAAAATCTAGTTAGATTCAGGACACATTTGATCTGCCATGTGAAGAAAGCAGTGAAAAGGAAGACATTTGGATATAGAAGCCAATACAAAACAAAATGCTGTAAGATAATGTAACAGACAACAACAGCAGAGCAGAAAGGGTTTATACCTGTATAAAATATTTTATCCCACTTCTGTTCCAAGAGTGCTGTAGTTTCAGGAACAGCCCCTTCTACTACTTTTATGCAAGAGTTATCCACATACTCTGGTAAAAGTTTCGCAAAGAGTTCTGATGTTGCAGGTGCAAGCTCTGATGGCTTCAGCACAACAGCATTCCCGGCAACAATAGCGCCAATGACCGGGTCAATAGACAGCACTGGATAAATGTACCCATAAAATGAAAATATACATCATAACATTTCTCTTTCAGATATTGATGTGACTTCATCCAAAAAATACTGAACTTTAAATTGTCTATTATAGAGCTCTGCTTGTGAAATGTTCCATGTAAAATTGCTTTCTAAAAAGGTAAATTAGCTAGTAAGAACTTTCAAAGTGGCAACATCTAAACTCTAATCAGTGAACTTCCAGATGCTAGAAATGACATTTTAGACTTACAAAATGGGTAATTCCATGCTGAAATGACCAAAATAACCCCGAGAGGTTCTGATACGATTTTGGCTGATGATGGGAATGTTGTTATGGCAGCTGGCACCTGTCCAAAGGATTAACGTCACTAAAATTAGAATTAAAATTTTGTACATATGTATATGTTAGGAAAACAAATCCCAGAATTTTGCGAGTTCTCAAATGCAATCTGGCACCAAGGAACTTAAGAAAATAAGGTAAAAATGGGACATGGATCATGGATGAATACCAACTGACATTGATACTTTGATGAAAATGAAAATTATGTATCTAAAATATATAGTTCAAGCAATAACCTTTTCTGGTTTCATCCATTTCTTTAGGTTCTTCAAAGCAAATAGGCATGCCGACTTTGCCAAGGAGATCTGCACCAGTAATAAATTAATAGACATACATGTTGGAATTAATTATTATTAATTACAACATGTATGGGCTTATATGTAATAAATATATATTATATAATAGACTGTCAAATTATATCCGTAAATTATATCCGTAATGAAGTGATCAAATTCTGTATCGAGTTTTATTATATGTCATGAGAAGTGGGCCCTTTAATGTGTAGAATGCGTATTAATGACTTTATGATTTAGTGATGGTCTGAATTATATAAAGTCTGATAATAATACAATTATGCTATTGGTCCCTGGAGAACACAACTATAGACAACTTTCTGATTAAGCGGTGAACCCGTTAAAAGAGAATACGGATCCAATATGGATCCGTTAAGACATAATCGCACTCGGTTATATGGACGTCCATATATATACGGGGATACTGCTTTGGTTTATCTCTCTCTCTCTCTCTTAACACGAGTTCCGAGAAGAGAAGAAACTGTCGGCGTCGGTCCTCTCAATCGCTCCATCAGATTAGAGGAAGATCGCTGGAAGGCTAAAGGAGTCTGGTGATCAACGAAGTTGTGTATCTCTGGAAGACCGACAACATGGATCAAGATAATATAATTTATGTTTGAGGTTCACTAGAGGATCACGGCCATACAGTAAAGTTCTAACAATACAAATATGAAATATCATCAGCAAGAGGTACCAAAAAAGGCATGCTAAATATAATCTGGCTTGTAAACTGTGCTAAAAGTCCTTATTGGTTTTAAGAAAGGTTAGTGACAAGTTTCATTATTCAGGACTTGTGTACAAGTCATAAGAGTTATATATATGCAAAAATCTTACTTTTGATGACAGTTGCATAAATAACAATTAGTATTTACCCAGCCTAAAAACAAATTTTAATGTAAACCTACCTCCTATTTTCCTAAAAGAGAAATTTGTTTGCAAAACAATGCATTTCAATGATCAAAGTTGCCCCTCTATGTTTGAAAGAAGAATCAGGTATAATCAATAGAGGTTATTTTATCTAATATTGCAAATAATTTACATGCATAATTTGAAAATGAATAAGGATTTACAGATAAGCTACACCCAAAGAAAATAATTTTTGACATTCTTAGTAATTTGCTGAAAGTGTTATATTTTTAGGCCTTAACGTAATTACACCTCAAACAAACAAAACTGAAAATCACAACAATAAAAAAGATATGTTCACCAAAAATGAAGCTGAACGAGAAGCATAGTGATACCAACAATTTCATACCAGTACGTTATTGGTAAAGACCACTAATCATTGATTGGACCACCAAATTGTCGATTATGATAAAGCAAGTATTGAATACTGGAGTGCATTCAATGAATGCAAATTATGGACTCACAAGGCACAAGCCAGAGCTTCCAATTACACTAAATGCATGTCTACATGACTACATGCATTTGCACATCTAAGGGCTTTTATTTGTGCTTGGTTCCTTACTAATAGGGAGCCTAACGAAACTTGATGCTAAAATTGCAACCTTTTTCCAAGGCGTGCTGATAAAATTATAAATAATGAAGCAGCAAAAAAGAAGTATAATTTTATTTCCAGAGGACTTGCCATTATATTTAGAACAAATATATGATAATGAAATAAATATTTATAATTAATACAGTTCCCAACAAGCTGGTGACAAAAAATGGACACCTACAGTTCTGGACAAACTGGAGTCATGATTTCCGGAAACGGTTACGGATTCATTCAAAGAGTAAAGTAAACGCAAGAGCGATTGAGCGAAGTAAAATAGTCAACAAATAAGCATCCATCCCACAAATCACAATCCATAATCAAACAACATAATAGAGTCAGACGGATTGCACCTCATAATTAATTAGACTATTAGACCAAAAAGTTCCAATTTTCAAACAATTGTATATGTAAATTCTTTTGTTTTTTAATAAATAATTAAGCAGGATGCCCTGCTTCATGGAATTTTCTCATACAATTTAAACTATTAAGTTTAAAATTTCGAAATATCAACGAATTGCTGAGACACAAAAACCAGGCTAAGCTAAAGATACCTCGTGGAGGTAAGTCTCCATCCCAGGCTTGTCGAGGTCGGAACGGAGCGCCTCAATTATCTCGCTCTCCTTCTCATCTATCAACCTAGCGATGCTCTTCAGCTGCGACGCTCTCCATTCGTAGGTCTTCGTCTTCCCGGTGTTGAAGCTCTCTCGGAGAGTCTTCACAGTCGTCTCCGCCTTCTCCCTGTTGAAAACCTCGGTATTCATCTTTCCCTCCATCTACCTCTGTTGGGTGTTGCTTCTCTCTGCTTCCTTCCCTCTCCCTATCTTCTTGGTTCTCTTTTATAACTAGGTGATAAATCTATGTTGGGTAGAGGAGACGAAAATAATAGATGATATGATATGATATTCTTAACTTCTAAGAAAGTGACAATGCGGTAGCGGAGAAAAAAAGGGACAACAGACGTATAAAATAGAATTTTTAAAATGACACTTGTAAAAATACGAATCTCAGAATATAAATAGATGTGAACTTTTACAACCTGTCCTTCAGAAAAATAAATACAAGCTAGTTGGGTTTTAATTTCGGAAAATCCCCCACTGGGGAAAGATTTGTCTGTTTATGATCCTCTTTACAGAAAGAACCTTATAACATAACATAATTGTGATTATACCCATATGTAGTGTTTTGGTCCTTACTGACAAATTCTGAGCCTCTGAGGCAGTCAGTGTACTTTTCCTTTCTCGAAGAAGATAATAAATCTATTATCCCAGATCCAGTCCACCACTCCCCAGTGCCCACGTGAGCGATATACTTGCAAAATATCTGCTATGCTTACAAAATTATATTTTATCAAAAATATTTAACAAAGGGTCACAGTACATACCCATGACGGACAAAAATGATTGATTTGTTAGACTAAAGTAAAAACCGTCACAAAAATATTGCCTATTAAATTAACATGCATCATTGGTCATTGTTTATAACAAGTAATGTCACTATGATAGGAGATTAATCATAAATTGTAGGTCTAAATCCTCTACTTAATACCATGTCATCATACAATGTTATATATTTGTATTATGTACTGTGAATCCGTCATCTTCACCAAAATGCAATGATCAGTTAGTCGTACCAACTTGATGCTATGTCACTATGTCAGAGACTCCCCACCTAATAACTTAAAATGCAATTATGAGTGGATTGGTTATAAATTGTTCCTAACAGCAAGCATCATATTCATTGTGTTCATTAATAGCATTATTGCAAAATTTGTTGAATTTATTTGGGATCAGTGCAATTGCAGGCATTGTTGTATTTGGCTAGAAGCACATGTTATGTATGTAAAAACATTGGGATAAATATAACGTCAGGGTCATGGGACACATATTCTCGACGGAGAATTTCCGTACTAAGATCTTCGTAGGAAGTTACAACGGCTCAAGAAAATCACAATGTCTGTGGGAAACCTAAACACGAATTTTGATGTACAAAATTATTTATTATTGTTAAATCATAACCGTTGATAAGATAATTCAATCGTTCAAATCAAAAAAATCATACTTGCGGAACTTTTTTAGTTTCGCATGTGATGTGAATTCCAGGGTCATGATATTTATGTCACATTTGTCGTGCCAAAATATTTGGTTAGATCTATATAAATTATATTTATAGTTCTTCAGATTTATTATTAACAGACCATAATTATATCAAAAATGGTTGAAGGGGTCGACTAGATTAAATTAAGTGCTATTCTTTTTTTATCAGGAGCATCTATTCTAGAATAGATTAATTAATTGGAATTGTTGCTTGTATAATCAATTTTCTAATTGTTGCGTAATATCAGAGTAAATTTTTTTATCCAGCAAATAAATAAACATGTGCTTCTAGACAAGGCTGTCAGGTATTTACTTCCCTATCTATCGAGGAGAACGTAAACATAGTCCTCGTGATAACATATATATATATATAGAGTAAATCTATAGTGAGCTTATCTCAAAAAATATATCAAATGATTTCCAAATTTTAATTTTTCGAAATAATCGATCGAATTTAATCTTTTTCATATAAAAATCTATTAGTAAACCAAATTTTAGAATTTTTAAAATTTTTTTGTCACTTTTTTTAATTTTTGAAAATGAGCTTGATCGAAAAAATATTAATAAAATATTTAATGTTTGTACATTATCCAAAAAATTAAAAATAAATTTTAGAAAATATAAAA